>OY728150.1:167409118-169909118 GCA_963277665.1 Viscum album | reverse complement strand
CTCTAATCTCATGGTCAAACTCTTGGAGGAGGAGCATCCACTATATGAGACGGGGTTTTGCTTCAAGTTTCTTTAAGAGAAATCGAAGGGAAGCATGGTCATAAAACACAATCAATTTTGACCCAAGAAGATATGAATGGAATTTTTCCAAGGAAAACACAATATAAATGAGTTATTTTTCAGCGGTTGTGTAGTTTACCTGGGCAGGGTCAAGGTTACACAAGGCATACACAATGACATGAGGATCCTTCTCAACCCTTTGTGATAAAACATCCCCAACTCCAATGTTAGAGGAATCACACATAAGATCAAAGGGGAGATCTCACCTTGGTGGTTGGTTGATGGGAGGTGATGTGAGACTACTTTTTAGTGAATTGAAAGCACCCTCACAAATTTTATCAACAAAAAATTAGAATCTTTTTGCAATAATCAGGACAATAGAAGTGCAATATTACTAAATTCATTAATGAATCAGCTTTAAAAACCAGCATGTCCCAAGAAAGATCGCACCTCATGAAAACATTTTGGATATGGAAGGTTTTAAATTAATTCAATTTTAGATTTATCAACTTGAATTCCCTTATTTGAAATGACATGCCCAAGAACTATCCTCCGCTCAACCATAAAATGGAATTTCTCATAATTTAAAACAAGATCTTTTTCAATGCAGCAGTGGAGGACAAAACCTAGGTGTTCCAAAAAATCATCAAAATAAGATCCATATACGGTGAAATCATCCATAAAAACTTCCATGAAATTCTCCAAGTACTGTTAAAATATGCTCAACATACAACACCAAAAAGTACGAGGATCATTACATAGACTGAATGACATCCTTCTATATGAAAATTTTCTGAATGGACAGGTAAATGTTATCTTTTCTTTGTCGTCAGGGGATATATGGATTTTGAAATAACCCGAATAGCCATCAAGGAAAAAATAATGGTACTTACCAGCCAATCGTTCTAACATTTGATCAATGAAAGGTAGAGGAAAGTGGTCCTTTGGCATGGATTGATTCAGTTGACGATAGTCAATATAGACTCGCCAACTGTTTTGCACACGTGTTGGAACCAATTCATTCCTTTCATTTGACACAACTGTTATTCCTATTTTTTAGGCACAATTTGCACTGGGCTAACCCATTTACTATCATATATAGGATAAATGATCCCCGCAGTAAGTAATTTACCGACTTCCAATTTTACCACATCAAGGAGAGTGGGATTCAACTGGCATTGAGATTGTATTACGGGTTTAGACTCATAATCCAAGAGTATATGGTGCATAAAAATAAATGGGCTAATCCTGGGAATATCAGCCAATGTCCATCCTATTGCCTCTTTACAATCCCTAAAAATTTTGAGCAGTTTCGATTCCTATTGTGGAGGGAGGTTTTTGGAAATAATGATGGGCAATTGGTCAATACCCTCACGATATGCATATTTTAAATTATAAGGTAGTTGTTTAAGTTCCAACACCAGTAGTTTTTGGATTGACGGAGAAGATTTAGGGGGAGTGAGGTCCATTAAACTATCTATCTGCTCATGTTTATTCTCTAAAGATAGAGAATATATATAAGTGAGATTTACAGAATCATTGACGGTCATTGGTACCTCAGAATGAACACACTCATCTATTAAAGCACAAAATTTACACTTTTCAGAACCCACACAACACTCAAAACATGAATCAAAACTCAAATCATCCAAGGGTGAAGAAGTGGAAAAGGAACCAGAGTATGGTTTGAGGAGAGAATTGTGTGTGTGTGAATCATTTGAGAGCACATCCATCGAATAGACAAGAAGAGTGGAGTGCTCTTTAACGGGGTGTTTCATAGCCTCAAGGATGTTAAAACATACATTTTCTCCTCCGAATTCCATAGACAACGTACCATTGTGAACATTGATGACCGTATTTGCTGTTTTAAGGAATGGCCTCCCAAGTATGAGAGGAGAATGTCCTTGGTTTTGGGTATCTTCCATCTCAAGAATGTAGAAATAATCAGGGAAGATGAGATTCTTCACTCGTACAAGGACATCCTCAATCACTTCTGGTGGATGCATTGTACTACCGTTGTCAAGTTGCATGACAATTCTGGTTGGTTGAAGTTCTCCAACCCGCAGAGAAGTATACACAGAGTGAGGCATTACATTAATGGAAGAACCTAAATCTAGCATAGCATTAGAAAAGAAATTCTCCCCTTTGGTACATAGTATTGTGAATATGCCCGGATCCTTGCATTTGGTTGGAATTTCTAGTTGAATCAAGGCCGAGACATTCCTCCCCATGTCGACTCTCTCATTCCCCTTTAGCCTTCCTCTATGGGTGCAATGTTCTTAAGGAAATATGGCGTAATGGGGAATTTTATTGACTGCATCCAACAATGGAATATTAACTTGAAGTTTTTTAAATGTATCCATTATTTCATTTCATTCTCATTATCAAATTTTTTCTTATATTTAGAGAGTCTTTGAGGGAAAGGAAGAGGAATTGATTGTTTATGGGAATCCTTAATGATATTTTTATTGTCATTTTTTTTCTTCATTGGAATCTTTTATAGGTGGAGAAAGAGTGTTTTCAAGAGTGGGACATACCTGTTGAGTAGAAAAAGTAGAAGGAGAAGATTTTTTACCACTATAAAGTGTAATTGCACATACATTACCTTTTTCCTTCGGATTGGAAATGGGTTGAGATGATAGTTTTCCAGAACTTTACATCTTAAGTTCACCGATGGTGTTCGCCAATTGTCCCACTTGAGTTAGTAAATATTGAATTTCCGATTGTGTGGTCTGTTGGAACTGGAGGTTCTGGGTTGCCATTTGATTCACTATATCCTCGTGGCTTGGTTAATATTTGGGAGGATGAGGATGATTATTTTGGGAAGTTTAAGGATAAGAAGGTTTCATACCTTGGCCTTGTTGATACCAATTCTGTTTGTGGTAGCTTATGTCTCCACCTTGTCGGTACTGGGGTTGTGATTGTCTCCCTGGATTTGGATTTGGCCTGAATTGTTCTTTCTTTAAGGGAGGTGCTTGTTGGAATGGACGCCCTGGGAACACAGCTGGACAAGAATCAGATGAATCTTATAGTTGTGGGCACTGGTTAGAAAAATGAGTGTTATCAGAACAAATACCACAATGTAATGCAATATAATTAGAGTGCGAGTTACCTTGTGCATGAGATAATTACCTTAGAAGGGTATGGATCTCATCAAGTTTAGTATCTACCTTTTGTTCTAGGGATGAATGACTTACCACATGAAGTCCTCGGGTTGGTTCAATTGCTCGTGTATCAAATTTTTGTGCATTTTGAGCCATGTTGGATATTAAGTTACGAGCAGTGGAAGGGGATTTACCAACTAGGGCATCACCAGCTACAACATCAATAATTCCATGATCCATGGGAATAATTCCCTTATATAAGTATTGGATTATTAGTTGTTCACTATTCTGATGGTGGGGGAAACTTGAGAAAAGTCTTTTGAATCTCTCCTAGTATTCATGAAGGGTCTCTCCTTGTGATTGCCTAATTCCATAGATTTCTTTCCAAATTGATGCAGTTCGGGAGGTAGGGAAGAACTTCTCTTTAAAGAGTCATTTAAGGTCATTCCAGCCCCCAATTGTGTTAGGTAGATAGTATATCCAGTCTTTGGCTACACCATCAAGGGAGAAAGGGAAGGCCCTAAACTTAATTAGGTCCTCAAAGAGATTTTGGGGTTTCCTGATAGAGAAAACTATGTGAAACTCTTAGAGATGTTTGTGAGGGACCTCACAAGGAAGACCATGGAAATTAGGAAGAAGGTGGATGAGACCTGATCTCAGCTCAAAGTTGGCTGCTACCTCAGGATATTGGATGTACGCAGGTTGGTACTCCACATCTGGGGTGGTCAGTTCTTTTAAAGTTCGATTATCTGAAGATATGTTTTCATGGGGTTGATTGGGTTCAATTTTGGATTGGTTTAGGACCACTTGAGGTTCCAAAATGGGTTCCTCAATGTTACTTGATTGACCTTCTCTAGATGCCTTGATTTTGTGTGAAGGGACTTTTCAATTTCAGTGTCAAATTCAAGTAGTGTTTCTTTACCAGATCAGGTCCTGCAAATAATTTGGGATGTTTGTTTTTTAATAAGGATAAAATCACTTAATAAGGGTGAAAATAGAATATAATGTTATAATACTGAATTATAGAGAGAGATATGGTGAATAATAGAGATAGAGAGAGAGAGAGAAAGAACACACAAAAAAAAACAAAAATAAAGACCAAAACCCAAAACAAAAACAATACAATGGAGGTGGGGTATTGAAAGGAGTAATAATTAAGAAGTAAAATAAATAAATAAATGAAATGAAATAATTAAATGAAATCATATTGGTTCCCTAGAAACGATGCCAAAATTTGATCGCATTGTCGAGCACGTCAAATTAGTTGTTTAATTTTGACTACAATTTCTGCAGTATAGCAGCAACACTAGGTCGTCTCTCGACAGAGCCTTAGATCATTAATTTAAAAAGAGGGTTTTGATTATGAAATTATAAGTGGAATGAGGTTTTGTCAGAATTGGGGGTTTGATGATTAAAGATGAAAATATAAAATGAAAGCGATAAAAAAAGTAGAAATGAACTGGATTAATTAAGTGTGATCAACCCGGTGTACTCTCATGATGTTCATCCTTCATCGCTTCATGATATAGGGTTATGATCATTTAATACCAGGTTTTTAATACCTAGAAACATAATTTTACTGATTTAATACTAGGATATCTTCTAGGGTTTAGTCAAAAACACACAATGATTCACCGGACACCGCCGATGATTGGGTGATTTGTGTTCGACATCATAACTGAAACTCACCAAGGCAAAACACAAGGAACTATATGTGCTATCCAGGTTTGTATTTTATTTACTTTTGATACCATGAAATAAATTTACATGACCTTGGTAGTGCTTATGTGAGTTCAATTGACCAATATGAACCACACAAACACCACAATTGGAAGGGGAAAAGAAAGTGGTGAACGGTGTGTGAAACATCACATGAATGGGTACCCCCAAACATGATCATATGAGTTGAGCACGACATAACAGTACATAAATCAATAAAATAGGAATATATTATGATGAAAAAAAACAAAAAAACTTAGAATTAAAATTTTTTATTCAAACATTACAAACATGACGTTTGGGATTTACATCACGTTCCTCCCCAGGTGATCACAAGGGGTTTAGAAATCCATGGGAGGGGAGGAAGAAAAATATGTTGAAGTAGAACTTCCCATAGACTCCAGAACTTCTAGTGATTATGAGAAGACCTCCTTGGGAATCCAAAATGGAAGCACCTTGCCTCCCGGATGAACTCCCAAATGGAGAGCCCAAGGTGCCATTTTATAGGAACATTGGAAGGTGGTTTTAGGCACACAGATTTCTTCAATCCAATTGTACCACATGTTTCGACCAATAGACACATGGATATCCCTTTTAAAAAAACTGTAAAGTTGTATCCCCACTTCCTGACTATCTACATCGAATTTTTGGCATCAATTGGACAAGTGGACCTGGAGATATGGACATATTACAGAACACCTCATTTGACTTTGTGCAAACTTTATTCCTTGGACATATTAGTTTGGTTGGGCCCCTTGACGGCCTAATTGGGCTTGGATTCCTTCATAAGAGTTGTAGAGAATTATAATTTGGACCTGTAAACAAAATATAATCCCATTTGGATTCACAAAAGTTTCTATATAAGCAAAACAGTGGATAGCTCTTCATATATCCATGCAATTTTGGCCCATTTTTATTCCACTTCATCAAGGGCCCTCCAAATCATCTCCTTCTACATTGAAATAATAAAAAAAGTAACACTTCCCATTCTAATATTTATTAACATTGATTAAGTGATTCAAACATAAAGTGAAATTTATTATTATATTTGTAATATTCATTACAAAACTAGGTTAAAACATCAATGTAAGGGTGGAATAAAATAGTGAATCATGGTACGATCACCTATCTTGGGGCTTTTGTTGTGTAAATTTTAGGTTGTTTTGTGTAGATTTACCCATCCAAAATATATCACATTTGAGTTGAAGAATCATTGCCTCCTTCCACATATATTGAATAAAAGATAAAATATTGGGAGAAATTGATGACTCACCCTCTGTATAAAGATCCAGAAAAAAGATCAATATCAGATCATGGATCCCCAATTCACTGGACACTATAGAACCATCCAGATTAATTAGGCATGAAATTGAGTTCTTTCATTCCCTAACGAATGATTTATGATGGAAGTAAGAGGTATTAAGGTCTACTTTCCCTGATATGAATATAACGTGCACACATTTCCCAAAATCAATCCATTAATTTAAGGGTTACATCAGGACTCGATTCAGTAATTGAAATTATATGAAGGACCGAATCAGAGGTGGGATGGGCGTCGAGAATAAAGAGTGCTTTGTTTTGATTTAATAAAATCACAACAAGAATATGGTTGGTGGAATTTTGTGTTACTTTGTTGCTGTATGAAATCTTCCATCTAATAGACATTCCAACCAATATTAGGGTCCCCCACTTTCTAGGAAGAGTGTACAACCTCTTTGTATTCCTTATCTGTAACCAAAAAACATTCAAATATGAAAAGGTTTCAGGACTCAAATTTTTTATTTCATGGAATAAATCAATAATAATAGGGCAGTGGTCCGAAGAATCTGGAGGAAGATAAGAAACCTGAAAAAAAGCTAATGAGGGTATTCCAGTCACTCAACCCCATGAATCTATCTAGGCTTTCCACAATTCGAGTGATTTAACTATTTCCCTGGAACCATGAAAATGAATTTCCATAGAACCCATGATCATCAAGACCACCAAACTAGATATCATGTTGAAAATACCTCATTAGACCAAGAGGTCTATGAGTTCCCCCACCTTTCTCCTTTGAAATAAAATTTCATTGAAGTCTCCGCCTATGGGGAGGGAGCATAGTGATTTCTCCTATCGGAACTCTAGAAACATCCATGACTTCCATTTATCCCCTTGTGATGGACATCCATAAAATAAACAAAATCACCATACTTACACACCTGAATGGTGATTGGATTCATCGATATTATTATGAGAAAAGTAAATAATACATAAATCCACCTCCTCTCCCCAGAGAAGACAAATACCACCTACATAACCTTGACAACTAATATAGAATTAGCATTGGTAAAAAAATTTCTTGAAATACAACATGTCCTTAAAATATAATATGTTTTCAGACAATAAAACCATATCAGGGAAGCTTTTAGTGAAATAACACTCTTGCATCCAAAACTGATCACGGGCTTCTAATCTCACAATAGTTCTAGTATAGGGTTTTCATTGTGGTAGGTGGGGAACGTTCAAACTAGCCTCTACCTATGAGATTTTGAGAAGATACCCACCCCCTTACACTTTAAATATTTTTGGAAGATGTTTCATTGTTGATGAGTCTTTAGAACGACGTTTAGAGCCACATAATGGACCAACACAAGGGTTTTAGGTTGTAAATATCTTCTAGAAATCTCTTCCATGTCTGATGATTTTTTTGGACCTTTCATAATAAGTAGAATCATGCTGGATACTTCGTTAGAGGGATACACTAGATGGTCCTCACATGAGGGCCACCAAAATTCAGGTGGTTGAGACAAATTTTTATCATCTTGGCGATGGGTAAGGGAAAAACCAGACCTTCGAATCGCCAGCTCAGGTGCAAAACGCATCTCCGTCTCAGGAAAATCTCCACCCAAGCTTCTTATGGTAGTGGGAACATATGGGGAACTAACTGCATTTTTTCTATAATTTTTGTATGCATGTTGTGTTCTAAGTGGGGATGGAGAGTCCTCAGTAATATAATGTTTTCATTTATAGGTCTTTGGAAAGCTTTTCCCGGATAATTTTTTAAAATGGGTTTTGAATTTGTTTTTACAAAATGGGATAGGGTTCGAAGTATTACAATTAAAAATTATATTACTAATTATAATTAATAATTTTATTACTAATTAACTGTAATTTCATGAAAATGTTGTATAATTTTTTTAATTATATGGAATTATTTTGAGTCCGTGAAATTTGACGGTGCATGATTTCGATTCCCGGAGTGCCCAAAATAATCCTTTGAAGTTTTGTTAAGCGTTAATTAGTGCTCGTAAGCAGTTTCCTGAAAAAGTGGAATAAATCTTAAATGGTTACTCAGATCAGAAATCTGAGGGCACCATTGTGCTAAGGATGGCGGAGTTACCCTAGGCACAACTAAAGTTTAGTAGGTGCGGGCCTCCTGTGAGAAAACCCAACAATGGAATAATCGTAAATAAAATAATTTAAAGAAATTATTTTATTTTTCAAATGCTTATAACTCACAAAAAGTAACTCAAATTAAAAATCCGAGACCACCGCTGAACATGTGAGGGCATGCTTTCTTCAGGAAGATACTAACATTGGCCGGCGCGGTCCACCAGTGAAAGTTAGTTTCTGACTGTAAATAAAATAATTAAGTGACACTTATTTTATTGTAAAATCCATAACATTTAAACGGTAACTCAGATTGGAAATATGAGAGTACTGTTGGGTTAGTTGGGCCATGTTTCACTTAGGTAGTGCCTAACTTTGACCGATGCGGGTCGAGGGTGACTGTTAATAATTTTCTAAACGTTTTTTTCGGGTACGTTAAGTAAACACATTAGCCGTGTTTTCAAACATTTGAATCAGTGTTCACATTAAAAAACTGAGGGCACCGTTGAATCCTTAGTGCCAGGACTCGCTTAAGGGAGGCTTTACTTCGAACGCAGTAGGTCCAGAGAAAAAGTTAGATTTTTATACTTTTAAAAGAATAATAAAAATAACTTAGTTAATTTTTATTTTTTTTCTTTTCTCCAATGGACAAGCGGAAATGTGGGACCGACGACGTGTCAAGCCAATCAATGGCTTGAACTTTCATTCTAAGTAACTGCACTGTTGGGGGATTAGGAAGGTTCCTAATTAATGGACCTCCATTAATTCCACAAACGTTGCACCCCCTCCTCCTCTCCAATTTATATGGAGCTTGGGGAGAGGTGTCGGTATAGCTTCTCCAAGCAACGAAGTGCTGAAAGAGTGCCACGATGTCACGAACCAGGCCGGGTCGCCATCCGACCCGGCGCCGGACCCGGTCCGCGGCAAGACCCGAAGGGCGTTCCCAATCCCCACGGGCTGGCACAAGTGCCCGGGTATCAAGTTTAACAGATGGGAACAGTTTCACCCGAAATACAAGATAGAAAAACCAACTAACCAGATAGATAAGCTGAAATTAGAAACAGACAACAAAACGTGCCTTTAAACTATGAACAGGTTTAAAGTCTACAACTTGAAGCAATAACTAAAAAGAAAAGACGACAGCGGAAACTAAAACTCAAACTCAACCTCTCGGAAGAAGTGAGACCACATCAACACCATTCTGCATGAGAAGACCAGCTGCAACCTGAACCACCATCACTGAGCTCGAAGTCGCAACCTGGAAGACAGAAGAAACAGAAACTACATACACCCAAGGGTGTATGCAGGGTGTGAGCTAAAAGCCCAGTAGGACGCCACCGAGAAATGGTTCCATGCCACAACATCAAAAGACAATTTAAAGTGCTTATTCAAAATTTTAATTTAAAAATTCTTTTAAAGAAAACATTTACAAGCTAAACGCTAAAAGAAAAACATTAAAAAGAACTCATTTAACAAACACGATTTTTTTAAAGGGAAAGAGAAATGTTCAATATGGGAACACACACACATACTCACACACACACACACATGCTCACACACACACACACACTCACACACACACACATACTCAAGTGGTCTTCCATATGCCGACGGAAGGCACCACGCCAAAGATGGTAGAGCACTACGGGTAAATCCCCTAAGGTTCATCTAGCTCGAGTGGGACCCTAGAAACCTCGTGTCTCGGTGAAACGTGGCTTAGAAGGCCACGACCCTCAGAAAACGTGGCTTAGGAGGCCACGACCCTCAGAACACGTGGCTTAGAAGGCCATGACCCTCAGATATCATGTTTAGTTAGTGTTGCAATCGTCAATCCAGCTAAGTGAAACAGGGACGATACCCATCCGGTTCACTAGCGCACTAGTTCTAGTCCGCCCACCTAGATACCCAGGGTTTTCCCTTGTGCTCAAACAAGTTTCATGTTCACATAATGTATATCACTTTCACATATCTCAAACCAAACAAAGCATTGCACATACACATCACCGTTTGCATACCCAAACACCATAAAAAGAAAACACACATGCGCGCCAAAACCATTTAATAACATAGTTCAGATCACTTGCATGACTTAACAACTATCTGAACAATTTGAAGAACATTTCAAAATAGCACAATAAGAGTTTTCAAATGAGACATGTCCAATTTCACAAATAATAATACCTTTAAAAACTTAAAACACACAAAATTCTTTCAAACACAACTCCCGCGCTCCACATATAATTTAATAAGTGCAATTAACAATTTTCAAAACACTTAAAATTAGAAAGCAGAGGTTTGCACTAAAACGACGAACCTGATTTCATATATTAACATCACTTTAAAACCAAAAGTGCAGCTCATACAATATAAAACATGTTTTCCATTGTTCAACCAATTTTCAGTTTAATTCCAAAAGTACGCAACCCGGAAAACACACCCAAAGTGACTCATTTTCATTGAAATTCTACATTTTATTACATGGATACCTCAACAAACTTGAAAACACTTTTCGCACCTACCAAACCACCCAGAAAACCTTACCAACCATATTACGCATCTTAAACGACACTTAATTAAACCATTACTCAATTAGTAAAACGTCACATATGCATACCATAATACCTCACTCTAAAACACACAAATTTTAGATGCCAAAACCATTTGAAAATCAATTGCACATCCCAACCCTTCTAAAACATCTTTCGCACCCCTAAAACATACTCAAGGTTCATAATAAAAATTAACACGTCAAAATAGTTTACATTCTTTTGAAAAACTCAATTTAATAAAATTCGTACCTCGAGCGTTCTTGAAAACACCATTTTCTCACCTTAAGCAACTAACTAAAACACGTCTGAAAATTTCAGCAACACATCTCACATGATAAACTTTGGCATTTACTTAAAAACAACTTAAATTCATCAATATGCACATCAAAGCACGTCCAAAATGAAATTCGCATCATGCAATTTATAAATTAGAACACATTATAATTTAATTAAGGAGCAATTCAAATCATCTAAAGATGGTATGGCATGGAACCACCTACCTCGGGTGAAGGAATTCCGTAAAATTTAGTGCACGACTCCAATTATCCATCAACGCACCACAACAAAATCAAGATGAACCTTAAAACAAGAATCGGACCAAAGAAGACATCAAAACCAAACCAAAAACCACATAAAGGCGCACCGGTTAATCTATCAAAGGAAGAAACCAACCAAATTGAATTAAACGAACCTACGGCGGGGATATTGAGGGCTGGCCCGAGCTTAAAGGGGACCACCAGGGCGCACCGTGCTGGAAAAAAAAATCAGAAGGGATGGAGGTCGGCGGCCATGGGGGGTAGCGGAGCAAGCTGTATCGGCGGGCAGTGGAGGTCTGTTGGGAGCCGAAGGGGTGCGGGGCGCTGAAAGGTGCAGGTCCGACGGACAGCATGGGAAGGAGAATGGAAAGAGGAGTGGTGCGGCGTGAGCTTTCTTGAAGGGGAAAGGAAAAATCCGGACATAGCTGGGGTCGCCTACTTCCAACCAGGTGGGGGAGGAGGATCAGCAACCGGGGTGAGCGGGGGTGATGGCGCAGGGAGGTAGGGTTTCGGTGCAGGGGGTCGGCGCGACACACAGGGGGTGCGACGGGAGATAAGGGGAGGAAAAAAAAAGAGGAGGGAAATGAAAGAAAAAAAAAGAAGAAAAGAGGAGAAAATAAAATAATAATAAAAAGAATAAATATATATGTGAAATAGAACCAAAAAAAAAATAATAATAATAAAATGAAAAATTTATTGATAACATGTTATTAATTTTATCATAATAATAACTTAATTAATAATTATAACCAAATTAAAATATTAATGAAAACAATAAAAATTTTTTTACCATTCTTATTATCATTAATATATATATGTATATTTAAAGAATCGGGCAATTGCGCAGTTACCCCGCACGGCCCATAAAATATTAATAAAAAGATGATGATGAAAATAATAATATCTTAATAAAAAAAAGTATCCTTAACAACAATAATAATAATAATATCTTCAAACAATATTATTATTATTGTCATTAAAATAATTCCTTAAATTTTCATTACACTTCTTATTTCTATTTCATTTCCATTTTATTTAAAACTCATTATTCATTATTATTTCGTTATCCGGTTATGTTTTTAACTCATTTTGAAAGTCAGGCGGACCGCGTAGTCTCAGAACCGTGCCCTGACCATGCGTCCGGTGATGCTAAACCTGAAGCAGTCATAATAATAATAATAATAATAATAATAATAATAATATTTTCAAGTGATATTAATAATATTATTATTATCAAAACCATTCTTAATTCATCTTATTTCGGTAATTGATCATTGGCAAGGCATGCAGTGACTAGGCGGGGTCGCGCGACGACCCGTGCGAGGCCGCACGGCTTCGACCGCGGTGCGCAGGATGCAGTCAAGGTCAAAACACGTGTTTTTTTAAATAAGAACATAGAAAGTTTATGTCAGGCCTCGACCCGAACTACCCGACGCAAGGAAAAAATAATAAAATAAATAAGTTAAAAACAATGGGTGTGACAATTCTCCCCACCATAAAGCTTTCCGCCCCCGGAAAGCCACAGCTAAGGCTGAACCCCAAAGTAAGAAATGACACCCCCTTAAGGTTCAAAGTGAAAACAAACGAAAAGAGGCAGACACATCATGCTCAAAGAAGGTGATTAAAATGAAAAACCCAAGAAACTTGTAAAAGAAAAGACTTTCTCATATGTGTCGCTCACCCTAATGAGCTAAAACACCTCCAATTGACTGATCAAGGAAAATGACTCTCGCACCCGCGAAAACCAACCTCATCAGACGAAACAACTCAAACATTATTAAACAAAAACCGCACCGTTTGGTTGGAATCAATAGACAAAGTCAGACCACGTCCACAGAACATACTTATCACTTTTCGACAAACCATCTTTGAAAACAGAAGCTATAGATCAACATGGGGAAGCTCGAGGGGCTCCCCACCATTAAGAAGTCACTGATGCTCGGAAAGAGAGTGGACAACCGACGGGGAAGGTTCGAGCGGACTACCTGCCATTAAAGAAAAGTCCAGCACTGATTCATCCTCGAGACATTCATGCGAGACCCAATGTGGGTCTCCCCACCATTAGGAACCTGCCAACGCCAAAGGCGAGACTAGAAAACCAACATGGGGAGGTCCATAAGGACTCCCCACCATTAGAACTAACGAAATGAATAGAACTTTGAAAAACTTCTCAATGGTGACCAAACACCCCACCACAAGGGGCGGGGAGGGAGGGGCCTAACCACCCGGGCGTCAGAACTATGACCTAAGACCTGACCAACACATCCACATCCCGGGATGAGCATTATAAAATTTTGGGACTGATTTTTCCCCAACAGACTCTCAAGGACCACTAAAGGTGATTGCATCCAATGGGACGCAACCCCAAAGACTTTAAGTCAACGAGACGAACAAGCTTCCACATGATCATGAAAACCTTCTGCAACCAGATGGTTCGTTTGGAGCAGAACAACCGTAGAAATCAATTTGAGCTGCATTCACTTTCATCACCGATGACAGAAATAAAGTCGGGGTCTCATACCCCCTCGGGGTTCCTGACCACGCGCCAGCTTCACTCCGAGGCCTATGGCTGGAGCCCTGATGTTTGAAGCATCTCCTGCCTCGTAGTCAGGCATGGAAAACTCCCAAACGGGGCTTCTCCTTTTTGGTGTCACACGAAATCCTATTGCACCTGAGGATACACCATCAGACATAACACACCATGACATCCAACTGATCATACACAAAACATTAACCAACATAAGAGCTGCAATGGTGCATGCGCATCACCCTTTGTCACACTGGATGAGAACACGACACCGCAAATCATCACCGAACATGACCATTACTGTTGAGAGGAACATTATACAGAGAAGGACTTCAAACTAGGTCTTAAACGACACATGATTCCTACAATTGACCGTAGCATCCCCATGTGACTGGGTCTGCCACACTAGTGGCCTAACGTAAACCTCTTTCTTAAACGAGACAAACCAAAGATCAGAGGTCATTTAAAACGATAGGCTACACCGACGACTTAGGGTTGCTTCCAAACCACTGTTGATTATCAAAGAGGTCTCACACTGCAAGACGTCACCGAACATGACCCTTGCGACTAATGTAAACACTACCAACCATTCAAGACATCGATAAGCACTGACAGCTCTCAACCGCCTTCAACCTTCCCCACTGGAATTTCTTTCGCTGTTTCTAGGGAAACCTTCAAGCGTAACGACGTCAAATTTCATACTCGATGA
Source organism: Viscum album (assembly GCA_963277665.1). Classification (NCBI taxonomy): domain Eukaryota; kingdom Viridiplantae; phylum Streptophyta; class Magnoliopsida; order Santalales; family Viscaceae; genus Viscum; species Viscum album. The sequence continues at coordinate 169,894,545 of OY728150.1, read as the reverse complement.
CTCAGGCAACTCAAAGAAACCAAAACTCTGTTCAACTACCCTCGCATCTGTCATCCCAGTGCGAGAGGATCCACTCAGTTGTAAAAAGTAGAGGTGGGTTTAATTCCAGAATTCAAAAAGAGAATCCTTCGATCAACTGGAGTGTCGGCCAACGGGGAATTCCCAGTAGTCGTACTTCAATCACATGTCAATGCTTTGTGGGGGCATACACTAGTCAAGAAAGAAAACTATGGACCCAACCAAACTGGTCCAACAGTCAAGACATACCACAAGCAAACACCAAACGTGCAGGGGAAACCACTGCAAGTGCTCCCCGATGTACTCTTCAAAGGAATTTACTACCCACACGCTTACATACCAACTTACAAATAAGAACTCAAACTCGGGACATAAACCATTCAGAAATAATACTCAGTTCAAAACGCCACACATCCAACATCTCAAAAACACAAGGACACGCCACACAAACACCGTTTACTAAAACACCAAACATTTTCTTTAACAAGACATTTTAAAAATAATCAAAGCCAGTGGGTTGCACAAACGCCAATGGTGTCTCATGGGCCTCGCACATGCATGTTCTCGTGCCGCACTGGCACCCACCTCATATCCATCAGAGCACTCATCCGCTCGTGCCATTAACCATTTTTTTTCCATATACACTCATGCATGTGGTTTCCCACGAGAACACCAAGGGTCAAAAACAAACCATTCCATTTTTTTTTCAAAACCAAAACATCCAACCCACACTTTCCAAACCTTTCGCGTCATTTTATTTTTAAAGCCTTTCATTTGAAAACATTTTCCAAGACCCAAACATATTTACCTAAAAACCAAATTCTCACGAATCCAAAACAAAGGGACGAGAAATGACGCAATAGAAACTTGTGTCAGCGGGTGATTGGAACGTATGGTTGGCGGCCATACGCCAGTCACGCCACTGCCACGGAGGGTATTCTAGGACAGCGTCCCTGGCTCCACATGGCTTGCCAAACCCTGCGATCTCACTAGGACCACTGACCTTACCCCTTTTTCATTTCTCATGGAAAAGATTAACTGCAATGACCAAAAACACAGACAAACCTCAACACACTTTGGTTACTCGAGTTCCGCCACGAGGTGTGCTGGCCAGGCACATTGCTCGTACTAGAACGCTGAGTTCCGACAACCTTAATTTTTGTCCACTCTGACTCCATCTCAAAAGAAAACGACCCAAGAGAGAAAACCTTGCCCTCTGATACCATTTTGTCACGAACCAGGCCGGGTCGCCATCCGACCCGGCGACGGACCCGGTCCGCGGCAAGACCCGAAGGGCGTTCCCAATCCCCACGGGCTGGCACAAGTGCCCGGGTATCAAGTTTAACAGATGGGAACGGTTTCACCCGAAATACAAGATAGAAAAACCAACTAACCAGATAGATAAGCTGAAATTAGAAACAGACAACAAAACGTGCCTTTAAACTATGAACAGGTTTAAAGTCTACAACTTGAAGCAATAACTAAAAAGAAAAGACGACAGCGGAAACTAAAACTCAAACTCAACCTCTCGGAAGAAGTGAGACCACATCAACACCATTCTGCATGAGAAGACCAGCTGCAACCTGAACCACCATCACTGAGCTCGAAGTCGCAACCTGGAAGACAGAAGAAACAGAAACTACATACACCCAAGGGTGTATGCAGGGTGTGAGCTAAAAGCCCAGTAGGACGCCACCGAGAAATGGTTCCATGCCACAACATCAAAAGACAATTTAAAGTGCTTATTCAAAATTTTAATTTAAAAATTCTTTTAAAGAAAACATTTACAAGCTAAACGCTAAAAGAAAAACATTAAAAAGAACTCATTTAACAAACACGATTTTTTTTTAAAGGGAAAGAGAAATGTTCAATATGGGAACACACACACATACTCACACACACACACACATGCTCACACACACACACACACTCACACACACACACATACTCAAGTGGTCTTCCATATGCCGACGGAAGGCACCACGCCAAAGATGGTAGAGCACTACGGGTAAATCCCCTAAGGTTCATCTAGCTCGAGTGGGACCCTAGAAACCTCGTGTCTCGGTGAAACGTGGCTTAGAAGGCCACGACCCTCAGAAAACGTGGCTTAGGAGGCCACGACTCTCAGAACACATGGCTTAGAAGGCCACAACCCTCAGATATCATGTTTAGTTAGTGTTGCAATCGTCAATCCAGCTAAGTGAAACAGGGACGATACCCATCCGGTTCACTAGCGCACTAGTTCTAGTCCGCCCACCTAGATACCCAGGGTTTTCCCTTGTGCTCAAACAAGTTTCATGTTCACATAATGTATATCACTTTCACATATCTCAAACCAAACAAAGCATTGCACATACACATCACCGTTTGCATACCCAAACACCATAAAAAGAAAACACACATGCGCGCCAAAACCATTTAATTACATAGTTCAGATCACTTGCATGACTTAACAACTATCTGAACAATTTGAAGAACATTTCAAAATAGCACAATAAGAGTTTTCAAATGAGACATGTCCAATTTCACAAATAATAATACCTTTAAAAACTTAACACACACAAAATTCTTTCAAACACAACTCCCGCGCTCCACATATAATTTAATAAGTGCAATTAACAATTTTCAAAACACTTAAAATTAGAAAGCAGAGGTTTGCACTAAAACGACGAACCTGATTTCATATATTAACATCACTTTAAAACCAAAAGTGCAGCTCATACAATATAAAACATGTTTTCCATTGTTCAACCAATTTTCAGTTTAATTCCAAAAGTACGCAACCCGGCAAACACACCCAAAGTGACTCATTTTCATTGAAATTCTACATTTTATTACATGGATACCTCAACAAACTTGAAAACACTTTTCGCACCTACCAAACCACCCAGAAAACCTTACCAACCATATTACGCATCTTAAACGACACTTAATTAAACCATTTCTCAATTAGTAAAACGTCACATATGCATACCATAATACCTCACTCTAAAACACACAAATTTTAGATGCCAAAACCATTTGAAAATCAATTGCACATCCCAACCCTTCTAAAACATCTTTCGCACCCCTAAAACATACTCAAGGTTCATAATAAAAATTAACACGTCAAAATAGTTTACATTCTTTTGAAAAACTCAATTTAATAAAATTCGTACCTCGAGCGTTCTTGAAAACACCATTTTCTCACCTTAAGCAACTAACTAAAACACGTCTGAAAATTTCAGCAACACATCGCACATGATAAACTTTGGCATTTACTTAAAAACAACTTAAATTCATCAATATGCACATCAAAGAACGTCCAAAATGAAATTCGCATCATGCAATTTATAAATTAGAACACATTATAATTTAATTAAGGAGCAATTCAAATCATCTAAAGATGGTATGGCATGGAACCACCTACCTCGGGTGAAGGAATTCCGTAAAATTTAGTGCACGACTCCAATTATCCATCAACGCACCACAACAAAATCAAGATGAACCTTAAAACAAGAATCGGACCAAAGAAGACATCAAAACCAAACCAAAAACCACATAAAGGCGCACCGGTTAATCTATCAAAGGAAGAAACCAACCAAATTGAATTAAACGAACCTACGGCGGGGACATTGAGGGCTGGCCCGAGCTTAAAGGGGACCACCAGGGCGCACCGTGCTGGAAAAAAAAATCAGAAGGGATGGAGGTCGGCGGCCATGGGGGGTAGCGGAGCAAGCTGTATCGGCGGGCAGTGGAGGTCTGTTGGGAGCCGAAGGGGTGCGGGGCGCTGAAAGGTGCAGGTCCGACGGACAGCATGGGAAGGAGAATGGAAAGAGGAGTGGTGCGGCGTGAGCTTTCTTGAAGGGTAAAGGAAAAATCTGGACATAGCAGGGGTCGCCTACTTCCAACCAGGTGGGGGAGGTGGATCAGCAACCGGGGTGAGCGGGGGTGATGGCGCAGGGAGGTAGGGTTTCGGTGCAGGGGGTCGGCGCGACACACAGGGGGTGCGACGGGAGAGAAGGGGAGGAAAAAAAGAGGAGGGAAATGAAAGAAAAAAAAAAGAAGAAAAGAGGAGAAAATAAAATAATAATAAAAAGAATAAATATATATGTGAAATAGAACCAAAAAAAAATAATAATAATAAAATGAAAAATTTATTGATAACATGTTATTAATTTTATCATAATAATAACTTAATTAATAATTATAACCAAATTAAAATATTAATGAAAACAATAAAAAAAAATTTACCATTCTTATTATCATTAATATATATATGTATATTTAAAGAATCGGGAAATTGCGCAGTTACCCCGCACGGCCCATAAAATATTAATAAAAAGATGATGATGAAAATAATAATATCTTAATAAAAAAAAAGTATCCTTAACAACAATAATAATAATAATATCTTCAAACAATATTATTATTATTGTCATTAAAATAATTCCTTAAATTTTCATTACACTTCTTATTTCTATTTCATTTTCATTTTATTTAAAACTCATTATTCATTATTATTTCGTTATCCGGTTATGTTTTTAACTCATTTTGAAAGTCAGGCGGACCGCGTAGTCTCAGAACCGTGCCCTGACCATGCGTCCGGTGATGCTAAACCTGAAGCAGTCATAATAATAATAATAATAATAATAATAATAATAATAATAATAATAATAATAATAATATTTTCAAGTGATATTAATAATATTATTATTATCAAAACCATTCTTAATTCATCTTATTTCGGTAATTGATCATTGGCAAGGCATGCAGTGACTAGGCGGGGTCGCGCGACGACCCGTGCGAGGCCGCACGGCTTCGACCGCGGTGCGCAGGATGCAGTCAAGGTCAAAACACGTGTTTTTTTAAATAAGAACATAGAAAGTTTATGTCAGGCCTCGACCCGAACTACCCGACGCAAGGAAAAAATAATAAAATAAATAAGTTAGAAACAATGGGTGTGACACGCGACATCAAGCATTGGAAGATGAAGCCAGTTATGGTGAGGGGTGGTGATCGACACCAAAACCCCAAATGAGGATCGACGATCAAGTGAAGTCATTGGAGGCTGTTGTGGGAATGGTGAATACCGACCCACTTCCTCAACTGTGGGAGCTTCCCCATTGATCACACGGTAGGGGTTTTAAGCACGTTGAATTTATTTTATTGATTCTTTTTATCCTAAATTTATAACGACGATGGCTAAATGAACACGACCATCATCCAGCACATAAACCTTTCCCCTTTTTCTTCCATTCTTCATGTGTTCTTTAACGCCTAATTTTTTTTTGTTGTTGGAAATACAGAGTTTCGCTGAGCATGATATATGGACACGGAGCCCGCAATGCAAGGATCATGAATATGAAATAGTTTAAATTCTCGGGCTTGGAACAAAGCTACAGTGGCTCACGGAAGAAGGCAGTGGCCGGCACTTGACCTACCATGAGAAAGGAAGGGCGGCGTGCGTCCGCGTTGCCGTTTGATGAGGAGTCCGCGACCCGTTGGCCGTGGCGGAGTAGGGTGGCAATCGACAACCGGACGACCGCGTGATGGAGCAGCAGCGCATTTCCACGCTGCCGGTGGAGCAAGAGTCCACAACCTCTTAGCCGTGGTGGAGGCTGGACGGCAGCCAGCACCCGACTGGCCGTAGGTGGACAGCGGCGTGCGTCCACACTGCTTGGATAGATTTCGGCTAGCCTTCCGTCCGGCCGCGCCCCACCCAGCTAGACCCCCCGATGGGTCCCATGTTCTAGCAGCCAAATGGTCCACGGAACATTGGGGAATACTGGGGGGTGCCTCCCCCTCGGGTGTTGGTCACAGTGGACCGCCAGCCGCGCGGGTCGTGCCTAGCAGGCCGCGCCACAGTGTAACGTACCGCAGCGGGCCGCACCAACGGGCTGGGTCAGGCCGTCCCCTTCGCGGGCCAGGCCAGACCACTTCCCAGTGGGCTGGGCCCTCCAAGGCCCAGGCCATTCGAGCCAAACCCGAATCGGGCTGAGCCGACCCAAACCAGTTAGGGTCAAACTAGACCTGGGCCCATCTGGGCCTAATTGCGCCTTCATGGCCATAAATTGTGAACCAGGTGTCCGTTTGATAAACCGTCTATGGAACAAGGATCCTTAGATCGAGACATTACTTTTGGTATAATCTAATTCAGTTTTTGATATGGTTGGAGTATAGGCGGGTTGGATCGGGCCCCAAATCCAACCGGCCCCTTGGAGCGGAAACACTAATAACATAGAGACCGGGCGTTCGATTGACACGTCGTTTGTTTCATTGTGTCCCTTATGATGCAAGAGACCTTTGATATACTTCTTCATGAGACTTAGGGGTGATTGAGATATGACCGATGGATTGGGGAGCGGTTCTCCCAAGCGTTCTACATACGGAACCCTACAGCTGGCTGAGACCTGAAGACTGCTTAACGACGAACAAGGTGGGAAGCGTCTCTATGTGAACCAGCAGTACCACGGTGGGAAGCAGCTCTGTGTGACCCAACATTCCCATAGTACCCATTAGGGATAAGTACCATAGCAGTTCAAGGTTAGTGGGAAGTGGCTCTGTGTGACCCAACATGCCTACTGTACTCGATAGAGGAGGAAATCTCCAGCAGCTAAGGAGTTAGAGGTTTGTGACTAACGATGCTATGGTTACTACCCTAGAATATACATTGTGGAGACATCCATGGATATCAAGATGTAGCAAGTGGCTTGAGGAGCAGTTCTCCCAAGAAGACTATGTATAGAACCCTACGGTTTGTTGAGACCTAAAGACTGCTCGATGATTGGTCCAGTGGGAAGCGGCTCTGTGTGACCTAGCAGGCCCATGGTGGGGAGCGAATCTGTGTGACCCGGAAGACCCAGGATACTCGACAGGAGGAGTACTTTAGTTCGGACAAGGTGGAAAGCGGCTCTGTGTGACCCGACATTCCCACGGTACCCATTAGGGATTAGTACCACAACCGATCAAGGTTAGTTGGAAGTGGCTCTGTGGGACCCGGTAGGCCCACTGTACATGATAGAGGAGGAGTTCTCTAAAAGCCGAGGAGTTCTATGATGTGATAACCCTTCTAACCCATGAATAAATCATAGTGTGAGCTTTCTTTACTTTGTGCTTGTGACCGAGGTTATGTGGTGTGATACCTCACCTTCGTGGTGTTACCTTAGTGGTATACATACCTCATGTATGAGATGAGTATAGCTTGATAACTTAGGTATATGTATGGGAATATACTTATGTAGAGTTGGGATCTTTCTTTGAGGTCTTTCCTTTTTATAACTCTAGGAGACCTACGGGGTCTCAGGGTCCCAAATGAGTATCTTTATACTCACCCTTGCATGAGATTTTCCTGCACCTGGTTGTGTCTTGTGCAGACGATGTATGACATTGATCGAGGCTGAGGGAGACAGGACTGGATGGTGCATAGAGGTGGACCATTTTGTGTGACGTGATGCAGGGACTAATGATCGTGAGTTATACCTACCCTTCAGGTAGGATCCGGGGTGGACCGTATGGTGTGACGCGACGCAGAGACTACTGATTGTGAGTAGTACCAACCCTTCAGCTAGGATATTTTTTGAATGATTCATGAGATACTTTCACCTTTTCAGTAATTTTTTACCTTTCAGTCGTACATGTACTTTTCCATCTGGGCTTGTATTCTAGCCCCTTTACTTTCAGAACACTTTTTCTTATGTAGATTACTTCACAGTTTCTTCTGGTTGTGTTATCAGACCATATGTTATTATAGGTCTAAAGGCAATGCCTTCTAGAATTAGGGAGTATGCCTTTCAGTGATAGTCGCCAGCCCATGGCCTATAGTAGACGGGCTTGGGGTAGTCACGACACGAGCCCCCAGGGACGAGTTGTGACAAAGTGGTATCAGAGGAGTTTGGTTCAACCAAAGAACTAGTACTCTGATCTTTTCTATATGGCAATAGTGTTAAGTGTTCAGAGTGTGGTTTTCAGTTTTGGGAGTCTAATGTTGATATGGCGGCCGACGTATCCATACACGAGGACCCAGAGTTCTGATTTCCAACTCAGCGCATGAAAACACGGATTGTGTGTGTTTTTGAAAAGTTTTTCTTTTGAATTATTTGTAGCCAGAGCACAATGTATAACATAATTACCATAGATTACCTGTTCCTTATCAGGATGTCACTACTTAGACAACCACCCAGGTTTCCAGAGAGAGTATGCAATGATGGCACACCGAGCGATGAGGCCTCAGTGTAGGTCCCCCTTACGGCATTGGATCCTTTGGGTGGTGTACCAGCACCACCACTGTCGGTTGGATAGTTGTTCTCACTAGCCACACCAGCAAAGGGTGCACGCTGACTGAGTGCATTGCAAGAGTTCCAGGGGTATAGGCCTCCAAGGTTCCGAGGGGAGATGGACCCGTAAGTGGCGGAGGACTGGATGGAGGCTTTGGCCAGAGTTTTTCGCCTATTTGAGACACCAGTAGAGCAGATGGTGATCTTAACTTCTAGTCTTTTCTAGTGAGTGACCATGAGGATGGTCCACATAGTGATGAGGCTTTAGTATGTGGATTGTTGCCCAAGATAGTACCTTTGTGTAGTGTGTCTACCATATCACTACTCGTTGGTCAATAGTTACAACCGGTGGTACCGGTAGAGGACACATATAGGCTTAGTTCCTTACACATGTTTTAGCATCAGATACCCCTCAGTTTTTGAGGTGAGACCGACTCACAGGTAGCTAAGGACTGGCTTGAGGAGGTGGATGAGAGTTCCCTAGAGCTTCTACAGCTTCAGCAGGATGACATGTCAGTAGGTGAGTATTCATCGAGGCGTACCGACCATCCAAGGTACTTGATGAATATAGTACGATCAATGCTTTAGGGGTCGGACCTCTGAGTGAGGTGTGTTTAGGGGCATAAAAGCCAGCAGTAATCCTATGTGCATTCCTACTAATGTTAGGTTACTAGAGAGAACCTTTGATGTTGAATGTTATTTGGTTGAGAAAATACATCTAGTGAATGTTAGCAGTAAGAAAGTAGGAAACTGACGCCAGTCTCAGAGACTCGGGCATGTAAAATGTTTTGGGATGAGGAAGTGATAGGGATAGGTGAATCTACAGGGAACCCGATGTGGAAGTGGAGCTAGGAGAGCAGCATGAGGTGTTATACTATTTTACATGTTTCAACCACCACCTCAATGTGGTCCCCACCAGGCTTAGGGAGCTGGAGGACTGGGTAAGGGAGCAGCTACATGCGGTCAAGGAGTGTGACCCAAGGACTCATGGAATGATTAGAGGTATGGTCTGTGTCTACCACTAGCAGCTATATCAATAGACATAGGTACCAATCATTCCTTCCAAGAATCTTGTACAAGACCTAGAGTTTTTGGTTAAACCGTTTACTTGACCCTCACATCCAGAGATACCTTTGGGAGGAGACTCAACACTTACACTGACAGTGTGATCTAAACCTTGAGGTGGGAGATTTTGTTGGAACATCTTGGTGGAAGCGTCGAGGCCTTACGACATTAGTTTTTGTATGGACTAGTCATCCACAATTCATAATCCTATTGACTGTATTAGGAAAAAAGGTTGTGGTTTATCAACAATGTGGGAATGTAGTTTTCCTTGGTCGGTGAAAAAGGAAACCTAGGCAGCACATGATAAACTCATGCATAGAAGGGTGCAACCAATCACTCTTGAGTTGGCCAGACTTACCCTCGTGGCAGCATGATTTTTTGAGTTTTCAGTTCCAAACAGGAGTGGCAGAACATGGGGAAATATTTCCAAAAGATGTTTCTAGGATTACCTCCCCAAAGGGAGAGGGATGTCTGCTTTGTCTAGGTACTACTAGAGATTTGTACCCAACTTCTCTAGGGTAGCTACACCGTTGTTAGATTTAACGAAAAAGGGGTAGCCTTTCCTGTCGATGATGAAGTTTCAACATAGCTTTCAAGAGCTGAGACAGAGACTGAAAAGTAGAACTACGCTACCCATGACCTCGAGTTAGCAGTAGTGGTGTTTGCGTTGAAGGTGTGGTTTTACTACTTGATGGGTGAACGTTTTACAGTCTACTCTGATCACAAGAGTCTCAGGTATATCTTCTCTCAGAAGGACCTGAAACTGAGACAACAACGATGGCTAGAGTTCCTCAAGGACTATGACTTTGAGATAGTCTATACTCTTGGGAAGGGGATATGGAAGAAGATGCACTCAGTAGGAGGTCTGGCCTACGGTTGTTGAGTGAATAAATGGAGCAGCTATCCATGTTGCAGATATCCTTCGTGGATAGAGATGGAGTATCATACCAACAGTCTATGGTAGTCACACCCCCACTCCTTCAATGAGTCAGGGAGGCACAACTTGGGGACAATGACAACGAGGCTTGATGTGTTCAGATATCCTCAGGGCAGGCACCAGATGGATTTTCTAAATGTGGGGAGAATTTCATACTCTTTAGAGGATGTACCATGGTACCAGTAGATTTACAGAAGGAGGTGTTGAGGGAGTTCCATACATCCCCTCTAGTGGTACATCCAGGAGTGGTGAAGATGTACCAGGACCTTCGGCGTCAGCATTGGTGGCTGAGAATAAAGAAAGTTGTTGCAGAGTTTGTCTCTCGATGCCTCACTTGGCATCAAGTGAATGCAAACCATCAGGTTCCAGTAGGCATAGGTCAACCATTAGGGGTGATAGGGGTGGAAGTGGGATGGAATTTCCAAAGACTTCGTGACAGGACTTCCTTGCACATCCAAGAGTCACGATTCTATCTGGGTGATCATTGATTGACTCACTAAGTCGGCCCACTTCCTACCTATCAAAGAGTAAGGATCAATAGAGAGTTTGGGATGCCTCTAAATTTAGGAGATTGTATGGTTTCATGGAGTGCCATCTATGATTGTCTCTGATTGTGATGCACATTTTACTTCCCGGCTATGGAAGGGGTTATTGGAGGCATTTGGGACAAAACTTCTGTTGAGCAACACCTTCCATCCTCAGACAGATGGTAAGACAGAGCGGACCATTCATACTCTCGAAGATATGCTACGTGCTTGCATCCTTGATTTTGACCGCAACTGAGAGTATCACTTACATTTAGTGGAGTTCACATACAACAACAACTATCACTCCACTATCGGTATGGCACCATTTGAGGTGTTGTATGGGCGACTTTTCAGATCAACACTATGATGGACTGACCAAGGGGAGTCAGCTCTCATGGGACCAAAGATGATACATGCTACTACGGAGAAAGTGCAGATCATCCAGGAGAGGATGAAAACTGCACAGAGAAAGCAGAAATCCTATGATGATAGAAGATAGAGACATCTTGAGTTTGAGGATGGTGACCATGTCTTTCTACGAGTCTCACCATGAAAAGGTTTGCATAGATTTGGCTAAGGTGGCAAGTTAACTCCAAGGTTCAAAGAACCTTTCTAGATTCTCAACAGAGTGGGCGAGGTGGCGTACCGTCTATCTTTTCCTCCATAGATGCACTGGGTGTATAAAGTCTTCCACGTATCTCAGTTGAGGAGATACGTGCATGACCCATCTTAGGTCATTTACCATGGTGAGTAGGACTTAGTTGATGGGGAGACGTTTAAAGAGTTTCCAGTAGAGATTGAGGATTGACAGAAGCAGGTCCTTCATGGGATGTCGATACCACTGGTGCACGTTCTCTGGCTACATGGGAACCTCCAGAAAAGCACATGGTACTGGGAGGCTCAGATTCGTGTTCATTACCCCATTTTTTTTTAGTCTATGTTGTGGATTTTGGGGAAGAAAAGCCATATTGTGGGGAAAATGTAATGTCCCGGAAATTCCATATATATTTTTTAATTATATGGAATTATTTAATGACTGCGAAATATGACGACGCATGATTCTGAGGCTCAGAATTCCAAGAATGATCCTTCGAAGTTTTGTTAAGTGTTAATTAGTGTGCGAAATCTATTTTCCTGAAACGTTTAATAACTCTTAAACGTTTACATGGATCAAAAATCTGAGGGCATCGTTGCACTCAGGATGGTGGGTTTACCCTTGGCATGACTTATTTTTTGTCGGCGTGAGGCTCCAGTGAGAAAACCCAAAAATGGCATAATTGTAAATAAAATAATTTAAGGAAATTATTTTGTTTTTCAAATGTTTATAACTCACAAACGGTAACTCAAATTAAAAATCTGATACCACTACTGAACTCATGAGGGTATTCTTTCTTTAGGAAAATACTAACATTGGTTGGCACGGGCCACCAGTGAAAGTTAGTTTTTGGCTGTAAATAAAATAATTAAGTGATAGTTATTTTATTGTAAAATACATAAATTTTAAATGGTAACTCGAATTGGAAATCCAAGAGTACTGTTGGGGTTTTTTGGGGTGTGTTTCACTTATGCATAGTCTAAACTCAACTAGCACGAGTAGAGGGTGACTGTTAATAATTTTCCAAACTTTTTTTTCCGGGTACATTCAGTAAACGCACAAGCAGCGTTTTTTAACTTTTGAACTGATGGTCAGATTAAAAATATGAGGGCACCGTTTAATCCGCAGTGTCATGGTTCCCTTAAGGGAGTCTTCACTTCGACCGTAGTAGGTCTGGAGAAAAATTTATATTTTGATACTTTTAAAAGAATAATAAAAGTAACTTAGTTAATTTTTATTTTCTTTCTTTTCTCCAACGGAAAAGCGGCAACGCGAGACTGAAAATGTGTCAAGCCAATCAATGGTTTGACATTTCATTCTAAGTAACTGCACCATTGGAGAATTAGGAAGGTTTTTAATTAATGGAGATCCATTAATTCCATGAACGTTGCACCCCCTCTCCTATTTATATGGATCTTGGGGAGAGATGTTGGCACAACTTCACCAAGCATCAAAGTGCCGAAGGAGTGCCGTGACATTGAGCCCTTGGAAGATGGAGCTGGTTCTGGCGAGTGGTGGTGATCGACACCGAAACCCTGGATGAGGATCGATGATCAAGTGACGTCCTTGGAGGCTGTTGTAGGAACGACAAATACCAACCCACTTCCCTAGCCACAGGAGCTTCCCCATTGATCACGTGGTAAGGGTTTTAAGCATGTTGAATTTATTTCATTGATTCTTCCTATCCTAAATTTACAATGACGATGGCCAAACCAACACGAGCATTACCCCACACATAAACCTTTCACATTTTTCTTCCATTTCTCATGCGTTCTTCAATGCCTAATTGTTTATTGGAAATGGAAACATGGAGTTTCGCTGAGCGCGATATATGGGCACGAAGCCCTTGATGCAAGGATCGCAAATATGAGATAGTTTAATTTTTCGGGCTTAGAACGAAGCCGCATCGGTTTGCAGAAGAAGGGGGTGGCCGGCAACCGGCCAACCATGAGGAAGGACGGGTAGCGTGTATCTGTACCGCCGGTTGATGAGGAGGCTGCGGCCCATCGCCTATGGCAAAGCAGGGTGGCGGCCATGAACCAGCCGGCCGCTTGGCGGAGCGGAGGCGCATGTCCGTGCCGCTTGTGAAGCAGGAAGCCGTGGTCGCTTAGCCGCTGTGGAGGCTGGACGGCGGCTGACACCCGACCGGCCGCAAGAGGACAACGACGCGTATCTGCACCACTTGGAGGGAGTCTAGCTAACCTTTTGGCCGGCGACGCCGCATAGGGCGGGACCCCCCGGTAGGCCCCGCATTCTAGCATTCGAACGGTCCATGGACCGTTCGGGAAGAACAGGGGGCGTCTCCCCCAGGTGTCGGTCACGGAGGACGGCCAGCCGAGCGGGCCGCACTGCAGCGGGTCACGCCCAGCAGGCTGCGCCGCAGCGGGCCGCGCCACCGGGTTGCTTCGGGTCGTCCCCTTCGCGAGTCGAGCCGGACCACTGCCCAGTGGGTCGGGCCCACCAATGCCCAGTCCATCTGGGTAGAACCAGAATAAAGCCGGGCCGACCCAAACCAGTTCAGGTTGGCCCAGGTCGGGTTGGTCCGACTGGGTCGGACTTGATCCGGGCCCATTTGGGCCCCGTTACGCCTCCGTGGCCATTTTTTTGTTAACCAGACGTCTGTTTGATGAACTGTCTACAGCACTGGGATCCTTGGATCAAGGCAGCCCTTTTGGTATACTCCTCTTCAGTTTTGGATAAGGTTGGAGTATGGCCGTGTTGGATCGGACCCTGAATCCAACCGGGCCCTCGGAGCGGAAACACTAATAAGTTACAGATCGGGTGTCCGATTGACGTGCCATCTGTTACATTGTGTCCCTTATGACGTGACAGACCTTTGAGATAATTCTTCATGGGACTTTGGAGAATTTGAGGTATGAACGATGGATTAGGGAGTGGGTCTCCCAAGTGTGCTACATAAGGAACCCTATAGTTGGCTGAGACCTGAAGACTGCTTTACGATGGCCAAGGTGGGAAGAGGTTTTGTGTGACCCAGCAGGCCCATGGTTGGAAGCAGCTCTGTGTGACCCGACATGCCCATGGTACCCATCAGGGATGAGTACCACAACGGTTCGAGGTTAGTGGGAAGCGGCTCTGTGTGACCCGACAGGCCCACTGTACTCGATAGAGGAGGGGTTCTCTAGAAACTAAGGAGTTCGAGGTTTGTGACTAACGATGCTATAGTTACTACCCTAGAATATAAATTGTGGTGACTTCCCTGGATATTATGATGCAGCGAGTGGCTTGATGAGCAGTTCACCCAAGAAGACTACGTTTAGAACCCTACGGTAGGTAGAGACCTGAAGACTGCTCGATGATTGGCCTAGTGGGAAGTGGCTCTATGTGACACAGCAGGCCCACGGTGGGGGGCGACTCTGTGTGACCCGACAGAACCATGGTACTTGACAGGAGGAGTTTCTCAGTTCAGCCAAGGTGGGAAGCAACTCTGTGTGATCCAGAAGGCCGATAGTGGTAAGCGACTCTGTGTGACCTGACATTCCCATGGTACCCATCAGAGATGAGTACCACAACAGTTCAAGTTTATTGGGAAGAAACTCTGTGTAACACAGTAGGCCCACTGTAATCGATAGAGGAGGAGTTTTTCAATAGGCGAGGAGTTAGATGATGTGATAAACGTTTGACCCCTAGAATAAATCTTGGTGTGAGCTATCTTTACTTTGTTCTTTTGATTGATGTTATGTTATGTGATACTTCACCTTCATGGTGTTACCTTCTCGGTATACTTCCCTCATGTTTGAGATGAGTATAACTTGATAACATAGGTATTTGTATGGGAATATACCTAAGTAGAGTTGGCCTCTTGATTTGAGGTCTTTCCTTTGTGGAACTCTAGGAGACCTACAGGGTGTCAGAGTCCCTACTGAGTATCTTTATACACACCTTTGCACGGGCTTCTCCCACACCTTGTTGTGTCTTGTATAGATGACTTTCGATATTGATCGAGGCTGAGGGAGCTGAGACTGGACGATGCATGGAGGCGGACCATTTGGTGTGACACGACGCTAGGAATAATGATTGTGAGCTGTACCTACCCTTCAGGTTGGATCCGGGATGGACCATCTGGTGTGACGCGATGCAGGGACTACTGATCGTGAGTTGTACCTACCCCTCATGTGGGATCTATGGTGGATGATCAAGGAGATGCTTTTCACCTTTTCAACCATTTTTTACCTTTCAGTTGAGCTTTTACTTATCAAGTTGGGCTTGTATTCCGGCCCCTTTACTTTCAGCACACTTTTGCTACAATAGATTACTTCACAGTTGATTCTTGTTGTGTTCTCGGACAATATGTTTGTACAGGTTTAAAGGGAATGCCTTCCCGAATTAGGGAGTATGCCTTTCGGTGCAAGTCGCCAGCCCCTGACCTATTGAAGGTGGGCTTGGGTTAGTCATGGAACGGGCCCTGGGGGACAAGTCGTGACATTAACTAATTAATTATTATATAATATATAATTAGATTACTAATTAACTAATTAATTATCATATAATTAATAATTAATAATTATAATAAATAACTATAATAAATAATTTTATTACTAATTAAATAATTAATTATTAAATAATTAATAATTAATAATTATATAATTAAATGTATATAATTAGAAATTAAATATTAAATATTAAAAATTAACCATTATAAATAATAATAACAATTAATAATTATATTAGTAATTAATTAATTAATTAATTATTGTATAATTAAAACTTATATTACTAATTTATTAGTTAATTATTATATAATTATATTAGTAATTAACTAATTAATTATTGTATATTAGTAATTAATAATTATATTAGTAATTAACTAATTAATTATTATATAATTAATAATTACTAATTATAATTAATAATCATATTACCAATTATAATTAATAATTATATTACTACTTAACTAGTTAATTATTAACTAATTAGTTTTTATATAATTAATAATTAGTAATTAAAATAAATGATGATATTAATAATTAATTAATTATTTATTTTATAATTAATAATTATATTACAAACTAACTAATTAACTATTATATAATAAAAAATAAATAATTATAATAAATAATTATATTAATAATCAACTAATTAATTATTATATAATAACAAAATTTATAATTATAATTAATAATTATATTAAAAATTAACTAATTAATTATTATAATATTAATAATTAATAGTTAATAATTAATAATTAATAATTAATAATTAATAAGTAATAATTAATAATCATAGTGAATAATTATAATTAATAATTATATTTTTAATTAACTAATTAATTATCAATTAATAATTATATTAATAATTTTCTAATTGATTATAACATAATAATATTTATAATTAAAAAATTAATTATTGTATATTAGTAATTAATAATTAATAAGTATATTAGTTATTAACTAATTAATTATTAGATAATTAATAATTATTTAATTAATAATTATATTACTAATTAACTAATTATTTATTAAATAATTTATATATATTTAATCTATATTTTATATTTAATTTATATTGGTCTTACAATTTGTATTTTATAATCTTTTAAAGCCATGTACTTGAAACATTTTTAAGTTTAACGTTGGTGGTTTTAAAAGCCTATAAATTATTTTTGATCTATATTTTCTTATGAAATTATTATTTTTTCTACTATTTCTTATATGATTAATCCATGTCTTAAGTTTCATTTATATTGGTCTTATAGTTTGTATTTTACAGTCTTTCATAGCCACATACTTGAAACATTTTTAAGTTTCAAGTTAGTGGTTTTGAAAGCTTATAAATTATTTTTCCTCAATATTTTTTTACGAAATTAATTTTATTTTCAACTATTTTTATATTCTTAATCCATGTTTTAAGCTTCATTTATATTGTTCTTATTGTTTTTATTTTATAGTCTTTCAAAGCCACGTATTTTAAATAGAACCCTTCATTGGAAATGCAGAATATTCTATGCAGGAAAAAGAGAACCTGAATCCCACATCAGAAATGCAGAATAATTTTCCGGGCAAGCCCTCTAATAAGAGGGAGCCCTGAGTGAGGTTTTCTGTTAGAATCCAAACAGCTATAATGGTAGTACTGCTGGATATTAAATAAAATTATAATTCAGCTAAAATGTCTTGTTATATATATATATACAGACAAAAAAAAAAACAAAAACAAAAAAACAAAAAAAAAACAAAAAATTTAAAAAAACAAAAATAGTTCCAAAAAATTAAAAAACTTACAAATTTCTGTAGGATGTGTTAACGGGGTTCATGCATCCTTTATAAAATTTATAAAAATGTGTGAACCCTGTTCACGCCTCCTAGCGAGGGAAGATGCATAAATGTCATTCACACATACCAAGAACCATTTTTTAAAATACATTGAACCCTATACTATTTTGTAATAAAATTCAAATACCCATTTTTAAAAATTACCCACTTTTCCTTATCCTTAGATACTTCCGATTATAGAATAATGGGTAACCCTTAATAATTATCTTCTATCCAAGGAATGTAGTTCATGAAGAGATTACCATCTTCATTTGCTGATTTGGAATCACAATCCATCGTAGTGTGTCCAATGCGTCTATAGAAAAAGAAAAAAAATGGGAAACTTTTCTTATTCCCATGAAACCAAGGACTTTGTGTTTTTTGTAGAAAAAAATGTTCCCCTGAGTGGAGGAAAATCCAGATCGACCATTACCCTAATATTAACTATGGGACCTCATAGGAAAGGGTCTAACTAATCCCATTGCATGAAGGTACCAATGAGATCCGTAATATATTTTAAGAACAAGCTCTGATCTCCCCCAGGAAGGGATTTTTGTGAGTCGAATCCAAAATGGGGATTGGGAGAAGGATAAATTAATCATATCTCCATCATTTTCTAGAACTTCCATAATAATGATATGGTTATCAAATGACCAGGGCCTCCCAAAAAGTACCACATGTTTTCCCAGTCATTGAAGTATGTGAAAACTAGCAATCTTGAAAAAATGTCACATATCACAACACCATCATCCAATTACATGATAGATTGGAATGTTCCTTTCAACATGATTATATTCAAATAAATATTAATGATAAACTTTCCCATAGTAATTAGCCCCTCTACCGACTTGGAAAATCATCATCATTCATTTCCACAACGAAATGTTCTCTTTATTTTTCTGAAAGTGAGAGACCTTTCTAATGGTTCACCATATCACGATCCATTCATTTGAAAAACTG
Organism: Viscum album; assembly: GCA_963277665.1. Taxonomy (NCBI): domain Eukaryota; kingdom Viridiplantae; phylum Streptophyta; class Magnoliopsida; order Santalales; family Viscaceae; genus Viscum; species Viscum album. The sequence goes on along the minus strand of OY728150.1, from coordinate 169,875,922 downwards.
GATCAAGAGTGATCTATGTTGGGGTGGGAGAGGCATAGAACTATGCTATCTAGAAAAAATAGAGAGAAGACGAACCCGATCATGAAATCACTGATAAATCATCGCCACATAATTGCCCGTGTAAATTCAATCGAACTCATGAGACTGAAGCAAAGTGCCACCCGTTGATTCAAATGAATTGTTAAATCCACAATAACGTAAGAAGGAAAAGGTAAAAGAGTCGATTATTGATCCAAAGGGGTCCAAATAGTTGTTTTCCACCAATTTAAAGAACCACTGTCGAAATTAGGAATACCTTGGAACCACCAAACCTTAGGAGAAACATAAGAATTCACTCTTAGACGTAGAGAGACTTTAAATATATTTATTTATAAATGTTTATTTACAAATATATTTTTATTAATATATTTTTTACATTATTAATACACATATATTCTTAAATGTGTAAATGTAAAAAATGAGTGAAATTGATTAACTAAAAATGAATCGACTTTGATAATAATAAAAATGGATATTTGTTTTTAATTATACGAATTATTAAAAAAATAATAAAATGGATATATAATAAAATGTAGATGAATACATATTGAAAATATTAAGACATAGTAAATTAATATGAATAAATAAATATCAGAAAATGAATAAATTTAAAATAATATAAAAATTAATAAATTAAATTTTAAAAAATATGTTATATTTTTATGAATATAAATATTTCTATATATTAATATCATATATTTAATGATATTTTTTTAATCGAATATACCATTTATTAGTGCTAAAAAATCATTGATGAAGGGTGGACTTTATCAATAATTTTATCTAGTAGTGACAAAGAAAAACTATTTTATATTAAGCATGTTATAGTAGTGTGAAACACTGTAACATGAATATGATCTATTTTGTGGTAGTGTTTGTCCAATCAAATGTTCTATGACATAAGAACAAAAAAATGTGTAAAAAATAGCATACCTTTATCACCACTTTTTTTAATAAGAATGTTTCTTTATGATTTTATTATCACATTTCTAAAAAACACTGACAACACTACTACATATCAACTCTTTAACATCACACAAAAAGTAAATCTATAGTGCTAAAAAAGTGCTTTAGTCATCAGCATTATTAAAAGGGGTCCTTTTATCAGCACTAAAATAACAGCACTGATAAAAGTCATTTTTTTTAAAAAAAGGTTACAAATTAAAAAAATTGGAGTTGGATACCCCCTTTTTATCCCTACTCAAAGGCCCCTTTAAAAGTACTAGGCACGAACCTCACCCCCTTTAAGATCCCTAGGTTCACATGCCCCCGTTAACAGCACTAGGCAAACCTTCACCCACCAACACAAAGCTGCCTCCCCTTGGATTCAAATCCAAGACCTCTCCCTTACATGCTTGGACCATTTATCACTCCTATATGTTGATTTTTTCCACATATTATGATATATATATATATATATAAATCTTGTTATATTATTTTATCCATATATTTATTCACATATTAATATATATTTATATGAATATTTCTTAATATATTTATAAAATATGTTATGTGTCTATGTGTGTTTATAAATAAATAAATACCTAAAAACATATATACAACATATTTACAAAATACATACATGCATATATATATATATATTATATGTGTATCTATAAGTATAATTATAGATATTTATATTTACTTACATATATTATATATTAATATTTACATGCATATATTAATATATATAGACATTATATATCAATTTTTTAATACAGACACACACACACACATAAATATGCACTATATCAATATATAAATATTTATATATTTTTATATTAGATAAAGTGGATATTATTTTTCATTTAGATATGGTATATATATTTATTATGATATTTTATATGTAAATATGTTTACATATTTATTTATAAAATTAAATTTTTATGTGTAATTATATACAAATGTGTATAGATGTGCATATACTTAATTATAAACAATAGTAAAATATGAAAAAACGAAAAAATTAGATTGTCCTAATATCATTATGAGTGTAAGACTTGAAAATAAATTGAGTCTCTGCCAAAAAAAGATAATAAGTCCCTCTTAAATGAGGATGAAATCACATCAAATGTTAAACAATTGGGATACCCCAACTAAAAAATCAATTTTGGAGGCCTTTTGGAACTTTTTTGGCCTATAAATGTTTTAGGGGGTTAACCTCGTGTCACCAGTGTGTAGATATTGTTGTAGGGTTTGATTTGATATAAGGTAGAGCTTAAACAGACAATCATATTAAAAGTTATGACCGTTTGAAGTTTGGGTCACGTTTTCAACTTATTTTAGAGTATTTATTAATTTATTAATTTTTTACATCTCCAAATTATTATTAAATGACTCTAACTCAATAATAATTAGAAAATAATTAATTAATAATATTAATTAATTATTTATAATCAAATTTTCACTAAATATCTTATATATTAAGTGTAAAAAAGTATGTATCCTTATATATATAATATTTAATAATATATATATATCAATATAAATGTATTTTTATTTTAATATATTTTTTTAATTATTTATTTTTTTGTGAAATTATCCATTTATCACCACTCATAAAAAAGAGCTGAAAAAGATCCCCCTTCATCAGTGCTACTAAAAAAGCACTGTTAATGGGGGTCCATTTAACAATGTTCAAAAATCATTGATAAAGGGGTGGCTTTGTCCCCTTAAAAAAGTGATTATAAAAGAGTGAATTTAATAGTTTTTTAGAACTATTAAAAGACCTCTTTATTAGAACTTTTTTTAGCACTGTTAAAGGATGAGGTTATGTAAACCTGTTTTTTGTGGTAGTGCAATGTCTAAAAAAATTCTCTCCAAATTTCTCATACCACTCAAGAATAAGATATTTATAATTGGTTTCCCTATGAAAAAACCTTCCCCTAGATAAATGCTTCAAAGAAAATCTATATCAATATTTAAATAGAATAATTTGATGATTTTCAAGTATTTCTTAGAGAAAATTCATATTTCATTGATAACATTTAAGTTTTGTTATTAAAAAAGATAATTTTTTATGGGTTTCTGATTTCTTTTTTAAAATGTCTATAGGTCAATTTTTTTAAAACTATGTTGGAAAGGCAGAAGAGACCCTTCCTCATTTCAGTTAAGTCAAATGGCGTGAGATGCTGTGTCACCTTTCAACAAAAAAAATTACAAAAATTACTTAATTTTAATATACTATTTGTATGTTAGAAAAAATATTTTTTCTTTTATATATATATATAACTAAAAAATATTTTTCAGAAGAATTTATCTGCTATTTTAATTCTAGAATTACCATCATTAAATCAGTTTGAAATTCTGACATTAATTTTATTACATTCCTCGTGAATTTATATAAACTATTTTAAATAAGATTATTATCTAAACAATTGTTATATAAATATTCCATCCATCAAAATGTGTCACTTTTGTTCAAAAGTATTTCCATTATTTTAAATGTAAAGTATGAATTTTTTAAATTATGATTTTTAAATAAAAAACCTATTTATTTGAAAATTAAAGGAACTTTATTTGGTTAATTTTATATTGACATCTTATTATCGAATCTTTAGTGAGATCCTACTGGGATTTTCGTTCAAACCCTACCTGTTCTTTTAAGTGTTTGTAGATTATCTCCTTCCAGGTTCGAGTAGGGGTAAAACACCAATTGGAGGTGGTTCTAGCTGTTGATCCGATGACTTTTTGAAATGCTTCTATTAGAACAGGGGATGTTTTTCTTATTTTCTAGTTCTTGGTTGTAATACTTTGGGTTGTTATCCTTTTTTGACTCATGGTACATATCTCCCTATAGAGTTCCTTTTGTATTCATACTGATTTTTTTGTCTTCTTCCATAATATTTGTGGAAAAAATCAATCACACTATCATTTTTTATTATTCTAGGTGCTAGTCGCCAACCCACAAGGACCAGGATCACCCTTTGGGCAATTTCAGTGCCAACTCTGTTATCAGGTTACTAGGGTACCAAGAATTGTTCGTGACACATGCTACACCAATTTATGTTTTCTTTATACATAAAATTATGTTATGAATTCACTACACACATGATTATATTATATTGTGGTAAATGTAACACTATGGTTGTCTTGTGTTACACACAATGTTGAGCTATTTTGATATCTCGCGTCACATGAAAGACTAATTTTTACTAAACTATAATTAATACTATTATGAAAATATTTTTAGAGTTTTCACCTAGAAATTGGAATGGAATATATGAATAATACTAACAAAATTTTGAAAATATGATTTATACCTATTTATAAATTAATTTATTGGGTTATCAATTAATTTGATAATAAAATAAAAACCGATTGAATATAGCGGAAGCATTTTTATAAAAAAAACTATTTTCATGCCCACAAAGGAATTTTTTAATAAAAAATTAAATTTATCACCATTAGGGAGAGATATTAATGAAATATATATTATAAATTCAACCAATTCTATTTTACATTTATATAATAAGTTTGATAGGAATAAACTAAGAATAAAATCCAATTTTATCCATAAAAAACTTTATTTTTCTAAATGGTAATTTTTCTGTCATTTAATGAGAGACTTGTTTTAAAACAAAATTTTGAATATTTTATAATTTTAATTTCAAAATATAAACTTCAAATTTTAAATAATACTATTTAATATACATTGGATTATTTTTTGGTATTTTCATAGAAGTTTCATTTTTTATAAAGTGTAAAATACTAAATTTTAATGGAAAACAGGTTTTTGGTTTAATTTATTTATACAAAAATATTATATTTTTATTTTGTTTTAATGTATATTTAGATTAATTTTACATCAAAAAAATAAAATTTAGGTATTTTTAATAAATTTCACATTTCAAATTTATATAAAAATATTTCAAACTTGTGAGCATTTTCACATTAAAAACCTGTTATACTGACACGTCCACAGTAATAATTGTAATTAATTTATACCACTAATGTGATTAAAATTTGAAAAAATAGATTAAATATTTTGAATCATAATAATTTCTAATTTTTATTTAGGTTAAATTAGTTTTTGGAAAAATATATTAGTGAAGGTAATTAAAATTAATTACAGTGATTAAGGTATAAACGAGTTTACTAAGGGGTTAAACTTTAAACTGAATTAAATAATGAACTAGAAACTAGTCCAAAACCTATTTTATGTCCACATATCGAATATATTTTATATGTTATATAATATGGATCATTATTGGAGGAACATGATGTAAGGGAGACGTCCTAATAGTGTTTACCATTATATATTTATGAGAACTCCACTCCTCATATACTATAAAATGGCACACACCCCTTCACTAATTCACACCTCGAAATCCATTTGGATATTCTAATACATGTCGAAATAATATCCCCAAATTCCTCCAATTTTAATAGAATAATCAATTTGAGAATAAAGAAAACCATTTCCTTTGGTGTAAACCGAAATGGGTTACTTGATGAAGAGGTACAATTCTTTAATGAGATCTTTTGTTTTATTTATTTCCCCACCTATTAAATAATAATTATTACATTATTATATAATTACATATATATCCTAAATATACTTAATTTTTTTTATGTTATGTGTTTGAACTAAACCTACACAAACATCCATCAAATGGGATACCCAATCATTGCTTGTGTGTATGATAGACTACCACCTCACGAACCAATGTCATTTGTTCTTCCATTATCACATCTAAAGGTTGGAAATAAGGATTTAATTAATATTTTCATATGATATATATGATGTATATGATGTATTTACTATTCTTTAACTACTATATAACACATACCTTCATTCTTTCCTTTATTTGGGAATACAGTAACATCGTTTGTGGACATGTGGACTACCGCCTCCTCAAAGCGACGTGATTCATGCACGATATACATAGAATGTATTAAGGGTGGGTTTAATAATTTTTTTGATATATATGAAATAATTATAATAATAAAATTTTAATATATATTTATGTAATTTAATTTCTTTCTTTCAATATGATAGGAAAACCGAAACAATGTTCATGCATACATACAACCTACCATCTCCATAAACGATGTATTTTTCTTTCTATCACAAAATTTTAGGGGTTAATATCAATAAAAATATAATTAATATATATTATATTTTTATCATGTTTTAAATTATTTAAATTAATAAATCATGATCAATGTAATTGGAATTAAAATAACAAGTCAAAACTTATATGGAAAACAAAGCGATTATTACCAAAAACATAACTTTAACATGGGATCATTAATAAATGGGTAATATAAAGTCATATTAAAATAACATATGGTAGGATATATATGAATATTGATATTTTATATATTTATACTAAATTGAAATTTATTATACCAGAGTTTTTAACATGTACAAAGGAATCTGGGGCTTAAGGTAAGGAGATATATTGTCTTACTTTTATTGCTTCGAGACTTATGCCTTATTCACCACTTATTTTTTTTGGTGTATATAAAAACCATGAATATATTTTATGATTATTATAATTAAATTTATGGGTATTTACATATCAATTTTATGATATCACTTTCATGGGGTCCATAGTTTAAAATGTACCAAATCGATAAATTAATTTTTTTCTCAATTTTCCTTATTTGAGACCCATGTTCTGTCACACACCTATATTATTAAAAGAGGTGTATAAACACACCTTTTGACATGCTATATCATGGATTTATTTGTTTTCATGATATTTTATACTTCATTTAACTTTTTTATTTCTTGGGGATTTTTATTTAACATTTCCAAAGTGGTAATAGTTTATTTTTTACAATCTCATCATTTATCAGGATTGTTTATGATTATGCTTGTATTATTGAAATATTACAATCTATATCTCAAGAAATGTCATGAATATTCTTTTACAAGTTTTATTCATGATATCTTCATGTAATTGTACCATTTTACACTCTTTGGTACTTAATATACTTAAGAAAATGTTTTCAGGAAAATCTGACTTGATTTCTCACTTTGTATAGAAATCTATGTTCTTTCAAAATAATGTTTTCTAAAAATGTTTTCAAAATATTTTTAGCTGATATTTTAATCTAATGTTATAGGAAAATTATTTTAAAAAATTTATATGTTCTAAAATGTTTTTATAATGAGTTTCAAATCTTCATTTATATGTTTTCATGGTTATTTTAAAAGAAAAAGGTTTTAAAAAGATTTTATGATTTCAAAATCATTTTTAAAATTGAAAAGGATATTTACCTAAGGAAATGTTTTAAATGATCCTTAAAAAATTATTTTCCATATAATATGAAATCCATTGGTGTTACTCATTCCATATCATGGATATGATCTAAGGGTACCATTCATATTCTTCACCTGAATGGTTTATATTTTGATGGAAAGATGTTTGTAGAACCGGTTTCTTTTTCATGAGTCAATCACAATTAAAATAGATTGACCTGAAGCCCATTTTTCCATGGGTTAATTTGGTTATGAAGGAAGAATTTTTTTATGAGTTTTTATGATGATATATATGATCCTTGCACTATATTCATGTTGTGGTTCATGGAAACTACCTGTATGATTGGGTGGACCATATAACATCAGTTAATCTTGTTACATCTTATACGATGGGGGTGAAATAGAGAACACCAAGTAATCCCATAATAGCTTATATGATGGTGTGGACCTGATAGCACTAGGTATGCCTGGTACACCTTATATGATGGGGTGGCCCAGATAGTGCTGGATAAGCCCACTAAATATTATCTGACAGGGTGGCCCAAATAGCATAGGGTAAGCCCATTAAAACTTATATGATTGGGTGGACCAAATAACACCATATAATCCCATTATAGATTATACTATGGGGTTTCCAATATAAATTTGGCTGATCTTGTTATATATTACATAATGGGGTAGAAATATAGTTCTACAATGCATTGGGTGCATATTTATTTATCATGAGATAGACATAGATCGAAAGTGGAGTGAACCTAGTTCAATAATGGACTTTTTCTGCTAAGATGATCTTGAGAGTGAACCTTGACTAATACGATGGTTTGGGGAGTGAACCCATTCCACTAATATATGTTTGGTTGTGAACCATGACTACCAAGATGGTTTGGGGAGTGAACCTTGAATACTAATATGTAATGTGTGGACCTATTTACTTTTCCATAATGTTAAGAGTAAACCAGATTTCATGTTCATAATGTTATAATATTATGTTTTTCCATAAATTCCATGTCTTATTCCCATGTTATGATTTCATGGTTTATGTTCTTGATTCCCTTATAAATCATGTTTTATGAACTTCTAATAATTATTCTAATGACTCCTATATATGATATTTGATATGTATGGTATGATCTTTGAATATTATTATCATGTTAAAATTCTCATATTCTCATGTTATGCTTACGTGTCTCCTTTATTTATCATTATTGAGAATACGAGAACACCCTTTCTTATGTTTCCATTACCCAGTTTATGAATAAATATTTTAATTAGGAGTACTAAATGGGATGATATTTATGGTAACAATGAAAATATTTCACCATGTTATAAGATTATGTTTTAAGATTCAAAATACACAATACTATTACTGTCCTTAGGAATGTAATTTTGTAATGTTCTGAATATTCATAAAAATAATATAATATCAATATAAGTTAATCCTGGTTCATTATAGTTGGTATAAAAGGAATGGTTTAGTCAAACTTTGTAAACAAGGACTAGAAAACATTAATGATATCCCTAGGGTTAGTTTTTTGGATATTTCTAGGGTTGTCTCTACAGATAAGTATAAGGATGAGTCAAAGTTGACAAAAAACATCCTAGAATTTTAGTAAAGGATTGAGGGAGTGGTTTCCAATTAATAGATAATTGTTTTGGATATGAAAATTGGATGTGGCTCTAGAACTTATGTACCTCGAGGAAACAACCTAAAAAAATACCATATTGAGCTAGACTCGACCGGGAACTAGTGCATGATAATGGTCCTTTCTTCACACCTAGGGTGACACTCCCAGGGGTTATGGTTTAGAAATTACCCAAATATTTATTAACCACAATAAAGGATTTAAATATATGGTGATTATGAATAACATTGGATAGACCTAAAGTGTCATATATTAAAAAGAGAGTATTATGATTCAGAGATCAAATACATAATTTATCATGACTATGTGGTTTTCCACTATGATAAGTGTTACCCAAGCTATTATTTAAAGTTTTATTAAATGGATCGAACCTAGAAGAACCATGTTAATGAGTAATGAAATGGATAATTCTATTATGGTCCTACTGAGCAATCAAATGTTATGAAAGATGGAATGAAAAACAATATTTTAATGACAAAAAAACATTATCAATCCATGAATCATGCTGAGCTTCCAAATGATCAAATAAGGGAACAATGTTTTCCTAAATACATTATAAAGAAATTCCCACCTTCTTTTAGTGGAATGATCGATACTATAGTTTCTATGAAATGTATCAATACTATTGAAAAGATATTTTTTATTCTCTAATGTTCTGAAGATGAAATGTTATTTTAGCTGCTTATCGCTTAGAAGGTGAAAAAAATAAATGGTGGAACTTTATCATGAATATAAGGAATTATGATAAAGTTGACTCCATAGATTGGGATGATTACAATAACTTATTTTATATACCTTATATATATTATTTTTATGAAAAGGAAAATTGGAGTATCCTATAAGTATCATGGTTTTGACAAGAAATGGAAGATGGATTTCAAAAACAAATCTAGGAACCCTAAAGGGAAGACGATGAGATTTCCTTTATGCTCAAAGTGTTGGAATAAACATTGATGGAATTGTATTAAGGGGATTATTAAATGTTTTAAGTGTAGAAACGAAGGTTATCACTTGGACGAATATCGAAGTGCTGAAAAATGAATAACTAATGGTGAAAATCATTAGAAATCCCCAAAGAATGCACCTCCCACACTATAGGGTCTCAATTTCAAAGAGTTTGGTAATTATAATAACAAGTTATCCAATCTAAGGAATAATATAGATGATTATATAGAAAAACATTTGAGAAAAAATGATAAAGGTAAATCATATTCAATCACAATGGATGAAGTGAATCATGATAATTTGGACACACTTATCTTACATTCCTTAGTTGTAGAATTTCATGTTTCATTTTATATGAATAATCCCTATGAAAAACTTATTTTTCCCCATCTATATAAATTTAATGTGATTATCTCCATATACATGGATTCTAGAATAAAAAAATCACATATTTTATTCTATCGGTACATGGATGAGCCTAATTTTCTAATGAAAATGTGTTTTGGAAGAGATAAGATCTTTTTAAGGAATAAAGGTGAATTATATTTTGGAAGGGGTATAAAGATTAATTGTTTATGGAATGGTTTGAGTTTAAATTTTGAATTAAGTTTTCAAGATTAACATGTTAATTCCCAATATAAAGACTTATATATATTGGATAACCTGTGGTGGTTTTTTTCTTTTATAGATAGAATAACATATCATTATACCTATGGATCTTATGATTCATTAGTGCTTCAAGGATAAAAACATCACCTTTATTTATTGAATTAAGAGGTGAAGTGAAAATTGATCAAAGAAAAACCAATGGATTACATTGCTTATATGAAATGGAATCAAATAAGTATGTATATCTCATTGTTAAAATTATTCTACTTTTAGAAATGGATCTTGAAATAAAATGTTGTATTGTTACCATCATTTTGATGACATCAATGACCACTTAATTCCTAATTATGTTATGGTTTTAAAATTACTAACATTATAGGGATCACCGAATTTCTTTTGATCACTAGTATTTATTACTCTATACAATTATTTATGCTTTTTTTCAATGTAAATATATTCACTTTCCACTAATGTTCTCCTATTTGGAAACCTAGTTGTGAGTTACTTTGAGTAATAGTTATGTTTCCAACCTTCCTTTTTAAATGATGTTTTAGTATTATTTTTTATGAAGTGGGTTTATATGAATGGAACTTTCATGTGTTAAAAAATTTATGACCATGATGAATTTTTTGGGTGAAATTCATTTTAAGGGTGGATATAATGTAACACCCTGATTTTTAATGAATTATTATTTTTTGAATAAATTAAATTTCATTGATGGATTGAATATCACACTACAAAAAGTTATCCTATCATTATCTACATGATGATGTTAATATTTCACTACATGAAACACATAGATTATATTTTATTACTCACAAAATTATTTTTTTCTTGAGTTACACACAATACTGAGTTCTTTTGATAGCTTTCGTTACATACAAGATTGAGTTTTACCGAACTACAATTAATAATAATTTTTTTCACCTATCCATTATAATGGAAGATATGAATAATATTAACTAAATAATTAATCTACTATGTATGCATGTTAATAAAATAAATTCTTCGGTTATCAATTAATTTGAAAAGAAAATAAAAATAGATTAAATATAATGGGTTTGTTTTTATCAGAAACTATTCTTATGACTAAAAAAGAATATTTTAATTATAAATTAAATTAATAACTATTAGTGAGAGGAATTAATGAAATTTATATATTATAAATTCAATATTTTATAACATTATTCCAATAATTTTGATAGGCATAAAATAAGAACAAATCCAATTTTAGGAATGAAAAGCTGTATTTTTCTAAAATAAATTCTTTCTGCCTTTTAATGAAAAACTTGTTTTAAAACTATTTTTTTAAAATTATAATTATTATTTGGAAAATTGGAATTTATTTTGGAAATAAGAATATTGAATTTTAGATTGGATGAATTTTTGGTATTTTTCTGTGAATATTCATTTTTTGATTAATATTGAAAATACTTTATTTTAATTGAAAAACACATTTTCATTTCATTTATTTATATAGATAAATTATATTTTAATTTGTTTTTAAATTATATTTAGATCAATTATAAATTAAAAATTCCAATGTAGGTCATTTGAATAAATTACAGTTTGAAATTTGATATAAAATCATCTCAAACTTGTGAACATTGTCACTTTAAAAACCCACTTTCCCATTATATTTCTAGGATTAATTTTAAATTACTTTTTACCATGTCTGTGATTATTCTTTTTAAAAATAGACTCAATATTTAGAATAACAATAATTAATAATTTCTAGTACAATCAACTTAGTTTTTTACCAAATATATTAGTGAAAGTAATTTAAATTACTTATAGTGATTAAGTTAAAAATGAGCATACTTAGTGTTTAAAATTTAAAAATAAGGGAAAAATTGACCTAGAAAATTTTAAAAAACCTATTTTATCTCCATATATTGAATATATACCCTATTCTATAGAATAAAGATCATTATTGGGGGAACATAAAGCAAGGGACACCACCCAATATTGTTTACCTTTTTGTATTTACAAGAATCTAACTCCTCCTCCACTATTAAATTGAACTCACATTAGGATTGAAATGTAGATGTAGATACTCAAATACAAGAGGGGGTGAATTTTTTGTTTTAAAAAAAATTCATTTTTATCCTTAAGGAATCATTGTTTAACAGAGTTAAACAAATAACATTTACAAAACCCTATATTATATTTAATAAGGAGATAAGAATGGACCAGGGTCCTAATACAAAGATATTATAATGAAATAATCACACATGTATACTTAAGTAAGATTCTAACTTAAAGCATATAGAATATTATATTAGAGTTACACATAATAATAAAGTGTAAGAAATTTACACTTTATATTCAAAACAAAATGAAACGGAAATAAAAGTACATGTAAAGAGTATAAATATTTTCATCCAAATAGTAGGATCTGTAAAACATCATGGATGAAGGTCTCTTGATTTATAATTTGGAGATAGTCTATCTTACCCACACTAGGGTAATACCTTGATACATACATATATATATATATATATATATATATATATATATATATATTTCTATCCTCAGAAGCCCTCGATCTGTAATGTTATCGACACCTCTGTTATCCTTCAACTTGGAAGCCCTAGATTATGCAGGTAATTGGAAACTCTTCCCTCCTTCAAGTTGGAATCCCTCGATTGTGTATGTGAACAATTAGAATAACACAAAGTAAAACAAATCTTATTGAAGATTTAAGTATGCAGAACAAGATTTTCAAAAATTAAACTTCTTTAAGGATTTCACAGGAAGAAAATATGGTAGAGCTCTCGTAGAGTAAAAATTATCCGAAAAGATCACTACACTGTAAATGTTAAAATTATTGGGTATTTATAGGTGAGATCTCCAATGGTTGAATTTTCCTCCAATGGTCATATTTTTATGAAATTTTAGAGGGACATGGATAGGTGGAATTTGTAATGGTCATATTGTAACTGAAACAATGACACCGTTTTGATAAAAAAAACTATCACAAGTAACATTAGATTTTCAATAATATGTAATAAACATTATATAAAGGAAATATAAAATATTTAAGAAAGATATAAATCATAACATTAAGGAAATATTGTAACATTAATAAAGATAAAAATATTAACATTAAGGAAGTATCTTAACTTTGAGAAAGTTATTAAAAACATTAACAAAGATATGAAATTAGATTATAAAATATTTAATAATCGGATATAGAAAATATTGAGAATCAGAATCTAAGAAACATGGTAAATTATATTTTATTTTCATAGTGATTAGATATCTAATAAATTAATTGATTCAGATTTTAAAATTTTAGAGATTCAGAATTTTAGAGAAAGCATGACTTAGAATCTTTTTCATGAGCTATACAGAATCTAAGAAACTGTGTGATTAATAATCATTTTTCTGAGTTATTTGGAATCTTTTAAATAGGGTGATCCAGAATTGAAAAATTGGGCGAATCAGAATGTAAGAAGGTGTAATATTTTGAAAAAGGTTAAGATATTGAGAAAGTGTAAGATCATTAAGGATTCCAACAGATATTTGATTTTAAGGAAAATATGGTTAGACTTAGCAAGAAAACATCATGCTAGATGTTAGAAGGTTTGAGTAATATTTTATATTTTCTTGTATACAAGCTTCATTAAAAATAGAAGGAATTATTAAAGAAATGTATTTGTGATTTCCAAAACATAAAGGAATGAAAAAAATTATGAGAAAACATTTTAATCAACAATATACGCCTTTTTGGAAAGTAAAAAAAACTATTTATAACATTAATATTTAGACTGAAGCTATTCATATTTGTATCTTAAAAATAATAATTATCTCCCCCTTTTTTATTATTTATAGTGAATACAACTAACTCCCCATTAGGTTATGGAACCCCCCTAAGTATTGTATTCTTGACTTTTTAAAGATTTCATCTTTTCATAAATAAAAAACTTCTACTTTTATTAAGGATGTATTATTTGATAAATCTACCACTTACATAGACATTAAGTTCATTAGATTTATATTATTTTTATAACATCTTCACCAGTCTCCCCCTTTGTGGTATTTAAAAAGGAATAGAGGGATGTATAAGGTGCCTAAAAAAATTAAGAAACATACAATATAAAACAATGGATAAAAACATTTTCATATTGAAATTTTTTTTATACACAAAATATTGGAATTAGAAGAAATTATTCATCCTTCTTTGTAATTAACTTTTTGAGCATAGCCTTTATCTTTTTCAACTTCTTGTGATCATCTTGGAACTTTTTGATAAGCTCCTCTTGATCCTTACTCTTATTTTCAAGAAACTTTATATTTTCTTGAAGATTTTGAATATTCTCATCCTTTATCTTACTAATCATAATAATGATAAACCTAACTAGATTAATTATCCTAAAATTAACCAAAAAATCCAATATGGAGATATCTGTGATTTTATTATGTCCTTATCTCCATTCCGTGGTATTAAGAATCCTTGTAACCATAAAGAGAAAATCTATAATTTTGCTGATAGATTAGAATGTTTGGGGTTCCTGACTCACTTAAGGACTAAGGATTCAATAACTTTATATTTGTTGAAAGAAACTTGAAAATTCAAAATCTTATGAGAAGGATAATATGCTTCTCTATCATAAGGTATCTGAATAATGTTAGTAGATTTCTTATAAGACATCGAATAGGTCTATCCATAACTCTTAAAATAAATTTTCACTTTTCCACCTTCATGAGTTTTTAATGAGAAATAGAATTAAATAACCAAGTCTGTATAAACTATATCTTTTTCTCCCTTATTAATTAAGATGCAAACATTCTCCCCACTTTGAAACTTAATGATTTTTGTAATCAAAGAATCATATTTGATTAAGAAATTTTTATCGATTAACCTTCTTCTGAATATTGCCCAATATTTATGTTCCTTATGACTAGGAATTGAAGTCCAAGGGGATACATCTAGAGACATTCAAAACATTATGGATGTCACAATCCATCCCCTTGGGCCTGTTCCATAACTACCCCAAGCCCAGCTTCCATAGGCTAGGGGATGGTGACTAGCATCGAAGGCGTATTCCCTAAAACTGGGAAGACATTGCCTTTAAAACCTGTAAGCACACGTAACCTAGTACATAGTAAGATAGGAACACAAGTAATCTGAACTGTAAACAGAGTGAGTGCAGTAAGTAAAAGGGGCCAGAATACAAGCCCAACTGGAAAGTACAAGTAAAATTGTGATACAATACAACTGAAGAAAAGGGAAAGTCAACTGTTGGGTCATCCTCCGAGGATCCTACTTGAATGGTAGGTACATATTTCCTCCTTAGCACACCACATCTATCCGTATGCTTTGCGTATCGATACGCTGTATGGTCCACCTTTAGGCACCGTCCAGTCCTAGTACTCTCAGCCTCAGTCAGCGTTGTCCATTGTCTGCATCCAACACAACAAGGTGCGGGAATAGCCCATGAAGGGGTGAGTATAAAGATACCCACTAAGGACCCTAATACCCTCAAGGTCTCACAAAATCCACCAAGGATAAACCACAAAGTATGTAATCAACAAAAAATATTACTTAGGTATATGCCCATACATATACCTAATTTATTAAGTAATGCATCTCAATCATGAGGAAAAACATAGAGGTACTAAATCAGCACAAACCATGATTTATTCTAGGGGTAGTATCAAGTAACATTCCCAGTCACAACATCGAACACCTCAGCTTCTAGGGAACTCCTCCTCTGTCGAGTACAGTGAACTTACCACGTCACATAGAGGCACTTCCCACTAACCTAGGACGGCTGAGTTACTCCTCCTATCGAGTACTTTGGGTCTATCATGCCACCAAGGCGCCCCCCACAGTGGGTCTACCGTGTCACCAAGGCGCTCCCTACCATGGGTCTGCCGCGTCACCAAGGTGCTCCCCACTGGTCCTGTTGAGTCACTCCGAGTCGAAACGGTCAGCCGTTATCAAGTCTCAGCCAAACACTGGGTTTCTTGCACTATGCTCACTCATCTCCGAGAGGATCCACTCCACAAGCTACTGGTCGATACTCCAAATACCATGATGTCCCATGAAGAAGTATCTCAATGGTCCGCCACATCATAAGGGTCTCAATGCAACAGAAAAAGAGTCAATCAGATGCCCAGTCTGTGAGTTATTATGCTTTTTAGTCCCGAGGGCCCAGTTGGATTTGTTCTCGATCCAACCCAACTGTTCCCCATCTTATTCCAAAACTCTAGTGGGGTATACTCAAAGGGACCATCTTGCTCCAAGATTTCTAGTGTCACTGACGGTTCATCAAACGGACGTCCGATGCCAAAGTTATGGCCACAATAATGTAAATTGATCATAGTGGGCCCGGGTCTATTCCGACCTGATCGAACCAACCTGGCCTTGGACGACCAGATTCAGGTCGACCCATTCTAGCTCGTAGGGTCCTGCCCGGCCCACAGTGCAACCCGGCTCATTGGGTCCAGCCCGGCATGCCGCGAGGGTTCTGCGAGGGCAGATCTGCTGAGAGATACCGTGAGGGCGTGGGGTGGCTCGGCCTGGCCCAGGGCGGCTCGACCGAGAGCGGCGTGAGACCACGTGGCGGCTCGACAGTGGGGAAGTGGTCCAGACATTGGGCGGGAGTCCATTCATGGGGTAGCTGTCTGTCCACAGGGAGGTGTTCCGGCTGTGGGGCGGTGGTCCGACCATAGGGAGGCGGTCCAGCTGCGGGGCAGTGACGGTGGAATCGGGGCATCTCCATTGCACTGTCGCCTTCATCGCAGCCGGCGGTGGCGCCGACCGCCGTTCTCATTCCAGAACAACGGATGGTTTTCATCCTACTCCTTTGCAAAGAACACCACAAGAATTTTTGGAAGGGTCGAGCCATGTTGTTTTGGCCCGTACCCTCCACGTTAGGGTGGTAGCATATGGATCAACAAGAACATGAAAGAAGAATGGCATGCTTTACATCCTCCTGCAACGTTTCATTCCCAATCTGCCAAAGAAACCAAGGAATGAAATAAGGAAAATATTCACCGGAAAATAAACCCCTACCTCGTTCGCTTGATGACAATGA
The DNA here is from genome assembly GCA_963277665.1 of Viscum album. NCBI lineage: Eukaryota > Viridiplantae > Streptophyta > Magnoliopsida > Santalales > Viscaceae > Viscum > Viscum album. The sequence continues at coordinate 169,858,424 of OY728150.1, read as the reverse complement.
GAGAAGTCGAAGTTGTCGATGATCGCTGCGCCCTTCACACGCCTCTGATCCTGAGACTGTTCGTAGGATTATCATTTTTCGATGGAGTTGATTATTCATTGTTGAAGATGTCCACTGATGGAGGATGTATCGAGGAATAATGTCGAAGTTGATGTTGGAAATCTTTGTTCAGAGAATAATTTGTTCATTCGAAGAAGAAGTTCTTCGTTGGAGTTCTTTCTCCAAGAGCTCCTCCTCTCCCCAATTCCACCAAAATGAAATAATAGCCCCCAAAATAATATATTATGAGATATATTATGTTTGTTGGAAAAAAATTAAAATTAGGTTAATTAATTACTTAGTATAATTAAGTGGGGGAGGGTTGGCACAATTAATTAAGGATGGTTGGCACAATTAATGTGGAGGAATCTCAAGAGGCTTCTTCACATTAATGAGGGAGTTGAAGAGGTTTAGAACTCAGGTGGTCCCCACTACCATAACCTCTCATGAGAGGTTAGGGTAGGGTGGTCCTCACAACCATAACCTCTCATGGGAGGTTTAGGTCTGGTGGTCCCCACTTCTCGACCTCAACATGGAGGTTTTAACAAATAAAACAAAATGTGTGATTATTTTATTATATTATTTCCATAAAAAACCCAAAAATTAACTTTCACCCTTGACCATCTACCGTCGAGGTGAAAGTCTTATTAAGTGAATACCGGTGTTGCGAGTTCAACGGTGTCCTCAGATTTTAAATCAGAGCAACAGTTCAAAATTTAGAAAAACTCACTCAAACGTTTACTAAACGTACCCGAACAAAAGTTCAGAAATTCATTCCGGGCACTCCGAACCTCAGAATTATGTGCCGTTAATTTTCACGGACTTTTAAAAATTACATACTTTTTAAAAACATTACATGGAAATTTCGGGTCTCTACATTCTCTCCATCTCAGGGATTTACATCCCTATAATCCACAACTCAAACTAAGGGAACAAGTAGGGGTACTAAGCATGAATCTGAGCCTCCCGCTCCCATGTGATCTATTGGAGGTTCCTGTGCTGCCATAGAACATGCACCAGAGGTATCGACCAACCATGAAGGACCCACACTTTTCGATCCTCAAACTCTACTGGAACCTCCGTAAAAGTCACCCCATCGTCGACATCCAGCTCGCCATGGTCGATGATGTGAGAAGGGTCGTGCACATATCTCCTCAGCTGGGATACATGGAATATGTTGTGCATCTGGTGTAACTGAGTTGGAAGAGCTAAGTGGTATTCCACCTCGCCAACTCTGTCGAGGACCTGAAAAGGTCCAATAAACCTCGGAGATAACTTAATGCCTCGACCAAATCTCTACAATCCTTGTTGAGGTGAGATCTGTAGAAAGACGTGGTCACCATCCTCGAACTCCATAGGTCTCTGTCTCCTATCAACATATGAATTCTTTCTGCTATGTGTAGCCTTCATCTACTCCTGGATGATCTACACCTTCTCTATGGTATCCTGAACCATCTATGGTCCCACCAGTGCTGACTCCCTAGGGTTATTCCAGCATAATGGTGATCTCCAAGGTTTCCCGTATAACGCCTCAAAAGGTTCCATCCCGATGGTGGAGTGATAGATATTGTTGTATGAAAACTCCACCAAAGGTAAGTAATCCTCGTAGCTGCGACCAAAGTTAAGGACACAAGCACACAACATATCCTCGAGGGCTTGAATGGTCTTCTTAGTCTGACCATCCATCTGAGGATGGAAGGCGGTGCTCAAAATAAGCTGCATCCCGAAAACCTCCTACAACCCCTTCCATAGCCAGGAAGTAAAACGTGTGTCACAATTGGAGAAAATCATCGAAGGAACTCTATGTAGTTGCATAATCTCCTGCACATGGAGGCATCCCAATCTCTCAACTGAACCCTGCTCTCTGATCGGTAGAAAGTGGGCTGACTTGGTGAGTCGGTCGATGATAACCTAAATCTAGTCTTGTACCCTAGATGTATGTGGAAGTACTATCATGAAGTCCATGGATATCCCATCCCACTTCCACTCTAGGACCTCTAAAGGCTGAACCAATCCCACTGGTACCTGATTCTCCGTCTTCAATTTCTAACAAGTGAGGCACCGAGAGACAAACTCTACTACTGCTTTCTTCATTATTGGCCACCAGTGCTGTAATCAGAGGTCCTAGTACATCTTTTCCACTCAAGGATGTATCGTTAGAGGGTATGTGGGGAAATCCCTCAACACTTCCTCCTTAAGTGACACTGGTACCATGGTACATCCTCTGAAGAGGATGATGTGCTCCCCACCTTCAGAAAATCCATCAGGTGCCTATCCTATGGATATCTGAGCATGTCGTTCCTCACAGTCAGTGTCCTCACATTGCAACTCCCTGACTCGCTGATGAAGTGGGGGAGTGAATGTAAGAGACTGTAGAAAAGTTTATCCATCTCTATCCACGAAAGATATTTGTAAAGCAGACAGCTGGTCTGTCGCCTCACCTAGCAGTTGTATACCAGACCTCCTACTGAGTGCATCTGCTACAATGTTCCCCTTCCCAAGATTATAGACTATCTCGAAGTCATAGTCCCAGAGGAACTCAACCCAATTTCTCTATCTCAGGTTCAGGTCCTTTTAATAGAATATATAACTTAAACTCTTGTGATCATAGTAAACTATAAAATGTTCGCCCATTAGATAGTGCCACCACATCTTCAAGGCGAACACCACTGTTTATAACTTCAGGTCATGGGTAGCGTAGTTCTTCTCATGCTGTCTCAACTATCATGAACCATATGTGATCACTACTCCCTCCTACATCATGACACATATGAGTCTCGTCCCTCACGTGTCGTAGTAAACTACGTACCCTACACCCTCCTCTGGAAGCCTCAAGATGGGGGCACTAATCAGCCTCTGCCTCAGCTCCTGAAAACTCCACTGGCATTTCTCCTACCAAACGAAGGGGTTCCACTTCTTCTTCAAGGCTGATAGTGGTACTACAACTCCAGAGAAATCTGGAAAAAATCTCTGATAGTAACCGGCCAAACCTAGGAAATCTATACCTCCCTCACACTCCTGAGTTGATCCCAAGAAAGTACCACCTCAATCTTCGCTGGATCCACTATAACTCCAGCCTCCGATATGACATGTTCCAGAAAGTGAACCTCTCGGATCTAGAACTGGCACTTCTAGAGGTTACCATAAAGCTGGTTCTCTAGGAGTGTGTCTAGTTCTACCTGCAAATGATAGGCATGCCCCTCCTCGGTAGTTGAGTAGATCAGAATGTCATCGATGAAGACTACTACAAAGAGATCAAGGTATGGCTGAAATATCATCTTCAAGAGTCCCATGAACACTGCTGGAGCATTGGTTACATCTAATGGCATAACCAAGAACTCGTAATGGCCGTACTGACATCTGAAGGCCGTCTTCTTCACATCCTCATCTCACACACTATGCTGGTGATAGCCAGATCTCTGGTCTATCTTCGAGATCCACCGTGATCCCTTCATCTGATCAAAGAGGTCGTTAATTCTCAGGAGTGGGTACTTGTTATTCACAGTCACTTGGTTTAGGCACCAATAGTCAACACAATGACTCAAGCTCCCATCCACCTACTTGGAGAACAGAATTGGGACTGCCCTGGGAGAAACACTAGGCCGAATGAATCCATTCCCCTATAAGTCCTCTTGCTGTAACAGAAGTTCATGAAGCTCTGCGGGAGCCATACGATATGCTGGTGTAGATATCAATGCCATCACGGGGTACAAAACAATGTAAAAGTCCACCTCTATGTGAGGAGGAAGACCTGGGACATCATCAAGGAAAACATCTGCGTACTGGTCCTCCACTACAGGATATATTGGAATCTTCACATCAATATCTCTGAGGGTAAGGCTAGACAACTGATGAGTGATCAGATGCACTCTCCTCCGGGTAACTCTATCCTGTGCTGCAAAGGCTCCCTTCTTGTCAGTGAAGGTAAACCTGCTCCCATTTGTGCAGACACACCGCACCTTGTGCCTAAAACTGTCTATCTGAGCAAGGAATATAGATAACCAGTCCATATCCAAGATTTCATTGTATGGCCTCAACGCCGCTACTTGGAGATCCTAGCCAAAGCTCTCGCCTCCTAGAGTATGCTTGCACTACTGGCACCGGTGCGTAATCATCGAATATACTCCCGTAGGAGTCTCTAACTGTAAGGATCGAGCCAACGGCTCTGTCAGAATCTCTAACCTCCAAATGAGGGCAGTGGAAATGAAAGAATGGAAGGAACCTGTGTCTATAAGTACCAAATCTAAGGTGGAGTAGACACAAATGGTACCTCATATCATCTCTGAAGCGCCATGATCATAGGCTTCAGCTTCCTGGAGTTGAGTTCACCCCTATCCACCTACTCCCTGCGGTCAGGTTGGACCACCTAGTTGTGGTGGAGGTAACATCTCGAATCGTCACCCACCGCTTGCTGCACGACCTACTCCGCTACCACGTCCACCTGTTCCCTGCGGAACTCCTCGGTCGAACATCTGTATTTGCATGGGTGGTCTTTCGACCGTATTCTGATCATCCATACGACAGGTCAAATAGTCACGAGCAATGTGACCCTACCCACGACATGTGTACCACTGACTGCTCCTAGCATGACTAGCTCTGCCTTGGGTGCTCCGCACAACCGACCCATAGACATGCGGTCGTCCACTTATATTTTTGGCCCTCTTGGACCTCTGCAACATCTGTCTACTGCCAGCTGCAGAAGACTCCGCCACATGAAGACTGGTGGTGGGTCTCGCTGCTGGTGACTGCTCAGCAGGGAAACTCTCTACTAATAGGGATCTCTCTAACACCCCCACCTGCGTCGAGATGCTGAGTGAGATCATCGAAGCCCTGACCTCCCGCCCGAGTCCCTGCTCGAAGGTCCGGACCTTAAAGAATGGTCCCTGAACCATATCTATGGAGTAGTGTGAGGGGTTAGTGAACCTCGCTATGTAATGAGCTACAATGATGCTGCCCTGCTGCAGATGAAGTAGCTCCTGAATGCGTACTACGTGATGAGTTGCTGGAACAAACTCTGCCTAAAACAGGCTCTCGAAGTCTGCCCAGAGAAATGTCACCTCATCATGAACCTGGTGCATCAAGATCCATCATCTGATCGCTGCTAACTATAGAAGGATGGAACCAAGAATCACTATGAGATTGGATAGTGTCCCTACTAGTCGGAAAACTCTCACCACAACCTCCAACCAATCCTCCGCCGCCTGTGGGTCCATCTCTCCCCTAAACCTAGGTGGCATCTAGTGATGGAACTTGTGAAACACGCTCAAGCGGCGTGCACCATCTGCTGCTAGGGCTGTTTGTATCGGTCGCACAATGTGGAATGGTACTGATGGATCCTCCACTAGGGCCTCTACTGGAAAAGGGCCCTACACCGAGGCCTAATCGTTCAATGGGATCTCAGTGTGTACAAATCTCGGTACCCTATCTAGCTGTCTTTATGGAGGAATCCTGAAATGAAATAGGTGCGCCACATTCAATATGTAATACCTGGTGAAATGAAAGTTATACCTAGTGAGCTAACTCAAAAGATCACAAAGAAAACTTTTGAAAACACAAACGCAATCAGTGTTTTCGTTCACTGAGTCGGAAATCAGATGTCAGGGTCCTGGTCTATGGATACGTCGGCCACCACACCAACACTAGAATCCCTAAACTAATAACCACACTCACTATACATACCACTATTGCTGTTAAAAAGTAATATCAGAGTCATGTGTTCTGTGGTAGAACTGACACCTATTATACAAATTGGTCACGACCCATCCCCCACCCCCCCAGGGCCCGTGCCGTGACTACCCCAAGACCGCCTTTTATAGGATAGGGGTTGACGACTAGAATTGAAGGTGTATTCCCTAAAATAGTGAAGTCATTGCCTTTAAAACCTATAAGCACACGTAACCAATAACACAACAAGATAGGAACAAAAGTAAAATGAACTGTAAATAGAGTGAGTGCAATATGTAAAAGGGGATAGAATACAAGCCCAACTGGAAAGTAAAAGTACAACTGTGATACAATACAACTGAAGAAAAGGGAAAGTTAGATGATGGGTCATCCTTTGAGGATCCCACCTGAAGGTTAGGTAAAGATTGCCTCCTCAGCACTCCATGTCCGTCCATCTCCTCCACGTATTGATAGGTTGTATGGTCCACCTCTGGGCACCGTCCAGTCCTGGTACTCTCAGCCTCAGTCAGCGCTGTTTGTCATCTGCATCCAATACAACAACGTGCGGGCATAGCCTATGTAGGGGTGAGTATAATGATACTCAGTAGGGACCCTGAAACCATCAAGGTCTCACAAAATCTACCAAGGATAAACCACAAAGTATGAAATCAACAGAAAACCTTACTTAGGTATATGACCCTACATATACCTAGGTTTTCAAGCAATCCATCACAATCATGAGGAAAAACATAGAGGTACTGATTCAGCTCACACCCAGATTTATTTTAGGGGTAGTATCAAGTAACATTCCCAGTAATAATGTCGAACACCTCAGCTGCTGGAGAACTCCTCCTCTATCGAGTACAGTGGTCCTGCCGCTTTAGACAGAGGCGATTCCCACTAACCTTGGACTGCTGAGGTACTCCTCCTGTCAAGTACTGTGGGTTTCCTGCATCACCAAGGAGCTCCCCACTGGGCCTGTTGAGTCACTCCGAGTCAAAATGGTCAGCATTCATCAAGTCTAAGCCATTCCCTGGGTTCCTGCACTATGCTTGTTCGTATCTGAGAGGATCCACTCCACAAGCAACTAGTAGATACCCCAACTACCACGATGTCCCAGGAAGAAGTATCTCAAAGGTGTGCCACGTCATAGGGGTCTCAACGTAATAGACGACACGTCAATCAGACGCCCGGTCTGTGAGTTATTATCCTTTTAGTCCTGAAGTCCTGGTCGGATTATTGCTCGATAAAACCTGACCATTACCCATATTATTCCAAAACTCTAGTGGGGTATACTCAATGGGAACATCTTGCTCCAAGATTTCCAGCGTCGCTGACGGTTCGTCAAACAGACGTATGGTGGAAAATTTGGGGCCACAAGAATGTAAATTGATCGTAGTGGGCCCAGGTCTGGTCCGACCCAGTCAGACCAACCCAGCCTGAACTGGTTCTGGTTGACCCAGCCTGACTTGCTTGGTCCGACCTGGCCCAGAGTGTGGCCCGGCCCATTGGGTCCAGCCCGGCAGGCCGCGAGGGTGCCGCGAGGGTGTCTCAACCGAGGGATACCACGAGTGCACAAGCTGGCTCGGCCCGGACCGGGGAGGCTCTACTGAGGGCAGCGTGAGACCGCAGGGCGGCTCGGCCGGGGGGCAGTGGTCCGGGCATGGGGCGGCAGTCCGGCCATGGGGCGGCAGTCTAGCTGCGGGGCGGCGGTCCGGCGACGGGGAGCCGGTCTAGTTGTGGGGAGACATTTGTGGTTGCAGGACGACGCAATTGCGCTGTTGCCTTCATCGCGGGAATCAGCCACCATTCTCATGCCCGAACAACGGATGGTTGTCGTCTTCCTCCATTATGAAGAACACAAAAATAATTTGCAGAAGGGTTAGGCCATGTTGGTTTGGCCCGTACCCTCTGTGTTAGGGTGGTAGTATATGGCTAATCAAAGAACATGAAAGAAGAACATAAAGATTTAAAAACTCCTGCAACATTTCATTCCCAAACCATAAAAGAAACCAAGGAATGAAATAGGGAAAATATTGACACACAAATAAACCCCTACCTCATTCACTTAATGATGAAGAGGGAAGACGAAGTTGTCAACATTCGTCAGGCCCATCACACGCCTCTGATCCCAATCTTATTCGTAGGATTAACATTCTTCGTTGGAGGTGATTCTTTATTGTTGAAGATGTCCACCGATGGAGGATGTCTCAAGGAAGAAGGTTTAATTCGAGGTCGACATTCTTCATTTGGAGATGAAGTTATTCGTTCGAAGAAGAAGTTCTTCGTTGGCATTCTTTCTCCAAGAGCTCCTCCTCTCCCCAATTCCACCAAAATGAAATGATAGCCCCCAAAATAATATATTATGAGATCGATTATGTTTGTTCACATAAAATTCAAATTGGGTTAATTAGTTACTAAGAATAATTAAGTGGGGGAGGGTTGGTACAATTAATTAATGAGGGTTGGCACAATTAATGTGGAGGAAGCTCAAGAGGCTCCTCCACATTAATGAGGGATTCAGAGAGGTTTCAACCTCGTGTGGTCCCCACCACCATAACCTCTCATGGGAGGTTAGGCTCGGGTGGTCCCCACCACCATAACCTTTCATGGGAGGTTAAGGTCCTGTGGTCCACACTTCTCAACATCCACATGGAGGTTTTACCAAATAAAATAAAATGTGTGATTATTGTTTTTTATTATTTCCAAAAAAAAAACGCAAAAATAAACTTTCTCCCTTAACCAACGACCATCGAGGTGAAAGTATTCTTAACCGAATACTGGTGCTTTGAGTTCAACGGTGTCCTTGGATTTCAATTCCGAGCACCGATTCAATAGTTAGAAAAACTTGCTTGCACATTTACTGAACGTACCCAAACTAATGTTATGAAATTCATTCCGGACACTCTGGGCCTCGGAATTATGCACCGTCAAATTTCACGGACTCGTAAAATTTCTATATATTTTAAAAAAAATTACATGGAAATTTTGGGTCTTTACTCTCTCCCCACCTCAGGGCTTTACGTCCATGTAAGACACAACTCAAACTAAGGGAACAAGTGAGGGTAATGAGAACCCATATGAGCCTTCCGCTCCCATGTGCTCTCCTAGAGGTTCCCGTGCTGCCAGGGAACGTGCACCAGAGGTATTGACAGTCCATGAAGGACCTGCTCATGTCGACCCTCAATCTCTACTAGAACCTCCATAAAAGTCACCCCATCGTCGACGTCCAGCTCGCCATGGTCAATGATGTGAGAAGGGTGATGCCCGTATCTCCTCACCTGGGATATGTGGAAGATGTTGTAAACCTGGTGAAACTGAGGTTGAATAGCTAAGCGGTATTCTAGCTTTCCAACTCTTCTGAGGACCTAAAAAGGTCCGATTAACCTCAGGGATAACTTACCGCCTCAGCCAAATCTTTTCAAACCCCATCGAGGTGAGACCCATAGAATGATGTGGTCGCCATCCTTGATCTAAAGAGGTCTCCATCTTCTGTTGGCATATGACTTTGGCCTACTCGGTGTAGTCTTTATCCACTCCTATATGATCTACACCTTCTCTATGGTAGCCCGAACCATATCTGGTCCCACGAGTGCTGACTCCCATGGTTAGTCCATCACAAAGTTGATCTACAAGGTCGCCCGTAAAACGCCTCAAAAGGTGACATCCCAATGGTGGAGTGATAGCTATTGTTGTATGAAAATTATACCAAAGGTAAGTAATCCTCCCAGCTGCAACCGAAGTTGAGGACCCAATCACACAACATGTCCTCGAGGGCCTAAAAGGTCCGCTCAGTCTGACCATCCATCTAAGGATGGAAGGTGGTGCTCAAATGAAGCTGCATCTCGAAAGACTTCTGCAACCAATTCAATATCCAGGAAGTAAAATGTGTGTCATGTTCGGAGACAATCAACAAAAATAAACCAAATCGAGGTGTCCCAAGATCTCTACTAAACCCTAATCTCTAATCATTTGGAAGTGGGCTGACTAGGTGAGTCGGTCGACAATCACCCAAATCGAGTCATGTCCCCTGGATGTATGTGGAATTCCAGTCACGAAGTCCATGGATATACCATCCCACTTCCACTTTCGGACCTCTAAAGGCTAAACCAAGCCTGATGGTACCTGATGCTCCGCCTTCACTTGCTGGCAAGTGAGGCACTGTGAGACAAACTCCACTACTGCATTCTTCATTCCCGGCCTCCAGTGCTGTCATCATAGTTCCTCGTACATCTTCTCCACTCCTAGATGTACCAGCAGAGGGGATGTGTGGAAATACCTTAAAACTTTCTCCTGAAGTGACCCTGGTACCATGGTACGTCCTTTGAAGAGGATGATGTAATCCCTACCTTCAAAACATCAATCAGGTGCCTGTCCGATGGATATATGAGAACATTGTGCCTCGCAGTCAGTGTCCCCACGTTGCGCCTCCCTAACTTGCTGAATAAGTGGGGGAGTGACTGTAAGAGACTATAGAAATGATTCCCTATATCAATCCACAAAGGATATCTGTAAAGTGGCCATCTAATCCGTCACCCCACTTAACAGTTCTATACTAGACCTCTTGCTAAGTGCATCTGCTACAACGTTCCCATTCCCAGGAGTATAGACTATCTCGAAGTCATATTCCTGAAGCAACTCAAGCCAACGTCGCTATCTCAAGTTGAGGTCCTTCTGAGAGAATATATACCTGAGACTCTTGTGATTAGAGTACACTATAAAACATTCTCCCATCAGATAGTGCTGCCAAATCTTCAAGGCGAAGACCACTGCTGCTAACACCAGGTCATGGGTAGCGTAGCTCTTCTCATGCTATCTCAGCTGTCAAGAAATATATGTGATCACTACTCGCTCCTGCATCAGGAAACATCTGAGTCCAGTCCCTCATGTATCACAGTAAACTACGTACCTTACACCCTCCTCTGGAAGCCTCTATATGGGGGAACTAGTCAGCCTCTGCCTCATCTCCTAAAAAATTCACTGACATTTATCCGACCAAACGAATGGTTTCCCCTTCTTCATCAAGGATGATAGTGGTATTGCAACTCTGGAGAAATCTGTCACAAATCTCCGGTAGTAACCGGCCTAACCCAGGAAACTCCGTATCTCCATCAGACTCCAAGGTGGCTCCCAAGCAAGTACCGCCTCAATATTCACTGGATCCACGGCTAATCCAGCCTCTGACATGACATGTCCTAGAAAGTGAACCTATTAGATCTAGAACTGGCACTTAGAGAGCTTACTATAAAGTTGGTGCTCTCAGAGTGCATCCAGTACTACCTACAAATGATAGACATGCTCATCTTGGATAGATGAGTAGATAAGAATGTCATCGATAAAGACTACTAAAAGAGATCAAGGTATGGCTGAAAGATCCTGTTCATGAGTCCCATGAACACTGATGGAGCATTGTTTACACCGAATGGAATAACCAAAAACACATAATGGACATACCGACATCTGAAGGTCACCTTCTGCACATCCTCATCTCGCACTCTGAGCTACTGATAACCTGTTCTGAGGTCTATCTTCGAGATCCACTGTGCTCCCTTCAACTGATCAAAGAGGCCGTCAATCCTCGGGAGTGGGTACTTGTTCTTCATGGTCACCTGGTTCAAGCACCGATAGTCAACAAAATGCCTTAAACTCCCATCCGCCTTCTTGACGAACAGAATCGGAGCTGCCCAGGGAGAAACACTCGGCTGAATGAATCCCTTCCCATGCAAGTCCTCTAGCTGTACCTGCATCTCAAAAAGCTATGAGTGAGCCATCCGATATGCTGGTGTAGATATCGGTGCTGTCCCAGGGTACAAGTCAATGTAACAGTCCACCTCTCTGTGAGGAGGTAGAGCTGAGACATCATCAGGGAAAACATTCACATACTGGTCCACCACTACAGGATATCTCAGACTCTTCACATCAACAGCTCTGAGGGTAAGGCTAGAGAACTGATGAGTGATCAGCTACACTCTCCTCCGGGTAAGTATATCCTGTACTACAAATGCTCCCTTCTCACTGGTGAATGTAATCCTAGTCCCATCCATGAAGACACTCTATACCTTGCGCCTAATATAGTCTATCTGAGCATGGACTGTAGATAACCAGTCCATACCCACGATGATGTCACAATTCCTCGACACTGCTACTAGGAGATCATAGCCGAATCTCACTCCACCTAGAGTAAGCTCGCACTGCCGGCACCAATGCGTAATCGTCGAATCTGCTCCCGTAGGAGTCTCTAGCCATAAGGATCGAGTCAACAGCTCTGTCGGAATCTCCAAGATCTGAACGAGGGTAGTGGAAATGAAGGAATGATTGGAACTAGTGTCTATAAGTATTGAACCGAAGGTGGAGTAGACACAAATGGTATATTGTATCATCTTTGAAGCTCCATGATCGTAGGCCTTAGATGCTTGGAGATAAGCTCGCCCCTATCCACTTACTCCCTGTGGTCGGGGTGGACCTCCTGGTGGTGGTGGCGGTAACATCTCAAATCATCAACCACCACCAGCTGCACGACCATATCCTCTACCACGTCCGCCTACTCCCTACGAAAATCCTCAGCCGAACCTCTGTCTCTGCCTGGTTGGTCCTTCGACTGTCTGCTAATCATCTATACGATGGGTCAGATAGTCACGATCCATGTGAACCTAAATGACACATGCATAACACTACCCGTTCCGGTCATGAATAACACCACCTCGGGTGCTCCGCACAACTGACCCTGAGTCATGCGGTCATCCACCTATATGTCTAGTTCTATTGGACCTCTGTGACATCTGTCTATTGACACCTGTAGAAGAATCCACCACTTGAAAATGGGTGGTGGGTCTCACTGTTGGTGACTGCTCAGCAAGGAAACTCTCTACTAATAGGGCTCTCTCTAACACCCCCGCTTGTGTCGGGATGCTGAGTGAGATCATCGAAGCCTTGATCTCCCACCTGAGTCCCTGCTCGATGTTCCTAGATCGGAAGAATGGGTTACACACCATATTTTTTGAGTAGGGAAAGAGGTCAATTAATCTCACTGAGTACTGAGCTAATTTCATGCTTCCCTGCTACAGATGAAGTAGCTCCTGAATGCGCACTACCTGAAGAGTCGCTGGAATAATCTTTACCCGAAACTAGATCTCGAATTATTCCCAGAGAAACGTCACCTTTTCATGAACCTGGAGCATCAAGCTCCACCATCTGCCCGCTACTACCTATAGAAGGCTAGTAGTAAGAATCACCATGAGATCAGATGGTATCCCAACCAGTCGAAAAACTCTCACCATAACCTCTATCCAATCCTCAGCCGCTTGTGGGTCCATCTCTCCCCTGAACCTGGGTGGCCTCTGGCACTGGGACTCATGAAATGCTCTCAATCAGCATGCACCGTCTACTGCTGGGGTTGGTGGAATCAGTGGCGCAATGGGGAATGGTACCTCTGGTGCCTCTACTGGAAAAGGTCCCTACACCGAGGCCTTGTCGCTCGGTGGGCTATTAGTATGTACAACTCTAGGTACCCTAGTTGGCTGTCTTCGTGGAGGCATCCTTAAAAGAAATAGGAGCACCACAGTTAATAAGTTATACCTATTGAGTTGAAAGTTAAACCTATTGAGCTGAAAGTTATACCTAGTGAGGTGACTCAAAAGATCACAAAGAAAACTTTTGAAAACCCACACACAATCACTGTTTTCATGCACGGAGTCGGAAATCAGAAGTCCGGGTCCTAGTGTATGGATATATCGGCCGCCGCACCGACACTAGATTACCTAAATTGATAACCACAATCACTAAACTTAACACTATTTCCATTAAATAGAAAGATCAGAGTCTTATATTCTATGGTAGAACCGACACCTCTGGTACCAATTTGTCACAACCTGTCTCCCGGGGCCCATGCCGTGACTACCCCAAGCCCTCCTTCCATAGGCTAGGGGCTGGACACTTGCACTGAAGGCATATTCCCAAAAACTAGGAAGGAATTTCCTTTAAAACCTATAAGAACATGTAAACATGCACACAACAAGATAGGAACACAAGTAAATAGAACTGTAAACAGAGTGAGTGCAGTATGTAAAAGGGGCTAGAATACAAGCCCAATTGGAAAGTAAAAGTAAAATTGTGATACAATACAACTGAAGAAAAAAGATTGTCAGCTACTGGGTCATCCTCAGAGGATCGTACCTGAAGTGTAGGTACAGATTTCCTCCTTAGCACACCAAGTTTGTCCTTATCCTATGCGTATCGATACGCCGTATAGTCCACCTCCGAGCACTGTCCAGTCAGGGTACTCTCAGCCTCAGTCAGCGATGTCCGTCGTCTGCATCCAACACAACAAGGTTCGGGCATAGCCTATGGAGGAGTGAGTATAACGATACATACTAGGGAGCCCAAGACCCTCAAGGTCTCACAAAATCCACTATGGACAAACCAAAAAGTATGAAATCAACAGACAACCTTATGTAGGTATATACCCATACATATACCTAAGTTATCAAGTAATCCAACTCAATCATGAAGAAAAACAAAGAGGTACCAACTCAGATCACACCCAGATTTATTATAGGGGTAGTATCAAGTAAAATTCCCAGCCACAACGTTGAACACCTCAGCTGCTGGAGAACTCCTCCTCTATCGAGTACAGTGTGCCTGTCACATCACACAGAGGCACTTCCCACTAACCTTATACTACTAACATACTCCTCCTCTCAAGTGTCGTGGGTCTGCCGCGTCACCAAGTTGCTCCCTACTGTGGGTCTACTGCGTCACCAAGGCCCTCCCCCTCGTGACATGCCGAGGTAATCCTCCTTTCGAGTACCATGAGTCAGCCGTGTCACCAAGGCGCTCCACACCGTGGGTCTGCCGCATCACCAAGGCACTCCACACTGGGCCTGTCGAGTCAATCCGAGTCGAAATGGTCAGCAGTCATCAAGTCTCAGCCAGCCACTGGGTTCCCGCACTATGTTTTCTCATCTTTGGGAGGATCCGCTCCACAAGCTACTGGACGATACTACAAATTCCATGAAGTCCCAAGAATAAGTATCTCAAAGGTCCGCAACACCATAGGGGTCTCAACGTAACAGACAACACGTCAATCGGACGCCCGGTCTATGAGTTATTAGCCTTTTAGTCCCAAGGGCCCGGTTGGATTCGTGCTTGATCCAACCTAACTGTTCCCCATCTTATTCTAAAATCCATTGTGGTATACTCAAATGGACCATCTCACTCCAAGATTTCCAGTGCCGCTGACGGTTCCTCAAACGGACGTCCGGTGCCAAAGTTATGGCTACAAGATTATAAATAGAATCATAGTGGGCCCAGGTCCGGTCTGACCCGGTCGGTCCGACCTAGCTTGGGCCGACCTGGTTTGGGTCGACCCGGCCTAACCTGCTGGGTCCGGCCCGGCCTGACCTGCTGGGTCTGGCCCAGACCACATTGCGGCCGGGCCCATTGGATCCGGCTCAGCAGGTGCGAGGGCGGATCTACCGAGGGATACTACGAGGGCGCGGGGTGGCTCAACCAAGGGTGGAACGAGACCACAGGGTGGCGGTCCGACCGCAGGGAGGCGGTCCAGCTGCGGGGCAGTGGTCCGGTAGTGGGGAGGTAGTCTGGCTGCGGGGCGATGATTTTTGCCATTCGGCGGTGCCGTTGTGCCGTCGCTTTCGTCACGGTCGGTGGTGGCGCCGACCGCCATTCTCATGCCCAAACCAAAGATGGTTTCCTTCCTCCTCTTTTGTGAATAACACCATAAGAATTTGCTGAAGGGTCTGTCCATATTGGTTTGGGCCGTACCCTCCGCATTAAGGTGATTACATATGGGTGAATAAGAACATGACAGAAGAACGTCAAGATTTACATCCTCGTGCAACGTTTCATTACCAAACCGCAAAAGAAACCAAGGAAAGAAATAGATAAAATATTCACATGCAAATAAACCCCTACCTAGTTTTCTTGATGATGAATATATAAGTCGAAGTTATCAACGTTTGTCGCGCCCGTCACATGCCTCTGATCCTGAGCTCGTTCATTGGATTAACGTTTTTCGATGGAGGTGATTCTTCATTGTTGAAGATGTCAACCGATGGAGGATGTCTCGAGGAAGAAGGTTGAAGTCGAGGTTAGCGTTCTTCTTTCAGAGAAGAAGTTCTTCGTTCAAATAAGAAGTTCTTCGTTGGCATTCTTTCACCAAGAGCTCCTCCTCTCCCCAATTACACCAAAATGAAATGATAGCCCCCAAAATAATAGATTATGAGATCTATTATGTTTTTTGGCATAAAATTCAAATTGGGTTAATTAATTTTTTAGCATAATTAAGTGGGGTAGGTTTGGCACAATTAATTAGGGAGGTTTGGCCCAATTAATGTGGAGGAATATCCCGAGGATCCTCCACATTAATGAGGGTGTTGAAGAGGTTTAGACCTCAGGTGGTCCCCACCACCATAACCTTTCAAGGGAGGTTAAGGTCAGGTGGTCCCCACTTCTCAACATCCACATGGAGGTTTTAACAAATAAAATAAAATGTGTGATTATTTTATTTTATTATTTCCACGAAATACCCAAAAATTAACTTTCACCCGTGACCAACTACTATCGTGGTGAAAGTCTTCCTAAGCGAATGTCGGCGCTACAAGTTCAATGGTGTCCTCAGATTTCAATTTCGAGCACCGGTTCAAAAGTTAGAAAAACTCGCTCGCACGTTTACTAAACGTACCCGATCAAAAGTTAAAAAATTAATTCCGGGCACTCCGGGCCTCAAAATTATTCACCATCAATTTTCGAGGACTTGTAAAATTCCCATATATTTTAAAAAAAATTACATAGAAATTCGAAGTATTTACAAAGTAATATAATATGGAAAATGTGATGGAGGATTTGAAGGGTGATAATGTTTTTGTGAGAAAATTATGGAAACAGATGTGGGACACAGAAAAAGAGACCCCTTTATATAGACTTTGTGGTGATGATTCATTTTCTAGAAAGGATCCAACAAATTTTATTCATTTGATTTTATCTGATGGTTGAAATTGAACTCAATAAGATTTATTGGTTCTGATATTTTTTGGTTTTAAGGAAACAAAACAGATTTAAGGAAAATCTATTAGGTTTTTTTTTCATAAAACAGATTTGAAATAAGAACAAACAGATGTTTAAGATAAAAATAATATGTAAGAAAATGTACCTTTTGGAGTTGTCAGAAGATTTTTTAGTATTATAAAATAATCTACTTAGAGATCATTGATTATAAATTTTTTTTTAGAGTTTGAAAACTTTTTTAGATCTCGAATGTTTTTGTTAAGGATACAAAAACTTTTGTTAAGGTTCCAAAAAAAATTATTAGGTTTCAAAAAAAATTATTAGGGAAATAAAATTTACTCTCCCTATGAGGAGGAGTATCTTAATGTTAGGAGATAGTTTAAAAAATGTATTTGAATGATTACCTTAAAGTTATCATTCCTACTTTTTTAATATATTTAAATCTATCAAATGGAAATGATTTTGTGAAAGTATCAACAAGTTGTTCTTGCATTCTTATGAATTGTAAAATAATATCACATTTAAGTGTGTGATCCCTAATAAAGTGATGTGTAATATCTATGTGATTTGTATAAGATTCATGTGGATTATTTTTCTCTTAAGGCTATGGATTAGTATTATCACATAGTATCAGAGTTTTAGTAAAACTCATGCCATAATATGTGAGTGCGTGTTTCATCAACAACACTTGAGTACAACAGCTTCCATCTACCACATATTCAGATTCAATAGTGGAATGTGATACCGAGTATTATTTATAACATGAAAAAGAATCTAATGAATCTCCTATGAAATGACAAGTCCCATAATTACATTTCATATCCATTCAAAGACTACCAATGTTAGCATTCAAAAAATTTATTAAAATAAATTCATTTCCAAAAGAATAAAAAAGTCATAAATCCATAGTCCCCTTCCAACAGTGAAAAAATATTTTCACTACTTTAATACGACATTCTTTTTGATTATATTGATATCTTGTGCATAATCATATTGAAAACATTATGTCTTGATGATTAGCTATTAATTATAGAAAACTGCCTATCATACATCTAAAATATGATTGATCTACTGGTTTCCTAGATTTATGAAGATTAAGAGTATTTGAAGTACCGATTAGAGTACTTATACTTTTAGTGTTTTCATATCAATAATTTTTAAGAAGATCATTAATATAAATTTTTTGAGATATATAAGTTTCTTCTAGTTTTTGAGAAATTTGGAAACCAAGAAAAAATTTAACTCATCCATCAAACTCATTTGAAACTCATATTTCAAAAGATTCACAAATGAATTATTTAAGAATTTCTGATTTTATCTAAATATAATGTCATAAACATAGATTTGGATAATTAAAAAATTTTATTTTCTTTATTTATAAAAATATTTGAATCAGAAATTCCCTTAACATAATTATTTTGTAATAAAAATATTTTAAGTATATCATACAAGGCTCTAGGGTCTTGTTTAAGACCGTATAAATCCTTTGTAGGTTTAAAATGTTTTTTAAGATGTTTTGTGACTTAAAAACTAGATGTTTTTTCATCATAAACTTCATATTGAACATATCCATTAATAAAAGCACACTTCCTATCCATTTGAAAAAAATTTATGTTAAAGAATTTTTCAAAGGCTAAGAGAATTTTAATAGATTCAAGTATAGCTACTAGAACATAGGCTTCTTCATATTCTATTCCTCCTTGTTGATTATATAATTTAAAAAACAATCTTTCTTTATTTCATAATATGATATTATTTTTATAAAATTTATTTCTGAAGACCCACTTTACTCCAATTAAAAATGTTTCTTTAGGCCTTCCAACCAAGATCCAGACTTTATTCCTTTTAAATTCACTTAGCTCATCTTGCACAACTTTAATCCAATTATCATCACCTAAATACTCATCAGTATTGTTAGGTTATAATTGGGAATGAAATTCTATACGTGATACATCATTTCATAAATATCTTCTTGTCCTTACCGGTTGATGTACATCACTAATGATACTTTCCATAGTACTATCCCATATAAACAATTGACTTGGGTTTTGTCAAACCTATTCATCAACATAGTTTAGAAAATTATCTTGATTAAATACTTCAGAAACATTTTCTTGAGTATTATCCTGATTAAAAGAATATTACCTCAAAGGTTGATAATTAGTTTTTGAAAACAGATCCGATGATATTGGTTGGTTTTGTTTAAAAACAAAAGGATCAGTTTCATCAAATTTAACATGTAATGTTTCATCAATAGTACCTGAATTTTTATTAAAATATCTATAATCCTCAAAAGTTGTAGAGTATCCTAATAATATTCTTTCATCGGATTTGGGTGAAAATTTGTGTATGATATCTTTTTTATTCAAAATGAATACTTTTCATCCAAATAAATTGAAGTATGAAAGATTAGGTTTTTGGCTGGTCCATAATTCATTTTGCATTTTATTAAGAAATGGACTTATTAAAACTTTATTTATAGTATAACAAGTAGAACTTACAGATTCTGTACAATAATGTTTAGAAATTAAGTATTCACTCAACATGGTTCTTGTTATTCCCTGAAGAATTAGGTTTCTTCTTTCAACAACCACATTTTCAAAGGAGTTATCCAGGCTGAGAAGTTATGAGTAATGCCTTTATTATTAAAAAAGTTTCAAAATATGATTTTTCAAATTCTCCACCATAATCACTATGAATAGTTAACAATGGAAGGGTTTTCTCATTTATAACTTTTGATAAAAAATATTTAAAATAAGGAAAGGATTTAGATTTCATTACTAGAAAATAGACCAATATAAATCTAGTGTAGTCATTAACTAAAACAAATACAGATATTTTTCCTACAATACATCCAGTTTGTGTATGACAGGAAAAGTCCATGTGCACTAGATGTAATGCATCAGAAATTGAGACTTAACTAATATAATTAAGTCTCTACTAATTTTTCTCACCATATCGACAAGGATCACATACTTTTGAAGAATAAAATCCAAGATCTGGTAAATCCTTATCAAGTATTTTCTTAGACAATTTACATAACTTCCTATGGTTACAATCTCACAGTCTTCTATTTTATAACCAATATTGGTCTTCAATTTTACTAAGGAATGGTAATTCTTGGATCCTAAGGTCTTCTATGTTAAGCGTGTATATATTCTTAGTCCAATGGGAAGAAAGAATGAACTCATCATTGGAATTATATACTAAGAATTTATCATTCCTAAAATTTACAAGGAAACCTTCATCACATAATTGTATTATGCTTATGAGGTTTTTCTTAATAACTTTAACAAACAAGACATTTGAAATTTAGGATTTTCTGAGAAGAATATTGTTACATATACCAACAATTTCTCTTGGATCATTGTCTCCAATAGTGACACTTCAGTCTTTCATCTTAATAATCTTTTAAAAGAATATTTTGTTACCAATCAGGTGCCATGAACATCCACTATCCATGTAACATGTATTGTTGTTTGTACTTAATTTGTTTTTATGAAAACAAAATAGTTTTTATTTTGAAATCCAAACTTTATAGGATCTATAAAAGTTAGAAAATAAAATAGAAGGTATCCACATTTACATAAAAAGTTGGTTTTATAGAAAATTAAGGATTTAATTTTATTTAAAGAACATATTTTCTCCCAATGTCCACAACATTAACACTTAGTATGAAAGGGGATCTTTGTGGTACAAAATAGTTGTGACTAAAAACTGGTTTTAAGTGAGAATAAGAAAATCCAGAACTATTCCTATGAAAATGGAGTTATGAATAAATTTTATCAAAAATTTACTTACCAGAAGTAAAGTTTGATAAAATTTTATTCAAAGAAAATATTTCAGATTTCAGTATAATGAATAAATTATTATCAATATAGTCATTAATATTATAGTTTTATTTTTTTTTTCTAAAATAGTTTTTTATATAAATAAATTTTTCAATATCCTTATAAAGTTTATCCTTCTCAAAATTATCTTCTTTAAGGTTTTTTGAAATTGAAACAATTTTGAAAGATTTTTCATCTGGATATTTTGTAAGATCTATTTTTTATTTTATTAAAATATTGATTCTAGAATTTTCATTGTCATGTTTCTTATTGATCTTACTATTTTCATTCTCAATAAACTTATAAAAACATGAAAATTATTTAAAAAAAGGTAAATAATCATCTTCTAATAAAGAATATTGGTCATCTACAGATTCAAAAATTTCATCATTAGGATAACTAGCCCTTAAAAAAATATTTGTTATGGATTCAACAATATTTACATTAGCCCTAAGTAACTTATTCACAATAGGAATTCATGCAATAAGACCAATATTATTATGTCTAAAAGATTCAATATATGAAGATTCATCTGATGAGTCTCCATCACATTCACTCCAAGAATCATTTTTCATTTAATACTATATTTCCACTAAGATTATAATATATTTTCTAATTCCTTTCAAAATTTCTATTTTTTCATTCCATTCTTTAAAACCTTAGACGATCTGATCTAATATGTCCTGGTTTCTTACATTTCTAACATGTGGCTTCAAAATATTTTTTTATCCTTACTTTACTTTTTCATATACCTATATTGAAAGTCCTTCTTGGCAATAATCATATTCGTTCTTTAAGAAAGATTGGATAACTCATTCTCTGATAGTTGAGATTCACTTGAGTTTATCTGAATAAAATGTTTCTTAGAATTTGTTGACTTAACAACTTTCTCAGGAGTCCTATCTTTCATATGATATGAAGTAGTTGTAAAATCAATAATCCCATTTTTCTTCTTTATATTCTCATCATATCTCTGTAGTATGTTACCATGTTACAAGAGAGTCTCAAAAAACACATCAAGAGTAACTGCTACAAATTTTCTAGACTAATCAATTGCATTTCTCTTTGATTCCCATTCATTAAGAACGATTTCAATAATATTGTCAACTAGAATCTCATCATTTAATCATTATTCTCCCCATGATTGTAAACTATTATTAATATTCATGAATCTTTTCTGAACATTATCTATTGGATCTCTATAAGGAAAAACAAAACCATGATAATCAGTTCTAAGAATAACTCTTCTAGTTTTAATAACTTTCTACGTACACAAATGGGTAACATAAAGTTTCTTAAAGATACTATTTGATGATTCACATGAAGATATTTGGCCATATATGTTCCTAGTAATAGAAAAAATAAAATTATTGTGTACCTTATAGTCAATTTGATATTATTTCTTTTCTTGATTGGTAAAATTTATGACTTCCCTGTCAAATATATTATAATCACCAGTAAGTACAACAAAATTGACAAATATTGTATTGATAACAAAATTATTCATTCTATATCTTCAATATTCAAAATCATTACCATAAAAAATAGGTGGTCTTATAGGGTTTATATTATCTAAGTATCTGACATTAATTCCTTCAATTTTTCAAAACAAGAATGTTTGCACTCAACACGTTAGCATAGTATGTATTTAAAAACAAATATTTTTTAAAATAAAAATCTAAAAAAATAGTGTAATCCTCTTCTAATATAAATGTGTATATTTTTATTTCAGATACCTCCTATGATACCAATTTTAGAATCTAAATGTATTGGTAAATATTCAAATACAAGGGGGTGGGGGTGAATTGTAAATTTAAAAACATTCATTTTTAACCTTATGGAACCTTTGTTAAAAATGTTAAACAAATAACATTTACAAAATAATCCACTATCATTAACAAAAATATTGGATGGGACCAAGGTATGATTACAAAGATATTATAAGGAAACAAGAACATAAGTATATTTAAGTAAGATTCTACATTAATGCATATAGAATCTTATATCAGAGTTAAAAAAAATGAGAAAGTGTGAGAAAGTTACACTTTCTATTTTTATGAAAATGCAGTGGAAATAAAAGTACATATAAAGAGTAAAAATATTTTAATAGAAATAGCAGGGTATCAAAAAACCTTGGGTAAAGGCCCATTGATTTATACTTTCAAGAAATTAACTCTTAGCCACACCAAGGTAATCCCTCAATACACAGATTGGTATTTTTCTTACTATCCTCGCAAGACCTTTATCTGTAAGGTGATCATAACCTCTGTCTTCCTTCAACATGGAAGACCTCAATTAAGAAGGTAATCAACACCTGTTTATTACATAATATTTTAATCCATCAATCATATACAACAAAAATTGGAATGTCACAAAGAAGAACAATTATTTTTGAAGATTTAAGTATGTGGAACAAGCTGTTCACAACATAAAATTATTCAAGGCTTTCACACGAAGAAAATCTGGCAGATCTCTCAGAGTGTAACAATTATACCCAAAGTTCAAAACACTAAAAATGTTCAAATGATTGGGTATTTATATGGAATATCTCTAATGGTCAAATTATCCTCTAACAATCATATCTATCCTAAACTTTCAGAGGGACTTGGATAGGTGGAATTTGTAATATACATATTGTGACTAAAACAATGACACCATTTAGATAATAAAAACTATCACAAGTAACATTATCATTGCAATAATATGTAAGAAAAATTATATTAAGAAAATATAGAATCGTTAACAAAGATATAAAATCATAACATTAAGGAAATATCATAACTTTAATAATGATAAAAATAAAAACAATAAGGACGTATCATAACATTAATAAATTTATGAAAAACATTAATAAATATATGAAATTAGATTCTATGAAATTTTAGAATCATATATAGGAAAGATTGAGAATTAGAATATAAGAATCAAGGTAAATTGGATTCAATTTCTTATGTGATTCAGTATCTAATAAATGTGATGATTCAGATTCAAAATTTTTAAGCGAATTGGAATTTAATAAACAACATGATTAAGAATCATTTTTATGAGCGATTTAGAATCTAAAAAACTATATTATTCGTAATAATTTTTTGGAATGATTTAGAATATAAGAAACAGGGTGATTTAGAATTGAAAAATTAGGTGAATCAGAATGTAAGAAAGTGTAATATTTTGAGAAAGTTTATGATCCTGATAAAGAGTATGATCTTTAAGAAATTAAAAGATCTTTGGGAGGTGTAAGATATTTAAGAATTCCTACAACTATTCGATCTTATAGAAAATATGGTTATAAATAGCTAGAAAACATCATGAAATATATTAGAAGGTATGAGTATGATTTTAGATGTTCCTTCATATACAATTCCTTAAATATAAAAGGTATTATTAAGGAAATATGTTTGTTATTTCCAAAACATAATGGAATGAAAAAATTATGAGAAAACTTTTGACTCAACACTCAACCCCTCACTAATTCACAACTCTAAATCCATTTAAATCATAAAGAAATTATCAAATAATCTACCAAAATCAATAAAATAATCCTATAATACTAAATTATGGAATAAACCTAAAATAGTAAGTCCTTTTGTGTGTAGTAAAAGGGGATTCCCAAAGAAGATGTAACATTCCTCAATGAGCACATTTGTTTTATTTCATTCTACACCCCTTAAATTATTTTTATTCGATGATTAAATAATAATATAATTATCATAAATATACTAATATGTTGTAATGTTAGTGTTTCTATCTACACCTACATTCACTTCTATCAAATGGGATACAGAATCACCATTCATGTGTACTACAGACTATCACCTCGTTAACTGATGTTGTTCATTCTTCCATTACCACCTATCAAGGAGGAAAATAATGATGTATATACTATTTTTATATGATATATATGATATTTATTATTTATTTATTATTTTTTAATTATTATATAACACATAACATCATTGCTTCCATTTTGTAGGAATACGATAACATCGTTTGTAGACGTGTAGACTACCGGCTCCTCAAAGCAACGTGATTCGTGGAAACTTAAATGGACTATATTAAGGTTGAGTTTAATAAAAATATGTGATATATATGACATAAAAATTCTACTGTAATGATAATATATATATATATATATATATATATATATCAAATTTACATTATTCCTTTCAATAAAAAAAATAAAACAGAAACAATATTCATGTGTACGTATGACCTACCATCTCTATGAACATTGTATTTCAATTTATATAACTAAATTTTATGGCTGAATATAAAATCATATATAATAAATATATATTATAATTTTATCATGATTTAAATTTTTCAAATGATTAAATCATGATAAATGTAAGTGTAACATAAATAACAAGTCAAAACTTATATGAAAAACAAAGCAGTTATTACCCAAAACGTAACTTCAACATGAGATTGTTAATAAATTGGAATTATAATGTCATCAGAAAAATTTATATAGTAGGATATATATAAATATTCTTATATTATAAACTTATAATAATATTTAATTTATTATACACGAGTTTTGAACATGTATGAAGGAATTGAAGTGTTAAGTTATGTGGATTTCTAGTCTCACTTTTATTGTTGTGGGACTTATGCCATATTCACTACTAGTTTATTTTTTGTGGTGTATATACTACCCATGAATGTATAATATGATTATTTTAATTAAATGTATTGTTATTTAACTATAAATTTTATGATATCTCTTTCAAGGGTTTCACTGTTCAAAAGCTACCAACTTTGTAAAGTAATTTTGTCTGAATTTTCCTTCATTGAGACACATGTTATGTTATACACTTATATTATTTTACGAGGTGTATATACTACCCCATTAACATGGTATATAAATACTCTTTTTAATTTCATGATATTTTATTCTTCATGTGATTTTATTATTTCATGTTGATTTTGAGTCAATGTTACCAAAGTGGTAAGAGTTTGTTGCTATAATTCCATTGTTTATATGGATTGTTTATGATTATGCTTGAATTGATGAAATAATACAATCCATATCTGAAGTGATCTCATGAATTTTATTATCCTATATTTATTCATGATATATTCAAGTAATGGTACCATTTTCCCACTATTTGGTAATTAATATACTAAATAAAATGTTTTTAAGAAAATACGACTTGATTTCTTAGTTCGATCGGAAATATGTATTCATTAAAAATATGTTTTCTAAATAAGTTTCAAAAGGTTTTTAGATTATATTTTAATATCACTTCAAGGAAAATGGTTTGACAAATTTTTTATGTTTTAAAAGGTTTTTGAAATCTTTTTCAAAGACTCTGTTATATGTTTTCAAGTTTATTTTCAAAGAAAACACTTTTAAAAATGTTTTATTATTTAAAAAGAATATTTCAAATAAGAAATGATATTTTCCTCAAGAAATGATATAAATAATAAATTAAAAGTTATTTTCCATATAAGTTGACATATGTTACTGATATTCATGCCTTATTGGGGTTATGATCCAAGGTTACCATTCATATTATTTATTTTAATGGTTTATGCTTTGATGAGATGCTATTTATAGAACTCTTTTATTTTCCTAAAGTTAATCATGTTTCAAATAGATTGGAATAAAACCCATTTATTATCAATTTTTTAATTAGGTTATGAAAGAATAATTTTTTATGAGTTTTTATGATGATATTGAAGATATTTGTACAATATTCATGTTGTGGTTCATGTACATTTATTATATAATGGAGTAGCCAAGATTGAGTTGGTTAATTCCATTATAGCTTATATGATGGGGTGGATCATATAGCATCATGTAATCCCATTACAAATTATACTATTGGGTGGCCCTAATAGCTCCAAGTAAGCCTATTTCAGCTTATATAATGGGGTGTCCTAAACAACACTAAGAAATCCTATTACAACTTAAAGGATGTGGTGGCCCAAATAGCACCAGGTAATACTGTTACATATTATATGATGGGGTGGCCATATAACATTAGGTAAGACCATTATAGATTATATGATGGGGCGTCCTAGATAGTTCTAGGTGATCCTATTATAACTTACATGATGGGGTGTCACAGATAGTGCTCCAATCCATTGGGTAAAGATTTTTATCTCATGAGATAGATATATATGGAATAGAGAGTGAACTAGATTCAATAATGGACTTTGTACTCTAAGATAGCCTTGGGAGTGAACTGTGAAAAAGAAGATGGTTTAGGGAGTGAACCCATTCAAATAAGATAGCCTTAGCAGCGATTCATGACTACCAAAATGGTCAAGCGAGTGAACCTTGACTACTAAGACGTTATGAATGGGCCTAATTACATGTCCATTAATTTATGCGTGGACCTGATTTCATGTTAACATTGATATAAGATTATGTTTCCCATAAATTCGATGTCTTATTCCTATTTTTTGATTTCATGGAATATGATCTTGATTCCATTATGATTCATGTCTTATGAACTACCAATATTTACGTTATGACCCATGTATACGATCATTGATATGTTTGGTATGATCTTCGAATATTATTCTCATATTCTAATACCCTTAATCTTATGTTATGCTTATATATCTCCTTTATTTACCCTTACTGAGCATCTGAGATCACCCTTTCTTATGCTTCATTTCAACAGGTTATGAAGAATGTTTTTAAGATGAAGTTCTAAAGGGGAAGATGTTTTTGGGAACATTGATGATCTTTAACGATGTTATAAGATTATGTTCCATGTTTCTATAGACACTATCCTATTAAAGTCCCCAAGAACACTCTTTTAAAATGTGATGAATATTCATAAAAAATTATGTAATATCTATGTATGTTATGCCCGGTTTGCATTTTGAGTTGTCTCAAGTATATGAATGAAATTATCAAATTTGAATGGTTGGATGTATCATTTTTTAATGCATACATGAGGTACATTTTCATAGGCTGTTTCTATAAAAAGTGATCAAATTTGTTCATTATAGTAAATAATTATTCAGATTTGATACATTCATATATATTAAATCTATATAAAAGGAAAAAAATGTAAAGAAAAATTTAGACCCATTAATACTGCTTCATTTCTAAGCTATAATCAAATAATAACATGGAGTAAATTGATAAAAAAGATGATGTAAGCATGGAGTTTGAAAATAAAATCATAGAAGATAGGATATTGTTGATGCCACCAATATATGGGTAAAACCATACAATCTAATCATATAAAGAATATTTTTATTTTTTCCATGACTAAATTGTTTATTTTTGTTTTTTGGGAAGGACAAGATGCTCATTGCACTCAATTTGGATACTAGAAATGTTTTCTTGGATCCAATGTATAGATTTATAAAAAAATGACCACACATGATGTCCATTGTGAGTTTTTAATGCACTATAATCAATATTTTTATAGTTAAACATCAAATTATACATTTTAGTTTCTCTTTTAATGATAATTTTGAAATGATAGAGATATATATAAATATCATATAAATCATGGTATGTAGACGGTTGGTAAAATAAAAAAGCCTATGGATTTCGTCAAAGAGAGAAAGATTAAGGAATATATTGTAAGTTTTACCTATCAAAAAATATTTCAAAACAATTTACTTATTTTGGTTAATGTTTCTATGGTGTAAGAAACAAAATAATGAAAATTATTGTGCGTAATATGTTTGTTAATTTATGAAATATATCATATAACATCAATAAATAAGCATTATCAAACATGTATTTATAAATGTAATTACAATATGAATTAAATTATTTGTTAATCATTTGTTTTTTAAAATTTTCTTATTATTACCAGGATTATTGATAGTATGCAAGATCAAAAGAATAAATATATTTTTTTAGAGTTGACTGGAGAGAGTATGTGACATTATAATGTTTTATAACATCAATTTGAGGTGATTACTAATTATTATTTTTGATCTAGTATATGATATGACCTTAGAAATACATTTGGTATGTGAAGCATTAGAATCACAATGATTTGAATTTTTTTACCTAAAATAAAATTCACATAGTATTAGAAATATGTTGGTTATGTTTTTATATTAATCATAAATTTTTAATTTCTATCTAAACATTTTTTTATATTTGATCATACTATAATTCAAAAGTAATTTAAACCACATCGTAGATTTTGTATCCCTATTGAATGAGGCTATGAAGTTGATGATTCTCACCCACCTATGGTTCCTACAATTGATGATGATAGTATGAATGTTTTGATTGTGGATGATTAAAATATGGTAGTTCAGTATGGTAAAATGTTTTAGGACCTCTCCAGGGAAAGAACCTGTCAAAACCATTAATTTTTTTTCTTACCCGATGATGTTGTTCACCCTTAATAGTGTAATGGCGTGTGACTTGGGTTTGTTTTTATTAATTTGAAGAAATTATTGTTCCTTTTTTTATTGAGTTTGAATAATGTATTCATGCAATTATTCTCTTCTTTCCAACCACTATAGGTTGATAAGGATGAGGTTCTTTCAATAAAGAATCCTTACCCAAAATAAGAGGTGTTTCAATGGAATCCTTATCCTATTTTATTAAATCACTTTTATATTAGTGAACCATATATAAGAAATCTAATTCAATGGTTCCAGGTTCAAAATTCTATTTTTGTGACTTTTTCTCTTTTGATGAGTTTGTGAAATTGGTATGGGTCCTATAACAGTCACTTCCACCTCCATAATAGAGAAGTAATATTTATTCCTTTACTTTAACATTTGATTCAACCAAATGCATAAAAATGAAATATACTATAAATACTAATAGTTATTTCTCACCCATATCCTAACACAATGATCAAAATACAAATTAGGAATTATCTATGAAGTAAGTTGAAATGGGGTTGGATGTTGAAAATGTTGAGAGGTCAGTTGATCTCTATAAGTTAATTTTTTAAAAAAACACATCACAAAGAGAAAGTAGAGAAAACGAGCCTCTAACATATTAATTTTTTTTGGAAAACTTACAAAATTCAATTTTAATGTGTAATAGTCAACTGTATGTCAATTTGACACAAAATGTGTCCAATATGACTCAAAGGGTGTGCTTTCAAATTAAAAGTGTCATTTTAATTTTAAACAAGAATCATATTATCAAAATTGAGAAACAAATCTTATATTTTCTTGATACATTAGGATAATAATACCTAATTCATGTTTTATATATAACAACAACCCCATGTCAATTCGACATACAATGAGTTCAATATGAATAAAAGTGTATTGTTTCACAATAAAAGTGTCGTTTAACTCTAAAACATGTGTCACATTTTCAAATCTATGAAAACATGCTCATATTATTTTAATCCTTTATTAATATAATATGTAATTCATTTAAGGTTTGTAGGAATCAACCACACATCAATCAGACACACGATATAGCCGATATTACTCAAAGAATGTGTTTTTAATATAAGTGTCATTTTAGTTTAAAACATCTACCATATTGTCAAAAATGATAAAATGAGTTTGGATTGTTTTCAACATGTCGGAAAATGATCGATAATTCATTTTTGATGTGTATGAATTGGACACACATCAATTTGGGACACCATGTGGCTGATATGAATGAAAGTGTATGTTATATATATAAAAGTGTCATTCTAGTTTACAACAT
Source organism: Viscum album (assembly GCA_963277665.1). NCBI lineage: Eukaryota > Viridiplantae > Streptophyta > Magnoliopsida > Santalales > Viscaceae > Viscum > Viscum album. The sequence goes on along the minus strand of OY728150.1, from coordinate 169,828,247 downwards.
GTTTCATATTTTCAAAACTAATCAAAGGAGATCATGTTTGTTTTCCCAAAATTAGTAAAATGATCCATAATTCATGTAAGGAATTTAAAATAAATAAATTTTACAAAATATGTGTCTGAAATGATGAAAATTCCATGTTTACAGTATAAATGTGTCATTTTAGTTTAAAAAGCATGTTACATTGTCAAAACCAAGAAAAAAATTATATCATCTTGATACTTTATGAAAATGATCCATAATTCATGTGTTATGTATAGGGATTTAATATAAATAAATCAGACACACAATGTGGATAGAATGTATCAATGTTTGTGTTTTCAAAGTAAAAGTGTCCTCTTAGTTTATAACACATGTCACATTGTCAAAATTTAGTTAATGTGCTTTTACTATTTTCAAACATAAGGAAAATGATCCATAATTCATTTTTTATGTGTAGGAATGTATGACACATCGATCTGAATGATTATGTGTTAGGTATGAATCAACGTGCATGTTTTGAATATGAAGGTGTCATTTTAGTTAAAAACACGCAACAAATTTTCAAAACCCAGAAAATGAGCTAATATTATCTTGATACATTCAGATAAATATCCATGATTCATGTGTAATGTGTAGGAATTTACCACAAAATAATAGGATTTATGATGTGTCCTTTATGACTCAAAGTGTATGGTTTCACATTTAAAGTGTCATTTTAGACTAAAACATGCATAACATAGCCAAAAATGTGAAAATGAAATTGGATTGTCTTGAATCATTAATAAAATGAACCTTAATTCATTTTTGACATGTAAAAATTGGCTGAACATAAACCCAACACATGATGTCATCAGCATGAATGAAAGTTCATGTGTTCACATTAAAATATCATTTTAGTTTAAAACATTCAACATGATATCAAAATCAAGAAAACGAGATTAGATTGTCATGTTACTTTATAAAAACTATCCATAATTATTGTGTAACATTTATTAATCAACCCCACATCAATCTGACACACCATGTGGTCTGTATGAATCAAAGTATATGTTTTAACATCAAAAGTGACATCTTCCGCTAAAACACATGTCACATTGTCAAAATTACGGAAATTATCCAATATAATTTTGAAAATTTAGGATAAAAAATCATAATTCATTTCAAGTATATAGAAATCAACCACACATCAATAGGTCACACAATGTGGCCGTAATGACTAGAAGTCCATGCTTTCACTATAAGTGTAATTTTAGTTTAAAACTCACATCACATTGTCAAAAACTGAGAAAACAATATAAGATTGATTTAAAACATTAATAAAATTATCCATAATTAATTTTTATGTTTAAGAATTGCCCACATGTTAATATGATACATGATGTGGCTGATGTAACTCAACATGCATATTTTCAATATAAAAGTTCCATTTTATATAAAAACACATTTCATATTTTAGAAAACAAATAAAATGAGCTTGTATTGTTTTTAAACATTATTAAAATAATCTATAATTCGTTTATGACATGTATGAAATGACCACATGTAAATATGACACATGAGGTTCTCAGTATGACTTAGAGTGTGTGTTATTTATATGAAATTTTCATTTTAGTTTAAATAATGTGTCACACTATAAAAACCAATAAATTAGATCTAATTATCTTGAAAATTTATTATAATGATCCATAATTAATGTGTGATGTATAGGAAACAACAAAACATCAATCCAACACATGATGTGGCCTGTATGACTCAAAGTGTGTGTTTTTAAATTAAAAGTGTCCTTTTACTCTAAAACATATGTCATATAGCCAAAAATAATAAAATGAGTATTTATTATCTTAAAACATTAGTTAAATGACCCATAATTTATTTTTTATGAGTAGTAATTGACCTCATGTAAATCTGACACATGATGTGGCTGATATGACCAAAAGTGCATGTTTTCACATTAAAAGTGTCATTTTAGTTTAAAACATGCATCACATTTTCAAAACTAAGCAAAAAAGATCTTATTTTATTGATAATTTATGAAAAACTATATAATTCATGTATGAAATATAGGCATAGTCCCCAAATCAATTATACACATGATAAGGTTGGTATGACTCAAAGTGCATGTTTTCACATTAAAAGTGTCATTTTACTTTAAAAAACCAGTCACATTTTCAAAACTGATTAAAAAATATTTTATTGTTTCCAATACATAGGATAAGAATAAATAATCCATTTGGTGTGTGTAGAAATCAACCACACATCAATCAGACACACGATGAGGCCAGTATGACTGAAAGTGCTTATTTTAAATACAATTTTAATTTTAGTTTAAAACATTCATCACATTGTTAAAACTAAGAAACATAATAATATTATTTAAAAACACTATTAAAATGATCCAAAATTTATTTATGACTTGTAGGAATCAACCACACATCAATCTGACACTTGATGTGGTTGGTATGACTTAATGTGTGCGTTTTCAGGTTAAAAATATCATTTTAGTCTAAAATTAAAATTATAGGTCCAAAACCAATCAAATTTGTTCTTATTGTCTTTAAAACCTATGAAAATGACCCATAATTAATTTGTGACTGTTAGGAATATACCTCACATCAATTTGACACATGATTTGGTCGGTATGAGTCAAAGTGCGTGTTTTCAAAATATAAGTGTTATTTTAGTTTAGAATTCATGTAACATTGTCAAAATTAAGAAAATGTTCTCTTATCTTAATGATACTTAATAAAAAAATCCATAATTTAGGTGTGATGTTTTGGAATTTAACACACCTCAATCCGAAACACGATGTGTACAGTATGACTCAAAGTGTATTTTTTTCACATTAAAAGTGCATTTTTCTCTAAAACATAGTTCACATAGAAAAAAAAAATTAGTTTGGATTGTCTTGAAACATTGTGAAAAAACCCATAATTAATTTTTTTATTTATAGGAATCAACTACACTTTAATTTGACACATCATGTGGCCGATAAGACTAGAAATGAGAATTTTCACATTAAAAGAGACATTTTAGTTTAATACATGAATAAAGTTGTCCAAACTGAGAGAAGAAGCTCATATTATGTTGATACAGTAGGGAAATTGTCCATAATTCATTCAATACATATAGTAATTGACCCCACACCAATCAGTCACACGATGTGGTTAGTATGACTCAAAGTGTGTGTTTTCACATTGAAAGTGTCATTTCACTTTAAAACATGCATCACATTGTCAAAACCAAGAAAAAATATCAGATTGTTTTCAAACTATATGAAACTAATACATAATTCATTTGTTCAACGTATGAATGGAACACACTATAATTAGACACACTATGTGGTTGGTATGACTCAAAGTGAGTGTTTTTAATATAAGTTTGATTTTAGTTTAAAATAACCATCACCTTGTCAAAACTGAGAAAATTATCTTCTATTGTTTTCAAACATTATGAAAAAAAATCCACAATTCATTTATGACATGTAAGAATTGAATGCTTGTCAATCCGACACATGATGTAGCCAGTATGACTCAAAGTGCATTTTTTTGCATTTAATGTGTAATTTTTGTCTACAATTCATGTCACATAACCCAAACCAGGAAAACAAATTTTTATTATTATTGAAACATTAGGAAAATGATTCATAATTCTAGTGCAATGTGTAGGAATCGACCACTCATCACCCCGACATATGATGTGGTTGGTATGAATCAAAGTGCGCATTTCCAATATAAAATTACAGTTTAGTTTTATTATATAATTATTAACAAACTATTTAAGTAATTAAGATAATTAATAACTTTTAATATCATTAATCAATTCAATAATTAATAATATAATTTATATAGATTATTAATTAACAATGTAATTAATAATTCTCAATATAATTAATAATTATTAGTATAAATAGTAATTAATATATAATAAAAAATATAATCATTAATAATATATTTAAAAGTATAGTTGATAATATCATTAAAATATTCCATAATTAACAATATAATTTATCATATGTTGATTATATAACATTAAAATTATAAATTTTTTTCTTTATGAACTATTACTAAAATATACATTGGTTTTATAATATGGAAAACTTTTGTATGGAGGATGATCATTGAAAAAATACTTTTATAAGAGTTTTATTTGTTGTATATTGGGTTGTAATTGTTTTGATTAATTTTTAATACGACATTAATGTAACAATTTTTTATGTAAATTCTTAATTTAAATGATTATACAATTTAATAATTGTATTCTAACATGGTTTTCTTTATATTTTTATTCCAATCTATTTATGTTTTCAAATATAGTTTTCTATTATAGGAATACTATAGGGATATTGCCTTGCAGCAACTATTATGGCCTTTATCTGTACTAAAAAAAGTATAGAAAAAGAACACCTTTATCAGTGCTACCAAAATAACTGATGAAGGAACCCATTTTGTGTTAATAAATAAAATTTACTACCTTTTAGTAAGAATATATATCAAATAAAATATTGTTTCCAAATCAGACATGTAATTCTAGTTTTTAGGGACATTTTTCATTTAAAATAATAACTTATAAAAATATAAAACTAATGGATGGTGGGAACACATTCCCTTATAGTTTAATAAACATCTAGAAAAATAATTTATCTTGGACAAAACACTTTTATCCAAATCATATTCTCAAAACATGTTATATAAATTGATGAATCATAAACCATGTGTATATAATTAATTTCTCAAACATTTTTAAAAAAGCCTTTATAATTGAACTACTTCTATTATCCCATAAGGGACTTCCGATGACGACACATATTTTATGTAGATTAATTTGATCATGATATTATACTTCACATTAAAATCCTTAATGTAGTAACTATTTACTTCATTTCACAAATATAAACTACAAGATTAATCAATTCTTCCTTTTATTTTGAACTCTTATATATTTACGACACATTGAAAAATATACATTCATTATCACATACACTTCGTAATCAAATAATTTTTCTTATAACATCCACAACTAACATAGAAGTTCCATGGAGTTTCAAAAACTTATTCAGGTATATCAAGGACAATCTATTCCTTTTGAATTATTAATTTTCATTATTAATAAAACTAGTTTTCAATGAATTTAATTTTCTTCTTGAGGAAGCATTGTTTAAAGTTTCAACCAAAGTATCTGCTTCTCATTTTAAATTTTACCCACTTGTACTATTTTTACAGTAGATTAAAACCTAGACATTATATGACAAGTTCCTATATATTATAATCAATTTGTGAATATCGGGTAAGAATTATTTGAATTAAATCATATTTTTATAACATTTTTATAGAATAAAATAATAAAATACCCTAACCATAAAAACCTATTTTTAGTCTCCCCATAAATCATTTTATATAAGTAAACAAATCATACACCATGTCTATGAGAAACACCAATCTGATTTCATCTAAATAACTAATTTTCACACGCAATTTTAAATAAATAAATGATATAAAATACAAATATTATGATAGGTTTATCCAAGATTAAAGCATCAATGTTTTAAATAATAGAACCCATTTTCCCCATTACATGAAAAAAATTCCATATTCAATTCTTTTCATCTTATAAATTTCCTTATATTTAAAATATTTTGTAAACCATACTGTTGATATCATATATCTGTTAGAATAATATAATATATTTTTATAACAAATAATGGTTTATGTAAACCTTTATCCTCACCAAGTCATTTATCATATTCGATCATATATAATATCATTTTACATACCCAATCATTTTGAGTAAATAAGAAAAATATTGATGTACCCAATCATATTGAGTACATGAGTGGAGACTAAGATTCATTTTTTCATTTTGTATCAAATGACTTTGAAACTTTAAAAAATAATTTAATTATACCATAAGAATCAATATTTAGTTGTTGAATAATTTCAACATTTAGTTATTGAGGAATTAATTGTTATAAAACATATAATTTTCTTTAATAAATTTTCTAAGATCATGATTATTTCTTAAGAAGTTTTCTTAAGTTACTAGTATTAGAATTATCTTACATTAAGCTTCTTCTTTTTAATGATCGATCACAATGTTTATCTTGATTATGAGGATGACTTAAACCGTAATAGAGGATTTTAGTAAATGATTATCATATATTAATAAAAATTTAATAAAAAAATTTATTAAATAGGTTCCTACTAAATTAATTACACATTTTAATGAAATTCATCAAGCCCATGAGTGGGATAAGATCCAAATGTCACTTATAAAATGACCCCACTTTAGCGTAAAACCCACTACATATTTATTTATCTAGGGAAACATCCCAACCATATTATATATGAATCTTGTATAGTTAACTGAAAACTTCTTTGTCTAGTCCATCATATGTATAAACCTAACTCTATTTCTACGGTATTCCAACCATTGGGGGTTTTCAGCTTGTGCAACCTAAAGGAAACATAAAAAATGATCCAATCATAAGACAATCATGGGGAACACCACTTTTGTTATGAAACTACCCAAGGATGATCTAGTATCACCCATTAATTTATTTCATTACACAAGATATTCTAGATGAACCCCACTTTGGTGTGAAAATACACAATTGAATGATCGAGGTCATGAAAAGTACTCCTATATAAGGATTATAACATTTAGTATTTGATGGGTATTTTAATATCACTATCTTATCACATGTTATTACATTTAATGTATGAATCCTTATTATCGTTGTAGTTTATAATCTTATTCACTCCACCTAATAAATATTTTCTAACCACATTGATGTGTAACTCTTTCCAGAAGTCAAAGGTTTGTGTTACATACCAAAAAATAAGTCAAACATATTCATACATATCATGATGCACAATATTCATAAGGTACATGAACACTTAATGTAAAGTTATAGAGTTATCCACATGTGAAATCTTAGAGTATCAAATAGACAACCATATTCATTGGCCTATAAAAGGAATAAGCCTCCATGTAGGTAGGTAGTCCAGCCCAAGTTCCTCTACATGTGGATAATTTACTCAAGAGAGAATCAAATTCACCATAACTATAAAAAAATATGAAAAAACTATATTCAACAACCGTATTCAAGTTTATAAATTTAGTTACAAACCAATGTCAAGGTAGATGAAAAACTAAATTCATTGTACATACATTCCAAGCACATATTGTCAGGTTCTATATTGAAGTAGTTTAACAATTAAAATAGAGCATAAACAATATTCAAATTTCATAAACAGTTTAATAAACATTGATATATAATGGAATAAATCTTAAATGAACAAACAATTAAAATATTTAAACCTGAGAAAAAAATATATGAACAATTTATAAATAAAATCTTATTATAACCCCTTTTATAAATATTAGTCTTTATCATTATGGAAATTCCATAATTTTTAATATAAAAATATTTAAATTCATTTCAATATTTTTTAATATGAACACATTATAATCAAGACAATATTAAGTCTTTAATATTTATCCTTACATGGAATTTTAATTTTAAATATATGTTATTATATGAATTATAAATTATTTATAATAGAATTTATATTAGGTATACATTTAACATACTCTTAATATCAAATACTTAATCATTATTTAAAACATGATCATATCATCCATAAAAAAACTTTTTATGTGTCAAAAATAACATACAAATAAGGCCCCCTTTTACTTTAAAAAATTTAAAATAAATAATGATAAACCATTTATAATTTAAATATAAAGATTTTATATTATGGACTTATTTTATAATTTATAACCCTTTATAAATTATTTATTACTATTTATAAATAAATACTTTTATTTCTATATCATTATAATTTCCATATAATTTGTTAATAGACATTTTTATTATTAAAATTTAATATTTTGAAATAAAATGTTTCCTAAACATTTAATAAATTATAATTTTTTTTCCTAAAATAATTTATAAAACTCTTATAAATTTAAATTTCTCGAAATACCTTTTATAAAGATTTATAAACTTGTTATAAACCATATAATCATTTCTAATATTTTTTTCCAATTTTTTTAAAAAAATATTATTTTCTTTACACATAGGGTTATTCCTATATAATGGTACAACCTTCTACCCTTATGTAGTTCATCTAAAATATCGTTCATAAAGATAACTCATTACTTACCATTATATAACTTAAGTACAATGCATTGCTTAAAGGTAATTCAAATATTACCTTCATGATGATCATTATTCAAAAGGACACAAATGATATTACCATTATATGAACACTTCATGTATGGCTAGTTCTCATATACATTTAGACGACCTTATGGAAACATTTCATAAGGGTACTACCTTCACACAATCCATTTTTGCGAAGGTAAAAAATGAGTTATACTTATGTAGACCTTTTGTGTAAGGGTATTGTATAAGGTTAAATGATCAGTTACCTTTTTGTAACCCTTTGAAAAATTAAAATAACCTTATGCATCCCTTATTTCACACAAGGGTTAGTTGTGATGACCCTTATATAGACCACACTATTTATGTTTAATGACTGATTTACCCTTAATCATCTTATCTTTGTAAGGGTAAGGTGTTGGTTACCATTACATAGCCCAACTATGAAAGGGTGAACCCTTTTATGAAATCAAATTTCCAAAAATGTAAAACTACTTGGTTTTTTCGATTCTTATTAATTTAAATCATGATTTCCTAAATATAAATCATGAAATTGTATGATAACGCTAAAGGGGTTTTAAGAGTAAAATAATAATTATTACATAAATCCGAAGTGATATAAACGCTTGCCTAAAGATCTCCATGAAAGATAATATGAGACATTTGATAACAAAAAAATGAAGGACAATTGTAAATCTAGAACACCTTACAAAAAATATCCACCATATCATTCATGATCTCCTTTGGATGAGTTTGAGTGGGATGAAAAATTTGAAAAAAATCATTACACCTCCATAGTGTATCCATGATCCGAATGAAATATCTCATTGTATGAGAGAGATCCATCCTTCCATTTATGATGTTATTGAATCTCATATAAAAATAATGAATATAAATAGGGATAGGGTTCTTTGGGAGTTTTTTGTCAAGAACAAGGATCTCAATCTATCCCACACCACCTATTATCACATGAAAATGGTTTATAAATTCACAAGGAAAATCCTCAGGATGTATCATTTACTCAAACATTCAAAACACATGAGTGAATTGTTGGGTCAATAAACTCATTCATCACATGAATACTAAACTTCATAACCATTTATGCTTCTAAAACAGTTCCTTGAATTGTAAAATATTTGCGTGAAGTAGAAAATAAAAATAGTTATCATTCTTCAATCACATATTTCAAAAAATAATATACCCTTATGTGAAAGAAAATCATAATTCACATGCAATATACATAAAAAATATAAATATATATAGGGTTTATGGAATATCTCAAACATTATTGTTGAAGTAAATATTTTTTTTTGAATTTTCTAGTGTAAATGATGTTTTTAATGTCATTTATTTTGTTTTTAACATTGGTTATGAAACAATATCATTGCGACTGATATAGTAAATATATTTTTAACTTCAATTTTCATAAACATCATAAAAAATTATTTTCACTTCCGGTTATTAATTAACACGTTATCAAATATAGTTTAAATAAATATATTTTTTAAAAAATAAACATTTTTCGATGTTAATTATTTTTTAAATATGACTGTATATATATTACTCGACATCAATTTTAATTAAATATTAAATCAAATTCAAAAAACATTTGGGATATTTAACATCAACTTTTGAACATGAAAACCCATATTACATGTAATTTTTTTTGTAGTACCCCCGATTTCTGGTAAGTAACCCTTGTTTTATTCTTTTTAAATACATGAAGAATATGAGAGATGTTTGGGGAAAGTTTGGAGACTTTTAAAGTGAAAAGGAGAAGAGAGTGGTGACGCACGGGCTACGCACGGTTTGCCCAAACCGTGCCGAATCCATGAGGGTGTGGTAACTTAGGACACAAGATACCACACAGTGTGCGCATGATTTGGGAAAACCGTGCGTGGAGGTCATGCAGAGCACCCCTTCCAAGCGGTGACTACCGCACAGTTAGAGAACTGTTTGACTAACAGTGCACGAATTCAACTTAGATCCTATTTTAAGGATCTAATCTATTTTATCCTTAAACCCACTTATTTTTTCTCCTAGACGGCCCTGACTCGGGATTTCTCTCTGGTGAAGGTGGGAGAACACTTACCAGGAATTTTGGAAGCGATCCGGAGGTGTGCCTGGGCATTTAGAGGCCAGTTGATCAAGGTAACTCTCGTTTCCTTTAGTTTTCTTAGATCTCCTTCTTCCCTCTTGATGGATCCTTATATCTAGGCCCTAAGAGGGTAGATATAAGGTAGTGGATTACTTTTAAGTTGGGTTTTGGTCATGATGGTGATAGGGGAAGGAATCTATGGAGGTTTCATTGTGCTTCTACCCGGTTCATGGTTGGGTATCACCTATTTTGTTGAGGTAGGTGGCTTCACTCTCGACTCCTCTTGTTATAATTGATTGGATTAGATTAAAATTGGTTTATTTGAATGAAATTGATGGTGAAAAGCATGGAATAAATCTTCTGTAGTGATGATTTGTGGTTTGGATTAATTTGTGAAATATTGGTGATTTGTTGTGCAAAGTGATGTGGCTCATTGAAATAAAAATGTTGATTTTAAATTTTGGAATTTCTGAAATTTTAAAGGGTTTGATGGAAAATGGGTTTTCAATAAAAATAGTGTTTTATTGAAAGTGTTTTAGTGTAATTGGTTTTCAATGAAATGGCAGTTTTATTGAAATTGCTTGAATTGGTTGAACACACTTGGTTTTGATGGAAAATGGTTTTCAATAAAAAGTGTTTTATTGAAAGGATGGTTTTGGCATGATTGTTGGGAATGTGTGGCGTGTGTTCATATTGCATTGTACGAGGCTTGGTTGAAATAGGACCTTGTGCTTGGTGCCAAAAATTTAATGGCACAATGGTAACTGTTTGTTTGAGGATTGGATGAAATATGACCTTGTGCTTGGTGCCAAAGGTGCAATGGCACACATGAAATAATTACCTCATGACGACTTAGTAGATCGATGAGAGACTTCTCTTGAGTATGGAACTGTCATAACGAAGCATGCATGGTTGATTTCACTGTTTTGTGAAATGGTTGGGTACGTCAAAACGGGATGTTTGTGATATGGTTCAAGGTTTTGTTTGGTTGTTTTTCTGGAAAAATAACATGTTGGAAAGTTGGTTTCAATTGCACTTGGATGATTTTGAGTATGAATGGTTTTGTAAAACTTGTTTATATTTAGTTATAGACTGCTTTTGTGAAATTGTTTTATATAAACTATTTTTATATAAATGTTACTAACTCTTCTATCCTAGTGGCATGAGTAGGGAAGTCATTGGGGAAAAAACTACAGAGTTTTATACTCACCCCTGCTTTGTCACTTTGGTGCTTTTGCAGATGTTGTATTCTGAGACACAAGTAAAGTTAAAGCATCTCATTACTAGTGGTTCGTGGTGATGCTTATGAGATGTGGTGGTGCTTGGAGCATGGAGCTCGGGGTGGAGCCATGGAGTGCATCTTGGTTTGTTTTGGGTATTTGTTAGTCTTCTGCTTGGTACTCTGATTTTGTGTTGGTTATATTTTCATGTAGAATAGGGTAGTTCCCTTTGATAATACATGAGTTGGTTTTTTCAATAACATGCATCATATGGTGGTTGTTAGTGGTTGTTTTTTTTATTAAAGGGTAAATTTTCCCCCAACTGTCTTTGAAACCCTTCAGAATTTATTTCCAGCATTTGGTGTCTTGGGAATGTCGCTTAAGGTCAAGTAACCCTCACCGCCTCCTCAAGACAATGAGGTAGGGGTGGGGTGTTACAAATGGTATCAGCTTGTTCGGTCCTTACCTAACAAGTAGTCAGCAATGTTCTCAGTCATGGAGTTGAAATTATTTTTCGTCTATTCCTTGGTTTGTAATCTTATAAAGGAGTATGATTGTCAGTACCTGAAAGGTATATGACAAAAGGACGTAGCTAACCCATTTATGCTAAACTTCAAGTTACTAGGGAGTTGGGTACATAAGTGTTTTGGATACACTTCTAGAGTCTTGGAAATCTCACTGTCATGGGTTTATCCAAGGATATTAGCATGACATGCATTAGAGGAATGACTTCCAACTAGGATTTCATATCTCATTGTGAATAATGATTTATGGTTTTGTGGAGGGTGTAAATTTTTGAACAAAATGCAGAATTTATTTTCAAATGAATGATTTTGAAAACTGAATATTTGGTGTATTTTAAAAACGGGCAGATTTTCAAAAAGCATGTGAGATGTTTTTAAAAATGTTTGAACATGGGAAGAAGGTTGTTTTGGATAAACAATGTTGTGATAGATGATGTGATAGAATTTGAATGCCAATCCATCAGTTTCTAGAGAGTGAGACTGAAGTTTGTTCTTGGTTTAGAAAATGGCACCTGGTAGGCATCGTCGAAACCAACCCGAAGAAGCTACGGGGAATGTGGCTACACCTGAACCACGTGTGAACCAAGAGATGATTTAGAGTATTTTCCATGATTTTCAAGATGTGTATATGGGGAACTAGAGGAATGAGCCACGACATGTAGATCATACCATCCAATTCATGAAGTAGAATCCACCGAACTTTAGGGGTGATGCTGAACCCGAGAAGGCGGAGGTGTGGCTATGTAGGATGAATTGTATATTCGATTTCATCAGCACAATAGTAGAGATAAAAGTAAATATGGATACATATATGCTTGAGGATCTTTCACGTCAGTGGTGGGATTTAGCAGTGCATTCTAAATTGGATGAAGGCCTTACATGGGAGGATTTTGAAAATAGTTTAACAAATAATTCTATTCTCACACGTTCATGATCCAGAAAATGATGGACTTCTTCTTCTTGAAACTGGAGAGCCTCTAGGTCACAAATTATGTGGCTAAGTTCATGAATTTATTCCCTTTTGCACTAGAGGTTGTGACAAGTGATTCTTTGAAGGCATCTATCTTTGAATTCAGGATAAGGAAGGAGATTCGATCAATGATTGCGGTGCTCTGTATTACGGATTATACAGAGATGGTGAACAGAGCAATGGTCTCTGAACGTGTTATATCTGGATTCATAGGAGGAGGCATGATGATACCCATGGAAACGGGTGGGAACTCAAATTCTGGAAACAAGTAGAAGAGGGGCACCTACTTCCAAGGTGGGAGTGAGAATCAGAACCAGATGGCGGGATCAGTCAACCTTCCTCCCTGACCCCAAAGAAAGGAAGGTTAATTTCAATGTGGTTCGACTAATCACATGAAACGAGAATGTACGACACCACTGAGAGCATGCCACAATTTCAACAAGATGGGGAATCTTCAGCAATATTGTCGCCGTGTTCCACGGTCGGGTGTTCGGGACACTTCCTAGGCGTCGCAAGCATCGTATGCTTCGATAGGGTGAGGACAGAAAAATCATTCTTGCTAGCAGAACAAAGCTAGCTATGGTGATTCTGAGAATACCATGACTCTTCAGGCAGGGCAATATCAACAGGGAAAAAAGGAGAAAATTGCAGCAACAAAGCAATTATATAGAGCTGAGAAGATGATTGTCGATGATCAGATTAGACCATCTACGGTGAGAGGTACGATTCTTTTGAATTTTACCCTCATGCAAGCGTTTTTCGATATTGGTGCATCTCATTATTTTCTTTCTTCTCGTATTTCTGATTTTATGAACATAAAACTTGAAATGTTTCCTTCTATGATAAAACTTCAAACTCCTCTCGGTGAAAGAGAATGTAGAGCCTTCGTGTGTAAAGCATGTTTTATAACTATTGATGGAGCTAAACCTAAATGGGATTTCTCTGTGCTGGAGATAGATGTCTATGATATAATCCAGGGTATGGATTAGTTGACAGAGTTTAGGGCTCACATCGATTGTTATAGTAGAACTCTCAGTTTCACAACTAAGGATGGCCTTGAGCATCTCTTTAGAGAAGAAATTGTGGTGAAGGCAGGTGAAATAGGCTTGTTGACACCAGTAGTGGAAACGATCTCTTACCAGTTGGCTGCATTGAACTTGGAATCGATGGACGAGATCGCAAATAACAATTTTATAATAGTCATGGATCAATTTCCTGATGTTTTTCCTAAAAACATCTCAGAGTTACCACCTATAAGAGAAGTGTAGTTTACCATTGATCTCCTTTTGGGGACCAGTCCTATTTCCCTTTCGTCTTATAGGATGGCACCAATGGAGTTACAGGAATTGAAAGTGTAGTTATAGGAGCTGGAAATCAAGGGTTTCATTTGACCAATTACCTCCCCATGGGCAACACCAGTTTTGTTCGTGAAGAAGGCAGATGGAAATCTTCGGCTATGTGTTGATTATCACAAGCTTAACCAAGTTACAATAAAGAATAGATATCCACTTCCATGCATTGATGATCTATTTGATCAATTAAGGGGAGCTCAGTGTTTCTCCAAGATTTACTTGAAATTAGGATATCTCTAATTGTGAGTTCTAAAGGAGGATATTCCATAGACATCTTTCAGAAGCAGATATGGAAACTACGAATATGTAGTCATGCCTTTCGGTCTAACGAATGTACCAGCAGTCTTCATGGCTTTGATGAATTAGATATTTCAGTGATATCTGGATTCATTTGTTGTGGTGTTTGTGGATGACATATTTATGTATTGAAGAACAAGGTCTAAGCATGAGAAACACTTGGAGAAAGTGTTAGAAACCTTTAGAGACCATCAGTTGTATGCCAAATTATCAAAGTGCAATTTTTGGATACAAGGGGTATGATTTTTGGGCCATATTGTTTCTGATAAAGGTGTCTCAGTGGATCCAGAAAAGATAGAAGATGTTCTTTCTTGGAAACCACTGAAGAATGTCTTTAAAATATGAATTTTTCTTGGTCTAGCTAGTTATTACCGATGCTTTTTCCATGAATTCTCACGACTAGCATCGCCTATGACAACATTGACAAATATGAATTGTGCATTTCAATGGACCGAGGAATGTTAGAGATATTTTCAAGAGTTTAAGGTTCGCCTTACATCAGCACCCATATGGATTTTTCTGGAATCAGGACAGGGGTACGTAGTGTATTGTGATGCCTTATGATTAGGGTTGGGATGTGTTCTCATGCAAGGAGACCATGTTGTTGCTCATGGTTCAAGGAAGTTGAGGGTTCATGAGAAACATTACCCAACACATGATTTGGAGTTAGCTGCAGTCGTCCATGCTTTGAAAACATGGAGACACTATCTCTTTAGTGAGTAATTTACTATGTTTACGGATCTCAAAAGCTTGAAACACATTTTCTCACAGTGATATTTGAATCTGAGACAGAGGAGATGGAGGGAGTATCTTCAAATGTTCGACTTTGACTTTATGTATACACCAGGTAAGGGAAATTAAGTGGCCGATGCATTAAGTAGAAAGTTGTATGCTCAGTTGGTGAAAGAAGCTTCAGACGGATGGCAGTTGATGTCGGTCTTAACCGACATGAATATAGGATGTGAAGACCAAGGTGAAGTTGCTGTTTTATTTTCAGCTACACTTGTTCTTGATTTGGTGGAGATGGTAAATGAGGCACAAAAATATGATTCATAATGTCTGGTAATGAGTTAAAAACTCAATGGTGAGGAGACCATTGATAGCTGGAAACTAACAGCGGGGTCAGTTTTGTGTTTCAGAGATCGGATGGTTGTACCTGTAGTTTGTCAAGAACAACTCATTCATGATTACCACCATTCAAGATAGGCTGTAAAACCAGGTACAGAGAAGATGTATAAGGCGTTGAAGGCACGGTTTTGGTGGAACGACATGAACAAGAAGGTGGCCGAGTTCATCTCGCGGTGCTTAACTTGTCAGCAGGTTAAAGCAGAACATCAGAGACCAGCCGGTATGTTACAGTACTTACTTATTCCGGTGTGGAAATGGGATCAGATAACAATGGATTTTGTTACAGGTCTTCCATGAACGGTTCGGAAACACAATACCATTTGGGTGATAGTGGATCGTCTTACCAAGTCGGCCCATTTCATACCTATTTGTGAAACCCATACAGTGGAAGATCATTCAAGAATTTATATCTGAGAAGTGTTAAAGAGGCATGGTGTACCATTTTCTATAGTCTCAGATAGAGATCCGAGGTTCACATATCATTTCTAGGAATCATTACAGCAAGACCTTGGAACTCAGTTGATGATGAGCACGACATATCATCCTCAGACGAATGGGGAATCCAAGCGGATGATACAAACGTTGGAAGATATGTTTTGGGCTTGTGTAATGGATTTTGGTGGTTCATGGTTGGAGCATATACCCTTAGTTGAGTTCTTATATAATAACAGTTATCAGGCCTCAATAATCATGGCTCCGTTTAAAGCATTGTATGGGCGTCCTTGTCGTTCTCCACTATGCTGAGTGGAAATAGGTGAGACATCACTAGTTGGGCCAAGCCTTGTCCAAGAAACAATAGAGAAGATTCAGTTGATTAGAAAGAGGATGGAAATGGCTCATATTCATTAGAAATATTATTTGAACTATCGCCAAAGACTGTTGTCATTTGCGGTGAGTGATCATGTCTTTTTGAGAATCTCTCGAAGTCATGGACAACGTCGTTTTGGGAAGAAGGGAAAATTATCTCCTCGATATATAGGCCCTTTTGAGATAGTGTAACATGTTGGAGAGGTGGTGTATTGGTTGGCATTACCACCATAGTTCAGTGCAGTGCATAATGTGTTCCATGTATCTCAGTTGAAGAAGTTTCAACCCTATCCTGACCATGTGATTAGATGGGATCACATTGACCTAGAGCCGGATGCTTCGTTGGTACATATCCCGATGTGGATTGTGGATAGGTAGGATAAATCCTTGCATGGAAAAAGCATCTGTCTAGTGCGGGTTTTGTGGCAATATGGTGAGATTCAGGAAGAGACTTGGGAATGTGAGAAAGAAATTAAAGAGTAGTGGCCATAACTCTTTCAGGCAAGCAATGATTTTCTACTTTCTAGGGACAAAAATTCCAATGGTGGGGAGAATGTAGTACCCATGTTTTCTGGTAAGTAACCCTTGTTTTATGATTTTTAATTACATGAAGTATATGAGAGATGGTTGGGGAATGTTTGGATACTTTTAATGTGAAAAATGGAAAAGAGTGGTGACGCACAGGCTACACACGGTTTGCCCAAACCGTGCGAAGGCCATGCAGGAGTGGTCACTTTGGACAGAGGAGACCGCACGGTGTGTGCATGATTTGGGAAAACCATGCGAGGAGGCCATGCATAGCACCCCTTCGAAGTAGTGACTACCGCACGGTTAGCGAACGGTTTGACTAACCGTGCAGAATAACCGTGCACGAAGTCAACTTAGATCCTATTTTTTAGGATCCAATCATTTTTATCCTTAAACCCACTCGCTTTTGCTCCAAGACAGCCCTAACTTGGGATTTATCTCTGGTGAAGGTGGGAGAACACTTAACAGGTATTTTGGAAGCGATCCAGAGGTGTGCCTTGGCATTTAGAGGCCGATTGATCGAGGTAAGTCTCGTTTCCTTTAGTTTTTTTAGATATCCTTCTTCCCTCTTGATGGATCCTTAGATCTACACCCTAAGAGGGTAGATCTAAGGTAGTGGATGACTTTTAAGTCGGGTTTTGGTCTTTTTGGTGATAGGGGAAGGAATCTAAGGAGGTTTCGTGGTGCTTCAACCCAGTTTATGGTTGGGTATCGCCTAATTTGTTGAGGTAGGTGGCTTCAATCTCGACTCCTCTTGTTAGAATTGATTGTCTTAGATTCAAATTGGTTTATTTGAATGAAATTGATGGTAAAAAGCAAGGAATAACTCTTTTTTGGTGATGATTTGTGGTTTGGATGAAATTTTGAAATCTTGGTGATTTGTTGTGAAAAGTGATGTGGATCATTGAAATTAAAACGTTGATTTTAAATTTTGGATTTGCTGAAATTTGAAAGGTTTTGATGGAAAATGGGGTTTAAATAAAAAGAGTGTTTTATTGAAATGGTTTTGGTGGAATTGGTTTTCAATGAAATGGAAGTTCTATTGAAATGGATTTAATTGGTTGAATATATATGGTTTTGATGGAAAATGGTTTTCAATAAAAAGTGTTTTATTGAATGGATGGGTTTTCCATGATTTTTGGGAATATGTGGCGGGTTTTCATATTGCATTGTACACGGCTTTGTTGAAATAGGACCTTGTTCTCGGTGCCAAACTTTTAATGGCACAATGGTAACTATATGTATGAGGCTTGGTTGAAATATGACCTTATGATCAGTGCCAAAGGTGTAATGGAATACAGGAAATAATTACCTCGTGATGACTTGGTAGATCGACGAGAGACCGATCATGAGTATGGAACTTTCATAACAAAGCATGCAGGGTTGATTTCAAGGGTTTGTGAAATGGTTGGGTATTTAAAAATGGGATGTTTGTGATATGGTTTGAAGGATTGTTTGGTTATTTTTCTAGAAAAATAAAATGTTGGAAAGTTGGTTTCAATTTCACTTGGATGCTTTTTAGTATGAATGGTTTTGGAGAACCTGTTTATATTTAGTTATAAACTGCTTTTGTGAAATTGTTTTATATAAACTGTTTTTATATAAATGTTGCTAACTCTTCTATCCTAGTGGCGTGAGTAGGTAAGTCATCGGGGGAAAACCTACTAAGTTTTATACTCACCCCTTCTTTGGTACTTTGGTACTTTTGCAGATGTTGTATTCCAAGACATAGGAAAAGGTAAGGCATATCATTACTAGTGGTTCGTGGTGATGCTTGGGAGATGTGGTGGTTCTTGGAGCATATAGCTCGGGGTGGAGCCATGGAGTGTGTCTTGGTTTGTTTTGGGTCTTTTTTAGTCTTCTTCTTGGTACTCTGATTTTGTGTTGGTTGTATTGTCTTGTGGAATAGTTTAGTTCCCTTTGATAATACATGAGTTGGTTGTTTCAATAACATGCATCGTATGGTGGTTGTTAGTGGATGTTTTGTTTTTTTCTTAAAGGGTAAATCATCCCCCAACTGTCTTTAAAACCCTTCGGCATTTATTTCCAGCCTTTGGCATCTTGGGGATTTTTCTTAAGGACAAGTAACCCTCACCTCCTCCTCAATCCAATGAGGTAGGGGCGGGGTGTTACATTTTTTGTAGGAAACTATCATCAATAATAATTTTTTCACACAAGTTATTTTAAAAAAATGTGAAATAATCTATCAAAACTCATTCCAGGTCTGTTTATTTAATAATTGATGTGATAAATTAAAATTTTAAATTATTTTTATGTTTATAAAAAACCACACCAGTGAGGATTGCGAAAACAAAAAAAAATATTAAAAATAAATAAATATTTCTAAAGATATTTTAATACAAATATGTTCAGTGATGTATTGTAATAAAGTTACAATATATCAATGTTAAAATACAATAAAATTACTATATAAAATATAAAATACATAAAAAATGAAAAACATATAAACAAAATTAAAAGGTAAAATGAAATAATAATAAAAATATTTCTTTTAAATAAAAATATTAGTAAATTATATATTCCAACATGTAAATGTTTAGAAATAAAATGAAATAGTTATATAGTACCAAAATGATTTAGATATTATTGAATGATTGTTTTACCATATCTTCTCACCATGTTAGTTCTTTATATAATGAACTGTGTATATGTTATATTCCTTAGTATCCTCTGATAATCATGTAATTGATGAAGGAACATCATATAGGTTTTCAACAGTGTCAACAATATCATCCATAAAATTACATTTTCCTTCTTGTAAAATGATAAAAAATGATTATTTATTGGATAATTTATTTTCTTGTGTTTCCATGATAAAAGGTTCATGTTGGTATTCATATATTTTCAAATATATATATGTGTAAATTTGAATTCATCATCTCTAACACCATTGTTACTATCAACCCTATTACACATGAACAAAATTTCTCAAAATTTTATATAATAAATCCCATATATATCTTTGACGAACTCATAATATGAAATTGATGTAGAAATTATTTTTTTAATATTTAAATTGGAAAATAAAATTCTTTAATGAAAACCACTACATCATTATTCCAAACAAATGCTATTGTTAGGATCATTTTCAAAAAAGTTATAGTCATTAATTTCATAATAATATTTTGTGATAAAATTTAAAGATGGGTCACCCACTAACCATTTATATGCTTATACCACAATTGAATAAGTTTTCAAAATCTCAATAAACTATAAATTTTTTAGGTTCATTTATCATATAAAAATCCTTATTCTTCTTCAAATAATGCTGTTTTAGATTTTTAATATATGATTGTATATATGACCAAATGATAATTGTGTTTTTATAGATATATAAATTTACTTGAATTATTTGATTACACGTCATTGAATTTATTTTTATGAAACATATCTCTTTTACTATGATATTGAACCCCATGATGTGAGATATATGTAGAAAAACATGTTGTACATCAAATATTTAGACCATGCAGAACCCAACCACCACCTCCGACATATACTGTACAATAATATGGGCCTTTTTTAAAGAGTCTAATCATCATGTGTTTATTTATCATTTAATTTTCAATGTTTTATTTACAAAAGTGATAAAAATGGAAGTTAAGGGAGTTTAAGAGTAATTGGATATAAATGGAGGGAAGGAGGAAGGAAGAAGAAGTGGTTTCAGGGGAGGCATTGAACAAGGTACTTGGTCAAAGGGTACCAAGTAACTAGTGATATTTGGTGATTTTACAAATGCATATAGTAGTGGAACTAGGTACCTAATAGCCCTGTATTGGTACCTAGTAAGAAGAAATTTTTTATGAGGATTAAAATGGTATCATTTCATCAAATAATTAACCCCTTAAATACATTTTGTCATGTTTTCACCCTCATTATCGTATCATATCTCCCTTAAGAGCCTCTTATCTAACCCGGTCAATCTCAGCTTTATGCTTCCTTTAATACTTCTCCAGATTCAATTGTGAATTTATTACAGGAATCCCTATTAGTGAAAATAATGTAGTGTGAATTTTCACCATTTCATTTCATGTTATTCTTCTTTTGATCCATAGAATTAATTAGTATTTATAAACCTTTTTCGATAACACTATTAATTTTTCTACATATTTTAGTTTCTTACTATATTTTACAAGTGTCAAAGATGATGGTCAAACCCATTCCTAAGGATGTGTTTTCATTGAATCCAATGAATAAATTGAAACATTTTCATTGAATTCCATGTCTCTAGGCCACCAGTGGACTATATTTGGATTGGAGTTGGGGAAGAGTTTCATTATAAGAAGCCATTTTTTTTTGAATCCTGGATGAATTCTTATGAATACTTCAAGATCATGGGTCATCATCCTTAGAATTCCATAGATGTCATAAAGAGGGACTCCTGGACCCCACATCATTGGACCAAAATATTCCTAGTAAGGGTACAATCAACATCATTTAAGTGAACGAGGTGGGAGATAGTAGTTCATGTCTAAACGATTTTTTTCAGAAAGACCAATGTTATTGGGATGATGGACCAAAGGATATATACATATTAAAATTATTGAAGAAGGGTTTAGATGACCTCAAAACAACTATAGAAACTCCTGAAATGTCAGGGGGAATCGAGGAGGTGACTATTGGTGTCCTGGAACTTTATTTGGGATCTTATGCAGGGTTCATTCAGTCTGGTAGTGGGGATTATCCTGAAAGGGTGCTGAAAAAAATAAGTGTGGGTATTTCAATGGTATATAAGGTTTAATAGAATCATTTTCATGGTCCTAATGTTTGTAATAAGTTTACCAAAGGTTTCCATTCAATTTAAATCCATTCTAATTTAAATTTCAGTAATCATTTTCATGGACTGGGTGATGAGGAGGAGGTCCTAGACCAAGGTGAGCTTGTTGATTCATTGGAGGATAGGAAATATTAGTATAGAGATGAGTCAAGTGATGAAGAGTCTGGACATTTTTTTGATGAAAGTATTGGGGTACATCTTGGTAGAGGGATCCATAGTCCAAGAAGGAAGAAAGGTAGGAAGGATAATTGGGACTTAGAGAGATATATCCTTACAAAGGGGGAAAAAATAAAGGTTAAGAATATTATTTTTTCCATTCCGAACCAATGGAGACAAGATCTGCATCAAATTCAAGGGTCAATGAAATGGAAAGTTTCTCTATATCTAATGTTTAGGACCTTAAAGGTGGAGTTTATAAAGAAAAATAACTTTCTAGTGGGGTGACAGGAGTCCCTGATCTGATACTGGGAAACTCAGTGGTGGATGATCTTGCTAATTGTGAGACTCTTCATAGGATGACTGATCATCATTGATAAGTAGGAGGACTATTAGAGGATTATAATCTGAAGAAGGAATTTATGGTGGTGTATCCCTCCCCTAGTGAAGTCACCTCTAATTGGGATGAGGTAGGAACTCATGTGGACACTTCCTTCAAAGGTGCACTGACTAGAAAACATTGACATGGATGTTCAAAGGGTCCTATAAATCTAGAGATGCTTATCCATTCGATGAAAGAAATGGTGGAGGATCTTCTAATGATTCATTACACACAAGAAGAAGTTGACATGATTATGGAAAGAAATTTTTTTGAGGATAAAAATTGAGAGATGAGTGCATGGGTTTATAAGTAGGACCTAATACTGTTAAGAGAATTCAATAAAGGGAAAATCAATAGAGAATAGGACAACCAAACATGGTACATATTGGCATATCACTTTGAATACATTATAAAGAACTATTCAAACCTTTAGCTAACCAATATATCCTAGAAACTATTTATGGAGAATGATTCCAATAGGATTATTTTTTTCAATAATTACTTGGTTTCTATTAATTCATGTTCTATTTTAAACTTGTTGTTTCTCACTTTTTCCTAAAATGTGTTTTGATAATAAAGAGTTAATTTTTAGTCAGTCTATGAATAAATCAGCAGAATATGATTAATAATTACATGTATCATGATTATATCTATAAAATCCCAACTAAATAATTTTAGAACAAGATATAAGATCTTTCATGTTTAATTTATAATTAATTAAAAAATTAAAATTATCTCAATCCTAAGATTATTTCTTCAAATAATTTGTTCATAATTCAAACCTCTATCTGGTTTTAATATAATTTTATCAATAGGACCCCAAGTAGAATCCCTAGAATGATGGTCCATACATTCTCCACTAATCTCAAAGAATCATTTATGGTACATTTGGAGCTATTGAAGTAGTAACAATCATATTTCATTACTTTATTTGATCACCACATAATCATTAGAGGTTGAAGGATTGAATCTTGTTCCCTTAAGACTAGAGAGGGAAGATGATGATTCATTTTCATGGTTCTTGAGATCATTTTAGTGCATTTTATCTCTATTTTTTAGAGAATATCTAGATAGTATGTGTTGTGACCAACCACATGAATCCTTAGGAAATGATAAAATAGGGTATTCATAAAGCTATGTTAGAGAACAATTAATTGTATATAATCCTAAAATTATTCTCATAATCCTTATAAATCCCCACATATAATAATAATAATAATAATACTATTTACATGGTGTTCACATGTCTCAGACATAAAATAAACATCCTTCCTGAAATAAATAAATAATAATTTAATTAAAAAATATTCCATATATCCTTCCCACATAACTCGATAAATCAATCTACATTTCCTCCTAGGTATTGATTAAAACATGAATAATAAATATTACTCATTCAATAAAAAAATAATATTCAGGGCCTTGTGAATAAATATTTATTTTAATATTTATCTTACATTAAATAGTGATTGAATATATTTGATAACTGAACATTGAATAAATATTTATCCTAGGTTTGGATAATAATATTTTCTGAATAATCAAATTCAAATAAATTTTATTTGAGATCAATATAAATACTAGATGTGTGACCCTCTATGAAACTTTCCTAGTGCAATTAGGTGGATCTTCTTGAAGTACAATATTTGTAAATAACAACATGTAATAGAACCAAATAAGAAGAATCTAAGGTTGAAACATAAAAAAATAGAAATTAATGCACACAGTGTAATATAATCCCTTTATATCGATATATCATAAATAAGGTTTCATAATTGTTTCATTAACCTATATTATTAAAACATGTTTCTTTGAATTCCTGAAATGAACTTGTTAGTACACCATGGACATAGAGTGTTGTTCAAATTTTTAACATCCAATTAAAGGGATGATATATCAAATTCCTAACAATTAGAAGTTATAAATCCTTCCCTGACTAATTCGTTAATAAAATATTACTCATGACTCATAAAACATCCCCAAATTCTTCATGAACATAGGTAATAATAGTTTATAAGAAAAATATGAACATGTGGCACTTGATATTTATTAATAATAATTTTAATTTATAGTGATAGTTACACATGTTCATAGATTTTACTATCTAGTTATATGTAATATGTGTATTTTTGACTATTGGTTTTGTCCTTATTATCACCACTCATGGAGTAAGGTGAGCATCAAGAGAAGATCTACCATATTAAAACAATTATCCCATGTTAAATATTATGAATCATCTCCATCCCATAAGATGAAATCATACATCCATATGAAATATTGTTTAATAATATCATCATAACATTTTATGGTTATCATTATAGTGGGGAACTTTAATGATCTTTTCAATGGGACAGTTTCTCTAGAACACAATAAAATTAATGTTTTGTAAAAGAACAATAAATATGTTATAAGGTATTTATCAATATTAAAATTTATGAATATATATTTAATCCTATTTAAAAAGTGATTGGTTATAGGGAACTAACTCCAATAGACTCCAACTTGGACTATACAAAACTACTAACAATTCATTGTCTTCCAGCTCTCACATTATGTTCATGTTTCTATTGAGATAGAGATTAAACAAATTGGTCTTAAAAATAATATTCTATGGAAGCCTATACTACTAGGACTTCAGATATATCAGAATAATACATCAAGAGAAGATACTTTTGATATATGTTATTTTTTATATAATGTGACCATAGTTCATTTTCAAGAGCCACCATTATAGTATTATCACACTACAATGTGATACGATCTTTAATTATAAGTAACACATCAATATCTTGATTGATGTTTCCAATATAAATTTTATTTTATATATATATATATCCAAATCCGAAATATACTTTGATTCTATTTGATAATTAGTGACCATAACATGTATTGATCTCCTTAATCTCACAAAAATAGAATTGAAAGTGTTAATATTTTTCAGTTGGGATTTTAGATCATATTGATATATTTGGAAACTAGAATATATATATAACTTGATGAATATATCATAATATCATCTATAAATTGGGATATATTCTTATTTTGTCAACGTACTATATCATTGTCTTGACTATCATCAAATGGAAGTCACCTAGGTCAGATTGCCATCCACCTACCATGCTTAAGGCGTAAGTCACATATTGAATAGTATATAGATTTTTTACATAACTAGTAATATCATATTTTTATATGGGATGATTTTAATTCTCTATTACTCCTCTTGTGTATATGTAAAAGGTTTCTTAGAAATATTAATTCCATAGGAAATTGGAAAATTGTTTTGTCCAAAACACCTATGGAGGTTTATGTGGGTTGTGTTTATTATCATGTTGAAAAAGGATGTTCATTTGATTATTATAGGATTGTTATGGATTCATGAAAATCCATCCTCACTTAGGAATTATTATAATCTTTTGAATAATATTTTTGTTTGGAAGACAGACCCCATTCCATATATCCTTCTCTATAATATAGAATGTATTTTCTTTGAGCAGTATGCACTGTAGTGCATCCAGATATGCCATAGAGAATATGATAGAATTTTACTTCATGTATTTTCCATGCCATATAATAAATTTTTATGTGAAAATACTAGTTTTTATCTTTTAAAAATATGACCAATCCCTCTCAATACTAGTTCTTGAGTAGCTGCCAAACAAGCTAGTTGTCATGCCCAGACACCACATAGCTGAGTGGGATAGTAATAGGCGTGTGCATGTGAGAACCTATTTGTGTAGGAATAGGTTCTTGAGAAGGAGACAAAAATACATTTAAGGTCATGAAATTTGGTTATCATCCTGTCCTATGTGGTTCATCATGGGAATCTATAGGCAATAACTGATGCCAGTCAGACTTAAATTTGAAATAGAGAGGCATCCAGACTTACATAACAATTTATTTCCAAAGGAAGTTATGATATGGGACATTGAGTTTTATTACATTGTCATAGTTAGTTGAGAAATAGTATAGTAACCCTTAAGGTGTTTTGATACATTTTTGTGCCACTTGAAAATTCAAGGTGTCCTCATTACAGATAGATGGATATGTCAATATCCTTTTTGGAAGATAAGACTTCCATTTTGCTGCTACACCTTGCATAATGGAGCGTATATATTAAATATAATTAAGGACCTAGGGGATCTCTGATTCCATATGAGTAAAAGACATATAAGAAGTGGCTACACCCCAATATGTTCGGCGAATAAAAAAGTTAATAGAAGATCATGTTAGAGAGCGTAGTGTAGTGGGAAATTTAACACATGTGTTTTGTGGATATTGTGAACTATAGGTTCCCAATCCACTGAGGGATAGACTAATCTATAGTGAATGTGACCATGCTATAGTATATATAAAAAATAAATTTTATGTCCTTTATCATTAGACAATTCCATAACTAGGTCGGTTCAGTCAACAAGAAGTTTCATCCAAAAACTGAAACACAGAGTTTATTCAAGGATCTCTAGTTGTCTAATTCAGATTTAATGGAGAATTATTTCCCCATAAATCATATTATATAGTTATAAGAATCATAAAAATAGGATATTCAAACATAACAATTTCATTTAAATGAAAATATTAGAGAGCCTAAAAAATGTGGAAACCCCTGAAAGAGAAAAAAGTGTTTTCTGGAAGAGGAAAAGTAATGAAAAAGGATAAATTTTAAGGAGTACCATCTAGATGAAAAATAATTAGAGTGTAGAAAATTGACACACCATTTTTAGTGTTTTGTCTAAATATTAATCTTGTTAATAATATCAAGGTTTTTAAAAAGGGAACAGTGAGTTCATCTATTTTTGAAAGGTAGTGATATTTATTATCTTGGATGAATAGTGAGTTTCGAGGGTCCGTGAGAGTGCTCTATCATGTAAGTGAAACATAGAAATATGCTCTATTATTTTGGTGTGTCAAAAAATCATTTATTTTATGCTTCTTAGACTAGCTTGGTTAGGGTGAACTAAGTAAAATTCTATTTCATTCATTTATTCCTTTAAAATCTTTTCAATATAAAGTGAGTGATAGAAAAGAATTACTCTTTTCATCAAGAGAAAAAGATCATAATCAATTGATTCAAGGGTTAATATTTATACTAACCTGATTCACCTATACCCCTCATGGTAATTACATTGATAGATGTCCAAAAAGAAGTATCATAGGGGGGTTTATAGAGTGACAATTTTATCTTATAGTTCATGTAAGAAGTAATGGTTGGGAATAAAAAATTCATTACAATCATAAAAGGTAAAAATTTCATGTTATAGAGGAATATTATGAAACAATACTTTAGATCAACTGGTATGGAAGCATACAAAAAATATATTCATGGAATTGTAGTGAACATGGAAAGTTGATCCTTATCAAAAAGAGACAAAAAATAACTAGATGTAGATGAAAAAGAGAACAATTAATTAGGGGGAGCCTTGGACACCCTATCTAAACCAAGTAAATGTCCTTAAAAACTTTTCATTCCATGTGGGAAAAAATATTGACCATTTATTAAGGTGATTCCAAAGTTCTAGACGAAAAGGTAAAAGTGATATGGAATAAATATGAAGACCTAATAATGAGTCTGACTGAAACCATTGACGTGTTTTATCATCATCTCAATAATCTAGTTAAAGTATGAAAGGTCTTGGATAAGATATTGATGATTCCAAGGTCATAAAATTAATCTTTTGAAGACTTTCACGGTAGTTTAATGCTATTGTTTTTGTAATTGAAGTAAAGGATCTAAAATCTATTTCACTAGAAGCCTTCATTGCACAATTTTCTTACGTGAAATGAGAAATTAAGAAAATGAGCCTAAAAAATGGAAAACCACAAAAAAATTTATTTAAAATAAATGAATATTGTCTCTATTAAATTATAATCTAATGAATATGAGGTCAATTCTGTGATGTATTCTTATAACAATAACTATAAGTGAATTAAAGGAAAATTCTAAGGGAAGTATCCAATCACATGCTTTTAATATGTAAAGGTTGGTCATCTCACTGCTAAATGTTTTAAATATATTAAATATTAAGACGATATTGAGTCTATGAAGAATTATTTTAATGATGATAAAAGTAATATTGAGCTATACTAAAAATTATTCAAGAGAAAAAATATGCCATCACATGAAGATTGATGTTTATACGAGTTTATAGAATGAAAAATTAAGTATTATGGGGACCACGATGAAGACACATTTGTGAATGTTATTGAATTAACTTAAATTAATGAGAATGAAGATCACAGTGATAATTTTATGGGAAGAGTATATATGAAATTTAATATTATGTAACCCCTTGACTAAATTTATAAATGGAGGACTAAAATCAATAATGAAAATATATTTTTCACGATTCAATGTTGTATATGTAACAATAGGAGGAAGAGAAATTATAATTGAAAGTATATATTAATGAATTGAAATCTAGAATTTCTTGTAACTTAGGAAAGGAAGTGAAACTCAATATAAAAGTAAAGAAATGTGAATGAATCATAGAAGTATTGACTAATATAATGAAAAAATGTTTGTAGGAAAGAAGAATTTGAAGAAGAATTCATGGGTTTGTAGAAAAAGTGTGGGGAAAAAAATAACTCCTTACAACTGACATGATATTGGGTTTCTCAAAGAATCCAATCCTATTTGAGTCTAAAAAGGTCCTAGAAGTAACCACTAAAGAACATGTTCCCATTCCAAAGGTGCAGTTCATTAAAAATAAATGGAAAAATATTATGACTTATAATAAAATAGAGAAGATTGTTTTGCCTCTTGTTAGGACACAAGCATCAACTACCTATAAGAAATTGATTTTGGGAAAATATCAAAATCATATTTTTCTAGCATTGGGAAATTTTATAATTACAGAAAGTATTGAGTATTATGTTTTAGAACATTAGGAAAAATATGATGTGTTTTCCCCATTGAAAAGGGATTTTTAGAGAGGAAAAAATGAAAACATAGAAGAGAATTTTACATAATTTTATTTATAATTTTAAGGATTATTATTTGTGGTGTGATTTCTATGAAAAAATGTTGTTTATTGTGCATCAAGGGTTCAATGAGAAGTGAACCATGAGACCTATACAAAAGGAAATCATAATTTTTGAACATTATCCAACACACAGAAAACTGAAAATAAATTCTTAGATTTGAAATATGTAAGAGAAATGGATAAATCAAAAGAACCAAAGGAGTACGAATCCTTAAAATAATTTCCTTGATAGTCATGGATGAAAAATAAATTGTTTGATAATTAAAATGTTCTAGATGTTTTCATTAGGAAAATATATAGGTCCAACTTATGTGTTCAAGATAGAGGATGTACCTCACATGTCAAAAAATATAAAGAAGTTATTACTAACATAAAATATGACAAAGGTAAAGTGGTTTGAATTAGAAATGATAAAGGAACCAAAATCATTGGCTCCATGATGAACAAATTTTGAGGAATATATCTTCATATGAAAAACATTCTCTTGGTAGAAGGAGAAAGACACAAATTTTTGACTGTGACTCAGGACAAGATCAACAATTTTAAAATAAGGGGTGAATTATTAAAGAAAATGATGAATCACTTTTTTATCAAGGATGATGAAATAAATGGAATCTATATTTGAGTGGTAAAGAAACTTGGTGATGTTTTTCCAATGAATATGAAAAAATATATAAAACAATAATATTAAGAACTTAAAACAATGGTATTTTGAAAATATGGAGAACACTGATGGGGCATGTGAATTTACAAATCTCGCATATGTTAACAACAATATGCGTAACTCTGGAAAAAAGGGGAAACAATTCTCGAAGACATAAAAAAAGACATGAATGTCATTAAGAGTTTTAGAACTTGTCCATGTGGATGTTTTCTAACCAATCACTCCTATTGAATATGATAAAAAATGTATTATCTTTTTTATTGATGATTTTTGAAAGATGGATTGGTTGATGGTGATTACCCTTAAGGAATAATTATAAAAATCTATCACTTCATATTGAAGAAAATATGAAAGGATTATTGGGATGAAAATTTAAATGTTTTACTCAAAAAGGGTACAAAATTAAAAAATACTCAAGTAGAGAGTTATATAGAGAAACATGATATTCAAAATAAATTTTTGGTAGTGAAATGTCCTACAAAACAATGTTGTTGAAAGAATAAATCATATCCATAATATCATTGGATGAACTATTCTCATTAAAAAAAATACATACATAGGAAATATTATAATGAAACGGT
The DNA here is from genome assembly GCA_963277665.1 of Viscum album. Taxonomy (NCBI): domain Eukaryota; kingdom Viridiplantae; phylum Streptophyta; class Magnoliopsida; order Santalales; family Viscaceae; genus Viscum; species Viscum album. The sequence continues at coordinate 169,797,619 of OY728150.1, read as the reverse complement.
CTTAAAATAAGTGTACATCTCCAAACCGACATTGATTTTTCCAAATAAAGATAAGTATCCATATGAAATTTTGTATGGAGAGAATCCCTTAGTGAAATAGTTATGAGTATTTACAATTATGTTTTTCATACTGAATAAGGAAAAGAATAGAGTGTTCAAAGTGCATGGATATGAAAGTATCATCCATGTATATTCATCAAAGAGTAAGAAATACAGATGATTCAAAAAATACAAGGGAAAAATTATAGAAAGGTATAATGTGATAGTGACTCAAAATGAGTTTATTTATGGTTTTGGAAAGAATATTTCAACTTCCAATGATCATAATTTTCATAAAACCAGTGCATATTGTGAGGTAGGAAATGATGAAATTTTTTATGCATTAAGGGGAGTCCATAGAGATTTAAAACTCTGAAGGAAATCCTAATGTTGAGGAAAATACAATAGTAATAACTTGTATAAGTAAATATTCCAATAGACCTAAAATCATTGATAAAAACATATTGGGTGATTAGCCGTCCCCAGTTCAAACTCAATAGTTGAAGGCTCATCATAAAAATTCATATTTATCTCTATTGGAACAAAAACTTATTGATGATGAATCTCTTGATGTACGTTGGGTCAAATCCATAAATGAAGAGCTTGATCAAATTCCGACAAATCAGACTTGGGATAACATTTTGTGGCTAGATAAAAAAAATGTTATTAAAACCAAGTGGGTTTTTTTGAAACAAACTCAATCAAGATGCAACAGTTAAAAGGAATATGGAATGTCTCATGTGTAAGTGATATTAAAAAAAATTATGGTACTGATGTCGATGAAACATTTTCACTAGTGGACTAGCTAGAAATTGTTATATTATTTCTATAAATTACTATAAAAATGTTTTTAATGTTTATCAAATTGATATAAAATCATAATTCTTGAATGGAGTCCTTAAATTGGAATTAAACATTGAGAAATTGGATGGGTTTCTCATTTATGATAATAAGAGGATGGCGTGTTAAATGATGAAAGATAAATATGATATGAAACAACACAACATGCTTTTCATTAAATGTTGGTTAAGTACCTAATGAATCTTGGTTATAATCAAGTAAGGGTTGATCAGAACCTTTATATCAAGGAGTAAGGGATGTAAATGGTCGTTCATGTGTATGTTAATGCTATCTTCTTTGGAGGCACATATTACATCAAATGTAATAAGTATTCATATTTGATGAGGTGTGAATTTGAAATGTTTTTAATTGGTGAATTTTCATTCTTCCTTTGGTTGGAGGTGATTCTAAATATGGATGGGGAGTCAGTATCCCAAATAAAATATTCCAAGGAGTCATTGAAACAATTTCAAATTGATGTTTTCAAGACAATGGATACCCTGATAGTGACCCGAAGGAAACCATATGTAGTTGGTGAATGTGAGAAAATGGATGTGACACTATATATGAAAATTATTAGTATCATACTCTAATTGATATCTACATGAAAAAACATTGTATTTTCTACAATTCAAGAATTAATATATCATATCTGTCCCAAGGAAATCACTTGAAATATGTGAGATGAATACTTAGATAGATTAATCAAACAATTCAATATGGGATGTATTATTATAAAAATTCATTTCAACAATTGTTAGGCATTATAGATTATGATTGGGCCAATTTGGTGGATGACTAAAAATCTACATCAAGATGTGTGTTGTACAATGGAAGATATTTTTTCTCTTAGAAAATTTATAAGTATTACTACATTTTATTAAGAACTGTAGAGGAAAAATATGTATTGAAAACTCAAGATTTTACAAAATTTTTCTGAATTCAACATAAACTTAAAGACATTGGTATTGATGTAAAAAATTCAATTTAAATTATGCGTTACAACTATAGTGATATAAAAATTAGTAAAAACCATATTCAACACATGAGTTCATAGAAAATTGAAATAAAGTACCATTTCATGAAAGATAAGGTAGAGAAACAAGTTTTTATGATGTAATATGTATCAATATGAGATCATGTTGAAGATATGATGAATAAAATATTCATAAAAAATGATTTCAAAAATCATTAGATGTCTCTTGGAGTCCGAAAAAGCCATATCATTATATTAACATAAATATGAGACCCCCACTTTCAAGAGAAATGTATATTTTCCTCTCTCAGCTCATGTTATGTGTTTCTAAATATCCTCTATGTATCTCTAATGTAAATGTATCTAAGTGCATTAAAAAAGGGTGAGAATACATATTTGACTTAGGGGGAGAATCATTACTCCGGGGGAGTTTTCTTTTCAATGAAAATCTAGGGGATTAAGGAATGTGAGGGAGGCACGACACTTCAAAATCAATGATGTGTTATCATATAATAATTCATCTTTTACTATTGTTTATTACATTGAGCATTGTATCATCTGATCTTAGAGTCTGTAAATGAATAATCACTGCTAAACTCTTTAATGGAAAAGGACCAACATTTTTTTGATGTGTTCTGTGAAATGAACATAAGTGAATTGGTTAGTTTAATTTTTTTGGAATTGTCAACAAACACAAAGGGGGAGATTGTTGGAAATTACCCTTTGGAGGTTTGTGAATGTTGTTTTTTTTGACCATTTAAATAAGTTTATTCAAGTTATTGATGAAGAATCATTATGGATTCATGATAATTCATAATCGCTCAGGAATCCATGGATGTTTTTGAATAAGAGTTCTGTATAGAAGACATAACCATTTATTCATATCATTCTCTATTCCATATAATTTTTTTTATCTTTGAGTAGTTTTCACCATATTGTAGCTAGATATAGTGTAGAGGAGAGGATATGTTGATACTTATAGTGTTTTCCACAATATAGAATCAATTGTTACACTAAAATGTTGGTTTGAAGGTTTAACAAATACCATCAAGCCCACTCAAGGATAGTACCCAAGTAGCCTCCAGACAAGCTGGTGAAGAGAGACAATGTGCAACATAGTTGAGTGGGCCAAAAATGGGAATGTGCATGTGCGAAACCTTGTGTGAATCAAAAGGTTCATATGAAGGATACCATGTTGTAGGTAAATATTTGAGAGGTGGTGCTAGATTTTGACATATGCTTAGAATGGGAGTTTGTAAGTGAGAACTGACAGCAGTCAAACTTGAATGTGCTTCTAAGAGACATCTAGAATTATAAAGTTATAGATTTATAAGGGAATGTATTATGTGGAACTCAGAGTTTTATAGACATGTCATAGTTAGATTAACCATGACATAAGACACATTCAGAAGTTTTGATTAGTTTTTGTGCCAATATAAAATTCAAGTTGTATGCATTGTGGACAGATGGTTACACAAAAGTACTTTATGAAAGATAAACCATACACATCGTAGCTTTACCGTACATTATAGAGGGTATTGATTTAATATTATCATGGACCTCAGGGATATTTAATTCCTCTGGAGTTTACACTATAGTATTAGTGTATACAGTGCAACATGTTTAGTGAAATAAGGAGTTTGAAGATGATCATGCAAGATAGTGTGGAGTAATAGGAGAGTTAATGCATGTATCTTATGGATCTGGAAAAATAAAAGTTCCAATACCATAGTGTTGTAGACTAAACCATAGTGATGGGGAACTCTCTTTAGTATATTCAAAAAGAGTAATGATAACCCATAGAACATCAGACTATGCACCAGTGAGGTAGCTTTAGTTTGCTTGAATTTTCATCTAGAAACAAAAAATAGAGTTATTTCATAGATATTTCGGTGTATAGTTCAAGTTTCATATAAAATTATGGTCTCATTAATCATATGATACACCTATTAAAATCATTTAAACAATAGATTTAATCATATCCATTCTATTAAAATGAATAGATAGTAAACTCTCCCAAAATTTATAGATCATTGATAGAGAAAACAAACTTTTTCTAGAAGGGGAAGAGAAAGAAAGAAGTAGGAATTTATAGGAGTATTGTCTCATAGTAACACCATCATAGGGTGAATAAGAAACACATTTTTTAGTTGTATTATCCAAATTTCAATATTTTGAATAATATTAAGTAGGTGACAAAGGGAATAACGAGTTCTTCTCTTTCTCAAGTGGTTGTGAGCTTCCTCATCTTATTTGAACGATGAGTTTGAAGGTTTAGTGAGACTGATCGATTATATAAACCTATCAAAGGTGTGCTCTATATTGTTTTAGAGCATCGATATATCATCAATCACATGTTCCATGGACTCACCTAGTTAAGGTTAACCATGTAAAATTTTCCTTATTCCATTCATTATTTTCATCACTTTTCAAGAGAAAGTAAGAAGTTGACAAATAGAACAATGAGTTTATCAATTTTTTGAGGGGTAGTGAGCATTCTAATCTCATTTTAATAGTGAGTTTGGAGGGTTAGTGAGACTACTCTATTGTGTAATCTAAAGGAATTAGTACTCTATTTTATTTTTGTGCATCGAAACATCATTAATCATATTCTCCAAGGAATTTCTTAATTAGGGTGAACCAATTAAAATTAACTATGTTCCATTTATTAACATCATCTATTTTCAAGTGAAAGTAAATGATAGAAAATGAGGTTTCCTATCATCTCAAGAAAAAGTTCATAATTAATGGATTCAGGGGTTAAAATTTGGGGTACATTGATTCACACCTAGGGCAATCCCCTTGATTGGAGACAAAAAACCACATTCTCAATGATTATTATATAATGAATCTCTTTAATATCATTTTATTTTATGTGTGTTAATAATGTCTAAGAATCCTTTTTGATCAATAATTATGGATCTTGATCTCAATAATGAATTATACTTCACTAAAGTTTTTCAAGGAGAAACTTGTGACTAATCACATCATAATAGACTATAAGAATTGTATGATATTGTTAATAAGTAGAATGTCATTAATATATGTTGGACCATAGATACTGTTGGCCGCTATCTCTAACTATAATGTTATTAATTATAAAAAATCATGTCGTACATTAACATATATCATTACTCATGTTAGATCTTAAATTATGTCAACGATTTATCTTGAATATCAGATAATTTCAATCATATAACTATGTATGTGTTTTTAAGTATAAAAAAGATTATAACTGATTATATATGTGTAATTATGGGTATTAAAACTCATGAATTTCCTGAACTATGAGACAAACAAAACATATTAAATTATCTATGTGGGAGTGACTGACATCGACAGACAGATGACTCACCGATAACAGATGACTTACAGACAGACATATGACTCACTAACATATAGTTCAAACATGAAAATGCTCTATGTACGTGAAGCTAAAACTGTTGGAATGACTCACCATTTCCCATGACTCACCGATGTAGATGAATCACTGTTTTATATAACTCACCAACACAGATGTCCAACCATTCATCCAAGTGACCTACGTTGCATGGTGCTACCGATGCAAGGACTCACTGTTATTTGAAATGAGTTACCAGTTGTTCAACTATCTCACTGACATCAGGAACAAGTCACCGATATAATGAGTCACTCTTGTGTTGAATCACCAATTAAAGGAGACACACTGACATAAGGAGACACCAACAGAACGAGACACTGACATAAGGAGAGACACCGTCAAAAGGAGACACTGACAGATGAGTCACTGATAGACTGTTTAAAAATACATTTATTAATATTATTTCTAATGTTCATATTTGTGTCATTTAATGATACTGACATAATTTATAATCCTTTTTAGAAACTTTAGTAGGAAGTACGACATATAATGAATCTATTCATGTGGAATGAACATTCTATTTTTCAGCCTTCAAGATAAAAAAGAATTTGTGAAGACAGAAGAAAAAAGAGGTGGGGCATGCGTGCAAGAGAGTGACATACTAAAGAACATATGAAACTCTCATGCAACCACTAAAAAATCAGAAACAAAAAATAAGAACATGCAAGGAAATATCAACCGAGATAAACATTGAATTAACAAACTACTTCAGCATATAAGGGAAGGAGAAAAATATACCTACAGAATCATACCTGTGCCAGGAATCCAGAATATGACACTCTTTTTTTCTATTAACTTCCAGAAATGGACTCAAAATTCATCTCAGCTACATCTGAAGAGTCCACATCTTCATCTAAAGACACACATTTCCTTCTAAATCATTTATCATATTTATTTTCTCTATCACGTGCATTTTCACACACCTTTGAGCAGTGTGTGGATTTGTCTGTTTAGCACAAACAATCTCCTATATCAAAATGAAGGATACAAGATATCCTACTGCTCAAACCTTCTCACATATCCTCACTCACATAGATAAGTGTGGAAGAGGCCCTTGTGTGACTAGGTAGTTTGTACCCATAAATAACTATGGTAGAGGTCTTGTGACTTGGATAGCATGAGTGCTATTGTGAACCCTGATCTAGGGTGTGGATCAAACTGTTTATTAATTTAAACTGCTTGGTGGCAGGTGATCACTATGTGAAGAGGATTAAGTATCTGCTTGAGACTAATCCTATTATTTTATTTCCACTCTGTTTTTACCTCTTAGTTTAACTCTGTTTTATCAAATATTTCATAAAACTAAATTGAACTCTAATAGTTAGTCTTATCAAGTTTTCATTACAACATTTACTTATTATATTTTTTTCAAAAGATATGTTAATTATCAAATTGAAATAACAGAGAACTAATCAATATTTTGAGAAATTAATCAAACAGTCAAGTTATTATAAATTCACTAGAGTCTAACTGAGAAATTAAATTTTTAAATATTGGGGGAACCTAAAATTACACCTTTTTAATAGAAATATTTATAGATACTCAATTCACCCCCCTCTTGAGTACTCTACTCTGACTATCATTTGATATCAGATAGATTTTGTAATTTTTAGTTTTCAAATATTTTTCAAACATTCTCAACAATGATTTTAGTTGTATTTCAAAGATCTATAAATTTTGGAAAATACTAATTTTTTTTCTCTTAAAAATCATGTTATAAAATATTATTATGGATAATAGGATGGAAGGTACTTCTTCCACTAGACCTCTATTCATTAATGGAACAAACTATGCTCAATGTAAAATTAAAATTAAAGTTCACTTAGAAAGTATGGGATTTGAAAATTGGTATTCAATTGTAGGTTAATATAAGATTCTTGCTACTTCTAGAACTACATGGGATGACCCAAATAATATTTCTTATAACAATAATTGCAAATCCATGGATGCCTTATACTTTCCTTTAGGAGACAAAGAATTTAACAAAATATCTACATATAAAACAACACATGAAATTTGGGATAATTTGTCTGTTACACATGAGGGAACCTCTAGTGTTAAGGAAATGAGACTTAACACATATAATATTAAATAATATAACCTTAAAATGAATCCTGATGAGCCTATTTATGACATGTATCTCAGTTTAATGTAATTGTGAACACTATGATCTCTCTAGGAAGATATGTTACTACCAAAGAAAAAATTATGAGGATTCTCATATGCTTACCTGATATATGGAGAGAATATTCTTTCTCCATTAGAGAATCATGTGACATCAACAAATTAATTTTCAAATAACTCATTGAAAAACTGATAATGTATTAGGAAGATCTAAAAGTCAACAAGGAAGAAGTGGATAAACCTAAGAGAAAATCAGTAATCTTCAAAACTACTACCGCTAAGAATGAAGAAAAATCTAAGGTGCTAGCCTATGTTGAAATCTCCAGTAATGATGAATTATAATCAGATAGTGATAAATAAATGACCCAACTAGCCAAGAGATTCAAAAAAATGTATTGAAAGAAAAATGTTCTTCAAGAAACCAAATTATAAAGGAAAATATGACAAAAAGGAAATTGGAAAAAGGATTGGTAGAATCCTAAAAAAATATAAGAAATAGTTTTCTATGAATGAAAAAAGAGAGGACATGTCAAAGATAAATGTCCTAATTAAAGTATAAAAATAAGTATGATTATAATGATTGGAAATATAAGATAGCAATTAAGGCCACCTGGAGTGTATTAGAGGAAAACTTTAGTGAATTTGTTTCTTCTTAGAATGAGAAAGAAGATATGGAAAGCATGTTCTTTATGAAAAATACCTTAGAGGTACTCTTAAATTCATATATACCTAATTACAATTATTCTAGTGATGAATATGAATATCAAAATATGAAAAATGATGAACTGTTTGGGTATTGTAATATGCTTGAAAAAATGTGTAATGAAATGAAGGATAAGAGTAACTTTTTAACAAAAAAACATGATCTCACTGTAAATATTAAATCTAAACATACTGTTGTGTAAGAGAAAATTCACAACTAATAAAGGAAAATAATGACCAAAAGTTATCCAAAGATCAATTAAAGAAGGATCTACAAAACATTACCAATGGTAAAAACACACTTACTCAATTACATAGAAAATAGACAGCTCCTCAGTATACTACTGGAATAGGATATTTTATAGGACAAAGAAATTTTTCTAAAGCAAATTTTCTAGCTAAATCTGGAAAATCTACTTCTCTGTCGAAAAATAAAAATTTTAATGCAAGTTCTAGTTCTGAAAAATCCTTTACTACTCTAATTTTTCTAGACCAAATCTAGTCAATTTTTAAAATGTGTTATATAATAATTATAAGAAACCCATAAGGAAAATTTTAGTACCCAAATCATTAATTACTAATTTCACTAGACCCAAACATGTATGGGAACCAAAATCTATTTTCGTTGGATTATTCTATAGGAAAGCTATTTTAAGAGATCTTGAAAAAGCATATGGTACTTGGATAGTGTATGTTAAGTTAATATGATAGGATATTACTCAAGATTCAAGAACTTAATCAATATTTATGGTGGATATGTCACCTTTGGTGACAATGAAAATGAAAAAATAATTGACCTAGGCCATATTGGTAACTATTACTCATTTATAAAATCTAAAGTACATTTTGTTGATGAATTGAAACATAATATACTTATTATTTAAAAATTATGTGATGATGGATTTCTTCTTAAATTGTAAAGTGATTCCTTCAATGTTTTTAACTCTAAAAATGAAATAGTACTTTTCTTCTTTTTGAAATGAAAATGTATATTATGTTAAGTAAGAGTCTTTAGTTTCTCAATTTTATTTTGTTTAAGTTCTTTTTATAAACATTCTTTGTTTGGCATACAATATTATGAAACAATAACATACAATCAATTAGAAATCTTACCAAAAAAGGATTAGTCAAGGATCTACCCAAATTTGTGTTTCCAAATGACAACGTCTGTAATCCTTGTCAAAAGGGTAAACAACACAAGATATCATTCAATTCAAAGAAATAAGTTTCAACTTCTCAACCATTATATTTGGTTCACATGGAATTGTTTGGACTATCTTGAGTATCTAGTTAAAATTGGAAGCACTATGCCTAGGTTCTTGTAGATGACTATTCTAGGTCTACTTGGACTTATTTCTAAGCTCACAAAAGTGAAGCATGTTCTCACTTCACCAAGTATGCTAAAATAGTGGAAAATATAAGTGGAATTAGAATAAAATACTTAAGAAGAGGTCATGGTTGTGAGTTTATAAATTAAGGCATTGAATCAATTTTCCCACACAATGGCTATAGTAATAACTTCTATGCCCCTATGACACCTCAAAAAAATCGTGTTGTGGAAAGAATAAATAGAACCTTACACTAAATTTCATGAATAACTACTAATGAATATGATTTACCTATTTACTTTTGGCTTGAGGATACAAATACAACTTGATACATAATTAATAGAGTCTTAATTAGACCCATCCTCAAGAAGACTCCTTATGAGATTTGGAACAATAGAAAACCCAATGTTAGTTACTTCAAAGTTTTTGGTTGCAAAGTCTATATTCTTAATACTAAGGATAATCGTGAAAAATTTTCATCCAAGAGTGATGAAGGAATCTTCCTAGTTTAATCAATATCTATAAAATCTTATAGACTATATAGTAAAATAACCATGTGTGTAGAAGAATATTTGCATATCACATTTGATGAAATAGATCCAAATAAACCTAAGACATCTCAAGACAACCTTGAAGATGATATTCCAAATCTGATCATAAATGAAAAATCATCTAATCCTCTTATCAAGAAATATATTAAATAGTTTTGGGAATTCTTTAGAATCTAAACATGATGAACTCGAACCATTAGATGAACCTAAAGTCACTAGCCCCTCCCTTTCTAGACCAACTATAACCCTCAATAACCATCCTTTGAATGCTGATGTTGCAAATTTAGATAAAGGGACACCAACATGAGATTCTCTTAGAAACATGGTTGAACATCAAGATTTCTGGTCACATCTAGAACCTAAAAACACCAATGATTCAATTAAATATGATTTGTTGACAATGGATATGCAAGAAGAACTTAACCAATTTGAATGAAATAATGTTTGGAAACCAATAGATAGACCTAATTATACTTTTACCATAGGCACAATGTGGGTGTTTTGGAAAAAATTAGATGAATCTGGTAATAGTGTTAGAAAAATATATAGATTAGTTAGACAATGTTATTATTAATAAGAAGGCATTTACTATGAAGAAACCTTTTCACCTATTTCTAGACTTGATGCCATTAGAATCCTACTTTCTTATGCTACCCATCTTAATTTCAAAATTTATCAAATGGATGTTAAATGTGCATTACGAAATGCGTATATAGTTGAGGATGTTTTTGTTAAAAAACCCTAGTATTACAATCCCTAACTTTCTAAATCATGTTTTCAAATTAAAAAAATTCTTTATATGGTTTAAAACAAGCTCTAAGAGATTGGTATGATATATTAAGTAGTTTTCTTATTTCCAAAGGTTTTTCAAAAGGAATTGCTGATCATACTCATTTTATAAAATGATAATTCTAAAGATGCTTTAGTAGTTCATATCTATGTTGACGATATTATTTTTGGATCTTCGAGAAATTTATTATGTATTGGGTTTTCAAAGATGGTGTAAAAGGAATTTGAAATGGTCTTAATGGGTAAACTAAAATTATTTCATGGATTTCATATTTTTCAAAATATAGAAGGTATCATCTTAAATCTATGTAAATACACAAAATATATTTAAAAAAGGTTTGGATTTGATAGCATTAAATGTATTGACACTACAATGAGTACTACTTGTAAGTTGGATTTTGATGAAGATGGTAAATCTGTTTATCAAACAACTTATAGAATAATGATTGGATGTTTTCTCTACTAGATTGCTAGTAGGCTAGATATAATGTTTAGTGTGTCTACGTGTGCTTGTTTTCAAGATATTCCCAAAGAACCTCATTTTAATGCTGTTAAAAGAATTTTCAAATACCTCAAGAATACTATCAATATTGGTTTATTTCACCCTAAAGGAAAATCATTTGATACAGTGAGTTATTCTGATGCTGATATTGGTGGATGCAAGTTAGATAGAAAAAGAACCACTTGAACATGTCACTTTTTGGAAAAGTCATTTGTTTCATGGTGTAGTATGAAACAAAATTTTGTTGCATTATCTACTTCAGAAGCTGAATATATACCTGTTGGTAGCTGTTGTTCTTATATTTTGTGGATGAAACACACTTTGATAGACTATAGATGTTCATTTAGACATGTACCTATAAAGTTTGACAATACAAGTTCTATTAAAAATTCTAAAAAATAATTTTATCATTCTCTAACAAAACATATTAATGTAAGAGATCTCTTTTTGAGAGATCGTTATCAAAAGGGTGATATCACTTTAGAATTTATTAGAACTAAATATCATCTTGCTGATATATTCACTAATCTATTTAACTCCGAATGAATGAACTAAATCCGACATGAGTTTGGAATGATAAATAAGTATGACCATGGGTTACATTTCCTTTAATCTTTTTATGTGATGTTTTCATGACTATACCATTTTCACACCGACACTGTTGTCATACCGGTATCATTTTCATGCTAACACTATTGTCATGCCGACTATAACATCTCGGTTCTGGGTGCTGCCCAGTGGTACCCCATACCTGGTTGGTCACTTGGCCTCAAGCGGATTTCCCCGAACGCCAAATGCTACTGAATAGCAGCAAGGGATTTGGGTGTGACAATGGGGAAACAATTCCCTCATTGGAAGAGTAACACAATGGAAATAAAAAAATAGCAATAGTAGAAGAAGTAAAACATGAAATAGGTAAACAGTGGAAGTAATAAACAACTGGGGAACACATATATTTGATGCATGATACATATGTCTAGGAAAGAATCCAAAAAATTCACAATGCTGGAATAAAATACTAAACCAATGTACAATATAAAAAAGATAAAATGATCCATAGCATCACAAGCCTTAGCTTGGTCCCATACTCCCCAGCTCAATAACAATCATGTACCTGAAGTAGATGAGAAATTTCCCTTATCTATAACTGCAGCAATATAATTTTTTTTGTCCTAAATAATGACCCAAACATGGTGTGAGACTAATCATAGTAGGAAACCATACAAAGATCCATGTCTAACACCCTGTGAATATATATAGAAGGAAATAAACAAAATGAATTAGTAAACAAGGAATTAAACATAGTAACAATCCTGAAAATTCAATTGCATTCATTTTCATATACCAAGTAAGAAGCTGATTAAAAGTAGGTAACCCTTTGAAAATTACTCATATCCTAATCCCTATGGTTCAACCAAAAAAACACAAACAACCCTCTGGTAAGTACACATAGTCTAACCCCTCTAGTTCAGCTTTAGCATAGACTCTCTGAGGAAGAACTCACCATCAATTCACCCTTTAGTATCACATCAATAACGAATAGGCACTCTGAGGAAACAATCAACATACAATTCCCCCTTGTGGCCCGCATCAAGGAACTAAAAACACTCTCAGTGAGCACTTACGTCCATCCCCCAAATGGTCTCGCAACATAACAGTAAAATAGACACTCTGGAGAAGCCCTCAACATCTATTCTCCCTATTGTCTACTACACCAGGTTCTCACAGCCCTATGTAAGTTAGTCATGCAAAAACGATATGTGGTAGCCAAAGTAAACCTCAATAATTACTTGTCTAAACAAACAATGGAATATCATAGCATATTAGATAATAATCACTCCATCCTAACAATACTAGGCATGGGAAGAAAAGCAGCCTAATAGGAAAACTAGAACAAACATTCAAAATAAGAAAACATGGTTAAAACCTCTATAGCATGGAAAAATTAAACCTAATCATCAAACAACAACCTCTATCCAAACTAACAAGTCATAACAGGCAAAACCGGGATAAGAACCATAAACAAGCAATACCCTGTTATTGGGTATTGGGCACTTTTACACATAAAATTCAAATACTCTCTATAGAAAGGCACAAAAAACCTACCTCGGAATTGTGAGATCAATATACATGAACCCAATGCCTTGAATATACCTAGAACACTAATGATATACAAAAACACTTAAAACAATCAACTGATGATATCTCGTGACATAGGAGAAATCAGGAGATGCTGTTCAAGAAGAAGGGAGAACTCACTGATGAAATTCCAATGCAATCGATGATGGTGGATTCAGAGAATGAACAACATGTCAGGGGATCTTCAAAGAGCTGCAGTCGTACAATTGCTCCTGGATGAGATAGAAGAAGAGAAAAAGGGTTCTGTCAATTAGATGTGACCCCAGTACGTTTAAGGAAAAAAAGAAAGTACACACCATGTTCCTTAAAAGTACACGGTGTGTTCATTCCTTTTCCGACCTCCTCTTTATGAGGTCTCCTGGTCACCACACACGACAATGTACTCGGCCATTACACGGCTAGTACAGGGTCACCGATGATAGCTGGGTACACAGCGTGTACTCCTGAAATTTCCAGAAACTCCCCTTTTTTCTCAAAAGAAACCATAAAAGTAAGAAATAACTAAAAAAGAATATTAAGGGTTTTTACAAACATCCACCCTTAAAGAAATTTGTAACCAAATTTCCCTAGAAAGGCAGAGTAGAAGAAGAAACCTCAAACAGATCTGGCCACTGCGATCGTACATCAGCCTCCCTCTCCCATGACTCATCCTGTACTCGCCTGTCCTGCTATAGCACTTGTACCAGAGGAACAGACCAGCCACATAGAACCTTCGTACTTCGATGTAAAATCCAGATAGGATGCTCCTTGAATGAAGCAATCCACCTTGAGCTCAACTCACTCGGGTTGGAAAACACGTGACAGGTATGAGAAGTAACGTCGAAGCTAATAAACGTGGAAGACGTCATGCATAGATCGGTACCTCTGAGGTAACTGCAACTGATAGGCATCCGACCCGACTCTCTCCAACACATTAAATGGCCAGATGTATCTTGGTGAAATCTTACCCTATCTCCATATCCTCTTGTTTCCCAACCTCAGTTTGACATGCAAGAAAACCTGATCTCTGACCTCGAACTCTGAAGGTCATCTCTATCGATCATCATTAGACTTCTATCGTGACTGTGCAGTATCCATCCTCTTCCAAATCAACTACATCTACTCCATTGTCTCCTAGACAAGACGAGGTCCCATTACAGTTGCCTCTCCGGCCTCCTGCCAGCATAAGGGTGGTCAGCATGTCCTACCGTACAAATCCATATAAGGTTCCATCGAAATAGATTCTTGAAAACTATTATTGTATGAAAACTCTAAAAGAGGTATGTTCTTCTCCCAAGAACCACAAAAATCCAGAATGCATGCCCAAATCATGTCTTCAAGCACCTGAATCGTATGATCAGACTGGCCATTTGTCTAGGGATGGTAAACTATAATCAAAAGTACCTGTGTACCCAAAGCCTTTTGATGTCCCTTCTAGACCTGAGAACTAAAATGGGAATCCCTATCTGACACAATGGAGTGTGGAACTCCATGTAAACATACAATCTCTCAGATGTACAACCTTCCTAGCTCATCAACACTGAAGGTCTCCTGGATCAGCAAGAAGTGATCAAACTTCATGTTCCTGTCAATGAAAACCCAAAATGCATCATTCCCTCGAGACAACCTCAACAAAACTGTCACAAAATCCATCGCGACATCATTACACTTCATCTTGGGAATGCATAACTGCTGTAAAATCCTTGTTGGTTACTGATGCTCTTCCTTCATCTACTGACAGGTGGAACACCTTAGGAGAAAACCAGAAACATCTCCCTTCATACCTGGCCACCAATACTGATGGTTCATATCTCGATACATCTTGGGGACACCAGGATGAACTTCTAAAACTGAGGAATAGAAGTCTCACATTAAGTCATCACATATGTCTGCTGGCACCCATACGCGCCCATGAAAATGCAAGATCTCATCCTCGCCTATAGTCTATCCTGGAATATGGTCCTCTCCTGACATGCTTTCCTATAGGGCTAGGCCTTCTAAATCTGATAGATGCCTCATTCTCACTCGATCAAGAAGAGTTGAGGTAACATCTACAGAAGAAAGAAATGTATGCCCCTGTCTGTTGTGCACCACTAAATGAATGTCAGAGAACAGATCCATAATCTTCCACTCACTCCCGGACTCTTGAACTGCTTATATCTGAGTCCTCCTACTCAATACATCGGCCACAACATTGCATTTTCTTGGTGTATCAGCTATCTCAAAGTCATAGGACAAAAGGTACTCATCCCACCATTACTGTCTCAAATTTAGGTCACACTGAGTGAAGATATACATGAGGCTTTTGTGGTCAGTGAAAACCACAAAATTCTCTCTGAGAAGATAATCTCTCCAACAACATATGACATGAACAACTACAGCCAGTTAGAGATTGTGTGTCGGGTAATTCCTCTCATGTGGCCTCAACTGCCGAGAACCGTACACAACAACCCCTTCCTCCTACAAAAGCACTACTCGCAGCCCGATACCTGATGAATCACAATACATAGTATAGATATTTCCTGGATTTGGAAATACTAGTTTTGGTTCTTAGGTCAATCTCCCTTTCAGCTCCTAAAAGGCTGACTCACAAGAATCTGACCACAAGTTCTTCACACCCTTCTTAGTCAGGCCCGTCAGTGGCACTACTAAGCATGAAAAATCTAGTATGAAATGTCTGTAGTAACAAGATAGTCCTATAAAACTCTTTACCTCAAATAATTTATTTGGATACTCCCAGAAAACTACTATGATCACTTTCTATGGATCTACTGGTACCCCTGTCTTTGAGATAACAAGACCCAAGAAGTGAATCTGGTCCATACAAAGGTGGCATTTTGAGAGCTTAGAATATAATTGATTCTCTTTCAGTGTACTCAAACCGATATCAAGATGTGTGTCAGGGTCATGTCGAGTGTGAAAGTACACCAAGATATCTTCTACAAAGACTACCACAAAGGAGTCCAAGTACGGATGGAACACTCAGTTCATTAGTGCCATGAAAACTATAGGTGCGTTCATGAGACTGTATGTCATAACCACATACTCGTATTTATTATACCTGATCTGAAAGGCTGTAAGTGGTACATATGATGGTCTAACATGCAACTGATGATAACTGAATCTCAAGTCAATATTCGAGAACACCTGGGCTCCTCGAAGCTGAACAAAGTGATCATCAATCCTTGGCAAGGGATATCTGTTCTTGGCCATCAACTGGTTCAACTTCCGATAATCCACAAAAAGTCTAAAGGTTCCGTCCAACTTCTTCACAAAAAGGATATGAGAACCCCAAGGAGAAGTATTGGGTCAGATGAAACCCTTTTCCTATAACTCCTCTAACTGCTTCTTAAGCTCCTACAACTCTGGTGTAGCCATCCTATAAGGAGGAATGGAAACTCGTGCCACTCCTGGCACAAGCTCAATAGAAAACTCCACCTCTCACTCTAGAGGAAATCTTGAAAAGTCCTCTAGAAAGATGTCCCTAAAAAGATCCACCACTGGAGTTAATTCCATCTGTGAAGTCCCCTGGTTATCCAGATATAGACTAGGAATCTGGGCTATAACTCTCTCTAACCCATGATGCTCGGGTCCCGCTTTTCTCGCCTGAACATCCCATTATTTCTTTATGAAGAAATGATCTTCCCTCTAGTGATGTGAAACTAACCCTATGAAGATAGAAACTGACAACTTCCTAGAAGGGAAATAACCATTCCATTCCGAGAATGAAATCATAGCCTATCATCTCTAGGACATAAAGGTCCCATAGGAAGTGAAACCAACCAACCTCTAGAGGTAACTATTTTCACTAACACATACTACCCTTTCTTGTCCCCAACTATGTGTTTAGCATCAAGATATCAGTATAAGAAAAGATACAAAGCCCAAGACTCTCCACAATAGCAACAAATATAAAGCTATGGGAAGCCCCTGTATCGAAAATTGTAGAATAAAAAATAGAGGAAACTAGGATCGTACCTAGAACTGTAGAGGTTAGGGGATCCTGATCCTACTGGATCTACTCCACTGAAAAATTCACACTTGCACTACGACCCTACAACCCTACCTGACCACCCAGAGCTGATCCAAGCTACTATCGCTAAATGCCTGGCGACTAAATACCATGGCCATGACCTCCACCTCGGACTAAAGGGCCAGAATAAATACAATTACCTGACTAATGAGAAACTCATGGTGCTGCTCCTGAATGTGGAGTCATAGCTGAAAACCTATCACCAGTTGCTAGTGAGAAGAACTGACAGAACTTCTGAAGATGACCCATTTAACCACATTATCGGCACTCCACTGGGTCTCTTAGGAAATGTGGTCTCATATTCCCCCTCTTCCTACACTGGTAGCACACCACCTGGCTACTAAAAGATGTCTCTCATCTCCTCGGATCTCCTTGCGTAGACTCCCTGTGGCGCTTCCTACTGTCAGTATGAGGGATACCAACTCTGGATGTCAAGCCACCATGGCTCACAACTCCATAATCCCTCATATTGCGCTCCGTGATTAGCACCTTGTTGACTATAGAAGTGATAGAAGTTAGACTTGTGATGTTCACCTAATATCGAATGTTGTTCCTAAGCCCATCCCAAAACTTCCTTTCCAAAAATAACTCATCACCTCCTAGAATAGGCATGAAGCGCTGTAGCTATGTGAAGTGGGAAAAATACTCAATAACATAAAGAGTACCCTACTCCAGACTCATGAACTCTCGGGCTGGAACGTCCCTCAAGGTATCTGGGTATAAGTAATCATAAAAGGCACACTGGAACTCATCCCAATCCATAACCTACTGGAATCCCTTCTGTGAGATCTCATCCCACAATCTCTTAGTGGAATCCCGAAGCATATACATAGAGAACTTCACCCTCTTCTCTAGAGGAATTTCCGGATTATCTAAGATTGAATGCATGACTTACATCCATGACTCTGCATCCTTAGGTCCTCCTTCCCCTGAGAAAGTGGAAGGATGATGCTGTTGGAAAACCTGTGTCAACTCTTCCATAGATAGGGCAGAATGCGTTACTCCTCAGAATGTCTGTATAAACCTCATAAAGCCTTCTCGGAACTGTGCACCAACACCTATGTTTGGAATTATGGATGGTGCCCTGACTGGTATGAACTGGAGGATCTACTGGTAGTCCTTGATCATCCATATTTGGTGTCGAATCATTTCCCTATAACTGGCGGACAACCAGAGGATGTCTCAGTGGCATGACTCTGCAAGGTCAAGCACACACCTTATATCAAGATTTTTGGGGATTAAAACTTAGAAGTGTAAGAAGGGAATAAGAGAAAGAAAGAATTAATGTTTTTCAAAACAAGGCGACATAGCATGTATAATTCCTACAGGACGTATTCCCCTAATCCTTCATATGGGCGTGTACTTCTACCAAACTAGGTCGTGTAACACCCCATACACACGACATGTTTTCCTAACACACAGTGTGTACTTGAATCCTATTCCCATGACTGAGTTCTTCTACAAATCCAAGACACAAAATATTTCTAGAACAGGACTACATAACTTGTTAGTGCCAGACATGGCGTGTACTAGGAGAACTTCACTAACCCGTGTTGTTAGTCACACGACTGGTTACACACCTCTATCTACACAATGTGTTCGAACATGACACGATGTGTATAACATATGTTTTATCCATATCTATTGTTAGTCACACAAGTGGACACATGGCCTCTACAACACGATGTGTACATCAGGTACATGACATGTCCCACCATAGATTTCCCAACCCCGTGTCTCTGCCCACACGGCCAGTGACATGGTTAGAGACTACATGGCGTGTACATACAGTACACGATGTGTACTTCAGAAAAATAGTTCCTTCCCGAATAGAATGATACATGGTGTGTATTTATCATTACACGCCATGTATTCTGGGTTTTTCCAGACTTTAAGCCTTAGAAACAACTCTGGAAGCCCATAAAAAACTAAAATGAACATTAAAGTTCCAAATTCCCATCCATGAGGGAGAATAATCCCCGTGAATCAAATCTTGGCATCTTATACATGTTATATATAACACAACAAAGTAATGATCCACCAAATTCTGGTCTATAAGGGCCCATAACGCCTCAAGAACCAAAGTTTGGAGTTCATTCAAACAAAACCGTACACAAAACAATACCATATAAAAAGAAGGTATTCCATCAAGGCATCTATCACAACAACATGCATATCTAGCACAAAGTCTATCACAACATCTATCACAACAACATGCAATCCATAATGCACCCTTAAGGTCATGGAAAGAATGCATGAAATATTATTTATAACAAGTAACTATATGATGAATGAGATGGAATACCCTCATCTCATTGGGTTGCAACATAAATAGAACCTTAATAATATCAATGATAACATCATAAAACATGTGAATCACCAAGCCTCAAATGCATTTCCCTGAATTCCAGAGGCTGTTGACTAGAAGCAAGGACCTTGGGTGTGATAGTGGGGAAACTATGCCCTCATTGGCAGAGTAACACAAAGGACTTAAAAAAATAGCAACAGGGGAAGCAGTAAAACATGAAATAGTTATACAGTGGTAGTAATAAACAACTGGAGCACAAATATATATGATGCATGATACATATATCTAGGAAAGAATCCAAAAAGTCACAATGATGGAATAAAATACTAAACCAAAGTACAATAGAAAATAGATAAAATGTTGTACAACATCACAAGACCCTGCTTGGTCCCATGCTCCCCATCTCCACAACAATAAAGTACCTAGAGTAGAAGGGAACTTTCCCTTATCTATACCTATAATAATATAATCTATTTGGGACCAAAGCATGACCCAAACAGGGTGTGAGAGTAATCCCAGTAGGCAACCACCCAAATATTTGTTCCTAACAGTCTGTGAATATATATGGAAGGCAATAAAAAAAATGCAGCAGTAAACAAGGATGTACACATTGTAAAAATCCTACAAATTCAATTGCATTAATTTTCAAATAATAAGTAAGCAGCTGATCAAATGATGGTAACCCTCTGGGAAGTACACACCGCCTAAGCCCTTTGGTTCAACCAAACAAACACAAGCAACCCTATGGGAAGTACACATAGTCTAACCCCTCTAGTTCAACTTTAGCACAAGCTCTTTGGGGAAGCACTCACAGTCAATTCCCCATTTAGTCTCATATTGGAAACTAAGAAGCACTCTAAGGAAGCAACCAATGTCCAATTAACCCTATGTCCCACATCGAGGAACTATATACACTCTGAGGGAGCACTTACGTCCACCCCCCTATGGTCTCACAACATAATAGTAAAACAGACACTCTAGAGAAGCCCTCAACGTCCATTCCCTCTATGGTCTACTACACCAGGTTCTCACAGCCCAGGGTAAGTTATTCATGAAAAAATAATATGTGGTATCCAAAGTAAACCTCAATAACTACTAGTCTAAACAAAATACGACATATCATAGCATATCAGATAATAATCACTCCATCCTAACAATATTAGGCATGGAAGCAAAGCAGCCTAATAGGAAAGCTAGACCAAACAGTCAAAACAAGAAAACATGGGCAAAACCTCCATAGCATGGAAATATTATCCATAATCTTAAACAGACAACCTCTCCCCAAAGAAAAAGAGCATATCAGGAAAAACAGGGCTAAAATCCATAAACATGCAATACCCCATTCTTGGGTATTGGTCACTTTTGCACATAAAATTCAATGACTATCCAAAAAACAGCACAAACTACCTACCATAGTGTTGTGAGATCGATATATGTGATCCTCATGACTTGAATCTCCCTAGAACACTATAGATCTACAAAAACACTTAAAACGTTCAACCGAGGATAACTCGTGAGAGAGGAGAAATCAGGAGACGATGTTCAAGAAGAAGGGAGAACTCATCGATGCGATTCCAATGAAATTGACGATAGTGGATTCAGAAAACATATGGTGAGTCGGGGGCTCGGTGAAGATCCGCAGCTGTACAGCTGATCCTGGATGATACAGACAAAGAGAAAAAGGGTTTTGTCGATTATATGCGACCCCGGTCCATTTAATGAAAAAAAGAAAGTACACGGTGTGTTGTTCAAAAGTACACAACGTGTACATGCCTTTTCTAGCCTTCTCTTTAGGCAATCTGCACATCACCAAACACGGCCATGTACCCGGTCGTTACACAACTAGTACACAGTCACCTGTAGCAACGGGGTACACAACATGTACTTATAATTTCATGGCGTGTACTCCTAAAATTTCAAGAAACTCCCCTTTTTTACAAAAGCAACCAGAAAAGAAAGGCATACCTAAAAAAGAAGATCTGAGTTCTTACACCGACACCATTGTCATGCTGACATCGTTGTCATGCCGACACTATTGTCATGCAGACACCGTTTTCATGCCAAAACTGTTTGTGTTATTCAAATTCTATCATGCCTCCACATATGACTCACTGATTCTATATATTTTATGTTTTTTTTCAAAATGAATCTTTTTCATTAATGTTGGTTAACCTGGTTTATGTTTTCACAATTTCATTATTTCAAAATCCCTAAATAATATAAATTTGAATCGATCCACTCTACTTTTTTAATTCTATTCTCTCTTGGCCGCTAGACTCTATCATTACCCCCGACCATTGACCTTCCAACCTCTACACTGAAGTAATATGGATGGATTGTGTGAAGTGAGATCTTAAAGATAGTGAGTGTCATGCTTCTATGAAACATAAAGCTGAATCGATAAAATATTCAACTTCTCTAAATCTAGGTTTGTAAAATCGTGTAGAGACCTTAGAGAAAGAAGTCATGGTGGAATGTCTCTTAGATATAAAGTCATTGTTTTTAAAGGGTGCTGCAAGATCAATGATGGATTGATTGGTTCTCAAATAATGACAGAGTCTTCTACCTGAATCTAGTACAAGAATTTTACATAAATATGGAACTTCTGTTGGAAGGAAGTGATGTTGATTGGGTCATGTCAATAGTAAATGGGAAGATAATATATTTCTCTTCAAGAAATTGGGTTGAATGTCTTAATATTCTTAACAATGGAATTTTTGATGATTATCAAGGAACCCTCCACATGAAATTGAATTATTTTGTTATGAGACAGTGGTGAACGAGATAAATAGATTTGAAGAACATAGGATACCAATTGCATCAGTATTAAATGGTGAGTGCAGAATTTGTTTTAGGTTTATTCAGCACCATATTTGTTCCAAGAAAGGTGAATTTTCTTCTATGAGGTATTCAGATGTATACTTGGTGTATTTTCTATAAAAAGGAGTGAAATAGAATCTATTAAGATATCTGATAGTGAACATCAATGAGATTATAAAACCAGGCTGTAAGTAAAATTTTCTTTTAAACATCAGAATGATTTTAGAAATGTTTAGGAGAAAGGAAGTATATGTGAAGTTGATGATATTGTATTCAGTGAATGTAGTTGAATCTTCTTAAGTTTGGACCTCCGTATGAGAAAGAAAATTAACTGGAACCCATGGAAGAAGGAATGGGTTGGTGATGAAGATAGATTTTATGGAAAGTTCAATCCTATAGATCATCTAGTTAGACCAAGGAATCTAGTGGATCCTAGACTCGGTCCAAATGATCAAGTAATATATTCTATAGATGAGAATGGGGAGCTTTATACTCTTGTTAGATATGTGGGACAACCAATTGATGATAGAAGTGACCTAGACACAACTGGACCAACAAAAAGAGTTTCTATTGGACCCCCCAAGTCCACCATTGGAATTACCTTCCCATGAAACTATTCTCCAATATAATGTTTGTGTATAAAAAAATGTTGAAGGAAGTGTAGAATATTTCAGTGAATCTAGTGAAGAAGAAGATGAATAAGAGGAAGCTATAAGTGTTGAAGGTGATTTAGAATCAAGTAGGTAAGAAGAATATGAGGAAGATGATGATAAAAATGGATATGAAAAGGGTGAAGTTGGTGACAATGAAGAATGTAGTGAAAGTGGCAGTGATAGTGAATCTGATCATCCTGATGGGAATCTAGATGTTGTTTGTATAGAGATCCTTGAAGCTAATGCTAGTGTATCTATTGAGGGAGTTGTTCAAGATGAAAATGTTCCTCCAGCTGAACCAGTTGCTCAATCTATATACACTAGAAAAAGAACACTACTTAAGGAGAAGCAACCTAAAAAGGAATCATTAATTGAGGGGGGGGGGAAATCTACCAAGAAAGATGACATTGAGGGGGAGGCCCAAGAAAGAGTAGATCAAGCTGATTAATAGCACAAAATTGGAAGAGGATGGTTTAATACACTTACTCCTCTAAATTATGATATTATAGATGAATGGGCAAGGAATCATAGGTATGTGGAATTGGGATTAGATTTTGAAGATTCAGATGATAAAGTCTTTTCTCATAATATAATATAACTAGTGGTTGAATTCTCATCTAGTGACTATGTCAATAAGGAAGATTTTTAAAAATTCAACCAAGACATATGTTCCTCCATAAGACAATCAGTACAATCTCAAATGAGATATGATATTGATGAAGCTAGGAGAGAGAACAATGAGCCGAATGATAATTTGAAATCTATTCGGTCTATGATTGATGGTGTAAATCAAGTTGGAACTTCTAGTTCTACTCCTGCCTCAAACAGTGTATCTCAAGATGATGCTTCTTTAGTTTCTAAAATAATGACAATGGAAATTCAGAAAAAATTGATTACAACTGCAAAAAAATAATTGTGAAAAGAAACACAAATCTTGTGAATGAGATAAATTTTTTAACCACTGGAATCAATGATTTAACCACAAAGTACATGAATACAATGAAAAGTGTCATGAAAGGACTTGAGAATCTTGTTTCTCATTTTAAAGCTCTTGATTTTTCCAAACAGTGAAAGGAAGTTAAAGAACTTTCCTTTTCTTCTCTTGCTTCAACCTCTGCTCCACTTGTTCATCCTTCACAATCTATGGATCTTTCTACAGTCAGTTTAGTTTTTAAATAAGAGTTGCAAGCTTCAATATCCAGTATTGCCAAGGTTGAAGACAAATCAGATAAGGTGCATGACCATATAAAGTATTTTAAAAGGAGTGCTTTAAACACTTTGGATGATCTGAACAAAAATATTAATGAGTTTTTTTTCCAAAAATCATCACAAAGAATAAAATGACCAGTCTATTCAAGTATTTGTTCACCAATCTTACTCTTCCTCTAGTGACAATTGATTTTAAGGATCAGATTCAGAATCTGAAAGAATTCAATCCCTTAAAGGACAAGTTCATGCAAAAAAAATATGTTTTGGAAAAGGTAATGTAATATAGTGGCGAGATATTTGAAGAGTTCATTGAGAAGTTAAAACCATATCTCCATGTCCAAAGTGAATCCATTGTGGTGCCTGCTGCTGCATCACTTCACCCATATGGTTCGGTGCCTGCTCGAGCTTAGATGCCAATTTCTCAGGATTTATCTTAGATTAGAACCTTCATTAAATAGACTGTTCAGCCTCAACTTATATCTCAAAAAAGACCTACCCTAGCTTCTACGGTTCCTAAAGGAGTGCCTCTACCTCCTCTAAAAATTCATTCAGACCCTCCTTCTTCTCAGCCTACTCCTTCTGATGGACCCTCCATTGATCCTTCTGATATGGGGAATGAAACCCTTGATCCAACCAAGTAGTGTGGATCATTCTCTGATGGGTCTTCTTGCATGATTTATGTTTTTTACAGGTGCCATGTAATACAATCTACTTTTTTAATTAATGGAATTGTTATCTTCTCTAATTTATTTCTAGCCTATTTTATAACTTCCTTTATGCTATTATTTTTGTGATCCCTATTCAATTTTTTCTAATCTCAAAAGGGGGATAACTTTATTCAGAATTATTAGGTGTTTATAAAATATTATATCAAATACATTTCACTTCCTCAGTATTATTAGGTGTTTATGATTTATTATCTCTGATACAGTTCACTTACCATAACTATTATTTTTTATTCTATTCATCTTTATTGGAACTCCAAAGAATATTGTTTACTTTAATAATTATCTAATAATTCCATGATTTGTGAGCATCAAAAAAGGGGAGATTATTGGCTTATAGAAACTATTGGACACTATATCTCGCTATAATTATTTTAATTATCACAAATCATATCATACATTAACATATATCTTACCTCATGTCATATCTAAAATTAGGTCAAAGAATTTCCTTGAATATGATATCATTTCAATCATATAACTATTTATGTGTGTTTAAGTCTAAAAAATCTTCAAACTGATTATCTATGTGTAATTATGGGTATTAAAACTCTATGACTTTGCTGAACTATGTGATAGATAGAATATCTAAAATTATCTAAGCATGAGTCACTGACACTAATAGATAAATGAGTTACCGATAGACATATGACTCACCAAAAAACATATGACTCACTAAGAGACACTTCAAACATGCATATTCTCTATGTATATGAAGTTGACATAGTTGGAATGACTCACCATTTCCCATGACTCACGGAGGCATATCACCCACCATTTCGTTTGACTCACCAATGCAGATGACCTACCATCAGTCCGAGTGACCTACCATTGCATGGTGCTACCGACGCATGGACTCACTTTCATTTTAAATGAGTCACTGGTAGTTCAACTGTCCCACAAATAGTATGAACAAGTCACTATTGTAATGAGTCACTGATGGGTTGATTTACCAGCATAAGGAGAGACACTGACATAAGACGACACCAATAGATGGAGGGACACCAACAGAATAATACATCGACAGACGAGTCACCGATAGACATTAAAAAACAATTATTAATATTATTTATAATGGTAATATTTGTGTCATTTAATGATACTAAAATATTTTATAATAATTTGTAGGAATTTTAGCAGATATTACAAAGTACGATAAACCTATTCATGTTGAATGAAAATGATCTTTTTCAACCCTCAAGAAAAAAAATAATTTTTGAAGACAGAAGAAAAAAGAGGTGGTGCATGCATGTGCAAGGGATATACATACTGAAGAACATCTAAAACTATCATGCAACCACATATAACTCAAGAAATAAAAATAAAGACATGAACGGTGATATCAACCAAGATGAACATCTAATTGATAAACTACTTCATCATATCAAAGATGGAGAATAATTACCATCAAAAGCATACTCATTCCTGGAAGCTAGAATAAGACACTCTATTTTTCTATCAACTTCCAGAAAATGACTCAAACTTTATCTCACCTACATCTGAAGAGTCAAGTGATTTATATCAAGACACACATATCCTTCTAAATCCTTTATCATAGTTATTTTCTCTATCATGTGCATTTTTACATAACTTTGAGCGGTGTGTGTATCTATTTGTTAAGCACACACTGTCTCCTGTATCAAATTGAAGGATAAAGATACCCTTCTACTCATTCCTTCTTACATATGCTTACTCCCATAGATAAGTGTAGAAGAGGTCCTTGTGTGACCTTTCAGTTTTAACCCATGAAGAACTATGGTATAGGTCTTCTGTCCTTAACAACCTTTCTGCTATTGTGCACCCCAATCCAGGATGTGGATCAAGCTGTTTATTAATTTAAAACTTTTGGTGGAATATGATCACCATGTGAAGAGTATTAAGTCTCTACATGACAGAGAACCTCGTATTTTATTTCCAATATGTTTTTACCTTTTAGTTTTACTCAGTTTTATCACATATTTCATAAAACCAAATTAATCTTTGACTGTTAGTCTTAGCAAGTGTTTATAATAGTATTGACTTATTAGAATGGTTTAATTTATTTTCATTATTAAATTGACATAACATAGAACTAATTAATATTTTGAGAAATTAATCAAATACTCATGATCTTATAAATTCAATACTTGCTAACTAGGAAATTGAATTTTTAAATATTAGGGGAACTTCAAATTACACCTTTTTAACAAATTGTTTTATAGATACTCAATTCACCCCCTCTTGTGTACTATACTCTGACTAAAAAATATATACTACAAGGAAAATGATTACACTCCAACTAATGTATTTACATAAAAAAGTATAAAACTTGTTGTTTGTGAAACCAAATTCTATTATAGATTCATTAAATATAATTTTCCATGACTATGATTATTTCTTAATGTGTAAAAGTATCTTTTAAATTTGAATATCTTGTTAGGAGCCTTTGGAGTTATAGGTTTTTGGGGCACCAAAAGCATCATTTCATGGTATGTCAAATTATTCTTTCACTATTAATTTAAATGTTTTCATTTCCATAAATGATTAATATATCATGTCTAATGAGCATAGAATATTATTGACTAGATTAAAATATCATAATAATAAGAGGAGGATCTTCACATGTAATTTATAATTAATGTATGAGTCGTTATATAATTATGTAAACTTGTAATTAAAATTTTGTAAAGATGCTGATAACTAGATATCATTATAACATAGTTCCATTATAGGATCCAATTGTATAATATCTCTAGTTGTGATCCACACATGCACCATAATCTATAAATGTCATCATAGAATCATTGGTTACTAGCACTACTAACCCTGATCAATTGGTTTGTGTTGGAAATACTTCCCCAGAACCAACTTCTACATATTTTATGATAATTTATATTAATTTATTGGAGTATTAATAATATCCTTTTCACATCATGATTGTTCTTATGGGTAACATAAAATGTGATAGTTCTCTAAGAGTAGTTGTTGCACTGAAAGCTTATATAATTTCCATGCTATGATGAGAAACTAGAAGTGACAAGAACGCATTCTTAAATATATATTTTATATAAAGATAAAATCATTTTAGGGACACAAATGATTCAGTCTATCAGGGGTGGAGACTCATTAGACATTGAGGCACCTTCCCATGGTGTACTTCTACGGTAATATCAAGTGTAGGATATTTTGAGAATGAGACATCCTCATACGAAATCCACATTTATATGTGTCATTGGATGTTCCAATATACAGATTTATGTATTGATCCTTAGAATGTAGGATTATTATTAATGAGTATTATAAGTTTCTTACTTTTATGTATTGTTGAAAACTGTGATGATACATGTTCAAAATGAGGTAGGATACATAGGGTGCATTATAAGTAATATTTCTTTAATTAATATTATGAGAAAGGATTTATCCATTCTGTTATTTAATGGTAGTAGACATAGTGGTACCTTTAATGGAAAATGATATTTTATAAATAAATCCACATTCATGGTGTTTTATAGGAATGTATGATTTCTAGAAAGTGAAAGAATGTGGCATCGAGCACATAGGTTGATGGCATCAACATGTAACCTGGTTGATTAAAGATATCATGATTAAAGGATTATATTACGCAGTAAGCATAAATATGAAGTCTTTTGTCATTGAATGATTAAATTATTTCCCTATGGATTCCTTGGCATGTTTCTAGACACTAACATTGGAAATTTGACTACATCTCCTAATGCCTCCGAGAAAGAGGCCTAGAGGGTCACACAATAAGTGTATCTAGAATCATAGTTAAATAAAATATTTGTCATTATCATTTAAAATGTAGAATAAGTATTATTAACATAGATCATTTAATAATTATTCGTTTTTATTGATCACATATATTATGTCACGAGTTATTTGAAATAATATTAATTTAGTAGAATATTTAATAACTATATATTTTCCACTTAGTAGTTATAATATTTATTTATTTATTAGAGAATAATGAAGTGATATTTATTTATAAAATAAAAAGATCTTATTCAAGGCCCAATAAATTTTATGGAGGAATGGATGAATGAGTCAAATTGTTCAGTGAGATATAATACATATGGAATATTATGTAAATAAATAAAATATTTTTTAATTTGTGAGTTCAGAGAATATCAAGAAATAATTGAAATATTATTATAATACTCATGGCACTCCACTAGGATTAAATACATAATAATGGTACTTGTGAAATTATTTATTCTAACTCTAGAGGCATATAAACCAAATTATATTATTTTATTAAGAGATTCAATTCATTTTTTATTGTGTACAATGAGATCTAGAGAGAATCCTCTAAAGCACTAGAGAGATCCCTCTCCCAAAATGATCCCATTAATGGACAACGATATTCCTCCACCACCCAATATTGAGTCTAGAGAGATCAAGGAGAAGCCTTAAGAATTAATTCTTTGGGTAATAAATATTGAACACTGAAAGCTATGGTATTTACTGTACTAGCGCATGGAGATTCCTACAACGACATTTGAAGATTTTTGGAACACGTGTGAATCACCAGTAGAGGGAATATATTCTTGTTCCTACAACTAAATGATAATACGATGCCGATCTGTTATCATATCTATTAATGATGAAATATTTTCTCATTAGTTTATTCAATAATTGCTTAAATTATTTATAAATAATATGTGATGATCGTGCACTTAGGTTCCATAGTTAATATATTTTATATATTCTTTGATTCAATTATATTGATAACTGAGCTTTTCATCTTGTAAATATCATATTAAACATTGATCATGAAAAAAAATCCATGTTGGGCATGAACCATATGATGATCCCTTTATGCTTTGAACATACATGTTGAATCAAGGAGGTTACACAATTATTTATAATTATCGAATGATCATTGATTTATTTACACATATATTATTATATTTCAATTTTAGTTTAATCATTATTTAATCTGAATGTAGATATTTTATCTTCCACTTTTTTTATGAACATATAATAAAATATATTAATTTTATGAATGAACGAAATTTGAAAACCACATGTATATGTCCCAAGGAGTCTGGCCGGAGGACACAAGAGTACATGTCATGTAACCCAGACATACATGCCATGTACTAGTGTTTAATTCACCAAGAATTAATTATAACCATGTGAATATATTAAAATTGGTGAATTTAATAACATATAGTGTGTTTACTGGGCTATCCTAGAACACGATCAGCCGAAGTACATACCGTGTAACATTAGTACATGATGTATCATCATGTAGTCAAATATGGGCCATGAATTCTTTTACATGACCTATAGGACTGGTGGATGTGTAACTCGGAGACCACACATTATATATCCCATTTATAATATTTGAACTCCAAAATTTTCTATTGCATGGTTACACACCGAGTCCCTATTAATGTGCCTCAGATAGATGATGAAGAAAATACACGGCATGTAGCTCCAATGTACATGTCGTGAAATTTTACTAAATTATGATGAATTAAAAATTAATTTATTATATTGTATAAACCTGATAAAAATGTGTTCCATGTGGTCATTAAGTTGATAGTAATATCCATGTAACATGTACATAAATTTATAAGTGTGTAATTAATCATTGCATAATGTTCAGATCTATATATCATGTTTAATTTTTATTATAGTTATTACTCTATGCACATTGAAATATAACACACAACATAAATAACTTATGTTCCATGTGGTCATTAATTTGATAGTATAAGCCATGAAATTACATGATAATTCATTTATGCAATATATTTCAAGATTAAACCATATACAAGTATAATATATGTTAGGTAGTTCAGATAAGTACTCACTATGTTGCCTCCATGGTACATTTTTTTAAATAATTAATTTTAGATAATTTTATTTAATTTTTTAAAAACTATAATGTTGATGATATCAAGTAACATTCATATGATAATTAATATAAACTAATTTATTAATTGAAGAAGATAATAATTTGATTCGAGCATGATTTATCAGAAATAAGAATGATTATAATTGATTGATAGTTTTATTAAATAAATAATTCATTATATATATATATGAATGATCATAATATTAGGCCAAAACATTGTATGTGATTTGTTTCATTTAATTTATTATTGCATTAAATTTTTCGGTGGCGGGTCATCTCTCATATCATTATGTAAGGGGATACATGCCCATAAATTCCTTTTTTGTAAACCCTTTAACAAATCCTTGGTTTCCACTCACTTTTGTATAGATAAAAGAATACGTAATGGATAGAGCTTCCAAGTTAGTGGAGGTGGTTCATGTTGAAATCCGAGGTGAAACCAATCCAAGACATATACATAATTAGATAGGTGGAAAGTGTCAACAAAAACCATTAATGGTTCTAGGTGTTTTCCCCTTGGTTGGCGGTTAGTGTATCGTCCACCAGATAAACGAACCATTTCTAAAATATTGAAATCATGCCACATTATTATTTAATTTCTATCAAATTTCATGGTTATTTCATTTTGGATGTTTTTATATGATCAAATGAATTAATTTATTAACTATCATGAGACAAAGAACTAAAATAAAATGCTTATACGTAAATATTTTCTAGTATATGGTTAAGAATATAAGTAAATACACTTAATATTTACAAGAACATAATTAAGATAATAATTGGAAATTTTTTCATAAAGATAAAATCCCTAAATAATATGTATATTAAGTCAGTATATCCTTCATCTACTTCAATAAAAATTGAATAATAGTTCAATGTTCATGACTATCCAATGTTGGTGTGGCGTAAATTATGAGGGAATTCTAACTTGAGGTTTTAGGTTGACATAACTCAGTTCACATCAAGGGTTAACTGCTAATTAATGACTTGGTGTAACTAAGTGGAAAATGATGATTAAATCCAACTTAAGGTTTTAAATATTGTAGAGTCCACTCAATATATCAAGGGACATTGAATTAATGCAATTGCATTTATAATGTCTAACTAAAACCATTAAAATTGATTGGCCGACCAAAGTATAGGTGATGAGATGGGGAATATTGATCATTTCCACTAGAATGTCTAATAAATAGGATATTATAAATCCAATGGTGATGCATCATCCTATTACCAATCTATCAGAAATGTTTTTGAACCTTGTCATGGTTTTCCTTTTTTGTTATCTGGTTTAGGATGAGGAGGAATTCAGAGGATACCTATAATGGCGATGTCATACATTTGTGGGATTCTTAGCATTAATTGATTTTGTCTACATATTGATGGGGATTTACACTCCATGCAATATGGTTACATTCCTTGTAAATCCTAAAATGATAATAATTCATTTTAAAATAAGGCTATGGGTTTTTCGATGAATATAGGACTTTCTAGTTACATGACATGTAATTGGGTTACATGTCATAAAAAACCTAGAGGTTTGTATTTAAATAGGTATATAAAATGAAAATTTTATTTCTATCTATTAATAATTCCATAATCTTCACCCTAAAGGCATTCCTAAGTTACTTTGGATCCCTCAAACCCTTTGGGGTTGTTTCGTTCAATTTTTGATCATTATTGTGGATGTAGTGTGACTAACCGAGTAAGCGTTCTCAATAAATATCTATATATTTCTCTTTACCTACTTTCAATTTGATATTTCATCTTATAAATGGTGTATTTAAACTCGGTTTTGTCAAATATTCCTTCTAGGTTGAGTTCTTAGATCCTTTTGCCATCACTATTGTTGGCACGTTTCCATTATGGGCTTTGTGCTTCTGTGAAAAAAGGTAGGTGGTTCTGTTGTGACAGTTTTGTTTAATAAACCCTAAATCTAGTGATTAAAATTAAATTATAGGATTTATATTCAAATGATTGAATTTTATTTCAAATGTTTTATTAAAGACCCAATTACATTAAATTGGGGGATCTGAATGTGAAATTGGATTTTGGAACTAAATTGGGAAAACACTTCAATTTCAATAAATTAGGGTGCATTTGTGAAATTAATGGAAAATTAAAGAAATTAAATTATGAAATTTATTAGATGAAAATTATGTCAAATATATATTTGGTGAAATGGATTAAAATTTATTTTGATAGAAGCCCAGTGGTTTTATCTTAAAAAAAGGCACGATTTGATTAAAAACCCACTTTGGGATTTAAATGGAAAATTAGCTCTTTTGAAATGAGGTTATTAGATAAATTTTATTTTAAACTATTTTATAGTAAATTTACCACCATTGATTGTATTATAGATCATTAAATCTTTGGTAGTTAGTGTGTTATTGGGATAACACTCTATTGGCTCTTTACTACTGAACTAAAACCTAGAGCAGTAGGTCACATCCCTGATGGGATGGTGATGATTCACCTCTATCCAATGCTAGAGGTACATGTAAATACATATATTCCAATGTTCACCTTAAAGTGCGTGAGGATCCTATAGAATGGAACTATCATACATTTTGACAGATAACCATGTTTCTTTCTTGATTTATATATGATATATAGATGTGTGTCAATGTTTTTAAACTATTTAAATGACATATATATTTATATAAATTATTTTATATAAAAATGTGTGTTAAGAATATTTTTTATAGGAATTTGTGTCATTTTAAATGTAATGCAGGGATTGTTGTAATTATTATATAAACTGCTGAACCTATTTATATTTGAAATAAATGATTGGATAATTAATTGTTGGCATCTTTTTATGGAATCCTTGGGGATACCCAAGTGGTATTTTTATCTCACACCGTACCTATGCCTCTAGGTGTTGGTAGAATATCTTCTTCATGGTTTATGACTGGGTAAGGAATGACTTGTAGGTGGTAAAGTTGTTGATCCATGATCATGGAGAGTCGTTTACATTTATTCTTTGGAATTTTATCCTATTTTTTGGTACTCTTTCTATAGTAGTTTGGGCTGTTTGCCAATTAGTTTTTTGGTACAGTTTTCCCTGTATAGTTTATGTTATATGCATACTGACTTCTATTTTTGTGCTTCCATGATATTAGTGGAAAAATCATTCCAACTTTAATTTTTTTATGATGCTAGGTGATTATTACAAACCCTTGGGGATCGAGAATTCTATTCAAGAGATATCAGTGCTAGATCAGTTATCGGATTACCAGGGTACCTAGGCTAGTTCATGAAAAAATTGTATCAGAGCTCTTGGCTAAGATTATTTTGATGTCAGTATGCATTTTGTGTAATCTTGTCACAGATTAGATGGTAGTTATGACTTATTGTCTCGCCAACTCTCACCGTAATGAACCTTAAGTCACCAGGGGTGGTTTAGAGAAGACATATAGAAGATTAGTTCAAGTCTTTTCACTACATTTTACTCGGATTGATTGAAATACAAATCCCATGTGTTTTTTTGATAGGATTTATTTAGCCTTATTACTCATTTGAGTGTTAATATTATGTATTCCTTGTTGTCAACTGATGTTGGGTAGCATAATACCTCAAATAAGATGTACAAATCCGATCAAAGTGTAATATTCTGTTGAAGAACAATGAGTGAATCTTCTTTTTGATCTCATTATGGTTGAGTTGATCATGTGTACTAAACAAGCTCCGGTATAGGCACCAACACCAATTCACGTTTAGGATCCAACTGTGGAACCTCAAGGAAATGTTCTTCAGGATCATTCTCAAGAGTTTTTCTCCAAAATACTATAGCATTCAAAGTATTCAATGATCCCCAAGAGGAAGAGGAATGGTTGAGAAGAGTTGAACGTTTTTTTGAAATCTTGGAAACACCTGATGAAATCAAGGTGATGTGTTCCACTTTCATGCTAGAAGGACCGATCCAGAGATGGTGGGACACAATGGTGATGATAATGAAGCATGAGGGATTAGAGTGGAAATACATTAAGGATATATTTATTGACTATTTATAACACAATTCAATTCTATTTTCCATGTATTTATATTTCTTCATGATTGAGAATCTTGAAAAATCCATGACAAAATATGCGAACCATTTCTCTAAGCAAGTGTAGTTTTCACCTCAGGAAGTATCCAATGAGAAGATGAAGGCTCTATTGTTTGAGTTGGGAATTCGAGATAATATTTGTTCTTATGTTTTCTTATTAAATATTCATTCTTATGATGATGTGATGGATAAATAAAAAATGGTTGAAATGGACCTTATTAGAAAGTCAGAGTTTTCAGGATTTTCTTCTTCTTTGGGTGGTGGTGAAATTTCCTTTATAGGAAAAATAAAGCATGATGATTCTCATGGCAGTTCTTGATAGCTGGGTTTCAGTAAACCTCTTTTTGTTCATGGAAGAGGCCCTTCGATTTACTAAAAGTGTGGAAATACTAGGAATTCTAAGAGATTTTTCATTGAGGAATCCAAGAAGTGTGGATCCTGTGGATGCTCACGTCACATATAGAAGTTCTTCTATGTCTTTTATCCACGCAGCGACATGGGATCATCAGCGGTTGTTAAAACTATGGTGAAATGAGATTCTTCACAAGAAAAGGGGTTTTGGATACACACCTTTTTAATGAATCTTATTCATATAGTGGAAGAGTCTTCTGAGGAAGAAAATAGTTTTCCAAGGACTTTTATAGGTACCATCACAATAGATTTGTCATTAGAGACTCATTTATTTGATACTGGTTCATCTTACTCATTTATTTCAGCACATAATGTTAATATGCTAAATATTCATATAGATATTTTGTCTTCTGTAATGGATATTACTACTCCCCTTGGTAAGAAGATAGAGTTGGGTCTCCATAACCCTACTTTTGTTTTATCCCTATGATATTTTGAGCTTTACTGGAGTTTTATGGTGCTCTACATGAAACCTATTGACACCATTTTTAGGATGGATTGGCATATTTCCAATAATACCCAAATCGTTTTTTATATTTTATGGGCCTCCTTTACATCACCTGATCAGATTTTCCTAATCTTTCATATAGAATGATACCCAAGGTCATGCATTGATGAAACATATTATCAAGAGTTGGGGAAAGTAATATATGTCTTTTCCATTGATCTGAAGTGAGAATCATCGAGTTGTGATATCCCTCTAATTTTCATTGAGTTTCCCAACATGTTTCCTTTTGAATTCTCTAATCTACCACTGATAAGAGAGGTAAAGTTATTTATGTATTTGGTAATAAGAACTCAACCACTTTCTATCCCTTCATACTGCATGGAACCAACAAAAAATATATAGTTAAATATCTAGTTGGATGATATTTTTGAGAAAGGATTTATATGCCCAAGTGTGTAACTCTAGCTAGTTCCGGTTCAATTTTCTAATAAGGATGATGGTTCACTCCTCCTTTTTGTTGATTACCATTACAGATAAAGGTATACCATGTTTTCAGACAATAGGGGATTGAGTTATATCTTCTCCCCAAAATATTTTAATCTCATTTGGAGATGTTGGGTAGAATTACTACAATCATTTAACTTTGACATTTACAATACCTATGGGAAAGAGAATGTTGTTGTAGATTCTTTGAGGAGGAAACATACAAACTAGGCAGTGAAAGAATCATCAGAAGAGTGGAACTTTATGGATCGCTTTTCAAAGTTACATATTGGAGTCCAGGAATCAGGGACAAAAGTTTCTTTGGCTAGTGTTCAACTGAAATATTCACTTCTCAACATGATTCTTTTATAATAAAATCTTGATGATAAGTTAAATAGCATTATAGAATGTATTTATGGTGGGGATACCATGAAAGAGTGGTCCTTCAACAAAGAGGGCATACTATGCTATCATAATCAATTTGTTGTTCTATTAGCCGTAAGGAAAGATGTGGCTTTGGATTTCCATAACTCCTAATGGGAAGTATTGTTGAACATGGATCTTATTATCATACATGCCAATAGGTTAAGGTCTAAAAATTGAAACCTTTAGGTTTTATTTAGCTACTTTCAATGCCTACATAGAAGTGGGATGAGATCTCAATGGACTTTGTGGTTGGGTTTCCACATACCCAGATAAGGAATAATTTAACATGTGTTTTAATTTATCGACTGAAAACATCATCTCACTTCATATCCATTTGTGATACAAAAAATTTTGAGGAGTTGGGAAATTTACACATGAAATATATTGTTCGTTTGAATGATTTTATGTCTTCTATAGTTTCCAATAGGGATCCCAGGTTCACTTCTTGTATTTGTAGAGGCCTTCAGGAGGCACTGGGATCTTAGGTCCATTTGAGAACAACATTACATCCACTATCGGAGGGCTAGATAGAAAGAGATATATTTATTCATCAGGATATTCTCCATGCTTGTGTTCTCAACTTTGGTAGGCATTGGGATGGATATATGGGACCGGTTGATTTTTCTTATAACAATTATTATTAGTCTATAATTAGAATAGATCCTTTTGAGGCCTCGAATGACCGGCCTTGCATATCTATTTTACGTTGGTTGGAGATTGTAGAAACATCCTTGGTTGGACTGAGCTTAGTCCAAGAGACAATGAAAATTATTAATTTGATTTTTAGTTGAATGTTAACGACACAAAGTTTATTTAAATCTTATTCCGATCTTCGTCGCATAATATTGTAATTTTTTGTTGGTGACACGGTGTTCTTGAAAAATTCACTATGGTTTGGTCATCGACATCTGGGGAAAAAATGGAAGCTTTATCCTCATTTTTTGGGACCTATTGAGGTTTTTGAGAATATAACAAAATTTTCCTACCATTCAGAACTTATACCGCATCAAATTCTATTACGTAAGGTGTTCCATGTATCATAGCTTTGAAAGTATATATCTGATCCATATAAGGTTATGAGATAGAGTGATCTTGATGCTGAACATGATTTATCTATGGTTAAAAGGATATTCATGATAGTTGATTATGAAACTAGGGTACTTTGCGGGAGGGAAATAAATTTGGTTCGAGTTCTATGGAAGCATGGTTCTGAATCTCACGAGACATGGGAAGACGATACATTGATGAGAGAACAATGGCTTCAACATATCTTCATAAAATATTTTTGATAGACTTTCTAGGGAAAATGTTTTATACATTGGGGAGGTTTTAAGGTCCAATTACTGATATATTATCTATATTTCTAAACCTCATCATGGGTTTCCTTTTTCATTGTCTGGTTAGGGATGAGAAGGTATTAGGAGAATACCTGTAATGGTGAATTCATAGATTTATTGGATTATCATCATTAAATAGATCGTTTTTCAACCTTATGGGGATTTAAATACCTTTTAATATGGTTACACACCATGTGAATCCTTAAAGTATAATAATCTAATTTAAACAAATTTCATTGTGGTTTTCAGTGAATACGAGACATTCCAATTACATGATGTGTAATTGGGTTACATGTTGTGTAAAAATAGAGATTTTCTTTTAAAATAGATTCCTAATAGAAATTATTATTTATTCGGATCTTGGGTTACTTTATCTCAACCGAATAGGCATTACTAGTTGATTTTGGTTCCCTCAAACACTTCTGGGTCATGTTTTTTTGTGTTTGATCATTGTTTCAGTTTCAGTGTGACTAACCGGATAAACGTTCTCCCTATCTCTTTGTATCTTTCTCCTCCCCTCCTTGGTGTTTGATATATCATCTTGTAATTGATGGATTTAAACAATGTGAATTTTAATCTTTCTTCTAGTATGAGTTACAAGATAACAGGGCCTTCATTTTTGTTTGTCGTTTTCCATTGCGGGATTTGTGTTTCCTTAGAAAAATGTAGGCAGCTCTATTGTGATACACATGTTCAATCAACATTGAATTTCTTGATTTAAATTAAGTTGTTTGATTTAAATTAAAATACTTGAAACTTATTTAAATTAGTTTATTAAGAAATAAAATAAATTAAATTGGGGGATTTGGATGTGAAATTGGATTATAGAACTAAATTGGGAAAAACCATCAGTTCAATTGAATTGGGGTGTGTTTTTGAAATTGATGTACAATTATGGAATTTAAATATTTAAATTTATTTTTTGAATCTAAATTAAATGTTATATTTGGTAAAATGTGTTATAAAGTGTTTTGATTGAAACCCAGAGGTTTTATATTAGAAAATGGCATTATTTGATTAAAAACCCATTTTGGATTTTAAATGGAAAATTGAAAATTTTGAAATGGGGGAATGAGAAATTTTAAAGCTTAAACTATTTTAAAATAAATTTCCTATAATTTATTATACTAGATAACATTAAATCCTAGGTATTTTATTTGTTATTAGAATATCACACTTTTGATGCTTTACAACTAAAGAAAAACCTAGTGTAGAAGGTCACATCATAGCCTGGAAGATGAAAATTTTCTTTCTTGATTTATATATGAGAAAAAAATATGTGAAAATGTTTTTTAAAAATTTAAATGCCTTCTATATTTTTATAAACTTTTTTATGTAAAAATATTTTTAATAAATTTGTTTAATGGTATTTCCATTATATGAAATGTAAAAAATGAATTTTTTTAATTATGATATTAACTACTAAAGCTGTTTATTTTTGATATATTTTATTGGATAATTAAATGTTGGAATCTTTTTATAGAATCCTTGGTGAAACCCTACTGGTATTTTTAGCTCATATTTCACATGTTCCTTCAGGTTTTTTAGATTATCTTCTTCGAAGTTTGAGTAGGGGTAAGGCACCACTTGGATGAGGTAGTATTTTTGGATCCTTGACCTTGTATAGTTATGTCCTATGGGGATTTGGGATTTTATCCTATTTTATAGTACATCTATTGTAGTACTTTGGGTTTTTTACCCATTAGTTTTATGGTACAGTTCTCCCTGTGGAGTTTCTGTTGTATGCATACTGACTTGTGTTTTTGTGGAAAAATTGTTCCCACCTTCATTTTTGTATAATTCCATGTCGTTGTTGCTAACCCATTAAGATTAGGAATGCATTTCGGGCTATGTCAGTTCTAGATTATCTATCGGGATACCAGTGTACCAGAGATGGTTCATGATAGGTGAGGTCAATTTGGTTTCAATTAAATAGTGGGAGACTAATAAATATAATATTTATCTATTTGTTGAAATTTTATTTAATAAATTACTAAAAATATTCTCATATTATTTTAAAAAATAGAAAAAATGACTTCAAACATATTAATATGTTTCATACATCAAAATGGTAACCTTCTTATTGGAAAAAATTTCAAATAGTGAAAAAGAACTTTTGGATTATCCTATATCGTAAAAGGAAATTGTATTTTCTAGAAGAAACTATTCCCAATTCACAAGGAATTGAGGCTAGTGAGGGATATTTGAATCTATATAAGGATCATTTGAATGATGCTATAAATGTATATTGTTTCATGCTATCATCCTTGAAGAATGAGGTTTTAAAGCAACATGAGGGCATAGATACGTAGATCACAATGTATCACACTCCAAATCTCTATCAAGAGAAGGTGAGACAAGAGGGATAAGAGATCTACAATGCTCTATTTACAACTAATCTTAGAGATTCTGCACCATCTAGGCCTCATGTTTTCAAACTTATTTGTTATATTTAATTATTATATATCTTAATGATTAAATTTCCAGATTAGTTATCCATAGATCTCATAACTTCCGCACTACCCATGACCTTCTCCATTATTATTGTTAATTATAACATGATCAATAATGGGAAGATTTTTCTAAAATAGCTTAATCAGATTTTCCAAGTGAATAATTATATGTGGTGTGACAAACCCATGGTCCTTATGGTGAATAAGAATGGGAATAATAAGGCGAAGGGTCTTAAGAATCATAACCAATATAATTTTATTTAGCACCTTCATTACAATAAGTGGAATATTAAGAGGAAGGTCATGGAAATAGATGAAATATGTTTTATATGTTGTAATTAAGGCCAATAGAATATGAAATTCACCCAAAAGCAAGAGGAATCTAAATGTTTGTTGATTATTATGTGTAATAATTCAATATCTACACATTGGTTATTTGGTAGATTTTGTGGTTCTCACATATATATCTAAATATAGGAACCAATTATATTCTAAAATATTTCTAGAAGAGAGGTGAATTTGTGAGTTGGAAAATATGTGTGTCAAGCTACTCATCCAATTTTAGTGTGCTAACATTCATTTCCAATTGGAATGAAATTGATTTTAACCAATTTTTATTATGTACCAAATATAACCAATAACAAATTTTTTGTATCATTCCAAGATGTAGATGATTTTATTGTAATGTTTGGTAATAAAAGTTGTTTCTTTCATAATGAAAACACATGTGACTATATAACACAATTAAATAACTGTATTTTGTATTAAATTATGAAAATAAAGTATTGTAAATAGATAATTAATTATGTTTACATGAATCATATAAAAAAACTATGGAATAACCGTCTATGTCATGTAAATGATGATCATTTGATAATTCTCCCTCAAGATAGCTATTTATAGTCTTTTGAACTAAAACCACTTGAAAGATGCCATGCCTGTTTATAAGTCAAAATAACCATGCTACCTTTCAGTGGATAGGGTAAAAGGGATATAGATATTCTAGTATTCATACACAATGATGTGTGTGGACCATTTACAGTAGAAGCTAGAGGTGGGTATTTATACATCATAACTTTTACGGAGGACTTGAGTAGATATGGATATATTTACTTAATAAGGTATAGGTCCATTTCCATTGAGAAATTAAACAAATTCAAGAATATAATAGATAATCAACATAGAAATAAGATAAAGAATACTTGATCAGATCTAGGTGGTGAATATCTTAACGAAGAGTTTATCAACTTTCAATGAGTGTTTGGAATTCTATATCAACTCACTCTAACTTACAGACCATTGTAGATTGGTGTTAGTGAATGGTGGGATTGTACATTATTAGACATGGAAAGGATGATAATTAGTCAAGAATATATTAAATTATCATTTTTTGGATATTAATTATGAACTACAACATATACAACAAACCATGTACCAGCTAACTAGAAAATAGAATTCCATTTGACTTATTGTGTAGAAAGAATCTTGTTTAGTCCCATACACATGTATGGGGATTCAAGGAATTTTTAAGGCCTTATCAGGTAATAAACTCAAACCCCAAGGCATGCAGTATATAATTTTTGGGTATACTAAGGAAACATAGCGATACTATATGTAAAAACT
Source organism: Viscum album (assembly GCA_963277665.1). Taxonomy (NCBI): domain Eukaryota; kingdom Viridiplantae; phylum Streptophyta; class Magnoliopsida; order Santalales; family Viscaceae; genus Viscum; species Viscum album. The sequence continues at coordinate 169,755,407 of OY728150.1, read as the reverse complement.
CTCAGATAAGAATATCATTGTGGCTAGACCAGTTGTCTATCTTGAGGGGGGGAACATCTTCCAAGAGGATAGTGGGATACATATTGAATTCGATGAATTTGATGCTCAAGGTACATTTGGTACATGAATAGATTACATATGTCCCCTTGGAAGAACTAGTTCTTAAAATACAAGTAATATGAAAGAGAAATAGACAAGTAATAGAACAAGAGAGATATAGTTTTCTAGTCACTATGGATGGTGACTCATTATTGGTTGACAATAATGAACCTCTCTCTTATAAAAATGTTGAACAGAGTTTAGAATCTACAAGATGGAAAGGATACATAAATTATGAAATAGATTCCATATATTAGAACCATATTTGGGTTTTGGTAAATGCGCTAGTTGATGTGAATCCCACCTAGTGAAAATGGGTATTCAAGGGAAAAATATAAATTTAAGGTAAATTAAATTCCTATAAAGTAAGGCTAGTTGTTAATGGGTTTAAAAAGCCTCATGAAATTAACTACAAGGAAAACATTTCATCAGTTTCCATGTTTAAATCCATTAGAATACTACTTTCTCTTGAATCTTACCATGACTATGAAATTGGAAAGATGGATTTCAAAATAACATTCCTTAATGGGATCCTTTAAAAAGATATCTATAATATGGAACAAGAAGGGTTTATGAATCCTGGTGATGAAAATAAGTGATAGTTGTAGAGATCCATTTATGGATTGAATAAAGAATCTATTTTAGAGAAAAAGTGATTAGAATACGATATAAAAGAATTAGATTTCATTAAGAATGAATGTGATCCATGTTTTTATAAGTGGTTTAGTGGGAATGTTGTCATTATAATAGTAGTATTTGTTGAAGAAATATTACTTATTGGATGTGACATACTAGTCCTTAATTTTGTTATGAACTAGTTAGAAAATATTTTCTCCATGAAGGAATTTGATTAAGAATCTTATATTATAGGGATCAAGATCATCCATGGTATATCAAAGTGACAGTTTGGACAAAGTCAAATTAAATACATTGAATAGATACCACAAAGATTTAGTATGGAATAGTCAATGTGTGGATTTGTTATAGTGTGACATGGTATACATATTGCTAAAAAATGTGTCCTTATAAAAAGAATGATAAATAAAGAATAATTAATACCCCATATGCTTGAGTGATAAGATCAATCATGTATGCCATGTTATCTACGTGACATGATGTTTCCAATACACTGAGCATGGACAGAAGATATCAATCTGATCTAGGAGAAAAAAATTGGATTGGTGTTAAGGATATCCTTAAGTATATGAGCATAACTAAGGATATATTCCTATCATTTTGTAGTGACAAGAATCTAGTCATCTAGGGGTATACTAATGCTAGTTTTCGAATCGACCAGAATGATCTAAAGTCACAGTCAGTATATTTTTCTATCTCAATGAAGGACTTGTGAGATGGAAGAGTTCAAATAATACATTTTTTTTCTAATTCAACAGTGGATTCCAAGTATATAGTGACTTCTATTGAAACCAAGGAAGTCTTTGGGATATGAAACATTTTCCCGAAGATTAAATTGGTACCCAGAAGTAAAGTACCTATCACATTATATTGAGATTATAATGTAACAGTGGATCTTCCAAATGAGTTAAGGTCACAACAATAAAAAATAGTATAATTTAGAAGTATCACTATTTAAATTGAAGTATATGAAACAAGGGAATGGCTGAGGAATTTATATGAAATTTAAAAAAAATCCATTCCAAAATAGACCAAATCCCCTATCAATGTTCTTCTTCTCGAAGCCCTGCTCCTTCATGGATGACCATAAATCACAAAGATCACTGGCTGAGAACATTCCTTCATGAAAGAGTGAAGTCTTGGTGGTAATTTTCATGAGAGAAAAAGTTGGATTTGCGGAGCACTTTGTGAATGTGCAAACGGTTGACGATGTCTTCGTGAGTAGGATGTTAGGACTCATAGATCATATCCCATTGTGATACCCAAAAATTATTTGTAAAATTCATAAAATATATTAAAAAAAAATTCCTTGTAAATATCCCATTCATTACGATATTTGGAGGAGGATCCTTGACATTTTTACTCCTAAAACTGCTCCCGATTAAAGAACCATCGAATCTTTGCAAAACAAAAGAAAAATGGATAACCCAAGGCACTTGATCTTTGAGAAACCTTATCCCTTTTGTTATTAAGATCCTCAAACCCAATTATATATTCCTTTTTCTATGTTATATGACCTTTGAAAATGATGAAGGCCCGATACAACACTTGAGGCTTCACGAAGCATTCAACCTCCAAGAAGCACTCCCGCTATGAATCATGTATTCATCCTATGATAGGGTCACCCTATTTTACGAATCATAATACTTCATGAAAATTTGACCAATGTGAGGACCCCAAGACTTGTAGGACCCAACTTGATACACCTTATATATTCCAAAAGAACCTATCATGGGCCTTTCCATGGTTTCTCCCTTATGTTGACCCTCATTCGTGAAGGTTGAGAGTCAAGGGTCAACAAGCCCATCCAAGACTAGTTTAACTACACCTCATGTCCCCATGTGACTAGTTCCCCCCACTAATATGTCCTCCCACTCCACTAAAAGTGTGTTCTGAGCCTCCTACATGCCTTTTTCTTTTATGAATAGGTACCCAAACCCCTTTTTCTTCAAATCATAGAGACCATAATGTGGACCTCTTTAACGACCACTCCGCTATGGCAGTGCCAACACCATGCCCTTCCCAAAGGCTCATGAGATGTTCTCACATATTCCCAAGGATTGAAGAGTGAGCCTCCCCACTTCCATACTACATGACATAAAACTTCCTAGTTCCACATCCTAGTCATACGATGTCAAACTAAATGACAACATCCTCATCACATAATGTAAAACTACTGTCTTACCTATGCCATAAGCACATGATGCCCCATGTATGAGTGTAATGGGATGACCCCAACCCTATGTACACCTCATAACCTAAAAAATAACTATAATATGATCCATGTATGTCTCAAATCGAATGAGATACTCCATATATCATCTATGTGTAATCCCCAACCACATTATCGCTACTCCTAACACGACTCAGGAAACTCAATGCATAATACCCACACCAATAAAACCTAAATAAATAATCTTTTGAAGGTAATATTCAATTAATAATCTCAAAACCATCTCACATAAATGATCCTTTTGGGACATGGGAATCCTTACCACATGATGTAAAATTGTATGGATCATTCATATTACACAACCTTAAACTATGACACCGAACTACGTGGGTTTTGATCACTGTCTTCTAAATAGAGTGCGTAAGATGCCTCCCTGAGATTCAATACTAAAAAACTAGTAAATTTAGGTATTAAATCCTAGGAAAAACCTCATGGATAAACTTCTATAGTGTTCTTTTATCCACAACTCTGGTCCTCCTCCATGGGGCATTCTGATCTAGAACTCTCGATCCACATCCACAGGGCGTTCTGATCCATTGATAAACTCGTAGTGTGGCATATTACCTCATAGGGACACATATATTGGATCCACCTCAAAGGGAATTCTGATCCACCAAATAGGGTCCACCTCCATGGGGAATCAAACAATTAGTAAACTCTTTGTGTGACATCTTCCCTCATAGGGACACAACTCTTGGATCCGCCTTAAGGGGCGTTCTGATTCAAAACATTGGGTCTCTGTCCTTGGGAATCATGAAATTGGTATAATCAGGGTGTGAAATATTCCATACTAGGACAAACCTCTCAGATCTTCCTTAATGGGTGTTCTGATCCATACCATTGGGTATCCCTCCATGGGGCATCCTAACATTAGTTAACTTATTGTGTGATAGGTTCCTTCCAAGGGACACACCTTTTAAATCTATCTCCCTAAGGAATTATAATCCAAACTTACTCAAAATGCCTCTTGGGATGTTCTAATCCATCCATATTGTCCCCAAAAGACATTAACCCTATGTCCATCTATACAATATGTTAAACATGTGCCTCGATGCATAGCTTTAGGATGTCCTGATCCGTTTCCATAACATATATAACATGTGACCTGACCCAAAATACGTACCCCATATATATGTGTGGGATGAATTCAAAAAAACTAAATGTAATAATTACACCCTTGTAATTAATTACCCCATGAATAAAATGATAATACTTGGGATCCACACCTTAGATGCCTCAAAGAAATTCCCTCCTAAGAGGAAGAATACATGGGAATAATGCCTCCAATGTCCTGACATTCTCAATGATTCCCAACATTACTAATATACTAATTGAAGGTTTACACTATATCAAGATGAAATTTGAATTTTAATATAGAAGAAGTGTAATTAACCAATATCCAAAAAGATATGGCACATATAATGAGTTCTACGAACATGACATTAATCTAGGGAGGAGACCTGAACTAGGCGATGAACTCTAATGAAGAATCCATGGAAGGAGGAACTAACATCCCATCATCCCACTTTGATCAAAATGATGAAATAACAATTTATGTTGAAGAATTCCACCATCCTTTATAATGTGGGACTATGGGGAAATAATAATTCAAACACGTTTATCGTATGACCACACAAAGTTGGGCCTAGATAAAAGCATCAGAAATAGAAATGTTGAACCTAACCTAAAACTCTTCTTGTCAATATGGGGACTAGTAGCATTGGGGAATAAGTATATTTTAAGGTCCCTGAATTAAAATATATAGTTCTATGCCCGACCAAAAAAAATAGTGGGTCTAAAATGGAACTAACCAGAGAACTATGACAGTTAGAATTGGGTATCCTCAGTTTGTGACATTATCTTCACTGATCCATCTCTATATTTAGAAGATGGAATGAATTTGGAGCATTGGGAATCAATTTTCTTGTACCTGTATGGAATGACGAATTTTTTTTTTTGACAAAAATAAGACGGATCCATTAATGATGGAGATCAGCAGAAATACAGGAGCATAACCACGATGGAAAATGATTGAACCAGAGCAAATCCTCATAGGGAGGGCCAATGCCTGCCATCTTGTGAGCGGCTTCGTTCGCTTCCCTTTTAATAAATGAGAATTTGCAGGAATTGAAGCCTTGTCTCCGCGAGTGGATACACCGGATAATGGGACCGAAAGGTTGAAGTCCGCCGTCAGTGAGATTGATGGCATTGATTACAGTGAGACAGTCGGATTCGATGTGAATGGAGTCCCAACCGCAATCTTTTGCGAAGTTTAATCCAGCAAGGATGGCGGCGGCCTCCGCGACTGAGGGCTCCCAAAGTGCATAACGTGCTTCGTATTTGGCAGCGATAAGATTTCCCAGGTTGTCCCGGGCCAGTAAACCAAGCCCAACTGGGCCGTCCTTAGGGAGAGAGGCATCCACATTGATCTTAAAAATCCCTTCCGGTGGGGGGCACCAATGTTGGGGAAGAGGAGGGTGGGTGGAAAGTCTTTGTTGTTCAGGGTGGTTCTGCCAAACCGCAATCCATGACAATGCCCGGTCAATCCAAAACCTGGGGGGCCTCCGGAAATGATTGAAGATGGCCTCGTTCCGCCTATTCCAGATAATCCAAGCCAAAATGCACAGGGCGCCTGCGTTAGCCGGCGAAAAGGAGGAGCACCATCGCATCAGGAGAGCTGTGAGATCTGAGGCGGGGTCCGGGAACAGCTCTAAAGTTGATCCCCAGCCATTCCAAATCTCCTGAGCCCCGGGACATTGAACAAGGGCATGGAAAGGGGATTCAGTCATAGAAGGGCAGAAAGGGCAAGAGTTGTCGTCTGAAAAGTGTCTGTAGACAAGGAGGCTCTTAGTTGGGAGGATACCAGTACACACCTGCCACCAGAAAAAGCGAACTTTAGGGGGAACATTAAGCTTCCAAATTGATGTCCAGGGCCTCGCATCTCCCAATAAGCCACACCAATGCCAGTAATAACTAGTCCCTCAGGATAAATAAGAGGTAGACTTTACCCCTGCTCTTTCGGCCCCAGTCCGAACCACTCGACACTAATGTAGGGAATCAACTTAGGAGAATTCCAAAAAAGTGGTATCTTCCATGGATATAGTGGCCCAAACCACTATTGATGTATCCCATCTGATCCTTGAAATATGAAAACATGGATCCTTTTTTACCCAATTTAGATCAAGACCCCATCCACCTCATAGGTAGACCAAGTTGACTCTATCAATCATTGGAACCACAGAAAACCATTACGGGCCAACCCAAAATGATGAGATGTAGTGTGAAGATCTCCCCCACACCATCACTAACCAATGATGAGTTCCCCCATAATCTATCAACAGTCATCCCACAGGTCCTTCTCATATTCCCACTGATCAGCGACAAGGTCGTCCCCTCTCTATTAATAACAAGTATGGAGGACCTCCACGTACTCCAACTTCTCAATAGTGGGGGTCCTCTTTGTGTCCATTTAAACCAGAATGAATGTATTCTTTGGGATATAACCAACCAAAGTAGAGGTCCTCTTCACACAAAAGATAAACCCTATACCGAAGAACTATACCAAGTCAGAAGAGTTATAACCCATTGTCGAAGGGGAAATCATATGAAACACCAATTCTTTATCCATATCGTTGAACATTCAAATTCCAAGGACACTAATGATTCAATGATGGAAACCGCACCCCAATCATCAATTTATAGAGAAGGATCCCAACATTTTATGTTTCCCATCTTAGAAGCTGTGATCCACTGGATCCCTAGATCCCTTCGTTGGTACTTGCAGGTGTAGAAAGTTATATCCCACTTCTAGGGGCTCATGGTGAAACCATTCCCATCACTTCCAATTTACTTCCTCTCTACCTCTACCAAAGATATATGAGTGCTGTTATGGTCTGGAATGACTCCCTTAGATGGTGAGAACCTAGATGAGTCAAAAATGGGCATCTCTACCCTTTCATATGAGGCAGTGGTGAACACCTAGTCCTACAAGGATGTGATGATGTAGTTGGTGCTACCACCGAGAGATGATCCAGCATGAAGAAAACTATTGACACATGCATCAAAACCTATACCAACCAACCTACAATTACACAGATCAACATTGGTTCCACCACCAATCCCCCGAACAGTGCTGATTAGAGTTTCTGTTAACCAAGAATATGTCCCTTCATCCGAGTAAGAGGGCATGTGGGAGGTTCTAGAGAATAACGAGTTGTCTGTGGTGTTTTGTCTATTTGAAATTCCCAACATTGATACCCTATAGTAACTCACCGTGGTCCATGATGTGTGTTTACTCTATAACATCTAGGTAATGCTTCACCACCTTCGTGATCAACTGTTGGTATACCAATGAAGCTAGGGGTAACTTGAGGACATCAATTAGAAGTGCCAATGTTTTGAGTTGGAAGCACTCTTAATGGCTCAGTGCCTTGAGTAACCTAGCTAATGCCATACCCTCTAAAAGATATACATAAAGAGACTCAAATTTTTCCATTGAATTATAGTGGAGGCTTCTTTCATATCTTCAAATCAATGCTTTGGGATAATATGGTGCTCTCCACTTCATCCCAATCACACGATAACCTGACCTGCTTACCAATGACGATAATTACCATTTGAGTACCATTTTGGTGAACATGGGTATTCATGAGATAAACAATAATTTGATATTTGATTTGGGATTCGTAGGGGAAACATGTCTGTAGGGAAAGAATAGTACTAGAGAGAACCTCATATAGAAATCCACACCCACCAGAAAAGGAAGGCAATCAGCCTCAGGGATCCCTCTAAGACATTTACCTCCCATAAGAATATCTATAAGAGTAAAGAGATGTTTGGGACCTTCGATCCATTTGATGTTTCATTGAAAATAGTCAACGAGCCTATGGTAGACTCCTTACTTCAACAGATCGAAGAGAGGAAAATGATAATTGATGAGATCATTGTTGATCAGTGACTAGATTACATCACTGCTTGATGAGATACAATATGTCCTCAATTATGGAAGAAATTCATACTTGGAAAGACTCCCCTAGTCGATCTCAGTATCCCCATGCCTCCAGAAAATGAAAATTCTGGATTATATATATTGTGACCAAGGTATTGGTTGATGAACCCTCCCGCGAAGAATAATTACCCTCCTCAGGAACTAGGTCATGCCACCCCACAAGCCACATAGAATTATTTCTGATTTGATGATCCTGCCAATGAATTAGTGGTCATGGACCCTCATCAATATAAGAATACCCAAAAAGATGATTTGATAGTTGTTCTCACAATTCAACTTGAGGCCTTGGAGATAAGATAAGTGGCAATCCCACCTCATGGAAATCCATATCTAACATGGGTGGATGACATGTGAGCACCACCAAAGTTTGGGAACACTTTATATTCCCGATTCGGGATGGGTGACCCCCTGCATCATTTGGCCTACTTAATCTCATTGTGAATACCCATGTTGGGAACCCCAAAGCAGCAGGAGGGTGAATATATCAAGTGTTTTATACAAACATTATAAGGAACCATGTTCGTCTAGCATAACTATGTGACTACAGGGTTTATCACTAGGTGGGAAGACCTTCATAGATAGTTCCCTAACCATTTTAGCTCCACCATGCACAAGAAAAGTATTAAAAACCTATTCAAGTGCAAAGAAATACTTGATGAGTGAGTATCGTATTTTTTCACTAGTGGAAAGGCCTCACACACTCACTAGACATGCCGTTAAATCAAGAGAATCTACTAACAATGTGCGTGGGGAATTTCAAGAGTGATTTTGTTCCTACCCTCATCACTCATAACTTCCTAGGTGACTTCTAGGATTTTTTGGATATGGACAAGCATATGGATGAAGTCTTGTAGTAAGATAAGAAAGAGAGCCCGTTGCCCCTTAAAACTCTTGTAAGAAGGCCTTTCAAAGCATAAACTGCCACCGCTATGATGGTAGATGCCCCTAAGCCATGGGAGTTGTTAGACCCTATGCCTAAAGATCCATGCTAATTGAAGAATCCATACATGGAATAAAATCACCCAAAACAAAATTTACAGGAACTGCCTCACTAAACATAGCTTCCCAGATGAGAAAATGCAGCTCCATCCCCTCACCAAAAATAGGATTCCAGCACACCCTTCCTAAACAGAAGGAACCCTACCTATTCTGTCAAAGATGAAAAAGTAACCAACTATTTATTATATTCCTTATAGAAGGGGATTTTGGAGTTTCCAAAGAGTAGGAGGCCCCAATAATCTAAACACACTAACTTCTCTGACCATTTCTTATACCACAAGATTCTCAGACATAACATTATATAATTACATGTGTTCATGGATAATATGAAGGACCAAAACCACATATATAGAAGTTTCATGCACCCATGGTGTCATTCTTTCCTCATTAGGTAGGACAAAACATCATACATTCAACCTATCTTCTCCGAATATTGCATCTGCAACTATATCACAACCTTCTGAGTCCTAAAAGAGAAAGAACTGATGGCACAAGGGATATTAAAATCACCATCCGGTTCCAAATCCACCCCGAACTCTTAGTGATTTCATACCTCCTGAGACGGGAATCTCCCCAGGGTCCTCCAAAAACTAGAAGTCCCTCCGATGATTAAATGAAGTATCCATTCGACATTTGCATCAAGTTATATTCTTATTTACATTTTCTAACATTGAGGAATTCTAGATAAATCCCCTAGATGCCTCTAGACAATGCCATCAATGGAGATTTCAAGGACATGAAAACATCAAGAATGGTATGGCCAACATCTCAAATAAATCCATGTATGATACTGAGAGTAGGTTGAAGGTATTATACAGAGCTCAGCATGCTCACTCCATCTAACCCACTCCATTAGATAGACCACCATAATCAACCATGTTAACTGGCCAGGTAGACCATCCAAGAGCACATCATGATTAGTCACGTCTAGCTAGAGTAATGGGTATGTCAGTAGATAGTCAGATGAAATTGCTTCAGGAGGAGTAGGCTTGTCAGTATCATCATATTACCAATACCTTCTAGAACATAGTGGTATAGGTCATATCATCTATCATGACACTCATCCAAAGAGAGACCCATGCAGGGAAAACCAAGAATTTGGAGCAGAAATATGATGCATTGAAGCACCTCACCAACATACCTACAAGGATATCTATTATTTTGGACCTCCTCTTGTCATTATAAATTCATGAGAACTTGAAAAAATATTTGAGAAGACCCCTCAATTTAAAAGTCGAGGTCATTACTACAGAGTTCTACTACACATAATAGGTTGATCAAGATGAGTTCATATCCATCATCTTATTCTTCTGAGAAAATTAGGGAACCATCATATAGGGGAACATCCACATATTTAATGTCACAATATAGATTAATGTCATGGAAATACATCTCTTACTGATCGACATAGGTTTTGGGATTATCCTCATCCCATCCTAGATGCTCCATATGTTGGGGATGACCAAATCAATCTTGACTTCATCTGACCTAAGGATTCATGGTTATGACAGGATTGAGCATAAACAATATTGATATATTCATTTGAAGATCCAATTTTTAGGCTCAATAGAATGTGATGAAATCATGGTTGTCTCATAGGATACCTCTACAACATGATAGTGGGACAGAATTGGATTTATTTTCATGTGGAAGTTCCCTCCTCATATAAACAGTACCTAAAATAGTCCATTAAATGTCGATTAGTTGCAATCTAGAGTGATGATTCTCCCTTAGAATCTTGAAAATCCTAATATCTCAACAGGAAATATTATAATATATAAGGGAATATTTTTTTGAACAATAAGGTTGTGTGCACAACCACTAGAAATAGTCAATCGATAGACTTAAATGATGCTTTCATTCTCCTAATCAATCGGTTCATGGACACAAAGTTGGACATGGGGATATGTTTGGTTTACTTCATGAAAAAGGCTCATGGTGTCCCCAATAGGAAGGAACATCCATAGGTCACCTCATACTCTTACATAGGACAATCCCCATTCACATGGATGGTTTCACGCTTGTGAGGTCCTTCTTCACCAATGGTTTTCTCCCTTATGGTCTAAATGCTCAATTTATCACATTAATTCCCAATATTTACAATTCCTCTGTGATTCACCAATTTCAACCTATTTACCTAATAAACACTCTTTACAAAATCATTACCAAAATCATTTCTAATAGACTTACCCCAATTTGCAAAAAAATTGTCTCTTGGAATCAATTTGGTTTTATTAAAGGTAGGTCTATTCAAGACTTCATTTTCCTTGCCTCTGAATGCACTAACAGTTTAACCATAATCACAAGGGGAGGAAATGTCTCCATCAAACTTGATATTAGAAAATATTTTGATACCATAGATTGGAGTTTCATTTTTAAAGTCCTAAAAAGTTTTGGCTTCAATGATACCTTTTTCATGAGGATAAAAGCCTTGTTTAAATCTAATTCAATCTCCATTTTGGTTAATGGCTCCCCCAAAGGATACTACAAATGCACAAAAGGGGTTATACAAGGAGACCCTCTCTCGGCCATTCTCTTTGTTATCACTGAGGATTACCTCACCAGACTCATCACTCAACTTCTCAAATAAAAAAAAACATAAACCCATCAAGGCTGCCAGAAATCTTAAGGTCCCTACCCACCTTTTATATGCTAATGACATCATCTTGTTTCTTAAATGTGACCAAAAGAATATTCAAGTGCTCAAAAACACACTTTCTCATTATGAGGAGGTTTTGGGGCAATCCATTTCTTGTAACAAATCACATATTTTCTTTGGAAAAAATATCTCCCCACAAAGGAAAGCCATTATCTCTACTAAAATTGGGGTCAAAGTAGGTTTATTTCCCTTCACCTACTAGGGGTTCCTATCTTTTGGGGAAGAACTAAATCCTACTATTTCACCAACATCGTTGATCAAATCACCAGTCAACTCTCCTATTGGAGAGGAAAATCCCTCTCCATGGCTTGTAGAACATGTCTCGTCAAATCAACCATTGTCTCCAAGATGGTCTACTCTCTCAAGATCTATAAGTGGCCCACATGCACCTTTAAAAAAGTCAATACCTACATCATGAACTTTATTTGGACAGGAAATGTTTTTGTAAAAAAACTTGTCACCATCCCTTGGAAGACCTATTGCAAACCCTTAGATAAAGGGGGTTTTGGTATTAAAAACATTAAATTTTTCAATGATGCCCTGTAGGCTAGGCTTACTTGGAGATTAATCAATAATAGCTATAATGATCACGACGTAATCAATCACATATTTCTCAACAAACTTAATAAGGGAAACCTTAATTATATTACTTCCTCAATTTGTCCCTCCATTAGACATTCTTTCCATAACATTATGGAAAACTCTAGATGGATTTTTAAATCTGACTCTGACATAAATTTGTGGCTCGATAATTGGACTGGAACTGATTTAATCTCCATTATTCCTCCTAACTCTCCACCTGAGAACACTTGTCTCACCATAAAGGAGATCCTTCACTCTCATAGGAATGATCTCCCAAAAAATATTTCTAAAATCATTGATAATTATCCTTATACTAACTTTGATGATTTTCTTGTCTGGGAGCCGACTCTTAATGGAATTCTAGACTCCAAAAACCTCTACAAGAATTATTTTCATACAAATGAATCCAAATTTCAATGGTTGAATAATTTTAACAAGACTTGGATCAAGACCACAAGACTCACTCTTATTTTGAGTATTGCACACAACATATTCCCCACTGAGGTCTGCCTCCAAACGTTTCGTATTCAACTTTGTTCTAGGTTTCATCTATGTAACCAACATAGAGACGATACTAACCATATTTTCTATCATGTGATACAACCTCTAATTTATAGAACTATTTTTATGACATCTTTGACTGTAGATGGTTTATAACTGACTCGATATGTTCTCTTTTAAAGAAATGTGTCGATCAGGAAGATTCTTACCAAATCAAAAACATATTCCTCTCTGGCGTTTCTGAGATCCTACATGTGATCTGGTATGATAGAAATGATATCATTCATAATAAATTATTATTTAATCTCAATACTACAAAATCTTGGATTCTCATTGCGGTCCGAGAGGCTGCTTCGATCCAGAAAGCCCACTGCAGGAACTCTGTTGGAGATTGGGAGATACTGTGCAAAATCTGAGTCAATGGAATCTATCCACAACCCAAAAGTACCTTTGAAGTGTTCTGGCAGGCTCCCATGCTAGGATGGATCAAAGTGAACATGGATGATGCCTCAAAGGGAAATCCTGGGATTGACGACTGTGGGGCGATATTCAGAGATTCTTCTAGCCAGTGCCATGGTTGTTTCTTTGGTAGATGTGGTATAACGTCATCCTTGGAAGCTGAAATGATTGGTGTCATCCATGCCATCAATTTTTACCTTTAAAAAGGATGGAGAAAACTCTGGATCGAAAGTGACTCAACCACCATTGTCCAGAAAATTTGGAATGGGGTGATTCACTTGGCCTGTCCTCTCACCACCATTTGGATGAAGTGTCTGAACTCACTCATATAGATTGATTATATTTCCACTCATGCCTTTAGAGAAGCGAACACCATTACTGATGCTCTTTCCAACAAGGGATTTCACCAGGATATGCTTTGGCTGGACGACCTTACTCCTGATCTTTTTCAGCTTTTTGATAAATATTGTAAAAAACTCCCTACTTTTATTCTCTTGTAACCCTTTTGTTTTTTATTTTCAATAAAATGTGCTTTGGTCTTTGACCAAGGCATCAACTTATTTAAAAAAACATAGTAGGGTTGAATTTATAGAAGCCAACATTCCAACATTTCATCGACATCATGCATGTGACTCAGGGTCGAAGACTAGATGGAATTGGTTCAACATATTCTATGGCCATAGTTTCATTAGAGCAGGAACCCCTCATTAGAAATTCTGTGCCCACCAATATAGGAACCCATGATCCCCCCAAATTAGATATTCAAAAAGAGCCTCCCCCTCCTAGAAATTCTCCCACCTTAGATGACGAGGAGGATTAATAAAATTATTATCCTATATTTGAAGAGGGTTTCAATGACACCATTGATGATATGTTTCAGGTGAACCTTGGTACTGAGACTGATCTATGGCCGACATTGATCAGTGAAAACATGCCTGAATAGGAGAAATAGTAGTACAGGCCCTTTTAGAAGCAACATCATGATGTATTTTCTTGGAGCAATGTTGATATATGAGGACTATACCCCCATGTAACCATCCACCATCTTTTTCTCCAATGGAATCATCATGGGTTCAAGAATCTACCAAAAAGATGAACCCTTCCCATGGTTCCATGTTTGAGGCTGATGTTGATAAGATCATCAGATCTAATTTTTCTGGGATGTTCAGTATACCAATTGGCTAGCCAACATCATCCCAGTCAAAAAGGAAAATGGGGAGAATAGAGTTGGTATTGACTTTTGGGACCTCAATCGACATTGTCTAAAGGAAGATTTTAACTGCCCAGGGAAAGAGTTGTTGATTGATGCTACAACCATGTTCTATATTCTCTCTTTTATGGATAGATACTCCAGGTAAAACCAGATTCAAATATCCCATGAGGAGGAAAGTTATACAACCTTTAGGTTTTCACTAGGGGCATTCTCTTACTAGGTTAATCCAATTTTATTTAAGAATACATGATATACATATCAGTGAACCATGAACGAAATCTTCAAACCAATTCTTTAGATGTTGGTAGAATGATACGTGGATGAATTGGTGGTTAAATCCCACTAGATTCAAAATCATTTCCGATACCTTGTAAAAGTTTTCATAATACTAAACTTTCTTTTAATTAAAATTGAACCCCCTTTAAGTATTCATTTTGGGTTACCTCCTAGAAGTTAATTGGATTCAATGTAAGATACAAATGAATCAATATTGACTTGAAAAAGATCAAGGACATCAGTCAGATGCCTCCCTTATCAAAATTCAGATGTTATTACTCCTATAATTTCACTTGTACTATATAAACCAATTCATCATGAATCTAGAGGATAGGTTTAATCACTTTTTTGGGTCCTGAATAAAGTCACCTTTTACTAGGGGGATGAGGAGTTCCAGACAACCTTTAAGAAAATCACACAGTATATTCTAAAACTTCTATTTCTAATGCATCCTATCATAGGGGATCCTTTTTTCCTTTATGTTACTACCCTGGAATGATACCTTAATGACCTTAATATATAGAAGAACAATGAGGGAAGATGAAATATGTTATGATATCTTAGTTTAATGATCCTATATAGATCGACCAATTTCACCCATATCGAGAAGAGATGTCTCATTTTAGTTTTCGTAGTGCATAAGTTTTAACATTATCTGATACATCATGAGATATAGATAGTGTCCTGAGTAGACTTTCTAAAGTATATCTGGAATTTCCCATGTTGATAGAATGGTTGGAATGTTGGGAAGTGATCCATCAATAGTTTGACATCGAGTTCATTTCATAAAATGATGTCAAGGGTTATACCTTGGTAGACTTCCTAGCCACCCATATGTCCCCTAACAAATTTACAATAGATGTTGATTTTCCAGAAGAGCCCATCCTCTTAGTGGATTAGGACATGCCATATTGGAATATTCATTTTGATGCTTCCTCGTAAATACAGATTTTCTAGAAGCTCAATGATCCCAGGATAAATAAATTATGTTTGGGGATCATCTTCATCACTCTGACATTGGCCATCATTCTATCGTTATTCCTTCTGTTGGAGGGTTTCACCAACAATGTGGCATTTTATCTTGCTCTCATTATAGGACATGATCTAGACCTTGAGATTTGATTTTTCCTGGTTTCATGTGAAATTTGACAATGAATTAGTCATCAAATAGATTAATAGTGAACATATAATTAGAAATATAGAGCTAATTCCCCTTCTGGAGTGCACTCGTTAACTGATGGCCTGGTTCCCTTCATAACCCGAAGTGACTCACGTCCCTCGATTATAGAATGGTCAATCTGATGCCTTGTACTATTTAGCCACATCTCTTATAAATCCTGACAAGGATGACCTGTTCATTCATTTGGAGTATCAAAGGGTCATCCCACCAAACATTTTAGAATATAATGATAGACAAAAATTAAACTATCTGGCTACATCTTCCCCTACATCAAGACAATCAGGATGCCTCATAGTAGAGGAAACTCTTTATAGGACATATCCTTTCACTAAATATCTCCATCAGGGAATTCTCCCACCATACCGAAATGAGCGTGATCAAATATGTTATCATGAAACATAATTTACACTCTAGAGAGGGAAAACCCTTGAGAAGACACATTACAAACATGGGTTTTATGGAATTATCCAAAATTTTATACAAGGAGATAAGATTCCCAATGTTATGCAAGAATTCCATGTCGGGTTCTATGGTTCTAATTAGATAGGATTGATGCTCTCCCAATGGATCCAATGGTTGGGTTACATTTTTGTCACTAAGGTCCATTAGTGCATTGAATTTGCAGAGAGATGTAATGTGTGTCAAATTCATCCCAAATTTGTGCATCGACCACAGAAGCTCCTCTACAATGCCTTGTATTCTTGGCCATTTTTCATTATGGGAACTTGATGTCATGGGACTATACCCAGCATTGAAATTTCACCTATTCATGTTCATTTTGATCACAGTAGATGTTTTTCCAAGTAGGTAAAAGCAATTCCCCTTAAGGAAGTTAAGGCCTGATCAATGATTGAGTTCTTGAAATCCCACAACATTTATAAATTTTGAGTTCCTCCTTCTATATACACCTAGAACAGTATCATATTCTGATATTATAAGCAGAAGAGGTTTCAAACCAAATAAAACATTTGATCAAAACATACTTCTTGCTACCATGTAGTGCAAATTGGAAAAATTGAGGTGTTCTAGAAGACCCTATATAACTTTTTGTAGAAAATGGTGGGCTAAAATATGAAGAGTTGTGTAGGAAATCTCCCAAATGTACTATAGGACTATCAGATAATGACTCAAAATTAAACCTACGTGACTCCATATTTTCAGTTTTGTTGAAAAATTGTTGTCCTTACCATATATGTTTTGTTTCCGTCACTCCAAATATCCTTCTATGATTAAGAAGATGCTACAAAAATGGAAAATGTCCATCTAAATGAGATGGAATCACTCTATGATAATAGGATCTAGGCCTTGTATAATCTAGATAAGCAATGAAATATGATTGTTATAGCATTTAATAAGAATTTTTTCCTCCTCTCCTTTCTCGAAGGTGATATTGTATTGGATCTCAGAACGCTAATGATACCAAGAAAGAATCAGCCAATATTGGAGACCATGTGGTAAAGAACTTTCATCATTCATAATGTCTATTCTAATAGAGAATAATATTTCATCAACATGGATGGAGAGGGTATTAACCATACCTCCAATTCCAACTTTCATATGCAGTACATCACATGAGGATCTTACCACATCCTAGGAACAAGATTTTAAACTATGTACTAGGTCTGAACCCTATGAACTTAAACTGGGATCCTTATTCCAAGAATCATGACATAATACATAAGTTCAGTCTTCTCTGGAATACATAGTGTGTCACTGTGCCTCTTAGTCCCTCATTCACCACAGATTTTTCACTTCACAAAATTATATATATCATCTTGAGCAGCCCCTCCCCAGGTTCCAAACTCTATGACCTTAAACTGAGATCCCCAATGGAATGAACTCTATGAACATAAAATAGGATTGTAAGTCCAATAATCATGACTTTAAAATATGCATAGGTCCTCTTACTATTGTGTTGTGTACACATTAGGTGGCCTCCTAGGCCCCTCCATTGATGTTAGGTTACTACAGCCACACTACACATATCTCTTTTGGAATTCTCACCCCATGGTCTAAACTCTATGACCATAAACTAGAATCCCCGAGTCTAAGGATAAATACTTGAAACTTTTTGAAAGTATCCTCAAGAATATTTTTTGTGGTGTTGGTCCTCCTTATTCCTCATTCACATCAGGTTTTCTATTTCACCTCACTACACATATCTATTCAAGATGCACACTTATGGTCCTAACTCTATGACCATAAACTAGTAGTCATACTATGGTCCAAGTGACATGAAATTGCACTTATTGAAAAAGATCCAATCATTATGAACATTGCATACTTTTATCCCCTATAGTTTGAGTTATATTACATTGAACTAGAAATCTTGATATCTCAAACATATGATGTTAAACTACGATCTTACCTCATATAAAATTAGGATGTGTCTTAGTAAGAGATGATTTTTACCCCCTTTTAAATTAGGATACCCCATACGATAAGTATGATAAGGTAAAAAAACATTACACATTCCCCAAACATGGGATGCCTCACAATAACCATGATAAACCTAAATTCCCATCACTAGAGAGGATTAACCCCATTGGTGTTGGTCTTCTACCACAACATGTTACATATCTACGCATTTATTGATTCTCATACCCATGGGATATTTAGAGATGTTAGTAATTATCATATTTAGTCCTAGATGAAAATTCATCAACCCTTTGTCCTTTTAGAACCAATTGTGGTATAAGAGCCTCCTTTGGATCCATTTACATCAGGTATTCCCTCTATCCGTGCCACATAGGTACCTCGCCAACATTTCCATAGTCCAAGAATCATGATGTTAAACTATTTTCTATCTTTCCCCCAATCAAATAATTATTACCCTAAATATGTTCCATTTTATTTTGTGTACTTGTGTAGTACATGATCTTCCTTTGGCTCATTCACGATGGGTTTTAACTCATTCGTTCCTCACAAGAACCCTTGAAACAAAATTTTTTTACAGTCCATACATCATGACATTAAACTGATTTCCCATAATCTAAAAAATATTACTTTAATCTTTTTCCCATTGCCTATACTATATTAAATTAAAATATTTGTATCATCTTCTAGAACTATAAGTTTCTTGATTCCCATCATAAGGGAACACATAAGTTTTCCATGAATTTCTGTCTCTAGGCCCGATTATAAATTCACTTAAAAACCATCCATTATCTATGTTGTAATCACACTAAGATGTCCCACATGTCTCCTTCTAGGTATATGACACATTCATTTACCTTGACCCATTAGTAGGTCGATATGACCTCATATATTTATATGAGGTTGAAAAGAATAGGTACCCTATGTGAAATCCTGATAACACCCTTGTTGCATGATGTTAAACTATAGTCTTTCCCCAGAAAAGTTTGTAAAGCCTTTGAATTTGGGACTATCTTATCCCATATCAAACCAGGATTTCCTGTATGAAAAATATTGGATGAAAAAACACTAATATCATTATAAAACAATGTTAAAATATAGCCTTACCCTATATAAACCTATCTTGCATCATATAAAGGTATGAGAAGATTCAATACTCTTTTTAAGAGGGTATCCCTTTACCATCATCGGTCATATACCACACAATGTCTTATATCGACATTTGGCCAGATTTCAATCATCATGGGAAACATAGTGATGATCAAATATTTTATCGTGGGTCCGACCCCTCTGTTGACTCATCACATAGCCTTTTCCATCCCTAGTTTTATGAACCCATATTTATGTAATTAAATTAAAAGTCAGGGTACAAGCATCACGAACTTAAACTGTTTGAAAATATCCCATATTTTACGAATGGAATGGGGCCTTTTATCTTAATCCAAGAAAAACACTTTTCCATTCCCATTATCTGGACTTTGTGACATTAAATTTTTAGTAGAACCCATGTTCTAAAGTTATGACTCTAAACTATGTGAAGGCATCCTCTAGAATAAAATCTATGGATTTACATCTATTATCCCTCCATTCATGTCGATTTTGTCAATTCTTCATGCTATGCATGTCCTTACTAGGTGTTACTTGGTCCATTATCCATGAAATTAAACTGAAATCCTTGGTCCAAGCATAATGTACATAAAATAGTTTCTCATGGTCCAAAATTTATGACTTCAAACCAAATTCCATAGTCCAATAATCATGACCTTAAACTGTGTGTGGTTTGTCTTAGGGGTGTTTCGTGTGACATCAGGTTGCCTCCTAGGACCTTTATTGGAATCAGGAAACTATCCTTTGATATCACATGCTTTATTTTGAGACACCCTCCACATGGTCCATGAATAATGACCATAAAATATATATTACCCACCCCATATTCTATTTCTTGGTGCATGGTCACCCATAATTCTACCTTTTATCACCTCAATTCAATTCGGATGGGTGGCCATTATTCACATTGCTTCAGACATTTAATGCACAGGATGTAAAACTACCTGATTTTGGTTCCAAATAAAATGATGTTAAAACTGATAATACATATTTCTCACCATACAGTGTTATACTTATTGTCTAGCAACCTCACCATAACATGTTAAAATAAATTCTAATCATCCTCATTGCACGATGTAAAACCACAAGCCATCTTAGGCCCTCTACCATGTATCTCTTTCTTCTGATGCCGGTCACCTACCACATAGTTCATGTTCTTCAAATATTACTAAGAATCCCAGAGTATTCTCCCTCTAGATGAAGAGTTTGAATATTTTTAGACCAACATTCATAACCAATATGCTCTAAGTCATGGTGGCATAATTTTTTTAGTGTTGAATCAATTCGATCATCCCATCACATCATTTCCAAGATTCAAATTCCCTTTATTTTGGATCCTCATCCTTTTACATGTCTAATGGTGCCCCCTAAAACCAATGGTGTTTGGAAAATATGGATCACCTACCATCCTGAGTCAACTCCTTTGGGGAATATTGTTAACATCCTGAGGGACATTCTGGGTTTCGAACATGGTTAACAATTGACCGTTTTTTGGTTTTTCGCCATTCCGGGTAAAGTGATATGGATGTTTTATGTTAAACATGCTCAGTAGTTGTCCTATTTATTGACTCCACACCCCTTTTGTTCAAGATTTTGGGCATTATGATTCAAATTTTAATTCCCCTTGACTTAGGTAGAATTCAATGCCCTTGGAATTACCCCATTCATGAACTAATGCACACCTGGAAAGATAGTGGTTTATTCAGTGAGCCCCTCATTCTCCAACTTTATTCCCTCCCGACCTGATCACTCCCTGTAGTAAGTCAGTAATAATAGACCTTGAGTGTTCAACGATATCTTGATTCCATCATATGAATGATTAATCACATATTCATCCATTTTTTCTCACCCAGTGTGTAACGTCCCAGTTCCAGGTTCCACTCAACAGGTGCCTCGAACCCTATTCACCACGTGACCTCAAGCTCATTTCCTCAAACGCCAGAGGCTGCCGTCTAGCAGCAAGGGCCCAGGTCTGATAGTGGGGAAACTATGCCCTCATTTATCAAAGTGTAGCGCAGTGAAATAAAATAAAAAGTATACAACAACAGCGGAAGCAATAAACCATACACATTATTATAAAAACTGCAGAAAAATATAAACAACCAGGTATATAGATATGATGCAACATGTCTCAAGTTCTATGAAAATAGCTAGAACATGTTACATAACAGTACCATACAATACAGATTATAACAAAGCAAAAACAAAATAGTTGGTATCATCGTGAGCCTAAGCCTGGTCCCATGCTCCCCTACTCCTCAGCAGCTATCAAGTACCTGTATAAGGACCCTTTCCTTTATCCACACCTGCAGAAACGTAATCTGTTTGGGCTGAAAAGCGTGACCCAAACAGGGTGTGAGAAATAATTCCCAGTAGGCACCCACTAAAGGCCCATGCTCAACTGTGTGTAAACATGCAACAACAGTGTGAAAAAGTAAATGAAATAAACTAAGCAGTACTCAAATGTAACTAACTTTACCAGTTATATTTCCATTTTATTATTCATTTCATCATTAATTATAATGAAACCACCACAATGAATTTCTATGTAAACAGTCAGTGTCCTCAGACACACAAACCCTTACCCCCAGGTAACCAGGATCCAACCCATAGGTAATCAGTATCTTTCCCTCAATAAAAACAGAAATTTCCCTCAGGCGTATGAAGTGTCACCCACAGGAACAGAGTCTATTGCCCATATGCACAAAAGAAGTTGCCCTCAGGCTAAAATATGCACTGCCCTAAGGCTAAGCAATGCACTGCCCTCGGGCTAAACAAGTAACCGGGCCATTCCCAACATGTAAATAATCAGTTCACATAAAATCGATCTCAAGGAAATTTAAAAAACATTATCACAATGGAATACACTCGGGTATCCTGGCCAAACAGCTAAATAGGGGAAGGCAACCCCAGGGTGGTCTTGGATCCAAGCAGCGATCCCAAACAGCATTTTAATATCACATTTAAGTACCTATAAAATTCTAGGTATTTAATTTAACATGGACTCAACCATACATGACCCCATTCATGGGCGCGTATCACAACAGTACACAAAACACACATCAGTTGGAAAATTAAACACCAAGCCACCTACCTTAAACACCCAAAAACGGTATACCCGAACGACACCTTCTGAAACATCCAAGAAAGTCATATATCTGAGGTAAAATAATTATAATTCAATCTAATATGACTTACTTTAGATGAATAATTGGAATGAAAGACTCAAGGAGAAGGATGCTCTTACCTGTGCCGTTCCAACGTGATCGACAAAAGTGGAAACGGATTCCCGACGTGAGATCGGGAACTCCATGAAGGTTCGGCCGTCCTCTCCCGATCACCAAAACGTGTCCAAAGCCTCCTCTGCCAAATGAGGAGGCTACATCCCGTTTTAAGTGAAAAAAACAAAATACATGTCATGTACTCTCAAGTACACGACGTGTACTTTCCATTTTTTAACTGTTGCTCTGGCGGCTTTTCACCAGCGTGGCACTGTTTATCTGTCGACATGAATGCACAGAGTGTATGCCTCTATACACGGCATGTATTGTCACCCAACTGGCCACCACCTTACTATTTCATCTACCAACTGACTATAAAGTGTGTGAAGGACCACTACATGGAGTGTAGTCGATTTTTTACACCCTTAGTCGCTAACATGGCTACACACCCTGGGTACTGATCCCACACGGCCAAAAGTACACAGCGCGTGGAAACGTACATGGCGTGTACTTCCAAAACTTGGGACTTTTCCCCATTTTCCTTATTTTCTAAAAAACACATAAGTAAAGGAGAAAATAAGAAACCCGTACCTCCAAAATAAGAACCGGGTTCTTACAAACTTTCCCCCTTAAATAAATTCATCCCCAAATTGTCCTTCCAAGGGTGGTGAAGATAAATCTTAGAATAGCTCTGGACATTGAGCATGTAAGTCGGTCTCTGGCTCCCAGGTCTCGTCCTGTGCTCGACCATGCTGCCATTGCACCCGTACGAGGGGAACTAACCGGCCTCAGAGAACCTTCGTGCTTATATCAACGATATGAATCAAATGCTCCTCTAAGGACGCATATACCCCCAGCTCAACCTCCTCGGGCTGAAAGACATGAGATAGGTCTGAAAGATAACGGCACAATCGAGATACATGGAAGACTTCGTGCATGGCTCGGTACAACTGTGGTAACTGTAACCGATAGGAAACCAGCCTGACTCTCTCCAGAATCTCAAATGGCCCCACATACCTTGGTGAAATTTTACCCTGTTTCTTGATTCGCCTGTGTCCCAACCTCGGTGAAACACACAAGAAAACCAGATTCCTGACCATGAACTCCAAAGGTCATCTGCGGTGATCAGCATAATATTTATGACGAGACTGTGCAGTAACCATATGATTCTAAATCAACTGGACCAGCTCAAAAGTATCCTGCATGAGATGTTGTCCCAGTAAAGCTGCCTCACCTGCCTCTATCCAACACAATGGTGATCGGCATGGCCTACCATATAATGCCTCGTATGGTGCCATCTCAATAGTTTCCTGAAAACTGTTATTGTAGGCAAACTCGACTAGGGGTATGTGCTTCTCCCAAGATCCCTCAAAGTCTAGGACACATGAAAGCAGCATGTCCTCAAGCACCTGTTTCGTATGCTCTGACTGGCCATCAGTCTCAGGGTGGTAAGCTATGCTCCGAAACATCTTTGTACCCAATGCCCTATAAAAAACCTACCAAAAACGTGACGTAAAATGGGTGTCCCTATATGAAATGATAGAACGAGGAACCCCATGAAGACGTACGACCTCTCAAATATACAAATTTCTGAGCACATCAACACTGAAGGTCTCCATGATCGACAAAAAGTGAGTTACCTTCGTGAGTCTATCCACAACAACCCATACAGAATCATTTCCTCGAGGTGACCTCGACAACCCAGTCAAACAAGTCCATCACGACATCATCCCATTTCCAATCCGGGATGGGTAGCTGCAGTAACGGTCCGGCTGGCCTCTGATGCTCCGCCTTCACCTGCTGACAGGTGGAACACCTCGTAACAAAACCAGCTACATCTCTCTTCATACCTGGCCAGCAGTACTGACTTATCAAGTCACGGTACATCTTGGTAACCCCAGGATGAACTTCCCAAGCTGAATCATGAAATTCCCACATTAGATCCTCATGTATATCCCCTGGAACCCACACTCGTCCATGGAAACACAGAATTTCATCATCGCCTATCGTCCAACCAAGAGGAGGGTCCTTACTTGCCACTGACTCCCGTAGAACTTGGACTTCTGAATCAGATATCTGTCTCATCCACACTCTATCCAGAAGGGTATATGTCACAGCTAAAGATGAAAGATAGGTTTTCCCCTGATTGTCACGCACCTCCAAATGCATCTCAGAGAACAAAGCCACAAGCTGCCACTCATTACTAGCCTCCTGAACAACCTGTATTTGAGTCTTCTTGCTCATTGCATCAGCTACGACATTACCTTTACCAGGTGTGTAGTAAAGCTCATAATCTAAGGACTGAAGGTATTTGACCCACCTTTGATACCTTAGATTCAAGTCACACTGAGTAAAGATATACTTGAGACTTTTGTGGTCGGTGAAAACCACAAAATTTTCTCCCAATAGATAATGTCTCCAACAACTTAACGCATGAACAACTGCAACCAACTCGAGATCATGCATCGGGTAATTCCTCTCATGTGGCCTCAACAGCCGAGACCCATACACAACAACTCAATTTCCCTGCATCAACACTGCTCCTAGCCCAATAACTAATTCATAATAGTAAACTGAATAGCTCTTTCCCTATTCTAGAAGTATCTGGACTGGTGTTGATGTCAACCTTCACTTCGGGTCCTGAAAGGCTATCTCGCAAGCTTCCGACCAAACGAACTGCACACCCTTCTTAGTCAAACCAATAAACAACGCTATTAAGAAGGATAAGTCCTATATGAAGAGTTTGTAGTAACCAGCCTGCCCTAAGAAACTCTGTATTTCAAACACGTTCTTAGGATACTCCCAGGAAACTACTACTCTCACCTTCTTTGGTTCTACTGTAACTCATGACTCTGAGATGATATTACCAGGAAGTGAATCTGGTCCATCCAAAAGTTGTACTTTGAGAGCTTATCATACATCTGATTCTCTCTTAGTGTACTCAATACGATCTCAATATGGGTGGCATGGTCATGTCGAGTGTGAGAGTACACCAATATGTCATCCATGAATACTACCACAAAAGAATCCAGATAAGGATAGAACACATGATTAATCAGAGCCATGAAAACTGTTGGTGTGTTCATGAGTCCGAACGACATAACCAAGTACTCTTACAGACCATATCTGCTCCGAAAATCTGTAAGCGGTATATCCGATGGTATCACGCATAGCTGATGATATCCTTACCTCAAGTCAATCTTCGAGAAAACTCGTGCTCCACGAAGTTGATAAAAAATATCATCAATCCTTGGAAAGGGATATCGGTTCTTAACCGTCAACTGGTTCAGCTTTCGATAATCCACACAGAGTCTGTGCGTACCATCCACCTTCTTCACAAAAAGTACAGGCGATCCCCAAGGAGAAGTACTGGGTCGGATGAAACCCTTTGCCTGTAACTCCTCTAACTGCCTCTTGAGCTCCTGCAACTCTGGTGTAGCCATCCTATAAGGAGGAATGGACACTGGTGCTACTCCTGGAACAAGATCAATAAATAAATCCACCTCACGCTCCAGAGGTAGGCCCGAAAAATCGTCCAGGAAGAGATCCCTGAAACGATAAACCACTAGAGGGAAATCCATATGACAAGTCCCCTAATCATCCAGATATAAACTCGCAATCTGGGATATGAATCCACCTCGCCCATGATTCTCTGGTCCATCCCAACTCGCCTGAACATCCCACTCGCCCTTGTATAGAAACTCTCCACCCTCTGGGGATGTGAAACACACCCTGTGACGATAGCAGTCTACAAAGGATTGAAAGGGAACCAACCAGTCCATCCTGAGATTGATGTCATAATCTATCATCTCTAAGACATAGAGGTCCCAAATAATGTGACACCCACCAACCTCTAGGGGAACTCCTTGAACTGACGCACACCAGCCATTCTAGTCCCCAATGGAGTGTCTAGCGTCATCACAACATAAGAAAAAGAAACACAGATCCCAAGGCTCTCCACAACGGGCACAGATACAAATCTATGTGTAGCAACCATATCGAAAATCACTGAAGATAAAACAAGAGCTACTAGAATAGTACCTCTGACTGTAGAAGGTCCGGGATCCTTCTCTTGCTGGGTATGTTGCACTCATATGCCTGCCCAATGTCGTGGCCCTATGACACAGCCTGGCTACCCAAAGCTGTCCCGCCCTGCTGGCTCTAAGATCCTGGTGTCTTGCTACCATGGCCATGACCACCTTCCTTGCCTTCATGCCCTAACGTATTCTAGTTTCCCGAATGGTAAGAAGATGCTGGTCCTACTCCCTCACGTGGAGTCTGCATAGAACCCCTCTCACTAGCCACTAGTGGAAACACCCTTCAAAAGCATTGCAGATGACCCATCTTGCTGCAATATCGACACTCCACTAGGTCACATGGAAACTTTGGTCTCTTGTTCCCCTCCTTACCACACTGGTAGCACATGACCTGGCCACCTAAAACATTCTTCTGGCTGGTACTACCACCCTGAGAGAAGTCCATTTGTCTCTTCCTCTTGACAGCAGAAATAATACCAGAAACTGGTGCTGAACCACCCTCGCCCACACCACTATCTTCCCATAGGTTCCTCTTTATAATCAGCACCTGGATCACAATAGCATGTACTGAAGGCAACCTGAAAACATTCACCAGTTCTCGGATGTCATATCGAAGACCATCCTCGAAGCCTCTGGCTCTCAACGTCTCATCACCCACCATCACGGGTGCAAAACGCTGAAGCTCGGTGAAACGAGCAGAATAATCCATCACCAACGTAGCACACTACTGCAGATTCATGAACTCTCAAGCTCTGTCTTCTCTCAGCATCTCTGGGAAAAAGAATTTATAGAAGGATATCTGAAAATATTCCTACACCATGTACCTGTGATGCTCTAATTGGGTGGTAACATCCCACCATCTCTTGGCAGAATCACGCAGCATATAAGTCGCGAGCTTGACCCTCCGACCTGGAGGTGTCTCTAGATGCTCTAAAATAGTATTCATAGACCCCAACCAAGGATCCATATCCTATGGTCCTCCATCCCCTGAAAACGTAAGTGGATGCTGCTTCTGGAAGATATGAGTCAGCTCAGCCATAGATGTGGCAGCCAGCGGTGCTCCCTGAAAGGTCTGCATGAAACGCATAAAGCCATCACGGAATTTTGCCTCCATGCATATGTCTGGTATAACGGCTGGCACCACATCTGGCTCTACTGGAGGATCCACTGGTATCCCATGGCCTACTATCTCTAGAGTATAATCATTACCGCTCTCCTGGAGAACAATGCGTGGTCATCTTAGTGGCATACATCTACAAGGTTAAACACACACCTTAGATCAAGATTATCAAAGACTGATGTGAAGGAACCCTAAAAGGGAACAGGAGGACGAAGGCATTCAAAATTTGAAAAACAAGACCACACGACTTGTATAATGACTACACGACGTGTACTTGAACTCTTCCCCTACCCGGGTCCTTCTATACTGCTATGCTACACGGCTCCTGTTGAACCAAACTACAAGGCGTGTATATAATCTACAATGTGTGTATGGTGTAATTTTACAACTGCCCGTGTCATTTGTGACATAGCCGACTACTCGGTTTGACACTACACGGCGTGTTACACCCACACACGGCGTGTACACCACCCCGTTTCTCAGCCACACGGCTAAGTCCATACGGTCTTTCCTCAGACAAGACAACACGGCATGTCCCAGAGGTGCACGACGTGTACTAGATGAGCTTCACCGACCCGTGTTGTTAGTTACACGACCGGACACATGGATCACACTACATGGCGTGTTCTATATACACACGGAATGTTCATGAAAGGATTACACTGACCCATTTTGTTAGTTACACGGCCGGAACCCAGGTCAGACTATATGATGTGTTCGATAGTGGACACCACATGTATGTATTAAGGTCTCCTCCATCCGTGTTGTTAATTACACGGGCGAACTCTGGGTCTACACTACACAATGTGTACATCCGGTACATGGTGTGTGTTCCCCAAACATTTCCCTTCCCCGTGTCTCCGCCCACACGGTTTATGACACGGGAAGAGACTACAAGGTGTGT
Source organism: Viscum album (assembly GCA_963277665.1). NCBI lineage: Eukaryota > Viridiplantae > Streptophyta > Magnoliopsida > Santalales > Viscaceae > Viscum > Viscum album. The sequence continues at coordinate 169,726,797 of OY728150.1, read as the reverse complement.
ACTTAGGGTAAACGCTGTGTACTCAAAATGTTTTCTTTTCTTCCCAAATAGAAGAACATACACGGCGTGTTTAACGTACTACATGGCATGTATACTGGGTTTTCCGAACAATATGCCTCAGAAACTTCTTCGGAACCCAGAAAATGCTGAAAAAAACACCTAAGTGTCAAATTCCGACCTGTGAGGGACGATACTCCCCACGAATCAAAGTTTGAAATCTTATCTGTGTTATAAAAAAATAAACAGTCAATGATCCACCAAATTCTGGTCAAAGAGGGCCCATACTCCCCAAAAACCAATGTTCGGTGTCCATTCTTTCAACAGGCTCACACAAACATACCCTATCACTTAACATGTATTTATCAAAAAGCTATCACAACAACACCTTCTCTAGCATAATAACTATTATAGCATCATAAAATTTCTAATGCACCTACGTGGCCGGGAACTATTCATGGAATATGATTTCTAGCATGTGCCTAAATGATGCATGAGATGGCATACCCTCATCTCATCGGGTTGCAACTAAATAGAACCAATGGATAAATTATAAATAGCACAATCTCAAGTGCATCATCCAACAATGAAATCAAATCAACAGTAAAATTTGAAAAATTAAAATAATTGCAAAAATACGAGGTAGATTGGCTTTTCCCTATACATGGGTTAGCTATTCCCAGGCACAACTTATTATCAACTACCATTTTCCGTCCTATCCCTGGATAAGGCTCAAAATAGTAAGTCAAAGAAAAGAAACCCCTCTGATACCACTTTGTAACATCCCGGTTCTGGGTGCCACTCAACGGGAGCCCCGAACCTAGTTCGCCATATAACCTCATGCGCGATTTCCCAAATGACAGAGGCTGCTGACTAGCAGCGAGGGCCCAGGTCTGATAGTGGGGAAACTATACCATCATTTATCAAATTGTAGCACAGTGGAAGAAAATAAAAAGTATAAAACAATAGCGGAATAAATAAACCACACACATTATTATAAAACTGCAGTAAAAGATATCAACCAGTTATATCGATATGATGCAACATGTCTCAAGTTCTAATAAAACAGCCAGAACATATTACATAGCAGTACCATACAATATAGAGTATAACAGATCAAAACAAAACAGTCGGTAGCATCGCGAGCCTAAGCCCGGTCCCATGCTCCCCTACTCCTCAGCAACAATCAAGTACCTGTATAAGGACCCGTTCCCTTATCCATACATGCAGAAATGTAATCTATTTGGGCCAAAAAGCATGACCCAAATAGGGTGTGAGAAATAATTCACAGTAGGCACCCACCAAAGGCCCATTCTCAACTGTGTGTAAACATGAAACAAAAGTGTGTAAAAGTAAATGTAATAAACTAAGTAGTACTCAAAATTAAATATCTTTACTAGTTATATTTCCATTTTATTACTCATTTCATCATTCATTATAAAGAAACCACCACAGTGAATTTCTATGTAAACAGTCAGTGTCCTCAGACATGCAAACCCTTAGCCTTAGGTAATCCGGATCCAACCCGCATGTAATCAGAATCTTTCCCCCATACATAAAAAAATTTTCCCTTAGGCGTACGAAGTGTCACCCTCAGGCACATAATCTATTGCCCACAGGGACAGAATAAGTTTCCCTCAGGCTAAAAGATGCACTGCCCTCAGGCTATGTAAAGCACTTCCCTCTGGCTAAACAAGTTACTGGGCCATGCCCAACATGTAAATAAGCAATTCAAATATAATTCCTCTCAAGGAAATTTAACAAACATTATCACAATGGAATACCCTCAGGTATCATGGCCAAACAGAGGAACGCACCCTCTGGTTGGTGCTGGATCCAAGAAGCTATCCCAAACAGAAATTTAATATCACATTTAAGTACCTATACAATTCTAGGTATTTAATTTACCAAGGCCTCAACCATACGTCACCCCATTCATGGGCGTGTATCACAACTGTACACAAAACTCACATCAGTTGGAAAATTAAACACCAAGCCACCTACCTTAAACACCCAAGAATGGTATACTCGAACGATGCCTTCTGAAACGTCCAAGAACATCTTAGATCTGAGGTAAAATAATTCTTATTCAACCTCAAATAACTTCTCTTAGAGGAAGAATAGGAATGAAACACTCAAGGAGAAGGAATCTCTTACTCGTGCAGTTCTAACGTGATTGACGGAAGCAGAAACGGATTCCTGACGTGCGATCTGAAACTCCACGAAGGTTTGGTCGTCCTGTCCCAAGCTCCAAAAAACGTCCAAAGCCTCCTCTACCAAATGAGGAGGCTACTGCCCATTTTAATCGAAAACAATACATGGAATGTACTCTCAAGTTCACAACGTGTACTTTCCATTTTTTAACTATTCCTCTGGTGAATTTTTGCCAGCATGGCACTGTTCATATGTCGACATGAATGCACAACGTGTATGCCTCTATACATGGCATGTATTGTCGCCCAGCTGGCCACCGCCTTACTATTTCATCTGTCGACTGACTACACAGTGTGTGAAGGACCACTACATTATGTGTAGTCAGTTTTTTACACCCTTAGTCGCTGACATGGATACACACCCTGTGTACTCATCCCACACAGCCAAAAGTACATGGCGTGTGGAAAAGTACAAGGCAGGTTGAAAAGTACATGGCGTGTACTTCCAAAACTTGGGATTTTCCCCTAGTTTCCTTATTTTCTCAAAAACATTTAATGAAAGGAGAAAAGAAGAAACCCATACCTCAAAAATAAGAACCGAGTTCTTACATAGTGCATGTTCCATGTGGGCATAGGGATTGGTTGTTGGGTATCACATGAATATGATTGAAGAAAAAAAGAACATATTCAATCACGAAAAAGTTTAATAAATCAAGGGTTTAGAGGGTATTCCACATTTTGGATCCCCTAATATGAAAAATTACTTTAGAAGATATTTCTATAGATTGAGAACATGGGCTTAGCTAGCCTCCACTGAGTGGCCTCGAGGGTCCACTACCACACTTCCAGATCCACATTCACTTCATCTACTTTAGAGGGACCATATTTTTCCTTGATCTGATGCTGATCCTTCTCAACCTAGTACCTAGCCACAAAAGATGTTTCCTCTTCCACCTTTTCATTATTCACATGATGTTGATCCTTTAGACTATTGATTATCTTAGTCTGGGTATGAGTGACCACCGCGTGCTCCTCTGTCAACCTCTCTAGGAAGGTGATCTCTCCTTTAACCTCCTCGACTGACTTGGAGCACTCGACTATTTGGTTCTTCCAGAGTAGGTCTTCCATTTGGTATGCATCCAATCTATAAGGAACTCTTGGGATAACATGTGAACGATGATAGAGTCTACTCCACTAGTCCCTAGGATGTCTAGACAGTATTAGAGAGACCCCATCCAACTTAGAGGGTCAGCTATAGCAGTGTAGGTGATGAAGCACCACACTTTCATCCACGCCTTGAGACGAACAATCTAATTCACCTCTACATATTTAAAGACCAAATATTCAATTTATTAAGGAGGTATAGGTTTGAATGGGGGAAATTACACCAATATATCATTATCTAGATCCTCCAGTTGTAGGTATTCATGTGTGAGTACATAGAGATCTACTCCCAAGAATATCTCTTTTTCAGCCTCCCCACCTCTGGTAGAAGACTTCACTATACCTTATGGAAACCTGTAGGTGGATGTGGCTATTCTAGATCCCTTAGCTACCCCTTTGGGTAGTGAAACCTTAGATTTAGCCCCTAAATCCACCACCACTAGAAATTATTAGGTAGATGCATTGAATATATCTTCCCCAGTCACCTCAGATGATAGTACAATTGTTTCCTCCTCTAACATGATTTCAGATCCAATAGCCACCTCCTGTGGCACCACTATTATAGGATCCAACATTATGGATCCTTCATCCAACCCTAGTTTAGGAATTATCTTGAATCCCTCCATCGAGGTCATGGTGTCAGTAGTCCCTTATGGTAGAAAATCAATTATTAAATTTACCACTACGGTCTCCTCAACCATTTATGATGGGAGAGAAATATCCTTCATCACTGTCTCAACCGCAGGAACCAATAATACATTTTTTGGTGCTGGTGTATGAGTCCTGAACATCATTTGAACTGCCATTTCAAGTTACATAATTCAAGCTTTGAGATACAAGGAAAAGGATAGAAGGGAGTAAATGAGGAAGAGACTAATGTGAATTGTATAGCCCAATGAGCATCTCTAAGAGCTTCTTAGGTAACCACCTTGGTCAATTTACCTCTATGTACACTTCCTTAGTTGTAGGCACTTATGGTTGGATTTTTGTAGCCAAAACATAAAAAAGGATCCCACAATTCCACTTAAAGGGTTGAGGTCCATCTCTATTCTTTTCTGGACTGTTTCTGACCCCCCTCTCCTCCATGTCTGATTCCTACACCAGAAAGAGAAAAAGGGGTTTGGAAAAAATTATAGGAACATGTTATATCCGAGGAAAATAGATACAAATATTTTCCTGGTCAGCATCAAGGCTTCCTGCTATAGGAGAGCCTCTGTAGGCACTGCTTCCACATGAATCATCTGACTCCTCTGGTAAAGGCACGACCACATACAACTTAGCCACCAAAAACTATGAGGGAGAGGTCATGTTCTGTATCACCTTTACATGGTCAGGCATAGGACTCTTAGTGACCTGAGAATTGATTAGGTCCTCCAAAACTACAACATATGTGTCCGCCTCTTCCCTGGATGCCTGAAAACTATCATTTGAATGATGAATCCCAACAAGATGCATCCTGTCACTATTAAGATGCTTCTATATTCTATGTTCATTGGATAAATACCTATAAAAATATCATTTGTACCATGAAATGGTAATGAAAAGGTCATTGAGAATATCTACGCAATGCTAATTCTTCCCTAGATCTTGGATGAATGTCTTTGGAACAATCAGTAGGGATTGCCTTCCTCATGCTATCGCTGGACTAGGAGCATCGGGCCTAATGTTCCTCCTCTCCCTATGAATCCCTACAATTTGGAGACATGAACTTCTGTTACAACTTTTTCTACCCAAAAAACTAGGATGGCTCTACCACCATAGTGTGCAATGACCACAACTAACTCTGGATTTATTACTAAAGGGCCACCCTTCATTGGATTGGGTGGTCCGCCACTAAAAAATATCGCCGAGATATGTGCTCACCCAGCTTAGCATGTATTCACAGATGAGTCCATACGTAGTGGTAGTTGGAAAAAAATCATTCAACATTTTACCATCCTCATGTTTAAAGTTGCACAAAATATTCCTCAACACTGAAGGATAGAGTTCATGGCTCACTTTTATGTATAACTTTAGCATTATCTACTGCATACATCTGATCTCCCTTGCACAAAAATGGAGTTTTATGGTTCACAGATCAGCTCAAAGATGAAACTCACTGCTAGTACCATGCCTATGAAGTGATTAAGGTAACATAATTTCTCAACATAAAGTACATCACCATTAGTAACTGTCCCCATTAGAATGGGGAATGACTGAAATTTGAAGTGATCTGCCAAACCAACTGTAAGATCCCAGGTTTTTCTTGAGGTACTGATATTTACATTTGGGTAAAATGTGTTTAACTTTTTTTTGGAATATACCCTAAGATTGGATACGGTCTGGTTGGGTTGTTTATGAGAAACTAGTGCAAAAATAGGCCGAAGGATGTCTATAGGCCAACTAAACATTGTGTAATGGAAGTACACATCGTGTACACCCAGTTCAAAATGTGTAGTGGCAGTTAATGATGTGTATGGGTTTTTATTCTAAAAACATTTGTAGTACTGGGCCTACACATCATGTACTAGCTAGCCCATTTTTTATAAAAGGGGATGTGGCCTCATTCTTTCTTATGTATAACCTTTTCATCTTGTTTTTGAATCCTAAATCTATCTAATATGGGTTTTTAGATCTACATGCCATCTAGACTCTGATTTGAGTTTGGTTTGTCTTTTTGGCACCATATCAGTAAGTAGTTGATTCTTTTTTAGTCATTATTGATTATTCGGAACAAAAAACTTGCTATTTTCATTTGTGATTATATTCCCTAATATCCAGTTCTTTATCCATTCTTCATATTTCTCCTAAACAAGGACGAATCAGGACTTGATATTGGATGAGATCTCTACTACTGAGGCAAGGTTTGTGGTTAATACATTTATTCAGCTTTTCTGGTGATTTTCAGGAGTTCATAATTTTTTTCTACCTGCCAAACTCTCTGGAAGGGCCCTGTTTTTAAGAGAAATACTCTTGGTAGGTTTAGTTAGACATAGTGAGGATACCCATAGGTTCTGTTTAGGTATGTTTTCACCTATTTCCCAATTCAATGTCACCCAAGGAGTCAATATTAAGTAATTTACGTATTTTTATTATTCAAACAACCCAAGGGGTGTTTCTTTTTCCTTTCTAGTTAGAGGAAGTCCTTTGATGCCTTAAAGTGTTTGAATATCTACTTAGGAGATTTACATCCTCCTTTCATTGTTATATTTTGTTGTTCCATGAATATTATTAACTAGCTAGTATTGTTATATGGATAACATGGGTGGGTATACCTATATGAAATGATCAATGGAATGTTCAAGGGATTATATGAGAGGGTAGTCCCATATGCTTGTAGTTGATAAATGAATTCCATGAGGGGGTATACTCATGGTTTTGTGCATGTTTATGTGAGTGGGTATACTCACATGGAATGAATGGTTTAAATTTAATGAACTGAATGAATGGCTTGATAGAAGCCATGGACTAATCTCCATAGATATAGAATGTGGTAGTGGACACCTTGGGTTGAATCTGCCACTTGGGTCTTGAATTTAGGGGATGCCTCAGGCTTTGATACACCTTGGATCCAACTTGCTTGGACTCGCATAATACATGTCAGTACACATTATCCTTGGACTCCAACCAGTTCATGGACTGAGTTTCCATTGGGACACCCAAGGTACTCGATGTGGATGCCTTTGATGATCTCCTTGGATCTGGTCCTTCATGGTCTAGAGATACTATACATATTCCCTAGTACATGAAAACATGGATCTAGACCTTGTGGTATACACATCACTATACAGGTTGGCTATGGGACTCTTGAATATGTTATAAAACATGGTTGTGACTTGCTTGGTATTGATGGATGCACAACATGGCCGTGTGACTTGTTTAATTTTTAATAGCTATCTTATTAGGAGTTTACTCTTATCTAGGTAGCTTTAAGGGACTGATCACTATTACATATGATAGTAAACTTATTCCATGGTCATATGCACTTACTTTTCTTTTTTCATTGCACTTTCAAGGACATTATATATTGATGATGGAACACTTTAGACCTGGGTGGTTTACTACTTGGATGCTTATCTCAAATCCTATTTGTGCCTCCTTTATGACCCAAATAGACTATATGGTTGTAGGTGATGATATGGGAAAGTGTTATGGTACAAGTTGTTGACTGTGGCTTTGGAGTAGGGGAGAAGAGGACCAATCTATGGATTGCAATGCTGGGATACCTTTTTGATCTTTTTTTCATTTTCTAAATTGTACTATTTTATATTTACTTGTCATGTTTTGGATTCTTTTTAGATACTTACATCATCTACATAATTTTTTTATAGTGAAACTTCTGGTTATTACTATGTATTCATATCTGATCTTAATTTTAGTTGACTGTTGTTTATTTTTCTTCCACGATCTAATGTATGTTGGAATTATTCTATGATTATCCAGTTGTGAGGGAATAGTCTCCCCATTGACTAACCTCGGCCCCCACTGCTATTCATCATCCTCTGGCATTTGGGTAGATTTTATTGAGGCCATGTGGCTAACCGGGTTCAGAGCACCGTTTCGGGTGATATCTGGGTCTAATATGTTACAAAGTGGTATCAGATGGGGTCTTTTCTAGATTTCATTATAATTTGGAGATAAAATATAGGGATAAGATGGAAATTAAATTTGGTAATAAACTATGCCCGAGAGCAGCTACCTCGTGCATAGGGAAAATCCAAATCACCATAAATGGATTTCTTTTTTTTATGGATTTTGATGGTTACAGTTTTTTTGATTTCACTTTTGGGTGATGAACATGGTTTATTCTAATAATAATAATGTAATTCTGGGTTTTATTTCTATTGAAAACCGATGATATGAAGTTATTCCTTCTCATGAATCATATATACAATTGTTATAATCATATTCCATGAATTATGCCATTCCATCTTGGATACATTAGATATATCATGCTATTGTGATAGTGGATGTGATATATATGCCTACTGTTGTGTTAGTTTTAGTGTAGTGGATAAAGAAGTGACATCATATCTCAATCCAGATGGTGTATTGACCCTTACGAATTGGAAAATGACCCACAAATGTAATGTAAATGAAAAATGGACTTTATATATGTATGGTTTGAATGGTAATCATGTTTTCATTCGTTAGGTGTTATGTGCCCTCATGGATTTAGAATTTGTAACCCTTGGTGGAATTTACGAGATACCTAAATTAGAAATGGAAAAGGAAATTAGAACTGTTGGATACAAACATGACCTTGACCTGACTTTTGAGTGGGAAAGAGGAATAGTTTCTATTGGGTTGATGATTTTTCATTATACAGTTTTGGAATTAGGAGAAGCTTGTGGGTTTGACTTGGTTTCTAGGATTGTTTTGACCGAACCAACATTTTTTAGCTCTGTTCTTTGATGTTGTTATTTACTGAGGATTTTATTTGGAATTGTAGATACATGACACCAAGATGACCTCCAATGGTACACAATGAGGGAGGTGATGACCATAATTCAGAAATGGTGGGACACATGCTACTAGTTTATCCTCCTTTAGTGCCAGCTGTGGCACCAGTGGCTATTTCAGAAATAGGTGCTAAGGCACAATTTTTAGAAGGCTTCTATTGAGACAAGAAGACCTTCCTAGTAGAACCATTGCCTATAGTGTCTATGAATAAGCTGACGTGGGTGTTCCAGTAGTTGCATCCTCCCACGTATTCATGGGATTGAGGTCCATAGGCTATAGAACTATGGCTTGAGACAACGTTAGTAATTTATGAGCATCTAGAGACACATCTGAAGTTGATGGTCATGCTCATGACTTATATGATACAAGGAGCAGAAAAATGTGGGTGAGACATTTTGAAAAACGATGACGGGTTGTGGAATATGGGTTCAGATGAATTCCAAAATCATTTATTTGACTACATTTACCCTGAGACATTGTGAGAAGAGTGGGCGAGTGAGTTTATGCATCTTGAGAAGGGAATGATGACAGTTATGGAATACTCAGTATGCTTTATAGAGAATTAGCATTTTACACTAATGTATCTTATAGATGAGATGTCGTGGGTGGGATGCTTCAATAATGATCTCAGACATGCTATCAAATCTTAGGTTAACATTTTAATGTTTCCTTATATCACTGAGATTTTGAATCAGGCACTAATTATAGATAGGAAACTGATGGAAGTTGTGGGTGAAGAATAGAAGAGTGATATTTTCTCAACCCATTGGATCTACATATTTAAGAGGGAAGCACCATTTTGAGGCTTCCTATGAGGTTGGTGATACTCAGACTATGTGTACAGGAAGATTGATGTTTTTTCATTAACGTGGTAGGTGAGGCCAGATGAAAAATTAGTGCCATAGTGACCCATTCGAGTGTTGAGATTGTGGCAGGATGGGGAAAATGCAGCTGTTTTTCATGGCCTTCCCTCTAGATATGAGTGGCAGATGGTTAGATCTGACGTCAGGTTCATGAGTAGGTTCTTTAGATCTGTGTCAGGCTGGGAGCTAGAGCAGTGTAGGAAGGTAAGGTTTGGGCAGTGGATTTCATGGCCTTGGTAGCCAGACACTGGGTTCTCAGAGAAAACATGGTGGATCAGCTTAGCGTAGCCAGGCAGGGTCATAGGTTGACGATACATGCCAGATTTATGCATTGAAACATACCAAATATGAGAAGGATCCAATACTGTCTATGGAAAGAGGTATGATCCTATTAGATTCTACTATTACATCTTCTCTTTTCAATATAGGTGCATCAAACAATATTATACCTATATGTGTGGTCAAAAGCCTTAGGCTCATCGTTTTAATTTCTGAGGGCGTTTTCACATTAGTCACACCATTGGGTGTCAGAATGGGTGATTTACACCAGTGTATGGAGTGTCTGCTTGAGGTTGGAGGGTGTCAAATCATCTGGGATCTTTATAGGCTCGAAATGATAGGGTTTGAAATCATTCCATAGTGGGACTGGATGGTGGATTATGTAGTGTATGTTGACTACTTTCACTGGAGGGTGACATTAACAATACCAGAGGGTATAATGCTTATTCATAAGGGTGAATGTGATGTGCAGGTAGGCTGAGATAGACTCGAACATCGTGGGATGGGTGGGATGACAACCTAGATTTCTATTTTGTACCTGGATGATTAGTGAGTGATCTAGGAGGACATCCCACTAGTGTTTGATCACATCAGGGATGTCTTTCAAGATGAATTTTCTAGGTTACCTCCTTAGAGAGATGTGGAGTTCTATATCGAGCTAGTGTTGGGAGAAGCAACGTTATCCATTCCTCCTTACATGATGGCTATGATGGAGTTGCTGGAGCTTAAGAGGTAGCTAGAGGATTTAGAGAAGAAGGGGTTCATTCAACCTAGTACTTCTCTATGGGGTTCTTTGGTCCTTTTCAGTAAATTTTGGATGTAACTCTTAGGTTATGCATATATTTTCAAAAAAATGAACTAGAAAATAGTTAAAAACTAATAAATTTTTCTCGGATAGATGATCTATTTGATCTACTTCAAGGATCTCGAGAGTTCTAGAAGATCTAATTGAGGTCATGATATCACCAGGTATGTGTTCGACCTTCATACATACCTTTTAAAAACGTTCCTAGAAGTTATGAGTTATACGAGTATCTAGTTATTCCCTTCAGTCTCACGAATGATCTAGAAGTTTTCATGGTGCTGATGAACCAAGTGTTCAATCCTTACTTGGATTCTTTTGTAGTGGTTTTCAAGGATGATATCTTGGTTTATTCTCATAATTGCATGACCTTTCCAACCATCTTGAGATCATGTTAAATACACTGAGAGAGAATAATTTATATTCTAATATTGCAAAGTTCCACTTCGGGATTGATTAGATTAACTTCCTAGGTCACATCATCTCAGAGATAACAATGTCAGTGGAACCAGAGAAGGTGAGAGCTGTAGTTTCCTTGGAACATCCCAAGAACATTTTTGACATACAATGTTTCTTAGGGAAAAAGGGTTACATAAAGAATTTAAAATGTGACATATCACACTTAGTAGTGCCGTTGATGGGTTGACTAAGAAGGGTTTGAAGGTTTTTTGGTCAGCTTCTTATGATATAGCCTTTCAAGAGCTGAAAGGGAGGTTAACATTAACATCAATCTTGATACTTCTAGAGAAGGGAAAGGGTTACATAGTATACTATGAAACTTCAAGTATTGGGTAGGGGAAGTGCTGATTCAAGGATATCAAGTCATTGAATACGAGTATCGGCAGTTGAGGTCTCATGAGAAGAATTACCCGACGCACAATCTAGATTTAGCTATAGTTGTTCTTGAGTTATGCTGTTGGAGGAACTATTTACTAGGAGATCGTTTTGTGGTGTACATGGGCAAAACAATCCTCATGTATATCCTTACGCAGCATGATATGAATATGAGGTAGAAAAGGTGGGTTGAGTAATTAGAGTAATTTTATTTTTTTTTGCTTTCTAACACACCTGGTAAAGGAAATGCGATGGCCGATGCACTGAGCTGGAGGACATAGATACAAGCATTTCATCAAGGTATTAGAAAGTGGAATGTTATGATGTTGTTCTATAAGATGAATCTGGAGGTGCATGACAAAGAGGGGCATACTTATTTATCATCCTTATCGGTGACCTATACCATATTGGATAGAGTTAGGATATGAAAACTACTAGATTTATAAGGCCTAGTTCTATGAAAGTTTGTGGAAGGTGAGGGACCTCATCTTGGTTGTATGGTAGGTGATGATGAGATCCAGCATATCCATGGACATGATTGGGTTTCAGTGGATATACACGAGGGGAAGATGAAATATTTTCATGATTTATCTTGGGCAGTGAAAGTTGGGGTCACCAAGATATACCATGACTGGATATACATGATGAGAAGATGAAATATTTTCATGATTTAGCTTGGGTAGTGTATTTTGGGGTCTCCAAGATGTTCCATGACTTTCAACGTCAGTACTGGTGGCTGGGAATGAAGTGTGAAATGGAAGATTTTGTTAAGAGGTACTTCACCTATCAATAGGTGAAGGCAGGACAACAATGACCATATGAGATTTTATAGTAGTTACCTATTCTAGAGTAGAAATGGAATGATGTTGTGATATATTTCATGACTGTTTTACCGAGGTCACATAGAGGTAACAATGTTTTGTGGGGTATTTTTTATAGGCATATGAATGTAACTCACTTCTTGCTGACCAAGGAGACCATCATTGGTGATGATCTCTGAATGTTTTATATCTGAGGGGTAGTACGACTACATGGTGTAACACACACTATCATTTAGGATAGGGACTCTCGATTTACATTTCATTTATAGTAGAGTTTTCATAGGGCACTGGGTACATAGGTTCTTCTGATCAGAATATACCACACTTAGACTGATGGCTAGTCAGAGTGTACGATACAGGTTATAGAGGACATGTTGCGAGCATGCATCCTAGATTTTAGGGGCTCTTGGGAGGGGAAAATTCCCCTGGTTGTATTATCCTACAATAATAGTTACCAGGTGTTGATACAGATGCCACATTATAGGGATTTATATATTAGGCCATGGAATTCTCCCATGTGTTGGTTAGAGGCAGGTGTGGTAGCTTTTCTGGGACTACCTCTCATGCATGAGGCTTCTCAATAGGTCCAGTTGATTCAAAAGTGGATGAATATAGTATTGTCTCATCAGAAATAATAAATTGATTGTAGCAGACAACATCTAGAGTTTCATGTTAGGGATCATGTTTTCTTTTGTGTTTCATTGAGGTTAATACACATGCAGATCATGAGATAGGGTAAACTTTCACTAAGATATGTCAGGCTGTTCGAGATTATGGAGTGATTCATTTCATTTTCCTATTTTTTACATTTACCTCAGATGTACCAATACATACATAGCATCTTCCTTCTATCTCATCTACACCTCTATCACTCAGAACCTTCTCACATTTTTCTACAATAGGAGGTTGAGATTTAGGTTGATGAATCATTTGAGGAGCATTTGATTTGTATCGTTGATAGAAGAATGAATGTTCTTTGATGCTGGTAAGTTCCTCTAGTATTGGTGTTATGGCAGCACATCCATTTACATGATGATACTTGTGAGAGGGAAGCCAATGTACATGCTTAGTGGCAGAGTTGTTCTTAGATGAATCATGACCACCCATCAGAGAGAAATTCACGGGTGAATTTCTATAAGGGGAGAATATTGTAATATCCCAGGTTTTTCATGAGGTATAGATCTTTCCTTTTGGAAAAAATGTGTTGAAATTATTTTCTGGATTATACCCTAAGCTGGGGCATGGTCTGGTTGGGTTGTTTTATGGAAGGGGGGGGGGGTGAACGATGGATCCAGGCCTGCTACACATTGTGTAATGGAAGTAGACATTATGTACTCCCATCGCACAATGTGTCATGGTAGTTCATGACATGGAAGGTTTTTTTTCCAAAAATATAGGGTAGTACATATTGTGTACCGTACCGTAAGTGTTTTTTATAAAAGGGGTAGTTGCCTCATTTTTTTTACATAGAACCTTTTTCCCTCGCTTTTAAGCCTAAAAACTAGCTAATATGGTTTTTTAGAGCTAGAAGCCATCTTGACACCGATTCGAGTGTGGGTTTTCTCATTGGAACCACATAGGTAAGTAATCGATTCCTTTTTAGTCATTATAGAATCTTCAGAAGAAAGACTATGCTATTTGGATTTAGGCCCATATTCTCTAATATCCCATTCATCAGCTTTCTCCCAAACCAAGAAAAATTAAGACTTGATATTGGATGAGATCTTTACTACAAAGGAAAGAAATATGCTCTATACATTCTTTTGTCATTTTTGGAAATTTTAGAGCATTTTCCCTTTTCTCCCTTCACTATACTCTTTGACATGGACTTGTTTTTTAGTGATATACTCTTGGTAGGCTTATTCGGACCTAGTGAGGATACCCATAGGTTCTGTTTAGGTGTGTTGGGACCCGTTGTTCGATTCAAGGTCACCCAAGGGGAGCACCTTAAAGAATTAACATGTTGTTTCCTATTTAAACCACCCATGGTGTGTGTTCTTGTACTTTTATATTTATTGGAATCCCTTATATGCCTTAAAGGGTATGAATATCTTCTTATAAGATGTACTTCCTCCTTTCCTTGTTTTATCTTTCTATTCCATGCATATTATTGACTAGGTGGTATTGTTAAACATATGATATTGGTGGGTATAACTATATGAAATGATCAATGGAATGTTAAATAAATTATATGGGAGGGTAGGCCCATATGCTGGTAGTTGATAATTAGATTGCATGAGGTGGTATACTCATAGTTTGTGAAAGTTTATGTGAGTGGGTATACTCACATGGATTGAATTCTTTAAATTTAATGATCTGAATGAATGGTTTGGTAGATTCCATGGCCTCCTCTCCATGGATATGGAATGTGGTAGTGAAGGCCTTTGGTTGACTCTTCCCCATGGATCTTGATTCCATGGTATGCCTCGAGCCTTGCTACCCCATGGATCCGGCTTTCTTGGACTCACATAGGACATGGTGGTACACATGATCCTAGGACTCCAACTAGTGTCTAGACCGAGTTTCCACTAGAAAACCTATGGGAATAGATGTGGATGCCTTGTACAAGCTCCTTGGAGTTTGAACTTCACGATCTAGATATAATATATAGATTCTCTAGTGCATGCCACCTTGGACCCGACCCTTGCGGTATACACTTCACTATACGGCATGGCTCTAGGACTCTTGATTTCTTTATACAGTGTGGTTGTGGCATTCTTGGTATTGATAGATACATAGTGTGTCTATGTGACTTTTTACATTTTTATAGATGCTTTTTTAGGATTTGACTCTTTTCAAGGTAGCCATGAGGGGGTGATTAGTATTACTTATGACTATATACTTATTCCATGGGAATATGCACTTTACTTTTTTCCTTACATTTTCAAGCACTTTTTATATTACTGCTAGAACTATATAGACCTGGGTGGTTTCCTACTAGGATGTTTATATCACACTTTTTTTGGGCCTCCTCGGGGACCCAAATAGATTATATGGTCATAGGCGATGATAGGGGAAAGTTCCCTAGTAGAGGTTGTTGACTGTAGCTTTAGAGTAGGGTAGCAGAGGACCAAGCTAAGGCTTGCGATGTTGGGATAACTTTTTGGAATTTTGTTTGTTTTGGGACATGTACTATATTGTATTTCTATGTACTGTTCTAGATGACTTCAAGATACTTGTATTATGTGCATCATTTTTTATAAGTGACACTTTTGGTTATTGTTAGGTGTTATTGACTTGTCTTAAATTTAGTTGGTTTCTATTTATTTCATTTCCATTATCTACTCTAATTTTGTCTTCCATTGTGATACTTTGGTAATGAGGGAACAATCACCCCATTGAATCACATAGTCCCTCTCCTCTAATCAATAGCCTGTGGTGTTTTGAGAGATGCTGTTCAGACAATGTGGCCAACTGGGTTCGGAGCACCATTTTGGGTGGCACATGGTCTGATGCATTACAACACCATTCAATAAAATATACACCAATCCCAACTTGAGTGGGACACTCCCCATGATATTTAATATCGCTGACCATAATTTTTTAGGAAGAGGAGAGATGGGGTTCGTGTACTCATATTCCCGCATGTGTTCCACCACCCAGATGTAAAAGAAATGGATGGGTCCACACACATGTATTAGAGTCTTCCCTTCATTTATATGGTGTATCACATTTTAAAGCTTTACTAAAACTTGGACAAAAAAATTACATGTCGCACAGTCTACAACATTGCCACCATAATGGAGGTTCTCGACCTCCCCCATGTGTGAATTCATCACCATGAGAATCCATCCCTATATCAGCATGATAATAGATTATGCCTTCTTGACCAAAGGAAAAGCATCAAGGATGATTCTATAGACCCAAATCTGCCACTAGCTCTCCTTTAAGATCCTCCAATAGGATCACTCCTTACCACGTTGGTATCCCCTAGGACAAGTTCATGTATTAGTCAATAACTTATTTGCGGGCTCTCCCCCCATCATATTCCCCCTCTTTAAATGATCTTTCATTCCAGAAAATACCCAAACCTTTTATTGAAGGGAATATGCCTCATCCATGACTTCTCTTTTCTTGTTCCCTACACTATATCTAGTAGAAGCTTTGCTAGGGCCAAAAACTGCTCTTGGTACCCCCACACATTCTTTGGGGGTAGTAACTAATCAGGTATCACCCTAGACTGGGGATCCCAAATATTTAATAAAGTTCCCATTGAATGATAACAACCTTCCCATGATGCAGATGGAAAATGTTTGTCCCTGGTGACCACCTTCTTAACAACTCAAGAAAAATTTCTTGAGGGAAGTAGATGTGACACTGTGAATCACATGATGCTTTGCATATTCCCACTTTCACCATCTCTACCTCAAATTCATTTCATGTTGTTCATGCATAGTAGGACCATGATCATACATTAGTGAAATTTACACCCTAACCTATGTCCCATTTGTTGATACATCCATTGATAATATTCCCCGAACCCTCCTCGAGGATCATATCATACTATAGTGGGGATGTCACATCCCCCAACCTCTTCCCATCAATGTTAATGATGTTGTAGAGAATATATGTTATAATAGGGGAATGGTCCTTCCAGATGTCACCTACACTATACCTATTCTATTGGTACTACCCAAGTATGACTATAAACCAGTAGTCTGGTTTGTCACTTCTTTCTGTTGGGATAAAAACATCATCCTTCAGTATAAATCCATATAGTAGTATCATCTTGTATAGTGGGTACTCGCTCTGAGCCTCTATTAGTAGTTCCATAAGTGGTTTAGGGTCAAAGGTGTTTCAAACACTTCCACTGATTATGAAGTTACCAACCATTTCTTCAATATCAGTAGTGATGATATTAACTCCCTAACCAACCATTTTATTCTATAATGAGATTTTTAGTATGGTTCCCAATGGTCATTCATGGAGGTCATTTATAGAGGTTGTTAATGGAGATCTATCTAGTTTAGGTCACTTTATAAAGATTGGTTTTTGGGATTTCTGGTTCACTGAAATCATTCAAAGAGTTAGGTTCGTAGAGATAATGAGATTTGTGAGTGAAGGGGATTGAGAAAACAAAGCACTCAGGAAGGATGTGAGCTTTTGAGAATTAGAGCGTTGTATTCTCTCTTAATTTTTTTTTCTAGTCACATTGCAGCCCCCTACACTATTTATATGCATACTGATGGACCCGAGTTCATGATGGACTATGCACAATGAGTTTTAAAAAGTGATTATTGAAAATCATCTTTGTAAATGAGCGTCATTAAAGGGATTTTATTTCTGATTTTTAGAAATTCTTCCTGATAATTTGATCCTATACATCTATATCACCTCCTATTCCAAGGGTGGAATTTTTTGACACCAAAATTCACATACCAAAGTAATGGTAGAGGAAGACATGGCTAGTTCAGATAAAATCTTAGTCAAAATTTTTCAAAATTCCTCTTAAGGCCATGCTTCCCAAATCAATTATCCTTCACTAACGGAAAGAGATTAAAAAGATCCCTCATAAAGAAGGTTCCATCATGTATGTGTGAAGTCCTGTTGGTAATGTATGTGGGAGTGAAATTTGGAGTCATAGAGTGCTTCATGAATTCATAAAAAATTGAAGGTGTATTCATGAGTACAACATTCAGACTTGTGGGGACACACCCAGTTGTGAATCCCACAAATTATTCAAGAAATTCTTCCAATATTCAGAAAACCCTTCCCTATAAATACCCCCTTTATATTGACATTGGGATAAGGATACCAAGACTTTCTACTCCTGAAACCACTCTTGATTTTAAAACTATATAGGTTTTGTGAACAAAAGAAAAATAGATCACCCAAGGAACATGAGATTCATGAAACCTCCAACCTTCTATTCTTGAGAGCTTCAACCCCAAGTGGAGATTCCTTTAAAAATGACTACATCCATTTTGTAGGAAGAATTACCTCTGTGGATCTTGATTATTTTTGAATCACTATTCCTTTGCGAAGAACCCCCTATGAATTTGGACTTCATCCAGAGGTAAGATCACCTTGTTTTGTGATGTATACTCCTCCAAAAATCCCCTGACCTCTTCTAGGACCCTATCCCTTGTAGGAAAAACCTTCACGAACATCCAATAATTAGGAAGAACCTATCATGGGCCTCCCCATGGATCTTACCTTTTGATTACCCTCCTTCATAATGGTTGATTGCCTAGGGCTCTAACACCCTTCTATGACCGGTTCAACTACACGTCGAGTTCCCATGTGCCTAGTTCCACCCAATCTAATATCATCACAATACACTCCATGTATGGATCTAGAATCACACTTACCTTTTGATTCTAGGAATATGTACCCTAATACATGTTTCTTCTAAGCATAGGGACCCTAACGTGGACCACATGAATAACCCCTCATCCATGGTAGGGCCAACACCACGCCCTACCCAAAAACGCATGAGTGGTGGTCCCATAAGCCCATGGGGTGAGGAGGGAGTCCCCACATGTTTGAAATTTCTAATGTAAAACAACATAGTTCCACGTCCTAGTTTTATGATGTTAAACTACATGACAACATCCTTAACACATGGTGTAAAACTTTTTTCTTACCCTATGGGTTGATAAAATGATTACTCATGTATGAGTGTAATGGGATGAGCCCTACAAACCCTAAACCTCACACCCTATACAATAAATAGAGGATGTTCCATGTACGACTCACATTGGATGCGATCCTCTAGGAAGAATCCATGCATAAGCCCCATCCAAATATTCATTGATCCTAGAAGCAATTGGGTAGCTTAATGTGTATGGCACAAACTAATCCAACCACAATCAATCATAATGATAAGGTAGGATTCAATGAGATAGCCAACACAATCCCTCATTGAAGGTCCTTTCACAACATGAGAATCCTTAATGCATGATGTCAAACTGCAAGGATCAGTCCTATCACATGGCCTTAATCTATGCCAAAGAACTATGTGGGTTTTGAGCCCAGTCTTCAAAATAGGGTATGTAGGATGCCTAACTATGGTTCAATTCAGACCAACGATAAATATAGGTGTTCCCTCTAGGGAAACACCACCTAGATCCACCTCCATGGGGAATTCTGATCCCATAATAAACCATCAAGCTATGAAAACTTCCCTCTTAGGGATGTACCTCTTAGATCCACCTCCACGAGGATTTCCGATCTACAATTTCTAATTTGCCTCCATGGGGAAATATGATCCACAACTTTGGATCCTACACCATGGGACATTCTAATTGAAAACTTTATATCATTCTCCATAGAGAATTCAGATCCATTATTAAACTCTTGGTGTGACATATTATCTTCTAGGGACACACCTCTCATATTTTCCTCAAGGGGCGTTCTGATCCATGACATTAGGTCCTCCTCCACGGGTCATCCCTAAATTGGTAAACTCACAGTGTGAAATTAACCCTCTTATACACTAACCTCTATGATCCACATCAAGGGAAATTCTGATCTATAGGTTTGGGTCCTCCTCCATGGGGCATTCTGAAATTGGTAAACTCACGGTGTGGCATATTCCCTCCTATGGAAACACCTCTCATATTTGTCTCATAGGGCATTCAAATCCACATCTCTGGGTCACCCTATATAGTGCATCCCAACATTTGTGAAATTATGTTGTGACACATTCTCTTATAGGGGTACACCTTTCAGATCCTCTTACATGGGGCGTTCTAATCCACACCTCTCAGATCCAACTCAAGGGACATTATAGTCCATCCATCCTATCCCATAAGACAGTAACCCTTTGCATGTCTCCACAAGATGTCATAATCATGCCCTAATACATCCCTACTAGTAATCCTGATTTGTTTCCATAGGATGTAGAACTTGTAACCTGTCCCAAAACACCCACCCCATGTATATGTGAAGGTTTCCAGAGGTAAAAAGACTTGTAATACCTACACCCTAGGTGTTAATTACCTCATGGTCAACCTGAAATTCGCTAGCTTCCATGACTATCCTTCCTCACATGATATTCCCTCATGCAAGGAATAATAAAGGTGACCATTTCACCTAATGACCAAACATCCCAATAATTCCCAACATGACCACTCTCATGACTGAAGGATGACTCCCAATTAAGAAGAAAGAAGAATTTCATGATAGGGAAATTTACTTAATCGATGTCCACAAAAAGATGACACCCAGAATGAGTTCCATAAACATGAATCTAATCTAGGAGGGGGACTCAGACTAGATGGTAAGCTCTAAAGAGAAATCATGTAAGGATTAACCGTCATTGTATCATCCCATTTCTATAATGTAGGATACATAACCATCGAAATAGATAGTGTTATCTGCATTTGTAAAGTGGTATTGTTGTGAAATAAGAACTCCAGCATGGAAATCATATGCCTATGAAAAGGAAGGCCCTGATGAAAGAGTTAGAAATAATAACCCCTTCATGAACTTTTCTCAGAGGGGTGAAGTAACTATAAAGGGAGTTCCCATATAATAAAATGTGGTTCACCCATTGACTAAAGTCCTATCTTAATAGAATCATGAGTCTCATGTGAGAGACAACATACTGAAGGTTATTAAAAGTTGTCTCTATTGCAAGTGGGATCCTATTAGAGTTAGTACCCTATTACCATGTTCTATGAACATTAGATAAAGCTTATTCATTTTTTGTAATATTAATTAACTCCTTATCTCATTTCGATTTTTATTCCTCATAACATAGAATGTGATAATTTCCTAAAATTAGTTGTCACACTAAAAGGTCATAATAGTTCACTGTTAAGATAAGAACATATAAGTTCAATTATATTATACTAAACTATATGTTCTATAGATGGATGAATTCATTTATGGGAGAGAAAATATTTAGTATATTAGCAGTAGAGACACAATGTAATTTCGGAAATCTTCTAATGGTGTATGCCCTTGGTAATATCCAGTTTATTATATTATAAGAATGAGACCCACCAGTAATAAATCCACATTCATATGTTTCATAGGATGTTTCCCTTTGAGAACATGCATATTGATCCTTAGACTTTTATATTATTATTAATGAGTATTATAAGTAATTAACATTGATGTATTGATGAAAAATTTGATGACATATAATCATGATGAGGTCGGATATGTTGGGTGTGCAATGAGTAATATTTCATTAATGAATAATCCGAGGATGTTTTTTTACCTTATATTATTTAATGGAAGATGATATCCCATTCCCTTTGATGTAAATTATATAGCCTAAATTAATCCATTCCAATGTTGTTCTATATTCATGTTTGACTTCTAAAAAGTCATAGATAGTGACATCGAGCATATATGTTGATGGAACCATCACAAAATCTACTTGGTTAGATATATCTTGATAAATAGATTATATTACATAGAAAGAGTCCAGATTCGGAATTATGTGATTAATGCATTAAATTCTTTCTCTATATCTACCATAGTGTGTTTCTAGATACTAACCTTGGACTTTAGGATGCTTCTCCAAATTCAATTGAGAAATTGGCCTAGAGGGTCACATACTAACTGTATCAAAAATCTCAATTAACAAACATTTTATAATTTATTATTTAAGCAGTCGAATAAATATTATTAACAAATGTGGTTTAATAATTATTCTGATTTTCTTGAACATATACATTACATCACAATTTATTTGAGACAAATATTTAATAAATATTAATTTTACATTTAGTAGATATACTATTTATTTATTTATTAGTGAGTAATGTAGTGAAATTTATTTATTAATTAAAGTGTCATTATTCATGTCTTGATAAATATTGTGGAGGAATGGTAGACTTAGACAAATGGTTAGGTTAGAAGTAATATATATTCAATATTATTTGAATAAATAATATTTAATTTAATTCATGAGTTCAGAACATGTCATGAAATAATAGTAATTTTATTGTTACGAACATGGGGTTCCATGGGGATTAAATAAATAAAAAATGGATCTTGTGAAATTATTTATTATAATCCTGTATGTATATAAAACAAATTATATTATTTTCTTAACAGATCAAATTCATTTTGGGTTGGGCACAACCAGATCCAAATATAATCCTCTTAAGCCCTAGAGAACTCCATCTCCCCAAATTCTCTCAAGAACATAGTGTGATTTTACTCCACCCTACTCTCTCGAGTATAGAGAGATCATAGAGAATCCTGTGGAAGAAATTCATAGGGTGTTCAAAGGTGAGTGATGCAACCAATAAAATCTACCATGTTAGTAACCAGAGATTCCTACAACGATGTTCAAAGATTCATGGAACACATGTTGATCACCTATAGATGGAATCTATTCTCGATTCGTACAATAAAACGGTGGTACGATGTAGATCAATTGTCATATCCATCAACAGAGAATGAATTTATCACATGGTGATTATTTAATTACTTAAATTAATTATATATAATATCTGATGATCCAATACATCAGTTCTGATGCTTTTCTATTTTCTATATTCTTTTATTAAATTCTATTGATCATGGAATTTTTCATTATGTAAATCTCGTATTAATCATCGATCATGAGGAAAACCAATGTTGATAATGAACCATCTAGTTCTTCTGCAACACGTAGATCCTACATGTTATTCGTTGTTGATCACAATAGTATTATTGTAGAATGAGGAAGAAATAATGATGTTATGTCATAGTCTTGAGAGAGTATAAAGTTATATCTCGTTCTATATCTCTAAATACATTTATATCCATTATGCACACCAAATGTTATTTATGGAATGAGATATAATTAAATATTTATTATGGGATATATAGGGTAGGAAAATCACACAGATGACCTATACCATGCTTTATTATCTTAGTTAATCCCATATCCATTACTAACAATAATATTATTTATAATATCTTGACATGTGAAGCATATTAAAACTATAATTAAATATCCTTTATACAATTTTTAATTAGACCATTAATCTCTTTCCACTTTCCCTCATCGATATTTAATAATTCTTAATTAATGACTATTTAATAAATAAATTTCACTGCATTATACAATGAGATATAATATAAACGTTATATTTTATAAACATGAAAATATTTATTATTATTATTTATATCACTTATTATTTCAAACAACCTATTATTTAATGAGGGTAATCAACAAAACCAAATAAATATTATTTATTATAACTTGTGATATTCATTACATGAATGTAATTGAGATTGTGGGTACACTTAGTGTGTGACCCTCTAGGAGTCTTTCTCATTGAAATTAGGCATAACCGCATAAATCCCAAGTTTAGAGTCTACCAACATTCCAAGCCCCCCATTGGGAAAGAAGTTAATTTTGCCACAACATTTAACCTCCCATGAATGATTACTCTCTAATACAACCCCTTTACCATAAAATATTTAATCAATAAGGTTTCATGCTGGTGCCGTCAACCTATATGATCAATGTCTCTTTATTTTACTTTCTTGAAATGAACTCTTCCACTAAAAACTTTGGCCATGAATTTATATAGGAAGTTCCATTCCTATCGAGGAGAATAAGATATCCACTTCCATCAAGTGACAAAAGGGACCAATCATTTTTTGAATTATCCATCAATGAAATATCACTCATGATACACCCAATGCATCCCACCTTTCCATGAGCATAATTTGTCATAATTTTCATCAATACAACAAACTTCATGGGTAATGATATCCATTAATGACAATCTTGAATTCTAAGGATTAATAGACATATGTTCACATAGAAACATCCAATGTACATGGAACTTTGTATTTACTATTGATGTGTCAATTCTCATAACCATGTATCTTTGATATTACCAAAGTATAATGCTATAAGATGGTATCTCAATGACTTATAGGCCTCCTAACTCAGAAAGCCTAAATTTTATGTGTTCATATAAACAGTATTGTCTAACTATAAAACATATATTCAATAATATTATTGTGGAATCTCTTGGTTCTCATCATAGTTTTAAAATTACACAACCTTTAAATGCTACATATATTCTTAGTAAATTTTTTACATTCAATTTTCATGCACAATAATTATAATAATTTGATAATAAAACATCATCAATAATGAAAATATGTAATCAATTACTAAAAATTTTAGTTTTAGACCACCAAATCAAAAATTTTCAAACTTACAGTAGATCCAACTGACAAAAATTTTCAGTCCAACAACTCTCACATGATACTCATTACTATATTTATATAAATACTTGGTCATGGGGTTCACCATGTATTTATCCCTGGATACTATTCTCACCTCAACTTCACCTGATTGAATAAAATATCTCAAGAGATGAAGCATACAATGTATGTTTTTTATCCTATGTTGTGGCCATGAATCTTTAGAGGGAGCCACCAATTTAGTGTTACCAAAGTAAACTATGATATGTTATACACTAATAGAAACCACAATAATATCTTTTAAAAAGTTTTGAATCCACACCACTTCCTTTAATGCATCAAAATCCAAAATATAACCTGTCTCCAATGTAGAATCGATGAAGAATGGATGATTTAGCCTCTTCTAGCTTACAAATCCTCTATTGAGATAGAAGATATATCTATAATTAAACTTAAATTCAATATAATCTATTTGAAATCTTATATCCTTATAACCCCTAATGATTAGTTGTTCATCTCATCCACATAATAGGAAGATACCGTTAGTTCACCATAAATACTTAAGGAGAGTCTTAACAGTATTCCTTTGCTATTCATATATATCTACTTGATATATTCATTCCATGATCAAAGATTATGAAACATCAAAATATATACCTAACAAGGCATACATGGTAGACCATATTATAGAAGAATATGGGTTCATACTCATTATCTATCTTTTCTCTTATTTCTGAGGGAACATTTCTTGGAAAAATGTATACCATGTGCACTAGAACCAATCCTCTATTGGATTGTTTTATATTAAACCACTTTAGTAATTGATCAACTTATTTAGTTTGATTAAGTCAATGCATACTCTTGGATCAATAATTCATGATCTTGATCCCAAGAATTTTGGCTGCTTCACCTAAGTCCTTCATGGAGAAGAACTTGATTAACCATGACTTTATAGTTTGTATGGTTGGTCTATAATTTTCAATTAATAATATTTAATAAAAATAAACTATTATGAAAAATTCTATACTCCCACTAAATATATTGTAAACACATCACTCAAATTAATCGTTAATGAAACCAAATTATTTTATGGCTTCATGAAATCAAATATTCCTTGCTCTAGATGATTTCTTTAATCCATAAACGGATCTTAGAAACTTACATAACAATTTTTTATTTCTTAGATTAATACACCCTTATAGTTGTGTCAAGTACACATCATCTTGAAAGTTCCCATTAAGGAAATAATTTTTTAAATCCATATAGTAAATCTTAAAGCCATAGAAACTTTTAAATGATTTTTTTGGATTGATATGAACATGGAAATGGGAAAAACGTTTCTTCATTGTCAATGCCTAGAAATTATCTAAAACATTTAGATACATTTCATTCTATATAGGTATTTACATTATATTACATGTAAAACTTAATATTAAATAAACATTTAAACCAAACATGATTTACATCAAATGGTGGGTCAATCAAAACCAATTTTTTTTGATACATGGAATCCATCTCAAAATTCATGGCCTATTTCCATCTTATAGGTTATGAGATCTATTTTTCTTCATTATAGTAGATAAGATCATTATTTTATATAATTAATGAGTCACCATAATTAGTGACTAGAAAATCATATCTATCTATTTCTCGTATCACTCTATTTATCCAACGTAGTTCTTGTATTTCAAGAACAACTTCTTCTATGGGGAATTTTGGAATCGGTTCATGTACCAACTCTTATATATCACGAGAATCAAATTCAATGAATTAAATCTCTCTCCCCCAACTATAATAGAGTATGTGGTCCCTCTCAATAATTATGTCTTGTATTATGAAAATTACATTATTTTTTATAGGGTTTTATATATATTATCCCCTTGTTTACCTCAGATACAATATAAAATTACTCTTTCTACCTTTGGGGGATAGTTTGTTTCTTGATATATCCTTAACAAACACTTCAAATCCCCATGTAAAAAAATTACAAAAAAAGGTTTGTTTACACTCTATAAATCCAATAGAATAACTTTTACTTCTTTATTTTGTACTCGATTTAGTATGTATAATGTTTTATGTAATGAATTTTCCCAAATGGAAAGCGTGAGGATTATATGATTCATCCTTAATCATACCATGTCTAACAAGTTATGGATCCTCCTTTTAATAACACCATTAAAATATAGTGTAAAATTTTGAGTGAAATGAGATATAATCCCACACTTCCATATAATTTTTATAAATTCTTGGTAAATATATTCACCACCATGATTTGATAGTTGTTTCTTTATCTTCTTAGCTATATTATTCTCATATTTATTCCTAAACTATTAAAACATTTAAAAGTATTCATAATTATACCTCATAAAGTAGATAAAACCATACCCAATCAAGTCATTTATAAATGTGATAATGTATTATAATCCACCTATATCCTCTATGTGAAAGGCTATGCACAGAATATTTTTCACTAAGTCTAGAAGCTCTATGTACAGTTCACCATAAGAAATTAAATGTGGTTTGGTTATCATACATTATAAAAATGTGTGACATATTTAAATTGTCTTATAATGAAAAGATTATAAGTGAAAATATTGAGAGATCTTTGTTTATTGTTTCTTGTTTACATGACCAATACAATTATTCAATGACTGGGTGTTATATGAGTCATGCATATTTGTTTCATCATCGACTTCAAATATTTGGATTCTAAAATTTAATACATAAAGATTTTTATTAAATTGTTCCATACCATAACATATTTTATATTAGTAAAAGTAGTAGACTTTATTTCTAAATATGAAAACAAATCCATCCATATCTAAATAAGTAAAAAAAAATAATGTTCTTGGTAACACTAGGAACATAATAACAATTCATTGAAACCAAAATCAATTATATTATCAAGGTGACATAGTAGTCACTAAGGGATATAGTATCCATAATATATCTATTTGATACTCATAGAACCACCTCATCCCTTGTAGTGTTTAAAAATATACTTGGTTCTTGTATTTGGATTAAAATTTGAGCACCAAATGGAATACCTAATACCCCACTTGTAGATATGGAAAGGTTACATTGAATAAAGAATTCCCATAAAGCTTCATATTTATTCTTTTTCTTAGTAAAATTCATATTCCAATGGCCCTTCATTTTATATGAAAAACATATTGCATCATGACCATTTCCTTGCCTCTGTATCTTCTTCTTCTTGGAATGAAACTTCTTCAAAGCTTTAGACCTGGTATGCGTATTTCACCTAATTTTGTTATTTATCTTCTTATTCACAATAAGTATTATGGTTTTTTCATGATCTATGTCATTATAAACTTTGAAAATAAGTTTAAGAAGTTTTTAAAATGTCTTATCAGTATTCGTCCAGTAGTAATTGACAATAAAACTATATATGTTTTTGAGTAATATGGAATGATTGAGATATATGTGTAGCTCTTCAGGAATCTTACAACACTAGATGAACAAGTGATCAATATATCCAATAATAATGCCTATATGTTCCCCAACTAGTGTTGACTCTCCAATATTGTAAATGAAAAACACATTAGAGATATCATATCTATCAATTCCCACCTTCTCATAATATAGATCTTTAAGTTGAGAAATTATGATATGTCCATCCATATACTCAAATTGTTTTAGAATATCAGTTTACATAGAGGATTAAATGAAACATTGGACTACCATATCATCTTTCACAAGCTTCAATGAAACAGACACTTCTTCTACATTAGCCACTTTGTAGATGAACTTAGGAAGTGAGTCTTCCAAAATTTATAATATTTATTTTTGAAATATTATAATGTGCAAGATCTTATACTATTCATTGAAATTATTTTTAGTGAGAAGATTATAATTCTCAAGTATGGATCAAAGTGATATTGTCAGAGTCATTTTATTTTTCATTTCAAAAAATTAAGTCTAGTTAAGTAGTAATTATTTTTATTACAAAAATAAATAAAGAAATTTAAAATTAAATAAATTCTTATCAATCTCAAAATATTTTTTAAACCCATTATCCCTTTCCATTAGACATATAATATCTTGTCACTTAGATATTTTAGTGGAAAGGATATATATTTGTCCTTTTTAGGATACAATATATAAATATATGTTTTCCAATTGAGGTTCCATGCTATGAAAATTACCAGACAAAAACATGCATGTTTCAAAAAAAATAATTATAGTAACATTTTTTCAAAGAGGTGAAACATCAAAATGAAAATAGTTTTAAGGTGGCCTGCTATAAAGAATGTAAAATTTTTAATAGAACATAGACACTGATTAATTTACCAAATAAACACACTGTATAGCAATGGTGAGTATAAAATAGCCAATGAGAACAAGTCTGGGGAACACACCTATGTACTAGTTAGTTGTGGGCCCCAGGTAACTCGTATCATGTTGAAAATTAAACATAAAAAATATCCATTCTCGTAAAAATGAGACACTATTATGAGAATAATATATAACCTAGTGGTACCCAAAATCATAATAAACATATTTTATTAAGTGTTTTCATCTTCAAACTTTCTACGAGAAACATGGACAAAACCCCTCCAGATCACTAGCATACTAGTACATGTATGCCAATATAGATACCTGGGTTTTCCATTTTTGTTCTCAAAGAAGTTACACATCTATAAAATACAGTTTTCTCTGGAATATTATATTTAAAAATCACAAACTCATCAAACATCCCACACACATGTCTCACATTTCATTCACAGATCAATAAACATCCTAAATTTTCATTAAATCAATTTCAAGAAGTGTAAGGAGTCCTTGCACAAAAAACCTATTTGAAAATGATATTTTATGCCTAAAACCCACCAATACCATATCAAACCATTTTTTAATCCCAAAAACTATTTAATAAATCAATATCATGGACCATAAAACGGGCCCAAATGATACAATATGAAATACACATGGAAACCATTTTTACAAGAAAAATGTCAAACAAGCCTTTAAGAAATTATCAAAAATAAAATTTTACAAAGGTAAAAATTTCAATTTTAATAAAGAGTTGAATACACACCATTTTCAGTAGAAAACCAGAATCATAAATCCATCAAAACATTTAGATTACACATCCAAATAACTACAATTTTTATAAGGATACCAAACAGGCCATTTTCTGATAACTCAGGCCAGAACATGTTTACCACAATTTTTTTTATAAAACAAAAACTACTTTTTAAATCAATAAAGGACCCCCCAAATACCATTTTCCTTGATAAAAATGTATTTATAAAACAAAAAATATATATTTTAAAATCACACTATGCACATAAAATCAAACCGACCAATTTACCGAACACATGACATGAACTAAAAAAACAACTTATTTTAAGCACCTGAAAAGGGGTAAAATACCATTTTTATTCGATAAATTTATTCTAGATACTGAACCATGTTCAAAATACCATAAAACAAGAGCCTAATCTAATGTAACATTTAAGTGAGGAAACAATGTTCACATTTATAACAAAACAACACTACTTTTAACAATACAAGGATTAAACAACCATTTTTCACACCAAGAAAATAATTAAAAGGATGAAAAACAATAATAAAAACACGTATAGGGTGTGAAATGAATGAAAATGATGAAAAATAAAAGATAAAGTCATGTTCAAGGGATGTCCTACGTCAAAACCATGGCAGAAAGGAACCACAAACCCGATATCACTGGCCACAGTTCCCAACACTCATGATCTATGAAGACTTGCCCTAAAAAACACATAAAAATAATGGTAAACCATAACCCTAGGTATTTCATGACCATAATAGAATAGGAAATCAAAACAAAGTGGAAGGTGAAGGAAGAGAGAGGAGAAAGGAGAAGGAATATCACCTTAGAAACTAGAGAACTGGACATATTCTTTTATATTTTCCCCATTATAGGAAATAGAATGGATTTTAACTTCTTGTAGAGTCTCATTATCTCTAGAAGAACCAGAGAAGGATGATTTTGTGGAAAATGAGAAAAAATGAATGATTCAGGAAAGAAACAAATTACCTTACCAAATCTAGATGATTTGAGATGACTTGAGAGATTTAGCACAAATCCATGATTAAGATGAGCTAAAAAAGTGAAAAATGAACATGGGGTTTACAATAGGGTTATTGGGATCGATTGAGAAGTACAATTACTGAAAAATATTAAGAAATGAATAAGATATAAAAGGCACTAATTATTTTTTAAAAAATTGAAATGGGCTCACGGGCCGGTCCTATACCTTAAAAAATAACCCAAATCCTACTTGATATTGAAATTACCAAGGGGTAAAAAAAGACATGGTTGTTTGAATAGGTAAGGTAAGGAAATTTGGGAAGTGAAATGAGTGAAAAATTATGTAAAACGAAGGATTTATAATGGAATGAAAATTTATTTTTAAATCTGAAAACGTGCTTATGGTTGGACCATATCTTGAAGTAACCAACCCTTTTCTCAAAAAACATCCAAACATGCTATAGGGAACCCATGGTAAGATGATTATACATATATGTTAGTTCAAAAATCAAAATTCCCCTCACCCAAAACCTAAGAAAATGATTGATATTTCCAACACAACAGATCAAAACTAAGAAATAAAAAAACTAGGTGTCACAATTCTCCACACCATTAATGCTTTTCGCCACCAAAATACAACAACATATTCCTGATGATTGATCAACACCTAATGATTCCTTATCAATATTCTCCAACCTTTGAATCCAATGACATCTCATCCACTATTAATGGATGCTAAGACTCTTACCTCAACCAAAACACTAACTCCCAACCAGTTCCCAAGAATCAACCAAAAGATCGAGTCACAACCTACCCAACCAAACCAAGAACTAGACTGTTGGGAATTCTTGCAATGAACCGAATGATCACACAATAGAAATAGTAGTCACAAAAACCTAATATTCCAGGGGAGTCCCAAATGGAATCCCCACCATTAAGAAACAACTAACACTCAAAAAATTATTAGGAGGAAACTCTACGGGACCCATGGTGGTTCCCCTAACATTAAGAACCAATGATCAATGAACAAAAGAGAATTCAACATGAACTAGGAACATGTATCTCCCACACAGGACCACCAAAAATCTCCTACAACAACTTACCAACCCATGTTAAGAGGAACAGAACATGAACATTTAAACCCCCCACTCTCGAATAGAGGATAAAAGAACTAGGCTAACACACTCTACACAGATCCAGACCACCACCACATGGGGTAGGGAGGGAAGGAAACCCAATCATTGGGCCCCTGAAACAACAAAAGAAATGTAGGAACTACCACACTACAATGGTAGAGGAATTATCTTAACAATACATCCCACAATCCTGGGACACCTTACTATGTGTCGGCTTCCCTCCGAGACCCATGGCTAGAGCTCTGATGGATGAAGGATCTTCTTCCCAGTAGTTAGGTTTCGATAATCCCAAACTTAAAATCTTCTATGTAGTTTTACATAGCGATACATAACACTCCCATGCAGAAACAAAATATCAAGGGACACAATGAAACTCTCTTCCTAAAAAAAACTTTTACCCAACAAAGAACTTAAAGATACACAATAATATTTTCTTTCAATCCAAATGAGGAGAAAAATGGACAAGTTACATAGAGAAACACATCAACCTCACCGACCACAAATACCCAAACGAAGAGGGTCACCATAATGGAAAGGCGCATTAAATTGATCTTGAAAAGGTCTCATTTCCAAAAAATGGGCGGAGGAATCATTAGAAGAGGTGGATTTAACATTTATAATGAATCCTTTGGATGATCACCTAGAAATATTACCAACGAAGAACTATTCATGGCCACATCACAACATCCAATGCATATTTTGAAACCCAATGAATAATGCTCCAAAACTGAGCCAACAATGATATCCCATATCAAGACACAACAAGAGTGTGACTTCCATATCTCAAGGAAGCATACCAATTAAAAAAAAATTATAAGATATAGGAAAAATCATCCACATAACCATCAGTTTCTAACAAACTCCACAATTTTTCAGCTTAAACTACTTTTTAAAAACAAACCAACTTGGTGGATTCTCTCATTCACTAATGGTGTTTCATGATGTATTACTCATATGCACATTTTTGTGCTACCCTAGGAACCCAAATACCATGAAATACTATCAATTTATACATATATACATAAAACCATGCATTTGAGTACCCTTGAAAACAACAGTGGCTAAAATTAAATAATCATCACTCTAAAAAGAATCATGTCCCTTACAAAGGCACATTAACAACCAAATAAAATTGTTTTAGATTCCAAAAAACAAACCACACTTCATCAAGAACCATTTAATTAAAAACCCAATCCATTTAATTTAATAGAACATAGAAAAACATCCATTCAACTCGAAATATCCCTTTCACATTTTAAAAAATTCATCAAGGTCTCTTTTCATAATCTTAAAACCACAATGGCCAAAACAACTTTCCTGTAAAACACGAGTTGCTCAAAACCAAATTTCCAAAACCAATTCCTCATATTCAATCACTTTTCAACTTCCCAAAACAGCCAATTTAATACAATGTTCATAATCACTATAAAAAAATACAAGATTTCCAAACATTTCATTTAATGAAACCATTTGTTTAGATTAAGTAAATTCAGTCCCATTAAATCATTTCCCCTTTATCCCGAAGAGTTGTTTCAAAAAACTCTACATTCAAAAAACATTCTCATATTAAATTTCGAAAACCCATTTACACTTTTAAACAAGTAACCATTCCTTTATAACCTATTTTTCACAATTCTTATGCATGCATTTTCAAAATAGAATTCTGAATTCAAGAATGGTCCAAGCGACCAACAAAATAGAACTAGTGTTGGTTGGTGACATGACCTTATAGTTGGCGGCCATATGTCAAACACACCACCAACATAGGGAGAAATATTAGAAACACTAACTAGACCCACATAGATTTCCAGGCCATGAAAGCTCATAGAGACCATTATTCCAACTCCCCTTGTCTTATCCCAACACCAAAAAATCAATAAGATCCAAAGACACTAATAAAATCGGACTTCTTATGTACACCCTAAGGGTTGGAACAAGCAAGGGTTCATGATGATCTTCACAAACCTACCTATCAAGCCACAAAAATCTGACTCCATCTACCATGACATCCCCAAATAACAAAGGGCTCTTTAAATATAAATTTCTGCTAGGATCCAACCTCCTATGAAATAATTTTATCACGAACCAACCTAGGTCGACCCCAAACCGGGAACCCGACCTGATCTGTGGCATGACCTAAAGGGAATTAACAATCCCTAAATGGTGTAAACTAGTTTTGGGAATCAATAGAGTACTCACGAGAATGATTTCTCCCAAATATAATCAAGAACTATGTAGCATAATGAAACAGACAGCCCAACATACATTTATATAAAATTGAACTGAACATTATTTATACATGAAACCGAAAGTACAACTAAACAATAAAACAAACTGACCAAACCTAATGACCAAAATAACCCCATGTGACACCACTAGTCACTGTACAACACAATGGATACTTGTCTCTCAAAGTGACCAAACTCAAGCTGAAACATACACAAGGGCTAAAAATAGAAGAAAAGTATAACAGTGAGAATTAAAACTCAGTAGGATAGCCCAATATTGTATTTCCAATTAAAATAATTTAAAATAAAAGAAACATAAATTTCAGTTTTGATATACAATATATAAAAATATTTTTTCCAAATTATGTTCCATGCTATAAAAATTATTAGACAAAAACATTCATGTTTTATAAAGAAGAATGCTATTAACAATTTTTCAAAGAGGTGCAACTTCAAAATAAAAATAATATTCAAGTGGGGTGATTTAAAGAATGTAAACATTTAAATAAAAAAACACACCACTGAATTTATCAACTAATCACCCTTAATGCTGATGGTGACTACAAAATAGACAATGAGCACAAGTCACTGGAACACCCCTATGCACCAGTTTGTTTTGGGCCCTAGGTACCTCGTATCTTGGTGAAAAGTAACCATAAAAAATATCCACTATCGTGCACATGAGACACTAGTAGAAGAATCATACATAACATAGTCATCCCACACATCATCATCATCATAGTTAAGTTAGTGTTTCCATTGTCAAACTTTCCATGTGAAACAGGGACAAAACCCCTACGGATCACTAGCTTACTTGTACACGTCCGCCCACATAGATACCCGAGTTATACCTTTTTGTGCTCAAAAAAGTTACACATCTATAACATACCATTTTATAATGAATATTACATTCCAAAATTTATACACACGTCAACCATCCCACACACATGTATCACACTCCATTCATAGATCAATAAACATTCAAAATTTTCATAAAACAATTTAATGTAGTATAACAAGGTTTGCACATAACATCTATTAAAAATGACCTTTTAAGGCAAAAAACCACCAATACCATATCAAACAAGATACAGAATCCCAAACACTATTTAATAAATCAATTTCTGGGACCATAAAACGTTCCCAAATGATACAATATGAAATACACTTGGAAACCATTTTTACAAGAAAAATTCAAACATGCCTTTAAGAATATCTCAAAACAAAAAATTTACAAATGTATAAATTTAACTTTTAATAAATATGTGTATAAAAACCATTTAAATAATAAAACCACTTTCATAAATCCTTTAACACAAGAAGGCTACACATCCAAAGAATGACCATTTTTATATAAGGATGCAAAACGGGCCATTTTCTGGAAACTCGGGCCCAAACATGTTTACCACCAAAATAAAATTTGTTTATAAAACCAAAAATAATTTTTAAATCCATAAATGAAACCAAAATACCATTTTTCATGATTCAATGTATTTTTAAATACAAAAAAATAATTTTAAATTTTACTAAACACATAAAATCCAACCAAGCAATTTACCAAACACATGGCATGCACTTTTAAACAAACAAACCATTTTAAGCCCATGAAAAGGGATAAAATACCATTATCTTGTCATAAATTTATTCAAGACATAGAATAATATTAAAAATACCATAAACCATGTTCATAATCTAACATAACATTTTAGTATGCAAGCGATGTACACATTTATAACAAAACATCACTACTTTTAACAAAACAAGGCTCAAACAAAACAACCGTTTTTTCACACAAATAAAATTATCCAAAGGATGGAAAACAACATAAAAAAATACATATTAGGAGATAAGAAAAATAAAATGATTAAACATATATGATTAATGCATATTCGAGGGATATACTACCTCAAAACCATGGCCGAAAGGAACCACACAATCGATATCACCCGCCGCGGTTCCAAACACACTAGATCTATGAAGACCATCCCTAAAAAAAACCCTAGAAAAATTCATGGGATAAAATAAACATAGGAATTTCATGACTTGGGGAGAAGAGGAAACAAAAATAATGTTAAAGTAGAACGAAGATGGAGGATAAAGGCGATTGAATCTCACATTAGAAAGTAGAGAACTCTTCATATTCCCTTAGATCTACACCATTATAGAAAAGGTAAAGGATTGAACCTTCATTAGATTCTAATTAGGTCTTAAAGAACCATGTAATGAATATTTGGGGGAAAAGGGAAAATAATTAATGATTCGTGAAAGAAAAAAAATTACATTACCAAATCTGGATGATTTGAGAATACTTGAGAGACATTTATCCATAATCTGAGATTTAGATCAACTACAAAGAGATAAAATGAAACATGGGGGAGTGGCTAGGGTTATTAGGATCACGTGTGAGGATAAAGCACCGAAGAATATTAAAAAATGAATAATATATAAAATAAACAATTTATTTATTTTAAAATAGGAAATGGCACCACATGATGGCCCAATACCTGCATAAATAACCGAAATCCATCATGATTGTGAATTCTTAAGGGGTTTAAAATGATATGGTGGTTTGAATAGGTTAGGGGATTCCATGTAGAAAGTTTAATGAGTGACAAATGATGAAAATAAATGGATTTATAAAAAACAATTTTTTTTAAATCTTGAAATGAGCCCACGGTTGACCCAAATTTTGAAGTAACCACACTTTTTTCAAAAAACTCCCAATCAAGCTATGTGGTACCCATAAT
Organism: Viscum album; assembly: GCA_963277665.1. Lineage (NCBI taxonomy): Eukaryota > Viridiplantae > Streptophyta > Magnoliopsida > Santalales > Viscaceae > Viscum > Viscum album. The sequence goes on along the minus strand of OY728150.1, from coordinate 169,690,177 downwards.
AGGATGATTAGAAAAATATGATTGTTCAAAAATCAACATTCATCTCACCCAAATCCCAAGATAAGGATTGAGATTTTCAACAAACTGAATCAAAACCAGGACATGAAAAAAACCTAGGTGTGACAATATTCCCCTTCCCATAACATTGACTTTAGTCTGAAAAGTTATTTCAAGGGATATAGATGACTAAAAATTAGAATTTTTTTATTTCAATATCTGATTTATTGATGATCAGTAACCTACATAAATGCATGAACCAAAAGAGTCGAAGATACCAAACATCAAGATTCGAAATTCAAAATTCAAAGGATTCACGGCTCCTGAGAAGATCACATCAGAGATCCACCCGTGTCAGCATTTAGACAAGTCACCGTACATCTATGAACCACCTCATACAAACAAAATTACACATCATCTCCTACCATAGAGTCATCCTTATCAATAGAACACCATCATCATCACCACTAACCGATGTCAACAACATCAACGACCGCAACCAAACCCACCGCCAGCAAACCATGAAACACTAAAACCGTTAACCCTTCACCATTGACACCACTATTGGAATCTCCCCAGATAATTTTTTTTTCAATAATGAAAATGTACATAAAAAACAGAACCTGCAAACAGCATCGACTTTGTCAAGGCTTTCCAGTGAGAAACCACGGTGATTTGGAAAACCAAAACATTCATTCTCAAAAAAGCCTGGGTAGAACAAAGGCAGAACCAAAATCCTGAAAACTGATAAACACTTAAAATAACCTTTTCCTATTAGTTACAACAATACCATCTTGTTCAGTCAACCATTTATATAATATATGATAATTCAAACCAAACCATCATACTAAAATTCCCATGAAAAATAATAGCACCAAAACATTGGTTGGTTAAAAAAATTAAACTATGTGGTCAATTCTAACTTATTTAGCGGAACGATATAAAAAGTTAATATTTTTGTTGATGGTTTTTATCCTTGTACATAAATCTGAATTTATCTATTCAATTTACTTGCTAAAATTAAGTTGATTTTACTTTAGGGATTAACCATTTCTAATAAAACATTTACGCATAATCTGATTATATATAATTCTATATTGAATTATTGTTAATTCATTTATAAGTTGATCAATCTAGAATGAAAAAATAAATAATTTACCATGAAACTGATAAAAATAGAAAATAAGTGTCCTGATCATGAGATTATCAAATGGTTTGTTTATATAGTGGATGATAAACTAACCCTAATCTATATGGGAAATGTAATGGACCGATTTTTTATCAATCGAATCCCATTATTATAAGTATTCCTCAAAGTACAATCAAATTAGAAAAAACAATGAAATATCATGATACTAAATAATCTGTGACCATTAATCATAATTTTTCCACTTCTGTGTTTTGAATTTCAAAAATATCACATACACGATTGTGAATAAGGTGATTTTTGGAGTTTAATAGAACAAACACAATTTTTGGTGACTAGTATCCTACCCATATGAATAGTAATCTCCATTATGTATAGTAATATGTCCCTTATGAATAGTAAATCTTCAAAATATTAGTAACCTCACCCAAGAAGGATTAAATAAAATTTAGGCATATTATAATGGATAATTTGACCCCAGTATAAGAATTAGTGTTTTTGTAAGTCATAAATAATTAATTACAATTAATTAATTAATTTTAAAAAAATTATTTTCCTAACATGTGTTCAGAAATTAATTTTTTTATGTCTTATGGTTTTAAGATAATTTTATAAGATGTTATGTAATTTTTGAAAGCATTATAAAATTAGTTTTAATTTCAAAATATGTATTTTTCTAGTAAATTACAATTTTAATTAAGAAAATAAATTAATCACATCTAGAAAATTAATTTTTAAAAATGGAGTTCATTTTTGGATTCTACACATCAAAATATGGTTAGGGTGAATTTTTGTGAATTTTTTGAAATACTTGATTTTTTTTGTGAATAGTAAAATACATTTATATACCGTATAAATACATTATAATTTAAATATACTATTCCTAACATCAAAAGTGATGTAAGCAGAAAAATATAAGAATCACATTCCCTATTTACTATTCATGTTCATTGATTCATCACTATTTCTTATATTGGTGGAAATTAATAAACTAATGATTAAAATATTACGAAAACCCCTCTCCCCTCCACTATAAATATCACTCCTCACACCCTCATTACTTCACACATATCAAGATTCACGCATTGTCCAAATTATTCCCAAATCTATTCCCTATTCCCTCACCAATTAACAGGAACTCTTGGTCTCAACAAAAGTCTAGGATTATGCTCCTTAAGTAGGATCTCAAGAGAAGTATTCAAGAGGTAATCCCTCTCTCTATTTTCGTTCATTTTCCTTTGAAATTACTTTTTTTCTTCTCACTTCATCAACTTATCTTAACCAAATTTCATGATAAATACAATATGATTGATATAATGATAATATATCATTTTATTGGAATATTATTCAATATACGCCTCCCTCCCTCTCTTTTTTTATAAAATGAAATCATTGCCCATGATGTGTTAGTTTACCTAAATCATTGGCGACACACTTACATTTTCCTAAAACATCCTCAAGAATGTCAATAGAACAATAAAATGGTTGAAAAATATTATAAAGTTTATGTTTTATTCACTATTATGTTATGGAACTAACTTATTTACATGCAACTAAGTGAGAAAATAAAATAAGTTCGTTGTGATAAAAAAACCACACAAATTAACCAGAATGATCATCATTAAATTTTATCTAATGATTCACCATCATGGTACATAACAAAAATCATTATAAGATCATTTATTTATATGTAGTGTAACTAATAATATATATTAACAAATATTTATTTTAAACCACATTTCAAACGAACACCTGTTTATGAATACGAGTGAAAAGTTCGTAAAAGCTAAGAAAATTAACCCTCCCAAAAAATGAATTTAAGCTTTATAACTTAACCAAATGCCCATAAAAGAACTTAATGAAACCATAGTAAACCCTATTCATGTATAAAAGGTTCTATAATTTCTAATTAATAAATATAATGTCATTATACAAGACATTAATGTGATGAAAGCATTCATATACAATGTAAGAAGAAATTCTCGAACACAACATTCTTTCTTCGGGTTCTCCCTCATTCACTCCTTGTTTAGTATGAATTATCCATAAAAAATATTTATTCAAAATTATCTTAACTTTTCTTGGATATACATGTTCTCTAACTGATTTTATAAAAAACCCAATGTTTTCTAAAATTACTCTTCTTTCAAATAAACACACCCTTTTTTACTTCTTGAATATTGTTTCACTCTTCAGTCATGGTTAATGGTTCCATGTCAAGAATGATATTCCCTATTTATTTTGGGGAAAAAATTTATACAAATTCATGATTTATTATGAGAAATTTTTTTCTTTCCATGGGTTATTTTATGTTTATGTTTGACATATTTTCAATGTGGCATGCATCATAATGTAAATATTGTGATGTGACAGGTGCACCTGGAATTATATAGCATAATATGAATGTTTGAATGTGATGGGTGCACCCAGAATTGTACAGCACTCCAATGAAAATGATAAAGTGATTAATCTCATGCGTAAAAGGGAATTGATGAGTAAACATTATTCCAGAATTTTTTACAAGGATGTTTTGTAGTTGACCACAAAGACAAGATGTTTCATTTTTATACATTTCCACATTTCAAGTCTTTTATTTATGCTTCCTCTCATGTTCATGTTCCTTTGCCTATGTTTTAGTTGTTCTCACCCATTTTTATTTGGTTCATATATATCCTCATACTGGGCTTTTATCTCACCCCTTTTTTATGTATATCCTCAGGTGACTACATGTACTAAGGATATGTCAAGTGCCAATAAGAAGCTAGAGAAGAATTAATTAAATAAAAGTTTATGGTTGTTGTTGTAAATGTTATTTTTGGTCCTAGTTTTTAAAAGAAACAAAATTTTTTGATCCTAATGGTGTAATACTATAATATTTTTTATATTTATAATGATGTAATAGTAATTTATGAAAAGGTAGGGTCACAATAGTTGGTATCAGAGGTATGGTTTAGTTAATTTGTGAATTAGGATCTGTAAACACTAGAGAAATCCCTTAGTATGACAAAAAATAAAATTATGAAAATAAGAAGATTTACTAACCATATAAATCCCATAAGATACATATTTAGTTTAATTTCTAAAATGAACAAGTTATTTATTCATGACTCGATGAATTTTGTTTTTTCCTAAGCTTTTCTATTTCAGAAAATGGTGGGAACCAAGAGAAACTAGGCTAAAAACCCGTGTCAGGGCCAATGAAACAATTTACCGAATGACAAAACTAATGATTTGGGAGGTGGAGTTAAAAAACATCATGGAGATGATTACCCAACTATCTCTGATTATGAACAATAACCAAAATAATGGGGAATATCCTCCTTCACCTTAGAGGGAGAAGCTTTCAGTCGAGTGTTTTATATGGAAATGACCACCGACATTTAGTGGATATTCTGATCCACTAGTTCTGGAATAGTGGGTCAACATAATGGATACGATCTTTTCTATGCTCCACTATTCCGAGACAAAGAAGGTGACTCTATTTGTTTGTCGTCTAGATGAAGAGGCTGATCAATGGTGGGATTTGATTATGAAAACTGTAACACCCCGAGATTTTATGAAAAATATTCTTTTTAATTTAATTAATGTCTTGTGTTGTACGCTACACCAAAAGGAGCTTGCACAACACACATCCTTGACTTGCCTTTCATTACATGTAATCGCTACCTTCCTCGATAGTGTGTGTAGTACACAATACTGAGTTTCACTAAACAACGATATGCTATTGAAATATTATTAAAACTATCTGTTATGAATAGTAATAACAACCTTTTGAAATTGTGTAAATTTTATTTTTCAAAATGGACTTCATTTTTGGATTCAAAATATCGAAATTATCTTAGGGTGAAATTTTGGTACTTTTCGGATAACTTTCATTTTCCGATGAATAGTGAAAATTACTAAATTTTAATTAAAAACAACCTTTTTAATCAAAATAATTAATAGTGATAAATTATTAATTTGAGTGGTTTTAAAGTATATTTAGAATATATTTTTACAATTTAATACAATGTTGTTCATTGGATGTAATTTCACATTTAAACCAGACATAAACAAGTTTCAATCTTTTGATAGTTATTATCTCTTAAGAACACGCTATTTTTTTTGACGATGGGAATTAATTTTTAAATTAATTAATGCAACTGATATGTTTTGAATTTGGTAAAATATATATCATTTTTTAATTCATAATATCAAATATAGCTTAGGCTTAATTTTTGGTATTTTTCTGGAAACTTTCATTTTTTGATGAATAGGGAAACTACTAAGTGGTAGTTAAAAAAATGAATTTTTCATAAAACATAATTTTACCGCTTCAGTGAGTGGAATTTTAAAAATCCGAGAGACATGGTTGATGTTAGTAAGTAAAATGTGGTTCAATGAGATGAAAATAATTTTTGGTGAATAGTAACTTTTTACTTTTTTTACCACAGTTAAAAGTAAATAGAGTAATTAAGGGTAAAAATGATATTTTTATTACCATGACACATGTCCTAATTCGATTGGATAAGTGTAATTCGACAAAAAATAACTTTAGGAATAAAATATGACCATTTAGGCCCACTTGGATTAGATTAGGACATTTATTATTAATTTATTTAAAGAAGGGTTAAAATATTTAAAATCAAAGTTTAATAAGTAAATCATTTTTAATATAGGGTTATCCATAAGATAAATTCAACTATAAATATTCATTATAAATCTAAAAAGATTTCATACATAATGATATTTTATTTGTAATTTTTAGACTTTAAATAAGTTAATTTTTTTATGACACAAAGATGATGTTGTCATTATCTTATTAATGAAATATTGACATAATTGATGTTATAAATACCCAAATAAATGTAATTTGAGACTTTTTATGAATTACACTAATTTCATAGGTTAATATGACATGTTAGTATTTATTTAATAAACTTTTTTCGAACTAATCATTCTGTTATGAGTTTCACAAAAATCAATTACTAAATAGTGTCAAAAATGACATAAAATAGTTTTTAAAACAAATATTATATTATTAATTGTTATTTTATTCCTAAAAATCAAAGGTTCGCCCAAATGAATTATCTAATGTTATATATATTAATAATAAACAACTTGGGGTTCGTTTGGCTTCTTATAGTAAGTTTATTAACCTTATAGTGTAAGAACACAAAAAGATACGGTAAAAGTAAAATTATCTAACTTAAAGATAATAAAAATGATAAGGTTAAAATAGAAATGTAAACCTGTCTAAATTATATTGGATGAGAGGATTCCGACCCATCCCCACCTTAGCTTCTAAATAAATCAATTTTGAGCTATTTAAAACCGAATTTGGCTTTATAATAAAATAATTGTTTTAGTTATTCCAAAGGTGCCCCTCTCCTCCCTTATAAAAGGGCACCTCCTCCCTCTCTTCCTCACACCACATTGAGCCTTCAAGCTCGTCCAAACCCTGCCAAATTCTCTTCTCCACTTCCATAGAAACATCCTAGAGGTCCTGGTTATCTTCAAAGACCAATTTTAGTTCCATAAGAGGAGGACTCAAAGAGGGGCTTCAAAGAAGAGGTAATGTCCGTTACCGATTCTTTCAACTTTATTTCTTCTTACACTTCTTCTTCTTAGGTTTTTTCATTATGAAGTAATAACATCAGTATCCCTCATATAGGGATATGTTATTATAAGTATGAAACAACCCTATTTCACCATCTATCCATCCTACGGAAAACGAAATTACCGCGCGTGCGTACGTACGGAATACCGTCTCCACGCCGTGGTGTAATCTATTTTCCACCACCACCTTACTTGGATGGGTATAATGGTGTACATAATAACTATATATTATTATTGTAAAGTGATATTTATTCTGAAATAGTATACATACACTCCAATACAATTCCATGATCATGAGAACGATATCATCGCTCGTGCGTACGTACGAACTACCGTCTCTACGACGCGATGAGATTCATTCCCCACATTACCCATTCATGAATGATTATAAATTATATATAATAAGTAATCATGAAATATATGACATAATAATGATACTGGATTTATGTGTATATATATATGTATTTCATCTACTTAATTCCATTCAACTCAATAAGGAAACGAAAACAGCATTCATGCGTATGTATGGCCTACCGTCTCCATGAACGGTGTATTTATATCCATTTATTGATCTATTATATATATGTATATTCTGAATATATATTATATATAAATCATGTTTTATATTCTGGAATTATGTAATCATGATGTAAGTAATCATATGAATAATTACAAGTCAAAACACGAACGATAAATGAAATGATTTTACCCAAAACGCTCTTTAACATGGAATTTACAAAAGAACGGGTAAAATAAAGTCATAAGTGAACCGTATATGATAAAATAACAATGAGTATGATTCTGGAATAAGTCAATGACATTATTTAAATCATTATACAGGAGGTTCGGACACTTTCGAATAAAATCAGACTTAAGGTAAGGGAAAATATCACAATCTCATTTTATCCGAGATTGTTTATACTTTGGTATTTACTAGGGTGTATTTTATCATCCACATCCATTTTTTATCAATATGTAATATTATTTCCATCCACATAAAATTGTTTAAATCCAATTTTACCCTTCGGTGAGTTTTTAGAAAAAGATATGAAAGGAATCTTTTGTCGTTTTTCGTACGAGGTACTTTTTGACTTTTCCGACAAAAGTATGAGAAGAATGATATTTTAACTTATACTGCATGAATGGATTTTTAAAACATTATTTCCAAGAAGCTTCCTTTACAAGTTTTCAAGTTTATTTTTAATCAACTTCTTTTAGTTTAAAATTGCGTGACATGTTAAGAAAGGATAATGTTTTTGAAGTAGAAAGGATATTTTCCTCAAGAATGGAGTTCATGTGTTTTATCAAAATTATTTTCCATCTAAGATAATATAGGTTTCTGTTTCTATCCCTATTATTACATTTATTTGATTATGTTGTGATGGAATTATTTTTATGAATTCCTTTATCATATATGAATTGTTTTATGATGTCATGATGTTTAAGAGTCCAATTTTTATTACATGCATTATGGAATGATGTATGATTTATGATTTTGTGGCACACATAAGAATGGTATCATTATGAGATGGTTGGGACCTATATCTCCCTACAATGGATTGGGTAAAGATTTTATATCTCATGAGATAGACATGGCTAGAACGGTAGTTTAAACCAGTTCAGTGAAACAGGACTGAAACGATGAATGAACTCGGTTCAGAAATGGACTTTGTCCACTAAGATAGTCTTGGAAATGAGTATTGACTAATAAGAAATGATTATATATGATTATGTGTGTACACCACAACATTTCATGTTTTATGTTTTGATTATTGGGATTACGTTTCACTACTATGATTTATCCCATGTTATGATATTATGATCTCTTTTGCAGGTTAAGATTTCCAAAATGTTATGTTCTTATAAATATGATGTGATTGATATTTCTTTTGGTTACCCTTTCTGAGCATTTGATCTCACCCTTTTAAGTTTTCTTTTCCCCAGGATATAAATAAAGGTTTTAGGTAAGAAAAAAAAGTAAGATCTTTATGGGAGATGTTGAAGGTCTTTCACCATGATTAGATGATTATATTCCAAGTTTCCAAAGACACTAAACTATTATAGTCCTCGTGTGTGTGTTTTTGTAATGTACTAAGTATTCTGAAAAAGTAATGTAATTTCCATGTATGTCAAGCTTCGTGTCTCTACAGTTGGTATCAGAGGAAAAGATTAGTCAACCTTTGGAAACTAGGATGCGAAAACGTTAGAGAGATCCCTAGAGATATTTATAAGGTATGTCTAGGGATGTCCCTAAGGATAAGTATACGTATAGTATATAGTCCTAGAACTATGGTAATGATATTAGATTAAACCAAAGATGTTATATATTGAAGTTACTCCCCCTTTATTATGATATTTTCCTCTCACACAATTCTTTTTGGGTTTTAGAAAATTGCTGGAAACAAGATGATTCACGATAATGGATTATATGATGGACAATGGAATGATATTATTCATGAGTAACCAAATGAAATGGGATTTGGAAGTCCAAACATCATTATTATGCCGAATCAACAATCTCATAATATGATCAATAAAGTAAAATTTGGTAAGTATCCTGACTCGGCTAATAAGAGAAAGATGGAGTTTCATGATGATCATAGAGGAAATAAAGGTCAATTTCCCCTATGTAAATCATGTGGGAAGAGGAATCAAGGAGAATGTTTCAAAGGAACTGGAAGATGCTTTGGGTGTGGAAAAGAAGGACACAAAGCCAGTAAGTGCAATGGAAAAGGTTCAGTTAACACCACAGATGAGGATAATGGTATTGCTACGACATCAACAATGGTTAAATGTTTTAAATGTGGAATGTACGGGAATTATGCAAACCAATGCCCTAAGGGAATGTCTCATGAAAAGAATCAGTATGGTCGTATGGGTATTATTTATGTTGATGATGATGAGGAGACTACAAATGATATGTGAGATGAAAGAATTGTTGAAGCTCGGTCAATGGTTTAAGAATGTAGTGGAATGATTACATGTTTATCATGTGTAATGTTGTATAAGTAATCTCATGGTACTATGGAATAAAGAGACATCTAAGGATTGTTACACTATTGTCTTTCCTTGAGTTTTGAAAGTGTATGATTAATGGTACCAGTATCCATGAAAGGTTATTCAGATATTTTTGGAATGTAGATGATATGAACATAATGAAGGAATAAGAAGATAATGAGATCTTTGATTGTATTCATGAGCTTATGATTGATATAATGACTAAGTGATATCATGGTTTGAGTATATAGAATTTTGAGGATTTTGGTATGTGGAAAGTGTTAACTTTTAACTGCATTCGTGTTTTCACTAAGGTTCAATGGGTATTCATTTTTCAATAGAAGACATGATTAAGGCCTTTGAATGTTTGGAATGTGACCAACAAGACATATCTTATGATATATAGGGATAAATGATGGTATTAACATGCTTGTTATATGAAATCTCTGGTAATCATTTTCACTATATTATGAGAGTGAACTGCAGTATTATGGATAAGCCTAAAGATTGGAATGGATTATGTTGTACATAAGTTAGTATTGTTTAAGGATAGAAGTTTTTTCTATATTATTGATGGGATGTTATAGTAATATAGTTTTAGAAAAAGGACAACCTATAGGACAGGCGACAACCCATAGCGTCGGACAAGGCTATGGGAATCGAACCCACAACCGAAGTGCAACTGGCCTTTATCACCTTCCACTGGCCTACATGAAGTCCCTGGTTAGTAGAAACTAGTTTTATTTTATTAAGAGGTATTATGTTTGAAGTATAAGTTCATTTTTGGAACCATATACGATTAATCTAACCATAATATGGACTTATAACTTTTGCTAAACTTTTGTTTGAAACAGATGGAATGACCCATCATTCTATCACATGATCTGCTAACACATCACGAATAAAAAATTCAACTTCATTTCTTTAAGGTATGAAGTGGAAATTGTTCAATTCACGAACAACAGTGAGATTGTACCAAAATCATGTAAGTATTTCTTTTAATTCATCAACTTTAGGGAAATGATCTTGAAAACCAAAAATGTTGTCCTAGTTCCCTTATATCCGATGAATCATATGGTACCTTAGATCATCACAAATCTATAACTTTGTGATTGTTGGGTTTTTCATAGCCATGTTCTCTACCACTCTCCATCAGAACATGATGGTTAGATTTCTCTTCCATATCCATATTTTCACCTATGTGGAAACCCAGTGATTAGTTTATTTGGGTAACCGTTACGTTTCATACTTTTGTTTTTAAAGATTGGTTTTGGTATTCCTTTTTACGATGTGGGTTTCTATTAAAGAAACTTTCGAGTAGTAAACTATTTATAACCCCGACGAATTTCAAGGGCGAAATTCATTTTAAGGGGGGTAGAATGTAACACCCCGAGATTTTATGAAAAATATTCTTTTTAATTTAATTAATGTCTTGTGTTGTACGCTACACCAAAAGGATCTTGCACAACACGCATCATTGACTTGCCTTTCATTACACGTAATCGCGACCTTCCTCGATAGCGTGTGTAGTACGCAATACTGAGTTTCACTAAACAACGATATGCTATTAAAATATTATTAAAACTAACTGTTATGAATAGTAATAAACACTTTTTGAAATTTTGTAAATTTTATTTTTCAAAATGGTCTTCATTTTTGGATTCGGAATATTGAAATTAGCTTAGGGTGAAATTTTGGTACTTTTTGGATAACTTTCATTTTCTGATGAATAGTGAAAATTACTAAATTTTAATTAAAAACAACATTTTTAATCGAAATAATTAATAGTGATAAATTATTAATTTTAGTGGTTTTAAAGTATATTTAGAATATATTTTTACAATTTAATACAATTTTGGTCATTGGATGTAATTTCACAGTTAAACCAGACATAAACAAGTGTCAATCTTTTGATAGTTATTATCTCTTAAGAACAAGCTATTTGTTTTGACGATGGGAATTAATTTTTAATTTAATTAATGCAACTGATATGTTTTGAATTTGGTAAAATAGACATCATTTTTGAATTCATAATATCAAATATAGCTTTGGCCTAATTTTTGGTATTTTTTTGGAAACTTTCATTTTTTGATGAATAGTGAAACCACAAAGTGGTAGTTATAAAAAATGAATTTTTCATAAAACTTAATTTTACCACTTCTGTGAGTGGAATTTCAAAAATCCGAGAGACATGGTTGATGTCAGTACGTAAAATGTCTTTCAATGAGATGAAAATAATTTTTGATGAATAGTAACTTTTTAGTTTTTTTACCACGGTTAAAAGTAAATAGAGTAATTAAGGGTAAAAATGATATTATTATTACCCTAACACATGTCCTAATTCTATTTTATAAGTGTAATTTGACCAAAAACAACCTTAGGAATAAAATATGACCATTTAGGCCCACTTGGATTAGATTAGGACATTTATTATTAATTTATTTAAAGAAGGGTTAAAATAGTTAAAATCAAAGTTTAATAAGTAAACAATTTTTAATATAGGGTTTTACGTAAGATAAAGTCGACTATAAATATTAATTAGAAAGATAAAAAGATTTCTACATAATTAAATTTTATTTGTAATTTTAGACTTTAAATAAGTTAATTTATTTATGACACAAAGATGATGTAGTAATTATCTTATTAATGAAATATTGACATAATTGATGTTATAAATACCCAAATAAATGTACTTTGAGACTTTTTATGAATTCAACTAATTTTATAGGTTAAGATGACATGTTATTATTGATTTAATTAACTTTTTTAGAACTAATAATTCTGTTATGAGTTTCAAAAAAATCAATCACTAAATAGTTTCAAAATTGACATAAAATAGTTTTTCAAAAAATATTATATTATTAATTGTTATTTTATTCCTAAAATTCTAAGTATCAGAAAAATAACTTATATAAGGTTATATATATTAATAATAAACAACTTGGGGTTCTTTTGGATTCTTATAGTAAGTTTATTAACCTTATATAGTAAGAACACAAAAAGACACGGTAAAAGTAAAATTATCTAACTTAAAGTTAAATATAAATGATAAGGTTAAAATAGGAACCTAAACTTGTATAAATTCTATTGGATGAGATTATTTTGACCCATACCCACATTATCTTCAAAATAAATCAATTTGGAGCTATTTAAAACCGAATTTGGCTTTATAATAAAATAACATTTTTAGTTTTTCCAAATGTGCCCCTCTCCCCCCTTATAAAAGGGTACCTCCTCCCTCTCTTCCTCACACCACTTTGAGCCTTCAAGCTCAGAAAACCACTGCCAAATTATCTTCTCCACTTCTCTATAAATATCCTAGAGGTCATGGTATTCTTCAAAGACCAATTTTAGTGCCCTAAGAGGGGGATCAAAGAGCCGCTTCAAAGAAGAGGTAATGTCTGTTACCGATTCTTTCAACTTTATTTCTTCTTCCACTTCTTCTTCTTAGGTTTTTTCATTATGAAGTAACAACATAAGTATCCCTCATATACTGATATGTTATTATAAGTATGAAAAAACCCTATTTCACCATCTATCCATCCTATGGAAAACGAAATCACCGCGTGTGCGTACGTACGGAATACCGTCTCCACGCCGTGGTGTAATCTATTTTCCACCACCACCTTACTTGGATGGGTATAATGATGTACATAATGACTATATATTATTATTGTAAAGTGATATTGATTCTGAAATAGTATACATACACTCCAATACAATTCCACGATCATGAGAACGATATCATTGCTCGTGCGTACGTACGGACTACCGTCTCCACGACGCGATGAGATTCATTCTCCACATTAACCATTCATGAATGATTATAAAGTATATATAATAAGTAATCATGAAATATATGACATAATAATGATACTGGATTTATGTGTATATATATATGTATGTCATCTACTTAATTCCATTCAACTCAATAAGGAAACGAAAACAGCATTCATGCGTACGTACGACCTACCGTCTCCATGAACGCTGTATTTATTTCCATTTATTGATCTATTATATATATGTATATTATTAATATATATTATATATAAATCATGTTTTATATTCTGGAATTATGTAATCATGATCTAAGTAATCATATTAATTATTACAAGTCAAAACACAGACGACAAATGAAACGATTTTACCCAAAACGCTCTTTAACATGGAATTTACAAAAGAACGGGTAAAATAAAGTCATAAGTAAACCATATATGATATCATAACAATTATTATGATTCTAGAATAAGTCAATGACATTATTTAAATCATTATACAGGAGGTTCGGACACTTATGAAGAAAATCAGACCTAAGGTAAGGGAAAATATCACAATCTCATTTTATCCGAGATTGTTTATACTTTTGTATTTACTGGGGTGTATTTTGTCATCCACATCCATGTTTCCTCAATATGTAATATTATTTCCATCCACCTAAAATTTTTTAAATCCAATTTTACCCTTCGGTGAGTTTTTAGAAAAAGATATGAAAGGAATCTTTTGTCGTTTTTCGTACGAGGTACTTTTTGGCTTTTCCGACAAAAGTATGAGAAGATTGTTTTTTAACTAATACGGCATGAATGTATTTTTAAAACATTATTTACAAGAAGCTTCCTTTACATCTTTTCAAGTTTATTTTTAATCAACTTCTTTTAGTTTAAAATTGTGTGACATGTTAAGAAAGGAAAATGTTTTTGAAGTAGAAAAGATATTTTCCTCAAGAATGGAGTTCAAGTGTTTTATCAAATTTTTTTTCCATCAAAGATAATATAGGGTTATGTTTCTATCCCTATTATTACATTGATTTGATTATTTTGTGATGGAATTATTTTTATTAATTCCTTTATCATATATGAATTGTTTTATGATGTCATGATGTTTAAGAATCCCATTTTTATTACATGGGTTATGCAATGATGTATGATTTATGATTTTGTGGCACACATAAGAATAGTATCATTATGAGATGGGTGGGACCTATATCTCCCTCCAATTCATTGGGTAAAGATTTTATATCTCATGAGATAGACATGGATGTAACGGCAAGTTAAACCGGTTCAGTGAAACATGACTGAAATGAGGAATGAACTTGGTTCAGAAATGGACTTTGTCCACTAAGATAGTCTTGGCAATGAGTCTTGACTAATAAGAAATGATTCTCTATGATTATGTGTGTACGCCAAAAAGTTTCATGTTTTATGTTATGATTATTGGGATTACATTTCACTACTATGATTTATCTCATGTTATGACATTATGATCTCTTTTGCCGGTTAAGATTTCCAAAATGTTATGTTCTTATTAATATGATGTGATTGATATTTCTTTTGTTTACCCTTACTGAGCATTTGAGATCACCCTTTTATGTTTTCTTTTCCCCAGGATATAAAGAAAGGTTTTAGGTAAGAAAAAAAGGAAGATCTTTATGGGAGATGTTGAAGATCTTTCACTATGATTAGAAGATTATATTCCGAGTTTCCAAAGACACTAAACTATTATGGTCCTTGTGTGTGTGTTTTTGTAATGTACTAAGTATTCTGAAAAAGTAATGTAATGTCCATGTATGTCAAGCTTCTGGTCTCTACAAAAACTAATACAATGGACGATATTGAAGAGATAGAATGTGAAGAAATTGAGATCATGTTTTTTAATAAGTATTTACCACAAAATCTTTCATATGAATATATATAGAGAATTCATAGAGCTCATGGAAAAGGAAGGAGAATCTGTCAATACCTATGAAGTGAGTTTCACAAGGCTTGCATGGTAAGCTTCTGGTTTTGTTGTCCACAAAGATAGAAAAATTGATAGATTCTTTGTTGTATTAAAACCACACCTTCAAAAGGATCTTTCAATTTGAGATTTTGGGAGTTATGAAGAAGCTTTTTTAATGTTCTCTCAATGTGGAGATAGAGTTTGGATAATTTTCCCATGGATATTTGTATATGAAAAGAAATATGGAGTTTCATGCTGAAGGATCTAAATATAAAGGTGGGAATAAAAATCCACGACCCATATGCCGTAAATGTGGGAATATGCAACATGGGAACTAACTCAATGGGATGGGGAAATTATTCAAGTGTGGGAAAGAAGGCCATCAAGGTCAAGAGTTTCGAAATACATGAGAAGGAAGGGGAATGTAATGGAAGAAAGGGGAGCACCTCTCATTGTACAATTCTACAACTATAGGGAGAAAGGGCACTATGCAAGCCAGTTCACTAAACCTTGATTCCTCGAGGTAATCCGTTTTGACAGCCACTAACCCTAAATGAACAAGGGAAGGATTATTCCATCACTACTGTGGAAGTGGAGCAAGATAATGAAGTCATACAAGGTACCAATCCTATTCAATATAGAATAAAAAAAGACTTATTTTATTAGAGTTCAACACATTCCTTTATATCATTCTAGTTTTCTAGAACTATTGAATAAAATCCCCCAAACCTTGAGTCCTCAAGGTAATCAATTTCAACATCCACCAACACTAAAGGAACAAGGGAAGGATTATACCATCACTACTGTGGAAGTGGAGGAAGATAATGAAGTCATACAAGAAACACATCCCATTCAATATAGAATGAAAAAAGACTTATTTGATTAGAGTTCTACACATTACTTTATATCATTCTAGTTTTCTAGAACTATTGAATCAAATCCCCAAAACCGTGAGGTAGATATATCTATAAAAACACTAAGTGGTGAAATCATTACAACCCAAGTGTTTCAATCTTCTCGTGTTGGCGTATGTGGGAATATTCTTCCTGCGAATCTCGTGATACTTACCATGGTGGAATTTGATGATATAATGGGAATCGAATGGCTCTCACTTTATAGAGAAAATATAAATTGTCTTGAAAAGGAAATATCTTTTCATATTCCAAACCATCCAATGATCTATACAAATGAAATGAAGATCATGAATATCCTTTAGAAAATCCTTCAATGGCATGGGTGTTGATTATCTATGAAGAAGCATACCTCAACCAAATGGTTTAGTAAAAAAAAGTGACAACCTTTTGGAAATGACCATCGTGAGTGAATACAGTGATGTGTTTCTAGAAGAGTTACCCAGAATTCCCCCAGATTGTGAGGTAGAGTTTTCAATAGAACTCATACCAAGAGATACTCCAATCTAAAAGTATCCATATAGGATGGCTCCTATTGAACTAGAGTAGTTAATGAAGTAGTTTCAAAGGCACATGGACAAAGAGTTCATACTCCCTAGTGCATCACCTTGTGGTGCGACAATGCTCTTTGTGAAGAAGATGGATGAATCAATGCGGCCGTGTATCAATTATCGAGAAGTCAACTAAATCACTATAACAAAAAACTATCCTATTATAAGGATTGATTAATTGTTCGATCAGTTAAGGAGGGATCAATACTTCTAAAAGGAAGATCTTCATCTTGGATATCATTAGCTAATTGTGAAGAAGGAAGATATTTAGAAGACTGCATTTTGTACTAGTTATGCACACTATGAGTTTCTAGTGATACCCTTCAAAATACTAATGCTACAAAAATATTCATAGATTTGATGAATAGAGTAATAAGACATTACCTCAACAAATTTTTGTTTGTCTTTATTGATGTTATTATCATTTACTCTAAGAGAAATGAGTAACATGAAGAAAATCTAAGACTTGTGTTCATGACATTGAGAAAGGAGAAGTTGTATGACATGTTCAGCAAGTGTTAGTTTTGGATTATGTAAGACATGTTCATGGGATATGTAATCAAAAGTAATGTAATTTCCATGGATCCTTCATAAAAAGATATTTTGGAATGGCCTAGGCCCCCTAGTGTCACAGAAATCTGTAGTTTTCTTGGATTAACTGGGTACTACTGACATATTTTGAGAAATTTATCATGATTGTCAGGCCTGCAAACTTTGTTAACAAGGAAATGAGTAAAGTATGTATGGATAGAAGAATGTGAGGGAAGAATCAAGGAGCTAAAGAGAAGGCTGATCACTGAACCTATACTCACATTACCAAAAAGTGGAGACCGTTTTGAGATATATAGTGATGCTTCAAAGAATGTATTGTGTTGAATACTCAGTAAAATTGATAATTTGATAGACTACACCTCATGATAGTTGAAGATCCATGAGTAGAACAACTCGACACATGATCTAGTGCTGGCAGGTGTGATTTTTGCCTTGAAAATCTGGCAGCAGTACCATTATAGTGAGAAGTGTGACATATACATTGACAACAAGAGCCTAAAATACATATTCACACTAATGGACCTCAAAATGTGTCATATGAGATTTTGAGACATAATTAAATATTACGATTGATCTATTCACAATAATCATGGAAAGGAAAACAAGGTTGTTGATGCTCTAAGAAGAAAATAAACTTCTTCTCTATCTATGTTACAGATTTAGAAAGACCCTATCTTCTTGGAAATGAAAAGGATGGATTTGGAAATCATAAGTGTTGGGGATACATCTTACCTTTCCCGAATGATTGAGAAACCATCTATCTATGATAATATTAAGGAGTCACAAAGGGATGATAGAGAGTTACAAAAGAAGGCGAATGAAGTAAAGAAAGGGAAGCTGCAAGAGTTCCATATAGATGATGATGATGTGATTCAGTTTGGAATGTAGCTTTGTGTGATTTTATCACCCAGGATAAAGATAGTGATACTGGATAATGCACATAGCTCAACTTTTTATATCTATCCTAGTAGCACCATGATGTACTGAGATATCTGAGAACACTTCTTGTGGGATAACATGAAGAAGGGGATTGAAAAATATATCTTAAGGTGATTGGTATGTACGAAAGATAAAGAAGAGAGACAGAAGTCTAAAGGGATGATGCAACCAATGCCTATACACGAGTGGAAATGGGTGAATGTCACTATATACTTTGTCATGGATCTCTTGAAGTCTTCGAATGGAAATAATGAGATATGGGTTTTGGTTGACCAACTCACTAATACTACCCATTTTATTTCTATTCGAGTTGATCACTTTCTTGATTAACATGTAGAGATATATGTGAAGGAAGGTGTGAGACTACATGGTGTTACACTATCTATTGTCTCTGATCATGATCTAAGGTTCACAACTAAATTCTGCAGATTTCTTCTATATGATCTGAGTACTGAATTAAATTTTAGCACAACCTATCACTCCCAAACTGATGGACAATCTGAAATACCTATTCAGAAACATGAATACATGCTAAGGGACTGATATTTATAATTCAATGGTGGATGGGATCAGTATATCCCAATGGTTTAACACTCATAAAAAAAAATTTTCCAATCAATTATTCAGATGGATCCATATTAAGCTCTGTATAGAAAGAGATGTAGAAATTCAACCTGTTAGAATGAAGTAGGAGAAAGAAAACTACATGGACATGATCTTATGAAAGAGATGACAATGATGGTTCAAGTCATCCAAAAACATATCAAAGATACTTAGTGTTAGAAAAATAACTATGTTTACAACCGTCTAAGGGACTTGGAGTTCGATGTTGGAGATAATGTATTTCTTCAAATATCGCCATGGAAGAGATTCATGTCATTTGGAATGAAAGGGAACCTAATCTCAATGTACATTGGCCCCTTTTAGATACATTATTGAATAATATCCATGGACCATTGGATTTCACTTCTACTCAATATAGTTGATGTTCATGATGTGTTTAACCTATCACTCCAGAGGAAGTACATACCAAAACTCTCACACGTACTGAACTCAGAGGTGGTACAACTGGAAGGTGATATCTCCTATGACGAGTAGCCAGAAAAGATTCTGGATTGGATAGATAGGGTTCTAAAGACAACCCAGCTTTTCAAAGTGTTTTGGAGGAACTATAAGTTTGAAAAATAAACTTGGGAACCAGAGGATGTGATGAAGGAGAGGTAGCCTTACATGTTTGTGTAAAACAAAATTTTGAGAGAGAAATTTCATAAGGGGGGAAGAATCTAAGAACATAATGTTTTATCAATGAAATACACTTATTATAAGTATAACATAAATTATAATAAATTTAGGAAATACAATGAAATATCATGATACTAAATACTATGTAACCATTAAACATAATTTTTCCACTTATATGTTTTGAATTTCAAAAATCAGAGATACACGATTGTGTTTAGAGTGATTTTTGGAGTCTAATAGAACAAACATAATTTTTAGTGAATAGTAACCTACCCATATTATTAGTAACATACACTTATGAGTATTAATATGACCCTAATGAATTTTAAATGTTAAAAAATAATAGTAACATGACCCATGAATGATTAAATAAAATTTAGGCATCTTATAAGTGACAATATAACCATAGTATAAGAATAAATATTTTTACAAGTCAATAATAAATAATTATAATTAATTAATTAATTTAATAAAATTGATTTTAATAAAATGTCTTAATAAATTAATAATTTTATTTCTTATATGTTTATGATAATTCTATAAGACCATATGTAATTTTTGAATGCATTATAAAATCATTTTTAATTTCAAAATAGGTATTTTTCAAGTAAAATATGATTCTAATTAAAAAGTAATTTAATCATATCTATAAAACAATTATAAAAAAGGATTTCATTTTTGGATTCTACATGTTGAAAAATAGTTATGGTGATTTTTTGGGATTTTTCTAAAATACTTGAATTTTTTGTAAATAGTAAAATGCATTAATTTCTGTATAAATACATTTTAATTTAAATCTAATATTCCTGAATCACAAGTGATGTAAGAACCCTAATCAAGAACTATAATTCCCTATTTAATATTCTTGGTCATGGAATCATCACTTTTTATTCCTGGAAGAATTTAATATACTAATGATTAGAATATTAAGAAATCCCATCTCCCCTCCACTATAAATATCACCCCTCAAACCATCATTAGTTAACACCTCTCAATCATCATTAATTGACCAAATTATATCCAAATATTCTCCCTATCCCCAAACCCACTACTAGGAGCTCTTGGCATCATCAAAAGACCATGCCTAGGCCCTTTAAGGAGGATCTTAAGAGGAGGATTCAAGAGATAATTCCTCTCTATTTGTTCGTTCATTTTCCTTAAAAATTTCTTTTCTTTTATTCACTTATCCTCAACTTCTCTTATCATAATTTCATTATAACTAAAATATGATTGATATACTAGTATTATACCATGTTAATGTAAGATAATTCATTATACCCCTCCCTCACTCTCTCTGTTAACAAAATGAAATCATTGCCAATGATGTGTTAATTTACCTAAATCATGGGCAACCCACTTCCATTTTATTTCAACTCCTTCAAGGATGTCAATAAAACCATCAAATGGTTGAAAACATATTTTAAATTTTATTTTGTATCCCATTATATGTTATAGAACTAACTTATTTACTTGATAGTAAGTGATAAAATAAAACATGTTCGTTTTGATAAAAAAACCTCACAAATTAACCACAATTATCATCATTAATTTTTATCTAATGATTCGTCCTCATTGTACATAACCAAATACATTATATTATCATTTTTATCTCTATAATTTAACTAATAATATATATTAACAATTATGTATGTTCAACCACATTTCAAACAAACATCTATTCGTGAATACAAGTGAACGTTCATAAAATCTAAGAAAATTAACACTCCTAAACAATGAATTTAAGCTTTACAACTCATCAAATGGACTATAAATGAACTTAATGTAACCATACTAAACCATATTCATGTATATAAGGTTTTAGAATTTCAAACTAATGAATATAATGTCATTATGCATGAAATTAATGTGAAGAAACCGTTCATACACAATGTTATGGGAAATTCTCACTACTAGAAATTTAGCAAATTGCCACGGTTTGAATCCATGGCTATAAGTCCAAAAACCGTGGATATAGGTTAAATCCATAGTTTTATGAAATGTTGCTAGTATTGGCATGGATATAGGGAGATACCTATAGCCACTGTTATAAATAGTGTCTATAGCCCAATTGCCAGGGTTCAAACTATGGCTATAGCCCTATGAAAATCTTTTGAACCATGGATAAATACCTAATGACACGGTTTAAAACCGTGGAAGCATCTTAATCTACAAAGGGCTATAGAAATGGTTTTAAACCATGGATATAGATATATAACCAAGGTTCAAAACATGGATATAAGTCTATATCCAATTTTAAGATAGTGGATATATGTTTTCTCATTTCCTAAACCCCCCAAGCAGCACCCCTTCCCCCATGAAAATCCTCCCCTCCACTCCTACAGACAGCCCCCCCTCTTGGACAGACCCTGGACACCCCCTACACAGAACATAGACCCCCAAGACCTGGGACACCCCCTAGACAGACCCTGGACACCCCCAGGCCCTAGACACCCCACAAACAGACCCTGGACAGACCCCCAGGATAAACCCTAGATAGACCCCCTAGACCCGGGACACCTCCTGAATAGACCCTGGACATCCCCCAAACAGACCCGTGACATACCCCCCAAGAACAGACCCTGGAAACACCCGCCCAGACCTTGGAAACCCCTTGGACATACCCTGGACACCCACAGATAGACCATCCAAGGACAGACCAAGATCTCCACACCCCTAGATAGCCCCCAAACCCTGGATACACCCCCTGTACAGCCTAGACCTCCACTCCTCTTGACATCCCCCTCCTGGACAGACCCTGGACAACCCCCAAACCCTGGACCACCTAGAAAGACCCCCCAGGATAGACCCTGGACACCCCCTCACCCCCAGATCCTAGTCACCCCCCAGACAAACCCTGGACAGACCCCCACCCCCAGACCCTGGATGCCCCCCAGACAGACCACCCCAGGACAGACCCAGACCTCTACTCCCCTGGATAACCCCCCCTCTTGGACAGACCCTGGACACCTGCAGACCCTGGAAACCCCCTAAACAGACCCCTTAGAACTTGGACACCCCCCAGACAGTCCCCCCAGGACAAACTCTTGACAGACCCCCCCAAGACAGACCCAAGACAGCCCGTACCCTGCCCCCTGACCCTCCCCCTCCAATTCCCCCTACCACCCCCACCCCTTACCAGCCCCCATGGATAAACCATGGATAAACCATGGATCATTTTCCCTAATAAAAATATCCAAACCATGTAAAATAGTCCCTATAACCATCGTTAATAACCCTGTAAATTTATTCCTACCAGCTATATATAATAACCAAATGCTTCTATAATTGCTGCACCTTATAGCAGTACTCACATCCTCTAGCTATGAACAAAAAATACAACCTTCCAAATAAAACTGAACTCAAGAATAATAAAATATATATCATAATAATTCAAACTCTCTCCAATATACACAATATAAAATTTCAATATCAATATCATCATAATAAAAATAACTATATGATAAAATTAAATGTATATACCAACAATAAAATTTACATCTAAAATGTACCTCAATATCGACATCTACAAAACCATCATGAACCTCATCATCTCCTATAGAAACACCAACATCATTATCACCACCTCTCAGAACCCCACCACCCCCACAACCATCATCATGATCATTGAAATATTCATTAGTTTATGCACCTAAATCAGTGGATGGAGCGAAGAATCCTGATAAACATAATGCATACAAAAGAGAACACATTTAATTAATGAAAACATTCAATGTTTATATGGCGATTCATATAATATCATTATGTTACCAATTAAATACTCTTATAAACATTATTAATACAAATGATAACCCATATAATCAATGAAAACATTGAAATATGCTTGTGTATGATGATTCATGAACATAAAATTGAAGAGAAATAAGAAGGATGTTTAGAATATAGAGAAACAGTAAGAGTCTTATGGTCTAAATAGAAATAAATAAGAACGAGAGAGTAATAAAGTCTAGAGATGGTTAAAATATTAAATCATATTTATTAAATTATGCCCACCCCTTCCACCCCTACCCCACCCCCTTGCACTGCACCTGAACCCTCCCCACCGCCTTGCAGACCCCCTACCACCTTCCCCTGCAACCTCCCCCTATCCTGCAGACCCCTCCCCCCTACACCCTCCCCCAATGCCCCCTTGCACCCCCTCTGCACCCTCCCCACTACCCTGCAGACCCTCTCCGTCCCACTGCCCCCTTGCACCCCTTCCCACTGCCCTGTAGACCCCCGACCCCCCTGCACCCTCCCCTCCACCCTGCAAACCCCTTCCCCTCCCACTTTAACCCTCCCCTACCCCCTTTCACCCCACCTACACCCTCCCCACTACCCTACATACCCCCTGCCCCCTGCCCCCTACACCCTCCCCCTTCCCTGCAGACCCCCTTTCACCCTCCCCTCTACACCCTCCCCCCAATGCCCCCTTGTACCCTACCTACACCCTCCCCAGTGCCCTGCATACCCCTTCCCCTCGGCACTCTTACCCAAATTCCCCCTTTCACCCCACCTGCACCCTCCCCATTGCTCGACAGACCCCCCTCCCCCCTCCCCCCCACACCCTCCCCCTCCAAGTTTTCCCTCCCCCAGTGCCCCCCTGCACCCCACCTTCACCCTCCCCACTACCATGAATACCCCACCCCTTGCTCCCCACTGATGGGTAACATTAAAGAGGAAAATAATCATTTTGGAAGATGTAAGGATGTTAACCACACTCTACAAAATTAATGACCTGATTACCTAGGTATGAGGAACTGATAAATAAAAAGAATCTTTTTAATAAGATATAAAAGTTACTATGAATGAAAAATAACAATGCAAGAAGAAAAATAAACATATTCCGATGGTTTTCATGAATGTATAGACATAATAATTTGAAGAATTAATGATGTTGGTTAAAAAATAAAATAAGGATGAATGCTCATTTCTAGAGTACAAGAAGAAGAAAACACCACATACAAAAAATAAAACATTGAAAAATATGTCTATGAAGTGTAAGAAGATTAATTCCTAGATAATCAAGGCTGGTCACATGAAGAAAGATGAAGTTAACTTGAAAAATGATTTTTTATTGAGATAATACTCTCAACCCTATTAATCTAACTAATAAAGAAAGGTGGATCTACATTATTCCCTGCTAGTTCTGTTATGTTTTTTTTCAGTTTTATTTATTGTGATAATAGGTTTCATGGGCCTACATATGGAATCAATTATGCCCTACTTAACAAGAAGGTATCTCATCTTATTTTTTCAAATGATAAAGTCATTAACACCATCTAATTTTTCTATTTTGAACCTATATTTTGAAACGTTTACAAGATGATTCGATTTATAGTTCTTGCATACAATGCTAAGTGTACACCCCTAAAATATGACCAATCTCAAGCATAATATATGTTTTAAAAAATAGATAAGAAATGTAGAGGAATTATGATTGTAATTTTGTCTTTGATAAAATATAGTAGATAAATAGATGCAATTTATTAAGTGATCACGATGTAGAAATACACAAAATCAATTACTGAAAAAATGGGTTTGATAGAAAAGAAAAAATGTCTGGATCTATTTCAAATTTGTGAGGTGTATTGGTGAAAAGAAAAAAATGAATAACATACAAACACATAAGGACTAATACGAGGATTTGAAATTAGCTGTCCAATAAAGAAGAATCCCAATATTCAAGATGCAGTAATTTAATGAATCATGTAAGGAACACATAATTTATGTTATTCAGTCCCTTTGGACCCTACGTGCATAGCAACAACACCACTAAGACTCAATTATTTTAATAATATCAAAATAAGAAACAATAATAGTACACAATGATGAAGAAACATCAACATAATATCAAAAACTACAATTTAAAATAATATTCAAAGACTTACAGTGCTAGACACAAAGAGGAATGGTTGTCCTGATCACATACCCCTCTCCCTACCCGCCCACCTACAAACCCCTCCCCTACCCATAGCACACCCCCTAGACCCCACCCACACACCCCCTCCCCCAGCCCCCAACACACCCCTTACCCCCACCAACACACCCCCTCCCCTTCCCCTAGCACACAACCCCTACACCATGCACCCACCTACACACCCCCTTCCCCCACCAACACATCCCTTCCCCCAGAACACCCCTCTTCACCCTGCCCCCCACCTGCACTCCCCCTGCCCACCGCACACTCCCCTACCCCCTGCCCCCCACCAGCACACCCCTTTCCCCTCCCTTTCCCACCCACAACCACTACCTACCCAATGTACCCCCATTCCACCCTCCACATTTCATTCCACTTCAACCACTTAATGAAATATGTGTATAATGGATCATTCATGATGTTTTTTTCTGAAAAAACCTATTTTCCCTAGATCAAGATGATGGATGATTTCAAAGAATCCAATCATAAATTTGGAAGGAGTAGTTGTTTCCATTATGATTAATAATTATTGATTTGTTGGATAATACAGAATACTTTCCAAGGATGTGTATCGATTTCATGGGGAGTTTATAATTACCTATATCATTATGAGTAAGAAAATTCAAATGAAATTATATTTTTAGTCATAAAGTATCGAGAGTTTCAAGAAGTAGTATTTAGAAAAACATTACAAGTGTTGGGATGTATCCTGAAGAGTTTTTATGCCAATTTAGGTGTTCAGGTGGTTCATGGGGTAATCATGTAGCAGTTAAAGGGTTTCTAGTCTATTCCACTTAATTTTAAGGCCCAAAAATTACCTTGTCTAGGTACACTGGGTACCATGTCTAATAAAGGAAAAAATATTTAATTATTAGTTTACAACGGGGAATCCTCTAGTCGGGTACTAGTTATGGCTTACTAGATAGCCATGTGTTAAGATTATGGTTGAGTTCTCTATGTATTTCATACTCCCTTACTGTATTCATGTAAGCCATGTCTTAAATGAAATAGTGGTGGTACATGATATGATAAGAGACCTGACCTAAAGAAAAAATTGGTGATATGAGATGAGATATGGGACCTCAACCTATGTGAGTGGGTGATATAATGATATGAGAAGAAATACCTCACCCTGAGTGAGATGATTATGGTAAAAGATATGATATAAGACCACATGAAATGTGAGATGGTTTACATTTGAGGGGGATTATGTAAAGTCACTCAGAGTGAGTGGGAGGTGTTATTAGATATGTTATGAGACCTCACCTTGAGTGGGAGGGTGGAAGTAAGAAATAAAACATGAGATCATAACTTTTTATGGGACCCCTCCTTGAGTGAGAGGGTTCTGGACCGAACGATTAGTGGAAACTATGTGACACATGCCACACAGTTTTTTTAAACAATGCAGATGCAGACAGGGGAACCTAAAAGTCCACACAGTTTGTCTATAACCATTCAGGCATAGGTACATAGCCATGTGGCATTTTGAAGATTGGGGTAATATCCATTTATCACAGTTTTCACATAGTTTGTGAATCATGTGCATAAACCATGTGCAATGATGTTTTTTGGAAAAAATAGCATTTTACACTCTTTCATGCTAAAAAATATTTATCATTTTCCACTACCTACAGTGGATATTCACAGGGTTTGTAATCCCATAAATCTTCCTCCTCCTCAATGCTTGGATCTTCTACTACTCCTTCTAGCATCTGTTTCAATTCTGTCTAAAGCATTGGATAACACAACCTCGACCTCAATGTGCGCTTACTTCTGAAGACAAAAACTTGAATCTTCCTTTTTTCGGTTGCATGCATCTGAATCTTCACATATATTTAAGGATGCCTAGCCCCTATGTACATATTTTCATGGCCAAATATGCACAAGGGGGTCCTCATATATATGTTCATACTTGCATATACCCTTTTACACTAACACATGTATGCATTTTTCATATCAATATATAAGCACACCTAGACCCAATATATATATATATATATATATATATTCAAACTACCATGAGTGAATATATAAAAATGTAGAACATATATAAGTATATTTATACCTATTCATACACAAGTATGGATTTGTCAACAGTGACTCGAATCCACCTCCAAGAAATCTAAATTGCACTACAAAAATATAAGGAACCCAAAAATCAATAAAGCTCTAATTAAAATTAGGTAAAAGAATTAAAACAGAATAAACCTTACCCAAATAGAATGTTGAAACCACTGTATTCAATTGTGGTGTATAGAACCAACCTCACCATAAGAATCCACCTATAAGAAAATAGTTGGAAAGGAAATGAGATATAAATACTTCTTACATATAGGTGATCAGTGTGTCAACTGCACATGATAAATGACACCTGAATCCATAACCATCAATGAAAAAAATAATATTCAGATTGATATGTACATCCCAATACTAAAAAACATGATTATTAATAAAGCTCTTTATTTTTCAAACACCACTCATTCAGCTCAAATCATAATTATTTAAGCTATGATGAATAACAAAAACATCAAATCAACATCATCTATATTATTCTTAAATAATCATGACGTTTTTTTTATCAAGAAGATATTTCACCCCAATGTCCCTACACCAACACCCCCTGCCCACCCCATCCCCCTTTTACCCCTACCCCTAACACACCCCACCCCACCTTTCACCCCTCCCCCTGCCCCTTGCACCTCCACCACCCCTCCCAATGCACATCCCTCCCCCTGCACACCCATCCCCTGCCCCTCCCCACTACACACCCCATCACCATGAACACCCCCATCCCCCTTCCTCTATACCAACCACCCCTTGCACCCCTTCCACTTTCACCCCCTCACCATGCACCCCCCTTTCCCCCTTCCCCAAAACCCCCTACAACTTGCACCCCCCTGCCCCTTGCACCCCCTACGCCTTGCACCCCCTGCCCCCAGCACACACCCTTTCACCCCAGCACACCCCCAACTGCCCACCCCTGAACACCCCACTTACACCCCTCCCCCTATCCTTTCCCACCATCCATTTCTGGATAATCAAGAACTTATAACACACCAAAATTATTTCTTAAACATGATCCAATGCTATGTAAAATATATAAATATTCATAACATATCATTTTTGTGTCATAATCCTCCCCCTCTTTAGGCATATTATCTTACATGGGCCACTTCATGCACACAAAAATTGAGTTAAGAAAACTTAATGAATATATAGAAATAAGGGTTCATGTGAATCGGTAATTGGATCAATTTAATCAAAAGAAAAAACGTGACCCTTATGTTTAATAGGTCAAGATCCAAATAAGGCGGTGAGATATTTAAGGTAATGTTTTTAAATTGGTATTGACTGGCATACCCTGACCCCCTCTCAGGTTATATCTAATGTTAAGACTGTAATAGGACCTAAAATAGTTGATCACTCAAATATTGATAACCATAAAAAAGACAAGGGCTTGGTAATCACTTTCCAATATTTCCAGTCAGGTCCAATACAAAATAACATGCTCATTAAAAAATATCTTTATTTTTCACACATCACCTTCAATTTAGTATTCAAATATAAAAAATTACCAAAATATGAGAATAAAGTAAACTTCCATCAGCACTTAAATGCTGGAAATATGGATTAGACATTATTCTTAACCTAGAAAAGCCATTCCTTGAATGTATAAAATACCTAAAACTCTTCATTCCTATATCCTTATTAATTTTTTAGATTGAAACATCATTTTCAGTATGTTATTAATATGTATTTCACCTTTATTATTAGTTTATATCAGTTTATCAATTTGATAATGTAGAGAATATTACTTCTTTTATTCTTACACAATCTGCTTAGATTTTTCAAACCCGTTTTCTAATATGATTTGACAATTTTTTGGTGTATTACCTTCCTTCTTATTGATTGTATATTCATTTTTTTAGAAACTATATCCGAACATGCGATAATTGGTTCTCTACTTTTATATATCAATAATTATTTTTATTATTGAATCTATGTCATAAATTCCTAACAAATTGGGCTACTTGGTTTCCTTTCTACACACACATTCAACAGCCTTTAGAGTATGCTTTTATGGCTCCCTTTCAAACTCCACATTAGATTTTTCATGCACTATCCCACTACAATATCAAATATTGATACTTAACAAAAAAAAAATATCTGAATGACACCTTAGAAATACAGAAGATCTAAATATTCTATTTACCATTATAAACTCTTCATAATTAACTGAACACACAGAATATTCCAACCACTATAGGTAAATCATTAATTTGGTTGTGGTCTTGGAACTAAATATGGTTCATCCAAGTTCCATCTCCAGACACAAAATTCATCCATATAATTTCTAAGTTCATACATTTTACAACTTTGATAATGATACCAATCCCTTGATATTGATTTCACTCAAATAAAGATGAGTATAAATATCCTTACTACAGTATTATCGATACCATCATCAATCCAACATATATATGTATAGTGCCTATTATCAAATTATGATCACTATAGAAGATCCTAGCCTAATAACAACAACAAAATTTATTCATTTAAAAACTATCATCTTTCAAACACATATTATATCAATAAAAAATAATACAATAAATGATATTAGATAAAGAATCCAAATTATAGAACAAAATTACCTTTGGAATTCCTCAAAATGTATGGTACTAAAAACCCCTTCACCTACGATGGATTATCCCAATAGAATAATATAGAAACTCACATCTCAACGCATAAATGAAACCTATATTCCAATCCAAATACTAATGAAATGTGATCACATTCAGGATACATGAGAAATAGACAAGGGTTCATTTATTTTTTTAATACTGAGACGAGATGTTACTCATTCAATTTACTCTGTCACCCTAATACTGAGGCTCACCTACCAACATTCATTCCTACCTGGTTTGCATCCTTCTCCATGAACCATCATATGCAATGTATGTATCTGCATAGATACCTCGATCTTTACTGAATTTCTCTAAGTAGGTGTCCAAATAAAAGGAAGATACTCATACCCATAATGAGTACATAAGACTATTTAAAAAATAGTTGTCCTTTATAAATAAATTTCATTTGAAGGATAGAATTAAATGAATAGACCTTTAAAATTTATTATCATACTCCATTACTGATTCCCATAATGATATAGATCCATGAATCCAAAAAACATGCTATTATTCTATAAATCTACCATAGCCTATCATAGAATAAGGAATGAAACTCATTCTATAAAACCTCCTCATTCCTTATTTTATGATTAAATGTATCTATCCATTTAGATTCATCTCCTTTGAATTTAGAAATATCTAGTTTAACCCATATATTCTCTAGATATCCAATCCTTTCAAATAGGAACTAAATTTTTTTCAACATATTATAAACTTCTACAATCCCATGTCACTATTGAAAATTAGATACTGTTACTCTGGGAACTCATAGACAACCTAGAAAACCATTAATTTTCCTTTTCAATGCCCTCTGTCAATGGATCAAAGTAGTTGTAACATAATATGAGGGAAACAACCACTTGGACATATTTCCCATGAAAACACATACCATCCTAATTAGATGCTTTGTTGATGAATTTTGACTCAACATTATCTCATAATAAAAACATTACTAATTTGAAACCCATTGTTCCATAATCCTAATCTTTCATTATTACCCCAAAATCATGAAACTACCTTTAATACTTACTTCATAACAAAATATCATTTCCAAAACACCAAACCATAAGGTTTAACATAATAATATAAGGGTTACTCTCTTAAACACCAAGCATAACAACTAAAGCCCACACATTCACCCCTGATAATAAGAAACCATCCACCACCTTAACTGATCTAACAAAAAACTTCCTAATAAAACACACAATCAAATCACCAAAAAATCACCAAAATTCCCTATACTGGGAATTTTACATCAAAACATCTAGAAAAACCCCAACAAGATCCACAAACATGAGGGGTTACCACCAACCCAAACCCCCAAAGGAAAATCCAAACCATACCCAATACATATCCATCATACTCCAAATGCCACCCTAACACCCGAAATCACCTGATATGAATAACACAAATGTAGCTGGTTTTTCATACATCATTTGATATTTTAAACCACTTAAAATCCCATAAACATATAAATTCCAACCATCGAAGAAAATATACGAGTGAAATTTGAGGGGTTAAAACTCTAAATACATTGTTCCTGTTGAGAACATCATAATATGTTTCAAGAAGTTTACTTCCCAGATCACCACCACTTTTTGAGTTGATGAACACCAAAACAGGACAGGTTGGTGAGTGGGAGACATTTCTGACCATGGATCTGGGTTTAAAAATAAAATTAGTAATTTAAAAAACCTTCACATTTGTATTGTTTTTAGTTCCTCCCATGATAAATTTTCAACTGCGCATTCAAATGAAATCAGTATTGTGCTACATAATCAATGGTTTTCAAGGTAGTTAATAAAGACATAGAAGAAGATCCCCTCAGTTTTCCTCAGTGAAACACCACAAGCTAACTCAATGACAAGAATCATCATCCACATAATTTTTTTTTGAAATCCTTCAAATTTGAACCACAAGACATGCTAACAAGCTTATCAATGCAAAAGTAGCATTTAAGAAAATAAATAGTGAACATTAGATGAGGATAAATAAAACCCCACATCCCCAATTACTTTGAACACAAGACAAAGGGGGCTTTCTTTTAATGCACCATGCAAGAATAGGTTCTATGGTAAAAATGATAAGCAAATGATAAATGAAATAATAATGAGATGTAAAAGGAAAATAAAAAAAATTAAAAAAATTCTTCTAGCATGTAACTTCACCTAACAAAAAAAACAATTAGGAAAAACTGGAGGCGCATGGAAATTAATAACAATCCATCGAGTCTACTACAACGTGAATAAAAAACAATCCTAAGAAGATAAAATTTATTTGAACAAACAAAAACTAAACGCAACTACCAATGAATAAATAAATTAAAATGATAATCATAAATCCCCAAATGTATAGGAATTCAAAACTGAATCTGCCCTGTCTTCCTCCCCCAACTCTCCATAGTCATCCAGACCATGTTCATATCATTCCGTAATAGAAATAAAATAAAAATAAAAATAGAACACTATCCATGGTAGGATGATTCTTTGATTGAAAAAACGTAAGAGGTTTATGGTGGGAGGGAAATATAAGGAGAGAGATTCAGAAATTACATAGATATTGCAAGCTGAAGGGCCAATGGATTCATTCTTCTGAAGGTCCACCGTGATCAGCATGAGAGAGGTCGATGATTTGGAGAGGAGGGTCACAGTGAGAGAGGTCAGTGACAGTGTGAGAGAGCACATTTATTGGGATCATTAGAAGGAGGGTGATGTAGAGAGAGATGTAGAAGATTCAGATAGGAGGGCCTCGGATTGGGGGAGGAGGAGAGGAGAGGCCGAAACATATCGAAAAAAATAAATGTCGATGTTTAGCCGCGTTTAGCCACAAATGTTTAATTAAAGGGTGGCTATACACAACCTATAGCAACAGACTTATAAAACCATGGCTATAGGTCCAGGGCTATAACTTAAATTTCTAGTAGTGTATCGAACCCAATATTCTTTCTTCGGGTTCTCCCTTCTTCACTCTATATTTGTTATGGGTTCTCCTTAAAATTAATTAATTCATAATTATCTTAACTTTTATTGCATAGACATGTTCTATAATTTATTTTATCAAAAATTCAATGATTTCCAAAATAAAACTTCTCTCAAATAAACACACCCTTTTTAATTCATTAATATTGTTTCACTTTTCACTCATGGTTAATGGTTCTATGTCAAGAATGATATTCCATCTTTCTTTTTGAAACCAAATGTTTTTGATTGGTAAAACCCATTTATTTCCATGGGTTATTTTATGTTAATTTTTGACATATATTCAATGTGGCTTTCATGATAATATAAATATTATGATGTGGTAGGTGCACACAAAATTATATAGCGTAGTATGAATGTTTGAATGTGATGGGTGTGATGAGAATTATTCAGAGCTCCAATGCATGGGTAAAGTGACGAATATCATGAGTAAAAGGGGAATTATGAGTGAAAATGATGCTAGTATTTTTCACAACTATGTGTGATAGTTTACTACTAAGACATGATGTTTTATTTTATGCATTTCCACATTTCAAGTCTCTTATTTGTTCTTCCTCTTATGTTCATGATCCTTTACCTATGTTTTTATTTTGCTCACCCATTGTTAGATGGTTCATATCTATCCTATTATTGGGATTTTAGGTCACCCCTTTTTGATGTATATCCTCATGAGACATCCTGTACTAAGGAGTTTTCAAGTTCCAATAAGAAGCTAGAGAAGATGGAATTAAATATACGTGTATTCTTGATGTTGAAAATTTTATGTTTTTCCCTAGTTTTCCCAAGATACTAGACCTCTGGATCATCATGGTGTAACACTATTATATTTTTTATCATTATAATGATGTAATAGTAATGTATGAAAATGAAGGGTCTCTATAGGAAAACACCTTGAACCATAACTTGGTTCATCTTGTTGCATTACACCTTTACTCCTACATATTGCTTTGATTTGTTTCACCTCATATCCTAGAATCAAAATTCATCTATCGACCAGGAGATCCATCCTTAAATTATTTTTTAATCACACATGGGTGAGGGGATCTAGTGGATTGGATAAAAAATGGTTTTCATAAAATAAACCTTGGGCATGAAGGGATTTACATAATAATTTGTATGGGATGGAACTGAGGCCATCATTTTAATTTAATCAAAATAAATTGAATGAAACCTGTCATATACAATTGGCTGGTCCAATATAATTATCATCCACATACATCATGAAATGAAAATAAATTTTCAATCATTTTATCAATTACATTGATTCATTCCTTAAATAAGATAATGCACCATGAATTAATCAAATTAAGTCAATTTATCTTAATTTCTTACAAGAATCTATAACTCACCATCATCAATCATTTAAAAAAATTCATTTAAAATCAATAAAGTAAAGAAGTATACATAGAGGTAATTGTGATTTCTTAACCAAAATTTATACATTTAAATATATTTAATATATCTAATTCTAAATCCCAATCCATGGAATGTACTATCGAATAAACAAAACATGGAACTCATGATAGTAGGTTTAATTATATATTTCTTTTTATTCATTGAAGAAAATTAGGCACATTGTTTAGAGTAGACTACAATAAATATAAAATATTACATGGTGTGTAATTTATTTTTCACATGTCCATATAACATGCCTTGGGATTGGGTGTGTCTCCTTCCCACATACAATATTGAGGTATATATTGTGTACTAGGAATACATGGTGTGTGACCTCAATGTTTCACTGCTCACTAGTCCCCATGTCATGTATCCAATATATTGCTCAATGGGAGAACCTATGTAATCATATATGAAAAAAAGGACAATACATCATGTACATTGGTTTCAAGGCATGTAGTTATTCAAGTTGTGTTCCAGTATGTCATGATCCACACACCGATCTAATTTTTCTAGATTTAAAATCTAATTTCATCGTATCTATTAGGATTTTTTTAGGACACACTAACACTAAAACATAATTACATGACCTATATGTTGGAAATATATTTCATGAGTTCTGGTTTTATCTAGGTAGATCCTTTGGAAACTCTATATGGTGTTCTTCGAATGATTCATCATTTTTAAAGAATAACCGCTTACTAGTTATGTTAGTGAGAACTAATAAAGGAAGAAACAATGATGTTCAGATATTAAAATGAATATATTTAAGTAAAGTAAAATTAAAACACATCAAACCAATAACAAATAAGATATAATTATCAATTAAACATGTCACTACTCTGATACCAATTGTAGGTTCTGGGCATACTAGAATCATCATTTAATGGTATAAACCAATTGATAATTAGTCTTAATTTATGTTTCATTGTTTCCACACATGATAAAAACATCATGTACAATGAAAACCATATATTACTTGATGATATTAAAACACTATAATAACAAAACAAGGATCCTGACCTGAAATTTATAATTAATTTATTAGAAGATATATACTTAACTCAACCTATAATTCATCTTCCATTGATGATATGGTTAACTAGATATTATTGTACCATAATTTCTCAACAACATCCATGTATAGAATCCCAATAGTGAAGATCCACATATAAACCATAGTCTCTAAATATCATTGTGGAATCAACATGTGCTAGCACATATGATCTTGATCGCTTGTGTTGTTCATAGTTGATTACAACATTATTATTCTTGAAGGAGGAAGAAATCTTGATTTTCTCTCAAAGTCTTGAGATTAGTGGAAGAGAGTTCTTGTACTAGATCTCTATTTATTTTGCTCTCTATTGTGAACACCAAACGTTACATATGGAATGTGATTTAATTAGATATTATTTATTATAGTCTTAGGGTTTTAAAATCACAAACAATCCCATTACCATCTTTAATATTTTTAATTGACCCCATGTCCATTAAAAATAATAATTTTATTATTAATAACTTGACATGTGAAATTCATTAAAAATATAAATAAATACAACTTTTTCCATTTTTAATCAGACCATTACGCTTGATATGCTTTCCCTTTTCGATATTTAACGATCCTTTTATAATTAATATTTATTAAATAAATTTCACTGCATTATTCTATTAAAAATATAAGAAATATTATATTCATTTTACATTAATTTTTTGTTATTTAACTCAAAAATTCTATCAAATAAAATCTGATTAAATTATTGAGATCAACCAAACTAAATAAGTTTTATTTATTATCACTTTTAAATTTGATACTTGAATTTAACTTAGATTATAGATACACATAGTGTGTGACCATCTAGGTCTCTTTCCCAGTGAAATTACGTATAACTACGAAATGACCAGCGTTATTGTATAGCATCACGCCAAGGCTCCCATAGATGAATAAGTCAATTTCACAATGATATTTGAACTTATATGAACACTTACAATGTAATATAATCACTTTAAAACGATATCTCTGAGGGACAAGGTTTCATGCAAGTGCCATCCACCTACATGATCAATGTCTCTTTCATTTACATTCTAAAAATTATCTCTCATGTCGAACACCATGGAAAAGGATTTATAGAGTAAGTTCCATTCCTATAAAAGGTCCTGAGATAATGACATTCATCAAGGGATAGAAGAGATAAATCCTTTCCGACTTTATTGATTAATGAAATATCACTCATGACACAACCATCATATTCAACCTCACCCCGAGAATATGTCATCACAAATTTTTTCAATAGATCAATGTGATTGAGTCATGATATCCATTAATGATATTATTAAATTCTAAAGATTAATACGTAGATCAACATATTGGAAAATCTAATGAAATATTTAAATTCAGATTTCTTATTGGAGGGTCTATTCTCATAACGTCTTATATTAAAGATTATTAAAGGCAAACTATATATGAAGGTGTATTAATGTTTTATGACCCCCATAGCTCTGATATCAAATATTTTCTATGTCATGTTAGATAATATAATTTTGTAATATAACATATATTCAAGAATACAATCACGAAACCTATATGTTATCATCACAACAGGGAACACTATGACTTTTAGTGTGAAATATACTCTTAGTACATTATCAAAAATAATTTTCATATAGAGGAACTATAATAAAGTGTTAATAAGACATAATCAGTAATGGAAAATGTAATAAATCACAATAAAAGTTTTTTATAGTGAACCAACTCAAAAATGAGTAATAAACCCTTCTATTTGTATCATATAGACATCTTCATGAAAGTTCCCACTAATGAAAAATGTTTTGACATCCATCTTCATAATCTAATAGTTATGGTAAGATCGAATAAAAAGTTTAACTATAATGGTTTTTAGTATAGGAACTTATGAAAAGTTTTGAACATAGTATATGCATTCGTGTTGTATAACCCATTTTACTACCAATAATTTCATATAGGTTTTAACATGTCTATCTGTGTCTAGTTTCATGTGGAATATCAATTTGAAACTAATGAGATTTACATCCACTAGAGGACCCACCAAAATGAAAACATTGTTTTGTTACATGGTATCCATTTTGTAATTTATGTATTCTTTCCATTATAAAAATTTTGAGTGATGTACTACATCATTGTTGGTTACATGATCATTATTATAAACTAATAATGGTTCTATAACTTACGTGACTAGAAAACCATATATTTTAGGTTCTCTAACTTCTCTTACACTCATGTACAATATTTGTCTCTTCAAAACATCCTCTTTCACTAGAATTTGTGGAATTTATTCACGTACCAACTCATGTGTATCCTGATCCATGACTTCATCGAAGTCTACCTGTCTCACACTATCACTTTCAGAGATGAGATCCCACTATAAATTTGATGATAAATATTTAGGCAGGAAACCATATATTAGATACGGTGATGTAATACCACCAATATGTACTATTTTTAAAAAAAATATCATTTTGAAACATCTTTTTTATTGAAATAAAGTACTTTGTTTTTTGGTAGAGAAGACCTATTACATGTCCCATAGGCACAGTTTGTAGTAAAGACCGTTACATAGCCCGAAAGTCCCATATTTTGGTCCCGAAAGACCTCTAGTGAATATTACAACTAATGTACCTAGACTACTAGAGTACATGATACAATACTACAACTTTTATAGTTCCTGATACAATAATTACCACCGCTATAGTGTCACTGGTGATACAATTCCACTACTACTACTGTTATACTATATTACCAATACAATGTTTCTATAGTAACCTTCACATAATGGGTCTTGAACCCCTAATCGTGATGTAGTATTATGGGGTGCTTACCACTAAGAAAAACCCCAACTACATTAATGAACTATTTTTACTATGAATACATTAATATTAAATGTATTGAATATTAGTAATAATTTTCATTATATATTTTGTATTATTTTCATGAATTAAATATAATAATATCATAGTTTATAAATTGCATTGTTAAATACCTAATAGTTCACCACTATGATGAGAACCTTGAAGTTCTATGCTGTTATTCTTAAAATAGATTGGCGGTTGGATATCATACTATGATGGGGAACATAATATATATTCTCTCATGAGTGAGTGTGCACAAGTGGATGCAGATTCTTCCCATGAAGTTCACACATGGTAATCTTTAAGATATAAGATTATGAGAATAAAATCGCAAGTAGGAATTCCTCATGTTTTGGTGTTAATGTATATTTTTACCTATGAGCATGTGTAATGGTCCATAGACCTTAAAATTTTCATTAATTCCTTCCTTGACTTGTATACTAATATGTTTTATGAGAACTATGATGCCATATTTTCATGATGAGGTAGGGTATGTTGGGTACATAAAGATTGAAATGTCTTTAATGGATAATATGAGGAAGTATTTATCCCTTCTATCTTTGTGCAAGTTTTTATCTCGACCCTTTGATTGGAATAAATCCATCACAATAAATTTAATGTCCATTGTGTAATGAAACATTTATTTCAAATAGTCATAGAATGATATATCTATCATATAGGTTGGTGATATATATGTGAAACCTACTTGATGAGATATTGTGACAATGGGATTCTATTACATAATGAGCTTTTATATGTGGTTGTCATCATCATGAAATTAAGTTCTTTATATTGGGTCCCTGGACCTATATAAATATAGTAATTATAGACATTAGGAAAGACCACCTAATTATTATAAGGACTAATATTAGATTCTATGACACAAAATGTTTTTTTTGATCTCGATTAAATTATATTTGAGTTTAATTAATATAATAAATACTATACCAAAGACTAAGGAAAATTTTTATTCATTCTCTTTGAATCAAAAATATTTATTGATGAAAAAAAATGTTAATATCGGTTCAATTTTTCAATAAATTCTTGAGTTGTTTGAATAGATCCAGACTGTGTCTGATGAAAATTTTTAATTAACATCCTAGTTAGATAATATTTTTTATTTCTCAAGTTGGTTCGTGAAACACATGAATAATAATGATAATAATAATATTATTATTATATGACAAGGTGTTTATTAAAGGTTATAACATTGTTTACGGGTTATCATGAAATTATATAATATTGTATCCTAAACCCTTCCTCTATAAATATATTGTTATATATATTATATGGTATGGTATGAATATAGTTAATACATACCCATAATGAAATTATTTCTTGAATAATCTTTCTATCCCCCTCAAAAGAATGAGAAATTAAAGATATATTCCATCAATACTAAAGGATGAGTGATCAAGACAAAAATAACTATTCAATTGATTCATTGTGCTAGTACCCGAAAATTGATTGGTGTCTCTAAGATATCAATGAAATATATGTGGTTCACCTCTAGATAGATTCCACCCTTCGATAATCACTCCTCAATGAAGAAAATTTTAAAAGGGTCTTTATGATGATTAATATATTCACCGAAGAAAGGATCCTAGTATGAGGTGTTTATTTTCTTCCTATTTAAATAAATTTAATTATAAATTTTACATGAAAGATCCTCACTCAGGGTTCCACGAAACTAAATATTCAAATAAATTTTAATATATACCCTAACATTGTAATCTTCCATTTCACTTGGAACCTCTATATAGTATTATAGTGGAAAATTTTTAATTTTTAATTATTTATTTGATATTTGATCTATATGAAATCATGTTTAAATGTTTAATTTCATGTTAGTTTTTTTTAATTTAGTTTAAATTAACTTGTCATCAACCTATTATTCAAGTTTTTTTAGTCTTTTATTTTCTTAATGGCCTGAGAACTGATGAAGAGTGACTGAAGATACCATTAAGATGTTTCAAATTTTTGGTCTATGAAACTATGTTACATGGCGTGTAGCCGTAGTACACATTGCGTACCCATGTTAATTGCACAAGGATGTGGTGCAAGATACATTACACACCAAAGAGTAATTACACATTGTTCATTTATTTCACACTACATGCAGACAAGGATAGTCTAGAACATGCAATGATGGATTACAAAACATGTATTTGGTGTACACACCTTGAAGTCTACACAATTTAGAGATGAGAATCACACAATTAATATAGTCCTTATATCTGGTAAAATCACATGAGATTGACCAACTAGATCATTTATGATAGAAAAAAATGTATACAGTGTACATGGATTATAGTGAATCATTTGTTTTATATAATGTACACGCTGATCTATTCAATGAGTTATGTGGATGCATGATATGCACGATACGTGTTGTGGAGATGGCCTTTACACATCATGTAGTTGTGACCGGCAAAGAAACTGTGTTATTCAGAAGGTTATGCAGTCACATGACATTTAGAACACACGATGTGTAGCTATATTATACATGATATGTAGTCTATCGAAGAAAAATCAAATAGCATGAGATTTTTCTTGGGGCACACAATAAACAGATACAAAACATGTAGCTCACATATACACACCACGTAGTCCATCCATGTAAACATGCCAAAACCCTAGGTGTGTAACCTGGACTCCTGAAAATTGAGGTACCTGGTGTGTAGCTAGATGATACACTTTATGTGGTAACCACATTAATGGAAAAATTAAATTACATTGAATTGACAATTGCAGCACTAAAACCTTATTTTATTGATTCGAACATGTTTTGTTTGACAATTTGGTAATGATATTAAATAATTTAAACTGATCAAATAATGTATTTTATTAAATTTTTAATTAATAGTTATGATATTTAGTTTCCACAAATTCCATAATAAATTTTATACTCTAGAGGATTCAAATGTATATTAAGATGAAGGGGAATTAATTAATTCATTAGTTTACTAATTAATATAAGAATATTTAACATGAAATTAATGAAGGAATATATATGAATGTTAAATGGTTTACATTTTCATATATGTTTCAAGTATGACTATTCATGAGATTCAATAATACTAGTGTATGTTTTGGTTGTTTTAATTTAATTTATTTCATGGGTTTGTAATTATTTAATATTAAATAAATTTTTATGGCATACAAGTTATCCCTCCCAAAACTATTATCTATGACATATGTAACTCCCCCACCCCAGTTACCCAGAGTTGGGGCATTATTTTAATACATTAGCATGATTATAAGGAATCGTGTCCTGAAAGACTGATTAGTTTAGCAGTCTTGGAAAATAGATTACATACATGGACGTTACATTACACTTTCTACCATACAACACAAAAAAATAATCCTTTGAGAATTCCATTGCTCCCTTATCTTGACCCTAAATCTCAAACATAAAAAACTTCTTGGGATCATTGGAAAATAAAACATATGAACGGGGTGAGATCAGATGCTCAGTAAGGATGAATAACGTAGAAGAAGTTATCCAAAATAATAGGCATGGTGAATAATTGAAAACACACACCTTTACAAATAATAAATATTAACACTTTATGGTAGAAATATGAGCAGAGTAAATAATGACATAAAAAAAATATAGTAATGGGTATTATACTAGTCGAATAGCCACACGAACCATCAGTATTATTTTCATAACGATGGAATGTATAATGCAATACATTCTGAAACATTTTGTCAAGGCATCATCCAAGACGTCTAAAAATGATCAAGGCCTCGGCCAAAACCATATATCAAAATTGGGAAAGGCCTCAACCATTTCCATGTATAATTGTCTCATGAGACCTACCAATGCATCGAGGAGCTATAGTGGGCTCCACTCGTCACATACTATGTGCAATACATTCCTCATATGAAATGGTTTAATCATAACATAAACATTCGTATTAATACTATCATATGAAATGTCAATACTTTAACCATAAACCACGAATGATATAAAAATAACACATCCCTAGTCAAACATATCAGAAAACCTTTAATACAATATGAATTTTTTTTATCATAATAATTCATCTTCAAACAATTTTGAAATCCATCAAATGATGTTGACATAGATGAAAATTATTTGTAAAACTCTTTGAAAGAAATATCCCTTTTCCATGAAAACATTTAAAAGTAACGGGAATGGTTTAGAAGAATAAATATTTAAAAATTTAAAATGATGTTTTAGTAAAAAGACCCTTAAAAAGAATCCCGTTGAAAACTATTTTATGAAACATGGACATGTATAATAAATATTTCCTAGTAAAAACTTACACATAACCAATCTCGGATAATAATGAGATTGAGGAATTAACCCTTACCTTACACTTTTCTTTAGTCGAGGGTACGTTTAACCTCATGTATGAATATCATAGTATGTTATTAAATTATAACAGAACCATAGTAATATTTATGATATCATACATTATTCATTTATGACTTTATACTACCCATTTAATAATAATTTCCATGTTTAATTAACATTTCGGGGAATAATCTCTTTTTTTATCGT
The DNA here is from genome assembly GCA_963277665.1 of Viscum album. NCBI lineage: Eukaryota > Viridiplantae > Streptophyta > Magnoliopsida > Santalales > Viscaceae > Viscum > Viscum album. Next base: position 169,647,137 of record OY728150.1, on the reverse strand, counting down.
ACGTGTTTTAATGTGTTACTCTTGATTGTATCACTTAGATCAATATTTAAATACATACAGAATATAAAACAATATTTATATATCATATATATTTGGAATATAAATATGTATAATAGACAAATATATGAAATGAAAAACACCATTTATGGAGACTGTAGTCCGTACATACACATAAATGCTGTTTCCATTTTCATATCTTATTGAATGGAACTAAGTGAATAAAATATATGTAAGTACACACACACAAACACACACACACACACACACATATCTCCAGTATAATTATCATGTCATATATTACATACTTATAAGTAATATATATTTTTATAATCGTTGATGAATGGTGAACGTGGAAATGAATCTCATCACGTCGTGGAGATAGTAATCCGTACGTACGCACAAGCGACAATATCAGTTCCTTAAAGGTGTTTAATAGGATGGTATATTAATCTTACAGAGACATTATCATGTTATATGAATTATTTATATACATATTAATCATCATTATATCAATCCAAATAACATAGTGTTGAATAACAAATTACACCACGGTGTGGAGACGGTAAGAAGTACGCACGCACGCATGGTGACATTATCATTCATTAGATAGATAGAATAATGTATATAGTTGTGCCATATTTATAATAGCATCAAATTATATAGAAGATAATTGATTTATAATTTTAGAATTGAAACAACAAAGAAAGAGTAAGTGGAAGAATAAGAGAACTTGAAAGAGGGAGGTGAAATCATTACCTCTTCTTCGGGTTCTTCCTTTTGATTTGATGAAAAGGGCTTCTTAGGTTGGATTTATGACCAAAGGAAGGCCTCTAGGATGAAGTTAGTATTTTTTGGAGGATAATTTGGCCAAGGTTGGCCGAGCCAAATGGCTTTGGCAGTGTGAATTTGAGAGAAGGGGAAGTGCCCTTTTATAAGAGGGGTGAGGGGAACCTTAGGAAAAGATAAAATATTATTTTATAATAAAGTCATTTTCGGTTTATATTGGCTCAAAAATGAATTATTTAAAATCTAAGGTGGGGATGGGTCAAAAAAAACTCAACCAATAGGTTTTAGACAGGTTTATGTTACCATATTAATCTTAACTTTTAGATTTAACTATTAGTTAAATATTTTGACATTTACCATGTCACTTGGTATTTTTTTATTATATTGTTAATTAACTTACTATAAAATGCTAATAGAACCCCAATTGGTTCATTAATGTCATATATATTATAATATAATCCTTTTGGATGATCCTTTGATTTTTAAGACTATTATATGAATTAATAATATAATATATGTTTTAAAAACTATTTTATGTCAATTTTGACACTCTTTTGTATTTGTTTTTTGATAAACTAATACTAGCATGATTACTTCAAAAAAATACATTGAATAAATTCTAAAAAGTCATATTCAAATATTAAATTCGTGGATGTAATCAAAACTTTGAAATTATATTTATTTTAATATTTATAATTCCATTTATTTGATTCTTTCATTAATAAGGTAATTACTGCATCATCATTGTTCATTAATAAATTTAATTATATAATCTCTAAAAATTATAAATAAAATACCATTATGTAGGAAATATTTTTATATTTCTAATGAATATTTATAGTCTAATTTATCTTATGTATAACCTTGTATTAAAAATGGTTTATTTATTAAACATTGATTTTAACTCTTTTAACTATTCTTTAAATAAAATAATAATAAATGCCTTAATCTACTCTAAGTGGACCTAAAGGGTCATATTTTATTTCTAAGTTTTTTTTGGTATAATTACACTTATTCAATAGAATAAGGACATGTGTTAGGGTAATAATAATATCATTTTTACCCTTAATTACCCTATTTACTTTTAACCGTGGTAAATTAAAGTAAAAAGATAGTATTCCCCATAAATTATTTTTATCTTATTGAACCACATTTTACTACTTGATATTAACCATGTCTCTCAGAATTTTGAAATTCAACTCAAAGAAGTGGTAAAATTAAGTTTTATGTAAATTTGCAAATGCTCCTAGGAGGTGGGTAAAAGACGATAAAACGTTCAATAAAATTTTTATATATTTAAAATGATTAAAAAATAACTACAATTAATTAAATTGACTTTATATATGTATTATGTATCTATTTTGTAATAAATGAAATTTAAATAAAATTAATAATTATTTAAATAAAAAGTCTGTTTTAAACAATCACTCAGTGTTTTTCACTATTCATCAAAAATTGAAAGTTTTCAGAAAAATTCAAACAATTCACCCTAAGATAATTTTGATATTCAGAATTGTAAAATGAATTTTATTTTACCAATTTAAAAACATATAAGTTGCATTAATTAATTTAAAATTAATTCCCGTTGTCAAAACCAAAAGGCGTATTTTTAAGAAACAATATCTATCAAAAGATTGACACTTTTTTATGTCCAATCTCAAAGTGAAATTACATAAAATGACCAGAATTATATTAAATGGTAAAAATAAAATCTATTTACACTTACAAACCATTAAAATTTATAATTTAACACTATAAATTAGTTTTATTAAAAAATATGTTTTCAGTTAAAATATAGTATTTTTCACTATTCACCCAACTATGAAAGTTATCAGAAAAACACAAAAAATTTATTAAAACTAAATTATTATACACCAATTCTAAAGAAGAAGTTTATTTTTTAAAATTGAATATATAAAAGTTTCAAATATTTGATTTGAAAAGGGTTCACCATTAAAAGGTGGTAAAAGTGCATTTTTTGAAGAATACATCTTTTATCTAAAAAAATGAATTAGTTCTTACATTATGTCTATGAAAATGATAATATGGATTCTAAAATTATAAGGATTATATATCATTTAAAATTCAGTTAATACTATTCATAACCGCTTTTGAACGGCTAGTTTGGTAAGTTTTGGTGCGCTTGAACTCAGTGTTGTGTGTAGTGCAAGTCATTGAATTACTTTGAAGAAATAATGTAATTTGAAATATTGGGGTGTTACAACATGAATTTCCATGATTATTTATTAAATACCCTTTTAACTAATCCTTTATATCCCCTCACCAATTCATGAGTTATAAATACTTTTACTGAATAGATTCTTCTCATATGAATGGAGGTAGTTAAAGAAAAAAACCATAATGATGCCAACCTAGGTGATACATAGTTGGAAATGTGTAATGTTGTAAATCCTGACATGAATAGATATATATGTTATTTACCCAAGGTAATAGGATGATTTAAGGTCCACTCATTTAATCAACACTTAGATAAATTCAAGAAAGGGTTAATTAATTATATCTATGCATTATTTATTTTATTGATGGAAGACTACAATCACATAAATAAATGAACTAATGTGAAAATAATGAATTTAAAAAAATTAATTAGGACTAAATGTTTTATCCTAAATGGTTAATTAATTTTATAAAATACACATAATATTAACAATACATGTAAATGATAAAGTAAGATAAAATTTATGCATAATAATTTAAAATAACTTAATTACATAATAAGCTAAACTTGGCCATCCATTACTTGATTAAGAGTGAAATCCTTAGAACAAAGTGTTTGATTTACCCTCATAGGGATGAATACTTTTAATGTGGGGTTCTTATTAAGGATATGGGTTTAATTAAGAACCTTACATTAAGATAAGTATCCCTCTCTAGGCTTGATATAACTTGGAGGAAAGTATTAAGGAAATGCAAGTTAGAATTTCTGGATTGGGGAGTCCACTCAATTGATGAATTAGATTCAAGACCGTAGTTGGAAAATAACTTTGTAACTAAATACCTTCATGTATCTTGACCAACCCTCATTGGGGATCTGTGAAGGGGTGTATGGATCTTTTCCAATAGAATATCCCATTAACTAGACGCCCCATGTTCAATTTTAAGGGCTATAGGGACTTTAAAAAATAGCAGGAGATTTAATAAAAACAATTAAATTATTATTTTTTACATAATTTGTAATCAATATAAGTACTAATAATAATATATTTTAAATTTTATAAAAATTGAAACTATTTCATCCCCACTATACTTAATGATCTATATGGGTGAAATAATATCTCCTCACTGGAAATAACATCTAATGGTGGCTCAAACACCTTCGGGTTGTGCTGCGCCATGAATGGAAATATTTTATAGTTGAATCTTCCATGCATGGTTTGACTATCAATTAAGAAAGTGGAAAATAGTTCCTTGTATAAGAAAAACATTTGAAATAATTGGTTTATGTTCAATGTTTGATTTTATCCTCTATTTCTAGTGAACTCATGATGTATCTTAAAAACGTAGATTACTATAGGATAATTGATCACCTCCATTGTCTTTAATAGGAAGGAACAAGATTGGAAAGCTTTATGATTTCCAAGGTATTCTTTTAGAGTATGCTTGTTGAGGGTGTGTCATCTGGGCATCACATGGTCAAGCTCAATTGTTACATTGAGTTCTTATTGGTTATTGGAGTTAAACTTCCTGATGAACTACACACATATCATATTCGCAGATCACCCCCTCAAAGCATCAATATTGTTTTTGTAAATTTTAATTTGAAAAACATTAAGAAGTATCTGCTTGATCTTCTGACCCATCATTACAATGTAGATAAGGGTATGATGCATGAAAATCCCTCTATTTTTATGGTGACCAAACAAAAAGTGAAAATAAAGATCTCTAAGACCAATTCTTCTTCACATCAATTGAAGAAGAGTAATATTAATGGGGTAATCTAGGTAATGTGATGATATTTTTATGCATGAGGAAAGAAGAGATACTGAAATAAAAAGTCCAAAAAACCAAAGAAGAAAATGAATAATCATTTTCATTTGTTATTGAGTAAAATTTATCTATTTCTAAAAATTGATTAGTAGTTATAGTTTTTGGTGCTCACATATGTATTCAAGTATAAGATCGAAGTAAATTAATGGTTATTGATTGATGAATGATAGATATATGATCAAAAAATAGAGCTAAACTTGTGACTATATATATCAGGGACTGCCACATCATGTCTTTAACAAGAATGATATTTTTTAAAAATATTTATATTTTATTCCATCTATTTCTAAAATCATAATTTCTACATCCAGGGTAGATACAAATGGATTTATCATAAAATTGAGGAATACATTCATATTCTTTTATAAATATATCATTTATTATTGTAAGAAAAATTTAAATAATCATCATTATGTGTTGGATTACATTAACCATGTTTTGTAAATCAATAATGAAAATAATTCACATGACTCATACATTAACCAAATTTGGTATCCCCAACAATGTTATGTAAATGAAAATCACAAGAATAAATTATAACAAGAAGGATATTTATATTCTTTTGATCTAAAAACACTTGGTGTTTTTCTTGCATGTTTACAAGGTAAAATGACCAAATAACCATTTAGTGGAAAAGGTGAAAGGGCCAAATGTCATATTAAATTAGGTCATACCAATGTATGTGGACCATTTTCAATTGAAGAGGGGGGGGGGTACTCATACTTTATAACTTTTACTGGAAACTTTTCTAGATATTCATTTGTCTACTTGACGAGGTATAAATCAGATTCATTTAATAAATTCAAAAAATAAAATAATGATTTCGAGAACCATCTTAGTAAGAATATTATGAAACTCCACATAGACCATGTTGGAGAATATATTTATCAACACTTCATTGATTATTTATAGGTGTTTGGTATTATATCTCCAGTCACTCCTCCATATCTGACTCAATGTAATAGTATATGTGAATGGGGGGAAACAAAACTTGTTAGACATGTTGAGATCAATGATGTTTCATGTTAATCATCCGTTATTCTTTTAGAGATGCACGTTTCAAATAACAAAATAAATAAAAATCTATATTCCAAATAAAGAATAATATGGTATAACGTATCAATTATGTAATGTAATAAAACCAATTTTTTCATACATAAATTTGTGGGGGTTGTGAGACATTTGTTAGGGACTTTTTAGGTAATAAACAAACACCCAAGGCACAGTGTGTACCTTTATAGGGCATCCTTATAAAACAAGGGGATATTACCTCTATGACCACTTAGAAAAATGGTAATAGTGGAATGAAACAAAACATTAGCTATAAGAGATTAAATATATAAATGAGATTGTAGGAGTGAGATATAATTAAATGAAGTTCAGGTTCAATGTATACAAGAGTTGGCATAAGAATAGAGTACAAAAAACCCCATGGAAGAAGAAGTTTTCTAGAGACACAAGTATTTTGTAGTAGTATAAGTGAGGTTATAAAACCGAAATAGTATGGTTGTTTAGTCAATGATTATGGTGAATCATTATAAGTTAATAATAATGATACACTAACCTATAATAAAGTAGTAAGTTGAATAATTGTTTCCAAGTGGAATGAATCCATGAATTCTAAAAGAGTTTCCATGTACCAAAACCAAGTCTCGATTTTGTTAGATATTCATGTGGATTTAAATAACATTGGTTTCAAATGAATATTCAAGAAGAAAATTTACTTGTAACTAAAATTCAATATATATATATGGTGTGAATAATTGAAAAATGGTTTTAGTAGTGTCCAGGAATTGACTACGATAAAACATTTCCACCAGTTACAATGATAAAATCCCAAAAAATATATTTTTTATTAGGGATTACCAAGACTATGAGGTTTGGAAAATGGATGTACCAACATCATTCCATAATGGGAATCTTCTAGACTATGTCTATATAACACAACATGAATGGTTTGTGACTCCAATGGATACCAACAAGATACGATAAATACAAAAAAAATCCATTTATGGATTAAAGAAGGAATCTAGGTCATGGATCATTCATTTTGATGAATTCATAATAGAATTCGGTTTCATAAATAAGGAATGTCAGCCTTGTGTTTATAAACATTTTTGTGTGAGTTTATTCGTTTAGTTAATTTAATATATGGATTAAATATTACTCTTTAGAAATGAAATAACAATATTATAGTTTATTAAGTATTGGATTAATAAATGATTTTCCATGATGGAATTAGTTGAAGAACCTTTTATTATTGGTATCAAGATTCATCCTGATATATCTAGAGACTTGTCGGCCTACATCAAGGTATATATATTTGAAAAATATTGTTGAGGATCATCCTGGAACAATCCTACATGGTATTTTTTCTTGCATAACATTCCATTAATATTTCAAAGAAAACATGTCCTAAGAAACATTATTAAAGAAACTAAAAGGAAATGATTCCATATGTGTTAGTGACTGGGTGAGTCATATACTCTATTATATGTAATCCAATAGATGTTTCATGTGCATTATGTGTAGATGGAAGATATCAAGATGACCCATGTAACCACTATTTCATGGTAGTCAACAATATCCTTAAGTATCTAAATGATAATGAGGGAATGTACATAGTTTATATAGGATATAAAGAAGTAGTAATCAGAGGATATTTTGATTCTTGTTTCCAAACAGATCAAGATTATTCAAAATAAAAAATTGGATACATCTTCATGTTAAATGAAGGTTCTATGAGCTGGAACATCTCAATGTAGATAGTGGTTGAAGATTATACCATAGTTTCTGAGTATATTTTAGCTTCTAAGTTAGTTAAAGAATCATTATATATGTGTGAATTTGTCTAATATATTGATGTGGTGCCTATAAATAAAGGTCCTATCACATTTTATTGTGATAATACTGCAATGATGGATTTGGAAAAAGAGTAAAGATCACATCAATTGATGGAACACATACTTTGAAAGTACTATATATTGAGGGATTTATCACAAAGAGGGGAGGTTGTAGGGAGTATTAATTATATATAATAGAACATGAAAAAAATGAAAAATTATTTGGACAACATAAATATGATTATCATGTGAGTTCTATCGGACTAAAATTGGTAGATAGTTGTCTCTAGTCCAAGTGGTATTTTGTAGGATTTGGTTCCTAGGACCAACTGTTTGTACTCTGATTTGATGTATATTTGATGTATTGAATATGAAAAAAACTTATTGATATACATTTTTCATTTTTCTATATGAAATTATTCTAATAATTTCGTAGAGTATACATTACATTGATAAGGTTATAAAAGATTTTCATTATGATGATATCCTTGAGGTGCTACGATGAAATTCTTAAATATAATTCAGTGGTTGGATAAAATACTATGATATAGAAAATAGTATATATACTTTTAGGTGTGGTTTATTGTATGAATACAAGGATTCATCTCATGAAGTTCACATCTGGTAATATATAAGATGACAGAATATGAGAATATACAAACCAATAGGAATTACACATCTTTTGGTGTTATCAGATAATTCTTTTAGTGAGAATGAGTAATGGTATCTAGACTTTAATTATGTCATTAATTCGTGTAATAAATCATGAACATATATTTTCTAATGAAAATCATGATTCCATATGTTTGCGACGAGTTAGGGTACTTTGGGTACATCAAAATTGACCTGTCATTAATGGATAAGTTGAGGAAGGAATTTCCCTTCCATATTTATGGAAGTTTTTCTCTCGAACCTTTGATTGGTATAGAACATTAAATTTAAATTTCATGGAAATGATGTAATGAAATGTTGTTTTTGATAGTCAAAGAATGATGTATCAATCATATATGCTGGCCACAGAGATTTTCATCTTTCATTATGAGATATTTTGAAAAACGAATTATGTTACTTTGGGAGAATATTAATATTATTATCATCAATGTGAAATTAATTTATTTCAGTTGTGTTCCTTTAGTAATTTCTACATTGTAATCCTGGAATTTTATAAAACCCACCTCATTCCAAGGAGAATGAATCCTAAAGGGTCATACACTATGTATTTTTGTTGATCTTTATTAAATTCAATTTTAATTTAATTAATAGAAAAAATATTATTCTCAAGACTAATGAATAATATTATTCACATTTTATCGATCATAAATACTTATTTATTAATAAAATATATAATATCTATTCAGGTATTCAATAAATGCTAGAGGAGTTTGAGCGTACCAAGAATGTGATTGATGAGAAATATTAATTAACAACCCAGTTAAATAATATTTGTTTTTTAAGAAGTTGAGACACACTGAATAATAATAATAATATGTGAAATGAGGTTTATTAAAGGATAAAATATTATTTAAGGGAAAACATGTAATTAAATATTATTTAAACCAAATCTCTAACTCTTTAAATAGATGGTTATGTATATTCTACAATAGGATACAAATATATGAAATTGTTGCTCATAATTAAATTCTCTAGATACTACCCTTTCTCACTCCCTCTCAATAATGAGAAATGAAATGGATATTCCTTCAAGAATAAATGATGATAAATCAACACGAACAAAAAATGAAAACTATTTTTAAAGCTAGAAGTTAGAAATCAATTGATGTTACATGGAGATCAAAGGAGCATGTGTGGATCACTGCTAGAGGGATTCTACACTTGGATATGCACATCGCAACAAATGAAATTAAAAAATGGTATTTCCAAATATTAACATCACAAATGAACAAATGATCATAAGATAATGTTTTTAGATTATTTTAATCTTGATCAATTTTATTATAAATTTAATGTTATATATCCTCACTTTGGGATTCGGGGAACCAAATATTTAATGAATTTTTAATATATCTCCCACCACCACATAATTTCTCTATGCCTGTATTATTCAAAATATCCATTACATAATGGTTTTATATTTTTAAAATATTTCAATATAGTAAGGACCTATTAACATTCCACCATAATAGAAATTTTTTCGAACAATGTTTTGGAAGATGTGTGGGGCTAATTTCATGGAATTTATTAATGGTAAATGAAAACCGACTATTTTGTTTCATTAACATTAAATATTTACACAAAATATATATTATCATTTATTATGATCACGAATAAGAAGAAAAGGTGTAAATTGCCTCCCAGATCTCATGTACGTAATTAAATTAAATTAAATGAATAAAATTTCTATTTATAAGATGGTCGGATTAAGATTTATATTTTCTGTTCATGATCCACCACATGTTTACTTATGATATGGTTTTCTTTTATAAGGTTCTACCCATAAATTATCCTATGCACACATATATATTTTGAGAAAAATGTTATTTTCATGAAAAAATGCACTTTCCCTATGGCCAAATACGCATATTTTTCTATTAAAAAAGAATTCTCAGTCCATTTTCAACATTGATAAGGTTGGTGCTAATAAAAATAAATATTCTTTCTTAGAATTAAAAAATCTTTAAGAAATCGTATTTTCAACTCTTTTTTAGTACTGAGAATGTTGGGTGTGTTATTAAATTGATAGGAATAGAAAATGAACCTACCATGTCAATCTTGAATGTAGAATCATCTAATGGAACAAGTATAGTTAGTGGAATTTATAGTGCTAAAAAGGATCTTTCTTAGAACAAAAAAGCACTGAATATATAAGCTCTATTAAAATCATGATCCCTTTATTAGTGCTAACAAAAAGAAATGATAAATAGAGAATTTATCATCATTTTTTATTATTTCTGATAAATGGAAACTTTATCATCACATACTTTGTAGTAAAAATAACGATTCCATTTATCTATGATTTATATAGAACTTGTAATGGATACACTTTATCATTGCAAGACCATTTGCTGATAAGGGCTGTAAAGACCCATAAATTTCAAGGAAATTTTTTTCTTAGTTTCTTTGGGATTTTACAAGAACACAGTTTCTGACGGCACCTGATTCCGAGGCCCAGTGTTCCCGCAATCATTTTCAAAAGTATATCTCGGGTACGTTCAGTGAATGAACGAGAACGTTTTTCTAACTTCTGAACTGGTGCTTGGAATCGAATTCCGAGGGCACTGATGGAATCGCAGCACCGGTAATTTCTTAGAAACACCTTTTCCGGAGTTGCGTTTGCTCGGGTGTGGTTTTTAATTTTATTTGGGGTTAAGTAAAGGAATAAAATAAAAATGGTGCGGCCAATTTTTATTTTACTTAAATTTGTTTAACCTAAGATTAGTGATTGGAGTGGGACCCACAATATCCTACCCACTTGGTAGGATATTTGTGAGGTAGGGCCCACACAAGCCCCACCATTTCATTTCTTCCTAAACCCACTCCTTTAATAGGGTAACACAACCTCACCCCTATTAAGTGGAAGTCAACCCTTGCGTTTTTCTATTTATGAAACGCCTCAATTAATTTGGTGGTTTAAACGTTCCAATTAATTCACTTAATTGATTGTTTCGTTTTTGGATTTCAAAATGCATGGCATGAGAAATTAAATATGACAAAATCTTATTATATTAAGGGTTGTTGGGTTGTGAGGCTTGGGAGATTTCTCTCAGGTTCTTGAAGTTCTTCCTCCTCGACGAAGAATGCGAAGAACACCGACCTCCAAGGATGGACGATGGTGAGAGAAGCCTTCCTCAGAGATCGACGACCCGACGCGCATCTCCTCATTCTTTCTTTCCGTGTCAAGGAAGGGAGACACCGTTCCTCCGTGACATGACGATCCGCCTTCTTCCGTGGCGATCAATTCCGTGACATCCCTTTTCGCGACGAACCCTCACTCGACGATTCTTGAGGTAGGGGTTGTTTATTTTTTTTTGTTCGTGAAAAATACTTGTCGTTCTTCGTCTTTTGAGCCACTTGTTGTCAACTTAACGGGAGGAGGTCAGACCGTATGAACACGGCCGAATCTCCTCCCCACTTTGTTGTTTTGTTCATTGTGGCATGAACAAAGGCGGCACGATGAAATGACACTGCGATGAAACAAGGAAGAACACGACGAAGAAGCGTGGCGCCGTCGCGCTGCACCGTTGAGTCCGAACGAAACCGCGGCTAGAGTCGGGGCGGCAGAGGCGATTCGAAGACTCCACTGGTTGATCATTGTCCTCGGATCGACGAGTGATGATGAAGTGGGATGAAAAGGCATTATGAGGTTTAGTAGTGAAGGGCCGGTCCCGGGAGGACCACTGGTGAAGACGGAAGGCCAAACGGACCACCGGAGCACGTCCGGTGGTCCGCGGAAGATCCCGCCGGCGCGCCACGCCGGCAAGGCGGCCCCGAGTGTGGCGGCCGGCACTGGACGACCGCTAGGAGGCAGTGGCGCCTGAAGCGCCTCCGGGGAGGGCCACCGCGGCTGAAGCCGCAACGGCAGGTGGCTAGTCTCGCGGCAGCGCGAGACTAAGGTAGACGCGGCGGGTTGCCACGTCGCTGACAGGGAGCGGCCTCCACGTGGGGCCGCGACTTCTTTCACGGGGGGACACCGCACCCCCCTGTCCGCTCAGCCTGACAGCCGAGCGGCCACGTGGCCACACCCTATTGGGCTGGACCCAAACCTAGGTCGGGTCGACCCGGTTCGGGCCGACCCAGGGGGCTCGGGTTGAGTCGGTCTGGGCCCGAACCCCCTATTCTCGGGCTATTTTCATTCAAACGCCCATATATTGGGCTACATACCTCCGATCGATGAACCATCAATTGAGATGAGATCCTTGGATTGAGATGGTCATTTTATTATATTACACTCAAGGTTTCAGAGAAGTTTAATATGGCCGGGTTGGTTCGGATACGAAACCAACCGACCCTTGGAGCAAAAACGCTTATATCTCGAGCTCCGGACATCTGATTGACGTACCGTCAACTTTTTCGGATTCCTATTGACGAGACAAAACTTTTGGCATACTTCACCTGAGTTTTAGTTGCAGTTGGATAGTGGGCGGGTTGGATTGTACCCGAAATCCAACCGGGCCCATGGAACAGAAAAGCTGATAACTTTCAGACCGGACATCCGTTTGACGAACCGTCAGCGGCGTTGGTGATCACGTTGAGAAACGGTCCCTTTGAGAATACCCTATGAGAGTTCGGGGTACATTCGAGATACGGCTGGGTTGGTTCGCACATGAAACCAACCGGGCCCCTAGGACAAAATGGCTAGTAACTCATAGACCAGGCGTCCGACAGACGCGCCGTCTGTTGCGTTGAGTCCCCTATGACGAGGCGGTCCTTTGTAGCGGTAGACCTGAGGTACTCAACATAAGGAGTACCACTGGAGCCTATGAGGGGGAGCGCTTTGTTGTAGCGGCAGACCCATGGTGAGAAGCACTTGGTTGTAGCAGCAGGCCCACAGTACTCGACAGGTGGAGTACTACAATAGTCCAAGGTTTGTAGGGCACGCTTGGTTGTAGCGGCAGGCCCACTGTACTCGACAGAGGAGGAGTTCTCCAGCAGCCATGGTTTCGACATGATGAATAAAATCCTGGTTGAGCGGAGTCTATGGCCTTTGTGTTTACCTTATGATTGATATGGGTCACTTGAAAACTTAGGTATATAGATGGAAATATACCTGGGTAGTGGTTATCCGTTGATTTCATAATCTTTGTGTTTCCTTATGATTGCGATGGGTTACTTGATAACTTGGGTATATGTATGCGAATATACCTAAGTAGAGGTTATCTGTTGAGATCTTCTTTCTGGTTATCCTTGTTGGATTTAGTGAGACCTTGAGGGTCTCGGGGTCCCTACTGAGTATCGTTATACTCACCCCTGCACGGGCTATGCCTCCACCTCGTTGTGTTGGTTGCAGACGATGGGAAGCGCATACAGAGGCCGAGTATTCGAGGACTGGACGGTACTCGGAGGTGGACCTCACGACGAGACAGTATCCGGTGGTGGACTTCACGACGAGGCGACACTCGGAGGAGGTTGACGGGCGAGAGCGTTGCAGAGGCTATCTGTACCCACCCTTCAGGTAGGATCCGTGGTGGATGATTCAGGAGCTACGCTATCTGTACCAACCCTTTAGGTAGGATCTGAGGAGGAAGACCCAAGAGCTGCTTCTATCTTCTTCCAGCTTCTTGTCTTAGTTGTAATTTCTTTCAGTTGTAGCTGTACTTTCGATTTGGGTTTGTATTCTGGCCCATTTACTTTTCAGCACTTCCTTTTTGTACTTGGTGTTTTACTTCAACTTGTACTCTATGGTGTTTTGTTACTTTTATAAAGGAAATTCCTTCCCAGTTATCGGGATTTACGCCTTTGGTGCTAGTCGCCAGCCCCTTTCCTATGGAAGGCGGGCTTGGGGTAGTCACGACACGGGCACCGAAGATGGGTCGTGACAAATGGGAATCATAGGAGTTCGGTTCTACCGCAGAACTTTGGACTCTGATCTTTCTTCTATGTGAAGTAATAGTGTTAAGGGTATTGGGTATGGTTATCAGTCCAGGGAGTCTAGTGTTGGTGCGGCGGCTGACGTATCCGTACACCAGGACCCTGACTTCTGATTTCTGACTTAATGAACGAAAACATTGATTGCATGTGTGTTTCATGTTTTCATTGTGATTACTTTGCGTTAGCTCAGCAGGTGTACTGTTTAACCATGGAGCACCTGTTTCTTTTCAGGATGGCCCCACGACGGTAGCCAGCTAGGGTTCCGAGCGTTGTGCAGAACGACATCCCACCGAGCGACGAGGCCTCGATACAGAACCCTTTGACAGTAGAGGCACTGATGGTACCTCTAGCCGGTGAGCCACCGATGCTACCATCCCCAGCTGCTGACGGTGCACGTCGCCTTAGCGCACTGCATGAGTTTCAGCATCAATGACTGCCCAGGTTCCGTGGGAAGATAGACCCTCAGGTAGCCGAGGATTGGCTGGAGGCAGTTGTACAAGTTTTCTGTTTTGTAGGGACACCAGCTGACCTTATGGTGGTCCTTGCAGCAAGCCTCCTGCACGCCGCATCAGGAAGATGGTGGAGCTTGATGCTCCAGGTGCACGACGAGGCATCTCTCCTTTGGATGGACTTTGAGAGCCTTTTCCGCTCAGATTTTGTCCCTGCCACCCTCCGTGTGGTGCGCATCCAAGAGCTACTACAGCCGCAACAGGGCAGCATGACAGTAGCCTAGTACGCGACAAGGTTTACCGATCCCTCTCTCTATTCCACGGACATGGTATGTGACCCATTCTTCAGGGCCCAAAACCTTCGAGCAGGGGATCAGGAGAGAGCTCATAGCTTCAGTTGTTTCTCATAGCATTCTGACACAGACAGGGGTGTTGGAGCGAGCCGTCTTAGTGGAGAGTTTCCTTGTTGAGCAGTCTCCAGCCGCAGGACCCACCACTAGCAGGCATGCGACAATGTCTTCTGCAGCAGGCAGTAGACAGATGACACAGAGGTCCAAGTGGACTAGACCTACAGGAGGTCGATCGCAAGACACCTGATCGTTTGTGTGAGGCACCCAGGGTGGACAACGACTTACCATGAGCAGACAGTGTTACTCCTGTGGTGGGGTTGGTCACATGGCTCTTGACTGTCCGACCCACCATACAGATGACCAAAAGATGAATGAAGGACTTCCCAGGAAGATACTGAGGTTCGATCGAGGCAGACCGCAAGGAGCGGGAGACCGAGGCAGGGGAGCTGGCCATGTAGCTGGAGGTGGACGACGCTTAGAAGTGTTGCCACCACCACCACCAGGAGTTCAACCCCGACCGTAGGGAACAGGTGGACATGGGATAGATCAGTTTCAGGGTGCTCAGGCCTACGATCATGGAGCTCCAGGAGCAGATGGACAGGAGCAGGACTAGCTCCAGACCTTGAGACTTTTGTTCATGTTGTTTCTAGCTTTGTTGATGTTTGTTTGTAGATGCTTTGTGTCTTTGTACTTTGAGCTGCAGTAATAAAAGACACCTTTCTTATGGCGTTTACCATCCTGTACTCTCTTTACGTTGTTACTAAGAGGTTTCGGTTTAAAAACCATTGACTTGACCCCTCACTTTGAGATACTTACTAGAGGAGACCCAGTGACCACACACTGATGCCGACAGTGTGACTCAACCCTTGGAGGCGAGAGTAATGGTTGGATCTCTTGGTAGTAGCGTCGAGGCCTTAGGACATCATCCTTGGCATGTATTAGTATCATCCTTGTCATGATTGACTATATTAGGTGAAGAACGTGGTTCATCCATGAGATGAGACCGGATTTCTCTTATCAGCAAAGAAGAAATCTCAGCAGCTCTGGTAGGACCAGAAAGGTGCAAGTCATCCAAGAGCGGATGAGGAAAGCTCAGAGCCGACAAAAGTATTGTGCTGATAGGAGGTAGAGACCACTAGAGTTCGAGGCTGGTGACCACATTTCCCTAAGGGTATTTCCTCGACGTGAGTTACGAAGATGTGGCTGAGGCGACAAGTTATCTCTGAGGTTCAACGGACCATTCTAGGTCCTCAACAGGGTTGGCGAGGTGGTTTACCACTTGACCCACCTACCTCAGTTTCATCAGGTGCATGACGACTTCAATGTATCTCAACTGAGGAGATACGAGCTCGACCCTTCGCATTTCATCGACCATGAGGAGTTGAACTTGGGCGATGGGGTGACCCTCACGGAGGTTCCAGTGGGGAACGAGGAATGATAGGAGAGGATCCTATGAGGACGGTCGATTCCTCGGGTGCGCTTTCTTTGGTAGTACGGGAACCTCCAGGTGAGCACATGGGAGCGGGAAGCTCAGATGCGTGCTCAGTACCGCTTTTGTATCCCTAGTTTGTGTTAAATCTTTACGGGGACGTAAAGTCCTGAGGTGAGAGTAATGTAAAGACCTAGAAATTTCAAGGGAATTTTTTTCTTAATTTATTTGGGATTTTACAAGAACTTAGTTTCTGACAACACCTTATTCCGAGGCCCGGTGTGCCCGAAATCATTTTCCAATGTTTAGCTCGGGTACGTTCAGCGAACGAACGAGCGGGTTTTTCTAACTTTTGAACCGGTGCTCGGAATGGAATTCTGAGGGCACCGATGGAATCGCAGCGCC
This sequence comes from Viscum album, assembly GCA_963277665.1. NCBI lineage: Eukaryota > Viridiplantae > Streptophyta > Magnoliopsida > Santalales > Viscaceae > Viscum > Viscum album. Next base: position 169,630,321 of record OY728150.1, on the reverse strand, counting down.
TGTAATTGCTTAGAAACACCTTTTCCAGAGTTTCGTTTTCTTGGGTGTGGTTTTTAAATTTTTTTTGGGTTAAGAAAAGGAATAAAATAAAAATGGTGCGACCAATTTTTATTTTACATAAAGTTATTTAACCTAAGATTAGTGATTGGAGTGGGACCCACAATCTCCTACCCACTTGGTAGGATATTTGTGAGGTGGGGCCTACACGAGCCCCACCGTTTCTTTTCTTTTTAAACCCCCTCCTTTAATAGTGTAACGCACCCGCACCCCTATTAAGTGGAAGTCAACCCTTGCGTTTTTCTATTTATGAAACACCTCAATTAATTTGGCAGTTTAAACGTTTCAATTAATTCACTTAATTGATTGTTTCGTTTTTGAATTTCAAAACGTATGGATTGAGAAATAAAATAAGACAAAATCTTATTTTATTAGGGGTTGTTGGGTTGTGAGGTTTGGGAGATTTCGCTCAAGTTCTTGAAGTTCTTCCTCCTCGACGAAGAACGCGGAAAACACCGACCTCTAATGACAGACAACGGTGAGAGATTCCTTCCTTGGAGATCGACGACCCGACGCGCATCTCCTCGTTCTTTCTTTCTGCGTCAGGGATGGGAGACACCGTTCCTCCACGACGCGACGATCCGACTCCTTCCGCGGCGATCAATTCCGCAACGTCCTTTTCCGCGACGAACCCTCGCTCAACGACGCTTGAGGTAGGGGTTGTTTATTTTTTTTGTTCATGAAAAATCCTTGTCGTTCTTCATCTTTTGAGCCGCTTATTATCAACTTAACGGGAGGAGGTCGGACCACACGAACACGGCTGACTCTCCTCCCCCTATTATTGTTTTGTTCATTGAGGCACGAACAAAGGTGACGCGGTGCAACGAAACCGTGCAGAAATAAGAAATAATGCAACGAAGAAGCGCGACGCCATCACGCCGTGCCGTTGAGGCCGAATGAAACCGCTGCTGGAGTCATGGCCACGGAGGATATTCGAAGACTCCATTGGTTGATCACTGGGCGAGGATCGACAAGTGACGACGAAGCAGGCTGCAAAGGCATTATGAGGTGTTCTTAGTGAAGGTCCGGTACTAGGAGTACATCTAGCGAAGACAATAGGCCAAACGGACCACCGGAGCACGTCCGGTGGTCCGCGGAAGATCCCACCGGCGGCGGCGGCGCCCGGTGCGCTGCCGGGGAGGACCGCCACTCCTGAAGCCGTGGTGGCAGGCGGCTAGTACCGCGACCGTGTGAGACCACGGGAGATGTGGTGGGTCACCGCGTCACTGACAGGGAGCAGCCCCCACACGGGGGTCACAGCTTCTTTCACGGGGGGAAACCTCACCCCCTGTCCACTCAGCCGGACAGCCGAGCGGCCACGCGGCCGTGCCAGTGCGGCAGGCCAAACAGCCGGGCCGCCCAGGCCGGGCCGGGCCGGACCCGGACCCGGTTTGGGTCGACCCGGTTCGGGCTGACCCAGGGGGGGTCTCGGGATGGGTCGGGACGGGCCCGAACCCCTATTCTCGGGCTGTTTTCGTTCGTACACCCATATCTTGTTCTACGGACCCCCGATCGATGCACCGTTAGTTGCGATGTGATCCTTGGATCAAGAAGTCCGTTTCTGTATATTACACTCAAGGTTTTGGAGAACTTTTAGTATGACCAGGTTGGTTCGGATACGAAACCAACCGGGACCTCGGAGCGGAAACGCTTATATCTCGAGCTCCGGACATCCAATTGAAGTGCCATCAACTTTGTTGGATTCCTCTTGATGAGACAAAACTTTTGGAATACTTCTACTGAGTTTTAGTTGTAGTTGGATAGTGTCCAGGTTGGATTGTACCCGAAATACAACTGGGCCCATGGAACTAAAAAGCTGATAACATTCAGAACAGACATCCGTTTGACGAACCATCAGTGGCATTGGTGATCAAGTTGAGAAACAATCCCTTTGAGCATACCCTATGAGAGTTCAGGGTACAGTCAAGATACGGTTGGGTTGGTTCGCACACAAAACCAACTGGGCCCCTGGGATGAAAATGCTAGTAACTCACAGACCGGGCGTCCGATAGACGCGCCGTCTGTTGCGTTGAGACCCCTATGATGAGGCGGTCCTTTGAGATACATCTTCGTCGAACTTCGTTATACTTGGAGTATCGACCAGTAGCTCGTGGAGCAGACCATCCTGGGGATGATCTAGCAGAGTTTAGAGACCTAGTAGATGGATGAGACTTGACGACTGTTGATCTATCATCTCGGTGTGTTTCGGATAGCCCAATGGGGAGCACTTGGTTATAGCGGTAGAACCACGGGAGAGGAGCGCTTGGTTGTAGCGGTAGACCCGCGGTACATAATAGAATGAGTACCTCTAGTGGCTGTGAGGGGGAGTGCTTGGTTGTAGCGGCAGACCCATGACGGAGGAGCGCTTGGTTGTAGCGGCAGACCCGTGGTACTCAACAGAAGGAGTACCTCTGGAGCCTATGAGGGGGAGCGCTTGGTTGTAGCGGCAGACCCATGGTGGGAAGTGCTTGGTTTTAGTAGCAAGCCCACAGTACTCGACCGGTGGAGTACTATAGCAGTCCAAGGTTAGTAGGGCATGCTTGGTTGTAGTGGCAGGCCCATTGTACTCGACAGAGGAGGAGTTTTCCAGCAGCTGTGGTTTCGACATCATGAATAAAATCCTGGTTGAGATGAGTCTATGACCTTTGTGTTTACCTTATGATTGGGATGGGTCACTTGAAAACATAGGTATATGTATGGGCATAAACCTTTGTAGTGGTTATCTGTTGATTTCATAATCTTTGTGTTTCCTCATGATTGGGATGGGTTACTTGATAACTTGGGTATATGTATGGGCATATACCTAAGTAGAGGTTATATGTTGAGATCTTATTTGTGGTTATCCTTGTTGGATTTAGTGAGACCTTGAGGGTCTCAGGGTCCCTACTGAGTATCGTTATACTCACCCCTGCATGGGCTATTCCCGCACCTCATTGTGTAGGTTGCAGACGACGGGCAACACAGACAGAGGCCGAGTGTTCGAGGACTAGACGCTACCTAGAGGTGGACCTCACGACTAGACAGTATCCGATGGTGGACTTCACGACGAGGCAACACTCAGAGGAGGTTGACAGGCGAGAGAGTTGCGGAGGCTATCTGTACCTACCCTTCAGGTAGGATCTGTGGTGGACGATTCAGGAGCTGCACTATCTGTACCTACCCTTCAGGTAGGATCTGAGGAGGAAGACCCAGGGGCTGCTTCTATCTTCTTCCAGCTTCTTGTCTTTGTTTTACATTCTTTCAGTTGTAGCTATACTTTCAATTGGGTTTGTATTCTGTCCCATTTACTTTTCAGCACTTCCTTTTTGTACTTGGTGTTTTACTTCTTCTTGTACTCTGTGGTGTTTTGTTACTTTTATAATGGAAATCCCTTCCCAGTTATCGAGATTTATGCCTTTGGTGCTAGTTGCCAGCCCCTGGACTATGGAAGGTGGGCTTGGGGTAGTCACGGCATGGGCCCCGAGGACGTGTCGTGATAAGGGCCATATCAGATAGCAGAGTTATTTGCCAATAACAGCAATGGGGCAGATCTATAAAAACTAACCTAATTAGAATAAATAAATAGGAATAGAAATATACATAAAAAATGGATTTAAATAGAAATATCACATTGCACTGTAATTTCAATTCAAATTTCACATAAAAATTATTTACATTTATGTCATCTTTACAATTAATAAAAAATAATTGCAACCCATATTGAAAATAAATAATAATATACATTTTCGAATGACCATCCTCTGTATAAAATATTTTCCCTACAGAACAAAAACAATTATTGTAGTAACCGTAAATAATAAAGAAAAAATTATAATTTTAATATTATGTAATCCACATATGATAAAATATATGGTTAATTACTATATATATAAATGATATTATCACTTAATCATGCATTTCATTGACATGAACTCAATTTCCAAACATCTGAAATGAATTACGGATCGTTTTTATAATGTTTAGAAATAATATGATCTTGTCCTTTTTGGTTTCTTATATGTGATATATAGAGACCATATCCTTTGAAACATATTATTACATGATTTTAAGTATAAATAACCATAAAATGACAGACCATGGGTCATAAAGAATATTGTATTTGGATAATTAGGTACATAAAATTAAAAACATGGAAATAGAATAAAACATATTCATTTTAATCATCCACAAAGATATACAATCTTTCATTGAGCTCATAAATCTACAAAGGATAACCTGGGGAATACTTGAACAAAATAGATGAGCTAAAAAGCTCAGTAAGGGTATAAATATAGGACTGAAGCAAACCACATGGGTTAGAGGGCATAAAATGATGACATAAAAAAAGGAATGGATCATGAATATATATAATAAATCATAACTTGTAGAGGATTGGGACATGTAATAACAAGGAATATGTTTAAAATAGACAACATGACATAAGCATGATTCAAAGATAATGTCCAAGACTATTGCACATGGCAGACAAATTCCCATAAAGAAATCAGGTTCACCCCTATCACAACCTGATGTATCATGAGACTAAAAATTTTCAAATAAATTAGAGAACAATATGACTCCACCTATAATAGCATGTTCATTCATATGTGTTTTACAAGAAGAATCCAATATAAGGTATAAAAAAATGGTTACTCGAGGAAATAATTGGGCATCATTTTTTTTGATAAAAGCATATAACATTAATGATGAAGATCAGCAGAAGTACATATACGAAGCCATGAAGGGAAATTTTACAACCAGAGCTGGTTAGTGCCAAATGGCCCTGAGGACGCCAGCTAATGAGCTGCGTTGTTTCCTTTCCTTTTGGTGAATGAGAAGGTGCACAGTGAGAAATGTTGGCGGAGTGAGAGAATTCTCCTGAAAATGGTACCAAATGACTGGAGTCCTCCGTTGACGTGATTGATAGGGTCGATAACGAAAAGACAGTCCTGAAATAATGGATTTAAAAATAAAAGGACATTAATAAAGAAAAAGAGACATATATAGTGATAAATTATGTACAAATTATGTGAAAATATTTAAAATTATGTCTAGGAATCTTTAAAAATGAGCCACATTAGTGTGGTTTAGGGGAAAACATTAAAGAGTCTTTAAAAATGAAAAGTCATACTTGCTGCTATAAACATTGAAACGAACCAAGATTATATATCATGATAAAATTATTGATTTTATAAAAAAATAATGGTAGTATAAAACATATTAAGGATGGTACTTAAAAAATTAGTAAGAAGTTGATAAGTTCCCTTTAATCAGGCTTTCTTATCAGGATTAAATGGGAAGGGAACCTTATAAAACATATATTTCCCTATAAAAGAAAAAAGAATAGGTATATGAAAATATAATTGGAACATACGTATGGAATTTAGTAGTATTACATAAGAGTAACTAGTAATTAAATTGGGATAAAGAGAGATAAACCATAAGCAGAAGGAAATATTGTGGTTCAAAAACAATCCCTTACCTTATTTACAAAAGTGTTCTGCAATTCATCTTAATTTTTTGGATAAATAAATTAAATCCATTAATTAATTAATCACAACCTTTTCTAAAATTATTTTATTTATTATAATTTTTATTTTCATTTATTCCCTTTTTGATGAGTTATGAGATACAATTTCATTGTTTGGGAGTGTTTGTTCCCTTGGTTTTCATGATTGGTTGACTTGTACAAATTTATGAATGATCGTGTAAAATAATAAGATATAACTATAATTTATGTTATATGTTAATAAATAACATTAAAAAGATTAAATGATTATATGAGTAATTTAGTTATTTGGGTGAGGATGAATAACTAGATAAGACAATTGTTATAATCGTTTGGAATATTTTGGTGGTTTTTTATCATCACGAACTAGTTTTGTTTAATTATTCATTAATTTTCAAAAAAGTTAGTTTCAGAAAATAAAAATTATTATAAAATAAAATTTAAAATCTACACCAACCATTATAATGGGTTTATGTCCATCATTAAAGGATGTAAATGGAAATGAAATCTTTTATTCCTAGAAGGTGACAAATCAACACCTCACAAATGATATTTTAATTTTTAGAATAAAAGGAAGAGAAGAAGAGGGTTGATGGAAGATTTAAAATTAACATAATAAAATAACAATATATATAATGTAATGGATTTATCATGAATTTTTGGATATAGGATGTGAGGTTAGTATAATAAAATAAAATAATTTGAAAATAAAATAATGAAAGTGAAAGGGGATTTTACCTCTTGAATTATTTATCCTAAGAACCTTGATAGAGAAATTGGTTTTGGACTTTTTTTTGAGACCAGAACCTCTTTTATAAAGGAAGGAGACTTCGTAATATGATTGATAAGAAATTGGAAAGGCTTCATTGATTAATAGGTGTGCGAAGAATAGGTTGTGATGTGTGGTATTTATAGTGGATTAAAGGGGTGTTTATTGATTATTTTATTCATTGGTCTATTATTTTGGATCAAGATAATGAATAGTGTGAATTCTTGGGACTATATAAAGTACCTAGTGCATGTGATTTCTAACCAATGGTGTATACATCATCCATGACTCAATAATTCATGTATTTGACTTATATTGTATTTTACAGTATTTCACTATTAACAAAAAATTTAATTATTTTAGACAAAACACAAAAGTTCTCCCTAAAAGGTTTTGGATGTGTATAACTCAAAAATTAACTCCATTGCATGAAAATAATTTTCTAAATATGAAAAATGTAATTTTTAATTAAAATCATCATTTATTAAAAAACTTCCAATTTTATAATTATAACCGATTTTGTTACACTTTGAAAAATTAATTAAGGACTAATAAAATTATCTTATAATAATAAGAAAAAAATATTAATTTATGAATAAATTTTATGAAAATAAATTTTTTCTCGAATCATTTTATTAATTATAAATTTATAAATAAACATTTAGGTTTCACAAAAATACCAAAACTTAATTTATAATTTTCAAAACATTAATTAACTTATACTATGATATAATTATATGATATTTTCATTCATAAGATACCTAAATTTTATTTATACTTTCAGAGGCGAGTTTACTATTCTATTTTTTAGTTCACTATTCAAAAGGGTTATATTACTAGTCCAAAGGTAAAGTTACTATTCCATTGGTATATTATCGTTAATTTCCAGAAAAGACTCTCAATTCATTAATTCTTTATTTATATATTTTATTTTTTTATTTATGTCATTTTATGTGATTTATAAAATATGACATGAATATAATAATGGAAACATCATTGATAGAATTTTTGTTGTTGGATTCTTCCCCTCTTATGAAATTTCTCCATCAAAATTTCATTTTACAAACTATGGGTAAAACAGGTCAGGGTACTTCTCCTCCATCACTTCCTATAGTTCCCATGTTGCATCTTTTTACTTAGGGTTTTTCTATAGTACTATGCCGTGGTTAGTGTATTTTTTTGTGTAGAACTTTATCTCTATGATCCAAGATCTTCAATGGCTACTTCTCGTAAGAGAGATCATTCTCTAATTCTACCACATCTGAATTCAGTAAAACTAAGGGATCGAATATGTACTTCGTTAAGAGGGATACAGGGAATATATTGCATACTTGAGACATGATAGGTGGACATTATAGACTTTAAGCCCCGACTCCAACATGGTCAAGAATCTCAAAGGGGCTAATTTTCATAGGACACGTCTTTCTTATCATCCCAAATATCATGAACCTATTCCATGGGGACATGCAGTGGAATAACATGTATCTAATCTTAATATCCAGGTCCCGTTGAAGATTATCGGCATATCTATTCTATAAAATTTGGGCTTTTATAATGTGATGTTGAATGGATTTCACCATTCCTATAATTTCTTCAACCATTTTAGGTCCTAGTAGTTGACGTTCACGAACTTCATCCCATCATGTCTGTGTTCTACTTCTTTTCCAATAAATAGATTCATATAGATCATTTTTGATGCTTTAGTGGAAACTATAATTGTAGGATAACTCACCTAGTGGAATATATTGGCCGCGTCCTCCCATGAAGTCCCTAGAACACAATCATAGAATGTACTCCATTTTCCAAATACTCCATTCATATTGGACATCATTTTGAGGATGATAAGCCATACTAAAGTTCATCTTAGTGTTTAGATCATGTTGGAGGCCTTTTCTTAATATGAAGGTGAGTCTCAGATACTGATTAGATACCAATGATAGTGGAACTCCACGAAGCCTAAACACTTCTATGATGTATATCCATGCAAGTTTCTCTAAAGAGAAGTCCTCTCTAATTGTGATAAAATGTGCTGTATTTATGAGGTGATCCACAAAAAAAAATATATAGAATTTTTTCCTCTTTATGTCTTTATAAGTTAGTTGAAAGTGTCCATGAAGATGTTTTCCCATTTCCTTGTTGGTATTGGAGATAGTTTCGTAATACCCTTAGACAATTTTAATTCATCCTTAAATTATTGACATACAATAACATTAATTTATATTCAGTGATATCATTATTTATATTTTCTGACTAATAGTGATCTTAGAGATCACGATATATCATTGTGTTCCCTGGGTGAATAGAGAAGGTTGAGATATGTGTGTAATTTAGAATCATTTTCTTTATCTATAGATTTTGTGGTACACATAGTATTTACGAAAATCTATTGACTCCTTCCTCATCCATTTTGAAGTATATGGATTTACCATTTCTCATAGATTACACCTTCTTTTGAATTTACAAACTATATATTTGAGCATCCTTTATTTTCTCCATGAGGTATACTTGAGAAATCATTTTTAAATGGATTGATGATGTTCTTTAATTATTGATTCACATGTCCATCCTTTACAAGTCAAAGAAGATTGGATCCTTCTCAATTATAATAATCGATAATGTTGTAGGATCCTTTCTACAAAGAGCATCTACCACATTATTTTCCTTATTATGAAGGTAATGGATTGAGAATAATTAATCTGTGATGATTTCAAACCATATTTAGTGGCACATATTATGCTCCTTTTCTGTGAATATATATTTGTTTCTATTATAATAAGTATATATCTAATTCTTCTCCCCATTGAGATAATTTTGGTAGATATGAAATTAATAGATCACAACTTCCACTCCAAATTATGTGTTGGATAGTTTCTCTCAAGAATTTTCAAATCCCATAAGGTGTAGACTATAACTAAATCAATTTTCATCAGTAGACAACCTAATCCCTTCATTTAATAATCATTGTACACCCCAAAGAGTTCCAGACTTATCGGTAGTGTGATTACAAGAGTAGTTATAAACCTATTTTTCAAATTTTTGATGCAGTCTTCACATTAATTGGTCTATAAAAACTTTACACCCTTCTTAGTCATCCTGGTAATTGGGTTTGAAAGTCATGAGATATTATTCAAAAATCATCTCTAATACCTAGTTATCCTAAGTTAATTACAGATCTCTGTTAGAGATGTTGACACTAATCACTAATGAAATGAAATTGTCTTAGAAGGGTCTACATATAGTTCTTTATTATTGATAACATTCACTAAGAATGATACTTCCACCATCCATAACTCAAATTTACTATATTTTCCTAATATTTCTCCCTTCGCAAAGTCATCAACATAGTATTCAAATGATCCTAATATTACTTATTTTTCTTATATTATATAAGAACATCATCAATAATTTCTACCAAATTTTTTTTGAGGTAATCACTAAAGACTATATTCATTAAGTCCAAGAATATTTCTAGAGCGTTAGGGTATCCAAAGGGCATCACTATGAACTCATAGAGTCAATACCTCTTTCAAAAGCTAGATTTGGTAATATCCTAATTCAGCACCATTAATTGGTGATATACCAAATGAAGGTCTACCTTTGATAAAAAAATGAACCCACATTGTGGATGAAACAAGTTATCTATCCATTGAATGGGACACTTTTTCTTTATCATGATTTTTTGAGCTCAGGATAAGCAATAGATATAAACATTGATCCGTGCATATTCTTTATGAAGATGAATAGAACACCCCATGGTGAAGCAATCAGGTGTATAAAACCATTATCCAAATTCTCAAATAACTACTTATTTAGTTTCTCCAACTCAATGGTGGCCATTATATAAGGATTATTTGATATAGGAAGTGATTTGGGCATAAGAACAATTGAGAACTCAACCTCTCGGTCAAGAGGAAGACAAGGAAATTACTAAGGGAAAAATTCAATGTAGTCCTCCAAAATGGGAAAGACTTTGAGCATGATTCTCTAATTTTTCATAATATGATGAGAAATATTTTCTTGCTTACAAGAAATAATATCAACAATTGAGATGATGAATCTAATGGAAATTCATCCTCCTCCTTACACCTTTACAGAATTGGAGGATTCTTTTGTATATGAAGAGTGAAAACCCTTTCCCAACAATCATTGATGGATTTGTATGAATTTATCCAATCCATTCCCAATTTTTCATCAAACACCACCAAAGGTAGAAAGACATAATTTTCTAGGAGTTTTAGTCCAAAAACATCAACCGGGGAGGAGTCATACACTTTGGATGCAATAATTTACCCATTTTTTCTCATAAATAAGTTAGACTCCATATTTTGAGGTGTTTATTAAATATTTATACTAAACGTTCTAGTTATAAATGAATTCATAAATCCAGAATCAAAATTATGTTAGATTTTATTTAATGAATAACCAATATACCTATCTCCACATCATTTCCAGGCTCTACCTCATAAGTAGTAACATGATATGCCCTTCCTAACTTCATTGGAGTTTTTTATTTAGGATTTCCTCCATCAACCCTTGGAATAGGGCTATAGATCACATAATTCCCATGTTACTTACAAATGAAACACTTTACTACGTGCTATGTGTTGATCAGAACCATAATTTATTCTTCTACAATAGTGGGATTATTCATATACCTTTAGTTCTTATTATACATCTTCCCATATCTTCCGAATTTAAAGTATCTATTGGTTCTATTTAAGAAATTTTGAGGATGCTTCTTCCAAGATTTTGACATGTGGGATGTTGGGTCTTCGGGATTTATCTGGTGATCCACCCATATTAATCTCCATTTTCTTCTTTATGTCACTAGGCCCACGAGACCACTGAGAGTCTATGATCTCTATTTCAACCAAAATGAAAAAACATAGAATCTATTCAGAACTTCCAATTTCTTGAATGACCAATTATTTTCATCGACTTTCTTTTAGTCCACTAAAGAAGGGATCCACCGTGATTTCGTTGTTCATGAAAAATTCAATGGTATGTTATAAAATACTTATGATGTTTCCACGTACATTCCAATGGTGTCTTCTTATATTATATTTAGTCAAAGGATCTCATTTTCATCATAAAATGGAGGTTCTAAGGAAAATATTTGTTGAAAATTATTTTATTAAATTATAACCATTCTATGGAATCAATTTTCTCATTGGACTTTTTGTTCTTGATTAGTTTCTACCACTCATTAGCTTCCTCATCAAAATGATAGACAACTAAAATAACTTTATCTACTTCTGAGACTTAGAGGATAAAAAATATATTTTTAATGGAGTTAACCCATTGTTATATGATTATTGGATTAGAAGATCCACTAAGGATGGGAGGCCTTTTTTGTATGAATTATTTGACCTCAAATTCCTCAATCATAGTATATGGAGGGTGATCCACATGATTCAAGTTATTATTAATAACATGATATAGTTGAGTAGGTACTGTCATGGTCTTTTGAGCACCCGTTCCCATCATATTTGGTATATCATTAGGGAAATAATCACATTTCCTATCACATCAATAATTAGAATGGGTTATTCTATTTCCTACCATTAAATAATAAAATAATAGTTCAATTTGGTGGATTCTATACATAGGTAATAAGAATATAAAAATAAAACACTGAACATAGAAGGATAAAATTATAAATGAAAAGTATATCCAAGCTTTGGATACACTAAGTTTCAATCTAGTATATACATGGTGATAGAATTATCCCTAGGGTCTTACAAAAGTGCCCCACCCCTAATCTAAAAAAATAACTTGACCGGTAGAAAATAACAACATTAGATACCCTATACTTTTACACATATTATTACATGATTTTAAGCATAATTAACCATCAAATTAGTTGAAAACTATCATAAATTCTACTGTATTTGGATAATTACATAAATAAAATTAAACACATGGAAATAGAATAAAACATATTTTTTTAAGCAACCATAAATAGATCATAGCTTCCATTAAGATCTTACATCTTCAAAGGATAACCAGTGTAATGAATCAATAATAGGGATGAGCTAAAAAGTTTAGTAAGGGTATTAACATTGAAATAAAGAAAAAAACATGTGTTAGAGGGAATAACATGATGACATAAAAAAGTATGTATCATGAATAAATATAAGAAAGAATAATATGTAAAGAATGGGTACATGTAATCATGGTATCGTGGGAATGTAGAATCAACACACAACATGACATAAACATGAGTCAATGATAACTTCCAAGATCATTGAACATGGTGGACAATGTCCCATAAAGGACTCAGATTCAATCTTTATCCAAACATGATGTTTGTTGAGACTAAACATTACTGAATGGAATGAAAAAATGTTTGGGTTAATGCATAATAACATTTTTAGGCATATGTCTGCTACAAGAATAATTAAATGTGAGGTATAAACATAAATATTACCCAAGGAAATAATCTGGAAGCATAAACATTTCATAAGGTATAACCAAAGGTGTATCAAAAAATAGTTAATGAATGAATTGTTTTAAATAATAAATGGATATTGATAAAGGAAAATAGGCATATATAATTATAAATGGTGTCCAAATGACGTAATGTTTTTTAAAAAAATATTTAGGAATATTTAGAAATGAGCCACTTTAGTGTTGTTTAAGGGTAAACATTATTGAGTCTTTAAAATGGAAGAGTCATACTTTTTTTATATATAACCATAAGTGAACCAAGATTTTATTTCATGATAAGATTAGTGATTTTATAAAAAGCAGTAATTCTGGTATAAAATGGCATGTGAAAATGATTAAGATGTTGAGAAGTTCCCTTTAATTGGGATTGCTTATGAGGAGGAAATATGAAGGGAACCTTATGAACCTGTATTTATCCATCAAAGAAAGACGAATGGGGATCATAAAATATATTTGTAACATCAAAACAGATTTTAGGAAGAATACATCAGAATAATTAAAAATTACGTTGTGGTAAAGGGAGATAAAGAGTAACCTGATGGAAAAAAGGATGTTTAGAAAGAATCCCATACCTTATGTCCGAAAGTGCTCTACACATGATCTCAGTAACCTATATAATGAACTTAAATACATTAATTAATAAATTATTAAAAATCATACATTTATTTTATTTTGTATAATTTTATTACATTCAATTATGGTCCTTTTGATGAGTTATGAGATACAATTTCCTCATTTGGGAGTGTTCATTCCCTTGGTTTTCATGATAGATTAACTCGTTTAAATGCTTGAAAGATCATCTAAAATGGGAATATATAGAAAGGATTGAAGTTATATGGTATTATGTAAAATAATAAAGATTAAATGTTTATATAATTCCTTTTATTATTTGGGTTGAGGAAGAGTCATTAGAAAATATGTTAGTGATAATATTTTTGATTAATTTGGCGGTTTTTTGATCATCACAAATGAGTTTTGTTTCATTATTAAATATTGTGTATAAATGTTAGTTTCAAAAAATAAAAAGGGATATAACATAAATTTTAAAATATGTACAAACCAGTATAATGTTTTTATGTCAATCCTTAAAGGTGGTAAAGGAAAATAAAAACTTATCATTTGTGAAGGTCATAAATATGTACCTCATGAATGATAGTTTCATTTTTTGAATACAAGGAAGAGGAAAAGTGAATTGATGGTGGATTTTAAAATAACATAATAAAATTATACTATATATAATATACAATATTTATTTATTCATGTTTATATAGAGTAGGTGGGGAGATTATAAGAAATGAAAATACTGAGAAATGAAAATAAAGCAAAATATGATTTTACCTCTTGAATTCTTCTCCTTAAGAACATCCTTAGGTAAATTGTTTTGGTATTTTGTTGAGACAAGAACATCCTCGATGTTGGGAAGAGACATGGGTAAATTATTGCTCATAACTTTGAATAGATTTAAGGCATAATAGTTGTGACAATAATAGGTGGTATTTATAGTAGAGGGAGATGTATTTTTTGATCATTTTATTAATTTATTTAATTTTTTGACTCAAGCCTATGAATAGTGTGGGTTCCGATGATGATGTTAAGTGACTAGTGATTTTGATTTCAAACCAATGCTTCAGAAATCTTAAAAAAATAATCCATGAAATAATAATTCATGAATTTGGAATATAACATAGGTTAACATCTTTTATTATTCACAAAAAATTCCACTATTTTAGAAAAATACAAAATATTCACCCAAAAAATAATTAAATTTGTAAAATTAAAAAACGAACTCCATTTTAAAAAATTATTTTTTAAATATGAAACATTTAATTTTTAATTAATATAATCATTTATTCATAAAATACCAATTTAAATATTATAACTGATTTTATTAAACTTTTGAATAAATAAATATGGTCACTTCAAATTATATTATAATCATAAGAAAACAAAATATTAATTTATAAATATATTTTATGAAAATAGATTTTATGTTAAATCTTTATATTAATTATTAAATTGTAGATACATATTTATGTTTCACAAAAATATAAAAACATAATTTATCCTTTCAAAATATTAATTTACTTATATTACTATATAATTATATCATATTATCATTTATATGATACCTAAAATTTATTTATACTTTCATTTGGGAGTTTAATGATCTATTGTTCAGTTTACTATTCATAAGGGATATATTACAACTCCAAAATTCAAGTAACAATTCCATTGGTATAGGTTATTTAAATTCTGAAAAAGCCTCTTATTAGTTTCATTAATTATTTATAAATTTGGTTTTTGATATTTATATAATTTTATTCAATTTATACTATAAGAAATAATTATAATAAAGGAAACTTCCTTGATAGAAACATAGATCATTACATGATATGTGTTTCAAATTAATATAACACTTTTGTACTGAAAACATCCACTTTCAGTCAAACAAACCACATCATGTGTCATATTGACATATGTTAAAATTACACATGTAAATAATGAATTATGGATTGTTTTCCAAAAGTTATAAATGATTAGAGATCATTTTATTAATTTTGTCTATGTGATGCATGCTTTATACTAAAATGAAACATTTTTATTGAAAACAAACACATTGATTCATACAGACTATATCCTGCTTCAAATTGACGTGTGAATAATTCCATCACATCAAAAATGAATTATGTATCATTATTCTAATGTTTTAAAATAATTTGAGCTCATTTTATTGGTTTCAGCTATGTGATGCACATTTTAAACTAAAATGGAATATGTATATTTAAAAAACTCACTTCAAGTCATACCTACCACATAATTTATCAAATTGATATAAGGATTATTCCTATACATAAAAAATGATTTATATAAATCATTGTCCAACATTTTGAATAGAATTTAAGCTCATTTTTTAATTTTTATTTTTTTAAATGCATTTTATACCAAAATGACACTTTTAGATTGAAAACATGCTCTTAGAGCTATACAAAGCACATCATATATCTGATTGATGTGAGGTGAATTCTTATATGTTACCAATGAATTATTGATCACTTTCCTAATGTTTTAAAAAAATGTGACAACATTTTCTTAGTTTCAGCTCTGTGATGCACGTTTTAAACTAAAATGACACCTTTATATTGAAAGCACACACTTCGAGTCATATTGAACACTTCATGTGTCATATTGACATGTGGTTAATTTCCATACATCAAAATTGAATTATGGATAATTTTCATAATGTTTGAAGACAATCTGAGATTTTTTTATTAGGTTTGACCATGTGAGGTGTGTTTTATTCTAAAATGGCACTCCTATATTGGTAACACACACTTTTAGTCATACGTATCACATCCTCAGTCAAATAAACATAAGGTTAATTCATAAGTGTATGAAATAAAATATGGATCATTTTACTAATGTTTGAGAAAAATCTCATATCAATTTATAAAATTTTTATGTCACATATGTTTTAATCTAAAATGAAACTTTTGTATTGAAAAAACTCACTTTTGAGTCGTACCAGTGACATACTATATTAGATCTACATAAATCAGTTATTATATGTCACAAATGAGTTATGGATAATTTTTCTAATCTTTAAAAACAATCCAATCCCATTTCTATGTTTTGGCCATGTGATGTTTATTTTAAACTACAATGACACTTTTATATTGAAAACACTCAATTTTAGTCACACCAACCACATCATGTGTCATATTTATGTGTGATCAATTGAAACACATGAAAAATTTATTATGGATTGTTTTATTAATTTTTTTTAAATAATTTGATCTCATTTTTTGTTTTTGGATATGTGATATGTTTTTCCAAAAAAATGGAAATTATATATTGACAACATACAATTTGAGTCATACCTAGCATAACATGTACCAGATTGACATATAATAAATTCCAATACATTACCAATGAATTATGGATCATTATAAAATTGTTATAATGAAATCAAAGACCTTTGAATTTGTTTTGGCTATGGGATATGGGTTTTAAAAAAATGTATTTTTTTATTTAGAAAACTCACACTTTGAGTCATATTGACCACATCAGGTGTAAGATCAATGTTTGGTTGATTCCAACATGTCAAAAATTAATGATAGATTTTTGGAATAAATTTTAAAAATAATTTGAGATTGTTTTCTCAGTTTTGGATATGTGATATGCATTTGAAACTAAAATGACACTTTCGTATTGAAAACACACACTTCGAGTCATACCAACTACATCGTGTGTCAGATTGATGAGAAGTAAATTAATATACATAAAAAATTAATTATGTATTATTTTAAAAACTTTTGAAAACTATACAAGATCATTTTACTAGTTTTGAATATGTAACTCACATTTTATACTAAAATGACACTTTTATATTGAAAACATGCACTTCGAGTTGTGCCTGTCACATCATATGTCATATTGTTGTATGTTTTATTCATAAACAAAAAAAATAATTATATATCATTTTCATAAATTTGGAAAACAATATTAACACATTTAGTCATTTTGGCTATGTGACATGTGTTTTAAAGTAAAATGATGAAAATATATTGAAAACATGTACTTCATGGAATTAATTCCAAATCATATCCCATAATTATGTACAATTGATTCCTACTCATTAGAAATGATATATGGATTGTTTTACTAATGTTTTAAAACAATTAAAGCTTATTTTATCAATGTTGGCTCTGTGATACATGTTTAAAACTAAAATGGATCTTTTATATTTCAAACACACACATCAGGTCATAACAACCACATCATGTGACAAATTGGAATGAAATCAATTTCTATACATCATAAATGAATTATGATTTTTTTCAATAATGTTTTAAAACAATCCCATATAGTTTTCTTGGTTTTGGATATGTTATACACATTTAATCTTAAATGGAACTTTTTTATTGAATATGCACACTTTGAGTCATACTAGCCACATCATGTGTCAGATTTCTATGTGGTCAATTCTAACATGTAATAAATGACATATTTATTATTTTACTAAAGTATAAAAACCATATATATTTGTTTTATTAGTTTTGTGTATAAGAATTGCGTTTTGAACTAAAATTCCAATTTTAAACTAAAAACATACTCTTCATGTTGTACTAGGAACACTATGTATTAGATTGAGGATATGTATATCCATACATGTTAGAAATGTGTTATGGATAACTATTCTAATGTATCAAAATAATATTAATATGTTGTTATAGTTTTAAATATGTGTCATGTGTTTTGAACTAAACTGTGAATTTTAAACTAAAAACATACACTTTGAGTCATACCAGGCACACCATGTATCAGATTGAGCTGTGGATGGTTTCTATAAATAAAATTGATTTACGGATCATTGTTATAAAGTATAAAAACAATTTTAATGATTTTTATCAGTTTAGTGTGGTTCACATGTGTTTTGAACTAAAATTCAAATTTTAAACTAAAAACACACACATTGAGTCATACAAAACACACCATGTTTATGATTTAGGAACATTAGATTCCTACATCTCACAAATTACTTAAGGATAATTTTCATAATGTATCAAAAAAATATGAATGGGTTTTATTTGTTTTGAGTATGAGATGTTTTTTAACATAAAAGTTTTATTATAAACTAAAAACATTCACTTCCTATAATACTGAGAACGTTGTGTATTCGATTGAGGTGAAACTAATTGAGGTGTGGCTGATTTATACATCATTCAAGACAATGTTAATGATATATATTTTTGGAACTCATACATTTCCTTCAACATTAGAAAAATCCATTGGTAAATAAGAACTTATTTTTAAACTGTAAAGTCTCTTTCAAAAATGAACTGAATTAAATTAGTGTGATCATATATTTTTTTGGTTTGGTGTATCCCAATCCATTTCAGATGATGTTTGGGCTAAATTCATTTAACTTATACTGTGTAGTAGGACACAAATCTGATGGTTGAGCATTACGGTGAGCTCTTTGGGGATTGGAGGAGGAAATGCACCATTGTTATGGTGGTTTGGGAGCCGAAGGTTCCTGACCGAAATTAGGGGTCACTATAGCATCTCTGATCACTGTAGAAAATATGACTTACCAAAATCGATAAGTCACTGTAGAAGTGAATTTTAAAAAAAAAATTCTATTGTAGGTTATAATTTAGAGTCAATAGTACTATAGATCCTTGGACTTTTTGATGCTAACCACTGTAGAACTTTTGACTTGGGTGGCCACCCTTCACTGTAGTGATGTAGACATATAACCACCTATCAATATAGCACATAATTATTTCTAACAATTGGTGGAGTGGTGTTTCAACCTCATTATTATAATAGTTCAGGTTAATGTTTTTGTTTCATTAGAAACTCTAAGAGATAATCACATAATTATGCTCCCAGATTTTATAGTGATATTTCTACCTCTTTGTGGACATAGGGAACATTACCAAAAAAAAAATAAATCATTGTGTCTTATGTGTTTCTTTCTACTGTCATTTAATTATCTAGAAACCTATTCTATCTTTGCGACTCCTGATATTTCTGCATCAACTAGTATCAATAGATGAGTTAGAATTCCTTGAATTGAACAATGTATATGCAAGATGATAAGGTCAAGATTGATCTCTTAGATGGAACTGCCTTTAGATTCTAGAGGATTCATATCAAATACTATGTTTACCATAAGAAAATTTATTTTCTGCTTTGGGGTTTGAAGATAATGGATAAGGAGAAGCTGGAGTGGGAGATGCTGGATTGAGAGGTTCTTGGTGTTGTGCACCATACATTGGCCAAAAAACTGGTGTTAAAAATCCTAGAGAAAAAATATGGATTTGAATAATATGATCTATATTGTATATGTATGATAAGAACTTTATGGAAAAAAATTGTTCTTTATTTGACAATGGTTCCACTTTAAAATGGTCGAAGAGAGAATTGTTGCAGATCACGTCAATAAATTCAATACCATCATAAGTCAACTGATATTGGTGGGAGTTATGTTTGGTGATGAGGTATGTGTAATGGTTTTTCTGTCTTCATTACCTGATATTTGTTAAGTGACTATATCAACTATGAACAGTACTTTGGGGAATACCAAGATGGTTTTGAAGGATGTATGTGACCTGATCATAAGTGAGGATATCCAAAAAATAGATTCAGGCAGTTTTTCTTGTTATGATATGAATGTTTAAGGGAGAGGAAGATATGCATAGATCAACACTCATAGAGGATGATCAAAGTAAATAATAATGAGAAGAGATTAGACAAAGTGGACTAGTTCTACCAGCTAGATATGTGGGAAGAAAGGGCATGATAAGAAAAAGTGCGGAGAAAAAACAGAAGGGACCTGAAACTAGTGGAGCAAACACATTGGATGAAGGTACTAATGATGTGCTGCTGAAGACTGTGGATAGCCCAATAAAGTCATGTATTTTAGACTCATGGGAATCTTTCCATTCCACACTAGATAAGGATTTCCTAATTTTTTTTGGGAAATCTGGAAGGTTATATCTTTCTGATGATGAACCCTAGGAAATTTTGATTAATGGAGATGTACGAATCAATAACAATAGTGGGAGTTTTCTGGTTCTAGAAATCATGAGGTATATCCCTGATTTAATAAAAAAATCCAATTTATATTTGGAAACATGATGATAAAGGTTTCAATACCAGGTTTAATAGTCTTTCCTAGAATATTACCAAGGGACCTATTGTTATAGATTGGGGAGAAGAAAATGGTACATTTTACAACATGATAGTGACTTGTATAAACATGGTAGAATCAATTAACGATACTAGGTGTTATAAGATATCGAACTATAGGCTTGGACACATGAGTGAGAGGGTGATGAAGATAATGGTAAAAAAATGGCTGGTACCATTGCTGCTGTCTATGGATGTTGGCTCATGTTAAGATTCTATCCTTGAAAAGCCAAATAAGGTATCATTTACAAAAGGAGGAAGAACACCAAAGGCTACGAAGTTGGACATGTCACACAATGCATTTTGGGGCCTTCACCAGTAAATTCACTTGTAAGGTCACAATATTATGTGACATTTATTAATTAATCAACATGGATGTTATGGGATTCTTTTAGAAAAGAATATATAATGTTTTTATGATGTTTCAGAAGTGGAAGGTCATGATGGAGAATTATTTTAGGAGGAAATATGAAATTCTTGATCACTGAAAAATGGTGGAGAGTATGACAGTAATGAGTTAACATAATTATATACAAATAAATAAATTATGTGGGAGAAGACTATCGTAGGAACACCATAATAGAATGGTATATTAAGAAGGATGTATATGGAACTGAATGAACATTCTAGAATTATGTGGCTACATTAGGGGTTACACAAGACCTTTTGGGATGATGTAGTGAACATGGATGCACATATAATTTACAAAATTCTGTCAATAATAATGAGATAATGTCTACTCGAGGATATCTGGTCTCGTATGGCTTACACAAATATTGATGCTAGCATAAGGGATAATATTGATTCGAAGGCCCATCCATGTTTCTTTTTTGGATATAGTGAAGATGAGTTTGGTTACTTATTTTGAGATGTTCCCAATATGAGGGTTATTAGAATCTAGAATGTGGTATTCAATGAAGGTTTCACTTAAAATGATCTCCATGAAGTTGATGATGAAAATCTAAACAAATAATCAGAGTTCAAAGTTGAAGTCATTATTGAAGGTGCAAATGAGCATGAGAAATCAGAACTAGTGGAGCATTATCCTCAAGTATAGTTTAGGAGATCAATAAGGGTGAGAAGACCTCTACATATATATTATCCATCATTATAGTGTTTTTTATTGACTGATAGTGGAGAAGAAATTTTTTGTGGAGTAAATGTAGTTTATGGAGTTGAGCAAGAAGGAGTTGACCATGAAAGTGGATATTTATGTACTACATGGAAAAAATTATTGGGAGTTGAAACATCTTACATAAGGAGATAAATAATTAAAGGATAAATGGGTGTATCGAGTCAAATAACAACATGATATAAAGAAGAGGTTTATGAAAAATATTGGGTTAAAATGATTTAAATATAAGGATGGAGTGGTTTATAGGAAAATTTTCTCACATCTAGTGAAGCTTACCACCATCCGGGGGGTTCTCAGCATTGTGGTGTCATAAAACATGCATCATGAGAAGTTTGATGTCAAGACTTCTAACCATTATGGATATCTAGAAGAGGAAATATATATGTATTAGGAAGAGGGATATCTTGAGTATGGGATGTAATACCTTGTGTGAATCCTCTATAAGAGCTTGTATGGGTTGAATCACACACCCAGGATGTGGAAAAAAGTTTGATACATTTATGACTAAAAATGTATACAAATGATGTGGAATGGATTTATGATTCTACATCAAGTATTTTGGTGATGAATATATTATATTTATTTTATTTGTAGATGGAGTTCTAATTGTAGGATCTTGTATGCAGATTATTGATGATTTTAAATGCAAGTTGGCTAAGGAGTTCAAGATTAATGATCTTGGAGAATCTAGATGATATTGGGGATAAATATGAAGAGAGATTGCATTGAGGGAACCATAATGTTATCACATGATGACTAAATGGGGATGTTTGTTAGAATATTCTTTATATTGGAAGAAAATATAGTCTCTATTCCCCTGGAGGGGGATTTTAAAATATCAAAGGAGCAATCTCCGAGGACAACAAAAGAGGTTGATTACATGGAAAAGGTTCCATACGCATCATCTATTGGAAGCCTAATGTATTCAATTGTATGAAATTGACCTAACATTGTTCATGTAATAGGATTTTTGAGTAGGTACTTGGATATCCCTGGAATGTAAAACTGGTAAGCTGTGATGTGGATACTGAGGTATTTGATGGTTAATATAGAGGAATCTATGTGCTTTGGGAAAGGGGATTCATTATAGGGGTATGTGGATTCTGACTATGGAGGTGACATCAATAGTAGGAGGATCACCATAAGTTATGTATTTACCTGTGGAGAAACTATATTAATATGGATTTCACAAATGAAGAAGGTGGTGGCTTTATCGACCATAGTGGCAGAATACATCGCTGTAATGATAGTTGGGAAGGATATGGTTTGGCTTATGAAATTATGAGATGATTTATGAAGAATGCGAGATGAGAATGAATTGAACTTTGAAATTCAGAGTGATTTATATAATGCAAAGAACCTAGTGGTTCATCCTCCAAAAAAGAATATTCCATTAAAGAATAATAACATTTGATGTTTGATATAAGTTGGGTAGCCGACACTATAGAAGATTTGAGGAACCAACAATATAAAAGGCATGTTGATGAAGTAGATGGTAATATAGAAGTTGAGTCACTTTTGTGCATCTTTTTTTCTCCATTGAAAAATGGAGGATGATATGTAGAATAAGGGAGGACACAATGGGAGCACAAAATGAAAATATCTGGTATATCATGAACCATTTTCCTGAAATTGAAGTTATTAATGGAAAAAACATGCATTATTGAGCGAAGAAGAGAAATATATGATATTAAGTAAGTTGCCTTAGTCAGTGGAATTAATGTAAGTCAATTTAGGATATCATTCTCCAAGTGGGATATTGTTTGTTTAGTGTAGCTCCATGGAATTTAAGCCTCTTCCCACTATAGCAGTTTTAACATTTGTTTCCACCTTTCACTGTAGCTATGCAGACTTCCATACAAATTTCACTGTACCACAAGAAACATTCAGATGGTTGGGTTAATAGTTTTTCATCTTCCTTATTATCCCATTTAGGGCTAGGGTGATTGGTTTGTTAAAAACACTGAGAGATATCCTTGTAATTGTGCTCTTGGATTTCATAGTGATATTTCTACCACTCCAAGGATGTTGGGAACATTGATCGAACAACATAATTTTTTGTGTCCTAAGTGTTTCTTTCTTTAGTATTTTCTATATCCACTAACGTATTCTTTCATTCCAACTCCTAACATTTCTGCATCAAAATTTTATTGTTTAATCCTAATGATTCAATTAACATTTTGGGAAGTATGCAATTTTTTTCCTTCTGAATGAAACATGTTCACTATTTTCTGGCCTATTGTAAATAGTTGAAAGTAATGTATGACTTCCAAAAAAATTTGTGGAAAATCTAAATAAGTATTTGAAAAAAATTATAAATAAATTGACATAAAAATATAATAAAAGATTATGAAAAGATTAACTTAATATGTAATAAGAAGTCACATTTTCATGATTTATATAAACTATATGATCCGTTTTTCCCATCTCTAATATCTTTATTGCATCCCTGAAATACAATCTCTCTAGAACATATGGCTTCAAACTTTTCAATAACTCTATGAAAATTCATAAAGGGTAACCCTCCATTAAACTTCTCCTTTTGAAATAGGTTAAAAATAATATATAAGCATTAAGATACAAATTATTCATATCCAAAATATATCTATATGGTCATATCACAACCTAGATAAAAAATATAATATATAATCACTAAAAGTTGATATAATAAAACATTTTGAAACTATGTACTCTACCCACTAATCTATAAGAAAATTTACCTCTTACTGCGAGTATGTATATATTTTTAGTCTTAGTAGTACTGATAATATATATACAACCAAATGATTAATTCTTTTAGGAAATTTTAATTACCTTTAAAGTTTTATTATTTGGGGATTCTATCCTTTTGATGGTATATGATATCATTCATAAATTTTCATACATAATATACACAATCATTTTCATTTTCTTGTTTCAAACACTTTATAAAAATTGATCAAAATAAGTAAATTATTTTGAAATATCTTTTGAATATATAAATTAATGTGTTTATATTTGAGGAAATCAATAATCTTGTTGTAATCAATGACCTACCTTATACAATGATTTAGCATATAATTATTGATATAACTATCATAAAAAAAGTTTGACTAAAAATAATTTTGAAACATTTAATTCACTTTTTTTATGTAAAATGTTGATTCTAGTTCATTGAAAATTTATAATAGTCATCATCTGTGGTCATTATGATGGAAATTCCTGCCTTGGTTAAAAAACATTTTGGGTATCCAAATTGATTATGATAAAGATCCAGTGCTACATAAAAAAATAAGTAATAAAAAACAGAAATATATTTTATGTGATTGAATTATAGAATTTTACCTCTACATTGTAAAAATAAAGAAGTGTTTTTCATTTGATATTTTCATCTCAAATTCCTTGCTAAGTTCATCTTTTATATTTTAAATTTCTTCCAATTCCAAATTAATTTTTTTTAGGAAATGATATAGGGACTATTGAGTCCAAATTTTTCTTTATAGGGATTTCTATTTATATATTAGTAATATAAACCCTTGTAAAAGATATTAATATTTATTAACTACAATAAAAATTGTAGGGCTTCTTCTCGACAGATAGATTATGAAAATGTACCTCATGTATGTATTCAAAATTGAAACTCCATGCCATTAAAACTGAATAATCTCATTTATACTCTATATCCCTACAACGTTTGTAATATCATCACTAAATATTTCTTCTTCATATTGAAAGTATCATATATTTCCATATTTGAATGTGGTGTCTGCATGAACCTATAATGCTAATACATGCGGAAATGGAACTGGTGGGTGAAGGTACTCCCAAAAGGCTATATTGTTTTCTACATTGATTCACTTTATTATCTTGATCTAACCTTTTGTTTCCCCACCATTTTATATATCTGTAATACTATACCTCATTTCATACATTTTAATCAAATTTTAATGGTTTTTCATTTGGGAAAAATGTTAAGGACATATCTCATATATCATTAAAATATTATTTGTCCATTCTATGAATGTTACAATAGCATTATGGATTATAGTAATACATAGATCATAAAGATTAATAGACAAATCATCACTAAGCTCTTGAGCTACATCAATACCCACTCACATGTGATATTTTAGGAGTTGTTTATGGTTTAGCATGTCTCCTAGGATATTATATGTTTTCCCCATCACAAAGAGGTGATGTGTGGGTGTGGATAGATATATATCAAATATATCTTGAACATAAATAATTTTAGTAATATAAATTTATCAGAAGTTGTTTGATTCAAATTTAGGAGAATGATTAATGAAAGAATTTATAACCTAGGTCATAGTAAGAGGGTACAATGAATGAATTTCCTCAATGATAGTGGGTTCATTTGGAACATAATATACTGATCATTATTCCACAGTTAGTTTTCTTTGATCATTTCGTATACATTGGTCCAGAAAATTAGATAAGACAATATAATCTTTCAATGAATCTATTTATTCCTGAATTCCTTTCATGTTCTCATATTTATCTCATTGAGGGATTTTATCCTTGAAAAATTTTCTAGGTGACACTCCAAAACTTTCACCTCTAACACATCCATATTGTTCTAACTGTTTCAATGCTACTGAATGATGATTTTCCTTAAATATTGTTAATGTTGTTTCTCATGTCTAAACTATTTTAAAAACATAAAAACATAAAAAGAAACTTTTATGTATTAATGTTATAAATAATGAAAAACTACCATTATGTCATACTTATATGTCCTTCCCATACTTCTTATGTGTTTTCACTAACTATTTTTCTGTCTTTGTTTTTTCAGCCTGTTTCCATAGCACATTATATGCAATGGAAGTAGATTCAGGTTTCAATTCCTCAATCAGCATATAAAAAATGAATATATATTATTTTATATAACAAAAAATTTTTATTCTATATTTAAAATACATACCATTTTCTTTTCAAGTAAAGAATACACCATCCATTATTTATGATAATGGTAAATTGGATTTTCTATACCTTTTTATTTTTAGTACTCCTTTACTATTTCATAAATAAACAAATTTTAAAAAAAGTAATTAAAATAAATATTTTTTAAATAGACTATTATCTACTATATTTAATTAAAATGATTTCTAATTATGATGATTAATGAGGGTTTTCTAGGAATCCTATTTTATTATGTGTTCATAGGTAACTCATGGGTGGTGGTTTAGTTTCTCCTCAGCATCCTTGAGATGATGATTTTTAAGAAGTGAGTGAAGGCCCCTATGTGATTTTCTAGTGACCAGTAACACATATTTATTATGGAAATTATCTAAAATAAACAAAATATTCAAGGAATAATTACATATAAATATATGTTTCACTAAATAATTGTTTGGTAACCTAGATTAAGTATATCGTAACATTATATTAATATATTCCCAAAGGGTTTCCTTCAATACAATATGGACATATTTTCACATATTTATATCAATTGGAACAAGAATTACCATTATAAAACCAATATAACTAATTAACATTGAATTGTTGGGGTCAATAGGATGGATGTGTTGATTCAATACATCCTCATATTTCATACCCTTGCTTCTTACCTTGAAAATATTATTTAACACTGGGATGATATTTCATTCTTATTTTCTAATCAACATGTTGTTTATCCCTGAATAATTCCGTCTTTCAATCATTGATCATCTATTCTTACTAATTATTGGTAACATCATCATGTAAAGAATACATTATCTACATGAGTAGTCAAACATTTAATTTATTTTACATAAATGAAGTAGAGAATACATACTAGAATGAGGAAAAGAATGGTATAATTTTTTAAACTACTCATTTAACTCCATTTTTTTATTTAAAAAACAACAAGATTTGGATCCTCTATCGAGTATCCAAATCCACTATTTTTTATCCCCTCTAACGTACAAGGGATTTTCTACATTGTGACCTCTATGAAATGATTGTGATCTCTCAATGAAAGGGTCATCCACAATAGAATTTTCCTCTGACCTTGTAGTTTTTTATTCCAATAGGATAATTGGTCAATTCTCATTTACTATATCTAAAAAATAAAATACATTAATTTCATGTGATTCTATTAATAATGACTCATCTTTATAACCTTCCACACTAAAATACACATTCAGAATTCACAATTCATTAAATTTCCATGCACTCCTTTTTTTAACCCATTTGAAATAGAAAATCAGTGCCTGAAATATTGTATATTATAAATATTATATCCATTAGATGATGCTGAAATAAGAATTATTCACATTAGTTGGATTTACATACTTAAAACTAGATACATGTAACACTTCCACCATAATTGTAAATACACTGATTTTCAACATACTTCATTCATATTGTTACTTTTTATAGTATGTATAACAATTAATTAAAAAACCAGTTTAAGATATAACATTTGTATTTTCCCCCTAGATAACCATTGATTTTATTAAACAATTAAATTCATATTTATAGATAAATTATTATAATTATGATCTCAAAATCATCATTTAAACTATTTATTAAGTGTATTTGATATCCAAACATCATACCTTGATGGATTCCATTTTTTGATAACTACATTGTGGGATTTAACTTGTGTGGAAACCTATTCACTATTATGTAAAATGTAAAATGAGAATTCTCCCACTCCATGATTGTAATTGTGACAAACTACCTTCCACAAATACCTTTACCTATAAGGTTTCTACTATGATGAGACTTTGGGTGACTGATGTTATCAACATATTATAGGCAATCAGTGAAGAATTCAACAACTTCTTTAAAAAATATATCCTTCTACAATACAATATTCTAGATGACAATGCATCTTGATAAACCCTTTAAAAATAGTCATATATAATTCAATAGTGTACATATATCTATAATAGACATGACTATATAGTTTAAACACTCTATCCAAGTGAACCATTAGGTGGACCATTCTATCAACGAATTACAGTGGAAAAAACATATCCAATTTAAATAATATGATAAAAAAAGTTCTTTCAATGCTTCTAGACTTAGTTTTTAGGAATACCAACAATTTAAAACAGACAAAGGATTTGAGAAGGGTCGTATGCATGATCCATTGTAGACAAGATTAACTATTTAACTCCATATTTATACTCTTTCATAATTGTAATAACTTCCATTAATTATCGATTAATATTCAATCTATTAGGTTTATAAAATATTCATTTTTTAAAAAATTAAATAAATACACATAATACATTTATAATAAACGGATAATGTTTTTGGTAATTATAATAAGGTAACCCCACACTTGAATGTCATTGGCGATGATTCCAGAAAATTTTTCATTTTACACAAGGATGACATAAAAAGAAAAAACCTTAGGTAAACATGTGGTTGTTGGCCCAGTTTATTGATTTAATGTTTTGTGAAAAAAAGTTGTAATTATAAGGGGGTTTCTGTAACCATTATAGGAGGTAATACAACAATAGGTAGGAAATTATGTTTATTAATTTATTCACTTGGTATGTACTGGGTTAGGTGGATTTTTTGAATGTTGTTCATGATACCAATTCAAAGAATGAAGGGTAGTTTGAGTGGGGTTTTAAATAGAGTTATCGGAGTATACATAACTGGAAATTAGGTTCACTTTAAGTTGTAGTTCGATTTCAATAGAAGATAATGATAATGTCAGCTAAAAAAAGATAAAATATTGGCGACATAAATAAATCCAATGGTAGTTGGAATGGATTCATGTGGGGAAAAGAGAAAGGCCATGTTGAAAAGAAACACCCGTATACTAGTTGGAATCGTTGTTTAGATGAATTTAGAAGGAATCCTCAACAAGAACACAATTGGGAAGAAAGTACTATGATTGAATGTTTATAGGACAAGGGATTTATGAATGAAAAAACAGATGAATTAACCTAATTAAAAATGATCTAATGCTTTATGTTGTATACCGTCACTTTTTGTACATTATAAAAATAATTAATTTTATGGAAATATGAAGTTAGTGGTTGGTGTTAAAAAATACCTATAGTAGATGTTTAAGACAAAAAAAATATTAAATTTATTGAGGTTATTCGTCCTAAAAATGGATGAAAATGAGAATAATTGTTTGATTTCAATCCATGTATTTAGAAAGGAAGTATCATATATGGATTCTTCTCCCTCGTGATGAAAGTTTAATACACTAACTCACTCCAAAAATATTTCAGGATGTTGAAGGAGTGGGACTGTTCAGGTGACCATCAATTATTTTTTGTAAAATGTCACATATGATTAATTTGAATATCTGGAGAATTCAACAAGAAATTGAAATATTACGATAAATTTAACCATTCATTTGTATAATCAACCCTTTTGAAGATAGTGTGAAATGTAGTGTCACTGATCCCTCTAATTTCCCATAAGAAACAAAATTTTATATAATTAAAAAAACCTACCCCACTATTTTTTTTCAGAAACAATCCGTATTATATATTTTCTAATATGGAGAGGATAATAGTACATGAATAAGAATAAAAACATGGAAAGATAAGAAAAACTGAACTCTTATATTCAACAAGAATAAATAGAATACACATGCTATATATTGCAATAAAAATAATTAGGTGTAATCCATGAACCTGTAAGAAGTGAATCCAATGTGTTATTTTATGCGAAGAAGAAAATACCGGTATTGATACGTGAAAAATAAATAATACATGGAGAGTAAATAATAATTTTTTGGACACCAGGTAAAATAAAAAAATGGATTATACCTCCTTCCCATAATTATTGGTTAGAGTTTTTAAAAGAAAATGAAGATATATAAATTTTTTGTTAAATTATTCAAATAAACGTTATTAAAAATATAATATTTTATTAACTTTTTTACTGACAAAAAAATTAAATTTTTATTCATCCTTATATTTTCAGGTCACCACAATTATATTAATAATAACCAATGAAAAATATATTGATACATATTATATTTTATTTTCAACAATAATGTTTTAAAATAATTGATATCGTATACTAAATAAATTCAATTACATAATCATTAAATTAATTTATTTAAAATAATTATAGAATACATGTATAACTAATAATGATCGTACATAAAATTTTAAAATATTAAATAAATGAAACTCTTACAAATAATTATTTACAAAGGTTACAATATTTATATTCAAATTACATATATCCAAATTATATAATGGATTATAAATAATAAAAAAAATTTAAAAAATTATTTTTTTAATATTTATAATTAAAAAATTTATATATACATTAATTAGAAAAATGAAAAGTAAAATAAAATATATACAGGCATAATATAATAAATTAAATACAGAACATCATGCCATAGTTGGTTTCCGTTCAAATCACCCTCTTTTTTTGGTGATTTTAGATTTTTATTTAGGGATAAATCCATTTCCCCCCATTTAATTTCTGTGATGCAATTTATATTAGGTATTCACTGCCTATGATTAATCAAGTTCTGAATCCAATTGATATATATATTGGGCACCATGTATAGGTCATGTTATCTATTATCAAAATCAAGAATCTGAAACTCATTTTCCATGTGTTACATTCTCTAGTTCATTAGGTATTCTATTTCAAAATTTGCGAAATATATTTCAATCCCACCAAATCAAATCATTTCCCCAAAAATCACCCCTACTAAATGACCTATAAGATATGGATATCGTAGGTGGCTATGCACAATGGTTACAAGTATGTACGAGGAATCTGATTCATGTTGAGGATTGCATGAAGGCATTGATAAATGATAGAGTAGAAATAATAACGCACATTAGGTTTTAAAAGGCTTGATTCCTATAAGATGTTCAAGGGGGAGAATCAAGAGAGGTAGAGTTATCTAAGAGATTCAACGGCGTAAGAAAACTAAGTTTAGAGTGGGCAATGTTTTTGATCCTTTCATTTTTAGTTATCTCACAAGAGGTAAATAGGTTGAATCTTGATGATTTGAGAATTCAACTTCTTCGTATTTAGAATTTTGATTGATGGAATATTCTTTCCAGTGGGAAAGGGTTTTATAACTTCTCTTACCTTGTAGGACCCCAAGAATATGGCTTGGGGACATGGACTCATGTCTCTCAAACCAGGATTTCTAAAAATATTGGATATGGATCCTCTCTTTGATCCTGATAAGGTCAAGAATTATATAGGATATCTTTGGGTGTACATCCGTGTATTGAGATGGTTTTTTGGAAATTTGAAATTTTATGGTATGTTTCTTCTAATATTGGAATCCCAGTTTAGTTCATTAGGTATATACAGCATGCCTACTATGGGTGTTTTTTGAGGATATGAGTTGAGTTGGTTCTTCTACTACGAAGATTGAATATATCAACTTGGTTATAGTTGAACACTATATTGAACTATTGGTTTAATATGATAGTTGACCAAACTTATGTATAATTTTCAATTCAATTGGTAAATTTCCTAATTTTTTTTTTGATAAATTAGTTTTCTCATACTACATGATGGTTCGACACACCGGTGATAATTTTAGATCGAGGTTTTCTAGAGATTCTATTACTAGAAAATATTTCATGGTTAGAAGGACATCCTTGAACATGGAATGATATTTTGGGATGGATAGGGTTGAAAATGAGTCTTATTTGGCCAATGATGGGGCTTATGTGAGAACTTCCTATGTTGCTGTACTCAAGCAAGCTATTCTCTGTGGGTCTGAAAGCCCAGCCAGAACTGATAATTTGGATATCAAAGGGGAAAAACATTGGTTGGAATTATTTTGAGGTAAGGTTTTGGAAACAAGGATTCCAGTTATCTTCCTCTTAGGATAGCTGGAAGGATTGGTTGTGTCACATTATCATACCGTAAGGCATCATGGGATGATAATGGTGCTGAAGAGATGAAGGAGCAGTATAATTATGAGGATATTGTCTATTGGGATGTTGAACTTGACTGAAGAAAAGAAATAAAAATTACTTCCAAAAGGAATGGTAAGGATATAGTTGTAGATGATGATGGATTTCAGTTGGTTATTCCTATAAAGACCATGGCTCCTTCACTTGAGCATAGACATAACTCCAATATTCAAATTGACATGTATGAAAAGGATCGTGAGCTCATTGAAGATACCAAAGATGTTCCTGAAGCAATGTCTAAAATGTATACTGTGGGCTCCCTTATGGGTGGGACACTAATTAATTTGTCCTGCATGGAAATGGCTGAGGAACATACACATTGAAAAAGAATGTGGTAAGTGAGGAGGCTACCGCTATTCCACAAGAATCAAGGAACAGTAATAAAATAAATATGCTTCATATTTTACAAAAATAAAATATATAGGATGTGTTCCATGAGATGTTTGGAAATGTACAAGACTTTTTAATGTATATGGGTAAACATAACCTATTGAAATTATTAAGAGAAGAAATAAGGATGGATTTTCATTGATATAAAATGATTTTAGGGGATGTTAAGACATTGAGACTCCTGATGAGGATTTTTAATCATCGGTCATAGATGATCATGATAATAATTGGTAGGCTCTAATGTAGTAGATAAGGGGAATACACCCGAGCAGCCAAGGTAGATGTAGAGGATTGTGTGACAGACATATACTAATGAAATTGATGGACGTCCTTTTTTCACAAGCTGGCATTTCTTGATCCATTATTTAATAATGAAATCTCTTGTCTTTTTTCTTACGTACCTTAATTTTTATTAGTAAATTTGTAGGGATATGGGTTAAACACATGAATCATTCCATTCCTAGTATATTTTTAAATGAAATTAAAAAAAATAATTATTTGAATAAATTACAAAAATATTATGTGTGAGGGTTTCTATATAAGATTTAATTAATTATATAAATGTGTGTGTGAAATTAATGTGAGTGTGTGTGTATTAAACATAGGTTTTATATATGTTCAATTTAATAATGACATTATATAATATGTAATTTATATTAATGAAATAAATAAAAATAAGAATGAATAAATTTAAAATTTTAATAGGTGTTATTAATTATATAAATTATTAAAAAAAAATCCAAATGAATATATGATAGTTATATGGAATACATATTAATTATAAAAATTATAACCATATTAAAAACATTAAATATTAATAAATAAACATGTATATACAAATATTAAAACTAGATATAATTAAAAAAATATTAAACAAAGAAAAATTGAAAATGAATAAATGACCAAAATATTTAAAAACAATTAAGATTGTTAATGAATAAATGATATTAAAAAATGAACAAATTTGGAAAAGTATATTAAAAATTAATAAATAGTATATTTTTGTGATGTTAACATAATACAAGTTTGATATATGTAAATAATTACTTTATTCAAAACATATTAAATATTAATAAATAATTTTTTTCTAAAAATGAATGATGTTAAAAAAATATTAAACAATTTTTTTAAAATGCACACACACACACACACACACATATATATATCAATAAAAATCAATAAATAAATTACAAAAATATTCAATAAAAAAATATTTAAAATATATATATTATAAAAAAAGTAAACAACCACATAACATTATTATTGAATAAATAATATTAAATTAATGCATTTTAAAAACAAGGGAAATTTAATTAAAAGAGGAATAGAGTTGAAAATATTTAAAAAGTGAAAAGAGGTTATATATATATATATATTTTAAAAATGAATATATATTTAAATGAAAATGAATGTATATTAATTATGTAAATAAAAACTATAATAAAAATAAATTTCAATCAGTAAATATTAATAAATATTAAAGATAATAAATTTAATAAATATTAAAATAATAAAAATAAAAATATAAAAAATTGAAATTTTCTTAAACATTTTAATGATGAAATAAATATTAATAAAGGAAAATAAAATTAATATATATGTGTGTATTTTAATTACCAATAGTAATTAATATTATATATTTAACATAAATATATAAAATCAATAAAATTTAATAATTATTAACATATTTTACAAAATTATAAATAATAAATATTAATAAAAATGATAATATTAATAATTTATATTATTTTTGCATTTTTTTATTCTTAAAATTGAATTCATTTTGTATATATAATTACATGAAATTATTGTATCACATATTAAGTGTAACATGATTAGTTAATTTTTTAATTAATAATTACATATTTATTATTTGATATATATATCAAATAGATTAAAATGAAATTAAGTAAACAAAAATACATAATTAAAAAATAGTTTTTAATCAATATTTAAATTTTTTAATTAAATTAATCAACATTTTTTCCCTAAATATATTGATTATAAATTTATATAATTTATAATATAAATTTCATCTTATATAAAAAATATTTATGAAAATTATATATATATATACATTTGTTAAATTTTTATTTTATATGAGATTTTAAACTAAATATCATATATATCAAATGAAAATGTTTATTTAGTAATATATAAATTATATTTAATAAAATATGTCATATTTTTATCAATATAAGTATATTTATATATTAATATATGTTTTTAAGGGTGTCATTTTTTAATCGAATATACCATTTTTCAACACTAACAAAACCACTAATAAAGGATGGATTTACTATCACTTTTATATAGAATAGAAAAAAATACCGATTTATATTGCATATTTTGTAGTAGTGTGGCATTAAAATGCGGTAAAGAATACTCTATCATGAATAAAATCTATTGTCAAAAAACTGGTCTTAATAGTAGTTTATTAGTAGTGGATTTAATAACCGATACATTATTAATCTTATAACAAATAATTTATAATAAATCAGTTGTTTAATATTACCACATATATATTTTATGAATGTTTAATTCAGCCATGATTTTATTAGAATAACCTCGAATTCTTTTAACAAACCTAATGTCGACCCCTTCACCCCACCACGATCCCCTTGGCCTCGACCCACCCCCTCCTAATCCCCACAAAGTCCCCCGAACCAGACCCCCGCTTACTCCCAATGATGAACACCATGATCCTGACCCCCTTTTTCCTGAAAAGCACTATCCCTTCTCTCAAATTATCTGCATGGTCTTGACCCCCTACTGCCCGATGAGGACCTTGTAGCGACCCCCCTCCCGCTCTTTGATGACATCCCCAATGGCCTCTCTACTGCATTTTCTGGCGACTTTGACCCTAGAAATCATTTATGGTACAATTGATTTATTTATTAGGGGTTCTAATTGAATTATATAAATATATGTGTAATATGTGGTTTTTGGGGATTTTCCCGAGATGACTTTGTGGTAACATTGTAGACCTTCCATTGGAAGTTGGTCATCTTTTTGGCGAGTGGATGCAACTCAATGTTCATTTATGTGAGTTTTCCATTTTTTAATTATTAATATTTATTTATTTATTTCAAGTGGAATGATAAAATTTCATTGGTTGTTTTCGGTGTGTGTTGTAAGGTTTAATGATTTTAAATTTTTCTTAAGAAGTAGGTTAATATTTATGTTTTGTGTCTCTTTCCAATTTAATAATCATTTAAATGTTTTTAAGATAATAATTTTATTATTGAGGTCCACCTTAATGTACATTATGGTTTGGATTAGGGGAATAGATGTTTTATATGTTTCGTAGAGGGGTTTTTGTTCAAAAAACCCATTCATTTATCCTGTGGTTTTAGAATAGAATTCACATGTAATTTACTTATCTTTTTTTAAATTAAATCATGATGTTAATATATTAAATAAAAAATTATCATATTCATGAGTACAATGCATAATGATAACACATGATATGTAGCTTCTGATTACATGAGTATTTATATATGTTCATCTTTCTTCAAGTTGAGTTTTATTTTTCAAATCGATTCTAAAAATGATGTAAAACTAGAATTGCATGGAATGATCTGACGAATTTCTAGACACATTAACCAAATATCATAGTTCCAAGTTCTTCTTCTGATATACAAAAAATATTGATCTGTATAATTATCGAAGAAAAAGTAACTATAAAGAAAACCATGTTTCTTTAATATAAAATAAAAATTGATATTATGGTAACTATAAAAGCTACAATTATTTTTATCAAATAATTATGTATATGTATTATTGTAAACTAATTACAGTATGATCAACATCACAATGAACTCTCTCCTCATCCCTTTGAACTTATATTATTGTAAGGTCTAATATTCATTCATTTAATAATCTTATTTTTAATGTTTGGTTGAGTAATTTATTTGTTGAATGTTTGTTATATAGAATCAAGACCCTTCCCTATTCAATTATGAAGCTATTTGATGTTTAATTTTGATTTTACTTGTTTGATTAAACATTTATATATTTATATCTGATTTTACACACAGAAGAGTTATAATCCAATACATATGGTTAAAAGTTCGATTAAATTTCCTCAAACACACATTTATATGCCTAGGGTTTTGAATAATCTTTATATTATACATTTTGTAAACCGATAAGGGGATGATAGAATAAAATGTTCACATATTTATTGTAAACTCAATAGATGGTTGAATAGAAACAAAGTATATGAGAATTTCATATTGAAATATTTTCCTAATTTATATGTATGTTTGGCTTGGAATGGTGAATCAAATTTTATGTATAGTCAAAAAAGTGAATATCCTTTCAATGTCACACGAAGTGAATTTATAGAGTATAATTTTGTTCAAAATTTGATAAGTGACACATTTGGAATTATAGGACACAATTTACCAGATTTTAGTGGTTCAATACATCCTTCAATTGAACTTGAGAAGGTTAATCTTGCTCCAAAATTCAGTGAAAAAATTGTTTTATGAATTAGTTAATGATGGAAAAAAAGAACAACATGAATGGTGTGGCAATTATTCGAAGAATTATTTTCAAATGGCATTGTGTAATATCAAGTGTCTCTATGGAAATACTAAATTTTTTTTCCATGATTGTATATTTTCTTTGTGAGGCATTTAATGAAGCTAATATCCATGTATCATTATAGGACATGAAAAAATTTATAAAAAACATGGACATGATTATATTAAGATAAATTCATTCTAAAACGATTACATGCTTTACTAGGGAGAATAATCTAATAAATAAAAATCAATAAGATTTCATACAAGTAGATGAAAGTAAATGAATAGTAGTGATAGTATACATATATTAAACCCCAGGAAGAAATAGAAGAAGAAAACTCCTACATAGGTATTTCATTACTTTTAATAACCGATACATTTATGAATAAAATTCTAATTTTTATTTAATTAAATGTCTTATGGTTATAAAAAACACATACACATATTTTATTAAAACCATTTGGATTTTAAATTACCGTTAAGTATCTTTACTAATTATAATATAGAGTTTTAACAGTGATCACAAGACAAGTATAAATATGGGATTAAAAAAAATCCATTGGTATAGATAATAGAAGTGATTGCCTCAATAAGTAGGATCATAACCTATAAAGCCCATTTATCAGAGCTTATGGGTGAGATAAGATTATGGTATTTTGCATAGACCAATCTTAAGATGATATCAAACATCTTAAGCATGAGACCTACCATTTACAAGAGAATTGCAAGCTCATCAAGATCGCATCCCAAACCATGTTCATCGACCAGACCCATGAAATCCCCACCATCACATAGATTACTCTGAGGTTGTATTCTAGTGTAATAAAGGGAAATGTATAAAGAATATATCATTTTGAATATTTACATTACATTTTTATAAAACAATGAAAAATATTTTTATCCTATTATTTTTAATTTATAAATAACTTTTAAAGTACAAGTAGTATTTTTGGATAATTAATAAATCTGTTTTGAGAAATTTATAATTTTTTTAAAATAACTTCTAATTTAATAAAATATTATTATTAAATTACATTTTTTTAATTATAAATTATCATATAATTTTTATGATGTAAAATTGAATTTTCATTATAGTATGAAAACAAGTTTTTTCAAAACCCATCAATTATCAATAAATGCCATTTTTTATTTTAAAAAATAAAATACACATGGTTTGAAAATTATTTAGATAAAATGTATATTTTTATTGGAATCAAGATGTCAAAATTTTCCAACTATGATATTTTTATAGTTTTCTAGGACACTCAATTGTTTGGGTAAAAATTAAATACCACATAAATATACGGTGTGTTTTATGACATCATAATAGCCCACTAATGATGTAATAAATACTATAAAATGTATATTCATACAAATATATGTTTTATACATAATAATAATGTAATTTTTAGTATATTGTATTTATTTTATAAAGACTTAGTGAATCATCCAAAACATATAATATATTTTATGATTTTAAATTCATTTCTTGAAGAGTGTGGCTCATCTCCACATAAGCAAGGGAAATATTTTAATATGATCATCCATTTGCGTTATAAAATAATTTAAAACAATTCCATATGATAGAAACCATGGGAAAACCCATTTTATGTTTTTTAGTTTTGAATATTTTATTTTTTATTCTCCAAAACAAAAATAATAAAAAATCTCCCTCATTTCCTATATAAAACCACCCTGATCCCATTTATCTACACTAAAACTCTTTGAATCTAGAAAAAATTCATCCACATACTCCCTAAAGTCCTCACAAGGCACCCCAAATCTCACAAGAAGCTTATCCCATGCCTTTGGCATCACACATCCACGTAAGGATCCTCACATCCTTTCTTCCTTTCAAATTAAGAACCATGTTTGAAATTTTTCTTTTTAAATTTCAATTAGTTATATTTTCATCCTTTTATAATAAATTCCATACTTTCCATTTGATTTTAAATGATTAAGTTATCAATTATTCCCCCTAATTTGGTCCCTTTTCTAAGCTGTTACCATGCTGAAATTTGGTAAAGGATTTCCCTCTTCACATTTGCATTCAATCACTTCTTCTATATTATGCTTCATAAATTACAGTTTAATATTTTAGGATATGATTTTACACAATACACAAAATTTAAATTTTATGTATAAATTATTGTATCTTCAATTCACTCTCATTAATCCCACCTTTGATCCATTAAGTCCACCCGTTACTATTCCAAAATTCTGTAAGGGATCTTTCACCCGTCTCCCTTATCAAGAATCTGTTTTATGTTATATATTATAAATTTATTTTTCCAATGATGGGATATGTTTTTAAATATTCCCGTTATGGTCCATTTAATGACTATGTGATGAGATCCCCCTTTCTCTCTCATCATCCCATTTTATGAATTTATATATGATACTACAATGCTACCGAAATCACACCATGATTTACCATGCCAAAATAATCTTGTCGTGAATACCATATACCCATTCCTATATCAAGGGTATTCAATTATATACACATATACTTATTTATTTTATACTTACATGTATGTATTCAACATTTCTTAAGCATGTAATAAATGAATATGTTGAATTAATCCATTTTATTTGATCTATGTGGCACACTAATAATGACTTTGAAATGTGTATGGAGGGTGCACCCTGATAGCACTCCAATGAATTGTGTAATTTTTAGTAACATGATACATCATTTTGGGATATTGATTTACCTAATTCATTTATAGTAAGTTTTCCATAATGAAGTCTTTCTAGTTTAGCTTGGACTTATGTTTATGATGCATTGTTTTATGTTTTTTCCACATTTCCATGTTATGATTTTCAAGCTATATCATACATTTATATTCATGTTTTATATGTCTCATTGATATTCTTTGTCTAACATGTATCATTATCCTCATGGTATTCCATATTTATTCCCTTACTAGGCTTTATACCTCACCCCTTTCTTATTTATTTGTTCAGGATATCCCTTGTAGTGTTAAGTACGAAGGAATTTTATAGTCATGTAATAGATGTTTTCAACAAATATGATGTATTTCATGTTTTATGTTGTTATGTAATGTAATAAATTTCCCATGAAACTATACTTATCAATCTTCTGAGTTGTAATAAGTAAAAATATAGGTAATAAATCATTCATAAATATGAAATAATGAGATGGGTTGTTATAGTTGGTATAAGAGGATATGTTTAGTTTTTTTTGATTAGGTGTGGGAAACCCTAGATAAAACCCTTTGGGATAATAATAAGTGTAAGAAAACATACCTAAATTATTTTAAGTATAGAGTTAGTCATTTTTTAAGTAAATACATCCCTATTTGGATATTACATGTGGACGTGGTTCTAAACAAGATGTACCTAGGAGTAAAAACATTGACAAGGTGTCCCGGGATTAACTCGAGATATATTGGTACATGACAACGATCCTTACTACACACCTGGTTTGACACTACTAGGGGATATGCTTTAGTAAATTCATAATCTCATTACAAACCATTATTAAGGTAAAAAAGGAAAAAAATTCAATAGGAATATATGCTAGGAAGTAGATCATGGGTAACAAAGGCTGAAGCCTAGAAAATCATATGATAAGGATATAAATGTAATTAATATGTTATCCATTTATTGTCATTGGATCCCCAATTGTGTGTTTAACTAATTAAGATACTCATCCATAATTTCCTTTTCTTATAGATAATGGTCAAAATATGAGGAAAAGTGCTAACAACCAATGTGAAGGGCAATGTGAGTATTTCCCCATTGATATTACCAAACCAATGACACTGAGAATCATGAACTTTTTCAAGATAATCTCTTAGTTAACTCATTTTATGAATATAAACCTAGTCTAGGAAGAGTTCCTAACCCCTATAAGAGAGAAAATCCCATAGTCATGAGCTTCAGGTGACAATGGCCTCTGATATTTAGTAGATCATCTGATCACTTAATCACGAAGTAATGAATCAATTCTATTGAAAATATATTCTCTATCATTCAATGTTATGAACAAGATATGTTTGTTATAGATATTTATCATATGGAGGGTGAATCAGA
This sequence comes from Viscum album, assembly GCA_963277665.1. Classification (NCBI taxonomy): domain Eukaryota; kingdom Viridiplantae; phylum Streptophyta; class Magnoliopsida; order Santalales; family Viscaceae; genus Viscum; species Viscum album. The sequence continues at coordinate 169,588,872 of OY728150.1, read as the reverse complement.
TATGTGGTGGATATTGACCCTGGATATATAGCATGAGGAATAGATAAAAGCAATGGAGTGGAAGGAATTATGTTTTTTTGATAAATATTTTCCCTACACCCTTGATCTTAAGATGGAAAGTGATTTCCTTGCAATCAAGAAAATGGATAAAAAATAAGATGGGGTGTATGAAGAAAACTCGACACGACTTGCATGATATGACTTCATTTTTTGTTACCCCAAAGATCAAGTTTGACCACTTCTTTGGTGGGATAATGCCTAGCCTTTGAAAAGCCTTGGAAATATATGAATTTGATGGCTACAAGTAAATTTTCTGTTGTTTACTCAATGTTGAGAAGGATATCGATGAATAGTAGGGGTATCATGGGGATAAGAAGTGGATAGTAGAATTTAATTCTGGTGGTCCAATGGATAAATTCAATGGTGATAAGAAATTACAGCACCCCACTTTCCGATGTTGTAGAAAGAAGCACCCTGGAATTTGCCTAATGGGAATAAGGAAATTCATTAGGTGATGAAGAAAAGGGAACCTGGAGAATGATTTATGAAATGAGAAACCTACTAATGTGACATAGCTAAGGAATGATCTTTTCAATCTTCAATCCATTGTTCATTGATACAACATAAAAGAAACATGAAACTTTTCAAACGAGTTCCCTAAGACAAGGGTTTTCAGCAGAAAATAACAACCTCCAAGGTAGTAAGGGAGAGATATTTCCATCACTACTGATAAAGTGAATCCCAAAAATAAATTGGTTAAAGGAACACTACTTATTCATTCAAGAATAGTGAACATAATTTTTGAATCTGGTGATACACATTCCGTTATAGGACAAATATTTAGTAGAACTATTCAAACATCACCACAAATAATGGAATTAGATATTTATGTAAATATGGAAAATAGATAAATTATTGCATCCCATGAATATAACTCCTCCACTCTCACAATTTTCATATCTAAATTCCTTTTGGAACTTTTTATACTTCCCTAGGTATAATTTGATACAACTCTGGGCATGGATTGGCTTTCCCTATATAGAGACAACATAAATTTCTCTGATAGGCAAATCACTCTCCATTTAGAAACTCCACCCCGAATTTTATAAAAGTGAAAGGAAGAGGATGAATCTTCTTCAGAACCATCATCTCACATATAGGTTTTATTTCCCTATGAGAAATCATATCTCGCTCAAATTATTTTGACCATGTAAGGAAAAATACTTGAATACTTTCCTATTGAGAGGGAATTCTCTGATGAGTTTCCCAAGTAATTACCTAGTCTTCCTCATAGTTGAGAGGTCAAATTTTCGATGAAACTTATTCCGGGTGATTTCCAATATCCAAGACACTATATAGAGTAGATTTTTTGGAACTCGAGAAGCTAAAGAAATAACTATAAGAGAAACTACATAAAGGGGTTATACACCCATGTGCTTTACCATGGGGTGCACCAGTCATCCTCATCAAGAATTATTATGGGTCAATGTGCCTTTTCATTTATTATCATGAGCTCAAAAAAATCACGATAATGAACAAGTATCAATTTACATGAATTGATAACTTGTTCAATCAGCTAACAAGGTGAACAATACATCTCCAAGTTGAATCTATGGTCAAGATATTTCAAAATATGTGTGAAGAAGGTTGATATCCCCTATACTACATTTTGTACAAGGTATAGGAATTATGAGATCATAGTGTTTCCATTATGAATCACTAATGCTCTAGAAATATTCATGGGCTTGGGGAATAGATTATTTACCGAGTACTTCATCAAATATGTGTTAGTATTTATAGATGATATTCTAATATACTCTTAAAAAAGGAGGAGCATGAGGAGAATTTGAGTATTCTTCTAAAGACATTGCGAACTGATAAGTTTAATGAAAAGTACAGAAAGTGTGTGTTCTCATTTAAGGAAGTATCATTCTTGAGTAATATCATCACATAATGTGGGATATATATGTATCCTTCCTAGAAAAATGAAATTGTGTGATGGTAGAGGCCAACATCTATGATAGATATTTGTAGATTCCTTGAGTAGTTTTAATATTATCATTGATTTGTGAGAAATTTATTATGGTTTTCAAACCATATTAACTATCTAAATCAGAAGGGAGTCAAATTTTCTTGGAGTGATAAATGTTAAGAATGATTTAGGGAGTTTAAATGGAGGCTTTTCACTACCCATGTGCTGACACAACCCATAATTTGGACCATTTTTGTAATTTTCTATGTTGATTCAAAGTATGGATTGGGATGTGTTTTGATAAAAAATAAAAAATTCATTTTCTACACTATAATCTAGTTAGAAATTATGGAGAAAAAATATCCCAAACATGATCTGGAGTCATCATCTTTGATCATATCATTGAAAATATGGCAGGATTATTTCCTTGGGATGAAGTATGAAATATATAAGGATCACAAAATTCTCAAATATATTTTTAGCTAGAAAGTGTTTTATATATAACAATGAATATTTATAGAGATTATCAAGGAATATGACTACTAATACACTACCATCCTAGGAAATTGAACATGGTAAATGATTTTATATGCAGAATGGACACAACAATTCTATCATTGAAAACAATTAAGAGGGATCCAATCTTCTTATATTTGAAGAGGATAGACATGAGAATATTAAATTATGAAACATAATCAATCCTCTCAGAAATGATTTTTAAACTATCTCTTTTGGAAAGGTTAAAGGATGCTAAACTTGATGATGTGGGAATTCAGAAGAATGAAATAACTATTAGAAAACTGAAATCCTGAGATTTCAATGTTAATAAAGAAGGAATTATATGATTTGGGTCGAGACTATGTGTTCCGGAAAATCCCATGTTAAATAAATAACTTTTGGATGATGCACATAGTTTGACATTATCCATTCACATAGGAAACACAAATATGTGTCGAGATCTCTAAGAGAACTATTGGCGGGATAACGTAAAGAAGGAGATCAAAGAATATACATCAATGTGTCTGGTATGTCAGAAAGTTATGGATGAAAGATATAAGTCTAAGGGGATAATGCAACTGTAACCCATACCAACCTGGAAATGGGAAAACATCATCATGTACTTTATCACCAGACTTCCAAATACTTTCCAAGTAAATAATTATATCTCAATTGTTGAAGATCATCTTACAAATACTGGTCACTTTATTGCAATTTAAGAGGATTTCTCATTAGATCATCTCATAAGGATTTGCATCTGAGAAGTGGTCAGGCTACATGGAGTACCACTATCGATTATGTCTGTTCGAGATCTAAGATTTAACTCTATGTTTTGAAAAAGCATCCGACATACTCTAATCACAATGCTAAATTTCAGTACGGCTTATCACCCCCAAACAGATGTTCAATCTGAGTGTACTATCCGAACACATGAGGAGATTTTTAGAGTTTTCATATTGTACTTCAAAGGTAGATGGGTCCAACAACAATATTTGGTGAAGTTATCTTAAAACAATATTTTCTACTCAAGAATCCAAATTAATCCTTATAAAGCCCTTTAGAGGAAGAGGTGAAGAACACCGAAATGTTGGGATGACGTTGTGGAACAAAAACGTCTTGGCCCCAATATGCTCAAAGAAAGGATGGAGTTGGTTAAGATAATACACTAGCACATTAAAGCTACTCCAGGCATAAATAAGAGATATGATGAAAATCATCATCATTACCAAGCGTTTGATGTTAGAGAATTGATTTTCCTTTATATATCTCAATGGAATATAGTAATGAGTTTTGTGAAGAAGGTAAATCTTAGTGAAAGGTACAAAAACCCTTTTATTATCCATTATCACATCAGAGCAGTGGATTATCGACTAGACCTCCCACCAAACTAATCTAAAGTGCATGATGTTGTCCATGTATTCATATTAAGAATGTATATACCATACCCATCACATGTACTCAATCCATAGGTGTTACAATTAGAGAATGACCTTTGCTATAATAAGTAGCCGAAGAAGATCTTAGATCGTATAGAAAAAGTTATACAAAATAAGACAATTCCCCTTATCAAAGCGTTTTGGTGAAACAACATGTTTGGAGAAGCAACATGGGAATTATAGGAGGTGATGAAGTAGAGTTACACTCATTTGTTATAGTGTGGGAAAATGAAATTGTGAAGAAAAAATTTATTAATGTGGCAGGTTGTAATGACCCAAAATATTTTGAATAATATTCACCTTTTGATTTAATTAAATGTCTTATGGTTATAGAAAATAGATTCACATATTTTATTATAAACAATAAGATTTTAACTGACCTTTAATTATCTCTAGCATTAATAATATAACCATTTAATATTCATCACCAGACATGTTTAAATATGAGATTTTAACAAATCCATTTGGAAAAAACAAAGAAAGTGATGGCCTAAACCAGTGGGATTGTATGTTATGAAGAATATTTATTAGGTCTTCAGAGGGAGATGGAATTTATGGGATTTTCCAAAGACCATGACCAAGCTGATATCCAAAAACATAAGCAATAGTGAAACCAATTATGGGAGGAGGTAAAGCTAATCAACATCACGACCCAAATCATTTTCACCAAATGAACCCATAAAAGTCCCCCCATCAGGCACCTTACTTGTAGGTCATATGCTGGTGTAATAAAGGGATATGTATTAATACCCAATACTTAGTAATATTTACATTTTTCTTGTATAAAATAATGAATATATATATATATCTTATTATTATTAAGTTTTAAATAATTTTTAAAGGGAAAATAGTGTTTTTGCTTAATTGTGAAATTTATTTTGAGAAAATAATGAATTTCTGAAATAAATAATATTTTAATTAAATAATATTTTAAATTAATTTTGTTATATATAATTGATAATATAATTTTTATGATCTCAAATTTAATTTTTATTAAGGTTTGAAAACTTTTTTTTTAAAACCCATCAATTTTAAATAAATATAATTTTGTATTTTAAAAATGAAATACACATATATAAAAAATTATTTAGATAAAATGAATATTATTTTTTTAATCATGACATATAAATTATCCAATAATTAATTTGTAATAATTTTCTGAGACAATAAAATTTTAGGGAAAAAATTAAATATCGTATAAATATTCAGTGTGTTTTATGACATCATAAGGGAAAACAAGGATGTAATAAATACTATAAAAGGTTTATTCAGCCAAATATAGTTTTTTAATTTCAAATAATATAATGTTAAGTTATTTTTTTGAATTATATAATACCATTGCGAATCCTTCTAAAACATATAATATATTTTAAGATTTTAAATTCATTTCTTTAAGCCTGTGACTCACCTTTACATAAGAAGGGAAAATATTTTAATATGTTTAGGTATTACTATTATAAAAAAATATTCCCCTTTTTAGGAAACAATGGGAAGAAACCATGGTATGTTTTCTGGTTTTGAATATTTTATTGTGTAGTGTCCAAAACTAAAATAATAAAGAAATCCCCTTCATTTCCTATATAAACCCTCCCAAGCTCCCATTTCATTTCACTAAGTCGCTTTTCAGCTCAACAAACTGCAACACCATACTGCCTAGATTCCCTCCAAGGTTCCCAAAATCTCCCAAGAATCTTATCCAATTTTTTTGGATCCACACATCCATGTAAGGGATCCTCAGATGCTCTCTTCCTTTCAATTCTAGAACCATGTTTGAAATTTGTAATCATAATTTCAATTGGTTACATTTTCATCCTTTTATTATCTATTTTGTACAGTCCATTTGATGTTATCTGAATGAGGGATTGTTTATTCTTCCTCATTTGGTCCCTTACCTAATCTGTTACCATGCCAAAATTTGGTAAGGGATTTCTCTCTTCACATTTCCATTCAAGCACTTATTTTATATTAGGATTCTTGAATTCAATTTTCATATATTTGGATATGATGTTACATGATCCCCTTACTATCCATTTTGTAAAAATTATGGTTGTATCCTTTCACTCCCATTAATCCCCCCTATGGTCATTTAATCCCACCCGTTACGATGCTGAAATTCCATAAGGGATATTAAACCCATCTCATTTATCAAGCCTCTATTTTATGTTATGTCTTATAATTTACATTTTTCTATATTGGGATATATTACTAAATATTCTTCTTACTATAAATTGTATGTCTATGTGATGGGATACCCCTTTATCTCTCATCACACACATTTTATGAATTTCTATATAATACTTTTATGCTACCAAAATCACACAACGATTTACCATGCCAAAATAATTTCATAATGAATACCATACCCCTTCCTATATCAGGGGTATTCACCATTATTCACAAATACTCTTTGATTGAGGAATTATATTTATGTATTCCACATTCATTGACCATGGAATAAATCATTATGTTGAATGAATCCATGTTACAAGATCTATGTGGCACACTTGAGCATGATATTAAAATGATTTTGAAGGGTGTGCTCTGATAGCGCTCAAATGCATTGGGTAATATTTAGTATCATGATACATCCTGTTGGGAAATGGGTTTACCTTATTTCATTAGGTTACATTTTTACTCTATAAAGACATTGTGTTTTAGCATTGAATTATGTTTATGATGCAGTTTTTATTGTTTTCCCACATTTCCATGTTATGATTATCATGCTCTATCATGCCTTTATATTCATACTCCTTTATGTATCACTGATATCCCTATTCTAAAGCGTATCATTATCCTCATGTCATTCTATGTTTATTCCTTTACTATGCTTCATAGATCACATATTTCCAGTGTATTTCTTCAAGTTATCCCATGTAGTGTTAAGTAGAAAGGAATGTTATGGTAATTTAAAAGAAGTTTTCAATTAAGATGTTGTATTTCATGTTTTAAGTTGTTATGTATTGTTATAATATCCAAAGACACTAGACCTCTAAAAATTATAAATTATAATAAGTGAAAATATATATAATAAATCATGTTTCAATATGAAACAAAGAAAAGGGTTGTTATATTACATTCTTCTAAAACCATGCTTGCAAATATTGTTCATGTTGTTTAATATTGCATGAGATGTGAAGTGGCATGATCAGGATAGTAACAATGGCTTAATGAGACATCCAAAATATTTATCATCATGGAATATGTTTGATTCATTATATCCATATTTTTATTTGGATCCTAGGAATGTATTTGTGGTATTAGATTTTTATTGTGTTAATATAGTTTTTACTTTATGTACTAATTATAAGATTTAGACAGTTGTTTTCATGCCCACTAATATACATCCAAGGATGTGTATAGAGAAGAATTATTTTATAAATTTTATGATTATTCTTAGAAAAAAATTATAGTAAATGAAATCAATGTCTACCATCAACCTCTAATCAGTGATTTGTCATAATTATGGTATGATGGTAGAGAAACATATGATGCTTCAAGAAAAAAACTATTCCAAATACATGAAACATTAATTTGGAAAATTCGTGACTTTCCTTGACTAGAAAATTTATCTAGTTAGAAAACTAACACTGGTTTGGATGGTCTAGATTTCAATTTGGATTTCAAACCTCAATGATTACCTCATAGTAGAATATTTTGTTTTACATGTCATCATTAATTTATTTATGATTTCCATTAATTAATGTTTTATAAGTCAATATTTAATGGATATATTGAATTTATAATTCCATATAAGTTGTTATATATTTCATAAATATTGGTAAAAATAGTGAATCTCACTGATGAATTTGGAAAATGTAATTAGTTTAAAGAAAGTGGAAAATGGTGTGATGTACAGTACCCAATGTAGTTGCAACACAACAGCGGAATAAAAAGATTATATGTTTCAAACTTTTTTATTGGGTGTTTAATTTAATATGTTATAATGTTTACATGATGAATATTTGGAAGAACCTCTATGTCAATGTAATTTTTAGATTTCTTAATGAGCATGGTAAATAAAAGGATCACCATAATTCTCATAAGGATTTGGAGTTAGTGAGTATAATGCATAGTTTGTCAGATAATAATAATGAGAAGTATCCTTAATGAATTTTTATAATGAAAAAATATGAGAAAGACATGTTGAGTCAATAATTTCTTTTATAAATTTTACATTCCATTTTTTTTTCTAAAATCACAAACACATTTTCTTATGGAAAATTATATTTCTCTATTAATTTTTTTTCTTAGGGAAAATTATCTTTCTCTAAGAAAAGTTTGTTCCTTTCCCTTGTTTTTCAATGAATTATCTAATATTTTCTTAAATAAATTCTCTCCGTATATTTTCTTAAAACCTAAAATTAGATCCTTATCTAACATAGAATCTTAAATATATTTAGAATCTGATTTCCCCAAAAGCGTGACTCCGATTTCTTCAAAAATCAGATTTCTATATCTTCTTAAGTGAGACTCTAATTTCTTTTGAAACCAAACTCTGATTTATTTTTAAATCAGACTCTAATTTATTTTTAAATCAAACTATGACTTTTCATGAAATCAGACTCCAATTTCTCTTGAAATCAGATTTTGATTTCTTCTGAAATCAGGCTCTTATTTCTTTAGAAATTAGATTCTAAATTAATCAGAATTCAGAACACAATTTCTTTTGAATTCTGAGTCAGATTTCTACTAGAATCAGACTCTGATTTCTTCTGAAATCAGACTCCGGTTTCATCAGAAATATGACTCTGATTTCTTCACAAAATATATTTCAAATTCACCAATATTCAGACTCTAATTTGTTATAAAATTAGACTCAGATTTCTTCAGAAAATAGACATTTATTTCTTCTAAAATTAAACTCTTATTTATTTTTTAAATAAAACTCTGATTTGTGTATGACATCAAATTCAAAATTCATCAAAATTTATATTCCTATTTTCAATTTCTAAAATTCAATTAAATTCTATTATTATTGTGAATTCTTTTCATGAATATAATAATTGATTTTATCATATCATAAACTTGGTAATGTTTCTTAAGAATGGTAAGGTTTCTCATAGTCTCTTACATGAATCAATGCCATAAAACATGTTTTTAACTAATCGTTGGATGAGTGGAATGTGTACAGGTCCCTCTAACATTGAAGGAAAAATATGTATATTTGCGGAGGAAGTCAACCTTTGGAATTCATGCCTATAAATACACATCTATTTCAACTAGATAAAAGAAAGAGTTTTCGTAGAGAGATATTGATCTATAGAATGAAGTGACACTCTGTGAGAGATCTACTAAAACCTTCCTTGTGAGAATATAGTGAAGAACTTGTTCAATCGTGAACAAATTCTTCAACCTGATTAGTGGTATTTGGATTATTTTAGATCAATTGTGGGCTTTATGGGATTGGAGGACAGAGGTTTTGATCACCTTAGAGATTAAGGGTTTACGAGGATAACAAGATAGATAATGACCTTCAGCTCTAGGGATTACCCTAGTGTTGGTAAGAAAGACACTCCTGAACGTATAAATCAAGTGACCTTTATCCAAGGTTGTTGGATACCCTTCTATTTGGGTTAAAATATTTCGTGTACTTTTCCTATTTTGTTACGGGATTTAATTCTACAAATTTTTTAAAGAAATAAAGTGTACCTTTCTTAGAGTTTTTTATACTTGTATACTCTAATAAAAAATATTCTATATTCTTTAAGGTATAATATTTCTCTACGCAAAATTTTATTATGTTTCTTTATCAGATCTATATTTTTGGATCTTAATAAAGATAGTTTCTTTGTTAATAACAAAAGAGAGTTTTTTAATCCATCTTGTTTAATATTGTTAAACATAGATTTTATTAAATGATAAAAATGAATGTTTCAAACCTACAATTCACACCTTTTTCAATTGATAATATTTAGCATAATTTTGATCCAACAATTGTTATCAGAGTATGTCACTAAAATAATTATACTTGCATATAAGTTTTCTTGCTCAACTATTCCTACATAACATTACTTCATGTTTTTATTAATGATTCTCTATGTAAAATATTTTTTTTAGAATCTTTTGTTAGTAATACATTTTTTTTGGAAACTATCTTTTGTAATATCTAATAGAATGACTAGAATGAATGCCTGATCAATTGGAATTCTAAATCCTACCAAACCCCCAATCATTGGTAGGAATGACTATGAATACTTGAGAGATAGGATGTATAATTTTATTATCAATAATAATGTTGATAAATTTTTTATTCTAACTGGTGAAAACAAGATTCCGGAAAATGAAATCAAAAAATTCACAAATTAGGAAAAATTGGAATATCACCTAAACTAAATGGTAATCAATACTCTTTTATGTTCCATGACAAGGAATATTGATAGTAAAATATCCTATTATGATGCTCCCAATAGGATCAATATGATACTTGAAGTTACACACTTTGGAAAATCGAATGTAAAATAAATAGTAAGATATTTGTTAAGAGATGAATATCATGTATTGTTATCTCCTTACAGAGAACCAGTTTGAAAGTGAAATAATGATTTATGAATATTTTCCATAGTATTAAATCTATGGGAGAAAAAAAGGCCTGATAATGAAATAGTTGTGGACATGATAATTTATATAATTACAAATGTGTTGGAATCTAAAAGAAAATATATTGATGAAAATATGAATGTATCTATCATCACCATTCACGAGTTATTTTGAACTCTTATTCATCCTGAAACAAGAATTATTAGAGATGTAGAAATTAATTAGAAGAATAATGATAATGGAAGTGTTTCTTTCACTAAAACATCTTTATCCAAGACTCCCGAAAGAGTAACTTGACCTAAATCTAAGATAGATGTTCTAATATAGGAATCATGTGACAATTATTAGTCTGAGTATGAACTAGCCAATATTTCTCGAAGGATGAACATGATTGTCAGAAAGAAATATTTTTTAGTACTGATATAAGAAGAATGGAAGAAAGGACAATAAAGATTCACATATAACATGTTATGAATGCAAAATGGATGTAGATATCATACCTGATTGTCCAATACTCTAGAGAAACGACATACAGGATATGAATTTTGAAAGGAACAAAAATGTGAACTAAAAATCAAAGGGTAAGAAATTCCTAAATGATAATGACACCTAGAGTTCCAATGGTGGTGACACTTCAGATGAATCCTTAGGATATGAATATTCTAGTAAGAAGAATATTGGTCTTATAACCATATTACCTACGAAAAATCATTTTCGTATGGATAAGGTACAAAATGATGAATCATTAACCAATATTTCATTATATTATAATTTTCATAATAAATAAATTTATAAATCATTGGATGAATAATGTAATGCTCCGACTCCAGTTACCCAGAGTCGGTGCATTATTTTAATACATTGGCATGATTACAAGGACTCAAGTCCCGAAGGAATGATCAGTTTACTACTCTTGGAAAATAGATTACATACATGAATATTTCATTAAAGTTTATAACATACAAAACAACATAAATAATACGTCACGAATGCCATTATTATCTTGGCTTAACCCTGCATATCAATCACAATACACTTCTTGGAATCCTGGAAAAAATAAAACATAGAGAGGGGTGAGCTCAGATGCTCAGTAAGGATAACAATATAGTGGAATCTTTCATAAATAAGCATAAACAATTAACGAAATGTATAACTAAAACAAAAGCCTTTTAAACATGAACTTCAGTATAATATGGAAAAAATAAAATAAAATAACGCCATTTACTTAATCACATGGATATTTTACTAGTCGAATAATCACATGCAATATCAATAACCACTTTCATAATGATGGAATGCATAATTCCATACAATCATAACCACATATTCAAGGCGCGGTGCCAAGACTACAAATAATATTTTGTCAAGGACTTATGCCAAGACACTAGTTTGTCTCATGAGACCTGCGATTCATCGAGGATCTATTGTGGGTTCCACCCATCACTTACTAAGTCCAATGCATTCCTCTTATGAATAGGTTTAGACATAACATAAACATTCGTATTAAAACTAGGATACGAAATGTCAATACTTTCTCTATAAACCATGAATGGTATAAAAATAACACATCCATAGTCAAACATATCACAAAACCTTCAATACAATATGGAAGTTTTGTATCATAATAAACCATCTTCAAATAATCTTAAAATCCATCATAAGATGTTGACATAGATGAAAACAAAACTATTTGAGAGAAATATCTCTTTTTTGAAATCATTTAAAAGTCAAACATTTATAAAGTAATTAATTTAAAATAGTTTTTTGAATCAAAGTGTCCCATACCACTTTGATACTTTTGAAAAGAATTATCATTTCAAAACATTGATGTCCATATAAATAAATCCTTAAAATCAATTTGAAAACATAGACATTAATTAAAAATATTTAGAAAGATAAATCTTTAAAAAATTTCCAATTATGATATTGATAAAGAGTAACTTTCAAAAATCCTCAAAATATTCATTTTCAAATAATTTTTATGAAAAATGGACATGGATAATAAAAATGTCCCATTAAATACTTACACATAAACAATCTCGGATAATAATGAGATTGAGGAATTAACCCTTACCAATTTGGTAACTTATGAAACATACACCCCATGAAAGAGGTATCATACAATGAATATGTAAATACATATAAACTAAAGTGTATTACACAAATAATACAATTATGGGAAGTACATACACCACACAAAAGGTAATAGTGGCAATATGGCATGAATCTCACGAGAATAAGGTGTGAGATGAAAACCCCTTACCTTGTACCTTTACTTGGTTGAGGGTAGGTTAACCTCCTGTATAATAGATAAATCATTGTTATTAAATTATACAATAATAATATATATAAATATGATATCATATATGATCTTTTAATATTGTTTGATTAATAATATTTTAGTATTATCAACGTTTCAGGTGTTAACTGATTCGTTTTCCTTTATATGCTTTGTTACGTAAGACATGTTTATTATGGATAGGTTGTATATTATTCATATCCATAATGATATCAAGTCCTTAAAAATTAATTTTATTCATCTAATTATAATTATTCTTGAATGGATATTATGGGTAAATGAATCTCATCACATTCGTGGAGACGGTAATCCGTACGTACGCACGAACACTACTTCCATTTTATTTCCATTTTAAATAGAATCTAAACCAAACGATACATAGGTATATTATTATTCCAGTATAATATAGTATCTTATATATGTTACCAAAGTTCATTAACTCCTTTCTTCATACATTACATGTATGGTATAAACGAGTCATATCACTTTGAGGTGGCGGTAGTCTGCACGTCATCAAATGAAATTATCTTATATATATACGACATGAAATGAATAATGTTATGATATAAAATGGAATTATAGAAGATTATATATAAAATAAATATCATTAATATCATATTTAATTACAGTTCCATCATAATGGCCACAATGAGAGGTGGTAGTAGATAATTGAACAATCATCATTTCGTGAGGTGTTTGGTTTCCATGCACAGAAACATTATGTTCTTCACCCATTAGGTGGAGGTGTGTGTAATTGTAGTTATAATACTTCTCATAAAAATATCCTAGTATATTGTGTATAAAGGTGTTGTTACAATAGAAATGAATATGAATATTTTAGGGGTTGGATAAGTAAAATAAAAGAATAGAATCTAAGAGAAATTGTTACCTTTAATTTGGGTAACTCCCTTTGGTTTGAACCAAAAAGGACTCTTGAAGTGCCTTATGCCTAAGGTAAGGCTTCTAAGAGGAGGAGAGGGATATAGGGAGCGTAATTTGGTGAGTTTGGATGATCCAAAAGCCTTGAGAGGTGTGATAAATTGGTTAGAAGTGGTGTTCTTTTATAAGGGGGAGGAGGGGCTCTTTAGGAAAAACTTAATGTATTATTTTATAATAAATTCATATTCGGTTTCTAATTGCTAAAAAGTGAATTAATCAAAGTCTATGTTTGGGATAGGTTGAGAAAAACTCAACCAATAGGTTTTGGACAGGTTTGTGTCACTTTATTAACCTTATATTATTGTTTTAACTCTTATTTAATTAGTTTGACACTTACCATGTCACTTTGTATTTTTATATTATATTGTAAATAAACATTCTATATACTTCCATGAGACCCCCAAGCGGTCCATTAATGATACACCTATCATGATATAATTCCTTTTTCCGAACCTTATATTTTTTGGAATAGAGTGTCAATTAATAATATAATATTTGTTTTTTAAAAACGCTTTTATGTCAATTTTGGAACTATTGGGTATTTTGTTTTTGAGAAACTCATAAAAGCATTATTACTTAGAAAACAATTCATATAACCAATAATAATATGTTATATTAACCTATAAAATTTTTTTAATTCATAAAAAATCTCAAATTACATTTATTTGGGTATTTATAATATCAATTATCTTAATGATTCATTAATACGGTAATTACTGCATCATCATTGTGTTATAAATAAATTAAATTATTTAATGTCTAAAAATTATAAATAAAATACAATTATGTAGGAAATTATTTTTTAATTTCTAATTAATATTTATAGTAAAAAAAATTACTTATATAACACCATATAAAAATTAATTACTAAAATGTTTTTGTTTATGTCAATTTTGCCTTTGCATTAAATTAATTAATATAAAATGTAATTATCATTCATAAGTGGCTCCATGGGGTCCCAAAATCGACCCAAATATGCCCATTTGTGGCCATTACTCATCCAATAAGGTTAGGACTTTTGTTAAGGTAATTTTTAATTATTACAATATTGTTTTTACCTTGAATTACCCTATTACCTTTAACCACGGTAAATAAAAGAAAAACTTTATTATTCACAAAAAATTATTTTCATCTTATTGAACCACATTTTACTCCTTGATATTAACCATGTCTCTCGGAGTTTCTAAATTCCACTCACAGAAGCGGTAAAAATATTTTTTATGTGAATTTGCAAATTCTCCTAGGAGGTGGGTAAAAGATGGTGAAAAGTTCTATAAACAATTTTATATATCTAAAATTATTATAAACTAACTCCAATAAATTACATTGAATTTATAAAGGTATTATGTATCTATTTTTACCTAAAATAAATTTAAATAAAATAAATAATTATTTACAAAAAAATTCAGTTTTAAATGATAACTCAGTGTTTTTGACTATTTATAAAAAATTGAACGTTTTCAGAAAAATACCAAATATTCACCCCAGGATAATTTCGATATTCTGAATCCAAAAAATTAAATATTTTTTACCAAATTAAAAACATAGAAGTTTTATTTATTAATTGAAAATTAATTCCCGTTGTCAATACCAAAAGACGTATTTTTAAGAAATAATATCTATCAAAAGATTTACACTTGTTTATGTCTAATCTCAAAGTGAAATTACTTAAAATGGAAATCATTGTATTAAATCATAAAAATATAATCTAATAATACTTCCACAACATTAAAATTTATAATTCAACACTATAAATTATTTTGAATAAAAAAGCTATTTTCAGTTAAAATATAGTAGTTTTCACTATTCACCCAAATTTGAAAGTTATCAGAAAAACACCAAGAATTTAAAGAAACTAAATTATTATGTCCCAATTCTAGATAGGAAGTTTATTTTGTCAAATTGAATATATAAATGTTTCAAATATTGGATTTAAAAAGGGTTCTCCATTAAAAGGCTGCAAAATTTCATTTTTTTGAAAAATACTTCTTTTATCTGAAAAAAATGTATTTGTTCTTAAATTATGTCCAAGAAACTCATAATATGGATTATAAAATTATAAGGATAATATATAGTTCAAAATTCAGTTAATACTATTCATAACTACTTTTGAACGGCTAGTTTGGTAAGTCGTGATGCGCTTGAACTTAGTGTTGCGTGTAGTGCAAGTTATTGCATTACTTTGAAGAAGTAACATACTATGAAATCTTGGGGTGTTACATTCTACCCTCCTTCAATAAATTGCATCCTTTCAATTTGAAATTGTTCAAAAAAAAGGTTGCAAATAGAAAATAGCTTTGTGGGAAAACCCACATCAGAAATTGTGTTAATAGAATTTAGCCTTAATAATAGGAAAATGGGAACAAAAAAGAAACCCCCAAATTATGATCTCGATTTGGAGAACATTGGTGGAAATTAGAGACACATAATTGGAGGGGAAATGTAAATATTTACAAGGAGTGATTGAGGTCATCAATCACAAACAATTATAGAATTGTGGGCCTCAAATCCACCAATCTATGATGATTTAAAATACCATCGGTTCAACAAAATGTATGGTATTAGGATAACACATTTTTGGTTTTAATATCCCTTAACTAAAGTTTATCAATTAATTTATCCATAAAATAAGAGGATATATATATATATATATATATACTTGACAAGTAGAGTTTCATCCTTCAACTAATTCCTACCACAAAATCATCTTTCACTCTAAAAGATTTTTAAAATATATATATATTATATTTATCCTAATCATATAGGGTTCCAAAAATAATGAATTTATAATTCAAATATATGTCCCTTTAAAAAAATTAAACTATTCAATCCAGGACATCACGTGGGTCGCTGATATGTGATACACCCTTTCCTCCCTTCGGTTGCGGGTTCAAGTCTCGCAGACTTGCTGGACCTGACGGGTTGTCGCCCAACCTCCGAGTTCTCCTTTTATGGAAATCCAAAAATATTTTTAACAATAGTATCCAATTTGAAACTTAATTCATTCCAACCTTTAGAATTATCCAAAATAATTATATCTAAAATCTCAGTCCAAAGTTTATAAGGAAGTTAAACATAATGAGTATCCTTTTCTCCAGGTAATAACTTGTGAACATCTTCATCGTGTACTCTTTTACAACACCGCAACATACTAAATTACCAAAATAAACCATCCCTTATTAAAAAATTACTACCTTAGTATCAAGACCATATAATCTCAAATTCCCAATAAAATAGTACTGTTGTACAATCCTTATTTATCTCTATAATTCATGTAACCAGTATACTGTTGATACAACACTCAAATGAAATAATTATATAATAACAACATAAGTACACTAGTCATTCTTCTTCATCTGTGGTAGTATCATAACTTGATTATTATCCAATTGCATCATTTTCAGCATAGTATGATGACTAGTACATTGGTTCGCGTAGTGTCCAAACTCCTTGCAGACCGAGCATTGTACATTTGAAACCATTTTCTTACCCTTTCAATCACATACATGATATCCTTTTTCTGCACACATATAACATACTCCCATTTCCTTCAAGTATTTACCAAGGTGATTCTTTCCATAGTTATCACATATGGGAAAATCCACTTTACCTTCTTACCTTTATCTGTCATTCTCTCTACCATCCTTTCCTTCTGTTGCTTCCCTTCAAAGCTGTAAGACTCCGAGAATTCTTTACTTATCTTATCAACACATGATAATATTTCTTCATATGATGAAAATACGTGAGATACTATTTCCCTTCTAAATTCTAGTTTAAGACCTTGAAATATATGATCATTCTTACTCTTTGGATCATGCATATTGCTGGAGTTCTCATTCCTTATACTGGGCGCCATTTCTATACATTGGCATACATTAGATTAGTTTATGGATAAAAATACCTAATCCCAAACTTGTAAAACACTTAACATAAATTAAATAGTTTATGGATATAATCCATAATCATAAAAATGTCTTCTTTGAGGAAGTATATACTCCTAAACCCTTCATAATGGTTTTTAAAGAAAATGAGAATGGTCCTAAACATATCCCCCAGGAGTGTCGTAACCAAGAGTGCAGCAAGCCCCGTTTTCGTGCATGAGTTCTTGTTTGAGTCTAGCTCAAAGCAGTTTTTTCAGGTTTTACCCCTAGTTACATCTGTGCTAGAGTTGCCTCTACCTAATCATATCCAGACAGGGATGTATTGCTCAGAAAACTCACAAAATCTCTAAAATATCAACATTCTACGAAGTTATTCTACACTCATCCTAAAAGAATATCTTAGGGCTATGTTCTCTAATCAGAGTTTATCTAAATATAGTTTCGAAGGTTATTACTAATCCTCTCTCTGATACCAACTGTAACTCCCCGACCCTAGTTACCCAGAGTCGATGCATTATTTTAATACATTGGCATGATTACAAGGAATCAAGTCCCAAAGGACTGATCAGTTTAGTAGTCTTGGAAAATAGATTATACATGAATGTTACATTACAATTCATAACATAAAAAACAACATAAATAATCCTTCAATAATTCCATTATTCCCTTGGATTAACCCTACATATCAATCACAATACACTTCTTGGAATCCAGGGAAAAATAAAACATAGAAAGGGGTGAGCTCAGATTCTCAGTAAGGATAACAATATAGAAGAAACTTTAATAAATAACCACAAACATTTAAGGCAATATATAACTAAAAAAAGCCTTTTAAACTTGAACTTCAGCATAATATGGAAAAAATAAATTAAAATAATTCCATTTAATTAATCACATGGATATTCTACTAGTTGAATAATGACATTAAATATCAATAACCACTTTCATAATGATTGAATGCATAATGCCAGACTATCATAACCACATAGTCAAGGCCTCGAGCTAAGACTACAAATAAGATTTTGTCAAGACCTAGTGCCAAAATACTAGTTTGTCTCATGAGACCTACCGATGCATCGAGGAGCTATAGCGGGCTCCACCAGTCACTTACTAAGTCCAATGCATTCCTCATATGAATAGGTTTAAACATAACATAAACATTCCTATTAAAAATAGCACATGAAATGTCAATACTTTCTCCAAAAAACATGAATGGTATAAAAATAACACATCCACAGTCAAACATATCACAAAACCTTCAATACAATATGAAAGTTTTGTATCATAATAAAGCAACTTCAAATAAGCCTAAAATCCATCAATGGTTGTTGAAATAGATGAAATCAAAAATATTTGAGAGAAATATCTCTTTTTTGAAATTATTTAAAAGTCAAACATTTATAAACAAAGAAATTTAAAAGATATTTTTGAATCAAAGTGTCCCATACCACTTTGAAACTTTTGAAAAGAATTATCATTTCAAAACATTCACGTCCATGTAAATAAATCCTTAAAATCAATTTGAAAACATGGACATTAGTTAAAAATATATAGAAAGATAAATATTTAATACATTTAAAAATATGATATTGATAAAGTGTACCTTTCAAAAATCCTTAAAATATTCATTTTCAAATAATTTTTATGAAAAACGGACATGGATAATAAAAATGTCCCATTAAATACTTATACCTAAACAATCTCAAATAATAATGAGATTGAGGAATTAACCCTTACCAATTTGGTAACTTACGAAACATACACCCCATGAAAGAGGTATCATACAATGAATATGTAAATACACATTAATTAAAGTTTATTACACAAATAATACAATTATGGGCAGCACATACACCACACAAAAGGTAATAGTGGCAATATGGCATGAATCTCACAAGAATAAGAAGTGAGATGAAAACCCCTTACCTTGTACCTTTCCTTGGTTGAGGGTAGGCTAACCTACTGTATAATAGATTAATCATTGTTATTAAATTATACAAGAATCATATGTATAAATATGATATCATATATGATATTTTAATATTGTTTTGTCAATAATATTTTAGTATTATAGACGTTTCAGGTGTTAACTGATTCATTTTCCTTTATATGCTTTGTTACGTAATACGTGTTTATTATGGATAGGTTGTATCTTATTAATATCCACAATGATATCAAGCCCTTAAAAAATAATTTTATTCATATAAATAGAATTATCTTGAATGGATATGATGTAGAAATGAATCTCATTGCGTTTGTGGAGACGGTAATCCGTACGCACGCAAGAACACTACTTCCATTTTATTTTCATTTTAAAGGGAATTAAAACCAAATTATACATAAGTATATTATTATTACAGTATAATAATGTATCTTATATATGTTACTTAAGTTCATTAACACCTTCCTTTATACATTCAATGTATGGTGTCAACGAGTCATATCACTTTGAGGTGGCGGCAGTCCGCACTTCCTCAAATGAAATTATCTTATATATATACAACATGAACCGAATAATGGTATGATATAAAATGGAATTACATAAGATTATATATAAAATAAATATCATTAATATCATATTTAGTTACAATTCCATCATAATGAACACCATGAGAGGTGGTAGTAGATAATTGAACAATCATCATTTCGTGAGGTGTTTGGTTTCCATCCACAGAAACATTATTTTCTTCACCCATTAGATGGAGGTGTGTGTAAGTGTAGTTAGAATAATTCTCATTAAAATATCCTAGTATATTTTTTATATAGGTGTTGTTACAATAGAAAAGAATATGAAGAGTTTAGGGGTTGGAGAAGTAAAATAATAGAAAAGAAGCTAAGAGAAATCGTTACCCTTAATTTGGGTAACTCCCTTTGGTTTGAACCAAAAAGGACTCTTGAAGTGCCTTATGCCTAAGTTAAGGCTTTTAGGAGGATGAGGGGGATATAGGGAGATTAATTTGGTAGAGTTTGGTCGAGCTAAAATTTTTTAGAGGTCTGAGAAATTGGTTAGAAGTGGTGTTCTTTTATAAGGGGGAGGAGGGGCTCTTTAGAAAAAAATTAAAGTATTATTTTATAATAAATTAATATTCGGTTTATAATGGCTCCAAAGTTGATTATTAAAATTCTATGTTTGGGATAGGTTGATAAAAACTCAACCAATAGGTTTTAGACAGGTTTGAGTCACTTTATTAACCTTATATTATTGTTTTAACTCTTATTTAATTAGTTTGACACTTACCATGTCACTTTGTATTTTTATATTATATAGGAAATAAACATACTATATACTTACATGATACCCACAAGTGGTACATTAATGATACACATATCATGATATAAGTCCTTTGGCCGAACCTTATATTTTTAGGAATAGAATATCAATTAATAATATAATATTTGTTTTAAAAACGCTTTTATGTCAATTTTGGCACTATTGGGTATTTTGTTTTTGATAAACTCATAACAACATTATTACTTTTAAATTAATTCATATAAACAATAATAATATGTCATATTAACCTAGAAAATTATTGGAATTCATAAAGAGTCTCAAATTTCATTTATTTGGGTATTTATAATATCAACTATCTTAATCTTTCATTAATACAGTAATTATTACATCATCATTGTGTCATAAATAAATTAAATTATTTAATGTCTAAAAATTATACATAAAATACCATTATGTAGGAAATAGTTTTTTTATTTCTAATGAATATTTATAGTAAAAAATATTACTTATATAACACCATATAAAAATTAATTACTAAAATGTTTTTTTTGATGTCAATTTTGCCTTTACATTAAATTAATTAATCTAAAATGTAATTATCATTCATTAGTGGCTCCATGGGCTCCCAAAATTGACCCAAATATGCCCATGGTCGGCCATTACTCATCCAATAAGTTTAGGACTTGTGTTAAGGTAATTTTGAATTATTACAATATTCTTTTTACCTTGAATTACCCTATTTACCTTTAACCGCAGTAAATAAATGTAAAAAATTATTATTCACCAAATTTTTTTTATCTTATTGAACCAAATTTTACTCATTGATTTTAACTGTGTCTCTTGGATTTTTGAAATTCCACTCACAGAAGTGGTAAAATGAAGTATTATGTGAATTTGCAAATTCTCCGAGGAGGGGGGGTAAAAGACAGTGAAATGTTCTATAAAAATTTTATATATCTAAAATTATTATAAACTGACACCAATGAATTAAATTGAATTTATATAGGTATTATGTATCTATTTTGATCTAAAATAAATTTAAACAAAATAACTAATTATTTAAATAATAATTCGTGTCTAAATGATAACTTAGTGTTTTTTCACTATTCATCAAAAATTGAACGTTTTCAAAAAAATACCAACAATTAACCCTAGGATAATTTAGATATTCCTAATCCAAAAATGAAGCCTATTTTACCAAATTAAAAACATAGAAGTTGAATTTGTTAATTTAAAATTAATTATCGTTGTCAATACCAAAAGGCATATTTTTAGGAAACAATATCTATCAAAAGATTGGCACTTGTTTATGTCTAATATCAATGTGAAATTACTCACAATGACAATAATTGGATCAAATGGTAAAAATATAATCTAATTATACTTCCAAACCATTAAAATATATAATTCAACACTTTAAATTATTTTGAATAAAAAAGTTGTTTTCAGTTACAATATAATAATTTTCACTATTAACCCAAATATGAAAGTTATCAGAAAAACACCAAAAATTTATTGAAACTAAATTATTATGTACCAATTCTAAACAAGAAATTTATTTTTTCAAATTTAATATATAAAAGTTTCAAATTTTGGATTTAAAAAGGGCTCTCCATTAAAAGGCGGTAAAATTGTATTTTTTGAAAAATACTTCTCTTATCTGAAAAAAATGTATTTGTTCTTATATTATGTCTAATAAACTCATAATATGGATTATAAAATTATAAGGATAATATATAGTTCAAAATTCAGTTAATACTATTCATAACTGCTTTTGAACGGCTAGTTTGGTAAGTCATGATGCGCTTGAACTCCGTGTTGCTTGTAGTGCCAGTTATTGCATTACTTTGAAGAAATAACATACTCTGAAATCTTGGGTTGTTAAAAATAATATTACTGATATGAAGATAATACCTTACCTTAATTTTTAATAAGACTCTAGATTTTCTATATTACTTTTGAATGAGAACTGTAAGATAAAAAAGAAGTTATAGAAAGAAAATTTGAGAAGATATATTTTAACAATAGAAGTATCAGATATTTCAAAAGATCTTTATCTGAAAACTATTGATTTTGGTAATATTTCTAATAACCTTATGGAAGTTTATTCGTAGAAGGATAAACATTATATGGATCTTGAAATTATTATTTCTAAGAAAAATGTATTAGTGTCTAACTTAATTTTTAAAACTAATGATTATGCAGATAAGTATTTAGTCATCAGACTAAAAAATAAAATATTATCCTTAAAGATAATATTTTTAAATTTCACTTATGGTAGAAATGAATTTGATAAATTTTACTCAAAACATCATCCCCAAAAAAATAGTTCTGGATTTGTTTATTCTCATTCAAAACCAGTTATTAGTCATAACTATTTTTCTCCCCAATGTGCTCCTTTTTTCACTAAGTGTCAATGTGGTGATAATTGGGAGAAAAATGTTTCTCTGAATAAAACCCAATACTTAGGTTTTTATAGATCATAAATTTATATAAAAATTTGGATACCTAATATTTTACTTTCAAACAATTCTTGATCCAAGAATGTTCATATTCTGAAAGTTTAATTGCTTTATTTTAAGGAAAATAATGGATGTTCAAACAATAATTTATTTTGAATGGGTAGTGGATGTTTCTGTAACATGAATGGTAAAAAACATTCATGGACAATATTATTAATATGAAAGAAGCAAAAGTAACTTTAAAAGATAATGATATAAGAGAAATTATTGGTATAAGTAATATTGTTCTTCTTAGAAAAGCTTTAAATTGAAATGTTTTATTTTATAAATGTCTTAACAAGAACAATATAAACATAATAAAATTATTTGATGATGGTTACCTTATGAATTCTAGGAATGATAAATGTCTAGTAAACAATTCCATGAAAGATTTTATTCTCTCTCCCTATAGGATTGATAATGTTTATAAACTAATCCTAGAAGACCATAGGTGTAACATCCTAGGTAAATAAAGAATATAAAATTTTCATATTTATTATTATTTTGATTTAAATATTAATTTTAATTTTAATGGGATTATATTTTTTATAGATTACTCAATACACAACAACATGTTTCTCAGAAATCTTATATTGTACATAATGTTGAGTTATTCTGAAAAATAATATAATAATATTAATATTTTAAATAGTAGTTAACGCCTAGCCATTGTATTGGAAGGAATGAATAGAACTAATTATAATATGATTATGCATGTTTTCTAAATGATTTTACTTTTTATCCAATAAATTTTAGAGGCTTAAAATAAGAATGAATCTGACTTGAAGCGTGAAATACTCTAATATTTTTTAAAATGCCGATTTACTTCTTTTTGATGGGGAACCGATTTTAAAAAATTTCTTTCTCACTTTTATATATTCCATTTGAAAAAAAACTTCTTATTTTAAAGTGGGACATTTAAATTTACTTTGGGTAAATTTTTTGTATTTTTTCTGGTAAAGATCATTTTTTTAATGAATAGTGAAAATTACTGCATTTTGAGTCAAATTGCCTTTTCATCTGGTTTATTTTTATTGTTACATTGTATTTTTAATTTTATTTAAAAATTTAATTGGATTATATATTTATATTCTAATCCAATTTTTATAATTGAATGTAATTTCACATTGAAATTGGAAATAAAAATATGTCAATTTTTTTGATAGTTATTATTTCTAAAAAACACCCATTTTGGATTTGACAACAGGAATTATTTATAAATTAATTTCTAAAAAATCTGTGTTTTGAATTTGGAAGATTGGATTCCATATTTGTAATCATAATGTCCAAATTTTGGAAATAGATATCTTTTATTTTTATAAATTATGAATAGTAACTTCATTAAATAATTTATTTACTATGGTTAAAGGTTAAATCTGGTAAAAAAGGGTAACAAATAATAAAATAAAGAATTTAATTACGCTAACACATGTCCAAACCCTATTGTCTAAAACATGTCCGACCATGTGTATCCTTGAGTTTATTTTGGGACCCCATGGAGCCACATGTAATTATAATAATAAAATTATTTCCTTCATCATGGTAGTTTATATTTAATTTTTAGACAATAAATAAATAAATTTAATTATGAAACAATGGTGTTGCGGTGATTGCTTCATTAATAAATGATTCAAATAAATTATAATATAAATGTTAAAATAAATGTAATTTGGTTATATTGATATCCTACATGAATTTCACTATTTCTTAGTTACATGTTATATTGTATTAATTAATTTTATTCAAATAAATCATGTTGTTTTGGATTTTTAAAAAACTCATGATATGAATAGTTTCAAAATTGAAAAAATTCATATTTGAAAATAGAAAATATTTTATTAAATATTATAAAATTTAAAAAAAATCTAAGTTTCACACAAATAGTTATCATAAGTCTAAAATATTATTATTGACTCTTTAATTGGAAATTTTTCATGTCTTGGTAACTATTTGGATTCTCAAAGTCTTGAATTCTCGATAAATGTGGTCAGAGTAAAAAAGGGTTAAATAAAAATGATAAGGATTAAAAAATATCCAAAACCTATCAAAATAATATTGGATGATTTTATTTAGAACAATACAAATATTATTATCGAATTTAATGAGTTTTGGACCTTTTTAGATAGAAAATAATTTTATAATAAAATAATACTTTCAAACATTCCAAATGAGACCCTCCGCCATTAAAAAAGGCCATCACCTTAAACCCATTGCTAACACCTATGAAGCCTCTTGGAATTCCTAAAAAAATCTCCAAGAAGCTATCAACATCCTTATATTAATCCTAGAATATTTCCCCTAGGTATAAGGCAATTTATGAAAGCCTTTTGTCTAAAATCAAAGAGAGTTACACGTTTTCAGACGTAGCGTCTTATCTAATTTTTTTTCAATTATTATACATCTTCACTCCATATTATATTATTTTTATTTGATTAAATGAAAACAATAGTATACTAAATATAATAGTTTTTTGTTATGATAATTATTATAACTACACTAACACACACCTCTATCTAATGGATTTATAGCACACTGTTTATTTGGACAACAAACTACTACCTCACGAAGCGATGATTACTCAATTATCTCCTACCACCTTTAATGGTGGCCATTATGATGGACATATTTTTATATGTGATATATATTATATTTATGTTGTCCATATTCATCATTATTTTTAGTTTCTATAATACTATTATGGTTTCCATAATGGGTAAATATGATAATTTTAGCTTAGAAAGTGTGGACTACCACTCCTCAAAGTGATATGACTTGTTCATTCAATACATGGATTGTATAAATTATGGTGTTGATGAAATTATGTAAAATATATAAAATATGATATTATACTGGAAATATAATATTCCTATGTATAATTTATTTTTCATTCCTTTGAATATGAAAAATAAATATAAGTAGTGTTCATGCACACGTACGACTTACCATCTCCCAGAATGGTGATTTTCATTACTTATATCCTAATGTTATTGAATATTATTAATACATATATACTGGATATATATTATATTTAAATCATGAATACAATTATTTTGATACTGTACTTTCTACCACATGGACAATTTGTAATTAAAACCAGTTCATTTTTTACTCATGTTATGTACATCGACAAAATGTCTAATAAGAACTCAAATAATTAACTAATTATTTTAGAAAGGTAATAAGTGATATAAAAGGAATACTAAACTTTCAAAAGGTTATGAATCAATTATAAATTTACTAAATCTTATTATTCATGAAAAATGAGGAATGTACGAGACAAGTCAGACTCAAGGTAAAGAAACCTTTCACCCTCCTCTTATAGTCAGAGACTTATTTTATGTTATGTCTTTAAATTAGAATTTTCAAATGATAGGATATATTAATATATATCCTTATTGATGTAAATTTTATTTCCATTTTATTATAGACCCTTTTTTCTCACATCAACACATTTTATGAATTTTTATGTGATACTGTTAGGTTGCCGAATTTTTGTAAGGGAACTTCTTAACCCAATTTCAAATATTTGGGTTGAATTTCTAATTCTAGATTATGTAGTGATATGAATATGTGTGAATGACCTTTGATTTTTTCACATAATATCCACTTATATTGGGTGTATTTATATTTTTTACACATAATTATGTCATTGATATATAATTAATCTAATGGTACAATCTTTTTAAGGGACTACGTCTCAATCTACATTCATTGAGGCATACCTTGATATTGTGCACCTTTATTAACCTATAAGGTGTATATAAAACCATTTTGACATTTTATATCTTGAATTTATATATTCTCATAATATTTATACTTTTATTTGATGTTATTCTTTAATGATTTTTATTCAAGAGTTTCTCAAGTGGAAAAGGATTCTTTTACTAAAACCTCATTTTAAATGTTTTAAATATTTAATATTATAAATACTTACCTTTCATATAAATGTATTAGAAATGATTTTAAGGATTTATGTATATGGACATGAGTGATTTAAAGTGTAAATTACTTTCAAAAGTTTCAGTGTGGTATATGACACATGGATTAAAATATCTTCTTTTTGAATGTTTTAAATGGATTGATTATATAAATATCTTGAACTAATATCTTGTGAATGCAATGTAGAAATGTTATATTTCCATTATTATTGTTTTCAACATGATGAATTTTTTATAGTTTTTGGGAATTGTTTACTTATATGGTTGGTTCTGTGCTAAACATAGGGTGGGTGATTCCAATATAGCTCTCCAATGCATTAGGTAACGTGATGGAGGTAAACGTTAATGTTTCTCCCAAGAGATTTAGGGAAAATACTGTGATGGGTATCCCAAACATAACTCCCTATTTAGTTGTGAAAGATAAAATTTAAGTATGTTATGTATGCCACAAATTACCTTTATGATTTATGATTTTAATGTACTATTCATAAATCTTATGATTTCATGAGGTATGATAAAGAGCTTATGTTTTATGATGGAAAAGTATGATTTCATTGATTTGTCTGTATTGATGGACTGATGGTTGCTTTCCTTATTTTATAACCCTTGTTATATTTTTAAACCCATCCCATGTTATTTAAATATTTTTTAGATGATATAAGGAAGGGTAAGAGAAATAAAGAATTCAAGAAGATTTATATCATGAAAATAATTCTTGTTTTTTTCTAAGAGTTTTTATTTTATGAAAAAATGGATACTGAGTAGAAGTTTCTACTTCTTAATATTTGTGATGTAATGTAATAGTTGTGTATTATTTCTCTAAAACATTAAACCTGAAAATATATTCAATGTGAATTATTAACATAATTCATGATTATGTAATATTTTTAAGGTTGGGGCCTTATAGTTGGTATTAGAGGTAGGGTTAGACAAATTTAGGGATTATGTGTTTTTTAGACATGTGGTTAGTTTCTATGTCTACTCTTTATGTTAAAACCTTATTTTGTAATTTTTTTAGATCACGGAAAATCTATTAAAAATGGAAGGAGGAGGATCTCAAAACACATTACTATCTATTCCGGATTACTTGATTGCAATAATTATTTCAAATTCATGTACATAAGATTCTAAAACATTTTCCAACATTCGGCTCACTTGCAAGAATTTGTTTGAGATATCAAACATCTTCGCTATACCTCGATACCATCAGGGATCATTGGCTGTATTTAATCAAATACTATTTTCTCAATATTTTAATATTTTAAAGAAAGGTAAATATTATC
Organism: Viscum album; assembly: GCA_963277665.1. Taxonomy (NCBI): domain Eukaryota; kingdom Viridiplantae; phylum Streptophyta; class Magnoliopsida; order Santalales; family Viscaceae; genus Viscum; species Viscum album. The sequence continues at coordinate 169,560,356 of OY728150.1, read as the reverse complement.
AAGGAATTTTCTAATAATTTACCATATCACAAGATTTTGAATCAAATTATGATATTGAAAAGGGTACTGAAGAAGGAAACCCTTTCACAACAGATTTTTATTTTCTTTTAAATTATCGTCTTTCAATACATACTTATGGTATTTTAAAAGTACCATTTATTAAAATATTAAACCTATATTCAGTCCGAATATTTTATCAAAATCATGTTTTATCTGATGTTTTGAAATTATATGTCATACATGGTTATTTTTCGAAACTATGTTTTTTGCAAACACCCATATAACCCAAGTTTTACAAGGTATATTTTGACGAAGGAAGAAAATGTTTTTTAAAGATCTATAAATCTTTGTTTCAATGCATAGACCTTCTAATTACATGAAAAAGATGATGATGAAACCATATAGACACCAAGATCATGTTATGATGTTATTTCTTTGGGAAATGGTTTTATATTATCAGATGGAGGTGAAATAAAAAAGATGAGAATATATTTAAGACTTCATGAATTAAGATGTTCAGTTATTAATGAGTTAGAATGAAAAAGATTTGTATAAGGAAACCTTTTAGGTTAAAACATGTTAAGGTTATTTTCATGTTTTACCAAATGGACATCCCATAAGATGGGGGACAACCCATCACATCAGACAAAGCTAAGGGAATCAAACCCACAACCAAAGTGCGACTGTGATTTATTACCTACAACTAACCTACGTGAAGTCTCTAGTTAGTATTACTTATTATTTTTAGTTATATGATTTTATGGATCAATAATAATTTGATTTATGATCTTATGTTTTATCAAATGGATATCCTCAGTATAAGAAAATTATTTGGTGATTAAGTGATAAATATTATTTTGGAAGAAGTTTTATCTTTTGGGAACACTATATTCCAAAGGAAAATATAATACTATGTGATTTCATTTGAGGCGTAATGGTAGAATTTTAATTTATAAGAATCAATTTATTATTGTGATCATATAGTAATTTAGGTTATTAATGGAAATAATTAACATATCATAGAGAATATGTGATTTGTATAATTACTTTTTAGAATGAGACTTTTAGAGTAGCAGATGTTATTTGGAGATAAATGTTATGATTTTTTGTGGAAGAATATGTGATCCAATCCTTTAGAATTTTGGGTTTCAAATATAGTTTGGATTACTTTGAAGAATTTTAAGGATAATTCTTTATTGAACGGTCTTTTTTGAACGTTTTGAATTGTTTGTCAAATTTTGGAGATTAAGAGTAGTATTTCGTTTTATGGAATATTATCATTTTTGGGGATTATCAGATATTTTTCTAACCATTATGGTTTTGGTTAATGTCGAAAGATATAGGAAATAGATGTTTTCTCTTTTTTGGATTATGTTATTCTATTAGAATTTTATTATAGTGTTTCATGTGTTACAAAGTCATCTTGAATACTCATTATTTGGAGAAAAATTCATTTTTGGTAGAAACTTATTAAAGGATGAAACTGTACATGAAAAGTATGTATATTTCCTTATTTTCTTAGTAATTTTCAAAAATAAATTCCTCAAATTTTTTAAAAGGAACATAATTTTTTTTTCTCCGTTCACTTTTCTTACTGGGGAATCAAAGACCATTTAACCCATCACATGTTTGTGATTTTTTGGTGGTTAAAATTATCCTAATCATGTTTTTTATCACTCTCCACCAGAACTTGACACTTATTTTCTCCTATATATCCATGTTTTCCAACACGGAATCATAGTATGGGTTATCTCGGCTGAACATTGTACTTCTCTTCCTTTATTTTAAAATGATAGTTTTATTGACTCTTTTTCCGATGGGGGACATTCAAAGAAGTTTCCAAGAACAATTTCAAAATTCTGAGGACACAATTCCAAAAAGAGGGGATGAATGTAACATCTCAGGTAAGTAATGAATATAATATTTTATTAGTCATCAGTATTGTGAATGAAATATTAATTTTAATTTCAAGGGGATGCTATTTCTGATCGCATACTCCAAACGCAACAATGGGTTGTTTTGAAATAATATGTTTCACACAACATTTAGTTTTGACAAAAATAATATAATAATATTATTATTTTAAATGGTAGTTAATGACTCGCCATTATATTGAAGAGAAAGAATATAATTAAGTACAATATTATTACACATGTTTTTTAAATGTTTTTACTTTTATCCAATAAATTTTAGAGGCTTAAAAAAAGAATGAATGTGATTTTATGCATGAAATACTCTAATATTCTTTAAAAGGCTGATTTACCACCTTTTTATGTAGAACCCTTTATAAATAATCTTTTTTCACTTTTATATGTTGAAATTTAGAAAATAAACATCTTATTTTGGATCTATAACTTTAAATTTACTTTGGGTAAATTTATGGTAATTTTCTGATAAAGTTCATTTTTAATGTATATTGAAAATACAACATTTTAAGTCCAAACTGTCTTTTAATATGATTTATTTATATGGATAAATTTTCTTTTTAATTGGTTTTAAAATTTAATTAGATTATATTTTTATCATTTAATACAATGTTAGTCATTTAATGTAATTACACTTTGAAATTGGACATAAACACATGCCAATCTTTTGATAGTTATTATTTATTAAAAACACACTTTTTGGTGTTGACAACGAGGATTAATTTTAAATTAATTTCGGGAACTTATATGTTTTGAATTTGGAAAAATGGATTCTATATTTTGAATAAAGAGGTCTAAAATGTGTAAATAGGTAACTTTTATTATAAGACATTATTAATAATAACTTCATTTATTTATCATGGTTAAAGCGTAAATTTGGTAAATAAGGGTAAAAAATAATATTATAATAAAACTAAATTACACTAACACGTGTCCTAACCCTATTTTATGATATATATCCGACCATGGGAATCATTTAGTCGATTTTGGGACCCCATAAATGCACTTATAAGTTAAAATGCCACTTTATAATAATTAATTTAATGTTAAAAAATTCTAACATAAACATATATCTTGTAGTAAAATAATTTTTATAGGGGGTTATATAAGGGATATATTAGACTATAAATATTAACTAGAATTATAAAATGTTTTACTACATCATGTTCTTTTATTTATAATTTTTACAAATTAAATAAACAATTTAATTATGACACAATGTTGATGCAGTGATTGCTTCATTAATAAAGGATTCAAATAAATGATATTATAAATTAAAAAAAATAAATTTGGTTATTTTAATATTCTACATGAATTTTATGGATTATAAATACATGTTATGTTTTTTTAATGAAGTTTTTTCAAATAAATCTTGTTGGTTTGTATTTTTAAAAAAAGTCATGAAATTAATAGTGTCAAAATTATAACAATTCATATTTTGAAATATAAAATATTTTATTAAATATTAAAAATTTCAAAAAATATTATATTTGAAAAAATAGTTATCATAAGTCTAATATTTTATCAGTGACTCTTTAATTTGATATTTTTCATATATTGGAAACTATTTTGATTCTCAAACTATTAAATGATTGATAAAATGATAAGAGTAAAAAAGTGATAAATAAAAAAGATAAGGATTATAAAATATCCAAAACCTATTAGCTTGTCTGAACTCTGATCAAATAATCAATAAACACCCAAATATTTCTCCTAGATTATATCCTCCTTGGAATAAGTCAATTCAAGCAAGCTGATTTTCACAAATCTATGGGAGTTAAACTTTTTAAGAGGCAACATATTCTCTAAAATTCCTTTCAATTATTCTATATCTTTAATCCCTATTCTATTATTTTTATTTTATTAAATTACAAAAAAAATGTCATATGTATCCTAGAATGTTTTTATGATATGTATAAGAACAATAGTCACACACACCTCCATCTAATGGATTTAGAACATACTGTTTTTGTGGACCGGATACTAATGCCTCATTGAACGATGATTGTTCAATTATCTCCTACTACCTTTCATGGTGTCCATTATGATGACACTGTATTTATATGTGATATATATTATATTTATATTGTCCATATTCTTCTGTATTTTTCATTTATATCATACATTTATGTTTTCCATAATTGGTAATTATGATAATTTAATTTGAGAAAGTGCGGACTACCACCCCCTCAAAGTGATATGACTGGTTCATGCCATACATGATACGTATAAAGGATGGTGTTAATGAACTTATATAACATATATAAAATATGATATTATACTGGATTATAATATATCTATGTATAATTTTGTTTAACTCCATTAAATATGAAAAATAAATGAAATCTGTGTTCATGCATACGTACGACTTACCGTCTCCATAAATAGTGATTTTAATTTCTTATATCCTGATGTAATGGACTATTATAAATAAAGATATACTAGAAATATATGATATTTAAATCATGAATTCAATTATGGAGATAATGTACTTTTGACAAAATGGGAAAATTGTAATTATAACAAGTTTAATTTGGACTCAAGTTCCGAACATCGACCAAATGTACGATACGTACTCAAATAATTAACTAATTGTTGTAGCAAGGAAATAAGTGATATAAGAGGAATAATAAACATTTAAAAATTCTTAATCATGTATAAATTAACTTAATTTTACAATTCAGTATGAACAAGGAACATACGAGACAAGTAGGACTCGAGGTAAGGAAACCATTCACCCTCCTTTTCTAGTAAAAGAATTATTCTATGTTATATCTTTAAATTTATATTTTCAAATGTTGGGATATGTTATTAAATATTCTTATTGCTGAAAATTTTATTTCCATGGGATGAGAGACCCTTTTTTCTCTCATCAACTCATTTTCTAAATTTTTATCTGACGCTTTAGGCTGCCAAATTTTTTAAGGGAGTTTCTTAACCCAATTTCAATACTTTGGGTCAGACGACTACTTCTTGATTATGTCATTCTATGTATATGTGTGAAAGAAATATGATTTTTTACACATAATATCCTCTTATATTGGGTGCATTTATATATTTTACACATAATTATGTCACTGATTTATCCTTATCTAATGGTACAATCTTTGTAAGGGAATACATCTCAATCCTTTTTTATTGAGGAATATTTTGTTATTATAAACCTTTATTATCCTTTAAGCTGTATATAAATTTTTTGTGAAATTTTATATCATGAATTTATATAATCTCAAGATAATAATAGTTTTATTTGATTTTATTCTTTAATGGTTTTTATTCAGGAGTTTATCAAGTGGTAACAAATTCATTAACTAAAACATTATTTTAAATGTTTTATAGATTTAATCATTTAAATCCTTCTCTTTCATGTCAATGTTTTAGAAATGATTTTAAGGATCAATTTTTATGGACATGGGTGTCTTAAAGTGTAAATTACTTTCAAAAGTTTCAGAGTGGCATGAGTCCCTTGGATTCAAAACTCTTCTTTTTGAATGTTTTATATTAATTGATTATATCAATATATTGAACTGATATCTTGTGAATGAAATTTCAAATTATTATATATCTTTTATGATTGATTTCTGTGTTATGAATATGTTTTTTTATTGACAATTTTTTACGTATATGGTTTTTTCAGGGATAAACCTATGGCGGGTGGGCCCAAGATAGCTTTCCAATGCATTGGTTAATGTGACAGAGGTAACCATTAATGTTTCTATTATGATATTTAGGGAATATACTATGATGGGTATTCCAAATGTAACTCTCTACATAACTGTGGAAGCTAAAATGTATGTATGTCTTGGATTACACAACTTAGCTTTATGATTTATGATTTCTATGTGCTATTCATAAATCTATTCTTTTCATGAGGTATGTTAAAGAGCTTATGTTTTATGATTGAAAAGTATGATTTCATTTATTTATATGTATTGATGGACTAATATTTTATTTTATTTTCCCAATTTATAACCGTTAAGGTTGGGGCCTTATAATAGGATCCAATACCTAACATACCGTAGTGGGAAGGAAGATCAATTTTGGTTATGTAATAGAAGACTATAAAATCTATCACATTAGGAACCTATGAACACATTCAAAGAAAATACTTGTTAAGTTTCTACGATAGAATAGATTTGATTCTGTAATAGTTTTCATCATTTTTAATATGGAAAGAAACATAAGTCAATCTTTAAATCAATTAGTGAAGTCTCAACTTTTGATGCTTTACAGCTAGTGCATATTCATATTTTTAGTCAAACACAAACTAGAAGTATTGGAGGAAAATACTTTGTAAATTTTTAAAAGATGATTATACTATATTTACATGGGTCTATAATCTATCAAGGAAATATAATGAATTTTCATATTTTAAGTATTTTTCAGCTAATGTTAAAAATGCGAAAAACCTTTAATTTATTACTATTCATAGATTTCATGAGGGAGAATTTGAAAATTCATATTTTGAAACTTATTGTAGAAATAAAGGCAATAATCATAACTTCTATAATCTAAGAACTCCTAAAAAATGGTGTTGTTGAAAGAAGAAAAAATATAATTCAAGTAATAAATAGATCCATGTGGATTGAATATTTTATTGCTAAAACAATATGGGCATAATCTATTAGTAAAATGTGTTATATTATAAATCAAGTTTTAATCAGACCTTTTCTTAATACAACACCTTATGAATTGAGGAATGGAAAAAAAACTAAAGTTTCTTACTTCAATGTATTTGTATGAAATTTATTCATATTGAATACTAAAGACAACATACATAAATTTTCACCCAAATCTGATGAAGGAATTTCCTTAGGCTACACCACTACTTCTAATGCTTATATAGTTTTTAATAGAAATTATTGTACTATTGAAGAAACAGAACATGTTAAATTTGATGAAACTGGTCCCTTTTTATAAATAACCCAAACCTAAATCTTTAGATGTGTTATAAGAAATTTATTATTATCCTTTGATGTATTATTCTCTTAATAAGGAAAATAATCAAGAAAATGTATCTGAAGTAATTACCCTAGAATATATTTTACCATATATTGATGAACTGGTTTTATGAAACCCAAATAAGTTGTTTCATAATAATAATCCTATTGATTGTATCATTGGTGATGTATAAAAAACAATATGGACTAGAATTTTCTCCTAAATGAAGTTGAACATCTAGATCTTCTTTCCAAATTAGAACCTAATAGCACCAATGAAGGTTTAGGTGATGATTATTGAATTAATGTAATGCAAGATGAACTAAATTAATTCAAAAGGAATAATGTCTAGAACTTGGTTTAAAGGCCTAAAGAAACATCTATAATTGGAGTAAAGTGGATCTTCAAAAATAAATGTGATTAAAATGGAATCTTTTTAAGAAATAATGAAATATTAGTTACTAATGGCGGTAATAAACAAGATGAAATAGACTATGAAGAAACCTACACACCAAAATCAAGACCATAATCTATTCATATTCTACTAGCCTTTGTAGTATTCTTTAATACTAAACATTTTCCAATGGACATGAAGTGTGATATACATAATGGATATGTTCAATAGGAAGTTAATATTGAACAAACTCTTGGTTTGGATGACCTAAAACATATTGAACATGTTTAAAAACATACCAAAGGTTTTTATGGAAATAAAAAATCCCCTAGATCCCGATATGACAGACTTATATGATTTTTAATATAAAAAAAGTATTTTTAGGGAAGTGATGATCCAATCATTTTTATAAATGAAGATAAGAAAAATGTTTTGATTGTTCAAATTTATGTTGATGAAATTTTACTCAGATTAACTGTGAAGTCCGTAACTGATTCATTTTTAAATCACATGAAATCTTAGTTTGAAATGAGTGTGATGGGCGAGTTAACATTTTTTCTTGAATTTAAAATTTCCTAAAAACTAGAAAGAAATTATATATCTCAACATAAGTATAATAAATATATTATTAAGAAGTATGTGGATGGAAACACTAAAAGTATATGTTCTCTAATCAGTACCTCAAACAATCTTGACCTTGATGAAGCTGAGAAACTAGTTGAGCAAACATCTTTTAGAGGTATGATAAGAAGTTTATTACACTTTATAGTTAGTGATACATAATTAATTGTTTTAGTATGATTACGTGAAAGATATGAATCTAATCTAATTTAATCCCATTAAAAATAATTGAAATTAATTTTTTTTCTATTTAAATGGAACCATGGATCTATGACTTTTCTATTCCTCTAGAAATGGTTTTTTTCTGATGCTGGTTTTGGTGGATGAAGAATGTATAGGAAAATTGCATCTAAAACTTGTGATTTCTTAGGAGGTTAATTAGTTTGTTGTTCATATAAGAATAAACACTCAGTCACACTTTTCACTACTGGAGATCAATATGTAGCAGTTAGAAGTTGTTGGGATCAAGTATTGTGGATGCAACACACACTCACAGACTATGACATGAGTTTTACAAAAACACAGATAATGTGTGATATTACCTATTCCATTACCCTAAGAAAAAATCCTACACATCACTCCCTTGAAAAGCACATAGAAAGAAGAAATCACTTTCTTAGGGATCATACACTTAGAAGAGATACTACTTGATAAGTTATAGGAATGCAAGTCCAAATTTCTGACATATTTACAAAATCAATAACCTATTGTAGATTTGAATACATTGAAGAAAAGTTAGGATTGATAACCACAAGTTAATCATTTATATTTACGTTTTGTTGAAACATATCTAATTACATTAATATACTTCTTTTCATAGGTGGAGTATATATGTTTATTCATTTATATTTCCTTTTCCAATTTTTTTTATAACATAAAATTTTCAGAAGATTACATTTTGTACTTCCATAATATTTTTTTAGAAACTAAGTTTTATAAGAAGAACTATATTAACATTGAAACTTATTTTCAACCAAATTTTTCTTTACTTAAGTCATCAGAATTGAATTTTCTTTTCTTATTGGCATTTATATTTCATTTTATAAAAATTTATCAGATTCAATTTCCTTAAATTCATATTTTTTCTTAAAAACTCAAAAGATCAGAACCTACTAATCCTTCTTCTATATTGATATCAACCATCAGATCAGAATATACTAATATCAACCATAGGATTGATTTGGTAATATGAAACATCACTATGATGCATATATAAAGGACCGCTTATTTGTATCCCACACCGGTTCTCTCACTATTTTTTTGTTGGAGCTCTTTTGCCCTTCATGTTCTCTACTCAGATTTACATTTTAACTTATGCTCCTAATGTCTCTTGAAGTTTCCTCATAAACTTTGATGGCCTCCAACAAGGAACTCAAGGAGTGGATAATTTACCGAGAAAGTTTGGTGGACCTAAATTTTGTTTCAAAGTATGATTCTCTAATTTTAAAAATTATAAAGAAAAATATTTGGGAAAGTCTATGCATAGACAAATCAAATAATCAGAATCGGGTATATCCTGATCTTCTTATATAATTGTATGATATAGTTTATTTTTTTTGAACAAGGAGGAATATATATTTTTTCTTTCAGGAGTTATGGGAAGACTTATTCCTTTTTTTCAATAAGATAGCTAGTATCTTGGATATACCTTATGATGGTGAAAGAATATTTTTCTCAAAAAAATTTCCAGAAAAGGAAGGAAATTTTTAGAAGGATAAAGAAATTGAGTGTCTTGGAAATAATAGAGTAAATTATCAAAATATTTCTCATCTTTAAACCATTTATAGATTGGTAGTTATATGGATGAAAGGTTTTATGATTCGAAGAATGAGAGACATGGATTCCCTTATGAAATGCGATATCTTCATGATGGATATCATGGTGAATATAAGGAAGATAAACCTCTTCAAGTACATCATTTTAACCATCATAAATAATAATAATTGAACAATAAAATCTCATATCCTAATGTATCTTGCAATCTTGGAGAAGATTATTATCTTGTGCTAAAAATAATTCAAAATTACCAGCATCATAAAGGCCAATGTTTTCATGATTTTTTTTAAAGGGATGATAGTTTGAGAAGAATGAAGATTGGTTTTAGTATTAAGACATGTGAATTATCTGAATTTCCTGATACTGATGATCAATCTATCAACAAGAATGGCGGAGTAGGAGAAAACTCCAAAGAAAAGGAATGATAATGAACTAGAACCAAAACATAATGTACCATCACCTGAGTTAGTATTTCCTCCACCCAAGATGAAAAATAAAAATAAATTTTTAGATGAAGTGGTATCTCAATAGAGAGAAAAGCTGAAGAAGAAATAAAGAGATGATGTGTTTTGGGTTAGACCCTGCTGAGACTAAAGCCTTAAAGATTCAAACAGCTTAAGTGCTTCAGAAGAAAGTGAAATTGAAGAAGTTAGAGAAAAAGATGTTAGAAGAAAATATTATTAAAGAATTTCTTAGGGATATAGAGAAGGAATCCAGGAATGTTTAGCTACCATAATCCGTTTTTCTTGAACTAATGTAAATTGAAACACCGAATGGAGATAAGAGAAACACTACTATAAATATAGCTGTTACCAGTTCTAAAAAAGGGAAATAATAGCGCAAGAAAAGCTATCTTAATCGAGGATAAGACAGGGTCCCTTTTATCAATGCTCATAAAAGAACAAATAAAGTTCCCTTTTAATAGGTGCTGAAGAAAGCACTGATAAAAGGTGTCATTTATCAGCTCTAAAAATAGATGATAAAAAGGTCCTTTATCCGCATTTTTTAGCACTGGTAAAATACAAATTTTATCAGCACTTTTTTAAAGTGATGATAAAAGTCAAAAAAAATTATATTTTTTCAAAAAAATAAATATTACTAAGGGTAGCTTTTAATATCTATTGACCCCCATTTTATCAGTCCTTGGCAGAGCCCCTTCCTCTCACCCCGTATGCTGCACTTGCTCGTGCAACCCACTCCCACTTTCCTGTGCGCCCTTTCTTCCACTAGAACATGAACCCGAGACCCCCCCCTTGCGTGCCTGTACCTTTACCACTAATAAATTTAGTTCTTTTCTCCATTTAATGATAAATCTATCTATATATTGTTTTATTTATTTGTATATTAATATAGATTCATATTAATATAAATATATTTTGTTATTTAAATACATATATATTTATTCATATATTAATATATATATTTATTCTTATAATAATATATATTTATTCATATATTAATATATATATTTATTCTTATAATAATATATATTTATTCATATATTAATATATATTTATATCTCTCAATATATATATTTAGTTATAATTTTTTATCCATATATTTACTTGTTTATTAATATATATTTATAAGATTAGTTTTTAATACATTTATAAATTATGTTTTTATGTGTGTTTATAAATAAATAATAAAATGTTTACATACATACATACATATGTATATACGTACATATATACAACACACACATATATATTTACGAATAAATACATATATATGTGTATATGAAAATCCATAGAATGATAAAACAACCATAAGATATAATCTAGAAGTCTATTTCAACTCCACAACCAGTCAAATGAAAGAATATGAAACTACCATTGATATGATATGTGGTACGGACCTAATGGACCCATCAATCAGATGTTATAGCTGTCTGAATGTTCATGAATCGGGGTATCCTGACTAAAAACTCAGTTTTAGAGGCCTTATGAGCATTATTTGGCCTCAAAGAATGGGACAGAAGGTACATTCATTCTCTAGAATGTAGAGATCATAATACGCATTGATTTTATATGCTGTAGAGCTTAAACAGATACTTGGATCAAAAGTTATTATCATTTGAATTTTGAGTTACATTTTCAACTTATTTTAGATCTTTTTTTTTGATTTTTCATGTTTTCAAGTGGTTATTAAATGATTATTAGTCAGTTATAATTAAAAAATTATTAATTAATAATAATTTTAAAATATTTTAAATCCATTTTCACTAAATTTATTATATATTAAAAGTAAAAGTCTATTTATACTTATCTAACAAATATTTAATATATATATATATACATATTGTATTTATATCAATATAAGTATACATATATATCAATATATTATTTTTCATGAAAAATTATATTTTTTGAAATGTAAACATTATCAGCACTATAAAAAAGCACTGATAAAGCCTCACTTTATTAGCGCTGCTAAAAAAAGCATAGCTAACGGGCCCCCCAATAACAGTGCATTTTTATCACGGTTAAAAGTTCCCTTTATTGTCATTTTTTAGCGATGATAAAGGTTCATGCTGCAGAAACCTAGTTTTGTTGTAGTGAAGGAAAGTTATTTCGATTTCATAACCCATTTTTGAAGTAGAAGAAGCCTATCAATTAGAAGAAGAATAATAGGAATATGTATGTGATGTTGTAATTTGAATGTTGGATGAATATCGAGAGAAGGAGATCCCTTCTCACAAGCTATCAATATGAACATCCCAAGCTAAATCAACCCGAATAATTTTAGAAGAACAATTAGTTCTGAAAAATGAAAATGCTCTTCATGAAGTTGATAAACCATCAGATAATGAGAGTATTAATCATTATTTTATTCATCATGGAGATGATAAATAAATTAGTGAGAAAGGATCTGATTAAGAAGTTGATGATGATGATAAAATAAAACAAATCTCTAATTGTGAGCATGATACTCAAAATGTTGAGAAGGAAATCAATAATGATTATGAAGATAAGAAAGTGGTTGTTGATTCTCAAAATAAAGCTGTAGTTTCAAAATCCAATAAGGATGTTGTTGGAAAATCTAAGAGAACAGATGATGACCATGATATTGTTCACTCGTCGATAACAGAATCTATTTAAGAATCCTAATATTTTTAAAGGCATGATTTCATGGTTTAGTCCTTAAAGATTCTTGGGAATACCATTCCTTGATTTCCAATCATTGATTCCAGATAATAATTACATCCAAAAACAATCAATCAGAATTCAGATTCAATAATAATTATAATGGAAAATTTTATCAAATGAGATACAAAATTCCTGAGTTTTTAAATCTGTTATAATGTTCAAAGGAAATCTTGAAAAGAGATAATCAAGTGGAATATGTCAGTGATTTATGATCTTAAAATTAGGGATTATTTCACCGATTCAAATAAAGATTCCTTTGATAAGTATGATGAAACAATAAAGAACCTTTCAACAAGTATTTCATAAAATCTAAATGAAGATCATTTTAGCTATTAATAAAAATATAAAGATATGAATGGGAAGCAGAATTCTATTGATTTAAATTTGAAAAGGGAATGGGATCTCAAAGAATAATAATGGAAAAAAATGATCAGGAAGAGGTGATATACTCTAAAGTTGAAATTATTAAGTCTCAGGAACACCAAATCAAATATCTCAAAAAGAAAAATCAAAATTAGGCCCAGTTGATCTAGAAGTTTGAAGATAATCATAAAGAGCTAAAGAAAATGAAGGAAACACTAGAAATGTTGATGAAAAAGGATAAGAATAAGTATGAATGATTTTCTTTTAAACTAAAATCTTTTTTTGTATTTTATTTGTAAAAAATTTCTTCATCTTAATGAAATGTTTTATCATTCCATTGTTTTGTTTTGTAAATACCTAACCTTTCTGGTACAATTTTTTTATTTCCCTCTATTCCTTTTTGAAAATCACAATGGGGTAGAAAATAATAATAAATATAATATTAGGAAAGATATTTCTTAAGTAAGTGGGAGATTAATTATAAAAGAAATTATTAAGTAAGGAAGAAGTATTTTTTTTATGAAGGACAATAAGACGATCCTTAGAGATTTCATAACCCAAGGAAGAGTTCATCATATTCATCATGAGCCTTAAACAAAGTAAATAGGGGATAATAATTTCTTTTATGTTAAAAAATGTAATTTTCTAGTCCTTATATTCTTTAATGATTTTTTTTGTGATTTTAAAAAAGGGGAAGATTCTGGATTCAATATGTTCACTTATGACTTTTCCATTCCTTTATGTTTTAAAAATAAAAAACACATTTTCTTAAGAAAACTTATCTTACTCTAAGAATTATTTTCTTAATAAAAATTTTCATCATAAGAAAGGTTTTTCCCATTACCTTATTTTTTAATGAATTATATAATATTTTCTTAAATTATGTCTAAAAATAATTTTTTAAAATAAAAAACTGTGTCCATATCTAAACTAAATTCATCAGTTCCTCAGAATCCAATTTCCCCAGAATTGTGACACTGATTTCTTCTAAAATCTGATTCCGATTTCTTCTGAAATCAATCTCTGATTTCGGTAGAAATCAGACTCTGATTACTTTTGAAGCCAGACTCCAATTTCTTCAAAACTTAATCTCTAATTTGTTATAAAATCAGACTTTGATTTATCTTGAAATTAGACTCGGATTTCTTCTGAAATTAGAATCCAATTTCTTATCAAATTAATCTCCGATTTTTTTTGAAATGAAACATCGATTTCTCATGAAATCAAACACTGATTTATTTTTAAATTAGACACCAAATTTTTTGAAAACCAAACAGTGATTTATTCTTAGACAATACACTGATGTATTCTGAAATCAAGTTTTGATTTATTCAAAAAATCAGACTTTGATTTTTGAGAAATCAGATTCCAAATTCATAATAATCCAGACACCGATTTCTTCTGAAAGAATACTCCAATTTATTCTGAAATTAGACTCCAATTTATTTTGAAAATAGAATCTAATTTCATCAAAAATCAGATTCTGAATTCATCAGAATTCAGAATTCGATTCTCACTATCTTAAGAATACGATTAAATTATTTTCTTACAGTTACCTCATTTCTATAATGTAATGTTTCATTTTATCAGATCCTAAATTTGTTTATGTTTTTCAAGAATTGTAATGTTTCTCAATGTTTCTTACTAGAAACTATGTTTCATAATCTATTTTAAATAACAATTAGCTGTGTGTCATGTGTACATGTCCCTCTGAAATTTAAGGAAAACTATGACCATTTGAGGATGAAGTTGACCATTGAAATTCAGGCATATAAATACCCATATATTTGTATGAGATAGAATAAATTTTTTCTGTTGAGAGAATTTTATCTCTAGAATTAAGTGACACTCTGTAAGTGCTCTACCCAAACCTACCTTGTGGGAATGTTTTGAACAACTTGTTCAACCATGAAAAACTTGTTCAGTCTGCGTATTGTGACTGTAATTGTTTATGATCAATCGTGGGATTTTAAGGATATCAAGATAGAGGTTCTGATGAACTTAGAGATCAAGGGTTTGCAGGGATATAAAGTCAAATACCGATCTTCAAATCAATGGCTTACCCTAGTGTAGGTATGAAATACCTTCATAAAAATATAAATCAAGGGTCTTTTATCCAAGGTTGCTGGATACACTTCTCTTTTTGTTAAAATATTTCATATAAATTTCCTGTTTTGTTACAAGTTTTAATTATACTTATTTTTGTTAAATAAATAAAGTATAACTTTCTCATAAATTCTTATACTTGTGTAATATAATAAAAAAGATTCTATATGCTTTAATGTAGAATACTTCTCTATGAAAACTTGTCTTGAAACTCTTTATTAGATCTAAATTTTTGGATCTTAGTCAAGATAAGTTATTTTTTATGAATTAAAGTGGGTTTCTAAATCCATCTAGTTTAACTTTGTTAAAAATACATTTTCTTATACAATAAGAACGAATGTTTTAAAACCTAAAATTCACCCCTCTTATAATTGGGAATCTACATCTTAATTATGATCCTACAAGATATATTCCTTCAAAATTTAATGAATTTAAACGTTCTATATGGATATTCAAGTAAAACACAATGTGTGTTGGCATAAAACATTAAAAGTTTCATGGATTGAAAATTCATGACTCGTGTATTTTGATAGAGCAGTTTTGGTAGTTATCATTGTTTAATACATTACCTAAAAAATAACTTTGGTTATATTTTATTTGTGTATCTTTTTTAGAATAATTTTTAAAAAATATAACTCCAACAGAGATTGATAAACTTCGTGAATGAATTATTTTGACACTTCGTTATTTGTAGATGTTATTTCCCCCTTCATTCCTTAAATTGATGATTCATTTGACTATTTTTTTAAAAGAAAAATATAAACTTGGTGGATCAGTACACTATCAATGGATAAATCCAATTTATAGGTACATGGATATTATTATTATTTTTATTAGTGATCCCAATTTTATCCAATCAGTGGGTATTTTTTTAATATGTTTTTTTCATTAGGAATATACGTCATTTGAAATCAACTGTAAGGAATCAAGCTGCACAAGATAGTTATAATGATTAAGGTTACATAATTCAATTTTTTTTGACATTATTCTCTTCGTATTTGTATGTGTTTGAGACTAGATTTAATTGTTTTCAATATGTTGACAACAAGTCCCCAGATTCTCAATTTGATAAAAAGTCATAGGTATATCTAAATATTTGATGGAAAATTAGATAGGGGTTTCATTTTACAATGACTAAATTGGGGTTTCTCCCAGAAAGAAAGATCTGTGATACTCAATAGTCTTATTATAAATCCATTTATTGATGAGTTTCAATTACAAAAAAAGAGGTGACTAAGTGGTCGATCTCAAAATGACATGGAATTAACAGAATCTATTAATAAAGAGATTATTGGGTAGTTTTCCTATCGTGTAATTATAAAATTATTTTTATAATATTTTTGTGTAATTATTTTGTCTATTTTAAAAATAAAACCTTGTATCTTGTTTTATAGATAATTAATGTTGATAATCTTGCTAAAATAATGGGAACACCACTGTTGAGTTATTTTTGATGTGTACGCGAAGACAAAACATCAATCTGATGTGTGTTGTGGTTAGAATGAGTTTGTAAAAAGTGTTTAAAGGTACCAAATCCATTAAAACCATTCTTAAGAGGGAGAAAACTATGAAAAATTTCAAATTTATTTGAAATCATTGGTCAATTCCATTAAATTTGATTTGGAAATTTAGGAATATATTTCATGTCATTCCGAGTTTTGGATTTTCCCTGGATAACCGTAATAACATTTTTAGTCTTTAAAACATTAAAATATGTGAGATAATATCAATACCATATTGAACCACCTTAAAATAAAATGAAATCAAGGTACAACCATTGTGATTTATTTTTCCTTTATACACACGGACGACACATCAATCAGACATGTGATGCGGTTGAAATCACATGGTAAAACGTTTTTAATGGTACTAAAGCCTTTAAAAATATGGGTTAGATGTTCAAAACTAGTAAAAATATGTCATACTACCCTATAATGAGAGGAAAAACCATATATTGATTCTTGAAATGTAATAACTAGCAACACATCATTATGAGTAATGTTTGTCTCAGATGTGCGTAAACGAGTTTTTAGTATTTTAAAACAAAAAAATGTGTATGTAATGGTAAAGAACATAGAAATGCACCTAAAATTGATGTGAATTAACATGAAGACCAGTGTAGTGTTATTCTTAACATGTACATATAGAAAACATTTCAGTCTAATTTGTGGTATGGTTCGAATGACTCGTTAACTAAATTTTAAAGGAACAAAAGCCTTTAAAAACATGTGTCAGGCGGTAAAACCCATAAATAAAAAATTGGATTAAAATGAATTCAGATTAAAATGACAATAGATCTATATTTGAATTATAATATCTGAATACATGTCATTTTGAGTTATTATTTTTTCAGGATGCATATATATGTGTTTTAAGTGTTTTAAACTTCTAAAAACCATTTGTAAAAGTCAAATCCATAGAAAAAATCACATATAGAGGTGAAATCATGTGAAACTCATTATTGAGATATTTTTTATGTGTATGCATTGAAAAAATGTCAATCTAACAAGTAGAGTGGCTAGAATCACTTTTTAAATATTTCTTAATGGAAATAAAGCCTTTAAAATGTGCATCAGGGGGGGGAGAAAACTCCAAAAATGTTGATATATTTCCATGAAATCAGAATAAAATAACTGGATATTTTTTTTCAAAATGTAAAAATTTATAGAAAATTATTCCAGGTGATGCATTTCCCATAATTCCCATAAACCATTTTTTAGTGTTTTAAAACACTAAAACATGCTTGTGATAGTAAAAATCATATAAAATCACCTCATATTGATTTGAAATCATGGGACAACCACCACTATGTTATTTGTTAAATATAAGATATTATTCCATATCAAATTATTTAAAAAACTTTTAAGTAAATTTCAAGCACACCGATTATTTATTTAAAAATTAATTCGATTTCCATACACTTATCTCATTTTATATTCAAGGGTTGAATAATATCTTAAATAGGTATGTTTTGGTTTTAAAAGTGTTTTTAGGATATATTATATGTTTTATGTTAATATTACTTCTTTTTATCTAAAATAGAGAAACATTTATGTCCAAAATAATGAATATATTATGTGTTTTTTCTCTTTTACATTTATTTTCCTAAATGTTCTGGTTTTTATTATAGGTTCCAGATAAAAAATACGTAGGTGGTTGACTTTTCTAATCCATGAAATTATATATAAGGTAGTAATGATAGTTCTTAGTTTCATTGGTTTGTATAATTTTTTAAATTATTCTTCAGTAATGTTGAATTATTACATTCAATTTTAATGTATATCTTCTTTTTTGTTACATTTGATGAGATGATGTGGTCAGTTGAATTTGATGAGATGATGTGGAGCCAAATTGATTTAGTGGAGGTTGTGGGATGGACTTACATTGTCCATGGCTTGTTTTTATTGGACATATTTTATATACATATATTTATGAATGAGGTGTGGGTATACTAAGGTTATAAGTTGTTGAGGTCACTAGCACAAATTTTCCATTTAACAGTGTGACAAAATGGGCTTTAATAGCACTAAAAAACATTACTTTACTCAGTTTTATTTAAATGGGGACCCTTTTATTAGTGTTAAGAAGATCATTGGTAAGGGTGGTGTTTTATCAGTGTTAGTTGTTTCACTAATAAATGTCTCATTTTATCAATGTTATATCTAGATCTAATAAAATTCCTACTACTAGATCTTATAAAATTTATACTACTGTAGTTTGTTGTTTGAATTACAAAATGTTGTAGCAGAAACCTGTATATAGAATATTCATAATTTAATTGACATTAAAAATAAATAAAAAATATATAAAGAAACACTATATTATAGTCTTTTCAAAAAATAATTTATATAATTACTTTAGAAAGTACTTTAAAAAAATCATAAACATCAATGATTCATTGCCTTTATAACCCAAACACCACTAAAAAAGTAAGACCATGTTATCAGATTCTTGACATACCAACCCAACTAGATCAAAATAGTCCACCTATATATGAAATAAATATTATGGTAGTAATAATATGAAGAAATAATATAAAAAATTACATGAATAAAATGTTATTTTTAAATAAAAGGACATACATAGAGTCATATTGGTCACACAATATGTCAAACTGAGGTGGGACTGATTATAACATGTTAAAAATGAATAATGAATATTTTCATTAATGTGTAAAAACCATCATAATACATTTTCTGAGTATTGTAAATGTCACATGCATTTTTTCTAAAATGTTATTTCAAACTGAAAACATGCACAATAAGTCGTACTGGTCAAATTGGGTGTTGGTTTGAAATGACACAAATTATTACACAAGATAAATGAATTATGAATCATTTTTTGAAAGTATCATGGAAATCCAATCACTTGTGATTAGTTTTCATGGAGTGAAGCACTTTTTGTACTATAATGTCAATTCTAAACTGATAAAGAACACTTTGAGTCATACCAGGAACACTGTGTATCAGATCGAGGTGCAGATGGCACATACACATCACAGATGACTTTTGTGTTGATTTTACAAATTATCAAAACAATATAAAGTGGTGTATTTTGTATTTATTATTTAATTATTTTACTAAAAAATAAATTTTTAAAAAATACACATTTGGAGTCATACCTGTCACATCATGCATCATATTGAGGTGCGACTAATTCTTACACATCAAAAATGACTTATGGATTATTTTTATTGTATAAGACAATCTAAATGTGTTTTCTTAGTTTTGATTTTGTAACTAGTGTTTTTTTACTAAAATTACATTTTAAACTGAAACCACACACTTTTAGTCGTACAGGTCACATTGTAACATCACTAATTTTTTAAGGACACATTATGTTCTATAGCATACATGATACACCACATTGAGATTTAGTAAATTACTTAATAATACTATTTAAATGTCACCATTAATAACTAATCATTAGAATGTAGGGAATTAATAGTATTACCAAAATTTTTAAACTATGGTTTACATATGTGTATATAATTTTGTCATCAGTGACCAATTAATTAAAGATGAATGTAAAAACTATTTTAAATTAAAAAAATGTTTTTTTCTGAGAATACTATTTAAATGAAAATAATCATGTTTATAAAATTATAAAATTAATTTTTATGGATTCTATTAATGATATAAATATATATATAATAATTTTTTTAAATTCATCTTATTAGTTTCATTGATATGATAATTGAAAAAATTCAATTTTAAAGGTAAAAGAATTATTTTTTAGAAAATGCGGTTTTTTGCCTATTGATGACGCAAGTATTTTAAAACTAGTTTTGAGAATTTTACAAATTATATCTGAAAAAATAAAATATATATTTGAAATCAAAGTATCAATATTTACATTGTATTATGTTTTGATTAATTTCTGATAAGATTCATTTTTTGAGGAATATTGGAAAAATAATACATTTTAATTGAAAACTACTTTTCCATAAAATTTAATAATACATTTAAATTAAATATTTGTAAAGTTTTATAGTAAAATTATATTTTTTTATCATTTAATACTATTTAGATTATTGGACTCAATTTCACATTGAATTTTGATATAAAAACACGGTGTTTTTTGATCATTTTATATAAAAAACCTGTTTTCTTGTTCCGTAAAAAATATCAATTTTTAATTAGTTTATTCGAATTATGTGTTTTGAATTTAGAAGAATGTATTAAATATTTCTAATCATGAGTTTCAATTTTTTTAAATATGAACCTTCTATTTTTGGGATATATGAATAGTTACTTTTATAATTTTATTATTACCACTGAAAGGAAACTCCGGTAATTAAGTGTAAAAATAATATTAAAAAGGTTATAAAATATTACTAAAACTTGTATTAATTTCCCTAGATGAGTTTTTTAGACCAAAACCATCATTTTATATAAATAACATCCTTTGGAAGCCACTTGGGGAAGATTATGATATTTAAAAAATTTTATTCAAAGAAATGTCAATTTTGTCACACTTTTGTTTTTAACAAGTGAGTTTTTTTAATATGGGTTTATACAAGGGATATGTTTGCTTATAAATATAATTTTTAAATATAAAATATTTATATAAATCATGGTAATTTATTTATTCTTTTTTGAGACAAATAATAACCTTAATGACAAACGCAATAATGATGCAGTGATAGTTTAATTAAGGAAAATATCAAATAAATGATATTTAAAATATTTATATAAATGTAATATGACATATTTAATTCTATAAAATATCTTTTTTATGACTTTTAATTGTCATGGAATAGTTAATATATTGTTTTTATAATATATCAAAATTTTATGTAATTTTTTAAAAAACCAATAATTAATAGTGTTAAAATTGACATTTACGATATTTTAAACGAAATATTACTTTATTAATCAATATAAAATTAATAAAATAAAAACATGGTCCAAATGATTGGATTAATTCAAGAAATTTCATAAATTAAAAATTTGTGTTTTTTTAATTTTATTGTTATTAAATTAACCCTTAAACATTAAATTACATGATATCACGATATTAATTAGCAAGGATAAAAACAAAGATATAAGGATTAAAAAATGGTTAATACTTGCCTAATATTAATTGGTTCAAATTTATTAGACTATAATAATCCCATATTCTTAATTAGTTTTTTTGGTTCTATTTTTATTATAATATTTATTTATATTAATTTAATACATGGAGGAATTCCAAGAGTGTCCCTCCCATATCCTATAAAAGGATAACCATTATTATCTATTCTTGACACCTCAAATCCTGTTTTTTCAGAAAATATCTACCCAAATCCATTTTTATAATACCTAACCACATAATAGAGGTATTATATTAGGCATAATTCCCTCCCTATATTTTCCATGGTGTTAATAAAATATATTTCCCAAGAAGAGGTATCATTTTTAATTAAGTGTTTATATTTTATTTCTTCATCCACATCCTAAAAATCTTCTCCAGAAAAGATTATATAATAAAGAAGTTATAATAAATAAAGATATATGTTATTATGTTAATATAATCAAATAAATCCCTCTATTATTCCATAAAATGAAAAATTTATTAATCGTTTGGGCGTATGTGTGAATTATCACCACCACGAACTGATATAATTCAATTTTCATTACCTTCCCTCTTGACTTGTTATAATGATGGAATTAATTTTTATATAAGATATTAATGATATATTTATAATTTTATGAGAATAATATATCAATTATATTTTACTTTCCATTCATGTGAAAATGATAATGTCGTTCGTGCATACGTGTGAACTATCATATCCACGAAGCGATGTGATTCATTTTTATCTCCACATCACATGGATGATATATATATAAATAAATTTAAATTATTAATATTATATTAATGATATTATTATCATTATTAAAATATAAAATAATACATACTTTCTTTCCATATTTATCGTTATAAAATGAAAATTCTTCTCATGCGTACGTACAACTTACCGTCTCCATTATGGTAACATAGTTAATTTTTCCAATAGTTATTTAATTAACGGATTTAAAAGTATGATTGTTTTATAATTATGATTATTATTTCATGAATATTACTATTGATATAATATTCTAATGTACTCTTTGACTATATTCTACTTATTAAATTCATTTTGGAATCTGGTACTGAATATCGTCAAAACATCTAAGGTAAAGTAAATAATTATGAAATTATTATTATTTGATAATAAGTGATATAAAAGTAATACTAAAACTAGAAAATAGTTTAAATAATGAAAATTATTAACATAATTTTATAATTCTTGAATAAAAAATGAAATATGTGACAAATCAGACTCACGATAAGGGGCTTTCGTTCAAAAATCCTCATTTAAAGTTCCTTTTTCAAATCATTTTACCAATTAAAAAGGGAATGTTTTTTAACTTATACGAGATGAGTGTTTTATAAAAAATTCACAAGTCATTATTGATATAATTTTTTCTCTATATGTTATTATAGTTCTTCTCAATGAAAATGGATTCATTGTTATGTGTGTGACTTTTATATTTTAAATTTGATTTTTACAAGAAAATGATGTTTTAATTTCTAAATGTTTTTTTCTCATGAATTTACAAACCTCATATATGGTTTTTATCATGATAGTTTACATGGGAATTGATTAGTATGCATTTATCTCCTTATAGAAAATTATATAATGGTTTGAGACCCATTATAGCTCATGATATGTTGGGTTGATCCCATTATAGATCAAGATTTGATGGGTGAGAGCCATTTAGCTCTCCAATAAATTGGGTACTCCAGATATAGAAGTTTAACATATGGTTATTCCATTTGTAATGGTTAATGTGAGAGTGATATAGTAATGATATCCCAATGAACCTATGTAATTTTTCTATGCTTTCTAATGTGTATTTAAGAAATGTTTTTTAATGTGTTTTCTTGTTTTCACCAGACTAATGATTATATTTCTTTATGTCCCTTACCGGGGTTTTTGTTCTCTTACCAAGTTTTAAATTTTTTTCATTTGTCTTATGATTTATTATTGTAAATAATATGTCATAATCAAATAATTTATGATGTTTCTCATAAATATTTCATAGTTTATTTATAGGGGTTCCATTGGTGGAAATAATGGATAAGGAGAATATGCATCCACTTAAAATGTAAGGGTTTACTTTGTAACAAGTTTTACTAATTATCTAAAAATGTAAACTCAAAATATCTTCTAATGTTAAATATAGTTCAAAAACAATATAATATGATATTTTTAAGGACAGGTCCTTACAGTAGGCTTCAAAGAGAGGGATTGACGGCATTGGAGATAAGTATGTTTTTTGAAGAGTTAGGGATATCATTGTGAGTTTATAATTTTATGGATGATAATTATTTCAATGTCATAGATACCATTTTTAGTCATTATGTTATGAAAAATTATGGTGCCTAATGATATTGTTTTGTAGACATTCATTTTTGAGGTAATTATGGGTTATTACATTTTGGGATAATAAATTAAAGTTATGAGATGGCATTTAAGGTAAAAATATTCTGTGGTTATTTTTTTTCGATTTTATCATATTTTTGGAATTTTCATAGAATTTTATAGATTTAGGGATAACCCATTGGATGGGTGACAACCTGTCATGTTTGAAAAGACCATGGGAATCGAATCTACAACCAAAGGTTGACAAGGGTGCATTACCATACACTAGGCTATATGAAATCCTTGTAAGTGTAACATTTTGTTAAGTTAGATGAGTTTGTTGAGTAAGAATATGTTTATTTTTGGAAAATATGTTTAATCTAATAGATAACATTGGTATTGATAAAATGATTTGGGGGATTAAGTGATTAATGTTATTTCATATGACATTCAGGAATTTGGTAACATTATATGATTAAGGGAAATAATATATTGTAGGGTTTTTTTGGAGCAAAAAATGATGAATTATATTTTCGAGGAAAATGTTATTTTATGGTTATTTAGGTTATTTTTTGAAATGGATAACATACATGGAGATTATGTGATTTGGGAAATTATATTTTTGTTATGAGACATTATGTGTG
Source organism: Viscum album (assembly GCA_963277665.1). NCBI lineage: Eukaryota > Viridiplantae > Streptophyta > Magnoliopsida > Santalales > Viscaceae > Viscum > Viscum album. The sequence continues at coordinate 169,535,545 of OY728150.1, read as the reverse complement.
ATTGATATTATTTGGAGATAAATGTTACATTTATCTTCAAAGATTATGCGATAAAAGATTTTTTGTGTTTCAATTTTATTATGTATTATTTTGAGAAATTTAAGGATAGTTATTTATCAAGTGGTTTATGATAAACATTGGGTATTACTATTTAATTTTGGAGATTGAGGTACTTTTTCATCATATAATGTTTATTACTTTTAAGAAATTGTCTTATATTTTTCTAAGTATTTTGGTTTTTGATAATGTGTAAAGGAGATAAGAATAAATATTTAATCTTCAATGAATTATGTGATTTTATGGATGTTTATTGTAGTGCTTCAGTAAAGAAAACAAAATCATCTTAATTCCTCATCGTTTTGAGAAAAAATATAATTTTTAGGTCGAATTTGATTAATGGATGAAACTATAATTTTCAACTAAGTATATATCTTTATGTTCTTAGTTTATGATGTAAATTAATTCCACAACTTTATAAAAAGGATCTAACAAATAAATGTTATCCATATACAATACTTACTATGAAATCAATATACTTTTAACTCATCTTATATTCTTGGTTTTGCGATTTTTAAATTTATTATAAACTTTTTCTATACAAATATCCACCATAACTTTATAGAAAATATTTCTTATATTACTGTGCTTTCTCACATGGATTCCCAGTATGTGTTATAACGGGTAACCTTTTCACTTCCCATTATTTATTTTAAAGTGGAAATTGTAATGACCCTTTTTTCGATGTGGGATATTTATAAATATTATTTCAAATGTAAAAACCCTAGTTTTCGATCCTCAATTTAAATTTAAAGGGAAAAATTTATTAAATTAGTGGAGAACTTAATATCCCATGTTTTCTAAAGGAAACACTATGTTCGATAGTGTACATGATACACCATGTCGAGATTAAGTGAACAACTAAATAATAATATTTAAATATTACTATTAAAACCAAGATGTTAGAATGTTTGGAATGAAACATATTAGCTAAAATATGAATATATGGTTTTCACATGTATATGTAATTAATTATTTGATGACTAATTAATTATAAATGAATGTAAAAACCTTATCTAAAATAAAAGGAAATGTTTTTCTGATAAACTATTTAAATGAAAATAACATTGTTTATAGAATAATAAAATCTCTACTATTGGATTATATTAATGAAATATATATAATATATTCAATATAATAATTTAAATTCATATTATATGTTCTATATACACGATATTAGAACAAATTCAATTTCACAGATAAAAAGATTAATTTTCTAAAAGGAAATTGCAGCACATTTTGATGCTGCGAGTGTTAAAAATATATTTTTGACACTTTTTTTTAAATATATTAGAAAAAATAATCTTCTTATTCGATATAGGAGTATAAAAAATGTTTTTATTTTATTTTTTTTGATATTTTTCTTATAATATTATTTTTTGATGAATAATGAAAAATAATTCATTTTCATTGAAATATGTTTTATCGTAAAATTTATTTATAGTGTTAAATTATATATTTGAATGGTTTTAATGTATAATTATATTATTATGTTTTATCATTTAATATAATTTAATTCATTGGAATCAATATCACATTTTAAATTGGATGTGAAAACATTGTGAGCTTTTGAACATGTTTTGTTCTTTATAAACCTATTTTCTCCTTCCATCAATGAGATTAATTTTTAATTAGTTTTCACCAATTATGTGTTTTGAGTTTCAAAAAATATATTCCATATTTGGAATAATATGTTTAAAATTATGTAATTTGGTCCTATTAAATTTTGTTCAATATGAATAGTAACATTAATAATTGTTTTATTTTGATTATTAAAGGTATATCGGGTAACTAAAGGTAATAATAATGTTAAAAATATTATTAAAATAACCATAAAACTTTTCCTAATTTAATTGGATGAGTTTTTAAACCAAAATATGTATCGTACCAAAATTATATACTTGGGAGGCCACTTGGGAATGAGTGCGGCATATATAATATTTTATTCAATGAAGTGTCAATTTGTCACACATTTTTAACAAGAAAAATGTTTTTAATATGGGGTTATATAAGCTATATGTTCGACTGTAAGTATAATTTAGAAATTTAAAATTTTTATCTACATCATGGTAAATTATTTATAGTTTTTAGTGATAAAATAGCTACCTTAATGACATAAAAAATGATATTGCACTGACCGTTTAATTAAAAAAATATGAAATAAATGATATTAAAAATATTAAAATAAATACAATTTGATAGATTTAATATCATAAACTAATTTAATGTAATAATTGGATACATTAGACATGAGTTAATATAGTTTTTTATAAGATATAAATTTGGTATGATATTTTTACATTGTAAAATAATGAATATTGTCAAAATTTACATTTATTAAAATTAAAATAAATAATAATTTATTATTTGATATAAAATTGAGAAAAATATAAACATTGTGAAAATGATTTTAATAGAGTAAATTTTTTATAAATAAATCATTTTTTGTATTTTTCAATTTTATAGTAATTATATTAACCCTTAAAATATAATTTATTTGATATCAGAGTAAGAATTAATAAGGCTTAAAATAATATGATAATGATAATAAAATGATCAAAACAAGTATAATTTTAATTGGATGAAAGTGATTCCCCCCAAAATAATTATATATTCTAAATTTATATTTTTTGGATACATTTTGATTATAAAATTAATTTATACAAGTTGGATACTTAGAGGAATTCCCAGAGTGCCCGTCCCCTTCTTATAAAATGAAACCCATTAATCTATATTATTAACACCTCAAAACATATTAATTTCTGCAAAGATATTCCAAAATAACCTGATAGAATAACTTACCACCAAATATATTTCTTATTTTTGGAGGAAAACCCTCCTCATAGGTGTTAAGGTATTAATCAAATGAGATATTCCGAAGAAGATATATCGTTTTTATTTAAGTGTTTCTATTTTATTTCTTCTTCCCCTTCCTTGAAATATTGTCCAGACATGATGAGTTAATAACTGAAGTACCCACAATATATTAAGAAGTTATAATGTTAATATCATCACTTAAATCCATATCTCATTCAATTAAATGGGAAAAGAATTAATCATTTGTGCGTATGTGTGAACTATCACCTCCACAAACCGATATTATTTTTTTTCCATTACCATATCAAAATACTGGTTATAATGATGTATTTATTTTTATGTATTAAATTAAGGACATATTTATAATTAAATTAGAATAATATATCAAACAAAATATTACTTACCATGAACATGATAATGATAACATTGTTCATGGGTACGTGTAAACTATCATCTCCACGATGCGATGCGATTCATTTGTCATCAACAAATCAATTAGTGACATATATAATAATATTTAAATATTTAATATTATATTTAAGATATTATTATAAATATATAAGGATAAAATAATATTTATATTCTTTCCATAATGGTCGTTAATAAAACGTTACTCATGCATACGTATGACTTGTTGTCTCTATGATTGTAACACAATTCATTTTTCATATACATTTTTAATGAAGGGATTTAAAAGTATTATTGATTTAAAATAATAATAATTATTACTTGAATATAACTCTTTATATGATGGAATAATAACCTCTTTGACCATATTCATCTAATTGAAGTCATTTTGGACTCATGTTTTGAATATCATCAACACATTCGATGTGATCATAAATAATCAAGTAATTGTTATAACATAATATTATGTGATATAAAAGAAATATTAAACGCTAAAATGATCTCAAGAATTTAAATTATTGTCACAAGTTTAGTATTCAAAAAGGAAAAAGGGGAAACATGACGAATTAGACTCATGGCAAGGGACTTTATTTTTAAAACCCTCATTTAATGTTCCTTTTTTCAAATATTTTTACCAATGAAAATGGTAATGTTTTTTTAAAATTATATGAAATGAGTTTTTTATCCCACATAAATGATGAGTTGTTACTTTAATGTTTTTCATATGTTTTCACTGTTATATTCAATGAAATGGCTTCATGATAATGTGCGTGGTTTTTATATTTTAAAAGTGCTTTTCCACGAAAAGAATATTATGATATATAAAAGTGTTTCCCTCATGTGTTTAAATTTTTTTTCTATAGTTTTATTCATTCTATGTTCCGTGGAAATTTTTTATTATTGGTTGAGAACCTTATATATAAATATATGAAGGGCTAATCCCTATTATAGCTCATGATATGGTGGGTTGATCCCATTATAGCTCAACAAATGACTGGTGAGCCCAATTACAATTCTCTAATGCATTGGGTACTCTATATATAGAATTAGATTATTTGGTTGTTCCATTTTCAAGGGTTAATGTAAATGTGATACGGTAATTATGTCCCTATAAACCTATTTGAATTTTCTATCCCTTCTGCTGAGTATTTATGAAATTTTTTCTTAATGTGTTTTCTTGTTTTCACCAGACTAATGATTTTTTATTTATGTTCCTTACTGAGTTTTTTCTTCTCATCAGACTTTTTCTATTGATTTTCATAGGTCATAATATTGTTAAGGGAAAACAATATTTCATGATTAAATAATTTAATATGTGTCTCAAAATGAAATATTGTTTTATTTTAAAAGTGTTTCTTTTGGTGGATAAAATGGTTACTGAGAATAAGTATCCACTTGTAATGTATGGGTTAACTTTGTAAGAATTTTACCAAATATATAAAACAAAAAACTAAAAATATCAATGAATTTTAATTGGAGTTCAAAAACAGTAGAATATGTTTTGTTTATGTTCATGTCCCTACACAAATCCTGTTTCATTTCCATTAAATATTGATTCCTACACATAAAAAATGACTTATGAATAATTTTACTAAATTATCAAGATAATCAATGTTCATTTTCTTAGTTTTTAGTGAGTGTCACTTGTTATGAAGTAAAATTTAATTTTAAACTGATAAAAGACACTTCGATTCATACCAAGCACAACATGTATTGTATTGAGGTGAAGATGATTCTTTTAGAAGCCCATAAATTCCATATAATTTTTCTAAAATTATTTAGGATTATTAAGAGTATGTGAAAATTGACGGCACGTGATTTCGAGGCCCGGAGAGCCCGAAATGAAATTTTAATCTTTTTTAAGGTATGTTAATTAATTTTGTAGGTGGTATTTTCTAACATTTGAAATGGTGCTCAAAATTGAAATCTAAGGGCACCATTGGACTCACAACGCTGAGATTTTTTTAAGGGATGATTAACTTTGTTTGGAAAAAGTCGGACATAAAAGTCAATTTTTAGCTTTAAACAAAAATAATAATAAACAAAACATGTTATTTTATTTCTTCTATTGAAACCATGGATAGATGTGGTGGGACCGTATAGTTAAATGGGTCATTAAAGGGAATGAACCTTGGGTTGCGTGACCTCGAGGTTGGAACATTAAATGTAGTTCATAAATGAACTGCATTAATTTTATGCAATAGAGTTAGTTCCCTCATCTATTTAAATGGAGCTCGGGATCGGGTTTTTGACACGTAAGTGAGGAAAATTTTACGAGGTATCGCGACGTCTTCCACTAATGATGAAAAGAGGCCTAAATGATATCTTTGGGGGTAATGATCCGGGATTGATGAACTCTAATTACTTCAACAAACAGGGAATCTTCTCCCTCCATGATCGCGAGGTCATCCAAAGGTTCACGAGGTAAGGGGGTGTGTATTAAATAATTATAAGAGTTTGAAGATGAATTAATCTCACCCATGTTATGATGATAATGTGTATCAACACTTAGAGATCTTGTAAAGATCTTCCCTTAGCGGTCCTGTGTGAATCACCACCTAGAAATTCTGTGTGGATCAGTACCTTGAAATCTTGTGTGCATCAGCACCTAGAAATCATGTGTGGATCAGAACCTATCGATCCTATATAGATCAGCATCGAGTGATCCTGTGTGGATCAGTAGTATAATCATTAACAGAATAAGATAATCTAGCTTTACAACTAATCAACTTTACTTCTCTACTTAAGTTATACCTCGTTTCAGCTGAGTCTTTCACTTTGTGCTTTTTGATTGAGATAATGATTTGTGGATTTGATTATTGGTTTTTTGAGAGACCTTCAAGGGTATCAGGGTCCGTATTGGGTATTATTATACTCACCCCTACACAAGAAAGAGGGGCCACATGACCACTCACGCAGGCCGCCCTTAGGCGGTGGGCTAGGCCGGTTGGCTGCCAAGCATGCCGATCATGAAATGACCCATCCCAGCTGGTTCAGGTGGGGATAGGTCGGATGCCGAATGAGTTGGGAGACCCAAAATGGGTTCGGTCAGCCTGAACTGGGTGGGGTGCCCTGAACCTAGATGGGTCATCCAAGGCCAGGTCAGACTGGACCCAGACCCTTTACGACCTAGTTTTTCATAAATGACTTTGTCTTACAAACCTGATGCCTATTTGACAAGGTGTCTACAACATTGGAATCCTTGGGATGAGACATCCTTTTGGAAAAACTCCACCGGAGTTTTCAGGAAAGTTGGAGTATGACCAGTTTGCATCGTACACAAAACCAACTATGCCCCTGGCACTAAAACGACTTTAACTCTTAGAACAAGCGTCCGATTGATGCATCGTCTATTGCATTGGAACCCATATGACATGATGGATCATTGGGTTACTTCTTATTGGGGCTTCATTCCAGTTGATGTACGAATAATGGATTTAAAAATAGATATTCTAATAATATAGCGTACTATATACGAGAAGCCAATGGTTGGGTGAGACATGAAGAATGAATAGTGATCCTGTGTGGATCAAAACCTAGCGATCCTATGTGGACCAGCACCTGGACATCCTATGTGGATCAGCACCTAGCGATATTGTGTGGATCACCACCTAGAAATCCTATGTGCATCTATACCTAGAAATCATGTGTGGATCAACACCTAGAGATCCTGTTTAGATCAATAACTATCGATCATGAGTGGCTAAACAACGAGTGATCCTGTGTAGAACAACAATATAATCCTTTATAGAATAAGATAATATTGCATTACATCAAATCATCTGTACTTTTGAACATATGTTATTCCTCGTTTGTGCTGAGTCTTTCTCTTTTTGATTTGTGATTGAGATGATGCTTTGTGGTTTTCCTTAGTGGAATTTTGAGAGACCTTCGAGGGCCTCGGGGTCCCTACTGGGTATTTTTATACACACCCCTTCACGGGTTTCACCCTCACCTTTTTGTGTCTTGTGAAGATGAAGAGTGGCTCAGCTGAGACTATAGGATCCAGGACCAGGTGGTACACGAAGGTGACTGGTTGATTTTGAGAGTTGTGGAGATGAGTTGTACCTACCCTTCAGGTAATATCCTCGGTGGATGATCACAAGAGCTATTTTATGTTTTCTATTTTAGTTGTATCTTTCTAGTTAGGCTTGTATTATGGAACTGTTACTTTTAGTACTTACTGTTATACTTATTTGTGGTTACTTTTTTGTGTTTGCACCTTAATCTCATGTTTTGTTTTACTTTTGCGTAGTGTACCATAATTTTGTGTGTATGGGTTTTGAGGAAATGACTTCCCATTTTTGGGAATTTTCTTTTTAGTGCTAGTCTCCAAACCCTAGCTGATGGTAGAAATGCCGGGTGTAGTCACGAAACGGGCCCCGGGGGGGCGGGTCGTGACAAAGTGGTATCAAAGTAGTCGGTTCTACTAAAGAACTTGGACTCTGATCTTTCCAATGGACCAATAGTGTTAAGAGTTTAGAGTGTGGTTTTCTGTTTAAAGAGTCCAATGTTGGTGCGGTGACATGTGTATCCATACACAAGGACACTGAATTCTGATTTCCGACTCAGTTCATGAAAACACTAATTATATGTGTTTTGGAATTTTTTTACTTTTGATCTATTTTGAGTAAGATCACCATGTATAACTTTTTGATAGTGGTGAAACTATTTCTTTTTAGGATGTTTCTGAATAGACGACCACCCAGGATTCCTTAGAGAGTATATGATGATGGCCCACCGAGTGACAAGGCTTCAGTGCAGGGCACTCTTACTATTTTGGGACCATCAGGTTGTGTACCGGCAACACCACCACTCTGGGTGCAGCAGTTGCCACCAGTCCCACTGGAAGACCATGCACACTGACTGAGCACATTTCACGGGTTCCAGAGACAGAGGCCTATGAGTTTTCGATGTGAGACCGATCCACAGGCAGCTGAGGATGGGTTGGAGGCTGTGGAACAAGTTTTTCTCTTAGTTGATATGGAAATAGATCAGATGGTGATCCTAGCTGATAGCCTCTTCTAGGGTACATAAGGGAGATGGTAGAGTCTGATTCTCTAGATGCTTGAGGAGGTGAAACTCTCTTGGTTGGACATTGAGACCCTCTTTAGGGTGGATTTTGTACCCGCGACATTATGGTCAGTGCGTATCCAAGAGCTACTGCACTTTCAGCAGGGTAGCCTATCAGTGGAGAAGTACTCAGCGAGATTCACTGACCTCTCACGCTACTCCACCAACATGGTACATGACCCATTCTTCAGGGCCCATAATTTTGAGTAGGGTATAAAGTATTAGATCAGAGTATCGAAGATATAAATCAATATACCAACACATGCTGGAGTGCTTGAGTGAGAATTATTGGTGGAGAGCTTCTTACCTATGGAGACACTGACAGTGAGAGCCACCACGGGATGGCAGGTCATCGAGTTATCTGCAAAAGGCATTAGGCAGATGTTGTGGCAGTCCAAGTAGGGAAAACCTTCTGGTTGATGACACCAGGATGCAGGGTCAGTAGTGGGGAGCACACGAGGTGGAGGATGACTTCTGAGGACTAAATCTTATTACTCTTGCGCTGGACAAGGACACATGGCTCACGACTCTCTAAATCCCCACATAGACGTTCAATATATGACCGAGGGACCACCGAGGCAGTGACCTAGGTTTGATCAAGGGGGTCCATTGTGTGGCAGACATGGTAGAGGAGTATGTCATGTAGTAGTTGGTGGAAGATGGTTTGAGGTTCTACCACCCCCACCCCCAGGTGTTCCACACCGAACACATGGAGCAGGTGGACAGGGGGGAGATCAAATTAATTCGGCATAGTCCTATGACCACGAATATCCAGAGATAATTAGAGGTATGTTATGTGTCTATTCCACCCTAGATGTAGTTATTGTAGACACAGGTTCCAATCACAATTTTATGTCCATGACACTCGTTCTGATCTAGAAGATTCTGATGGAGTCGTTGGATCGTTCCATACAATTATAGACTCCAAAGGGAGAATATTCGACGATTACACACTGGTGCAGATAGTGTGAGATCACTCTCGGAGGCAAGATCTTAAGGTGGGATCTCCTAGTAGTAGTTTCAAGGCCTTACAATGACATATTAGGTATGGACTGGCTATCCACAGTCCATACTCAGATCGACTATTTTAGGTGCAAAGTGCAGTGTGTTTGTGAGGAAGGGATCATGTTTTTCTTTCGCCCGTGAGAAGGAAAAATTTTCATAACCGGATAGACTCTCTCGAAGTATGGTGCGACCGACCACTCATCAGTTGGCTAGCCTTACCCTTAAAGATGTTGAAGTGGGGAGTCCGAGTTATCCAATAGTGGTGGACCAGTATGCTGATGTCTTTCCTGATGATATTCCAGGACTACCTACTCATAGATAGCTATACTTCTACATCGAATTGTACCATGGGATGTCAGTAATATCTATTCTAACATATTGGATAAACCCCGCGGAGTTTCGTGAGTGGCGGGTAGTGTTGTAGGACTTACAAAGTATGGGTTTTATAAGGCCCAACCTTTCACCATGGGCATCACTGATTTTGTTTTCCAAGAAGGAAAATTGGAGTCTGAGGCTTTTTGTGGATTATCAGTTCCTTAACCAGGTGACCATGAAGAACAAGTTTCCACTCCCAAGGATTGATGGTCTCTTTGACCAGATGAAGGGAGCTCGATGGTTTTCGAAGATAGACATCAGGCCAGGAAATCTCTAGCTTAGGGTACAGGATGAGGATGTATCGAAGATAACCATCAGATGTCTATATGACCATTATGAGTTCTTGGTGATTCCCTTCAGCATGACCAAATCACCTGAAGTTTTCATGGGGATCATGAATAGGATCTTCAAAACTTACCTCGATCGCTTCATGGTGGTCTTCAATGACGAAATCTTGAATTACTTGGAGTCAAAGGAGGAGAACACCATGTTGAATCAATAAGGTTTCCTTATGAATTTTCCATTCATTGTTGTTTTAAAAATCACAAACACTTTATCTTAATGAAAATTGCTTTTCCGTAGGTTTTATATTCATAAGTAAAATTTTCCTTACCCAGGTAAATTTATCCTCACCATGTTTTTTATTGTCCATGTCATAATCTAACTCATTTTCTTTCAAAGTATAAAATTCAGTTTCATAACTAAAACCTCGGAATCTTATAAATAACTAAATATAGAGCATTCTATTTTCAGGATCCAAATTTAGGATCCATATTATCTGAATTCAGACTCCAGAACTTTATGATTTCAAACTCCGAATTATTCTGAATTCGGACTCCGAAATCATTTGAATTCATACTGAGAATGATTATGAATTCAGTCTCTGAACTTTCCATGATCAGACTCCAAATTCTATAAATTCAGATTCTAAAATATCTGAGTTCATACTCTAAATTATCTGAAGTCAGACTTCGAAGACTCTGAGTTTTGAATCCAAATTCTTATGGATTCAGACTCAATGTTTCCTTGAAACTCAGACTTCATAATTCGATAAAATTCGGGTTCTGAATTTTTTTGAATACAAATTCCAAATGGGAATTTATTATAGACAACGAATGGTTTTTTTGGTTAGACTCTGAACTTTAATTTTTTCCTATCATTCCGAAAAATGGATTTGGTAAAGGAACAATATTTTTTCTTACTCTTGTGTGAGTTATAAAATGATGTCATGCATTCTATTTCTAACCAACCGTTGTTTGAGTGACACGTGTACAGGTCCATCCGAAATTCACATAAAAATATGACTTTTGGAGGAGGGAGCTCACCATTGAAGATGTTCCTATAAATAAGATCTCATTTGAACGATCTCAAAACTTTGATAACCAGTTGATCAATCTAGAGATTTCATGCTACTAAAGTGATTTCTAGAGAGAGAGAGACTTTCATTCTTTGCGTGTACTAAAAATCTTGATCAGAATTTCTTCATGCAACTCCGAATGTTGCTGATTACATTCGAGGGATTCTAGGGATAAGAAGATAGTGGTACCAACTACCTTGAAGTTAAAGGGCTTGCGGGGATAGCAAGACAGATTCTGATATTCATATCGAGGGCTTACCCTGGTGTGGGTAAGACAGAATTTATTGAATGTATAAATCAAGGGACCATTATCCATGGTTGTTGGGTACCCTTCTCTTTGGGTTAAAATATTTTCAACTTGTCATTTTTTTTGTTTCAAATTTTATGTTTCATTTTGGTTGTTGTGGAAAGTATAATGGTCTTATACTTTCTTATACATGTACAGTAATTAATTAGATTCTATACACTTTAAGGTAGAATATTTATTTTTGTAAACTTTTCTTAAGTTTGATTTCTGGAACCAGATTTTTGGAATCAAGAACATATGAAGAACTAAGCGGTCTTGTGAATTTACCTTTTTTAACATTGTTAAACATTACCATCTTTAAAAGTTCCAAAGGAATTTTTTTGAAGTATAAAATTCACCCCCTCTTGTATATTGAGCATCTACATCATTATTTCGATACTACAATCGGTATCATTTTGATCCTACAATTGGTATCACAGGAGGTCTCTGAAATACTTATATTCACATATATGTTTTATTGCTCATGTTTTTCATTGTTCTATATTTTCCTTGCTTAGGATAATTTTATCCTTGTTTACAAACTTTTATTACTGACAAGTTTGGGTGGAAATATTTTCTTCAAGTGGGCGATAATTAATGTCGGTTCAATTGAAAATATTAATCCTACTAGACCACTTTTTTTTATAAGAATGATTAAAAATATTGCTGAGATCCTTTGAAGACTTTAGTTATTAACACTGAAGTGGAAAATTTTGTTATGATTACTGGAGATTACAAGATTCTGGATAATGAAGTCAGAACTTTTACTAATCTAGAGAAATCAGAATATCAACTTAAATATAAGGTATGCAATAATTTGTTGTGTTCCATGATCAGAAATACATATAGCCAATTTTCTTCTTACGAAGAAGAAATTTGTATTTGAAAGAAACTTGAAGTTAATCATTTTGGTACTTCCAATGTCATTGAAACTAGAAGAGCTATTCTTAGAGATGAGTACCATGGTTTTTAGTTTCCTTATGGAGAACCTATATGTTAGGCACAATAGAGATTTATGACTATTGTCAACAACAAACAATCTATGGGTGAAAAAGGATTGGATGATGAGACACTTGTAGACAAGATTATTGACATCATTCTTAATGAGTGGGAATATAAGAGACCAACTTTAAATGAGAAGAAGAATGTTTAACAGATTACACTTGATGAACTTTTTGGAACTCTTCTTTAACATCAGACTAGAATGAAGAGAGAAGCTAGAAATATTAAGAAGAAGAATGGAAATGGAAGTGTTTATTTTACAAAAACTTCAAATAATATAAATGACAAGACTCTTAAGAGAGTTACAAGATATAAATATAAGAAGGTTGTTATACAATATGAATCTAGTGGAATTGAATCTTTATAAAATGAATTATACAATCTTGATCTAAGGATGAACAAGATTGTGGGAGAGAAGAACTTTCAATCTAGATTTAAGAAGAATGAAAGAAAGGATACGAAAGAATCTGAAGTTATTTGTTATGAATGAAAAAGAGCTGGGCATATAAGGCCAAATTTTCCTTTTATTAAAATAAAAGATAGAAAGGAAAATAAATAAAAGAGAAATAGAAAGAAGTACTAAAAAGATAAATATAAGAATGTATTGAAAGCTAATGACAATTGGAGTTCCAGTGGTGGAGACTCTTATAATGAATCCTCAAATTATGAATCTACTGGACAGAGTAATCTTGGTCTAATAGCCAAACTACCTATTAAAAATCATTGTTTAATGGAAAATGTACACAATGCTAAATCCATCACCAATGTATCCTTGAATGCTAATTATAGTGATAGTAAATACAATGTATCTTTAGATGAACAATATTCTTCTGATGAAGATAATACTTTACCTACTTATGAAGAAGTTTCAAGATTTTCTAAGCTCCTTGAGAAATAAAATTCTAAAGTCAAAAAAAAGCATTATAAGAAAAAATTTAGGAATTCTATTCTTACTAAGGTAATATCATATCTTTTTAAAAATCATGATTAGAAAAACCTTTATTTTTAATGTATTTAAAAAATCCTTGAGTAATTTAATTCTAAAAAGGATAAACTTTCTAAAGATCTAAAAAAATTAATTTCTAAGAAAAATGTTTTCGAGCCTAACTCTAGTACTAAAACTGATGTTTTTTTGGATAAGAAATTAGTTATTAGACTAAAGTCAGAAATATTTTCCTTGAGAAATTTTTTTTAAAACTTTACCTTAGGTAAGGAAAATATTGAAAAAATGTATTCCCAAACTCGACCTCTAAGAAATAATTCTGGTTTTGGTTATACTTGTTCCGAACCAATTTTCAGTAACAATTATTTTGTTCCTCAATGTGCTCCTTTCCACACATTGTGTCAGTGTGGTGGGAATTGGGAAAAAAATTATTTCATAAACAAAACTCACTCTTTAGGTTTTCATAAATCCTATTTTTCTAAGAAAATGTGGATAGCAAAAAAATTTCTATCTGCAGTTTCCTGATCCTAGAAAGTTTGGGTTCCGAAAGGCTAACTCTCTTATTTTTAGCAATGTAAAGAATGTACCAACAACAATACTTGGTACATGGATAGTGGATGTTCCCTACATATGACTGGTAAAAAAAAATCTTTGAAAATATTATCAAGATGAAAAGAGATATCATATTTCAATTTATCGGAACACAAGGTCAAGTTGTTGATATTTTTTACAAAATATTAACCCTCTGATAGATTTAAATACACTAAGCAGAAGTTATTAATGATAACAGTAAGGTAATATTATATGTTAACTTCTTGATGAAAGAAATATCTTTACAGAAAAGAACTCCTTTTCATAGGGGGAGTACATTTGTTTGTTATATTTTCAAAAAATTTCATAGTCTAAATTTTTTTCATAGTCTAATATTTTTTTTGTAGTCTAGGAATTTTATCATTCTCAAGATTTGTGCAGCTTAAAATTTTTATAATGAAGATTTTATAAATTTTCTTAATGAATATTTTCTAAATTTTTGTAATGAGGATTTTCAAAATTTATGTGATGAATATTTTTTAAATTTTTGTTGTTCAAATTTTTTTTTAGTCAATGATTTTGTAATCAATGTTTCAAAATCTAAAGTTCTTCAAGAAGAATTTTCCTAAATACGAATAATCTTCTTAGCAATCCAAAAGTTATGTTTCCATTCATAAATTTTCATAATCATATTTTACTTTTTGGTAATTTCATCTATTTTTAAATTTTTTATATTCACTTTTTCTTAAATCCACATGTTTTTATTAAAAACCTAAAAATATTGGATTCTATCAAAATTTCCTTCCAGATATCATCTAAACCGTTAAATATGATCAGAAGGTTTTTCAACCGTTGGATTGAGCATGGAAGCTGAACTGTTGCCTCAAACGCCTATATAAAGGACCCCCTAATGGTTCACCTACATCAAAACTCAATCTCATGTGTGTTGATACTCTACCCTCCTACGTAAGCCCGTTTCGAACTTCTCATATTTTTCTTACTTCCGAATTTCTGCCGAAGTCTCCTATTAGAAAGACATGTCAACATTCAAACCCATCTATGAATGGAAAATATACAAAGAATGGCTAGTTGATTCGATGTTTTTCAAAAAGTACGATTCTATTATCTCTAAGAATAAAAACCAGAATGGGTGGGAAAGAGTGTTCCTTTCAAAACCAAAAGCTCATGATTTGGTATATCTATATTTTTCATTAGAATTATATGACTCAGTAATTTTCTTCAAGGAAGAAGGGGGGAGTCAATTTTCTTTCAAGGGTTATGGAAAGTCATATGCACTTTCTTACACCAAGGCCAGAAGCTTGGTTTTTGGTCCTTATGAAGCGGAAGATGAGTTTTGTTCTCATTATCTCCCTCATGTTCAAGGATGTTTTGTTAAGGTAATGGTCATGGCATGCCTTGGTCTCTCATAAGCAAAGACTCCAAAGATTCTTCACCTGACTACAAATTATCGAATTCTTGAATTATGGGTTCAATGATTCATAATAATGAGATAATGAGACAAGGATACTTTGAAGTAAAGTGATATGTACATTATGGAGTTCTTGAAAAACCTTATAAAGATAAAATTGGTTAAGCATATTTTGATTACATTTCAGAACATAAATAATGGAAATCTAAAGGCTCAGATTATTATGTATCTAGACATTCTATCAAAGATGATTGTTCAGTGTTTAGAATCCTTCAAAATCCCTTGAAAATATAAGTGAAGAAATGGAAAATCCATGTTGTTGGTGGATGATACTATGAGAAGGATGAAAGTTGAATTTTCTAAAGAATCCGACGAATTTTATGATTTTCTTGAGGAGGAGGCGTAAGCCTTATCGAAAAAACAGGAAGCGACTGAGACTTCAAAAAAGGGTGGAAGGAAGATGAAGTTGAAGGATGTGGAAGAGAAGGAAACCACCTAGTGGCTATGAAAACCCAATCCGCACCTCCAAATCAAAAGAAAAAAGCCCATCCTGATGTATTTGTAGCCAAGTTGAAAGAAGAAAAGAAAAATCATAAAGAAGGGGATCCTAAGTTTGGATTGGACACTACTGAAGAAAAATCTTTGAGGGACATGGTAGCTGAAGAGATTGAATAACAAGAGAAAGAGAAGACAAAGAATAAGAAGTTGTCTGAGGCATAAATAGTTCAATCACTTCTAAATGCTACTGAGAATGCTTCCGAGAATATCCTGGTACTAGAATCCTTGCTGATAGAGCCTTTACTAGAGACTCCAGTATAGAAGAATGTGAATCCGGAAAAAGTCTAAGAAAAATAAGTACACGAAAAAGAAGTAGAAGAGAAAGAAGTAGAAGAAGAAGAAGAAAGTAGTGGTGATACTGAAGATATGATAATGAAATTTGAGGATTTTTATGAGAAGGAAAGACCTTTTGATAAATTATCATTCCAAACCTCTCAAGCTGAATCATCAAAGCTTGCTACTCCTAGGAAGGATGAAGAGAAGGATGGAGAAGAAGTAGACAAACCATCTGAAGAATAAATCATCAATAAAGATTTCATTCTCCCAGAGGATGCTAAGGGAGGAGCTGAAAAGGAAGAATTTGACAAAGACAAAATTTTTCAGCTATCTGATAGTGAACATGAATCTTCTGATCAAGAGGAAGTCATTCCGAATATTGATAAGGTAAAATAGGTAGTAGTTGATACACCAACCAAGGTTGTAGTAAATAAGAGAGATGATGGTGGTTCTTAAAAACAGAAAGATGCTGAGATAGAAAAAGAAACCTCACCAAGAAAAATCTCTGATTTGGAATCATCCTCCCTTGGACATGATTTTGTAGTCTAGTCTTTAAAGCGGATTGTTGGGACTAAACCAATATTTCCCATTATAGTCTCGAGATTCCAGATGCTTCAACACACCTTAAATCAGAAATCAGATTCAGTATCCATGGTTATAGATAAGTGTGTCAATCTTGATGCTGATTTATAAAACCTTTTTCATAGGCTACGAAGCCCAAAATGGATCATGAGAGAAGATGACCAGCTAGTTAAGGAAAACTATAAAAGACATGAGAATTCTTGATGAGTTCCATGAAAGTGTCAAGGATTCATTTGACACAGAATATGTGAAGATCAAGGATCTCACAAATAGTTTTGAGGAAAAGATAACTCTAGAACAAAATTCTCGGATACAAGAAGTGAAAGATCTGAGTGTGATGTTGTATTTGGATTCTGAAAGTTGGAAGAGGGAATGAGATCTTTGAATCAATATTGAGGAAAACTATTCTGAGCAAGAAGAAGTTCTAAAGGGGTATTCAGAATCTCTTAAGGCTTAGGAAGTAAAAATCAAAGCCTTAAAAAAGAAGGTAGAAGATCAAGATCAGCTTCCCAAATGTCCAGAGGTAGATCACAAGGAGCTCAAGAAGATAAAAACCATAGTGAAGAAGTTGATGCTGAAGGAGAAGGAAGGATAATCTTGTTAAATTATGATCTTTTTTTATTTCTTCCATGTATGAATTCTTCCAATCCCAATGAAATTTTTGATTGCATGTCTTTTGGTTGTATAATAGTAATATTTAAGGTACCATATGTTCTTTTCCATTCCCTTTAATATTTTTTGAAAATCACGAAGGGGGAGAGAGGAATGTTAAAAAAGAATACAAAGTAAAGGAAGAAATTTTCCTAAGTAAGGGTGAGTTCAACTAAGGAGGAGTTCTTATCTAAGATTATTTTTATATGAAATAAAATTCTAAGTCTCAATCCGGAAATTAAGAATATGATCCTTAGTGTCTCAAAAGCCTAAGTGTGAGTTAGTTGTATTCACCCTTTACCTTGTGTTAGGGGAGATAAGTTTTATTTTCAAAGTCTAGAAAAATATTTTCTAAGTCCTTATTTTCTTTTTTGTAAGGATGTTTGTGATTTCCAAAAAGGGGGAGATTGTTTAGTCAATAAGGTTTCCTTATGAATTCTCCATTCATTCTTGTTTTGTATATCACAAACACTGTATCTTAATAAAAATTTATTTTCCCTAGGTTTTATATTCATAAGGAAAAGTTTCATTCCCTAAGGAAATTTATCCTTACTATGTTTTTTATTATCCATGTTATAATATAACTCATTTTATATCGAAGTATAAAATTCAGTTTCGTAACTAAAACATCAGAACCTAATAAATACATAGATATAGAGCTTTCGGCTTTTAGGATCCGAATTCATTTTCTGAATTCTCTGAATTCAGACTCCAGAACCTTATGAGTTCAGACTCCAAATTCTTATGAGTTCAGACTCTAAATTCTTATGAATTTATACTCTGAATTCTTATGAATTCAAACTATAAACTTTCTGAGTTCAGAATACTAATTCTCTGAATTCAGATTCCGAACTTTCTAAGTTCAGACTCCAAATTCTCTGCATTCAGACTCTGAACATTTTGAGTTCAGACTCAAATTCTTAAGAATTCAGATTTAGAATTTCTTTGAAATTCTGAATTTGGATTTCTATAGAATTTAGTGTCCAAATTATTTTGAAGATAGAATCCGAATGATCATGTATTAGAGACACCGAATGGTTTTTTGGTTATACTCTGAACATTCATTTTTCCTTTCATTCTGAAAAATGGATTTAGATAAGCAACCACATTTTTTCTTAATCTTGTTTAAGTTATAAAATGATGTCGTTCATTTTGTTTGTAACCAACTATTGTTTGAGTGGAACGTGTATAGGTCCCTTTGAAATTCAAGGAAAAATATGACCTTTGGAGGAGGGAGCTGACCGTTGAAGATGTGCCTATAAATAAGAGCTCATTGGAATGAGCTCATAACATTGATAACAAGTTGATCTATCTAGAGATGAAATGCTGCCTAAGTTATTTCTTGAGAGAGAGAATTTCATGCTTTTTGCATATTGAACATCTTGTTCATAATTGCTTCGTGTGACTGAAAATGTTGATGAGTACATTCAATGGCTTCCAAGGATAGGAAGACAGATGTCCTGACAACCTTGAAGTTCGAGGTCTTGTAGGGATAGCAAGACATATTCTTGATATTCGTATCGAGGGCTTACACTGGTGTGGGTAAGATAGAATTTCATGAATGTATAAATCAAGGGAAATTTATCCAAGGTTGTTGGATAACCTTATCATTGGGGTAAAAGATCTTCTACTTGATACTTGTTTTGTTTCATGTTTTCCACTGCATTTTGGTTGTTGAGGAAATTATAATTGTCTTATACTTTCTTATACTTGTACTCTGATTAATAAGATTCTATATTCTTAAAGGTATAATCATTATCATTGTAAACATTTCTTAAGATTCATTTCTGGAACCACATTTCCAGAATCAAGAATGTTTGTAGAACTAAGAGGCCTTGTGAATTTACCTTGTTTAACTTTTTTAAACATTACCATCTTTAAAAGTTCCAATGTAATTTTTTAAAGTATAAAATTCACCCCCTCTTGCATATTGAGCATCTATATCATTATTACGATACTAAAATCTTATCATTTCGATCCTACACACCACAGACCTACAAATAGTTACAGATACACTCTCATAACACCAACTTTATGGTATGATCTTGATGTTCCAGATCTGGATATAGGAAGTCCACTTTCTAGGGCACGTTATCTTAGAGGCTAGGGTTGTAGGGGATTCGACGAAGACAAAAGCAGTGAATTCTTTGGAGCCACCCAGAAGTGTGACCAAGGTGAGGAGTTTCTTGGGATTGGTTGGTTACAACTGAAGATTCATACCCAACTTCTATAGAGTTGAGACACCCTTTTCAGCTTTGAAAAATAAGGGACATCCCTTTTTGTGGAAGGAGACATGCCAATAGAGTTTTCAGAAGCTTAGGCTGAGGCTGATGAGTGCCCCCATCTCGAGGCTTCTAGATGAGGGAATTAGGTACTTAGTCTAGTGAGACACATAAAGGACTAGACTAGGTTGTTTCCTGATGTTGGAGTGAGTAGTGATCACCTATGGCTCATGGACGTTGAGACAGAATGAGTAAAACTACACTACCCATGACATGGAGTGAGCATTTATGGTCTTTACACTGAAGATGTGGTGTCACTACATGATTGGTGAATGGTTTACTCTTTAATATACTCACAAGAGTCTCATGTATATATTCTCATAAAAGGTCCTAAACCTGAGGCAATGGTGATGGATGGAGTTCCTCCCGGAATCTGACATTGAGATAGTCTACACTCATGAGAAGGAGAACTGAGTAGTAGACACACTCAGTAAGAGGTCTAGTCTACAGTTGCTGAGTGAGGTGATAGAACAGCTAGCCATGTTGCAGATATCCTTTGAGGATAGAGATGGAGCATCTTACCTCAAGTCTGTTACTTTCACTCTTCCACTTCTTCAGCATGCTCAGGAGGCCCAGCTTGGGGACATTGACTGTGAGGCCCGACGTGCTCAGATATCATTAAGAAAGTCTCTTGAAGTATTTTATGAAGGTGGGGAGCATGTAGTTCTCTTAAGTGGATGCACCATGGTACCAGTGACACTACGAGAGGAGGTGTGGGGGAATTCCAAAACATCCCCTTTGGAAGTACGTCCTAGAGTGGTGATGACGTACCGGGACCTCCAGCACCAGTACTGGTGGCCAGGGATAAATAAATCAGTGGTAGAGTTCATATCATGATTACTCACTTGTCTACAATTGAAGGAAAAACATTTAGTTCTCACATGCTTAGCATAACCACTATAGGTACCAGAGTGGAAGTGGGATGATATCTCCATGGACATCATGAAAGGGATACCATGTACGACCAATGGCCATGATTCTATCTGGGTGATCATTGATCGACTCACCAAGTCAGCCCACTTCTTACCCATCCTTGAGTAGAAATTATTAGAGGGATTGAGACACATCTATGTGTAAGAGATTGTATGGATTCATGGGCTTCAATCGGTGATCATCTTAGATAGTGACTCATGTTTTACATCTTTCTTTTGTAAGGGGTTATAGGAGGCGTTTGAGACTCATCTACACTTGAGCATGTCTTTCACCATCTGACAGAGGTTTAGGCAGAGAAGACCATACAGACATTCGAGGACCAGATTTGTGCTTGTGTCCTTGATGTTGGACATAGATGGGAGGACCCCCTACCACTAGTGGAGTTTCCATGAAACAAAATTTATCACTCCACCATTGGAATGGCTTTGTTTGAAGCCATGTACGAGAGACTATACAGATCACCTCTATGCGGGACATTCCTAGGGGGGTTGGAACTTGTGGAACTAGTGTTTAAAAAGGATACTACTGAGAAGGTGCAGATCATCCAGGAGCAGATGAAGACTACACAGAGCTGACATAAGTCATATTCTGACAAGCGACGAAGTTCCTACTAGAGATATAGGATCAACAGGAGTGGGTCCGTCAGGGGAGGTAAATTATTCTGGTTTGTGTTTGTTGGCAGCATGAGAATCTTTAGGAGAGAAAATGGGAGTGGGAGGCTCAGAAGCATGCTCGTTACCCCCATTTTTTTCTCTAGTTTTATTATAGATTTCAGGGATGAAAAGCCCTAAGGTGGGGAGGATGTTAAGACCTCAAAATTCCATATATTTTTTGAAATTATTTTTAATTATTATGTGTCTCTGAAAATTGATGGGACATGATTCTGAGTCCCAAAGTTCCCGAAATAGAAATTTGAAATTTCTTAAGGTACATTCAATAAACATGTAGGTGAAATTTTCCATATTTTGAACCATTTCATTGAGTTGAAATCCAAAGGAACCATTGAACATTTATCTCATTGATTATCTTAAGTGAAGCTTAACTTTTTTTAGAAAAAGTCGGACGAAAAATTTCATTTTTAGCTTTACAAAAAATAATAATAATAAACTCAATAAGTTATTTTATTTTGTTGTTTGTAACCGTTGAGTGACGTGGTGGGACTACAGAGTTTAATGGGTCATTCTAGTTCATGACCACTGTGTTGTGTAACATCAACATTGGAAAATTAAATGCATTTCAAAAATGAACCGCATTAATGTTATGCAACACATTTGGTTTCCTCATCAATTTAAATGGATCTCAGGCTCAGGTTTTTGACACGGAAGTGTGGAACTTCAGATGAAGTACCGTGAGGTCTCCCACTAATGAAGAACAGAATGTTGAATAATGTTGTTGGGAAAACAATCCGGGATCGATGAACGCCGACGACTTAAACGATCGAGGACTCATCTCCCTCCATGACCGCGACATAATCCAATGGTTTAGAAGGTAGGGGGTTTTCAATGATTTATTCTAAGAGTTTGATGATGAATTCCTCTCACCAAGGATATGAGGATAATGCGGAGGGTTCCGGCCAAACTAAAAAGGCCCAAAACCTTGGCTAATTTGATATTTGTTGCGTTCTTTATTGGCAACCGGAAAATAGAGCGACAAGATGAACTCGGGAGCCACACAACATTGGCAGCGTCCCGACAGGCCCATAGGTTCTTTCGGAAGGGAAGAAAACCATATAAGCTCACTCGGTGGCCCACGAAAGACCTGTCAACTTGAAAACAGTGCTGCTGTGCCAGTGACCAGTGCCAGAGGGTGAAGGCGGAGACCGGTGCTCGCAAACCATACAAGGGGGCAGTGCCGCACAGCACCGAGGCAGACCAGCAGGGGCAGTCAACTTTTAGCTGGCCCCATTGGTAGAAGGAAGGCGCATTGTCGAATGTAACGCCCCAACCCCAATTACCCAGAATTGGTTAATTATTAAATAACATTGACATGATACAAATAATCATGTCCAAAGAGACGGATCAATTTAGTAACCATTGAAGTTCTAGATACATTCATAAGTTTTAAAATACACAATTAAATAAAAATATCAACAACATTTTGTACCCTTTTGAACACACTTATATACTTAACCAATCCCTGGAGGACAACCAAAAAATATTTCTTCCCATCCTGTGAAAAATAAAACATAGAAGGGGGTGAGCTCAGATGCTCATTAAGGATAACAATATAGGAGAAACATTCATAAATAAGCATAATCATTTAAGGAAATATATAAGATTTAAACAAAATCCTTTTAAATTTAAATATCAGTATAATATAAGAAAGATAAAATCAAATAATTCCATTTATTTATTCACATGGATATTCTACTAGTCGAATAATCACATGCAATATCAATATCCACATTAAAATTGAGGGAATGCATAATGCCAGACTTCATAACCACATAGTCAAGGCCTTGTGCAAAGACTACAAATAAGAATTTTCCAAGGCCTTGTGCCAAGACACTAGTTTCTATCATGATACCTACTGATGCATCGAGGAGCTACAACAGGCTCCACCCATCACATACTAAGTCCAATACATTTCTCATAGGAAAAGGTTTAAACTTAACATTAACATTCGTTGTAAAAGTAGCATACGAAATGTCAATACTTTATCCATAAACCATGAATGGTACAAAAATAACACATCTATAGTCAAACATATCAGATAAAATTCAATACAATATATAAGATTTGTATCACAATAATTAAACTTCAAACATTTTTAAAATACATCAAATGATGTTGACATATGTGAAATGAAAACTTTTTTTTAATGAAATAACTCTTTCTATTTTAAAATCATTTAGAAGTCATGTAGTTATAAAAGAAAACATTTATTTTGAAAATATTATTATAATTTGATAATGGATGCTTCAAATGTGTAATAACGGCGGAGAATAACTGCACCCACCGTATAAGTTAAAATAAGACATTTTTATATTAATTTTGTCGAAAATGTCATAAAGTACCTTGTTTGGAATATGATAGAAAGATCCCTTTTAAAAAAAATAATGTCAAATAAGTGTATAAATGACATTAACACATAGTATAGTAAATGATAAAAAACATTAATTACATTTTTAAGAAAAAATGGATGTGGATGATTAAGAGGTCGCATTAGATATTTACATATTAACAACATCGGATAAGTAAAGTGATTTCAGAATTAACCGTTACCTTGTAATTTTCCTTAGTAGATGGTATATGAACCTCCTATATAATAGTTAGAACATTTGTATTAAATTATTCATGAACTATATACATTAATATGATATCATATATGATCATATAATTTTGCTTTGTTAATAATATTTTAGTAGTATCATCATTTTAGGTGTTAAGTCATTTGTTTTCCTTTATATGCTTGGTTACGTAAGCCATGTTTGTTATGGATATGATGTATTTGATTCATATAAACAATGATATTATGTTCAAAAAATTTATTTTTAATCATAAAATGAAAATTATTCTTGAATTATTAGGTTGGGGAATGAATCTCATCGCGTTCGTGGAGACGGTAATTTGTACGTACGCACGAGCGACAATATCATTATATTGATGTAAAATTGTATGTAATTTTATGGTATATCATATATGAGAATCATTAAAATTTTATATTTATTATTTACATCTTTTATAATCATTATTATAAACATTTAGATAATGAGGTGTTTGAATACCAAACTACACCACGACGTGGAGACGACAATCCGTATGTAAACACGTATGGTGACTTTTTCATTTATAGGATGGATATAATAATAAATATGGTTGTACCGATTTTATAAAAACATAAAAATATATATAACCTACTAGATTAATTATTTTAGAGTGGAAACTATAAATAAAGTGGAATTGGAAGAAGAAAAGAACTTGAAAGAGGTGATGAAATATTTACCTCTTCTTCAGGTTCATCCTATTCAGTTGATCAAAAGGGCTCCATAGGTTTTCTTTATGACCAAATAGAGGCCACTAGGATGAAGGGAGGAATGTTTTTAGGATATTTGGGCAGGGTTTGGCCAAGCTACATTGTTTTGGAGGTGTGAATTTAATATAAAGTGAAGTACCCTTTTATAAGAGAGGTGAGGGTCACTTTAAGAAAAGCTTGAAATATTATTTTATAATAAAAATATTTTTGGTTTATAATGGTTACAAAATGAATTATTTAGAGACTAATATGGGTATGGGTAGAAAAACTATCAAAAACTAGGTTTTAGATAGGTTATGGTCATTATATTAACCTTATCCTATAGATTTAACTCTTAGTTAAATAGTTTGACATTAACCATGTATCATTGTATTTTTATTTTATATGGTTAATAAACATACTATAAAAAGTCAAGAGAACCACATGTGGTTCCTTATTAATATATATAACCTTATCTAAGTCCTTTGTCTGAACCTTATATTTTTAGGAATATTTTTTTCAATTAATAATATATTATTTGTTTTAAAAACTCAATTATTTCAATTTTGACACTATTTAGTATTTGATTTTTTTGGAATCCATAAAAACATTATCACTTAGAATAAAATTTATTTAACCAACCCTAACATGTCATATTAAGCTAGAAATTTAGTATAATTAATCAGAAGTATCAATTCACATTTATTTGGATATTTATATTATCAATTATTTTAACATTACATTAATAAGGTAATTACTGCATCATAATTGTTTCATAAATAAAATAAAATATTTAATGTATGAAAATTATAAATAAAATACCATTATATAGGAAATAAATTTATCTTCCTAATTTATATTTATAGTCAAATTTATATTGTGTGTATCCCTATGTTAAAAAAGGTTTTGTTACTAAACTTTGAATTTAACTCCTTTAACATTTCTTTTAATAAAATAATAATAAATGTCCTAATCTAATCTAGGTGGACCAAAGGGGATAATATTTAATTCCTATGTTTTTTTGGTCGGATTTTAATTATATAATATAATTAGAAAACGTGTTAGGGTAATTATGATATCATTTTTACCCTTAATTACCCTATTTACTTTTAATTGTGGTAAATAAAATTCAAATGTTACTAATCACCAAAAATTATTTTCATCTTATTGAACCACAATTTACTTACTAATATTATCCGTGCCTCTCGGATGTTTTAAATTCAAGTCACAAAATTGGTAAATTTATGATTTAGGCAAATTTGAAATGCTCCTTGGAGGTGGGTAAAACACGGTAAAAAGTTCAATTAAATTTTATATATCCAAAATTATTATAAAATCACTCCATTAGATTACATTAAACTTATAAAAGTATTATGTATATATTTTTACCTAAAATAAATTTAAAAAAAATTAATAAATATTTAAATAAAAATTTAGTTTTAATAAATTACTCAGTGTTTTTTTTACTATTCATAAAAATTGAATGTTTGTAGAAAAATGAAAAAAATTCACCCTAACAAAATTTCGATATTCTGAATCCAAAAATGAAGTCCATTTTGAAATATAAAATTTAAAAATTTCAAAAATTGGTGTAACACCCCGGGATTTTTTGAGAATTTTTTTTTTTATTTTTATTGATGTCTTGTTTTTTATGTTACAACAAAGAAGTCTTGTACAACACACAACCCTAACTTGGCTGTATTACACGCAATCACGACCTTACTCGATAGTGTGTGTAGTACGCAATACCGAGTTTCACCTAACGAGATTTTATTATATTATTATATACCCTCATTTTGAAATTTTATAAATTTTATCTTTTAGAATGGACTTAATTTTTGGATTCATAAAATCAAAATTAGATTAGGGTGAAATTTTGGTACTTTTCGGATAGCTTTCATTTTCTGATGAATAGTGAAAATTACTAAATTTTAATTAAAAACAACATTTTTAATCGAAATAATTAATAGTGATAAATTATTAATTTGAGTGATTTTAAACTATATTTAGAATATACTTTTATAATTTAATACAATGTTGTTCATTGGATATAATTTCACATTTAAACCAGACATAAACAAGTGTCAATCTTTTGATAGTTATTATCTCGTAAAAACACGCTATTTGTTTTGACGACAGGAATTAATTTTTAAATCAGTTAATGTAACTAATATGCTTTGAATTTGGTAAAATAAACATCATTTTTGAATTCATAATATCAAATATAGATTAGGCCTAATGTTTGATATTTTTTTGGAAACTTTCATTTTTTGATGAATAGTGAAACTACTAAGTGGTAGCTAAAAACTGAATTTTTTCATAAAACATAATTTTACCGCTTCTATGAGTAGAATTTCAAAAATCCGAGAGACATGGTTGATTTTAGTAAGTAAATTGTGGTTCAATGAGATGAAAATATTTTTTGGTGAATAGTAACTTTTTACTTTTATTTACCACGGTTAAAAGTAAATAGGGTAGTCAAGGATAAAAATGATATTATTATTACCCTAAAACATGTCCTAATTCTATTGGATAAGTGTAATTTGACCAAAAACAACCTTAGGAATAAAATATGACCATTTAGGCCCAGTTGGATTAGATTAGGACATTTATTATTAATTTATTTAATGAAGGGTTAAAATAGTTAAAATCAAAGTTTAATAAGTAAATCATTTTTAATATAGGGTTATACATAAGATAAATTCGACTATAAATATTAATTATAAGGCCAGAAATATTTCCTACATAATGATATTTAATTTTTGATTTTTATACATTAAATAATTTAATTTATTTTTGACATAATGATTATGCAGTAATTATCTTATTAATGAAATATTGACATAATTGATGTTATAAATACCCAAATAAAGGTAATTTAAGACTTTTTATGAATTACAATAATTTTATATGTTAATATGACATGTTAGTATTGAGTTAATTAAATATATTCTAACTAATCATTCTGTTATGATTTTCACAAAAATCAATTACCAAATAGTGTCAAAATTGACATAAAATAGTTTTTAAAACAAATACTACATTAATAATTGTTATTTTATTCCTAAAAATCTATGGTTCGGCCAAATGACATAGATAAGGTTATATATATTAATTATAAACAACTTGGGGTTCTTTTGTCTTGATATAGTAAGTTTATTAACCTTATAGTGTAAGACAAAAAGGAGACACGGTAAAGTTAAATTACCTAACTTAAAGTTAAATCTAAATGATAAGGTTAAAATTGAAAACTAAACTTGTATAAATTCTTTTGGATGAGAGTATTTCGACCCATCCCCACCTTAGATTCTAAATATATCAATTTTGAGCTATTAAAAATAGAATTTGTCTTTATAATAAAATAATATATTTAGTTATTCCAAAGGCGCCCCTCTCCTCCCTTATAAAAGGGAACCTCCTCCCTCTATTACTCACACCACTTTGATCCTTCAAGATACTCCAACCCCTAAAAAATTCTCCTCTCCACTTCCCAAGAAACATCCAACAGGTCCTGGTCTTCTTTAAAGACCAATTTTAGTGCCCTAAGAGGAGGTCTCAAAGAGGCGCTTCAAAGAAGAAGTAATGTCCGTTACCGATTCTTTCACCTTTATTTCTTCTTCCACTTCTTCTTCTTAGGTTCTTTCATTATGAAGTAATAAAATCAGTATCAATCATATACTTATATGTTATTATAAGTATGAAACAACCCTATTTCACCATCTATCCATCCTACGGAAAACGAAATCACCGCGCGTGCGTACGTACGGAATACCGTCTCCACGCCGTGGTGTAATCTATTTTCCACCACCACCTTACATGGATGGGTGTAATGGTGTAAATAATCACTATATATGATTAGTGCAAAGTGATATTGATTCTGTAATAGTATACATACACTCCAATAAAAATCCACGATCATGGGAACGATATCATCGCTCGTGCGTACGTACGAAATACCGTCTCCACGACGCGATGAGATTCATTCTCAATGATTAACCATTCATAAATGATTATAAAGTATATATAGTAAGTAATCATGAAATATATGACATAATAATGATACTGGATTTATGTATATATATATATATGTATTTCATCCAATTAATTCCATTCAATTCAATGAGGAAACGAAAACAACGTTCATGCGTACGTACGGCCTACCGTCTCCATGAACGGTGTATTTCATTCCATTTATCGATCTATTATATATATGTATATTCTGAATATATATTATATATAATTCATGTTTTATATTCTGGAATTAAGTAATCATGATCTAAGTAATCATATGAATAATTACAAGTCAAAACACGGACAACAAATGAAACGATTTTACCCAAAACACTCTTTAACATGGAATTTACAAAAGAACGGGTAATATAAAGTCATAAGTGAACCATATATGATATCATAACAATGAATATGACTCTTTAATAAGTCAATGACATTATTTAAATCATATTACAGGAGGGTTGGATACGTACGAAGCATATCAGACCTAAGGTAAGAGATCATTTTGCAAATCTCATTTTTATCTGAGATTGCTTATTCGTAAGTATTTACTGGGATTATTGCTATAATCCATGTCCATGTTTTATAAAAGTGTATTCATGTATGTTTAAATTCCTTTCTACCCATTCTGACTTTTACCCCATGGTATAGAAGGAATCTTTCTTCAATTTACCCTACAAGGTACCTTTTGACTTTTCTGACAAAAGTACGGGAAGAATGTTTTTTTAACATATACGGAATGAAAGGATTTTTATGGTTTTATAAAGCCTTATTTTCATGAATCTTACTCCAAAATATTTCATTACTATTTTCAACAAAATCCTTTTCTATTAAAATTTCATGACACTTTGTGAAAAGAAAATGATTTTGAAGAAAAAAGGATATTTTCCTCAAGAATTTATTTCAAGTGTTTTATCAAAACCATTTTTATCTAAGATGACATTATTTAAGATGTGTATGTTTCATGTATCATGTCTCTATGATTTAAATTGTTTCACTTTTATAATGATGAAATGATATCCATTTTTTTATATGGATTATGTTATGATGGGATGATGTTTATGAAACCCATTTTTAATCTTTGGGATATGATGAATGATTTATGTTTATGTTGTGACACAAGTAAGAATGATTTCATTATGAGATGGGTGGGACCTATATCTCCCTCCAATGAATTGGGTAAAGATTTTATATCTCATGAGATAGACATGGATGGAACAGTAAGTTAATCCGGTTCAGTGTTACAGGACTGAAACGAGGAGTGAACTTGATTCAGAAAGGGACTTTTTCCACTAAGATGATCTTGGAAGCAATGACTTGGATACTATGGAAGTCATTACATTTTCTTAATTTATTCCAAAATTACATGTTTTATTCCCATGCTATGTTATCATTATTTATGTTCCATTATGATCTATGCCTTATGTACTTCAATGTTTTAAGTCATTGCTCATGATTTTGATGTTTAAACATTATGTTCATGTTTTTAGGTTCAAATGTATATGGTATGTTTTATTTTATCCATTCTTACCCTTACTGAGCATTTGAGATCACCCTTTTTATGTTTTCTTTTCCCCTAGGATTAAAAGAAATATTTTAGGTAAGGAAACAAAAATGGGAAGATCATTATGGGAGATGTTGAAGATCTTTCACCACGATTAGAAGATTACGTCCCAAGTTTCCAAAGACACTAAACTATTACGGTCCTTGTGTGTCTGTTTTTGTTATGTACTAAGTATTCCTAAAATGTAATGTAATGCCTATGTACGTCAAGCTTCGGGTCTCTACAGTTGGTATCAGAGCAAAGGTTTAGTCAACCTTTGGAAACTAGGATACGAAAACGTTAGTGAGATCCCTAGAGATATTTCTAAGGTATGTCTAGGGATGTCCCTAAGGATAAGAATACATATAGGATATAGTCCTAGAACTATGGTAACGATCTTAGAATTTAACCTAAGATGTTAGATATTGAGGGAACTCCCCCTTTACTATGTTGTTTTCCCTAGCATGATTTTTGCCTCTCACACTATTCTTTTTGGGTTTTAGAAAATGGCTGGAATCAGGAAGATTCACGATAATGGAATATATGACAGACAATGGAATGATATTCTTCATGAGAAACCAAACGAAATGGGATCTAGAAGTCCAAAAATCATTATTATGCCTAATCAGAAGTCTCATAATTTGTTCAATAATCTCAACTTTGGTATGTTTCCTGACTCAGATAATAAGAGAAAGATGGAGTTTCATGATGATCATAGAGGAAAGAAAGTTCAATTTCCCTCATGTAAATCATGTGGGAAGAGGCATCAGGGAGATTGTTTCAAAGGAACTGGAAGATGCTTTGGATGTGGAAAAGAAGGACACAAAACCAGTAAGTGCAAAGGAAAAGGTTTAGTGAACACCATGGACGAGGATAATGGTATTTCTACGACATCAACAATGATTAGATGTTTTAAATGTGGAATGTACGGGCATTATGCAGAACAATGCCCTAATGGAAAATCTCATGAAGAGAATCAGCAAGGTCATATGGGTAGTATTTATGTTGATGATGGTGAGGAGACTAGAAATTATATATGAGTTGAAAGAAGTGTTGAATCTCAGTCAGTTGTTTTAGAAGGTAGTGGAATGATTGTATGTTTATCAAGAGTTATGTTGTATAGTTAATGGTACTATGTAATAAAGAATCATTTAAGGATTGTTACACTATTGATTTTCCTAAAAGTATTTGAAAGTATATGTTGAATGGTACTAGTAACCATGGAAGGTTATTCAGATATTTTTATAAAGTAGATGTTATGCACATAATGAAGGAATAAGAAGATAATGAGATGTTTGATTGTATTCATGAGCTCATGATTGATATAAGGACTAAGTGATATCATGGTTTGAGTATATAGAATTTTGAGGATTTTGGTATGTGGAAAGTGTTAACTTTTAACTGCATTCATATTTTCACTAAGGTTCAATGGGTATTCATTTTTTCAAGAGAATACATGATTAAGGCCTTTGAATGTTTGGAATGTAACCAACAAGACACATCTTATGATATATGGGGATCAACGATGGTATTAAATCTCTGGTAATGGTTTTCACTATATTACGAGAGTGGACTGAAGTATTATTGATAGGCCTAAAGATTGGAATGGATTATGTTGGACATAAGTTAGTATTTTTTAAGGATAGAAGTTTTTTTTGATATTATTGATGGGATGTTATAGTAATATAGTTTTAGAAAAAGGAAAACCTGCAGGACGGGCGACATCCCATCGCATCAGACAAGGCTGTGGGAATCGAACCCACAACCGAAGTGCGACTGGCCTTTATCGCCTGCCGCTGGCCTACAGGAAGTCCCTGGTTAGTAAAAACTAGTTTTATTTTATTAAGAGGTATGATATATAAGTATAAGTTCATTTTTGAAACCATATACGATTAATCTAACCATAAGATGGAATTATAACTTTTGCTAACCTTTTGTTTGAAACAGATGGAATGACCCATCATTCTATCACATGATCTACTAACACATCACGAATAACAAATTCAACTTCATTTCTTTAAGGGATGAAGTAGAAGTTGATCAATTCACAAACAATAGTGAGATTGTACCAAAATCATGTAAGTATTTCTATTAATTCATCAACTTTAGGGAAATGATCTTGAA
Source organism: Viscum album (assembly GCA_963277665.1). Taxonomy (NCBI): domain Eukaryota; kingdom Viridiplantae; phylum Streptophyta; class Magnoliopsida; order Santalales; family Viscaceae; genus Viscum; species Viscum album. Next base: position 169,503,348 of record OY728150.1, on the reverse strand, counting down.
AACCAAAAATGTTGTCCTAGTTCCATTATATCCGATGAATTAGATGGTACCTTAGATCATCACAAATCTATAGCTTTGTGATTTTTGGATTTTTCATAGCCATGTTCTCTACCACTCTCCATCAGAACATGATGGTTAGGTTTCTCTTCCATATCCATATTTTCACCTATGTTCTCTTATGTGGAAACCCAGTGATTAGTTAATTTGGGTAACCGTTATGTTTCATACTTTAGTTTTTAAAGATTGGTTTTGGTATTCCTTTTTACGATGTGGGTTTCTATTAAAGAATCTTTCGAGTAGTAAACCATTTATAACCCTGACGAATTTCGAGGGTGAAATTCATTTTAAGGGGGGTAGAATATAACACCCCGAGATTTTATGAGAAATATTATTTTTAATTTTATTGATGTCTTGTTTTATACGTTACAACAAAGGAGTATTGCACAAAACATAACCCTAACTTGTCTTCATTACACGCAATCGCGACCTTCCCCGATAGCATGTGTAGTACACAATACTGAGTTTCACTAAACGAGATTTTATTATATTATTATCTACCCACTTTTTGAAATTTTATAAATTTTATCTTTTAAAATGGACTTCATTTTTGGATTCAAAATATCGAAATATTCTTAGGGTGAAATTTTGGTACTTTTCGGATAACTTTCATTTTCTGATGAATAGTGAAAATTACTAAATTTTAATTAAAGACAACCTGTTTTAATAAAAATAATTAATAGTGATATATTATTAATTTGAGTGGTTTCAAAGTATATTTCAAATATATTTTTAAAATTTTATACAATGTTGTTCATTGGATGTAATTTCACATTTAAACCAGACATAAAAACGTGTCAATCTTTTGATACCTATTATCTCTTAAAAACACGCTATTTGTTTTGACGACGAGAATTAATTTATAAATTAGTTAATGTAACTGATATGTTTTGAATTTGTTAAAATAAAAATCATTTTCTAATTCATAATATCAAATATATCTTATGCCTAATTTTTGGTATTTTTCTGGAAACTTTCATTTTTTGATGAATAGTGAAACCACTAAGTGGAAGCTAAAAACTGAAATTTTTCATAAAACTTAATTTTACCACTTCTATGAGTAGAATTTCAAAAATACGAGAGACAGAGTTGATGTCAGTAAGTAAAATGTTGTTCAATGAGATGAAAATAATTTTTGGGGAATAGTAACTTTTTACTTTTATTTACAACAGTTAAAAGTAAATAGGGTAGTCAAGGGTACAAATGATATTATTATTACCCTAAAACATGTCCTAATTCTATTGAATAAGTGTAATTCGACCAAAAACTACCATAGGAATAAAATATGACCATTTAGGCCCACTTGTATTAGATTAGGACGTTTATTATTAATTTAATTAAAGAAGGGTTAAAATAGTTGAAATCAAAGTTTAATAAGTAAATCATTTTTAATATAGGGTTATACATAAGATAAATTCGACTATAAATATTTATTAGAAAGATAAAACTATTTCCTACATAATTATATTTAATTTGTAATTTTTAGACATTAAATAAGTTAATTTATTTATGACACAATGATGATGCAGTAATTATCTTATTAATGAAATATTGACATAAGTGTTGTTATAAATACCCAAATAAATGTAATTTGAGACTTTTTATGAATTCCAATAATTTTATATGTTAAAATGACATGTTAGTATTTATTTAATTAAATTTTTTGGAACTAATCATACTATTATGAGTTTCACAAAAATCAATTACCAAATAGTGTCATAATTGATATAAAATAGTTTTTAAAACAAATACTATATTATTAATTGTTATTTTATTCCTAAAAATCTATGGTTCGGCCAAATGAATTAGATAAGGTTATATATATTAATATTAAACAACTTGGGGTTCGTTTGTCTTGATATAGTAAGTTTATTAACCTTATAGTGTAAGAAAACAAGAAGACACGGTAAAAGTTAAATTATCTAACTTAAAGTTAAATCTAAATGATAAGGTTAAAATTGATAACTAAACTTGTCTAAATTCTATTGTGTGAGAGGATTTAGACCCATCCCCACCTTATCTTCTAAATATATCAATTTCGAGCTATTAAAAACAGAATTTTACTTTATAATAAAATAATATTTTTAGTTATCCCAAAGGTGCCCCTCTCCTCCCTTATAAATGGGAACCTCCTCCCTCTCTTCCTCACACCACTTTGAGCATTCATGCTTGGCCAAACCCTGACGAATTCTCTTCTAAACTTCCCAAGAAACATCCAAGAGGTCCTGGTCTTCTTCAAAGACCAATTTTAGTGCCCTAAGAGGAGGTCTCAAAGAGGCGCTTCAAAGAAGAAGTAATGTCCGTTACCGATTCTTTCACCTTTATTTCTTCTTCCAATTCTTCTTCTTAGGTTGTTTCATTATGAAGTAATAACATCAGTATCACTCATATAATGATATGTTATTATAAGTATGAAACAACCCTATTTCACCATATATCCATCCTACGGAAAACGAAATCACCGCGCGTGCGTACGTACGTACAGAATACCGTCTCCACGCCGTGGCGTAATCTATTTTCCACCACCACCTTACATGGATGGGTATAATGGTGTAAATAAAAAATATATATGATTATTGTAAAGTGATATTGATTCTATAATAGTATACATACACTCCAATAACATTCCATGATCATGGGAACGATATCATCGCTCGTGTGTACGTACGGAATACCGTCTCCACAACGCGATGGGATTCATTCTCAATGATTAACCATTCATAAATGATTATGAAGTATATATAATAAGTAATCATGAAATATATGACATAATAATGATACTGGATTTATGTATTTATATATTTATGTCATCCAATTAATTCCATTCAATTCAATGAGGAAACGAAAACAACGTTCATGCGTACGTACGACCTACAGTCTCCATGAACGGTGTATTTATTTCCATTTATAGATCTATTATATATAAGTATATTCTGAATATATATTATATATAAATCATGTTTTATATTCTAGAATTAATTAATGATTATCTAAGTAATCATATGAATAATTACAAGTCAAAACACGGACTACAAATGAAACGATTTTACCCAAAACGCTCTTTAACATGGAATTTACAAAAGAACGGGTAATATAAAGTCATAAGTGAACCATATATGATATCATAACAATGAATATGATTATTTAATAAGTCAATGACATTATTTAAATCATATTACAGGAGGTTCGGATACGTACGAAGCATATCGAATCTAAGGTAAGGGATAATTTTGCAAATCTCATTTTTATCTAAGATTGATTATTCGTAAGTATTTACTAGGGTTATTGCAGTAATCCATGTCCGTGTTTTATAAAAGTGTATTAATGTATGTTTAAATTCATTTTTACCCATTCTGACTTTTACCCCATGATATGGAAGGAATCTTTCTTTTATTTACACTACAAGGTACTTTTTGACTTTTCCGACAAAAGTACGAGAAGAATGTTTTTTTAATGTATACGGAATGAAAGGATTTTTATGGTTTTATAAAGCTTTATTTTAATGAAGCTTCCTCCAAAATATTTCATGACTATTTTCAACAAAATCCTTTTCTATTAAAATGGCATGACATTTTGTGAAAAGAAAATGATTTTGAAGAAAAAAGGATATTTTCCTCAAGAATTTATTTCAAGTGTTTTATCAAAACCATTTTCATATAAGATGACATTATTTCACATGTGTATGTTTCAAGTATCATGTTTCTATAATTTACATGGTTCAGTTTTCTTATGATTAAATGATATACATTTTTTATATGGATTATTTTATGAAGGGATGATGTTTATGAAACCCATTTTTATTCTTTGGGTTATGATGAATGATTTATGTTTATGTTGTGACACAAGTAAGAATGATTTCATTATGAGATGGGTGGGACCTATATCTCCCTCCAATGCATTGGGTAAAGATTTTATATCTCATGAGATAGATATGGATGGAATGTTAAGTTAATTCGGTTCAGTGTTATAGGACTGAAATGAGGAGTGAACTCGATTCAGAAAGGGACTTTGTCCACTAAGATGGTCTTGGCAGCAATGCCTTGGATACTATAAAAATCATTACATGTGCTTAATGGATGCCAGAATTACATTTTTTATTCCCATGCTTTGTTATCATTAGTTATGTTCCATTATGATCTATGCCTTATGTACTTACATGTTTTAAGTAGTTGCTCAAGATTTTGATGTTTAAACATTATGTTCATGTTTTTAGGTTCAAATGTATATGGTATGTTATATTTTATCCATGCTTACCCTTACTGAGCATTTGAGCTCACCCTTTTTATGTTTTCTTTTCCCCCCGGATTAAAAGACAGATTTTAGGTAATGAATCAAAAATGGGAAGATCATTATGGGAGATGTTGAAGATCTTTCACCACGATTAGAATATTACGTCCCAAGTTTCCAAAGACACTAAACTATTACGGTCTTTGTGTGTCTGTTTTTGTTATGTACTAAGTATTCCGCAAAAGTAATGTAATGTATATGTACGTCAAGCTTCGGGTCTCTACAATTGGTTATTACAATTCATAATGGCTAGTTTGATTGGTTGTGGTGTTTTTGAACTTGAAGTTGCATACAACACAAGAAATTTTATTATTCAGAGGGAAATGTACCGTGGAAGCTTGGGGTGTTACATTCTCCCCCCTTAAACTAATTTATTTCACCAAATTTTGAGAATATTACTACATAAAAATATTATGGTGGTTCATCATCATAGGTTCCTCGGGTTCCCACATTACCTCTTATTTTTAGGGTTTCTGAATAGAACTTTTACCAGAAGAGTCATCCGGTTTCTCACCACTTGTTCTCTTGAATCAGGAATCTTGACAGGATCTTCAAAATAAGATGGATCAGGTTCCAATTCAATTTCTTTATAGGTGAGTACATGTGTTGTGTCAGGCATGTATTTTCTTAAAAGTGATATGTGGAACACATCGTGAACTTTAGAGAGACATGGAAACATTGACAAACTGTAATCCACAACCCTAATTCATTCTAGAATTCTGAATGGTGCGATGTACCTAGGACTTAATTTACCCTTCTTACCGAATCATATAACCCCTTCCATGGAGATAACTTTAAGAAAACTTGATCTCCTACATGAGATTCCAAATCCTTCTTTCGGTTATCGACATAGATCTTATACCTACTTTGAGCTGCATTGATGTTGGTTTGGATAACCTTCACCATTTCCATCATTTCCTCAACAAGTTATGGGCCTATAAGTTTTCTTTCACCAACTTCATCACAACAAGTTGGTGTATGGCATCTCTTTCCATTTAATGCTTTATATGGTGCCATATAAATACTTGAATGGAAGATATTGTTATAATAAAATTCTAACAGAGGTAAGTATTGGCACCACATACCTTGAAAGTCAAGTGAGAAATATCTCAACATGTCTTCAAAGGTTTGAATAGTCCATTCTGATTGTCCATCAGTTTGAGGGTGGTAGGTAGTTCTTAAACAAAGTTCAGTATCCAGAGATTTTGATGACTTCGATAATCTTGATGTAAAATGGGGATCACGATTAGAAATAATCGATAGGGTTACTCCATGAAGTCTTACAACTTCATTAATATACAGTCTTGCTAAATGTTCAATTTGTAAATCTTCTCTTATAGAATGAAAATTTTCTAACTTGGTAAGACAATCAACAATGAACCAAATTGCATCATTGCCTTTAGGAGTCTTTGGTAACCCCATAAAAAAGTAAATCATAATATCATCCCATTTCCACTTAGGCATGGGACGAGGTTTCATGACTCCTCTAGGATGGTGTCTTCTAACTTTCACTTGTTGGAAACCATACATCTCGACAAAAAATCACAAATCTCTCTCTTTTAGTTGTCCCACCAAAAATATTCTTTTTGATCTGTATACTTCTTAGTTCTTCCATGCTGTATATAGAAATTGATGCTATGAGCATCATCCAAAAATTCCCTTTTCTGATCAGGTATATCAGGAACAAAAAGTCTCTTCCCAAATTTCAGAATCCCATCTTCATATATGAAGTTGATAAATCTCCTGTCATTCACAGATATAATTTTCTTTTGAATCTCCCCATCATTATCATGAATTGTTTTTATCCTTTATAGTAATGATGGTTTGGAAACCATTAGAAAAAGTTTTGACGTTTCACCTTCCAGGATTATTCCCAGATTCATCTTTACTAGATCTATGAAAATAGGATCCCTTTCAACTATCTTCTTGTTCGAAACTCCATGATCTTATCTACTCAACGCATCTGCCACCATATTTTCCTTCCTTGTTTGGTAGTGTATTGTGCAATCATAATCCTTGAGTAGGTCAAGCCATCTCCATTGCCTCATGTTGACTTCTTTTTGAGAGAAAATATAATTTAAACTCTTGTGATCAGTATAAATCTTACATTTTTCATCATGAGATTGTGTCTCCATATATTAATAGCAAAGACTACAACTTATAACTCAAGATCATGAGTGGGATATTTTTTATCATGAAATTTTAGCTATCGTGATGCATATGCAACAACTCTATTATTCTACATAAGGACACAAACAATTCATTTCTTTGAAGCATCACTATAAATAACAAACCCATCATTCCCTGATGGTTGAGTCAAGATAATAGCATTGAATAATATTCCCTTTAGTTATTCAAAACATTCTTCACACTTTTCTGTCCAAAAAAATTTAACCCCTTTATGTGTGAGCTTGGTTAATGGGTTTTCCAATCGGGCAAAATTCTGGACAGAATGCCGATAATAACCAGCTAAATTAAAAAAACTGTGTACCTCAATTATACTCAATGGTGTAGTCTATTCTTTGATAGCCTTTGTCTTAGAAGGATCAAAATAGATTCCATCCTTATAGACAATATTACCAAGAAAAGAAATCTCTTGAATCCAGAATTCACACATTATAAATTTACCATATAATTCACTTCACCTTAGAGTCCTTAAAATAATGCGCATGTGATTTTCATGATCTTCATATATTTTTTAGTATACCAATATATCATCCATAAATACCACTAAAAATTCATCAAGATATTCCTTGAAAACTCTGTTCATTAGATCAATGATAACAGAGGGTTCATTAGTCAATCCAAAAGGAATTACTGTAAACTTGTAATTCCCATACCTAGTTCAAAATGATTTTTTTGAAATGCCTTCCTTCCACACACACAACAGATGATATCCATAACGAAGGTCAATCTTTGAAAAATATTGACCTCCATGATGTTGGTCAAATAAATCATCAATGCGAGGTATTTTTCTTCTTTGTTATAGCATCGATCTCCCTGTAGTCAATGCACAACCACATAGATCCTTCTTTTTTCTTAACAAAAAGGATAGGGGATCCCCATAGAGAAACACTAGGGAGAATAAATAATTTATTACACAATTCCTCTAGTTGTTTATTTAGTTCCACAAATTCCACAGTGGCCATTCTATAAGGTTTCTTTGATATGGGACTTGAACCCATAATTAAATTAATTGAAAACTCAATTTCTCTTTCTAGAGGATGTCCTGGTAAATCCTCCGGAAACAAATAATCATATTCTTGCAAAATAGGTACATCATTTATTAAAAAATTATTTTCCTCACCCATAGTTTTTTAATTCTCTTGTTCCCCAATAATTGAATTTGTTGAGCTACTGGGGGTGGATCTAGATAAGAATCAGGTGGTGATGTTTCTCCTCTAAAGATAAGGTACTCCTTATCATCATCGAAAATTGTAACCTCCTTCTACTTACAATTAATTTTTGGATCATGGTCCTAAATCCAATCCATTCTGAGGATTATATAAAATTAAATAATGGTTATGACGATGATATCGTCAGATAAAGAACATTTATATGCCCAAATGGGGATTGATTCAAAAAACATTTTTGCAATGATACTTCCCTTAGGAGTTTTGTCTGACAACTCCCATGTTATGTCAAATTGAAAACATCTAATTTACTTAGAAAACTAGGAAGATATGAAATAATAAGATTATCCAGAATCAAATAAAGCATTGGCTAAAAGTGAGGAAACCATTAATTTACCTACCACCATGTCATTGGGAGCATCAACCTCTGCAGCAGTTATCACATAAGATTGGAATTTCTCCCTTGGCCTTTTCTGGGGTATGATTCCTTGGTGATTAGGGCATTTGTTTACATAATTCCCCTTTTTCTATATAAATTTCTCATTCAAAATTAACAGCCTCTTTCATCCCCTTACAATCACGAGCTTGGTGGCCTTTTTCACAACACTTATAACAGACTCACATTCCCTTCAGGAAAGTACCAGGGTGTTTCTTCCCACATTTACTACTGGATGGATATTCAACATTGTATTTCTCCCCTTTATTTATATTTATAGAGTGATTAGATGATCTTTTCTTCTCCTTCTTTTCTTTAATGTTGTATGACTTAGAGAATTATTTTTCTATCTTGATAGCACATGAGACAATATCTTCGTTTGATAAGAAGGACTTTGAGACTAATGCTGGATGGAGAAATGGTTTTAACCCATAAAATAATCAATCAATCATACACCTTGGGTTATGAATACAATATCTTGCATGCCTTGATAACCATGTATAGTTAGCCTCATATTTTGCGACATTATTATCCTCCTTTTGACTTAGACTCAAAAAGTGCCTTTCCATATCCACTCGATGGTCATGAGGAATTTATTTTTCTATGTAAATATATTTAAAATCCCTCCATTTCATATTCGATACATTATTATCTTCCTTTGTGTTTTGAATCAATGACCACCATTGATCTGCAACTCAAATGAGGCGATAAACTGCCCTGACCACTTTTCCCCTTTCGCTACTCCCCAAATTGTGAAATATTTACTCTAAGGAATTTATCCATTTCTCATATACTAATTGATTTGTACTCTCATTTAATGTTGGTGGTTTTTTCCTCATGAAGTGTTCAATCAATGAAACATTGCGTTGTGGATCAGTGTGCTCTATATGGGTAAGGATATTACTCATAACCTGAGTGAGTTGTCCCAGTATGTTGATAAGCTGACCGACACCAATTTATTCACTAGGTCCACTATAATTATATTGAGTTTGATGGAAATACCTAAATGGATTTCATGAGTTGATTCAGTTTCCATTCTTTCCACAAGGCTCTATTTCTGAACAAGTGAATACACTATATTAGTTTATGAATCGCAATAGATAATTCCAAACTAGTAAAAAAGTCAACATAAATTGATCAGTTTATGGATAAAATCCATAATCATAAAAAGGTTTTCATTGAAGAGGTATATACTCATAAACCCTTCATAATGGTTTATAATGAAAATGAGAATTATCCTATGAATATCCCCTGGAAGTGTCGTAACCAAGAGTGCTGCAAGGCCCGTTGTCATACGACAGTTCTCGTTCGAGTCTATCTCAAAATAGTGTTTTCGAGTTTAACCCCTAGGAACTTTTGTAACAATGGAGCCTCTACCTGCTCATATCAACACATGGATGTATTTTTCTGAAAACTCACAAAATCTCTACAATTCCAAAATTCTAGGATGTTTTCTATATTAATCCTCAATGTCTATCTTTTGGTAATGTTCTCTAATTAGAGTTTTTCTAAATCTAACTTCCAAGGGTTGTACTAAACATCCTCTAATACCAACTATAACACCCGACCCCAATAACCCATAGTTGGTGATTTATTACATAACATTAGCATGATACAAGTAATCATTTCCCGAAAGACAGATCAATTTAGTTTCATTGAATTACTATATACATTCATAAGTTTTATATTACATAATGAAATAAAAACATCAAAAACATTTTTCCCCTTTTGAAAAAACATATATCCATAGCCTATCCCTTCAGGTCAACCATAAAATACTTCTCTACATCCTAGGAAAAATCTAACATAGAAAGGGGTGAGCTCAGATGCTCAGTAAGGATAAAAATATAGTGGAAACTTTAATAAATAAGCATAAACATTTAAGACAATGCATAAGTATAAACCCAAATCCTTTTAAACTTAATCTTCATAATAATATGGAAAATAAAAAATCAAATAATTCCATTTACTTATTCCCATGGATAATATAATATTTTAATAATCACATGCATATCAATTGCCACTTTCATAATGAAGGAATGCATAATGCCAGACTTCTTAACCACATAGTGGAGGATTTGTGCCAAGACTACAAATAAGATTTTGGTAAGGCCTTGTGCCAAGAAACTAGTTTGTCTCATGAGACATACCGATGCATCGAGGATCTATATCAGGCTCCACTCATCACTTACAAAGTCTAACGCATTTTTCATATGAAAAGGTTTAAACAAAAAATAAATATTCATATTAAAACTGGCATACTAAATGTAAATACTTTATACATAAACCATGAATGGATCAAAAATAAGACATTCATAGACAAACATATCAAAAAAACTACAATAAAATATGGATGACTGGTATAATAATAAATCAACTTCAAAAATGTTTAAAATCCATCAAAGGATGCTGGCATATATGAAATGAAAACGTTTTTTAAAATAAATACAACATTCTATTTTGAAATCATTTAAAAGTCATGTATTTATTAAATAAAACATCTATTTTGAAAATATTCTTATAATCTTGTGAAGGAATCTTCAAAAGTGTAATAATCATGGATAATAATCTCACCCTCCGTATAAGTTAAAAAAAGACATTTTTACCTCAATTTTTTCAAAAAGGTCCGAAATTAACTTATTCAGAAAATAACAGAAAGATCCATTGTAAAACATATAAGCTAAAATAACAGAATAAATGTCTGTAACCCATAGTCTAGTAAAGGGTAAAGATGTTTTGAATTACATTTTTAGGAAAACATGGATGTGGATTATAAAGATGTCCCAGTAGATATTTACATATTGGCAACCTCAGATTAGTAAAGAGATTGTAGAATTAACCCTTACTTTATACTTTTCCATAGTTTATGGTGTGTTAAACTCATGTATAATAGTTAAAAAATTGTTATTAAATTATAGAAGAACAATATACATAAATATGATATCATATAAGATCTTATAATATTGCTTTGTTAATAATATTTTAGTAGTATCATAATTTCAGGTGTTAACTGATTCATTTTCCTTTATATGCTTGGTTATGTAAGCCATGTTTGTTATGGATATGACGTATTTGATTCATATACATAATTATATTATTATCATAAACTTTATTTTAAATCATAAAATGAAAATTATTCATGAATTATTATGATGGGGAATGAATCTCAATGCATTCATGGAGACTGTAATCCGTACGTACGCATGAGCGACAATATCATTATTTTGATGGAGAAATAATTTGTAATTGGATGATATATCATATATAAAGAATCATTAACATGTTATATTTTTTATTTACATCAGTTATACTCATTGTTATACCCATCCAAATAATGAAGTGTTTGAATAACAAACTACTCCACGACGTGGAGACGGAAATCCGTACGTACGCATGTATGGTGACTTTGTCATTTATGGGATGGATAGAATAATGAACATGGTTTTACCACATTTATATTAACATCATAGTATATAGAAGATACTGGAGTTATTATTTTATAATGGAAACAACAAAGAAAGAGGAAGTGGAAGAAGAAAAGAACTTGAAAGAGGTGATGAAATATTTACCACTTCTTTGGGTTCTTCCTTTTGATTTGATCAAAAGTGGTCCTTATAATGGTTTTATAAAAAAAGTAAGGCCTATAGGATGAAGGGAGAAATTTTGGGAGGATATTTGGGAAGGGTTTGGCTGAGCCACATGGCATTGTAGGTGTGAATTTAAGGGAAAGAGAAGTACACTTTTATAAGAGAGGTGAGGGTCAATTTAGTAAAAGCATGGAAAATTATTTTATAATAAAATCATTTTCGGTGTATAATGGCTCAGAAATGAATTATTTAGAGGATACGATGGGGATGGGTCGAAAACATCTCAAGAAATAGGTTTTGGATAGGTTTAAGTCTTCATATTAACCTTATCTTTTAGATTTAACTCTTAGTTAAATAGTTTGACATATACCATTTCGCTTTTTATTTTTATATTATATGGTTAATAAAGTTACTATAACAAGCCAAGAGAACCCCTTGTGGTACTTTATTAATACATATAACTTTATCTAATTCCTTTTTCTGATCTTGAGATTTTTAGGAATATTATATCAATTAATAATATAGTATTTGTTTTAAAAACACAATTATTTCAATTTTGAAACTATTTAGTATTTTATTTTTTGAAAGCCATAAAAAATGCATCACTTCAAATATAGATTATTTAACTAACTGTAACATGTCATATTAACCAATAAAATTATTTTAATTCATCGTAAGTCTAAATTTAATTTTATTTGGATATTTATATTATCAATTATTTTAATATTTCATTGGTAAGGTAATTTCTGCATCATCGTTGTGTCATAAATAAATTAAATTATTTAGTGTCTAAAAGTTATTAATAAAATACAATTATGTATGAAATATCTTTATATTTATAATTAATATTTATAGTCAAATTTATATTGTGTGTTATCCTATAGTAAATTTTTTTAGTTATTAAAATTTGAATTTAACTCTTTTAACTCTTCTTTAAATAAAATAATAATAAATTTCCTAATCTAAACCAAGTGGAACAAAAGGGATCATATTTTATTCCTAAGGCTGTTTTTGGTCGAATTATACTTATAAAATATAATTAGAACATGTTTTATGGTAATTATAATATTATGATTTACCTTAGTTACCCTATTTACTTTTAACCGTGGTAAATAAAAGTCAAAAGTTATTATTCATCAAAAATTATTTTCATCTTATTGAACCAAATTTTACTTACAGATGTTAATCGTGTCTCTCAAATTTTTTAAATTCATCTTACAGAAGTGGTAAAATTATGTTTCATGAAAATGTTCAAATGCTCCCAGGAGGTGTGTAAAAGACGGTAAAAAGTTCAATAAAACTTTAATTATCCAAACTTATTATAAAATGACTCCAATTAATTACATTGAACATATATAGGTATTATGTATCTATTTTGACATAAAATAAATTTAAATAAAGTAAATAATTATTTAAATAAAATTTAGGTTTTAAACAATAACTTAGTGTTTTTTTACTATTCCTCAAAATTGAATGTTTTTAGAAAAATCCCAAAACTTTACCCTAAGCTAATTTCGATATTCTGAATCCAAAAATGAAGCCCAACTTGAAAGATAAAATTTATAAAATTTCAAAATGTGGGTATTATTATTCATAACAGCTAGTTTGATTGGTTGTGATGTGTTTGAACTCGATGTTGCGTACAACACAAGCTATTGTATTATTCAAAGGGAAACGTACCTTTGAAGCTTGGGGTTTTACATCACGCACCGCATATGTAGGCCGTAGTGGAGGGGGACCCATGCCATGTTGGTCTTGCAGATAGTGAGGTGGCACCACGTGTCACTGTCAGTTGAAGAGTAGAATGGAACATGAGACATTCATGAAGGAGGGGTTGCGTGACCGCTCGCATGGGTCGTGCCCAGCAAGTGGGCCAGGCCAATCTGCTGCCCAACATGCTGAGCCCGCTGTGGCCCAACCTAGTCCGTTCGGGCTGCGCCGGTCCATGAACCACCGGGATGAGTCTGCCATGTCCCAGCCGGTTCGGGTAGGGCCAGTCTGTGACAAATATTGTGTGGTTCAGTCAGTCCATGGAACAACTGGTGCTGGCCGGGTTTTTCTAACCGGGTGGGACCGGACCCGGACCCTTTATGACAGAGTTTCGCTTAAAAGGCAGTATCTTACAAATCAGATGTATGTTTGATGAGCTGTCTGTAGTATTGGAATACTTGGGACGCGACATTACTTTTTAGATACTACAACTAAGATTTGGATAAAGTTGGAGAATGGCCGGTTTGGACCATACATGAATCCAACTAGGCCCTCGGCACTAAAATGCATATAACTCTCAGACCCGACGTCCGATTGATGTGTCGTCTATTATGTTAGAAGCCTTATAACATGACATATCATTGTATTACTTCTTATGGGGAATTAATTCCAGTAGAAGTAGGAATGATGGAATTAGGATAGGATCCTCCCAAAATCAAGTGTACTATGTACGAGAATCCAGTGGCTAGCTGAGACGTGAAGAATAAATTGCGATCTTGTGTGGATCTGCACCTACCGATTCTTTGTTGATCAGATGCTAGAGATCCAGTGCGGATCAACACCTAGAGATATTTTTGGATCATCACCTTGAGATCCTGTGTGGATCAGCACCCAGTGATCTTGTGTGGATCAGCACCAAGGGATCTGGTGTCGATCAACACCTTGCTATCCGGTGTGGTACAACACCTAGAGATCCAGTGTGGATCAACACCTAGAAATCCTGTATGAATTAGTACATAGAATTCCTTTGTGGATCAACAACATAACCCTTGATAGAATAACATGATCTAGATTTATGAATAATCATATGTACTCATGTACTTACGTTATAAATTGTTTGAGTTGAGTATTTCGCTTTGTGTTTTATGATTGAGATCAAGATTTTTAGTTTTCCTTAGTGAAATTATGAGAGACCCTCAAGGGTCTCAGGGTCTTTACTGGGTGTTTTTATACACACCCCTTCATGGGCTTCGCCCGCACCTTGTTGTGTCTTTTGTAGATAATGAGCAGCACGACTAAGACTATAGGAACCAGAACCAGGTGGTACATGGAGGTGACTAGTTTACGTAGAGATCTGTAGAGACGAGCTATACCTACCCTTCAAGTAATATCTTAGGTGGTTGAGATCAGGAGGTGTTTTCTATTTTCTGTTGTAGTTGTATCTTTTCCGTTGGGCTTGTATTTTGGCCCCTTTACTTTTAGCACTTACTATTACTCTTTTTTGTTATTACTAGTTTTGGTTGCACCTTAATCTTTCATTTTTTTAAATTTTTCATAGTTTACCCTACTTGTATCTATATGGGTTTTGAGGAAATTCCTTCCCATCTTCATGAAATGCCTTTCTATTGCTAGGTTCAAACCCCTGGCCTATAGGAGGCGAGCTTGGGGTAGTCAATGCATGGGACCCATGGGATGGGTTGTGGAAATTTCTAGATGTCACAAATAACTTATTGATATTTTTCCTAAAGTATCGAATTAATATGAAGTTGTTTTAGTGGTTTTAAGTATGCCTATTTTCATTTTTATAAAATTTTATTTTTAATTAAAATTAGACACATGGAGTTATAACTGCCACAAAGTGCATCAGATAGAGGTGAAAACAAATTATAGGAAAAAATGACATATTTGTTTTTCCAAATCATCAAAACTACTTGAATGAGTTTTCTTAGTTTTGAGTATATCACTTTCCTTTTTGACTAAAATGTCATTTGAAACTAAAAACGTGTACATTTTGTAATATCAGACACATCATGTGTCAGTTTGATGTGAGAAAGATTCCTATATTTACAAAAGGACATATTAATCACTTTAATAAATTATTAACATAGTGAGTTTAAGTTCTCTTGGGTTTTAATGGTAGACACACATTCTGAACTAAAATGTCAATTTTGAACTATTAACAAACACTTCTTGTCATTCTGGTCATATCAATTTTTTAGTGTGATGTGAGATTGATTATAGGAAATAAAAAATTACACAAGAATAATTTTTGTAAATTATTAACCCATTTGAGGGATTTTCACACTTTTCAATGAGTGTCTGACATTTTGAACTAGAATGTCAATTTTTAACAGATAACTGACACATTGAGTCACACCAAGAACACTTTACATCAAATTAAGGGATATTTAATATCTAACATAAAATATGAATTATAGGATAATTTCATAATGTGTATAAACAATTAGAATGTGTTATATTAGTTTGGAGTATGCCAATTTAATTTATTTATAAAATGTAAATTTTATATAAAAAGATGCAATTTGAGTAAAACTGGTTACACTGTGCATCACATTGAGGTAATTTTAATTCTTACACCCTAAAAATGACATATGGATCATTTTACTAATGTTTCAAAACTATCTATTTTAATGTTATTTGTTTTGAGTATTTTAATTACAATTTTTTACTAAAATGAATCTTTAAATTGAAATCAGACACATTGATAGATATTAATCAAGTCATATGTCGGTTTGATGTCATCATGATTACTACATGTACCAAATTACTTATGAATAAATTTCCAAAATTAAAAATACTAACCGAGAATGTTTTATAGCTTTTCAGTGTGTTACAGATGTTTTGATGTAAAATATAAATTTTAAACTATTAATAAACACTCTGTGTCATAGCTGGAAACCATGCATCTGATTGAGGTTTGGATAATGAATACTTATAAAAAATTTCTTATGGATCAATTTACTAAAGTATAATGAAAATATGAATGGGTTTTCTTAGTTTCAAGTATAGAACCTTTAATATTTACTAAAATGAAAATTTTAAATAAAAATCCACACATAGAGTCATACCGGACACACTGTGTGTTAGACTTATGTGCTTCTAAATCCTAAACATCACAAATTATTGATGTATTTGTTTCCTATTTTATTAAAAAAATTATTGGGTTATATTTGTTCTGATTGTACCAGCAGATCTTTTTTTTCAAAAATGACTTTTTAATCTAGAAACACACACTTTGAGTCATATCAGTCGTGTTGTGTGTTAGTTTGAAGTGAGATAGAATCTTAGATGTCATGAATTATTCATAAATATATCTTATAAATGATATATAAAATCCATTATTGTTTTCTTTTTTTGTAGTGAGTAAAACATGTTTTGAACTATAATTTCAATTTTAAAATCATAATAGACTCTTTGTGTCATATTGTAAACATCATATATCATATTGATATGAGTTTTACTTCTACATAACAAAACTCCCTTATAGATCACTTTATTAAAATATCAAAATAATCCGAACACTTTTTCTCTTTATTCAGTATGTCATTTTTTTTTACATAAATTAATGTCAATTTCAAATAAAAAAAGACACACATGGAGTCTCACGGGTTACATAATGTGTTAAATTGAGTTAATGAAGATTTCTGCACATAAAAACGACTTATGGGTCATTTTTTCAAAGCAATAAAATAATATAAATGTTTTTACTTAGTTTTGATTATGTAATGTTTTCTTTTAACTATAATGTTAATTATAATAAAAAAATATAGTTCAAGACGTACCATGATCACATTTTATTGTATTGCGGTCTGTGTGATTATGTATGTGATGTGTTTTTTTACATTAAACTATTTGTAAGAAGCTATAAAAGAGGGGAAATGTTAGATTTGTATAGAATATGAAACCACATGTTTCTTAATAACCATATGAGTTCTTAGTCACCCTATAAATGCTGTGTTCCTAATAACCCTAGCTTCAGCAGCGCTGCTAAATGAAATTACCTAAGCACTAAATAATGTTTCAGAAGATTTTCCATTGTGTGAAACTAATAAAGAAAGGTGGGGAGAGGTGATGGATTTATAGGTGGGAGGTCTGGCTTCCGTATAGACTTTACATTTTATTATTTGAATCTCGAAGGGCTTACACCCTCACTTTCAACTACTGTGGGAAATTATATGGAAGTAATCATGAAATCTCACTTTCTTAAATAAATATGGATAATTATTTATAAAAAAGAACAATTTAATATTGGATCCCTCAAAACTTTGTATGTAATTAAATTTAGTTGAATTAATACATTTTCTATCCATTACAAGATGACCTTGAGTTGTATATTTTGTGTTCATGCTCTACCACATGTTCGATTTCTGTTATGGATTCCATGATAAGGTTCTACCCAAAAATTTCTCAGGTACATTAATATTGTTTTGAGAAAATTTTATGAGCATGGAATAATTACTTTTTATCCAACCATATGGTTTATTCGGCAGAATAACTAAAAAAATGGAAAATTTCTTCCCCCATTATCACCACTTTTTGGACAAGTATAGAATTATCTTTACACATTTATCTTCACATTCTTAACAAACACATATAAATTTATGAAATATTTATTTCTCAAAATATCTCATATAGAACATCACTATACCAAAAATATACTATTTTTATCTAGTCATCGCATGAAAAACCTCTCAGTGTGATGAACTTGTCGAATGACATCTGGATCTATATCTAAAGATATGTGATAATCAATACTACCTTTATTCAGTGTGATATAAAAGAATTGATAAGGGGGAATCTTTATCGATGTTAGATAAAAGCATAGATAAAGGTTATATATCATTATCATCACTAAGAAAAGCTCTAATCGGGGCACCCAATAAATTATTGGTTTTTGTTAGTAGTGATAAAAATAACCGTTATCAGGGATTTATTTCCCCTAACAAGAGATATATTTAATAAAAAAATTATATAATTTAAAATTTAATATTTATATATAAATATATTTATATTCACGTAAATATAACATATTTTATTAAATATGATTTATATATACCTAAATACACATTAACACATGATATATAAGATATTTAGAGAAAAATTGCTCATAAAGTAATTTTAAAAATATATTATTATAAAAATTATTTAATATATATATATATATCCTAAAGATAATTTATATAATACTAATAATATATTTACACTTAATATATCTTATAATTATTGAAAAATAATTTATCAGTTTATTAGAAATTAATATTTTTTAATAATATTTAATAATTGATGGTAAAATAAATTTAATAATTTTTTTATAGAAATGTCCTTTGTTTTCTCAATTTGATATATATATCTTGAATAATAAATATCTAATAATTAATTAAAAATATTGGTTGAATATGTAAAAACACTATGTCATGCAATGTAAAACGATTCACTCAGGGCATCTCTTCATGTGACAGTCTCTAAGGGTAATCCTCTAATGGAGAATGTTTCTCATACAAAGATGGAAGAACCAGAAGAGGATTGACAATAAACTTATACATGAATCTAGGGTTGACATCAAAAAAATAATTGTCGAGGATTTGGTGGAGATTAATGGGTTGTTGGATGTGGGCATAGCCGGTCTACTATGTTTTCTTATTAGGAGCTCACTCAGGAGAAGGTTAAACTCGGGGAAAAGTACATTGCACTCTTTAATCAGAAAAGATTGCAGTCAAAATGGGAATATGCTAATGATATCATAGATCATAATTTTTGGGATGATCCTCATTTTCCATATTTTTTATTTTCTATTTTGGAAAAGGTATTTCCCTTTATTTGACACTGTACATTCCCTTTTTCATGTTCTGTCTTTTATTTTTCAATAATTTTTTATATGTCTCAGTTTGCCTTGCTCCTGGACCTCTTTGGTATATCATACAAATATTTCACCCTGTATATATGAAATAGATTCAATTTTATAGAGGCAAACATACACTAATAAAAAATTGATGATATTATAATTTTATATTTGTAATAATTATTATTTAATATTTAATATATTAGGTTTTTAATTATTATATTTTAATTATTTTTTATATTTTTATTCTATTTATATATTCTATTTATTAATTATTAATATATTCATATATGTATACATATGTTTTATATCTTATTTATTTCATTAATATTTTTTTTTAAATTTATTAGTTTTTAATTTATATTTTTATAAATTTTTTGTAATTTTATAGATTTTTAATATCTATGTATACAAATTTATTGATTAACATTTAATGTTTTTAATATAGTTGTAATTTACATAATTAATAAATGGGTGCATTTTCATTTTAACATATATTCATTTTTGTATTTAATAAAATTATATTATTAATAACTCTTATTCATTTTTAAATATTTATTCAATCTATTCATAACTTAATTAAATATCACTCATTTTTATATTCATTTATTTACTATTTTTTATTTTACAAAAATTATATGTTGTATTTACCTTTTGTATAATTATTTATTTTTAATAATTATTCGTTTAATAATTTTTAAAATTTAATAATTTTCAATTAATTTGATACGTAGTTTTCTATTAATTTATTTAGTATTAATTTAATATATGTTAATTTTTAATAATTACTTATTTTTAATATTTAGTCATTTTTAATATTTACTCATTATTATATTTATTCATTTTTTATTTTGAATCACTATGTGGATCCATTGATCAATGATCAGAAATTGATGTAGTATACATGTGTTACATAGTATTATACACACAGAAGGGAAGACTGTGCGTTGGGAGCCATTTTGTTTGGGTTTAAAAATGATTTTCTTAATTACGAAATTTTTCAAACTATAGCATTATAGGAAGGTTGGGGTTTCCCATTTGTGAATAAAGAACACACTCAGTGTATTTTGAAACAATTACCAAATGAAATATTTATAGGACCTCATAAATTCTTACCCTGATGATGTTAATATTGATGCTAGATGACATCATTCTATGGAATTATTGAACAAGGTACACAACCATTTACAATATGGTGTGATCAATTATTTAATAATTTAATTGTTATTGACACTATTTTTTTTAATTTTGAAAAACCATAAAAAATCAAGTTGGAAAAAGAGATATGTTTTTAATGAATTACCATACTCAAATTATTTTTACACAGACATTTTTTAGATGGCATGCACATGGGAAACAAATTACCTGATATTTTCATTTTAACATTACTAAATTCATCCTCAAAATTTAAGATTGAATTAAAGCTAGTTTGATATGGTTGACATGACGATAAAGGAATAGTAAGAGCAAAAAAAGGGTGAAAGATGAGATTTTCTTCCTCCTGAAGCTTACACTATGTGAAGACAAGAAAACCATCTATTTTGAAACTTTATTAATGTTATAAAAGTTCAATAATGTTATTTATCAAATATAAAAAATTTCATTTCAATGGTTATTTTGAAGTTATATGGTATAAAATCCCACAACTGTCATATTTTGATGTTGGATTTACTGCATATCGGTTAACATTAGATTTTTCCAAAAAAAGTATGATATATATCAACAAGATATTATTTATTTTTAATGTGACCTGTAGTAATGTTATAGATCAAATGACGTTTCCAATTATGAATAAGGATATTTTAGTCTTATTATGTAAATTGAAAATTTCCTTCCTGCTATCATTAATTGCTATGATAGTCCACTTGATGGTCCACTTGATTAGAGAGAGTAAACTATGTGGCCCTATATAAAATAAATGGTTGTATCCAATGCTACCACCAGAACTAACAATTCCTCATCCTCCACAAACACCCCACCCCTTCCTTGACCTATTCTATAACCACCACCTTCGTATAGACAATCTTTTTTTCTATGCTGCATGAGTTTCTTACTATACTCAACGTGCTAAGCTTCTAATACCCCAATAATAAACAACAAAACTAAAATGGATGAACCGACCACTCCATATTGTTTCCTGATCATTAATGTTATTTCAATCTAATATGTAAATAAGGGGAGTGGTGTATGATTTATCGGTGGGTGGTATGGTACTAGTAGATGTTGTACATTTGATGATATCATTTTCTATATGTAGGATCCCTTCACATTCAACCATTGTGGAAAATTATGTAGGTCATATCAATAGAACTCACATTGTTGACTCATCATTATTAATTATTCCTATAATAATAATTATATTTATTTATTTCATCCCTCAGAATTATGGATTTAATTAAATTTAATTAAATTAATACATTTTATGTCCATAATATGATCACCATGAGATTTATATTTTGTGTTTATGCTCCACGACATGTTCTATTTCTATAATGGATTCCATGATCAGGTTTTACCCTCACATTATCACATATACTTGAATATGTTTTGAGAAAATGTTATGCATTAAAATATCAATAAAAAGGAAAATGTTCTCACACATTTATAACCACTTTTTGGATATATAAATGATTTTCATTACACATTGCAATTAACCTTTTAAAAGACATATATAAGAGTTTAATAAAATCTATTTCTCAAAATATATTGGCCATGACCCCCCCCCCCCCTCATTAATGATTGTTACCCCCAACCCCAACCCCCTACTCAAAAAGGCGACCCTTGTGATCCCAACCCCCTACTATAAACAATGATCATAGACCTTCCCTGACGATCCTCATGAACTCTAACCCTACTCATGATGATGGTTTCCCTCCCTCCTTTTATCCCCATGACCTCAATCTCCCTACTCCTCAACAGGGACCTCACAACAACCCCCTTATCCTTAACGTAGAGCCCCAATGATGGCCTGTCTACCCCTTTTTCTTGTGACGAAGATCCCTGAAATAATTTATAGTATGATTGAATTTTGAAAATTTATATAGTTTTTAATTACAATATATAATGATTATTATAATTGAGTTTTGTTTTTTGGGGCGTTTTCCTCTTTAAATTTTGAGGTTATCTTACACACCTTCGATTGACAGTCAGTCATTGTTCTAGAGAGAAGATACACCTCAATGTTCTTTTAAGTGAGTATTCCAATATTTTTTCTATATTTTAATTTTATTTGTTAAAATATAATTACCATGTGTGGAATTTCTAACCCTCCACACATGGTAACCCCCCTCTCCCATGAAGAGGTTTTCCCTAAGGTAAAGCCCCAGTTGGGGAAGGATCCGTTGCCAGTCGAGATGACAGAGCGTCTCAGAGGGTGACCACCCGATCGACGATAGTTCTTCAAAGAAATCCATAAACACATTGGGCCCTTAAATTTTAATTATTTTTTTATAAATATTAATAATTAATTACTTATTTCATGTTTCAAGATACAAGTTCCCAGGTTTCTGTCGGTGTGTGGTGTAAAACATGAAGCTATTTCATTTGCAAGAAGAGGTAGGTAAATCATCTGGTTTTGTGTGTTATCCCCATTTAATAAATGACTAAATGTTTTTAAAATTATATTTTTCCCACTTAGGTACATGTTATTGACCATTATGAGTAGGATTATAGAGAATAGTGGTATTTGATGTTTTGTTTAAGAGTTTTTATTTGAAAAAATCATATAATATATCCCATGGTTTAAAAAACCAAGATGAATTTAATTTAGCACTCTTTAAAATAATTGATATAATGAAGTTAATATATTAAATAAATATACTCTTAATATTGAGTATACTAAATAATTATTACTACAAGCTATGTAGCTTCATATTTCCTGAATCTTTTTTTATGTTCTCCTCTCATGAATTTGTGTGTTATTTTTAAAATCAATTATAGATATTTTATAAAACCATCATTTCATGAAGTTATATGATGCATAAGGAAACACACGAAGCATATATCATAATTCCATGTTACTGTAATGAGATAAATTAAATATTGATTTGAATAATTATTCAAGAAATATATTTCTATAGATAAAATTATGTTTCTATAATATAAAATTTAATTTGACAATATGAAAATAAGAAAAGTTAGAGAAATTTTAATAGAAGTATCATATTCTTGTATTATTGTGTACTGATAATAGTACATTAAATATAATAGTAATATCTATCCTCAACATAGGTAAGTTATTCTATGACATCCTAATGTATTATTGTGAGGTGTAATATTTATTCATTTATGTTTTTTATGTATTTTATGTTGGTATGAATCATTTTTAAACTAAATTCTAGTTATGTCAAATCAAGACCCTAACTTGGTCACGGACGAAGTTGGATGATGTTTAATTTTGGGTGTGCTTGTTTTATTAAATATTTATATTTTTATATTGAAATATAAATGTCGAATAAATAAAATCAAATAACTATGTATAAAAGTTGGATTAATTTACCTTGAAACATACGTAATTTTGGAAAGGGTTTGGACTAATTTTTAGATAATGAAATTTCAGACAGATTAGTGGATGGTAGAAATTTTTTTGGTGTCTTGATTGTAAATTCAAGTGATGGTTGAAGAGAAAAAAATTTCTTCATTTTTATATTGTAATTGTTTCCTAATATATCTTTAGGTTGGAATTGACATGGTGAATTTATTTTTATGAAAAGTTAAAAAAATGGAAAAACATTCAACAAAACAAAAAGTGACTCACTAGAGGAGAATTATGTTTGAAATTTGATAAATGAAACACCTGGATTTGAAAGAAATTATGTCCAATATTTAAATTGATCTGTATAACATTCAGACAATCCTGAATAGTTTAATCTTGCTCAAAACTTATGTGACCAACAAATGAGTTTTATGAATTAGTTTAAGCTGGACAAAAAGAACAGCATGAAGGGTGTTCCATGTATTCAAAGTTATGTTTTCTACTTATGTTCTATCATATCAAGTGTCTCTATGGAATTATAGAAAATGAAATTTCCATTATTTTATAATTTCATCATGATGAATATAGTGAAGCTATGATCCATACATCATTCTATGAGTTAAAAAATTCAACAAACATTAACCTGATTATACAAAGATACATACATGCCATAATGATTGCATGATTTACTAGGGAGAAGAGCTTGATAAAAAATAACGCATAAGATTCCATAAAATAAGATATAATTCAATGAACAACAATGAGTGTATAAATCAATGAAAACCTAGGAATAAATAGATGAAGAAAACTCCTATAATGGTATTGCGTTACTTTTCTCTGAAACCATGCACGAAAAAGACTATTCATGTCATCTAAGGCTGGATATGACATGATGTGGATGATCATGATAGTAATTATGGCTTTATGAGAAATCTAAAAGATTCAAAAACATGGTAGGATTTTGATTCGTTATATACAATTTTTCTGCAGATCCTTGGAATGTTTGCCTTTGGATTGGCTTCTGATGGTTTTAACCATTTTGAAACATTAATTACTAAATATATCATTTGGCTTGTTTTTTCATCACCTATAATATACCCCCAAGATGTGCATGATGAATAATTATTTCATTATTTAATTGGTTATTCATAAACATTAAATAACTTTAAATAACATTGATGTTTTCCTTAAAGATCTAATCAAAGTATAACAACAATTATGGGATAATTGCATGGAAACACTTGATGCTTCAATGAAAAAATAATTCCAAATGTATTGTAATTTATTGTGGAAAATTAGTGATTTTATTGTACTTGGAATCTTATCTAGTTAAAACAAACAAATTAGTTTGTCTTGTCTAGTAGGTAATTTTTTTTGAACATCAATAAATACCTCATATTAGAAAATGGTGTTTTATGGGTCATAGTCGATTTCTTGATGCTTCTCATAATTTCAGTATTAACAAGACACAATCCAATGGAGATATTGAATTGATAAAGTCATAGAATGTTTTATCTAGACAGAAATCATGAGACACTTTGTGAATGCTAGTTTAGAATTTAGAAAATGTAACTAGTTTATTGAAGGGAAAAAGGGTTTGAGGTATAATATTAAAAGCAGATGAAACAAAAACATTGATGAAAATGAGTATATTTTTTAAAATTTTTATTTTGAGTTTAATTTGATACATAATAATATTGACATAAGGCATATTGAGATGAACTTTTGTGTCAATATAACTTTTATAGTGCTTAATGAGCATGGTAAATCTAAGGATCACCTTAATGCTTATAAGGTTTTTGAATCAATGAAGATAAGGAATGGTTTGTTGGAAATTTAAAATGGAACATATAATTCATCCATTTTTAATAAAAAACACTATGAGAAAGACTTATTCATTTGGAATTTATAGAAAGTAAAAGTTCCAATTGGATATTCAAGTAACATATCAAGGTGGTTTAACATAAAACATCAAAAGATACATGTATTGAAAATTCATGATTCCCATATTTTACAGGAGTAGTTTTTTTCATTTACATTACATAATACATTACATGAAAAATTAAACATGGTTTATTTTGAGCTATGTACCTTTTTATAAGATATTTGGGGGAAAAATATAAATCCAACCAAGCTTGATAAACTTCATGAAATATTTGTTTGACACATTACTATTTTGAGATTTTGTTGCCCCCTTCATTATTCATAGTAATGCATCATTGGATTTTTTATTTAGTTGATGAAGAAAAACATGGTGGACTGGTATAAAATCCTTGGATGTATCCAATAGAGAGGTACATTGATAATATTTTCATTTTCATTGGCGAATTGAATTTTATCAAAACATTCCATAATTTTTTCATATATTTATTTTTTATTTAATCAGGTACATAGGTTATTTAAAATCAAATTTAAGGAATAAAACTAAACTAGAAGGCTCTATTCATGAAGATTACGTTAAATAAGAATTTTGGACCTTCTATTCTCTGTATTTTTATGGGATTAAGACTAGATTCAATCACATTGGACATTTCGATGACATCTCTACAAATTCTCATTTGAAAAACCAATCATTGGTATTTCCAACTATTTTTCGACCAATTATAAACGATTCAGATTTTAAACTAACTAAATTTGAGTTTCTAAAATAATATAGATATGTTCTGCTAAATTGTCTTATTCTAGATCCATTTATTGAATAATTTTTATTGAAAAAAAATTGGTGAATAAGGGTTCAATCTCGAAATGATTTGTAACTAACAAAAGTTGTTAATAACAAGATTGTTGAATGGTTCACCTATCATTATATAATCATATTAATATTATTGATGTGTAGTTATTTTTTAATGTTAAATGCAACACCTTATTACTTCTTAACATGATAATGAATTTTTAGATTGGAGCTGAAATATAAAATTATTTGAAGTATTTTTTTTCATGAGATTTTTCAAAGGAAGAAAAAGTTATTCATACCTATAGTATTATAGGTAGTAGTTTTCATACTATTTATGGTGAATAAGACTTGAAAACTAAAAATAGATTTTTATTTACACTTAAAGATGTGAGTTTCTGTGGAATGTTAATTGATATTGATGTATTGAACTATCATGGTAAATTTTCAATTCTCTTATTCAAAGAAAAGAGGTTCAACATTGAAAGGATAATAATGAACGAATTATAAGACATTAATTTTTTATAAATATATCAATTGATCCATAATTGTGAGAATGAATATCATGATCCATTTATCTTAAATTTAGAAGATAAAATGGTTTATTATGTTGAAAATGAAATACAGAATGGTTTGAGTGTTTTTGTACACATAATGAATAGATACTTATATGATATCAGTGATGAATATAAATTGATAATTTTTGATAGAGAATCCAATCAATAAAAAAAATTGAATAGTTTTTTCATAACCATATTGAAATAATATTTTTCGTAAGAGTGGGTGAAAATGAAGCACTCTTCATAATTGAGGTTGGTAAAATTCAAGAAAACAAAGATGATGATAAATGAATGTATAAATATAGAATGAAACTATATTATAATTTCAAATTTATAAGTGTTTTATATATTTATAAATTGTTATATTTTATTTTTTTTGTAAAAGTATATTAGTTTCAAATTTTAATATACATTTAATATATATAAAACATTTTTATTATAATAATTATTACAATAAAAAACCGATGATGATATTTTTAACAGACTCCAGAGAGATTTGCTGATCCCTCCTTGAAACAACGTGGTTTCTGGGCGTGAGCAAGCCAGTTTGGTTGTTGAGGATCCTTAAAAACTAATGAAGACTCATTCTTAGGATTTAGGGGCCTTCAATGAATCATCACCCAAGGGTGCGGCTAGTTTTAAAACATGATCATATATGATGGTAGTGCATATTGGTGAGAGAAACACCCCTGCCAGGGGGATAAACTAACTTGGAAAGGGAAAGTGTAAGGATGGACAAGAGTGGGAGGAGCCTAAAATTGAGGTAGTAAGTCCTTTGGTCACGTGACATGGAGAAAAATAGGAGAGGATTTTGTCCAGCCTCCACTTAAACAATAGATTTGAATGTCTAAACCATGAGGGAGAGTTTATAGGCAGCCCCAAATTTCCTTCTGAAGCCGATTCTCCTAGAGGCCATTCCTCAGAAGATATTGGTTTGGGAGGGGCTGAGAAAGGGATGCACAACCAAATAAAAAAGAAATGGAGTATGGGAAATATAGACCCAAGAAGTTATAGTGCATCCAAAAATCCAGAATATAAGGTGCGGAAAGACTACTTTTTTCTTCCTAAACCGATAGAGACTAAGTTGGCCAAAAAATAGAGTAAACCCAAGGAGCACATGTTTCAGCTAGTGACATGAGAGGAGGTTAGGTAGGACAATTTCATAGTGGCCCAATTTCATGCGGATGGAGTCTCAAAGGGAGATGACCAATTCTAGGGGAGTCTGAAACTGGAGAAGTTGATGCTGGAAAGGGTGGATCCTCTTTCCCCCGAATAGCAACTTGTAGCAGGTCCTTTAGTCGGCCTGAAGAGCCTGGAGGAGAAAGAGTTGGACTCTCAGCTAAAACTACTCATGCACTATTGAGAAGGAATAAAGGAGGATGTTATGGTGATAAAGTCTGTGAGGGAGGACATTTATCAAATGATTGGAAGACTAATCCAAGTGGCAGTTACAACGGAGAAAGCGGAATGGATTGATAAGAAATATCATATACTGGTTAGGGGATTAAATATAGATAATATTTGAATGGAAGAATACATTCAATCTTTAGAGTATCTAGCAAGGCACTATGAAGAGAACCTAGTGGACAATCCAAGATTCTAGGTAAATTCCCATCCTGGGAAATTGTTTTGGGAAGAGGACTCTAATCGCCTGAGACTTGAGTTTAATTGTTCAGTTATAACCTTTGATTCTTGACATGTTTATCAGTAGGGTTCTCAATTCCCCCTTAAAAGTGTTTAAAAATAAAAAAGATAATTAGGAGGAGTGATTCCATTATAACTGAGGCTTCCAGTGATATAACTATTTCCCTAGATGTTGTTGGTATCCCATCATCGAATTCACCTCATGAAATGGAGTGGTTGGTCACCCCTCCATCTAGGGGATATTTGTGAGTTACCATTACTGGAATGCATATCACTGTATACAAAAAAATAATTATTAATTGGTTAATGAATTTTTATAATAAATATAGATAACAACAGAAGGGATATAAATATGAACAAGAGAGATCTATAGGACATAATAAAAATTGTGATTATTGTTCCATTTTATGAGTTTGGCGTGCCTATCGATGATGATGTTAGAATATAAGGATATATTATTGTACAACTTTTTTTGAGGTGGTGATATTTCCCATAAATTATAAAGATGGGTGTTATATTCCAAAATATTAGAAACAATTATGACATTAATAATCAATTAAAGGTAATATTAATGTAATAATAATTGAAAACTAATTTAAAAATGTAGATTAACGTATTTTAATTTACTTATGAAGTTTTTTATTTTCTTCTTAGATGTATTTTTTCATTTTAATTCCCCAAACTCCGTTTCACCCCTAGGGACTCTAGAAAAATTGGGCAATAAATTGAGAGATTTTAAATAGATATTAAAGAATTTATTTAATTACACATCTTAGTTCATAAAATATGAATTCAAAAGTTCCTGAAAAAATTTATCAAGAGAAAAGGAAGCAATTTTTTAATATTAACAGAGATTCATCACATGATATAATTGTATATTTTATAGTATATTAATAAAATAATAAAATAATAATTATTTTTAATTTTTTATTTGTTAGTATTATATAAAAAAATATTCTGAATCATGAGAAAAAAACATTACTCATATCATTTGGTCTTAGAGTTTTTCTGAGAAAAATATTGACTTTGTCTTGTATTTTATCAATTAATATTTATATAATTTTATTATATCTCATGATTTTTTTCTAGATGGTCTATACTTTTTATAAAGGATAATGAATTAAGTCATTTTGTTGGTTGAATATAATTGTGGCTTAATTTTCATAGGAAACCCAGTGGCAGTTTCATTAATTAACCTACAAAAGAAATTGGAGTTAGTAATTTTCATTACTATTTCATGTTATTTAATTACTATAAAAACATAATAATGAAAAATATATTAAAAAAAATAAATATACCAAATTAAAGGGTCCCGACAATATGAATCAAACAATGTGAATCTTTTGTCATTTGATACATCTACCTAGCCCTAATTAACCAGAATTAAAATTTTTTGTTGTTATGATTTATTTTTTATTATTAATTTTTATTTTAATGATAAAAATAGATTATAATAAAAAATTTACTAGTTAGATAATATCAAGATTTTCAGATAATTTAAAAACTGCTTTAGTGATTTTATGTTTGAAGGTTTAATTTTAAGATGTTTGGGATTCCAATGCTCCAAAATCATTATTCATTTTAAGAATGATTTAGTTACAGTAAATTTAGTAAGGAACATCCCAAATTATTATGGGGGACGGGTTATGGCCCTACTCCATTAGTTTTATTTGGTAGGGCATCATCATCAGTTACTACTACACCTAGTGGGGGTTTGGGTAGTTTAGTTGATTGGGAATCAGAATGATAAATGAAAGTGTTGAATGAAAAATTTCAAGAACAAGACTATTATAGGAAAATACTAGATTACTGGTGGTTAAAAATAAAAAATTATTTTGGTTTTATATTTTAAGGGATGAGAGACATGATCCCAAAAAAAAAATTTCATCTGTATTGCTTATTCCATTGAGGTAATTTATATATTCAATAGATCATTTACTATTTTTCAAAGAAGATATAAAACTTAAAAAAATAAAACTAAAATGATTATTTTATATTGAAAAAACACACATTGAGTTATACAAACCACATAGTGTGCCAAATTGAAATCTGATTGATTACTACACAATATAAAATGGATTATTATTCTAATGTTTGAAAATAATCCCTGCTTTTTTTCTATATTTTGATTGAGTAATTTTTTAAAGGAACAAAAGACATTAAAAAACGTATTTCATGGTGTTAAAACTAGGAAAAACCATTGGATTACCATGAAATCAAACTAAAACAACCATATATTTATTTTCAAAATGTTTGTACCAATGAAACATCATTCTGAGTTATGATTTTTCCAAGATGCTCGTAAACACTATCTAGTGTCTTAAAACACTAAAAAATCCATGTAATGTTAAAAAAAACAAAAAATGTCCTCATATTGACATAAAATAATGGTAAAAAAAATTTTGAGTTATTTTTAGTTTGTACTCAAAGAAAAAAAATCAATCTGAAAACCATTCTGGTCAGAATGACTTAATAAACAATTTTTAATTGTACCAAAGCCTTTAAAAATGTGTGTTGTGGGGTCAAAACCCGAAAAATGATTTAATATTTCAATCAATTATTTAAATTGATTTTTGAAATTTAGGAACAAAAGACAAGAAATTTCATGTTATGGTTTTCCAGTAATGTTCGTAAACATGTTGCAAATATTTTAAAACTCTAAAACATGTGTGTAATTTTAAAAATCATAGAAAAATCCCCATAAGGATTTGAAATCATGGTAAAACCACCATTAAGTTATTTTTTTATATTTTGCGCAAATGACACATTAATCTAACATGAATTGTGGTGATAATGACTTATTAAATTGTTTTTAAAGGCACCAATGCCTTTAAAAAATCATTTCGAGGTGTCAAAAATATGAAAATTACATCATCTAGCCATAAAATTAGAAAAATAAAACCATATATTAATTTTTTAAATGTATGAATTGAAGAAATGTAAATTTGAGGTACTGTTTTCATAGGATTCTCGTCAACATGTTTTCAGCATTTTTAAAAGAATAATGTATGCATGTAATGGTAAAGACCATAAATAATTACCTTATATAGTTATGGAATCTTGTTATAAACATGAGTGAGTAATATTTTACATGTAAACATAGACAAAAAGTCAGTACAATGTTTGGTGTGGATGAAATCACCCAGTAACCAATTTTAAAGGCATCAAATCCTTTTAAAAACGTGTGTTGGGGGTCAATACTAGAGAGAAAAGTAAAATATACATGAAATATTGGGAAAAGACCGTATATTGATATTTGAAATATAGGAAGGGATGATAAATCATTCAATGTTATATTTTTCAAAGGATTTTTTTAAATGTATTTTTACTGTTATAAAACACTATAACATGCATGTAATGGTCAAAACCATTGAAAATGACCTCTCATTAATGTAAAATAATGGTAGAACCACCATTCAGTTATTTATTTCATGTATGCATAGAGAAGACATCAATATAACATGGGGTGTGGCCGGAATGAATCAATAAATAGTTTTTAAAATATATTAAAGCGTTTAAAAATGTTAGTCAGAGGGTTTGAAAGACGGAAAATATATATCAAATGGTAATAAAATCAAAGTAAATTGACTATAAATTGAATTTTGAAATGTAGGAACTAAAAAAATCCATTCCAAGTAACGAGTTTTCCATGATTCAGATTAATCACATTTTCAATGTTTTTAAACACTAAAACTTGTGTTCCATATATAACAACATAAAAAATGTCTTCATATTTATGTCAAATCATAGAAAACCATGATTATCCTATTTTTTACATGTACTCACACACAACACATCTATATGATGTGTGATATCGTCAGAATGACTAAATACAGTCCTTTTAAATGTTCCAAAGCCTTTAAAAATTTGTTTTGGTAGGTCAAAACTAGGAAAAATAATAATATTTCCATTTAATTAGTGTAAAATTAATTTATATTCATTTTTTAAATGATGGAAAACCCAACACATAAGTTATGGTAATCCCAGGATATAGGTAAATGTGTTTTTAGTTTTTTTAAAACACTAAAACATGCGTGTAATAGTAAAAACCATAGGGAATGACCTTATAATATTTTGAAATTATGGGGAATCCACCATTAAGATATTTTTTGATATGTACGTGCATAAAAAACATTATTTTGATGTATGGTGTGGTTCGAATGACTTGATAAATAAATTTAAAAGGTACCAATGCCTTTAAAAACATGTTGGGGGGGGAATATGGAAAACAACATCAGATGGGCATGGAATATGAAGAAAAAAACTATCTATTGATTTTTGAAATATGGGAATAGAAATTTTCTATTTTGAGTTATAATTGTATCGCGATGTCAATACACACGTTTGTATTGTTTAAAAAAACTAAAACATGCATGTAATGGTGAAAACCATATAACAAGAACACATATTGACATAAAATCATTGTAGAACCACCATTTTATTATTTTTGATGTGTATGTGTAGAAAAAACATTGATATGATATGATTTGTGATTATAATGACATAAGAATTATTTCTAAAGGCACTGAAGCCTTTAAAAATGTGTGTCGGGGAGTCAAAACCAAGAGAAATGCATTTGATGGACATGAAATCAGATCATAATAACCATTGAATTTTTTTAATTATTTTGACCAAAGACACAATTTTCTGAATTATGGTTTTTCTAGGATACCTATACACACTTTTTTGGGTGTTAAAACACAAAAACATGCGTGTAATGGAAAAAACCATAGAAAACTAACCTAGATTGACATACAATCCTGATAAATCCACTATTGAATTATTTTTAGTTTTTTCATAGAAAACACAACCATTAGATGTAAAATGTGCTTGAAATGACTTAATAAGTTATTTTCAAATATTAAAATGTCTTTAAAGACATGTGCGAGGGGTTTAAGACCATGAAAATGACATCAGATTACCATAAAATCATTGGACAATGTACATTTATTAATTTTTTAAATATAGTTACATAAAAATTTTCATTTTAAGTGACGGTTTTTTTCACGATGCCCATAAACATGGTCTATGTGTTTTAAATCACAAAAAACATGTTTGTAACAGTAAAAATAATAGAAAAGACCTCAGATTGATGTGAAATTATGGGAAATCACCAATGATTTTTTTTGAAATCTAATAAATTGTTCCATTTCAATGGGTTTTTAATTATTTTAATAAGTAAATTTGGAAGGACACCACACATCGATTTTAAATAATATTATATTCATATATACTTTTCCCTTTTCAATTTCAAGTGATTAATCATATCTTATATACATAATTTTTTTCCAATGTGTTTTGCATGATATATTATTTATTTTATTTTAAAATGCCATCTATTTTGGTTAAAAACAACAAATTTTATGTTAAACTATCTAAATATATTCACTGTATATTATCTTTCTCATTTCTTTTATCAAATGTTCTAGTTTTTAATATTGATGATCGATTTTAGTAGTATGTAGGAAGTTGAATTTTTAGATCCCTGAAGTTCTACCAAAGGATGTGGTGAGGGTTCATAGTATCTGTGGTATGTATAAATATTATGAATTATTCCATAGTAATTTATATTTATCATTTTCAATTAAAATTTTTATTACCTTTTTTCCCTGTTAATGAGATGAATTGGTCAGTTCTAGTTGATGTGATGGAATGGATGTATAATTTTCATGGATTGATATTGGTAGGAATATTTTGTATGTATATATTGATGAATAAAATATGGGTTGATTGAGGTATGTGTTGATTGAGTATTTATATATATGATTATGGATGTGTTATTTTGTATGTATGATTTTTGTGTATTTATGTTTTATTTTATTGCATGTCATAGTTTTTCTATTTTAATATTTCTGTTAAATATTATTTTGAAATATTATTTTTTGAAATATATTTACCGATAGTTTATAATAACAACCACTAAATAAATTTCTGAAAATTTTCTTTAGTAATAGTAATCATTAAATGATTCTAAACATATTCATTTCTTTATATTTTAAAGTAGGTTGTATTTATATCATGAATTTTATTTATTATTATTTTTTCAAAAAAACAATCCTCCACTAAATTAATATTGAACCAGTGATAAATGTTCAAAATATAAGTCATATAAAACAATTTAAAAATGGGATGTAGTGCTACTAAATTATTTCCAATCATAGAATACATAATACCTTTAATAAGAAACAGAAAACCATATGTGATATTTTAAACACCCAAATATATCAAAAAAACCAGCGACAATTCCTCCCTTTTTTTAAGTGCATGTTTATTGATGTTTTAAACATCAAATCTAATCAATCATTACTATGGTTGTTGAAGGCCACCTAATTTGTGTTATTTATTTTTATGCATGTTCTTCGTGTTCTATATTTCCTTCAATGGAATTATGTCATTTTATCTAATTTATTTATATGTTATTTCTCCAATCAGTGTGTTTTATGTTATCTAATTTATTTCATAAATAAAACCTGTATCAAACAAAGATTACAACTGTTAAAAATATAAATTCTTTTATCAACATGAGTTTAATTTTTATTTTATCAACATAAATTTACAACTAATATCATTTATTCGTCTACTTTTTTGTTTAATCTTTAGATTTTTTCTTAAAATTAAATGTTAATAATTTAATCCTATGTTTTGTTTTACTGTCATTAAATCAATATGATTTAGAGTACAATCCCTACTGTGGTGACCCACACATGCACCGTTGATCTCAATGAGTCATTGATGGTACTTCTGGTGCTAGTTCAATGGTACCAATAATCTTGAGCAAATTCTTCTTATTGGCAGATAATCCTTAAAGGTTGATGGATTTATTCTTATTCTCTTGATATTGGATAGGGAGGAAAAGGATTTTATCACTTGTTTCATGAAAGAGTTAAGATTAATTTATTTATAGGTTTGACAATATCTATTGATAAAATCTGTTGTGCACAACCAAATCAATTCCTAGGAAATGAAAAAACATGGTATTTATAAAGTTTTGTTAGGGAATAAATAGTAAAACATGGGCCTGAAATTATTCTCAAAATCCTTAACAAACCCCACGTCTAATAATAATAATAATAATAATAATATGACAATTTTCATGATGTTTTCTTGTCTTATAGAAAAAAATAAACATCATTCCTCAAATAAATAAATAAATATTTATTTAATTTATTTACCATTTATCCTTCCCACCAGACTCGATAAATCTGTCATAATTTCATCATACGTATTTTCTGAACCCTTAATAAAATATATTATTCAATTGATAAACAAATAAATTTAATATTAATGATCCATAGAATACACATTTATTTTAATATTTAACACACATAAAATATTTTTTCAATATATGGGATAAATAAGTCTCAAATAAATATTATACCTCGGTTTGGAAAATAATATTTATACTTATAATTAAATGAAGATATAATTTAATTTAGATTAATATATTCAATAAGAGTGTAACTAAAGGTCTCTTCTTCTGTGGAGCAGTGTGGGTTTTGCAAATGTCAAATCATAGAAACTAACAACACAAAAGGGAATTAAATATGAAGAAGTTAATCTTAAAAAATCGATGACCACATTGGATTTATGACTGTTTAATATAATCACATTTTCTCAATATATTATAAATAAGGTTTCATACTTTTTTCATCGACCTATTTTCATAATATGTGTTTCTTTCAATTCCTGAAATGGACCCATCCATACACCTTGTACATGAAATTTCATTCGAAAGTTTCATTTTTATCAATGGGATATGATTTGGATTCTATATAGATGGAAGCTACAAATATTTCCTTGTATTGTTCATCAATAATATATCACTTATCACACAGCCAATGTTTCAAATACCACCCGGAACATATAATATCATGGTCTAATAAAATATATCTATGTAAATGACCCATGATATGAATTAATACCAATATTAATTTATAAGGATCATTACATGTCACAACATGACCCACCGGGGCCCATCTGGATAACAGTAATCTGAGTGTGACACCCCAATCATATCTCTAATAGGAAAGGGATGGTGACTAGTTTAGAGTTGGAATATTTCCTTCATGGGAGGCATTATAATAAATAAAAAGTACCCAAGAACACCTCTCAATACACTAATATCATGCAGAAATTACTGACCACTGATATAATATATGCATGTATAACAACCAACCCCACACTAGAGTATGAAAAATATTATTGAAATTAAAAGGGAAAAATGCAATCCCACCAGTACTGAAAAAAGAACCCAACCTACTATCAAAAGGGATAATTATATGGATATATAACTCTTGTAATCATCAATGTTCCTTCTAGACCAAACTAAGTTCTTCTTGCTCCTCATCCTCCTTAGACTCTATCAAAAGGACCATTGTCTGCATAAAACATGATATGTTCTGATAGATCCCATTTATTAATGAGTATAAACACATATAGTATGACACCCCAAATCACTACAAAAATAATCAAATATAGTCTACTTAATAACATAAAAGGTGAATCAACCAGTTGGAAAGTATAAGGACCCAGACCCCAGTTTTCCCTGAGTCTGTGCTAAAATCATACCGTGTAAAAATGTTTTGTAAAAAGAACTGAATAATTTCACAAAATACTACATAACAAAGGATATTCTATTGGCCTAGTTTTTGAAGAATTATAATTCCATTAATATATTTAGATACAAAAGTACAAAATTTAGTAATTATAAAGCAATATAACATTAGATCTATGCTTCCACATTATAAATTCATTGTTTCACTTCCACTAAACCTATAAGAATAATTTAAATACATAAATTGTACAAAAAATTTGTCGTAAGGGGTTTCAAAAACAACTAAAATATTTCGTTAAAAAAATCTCTTCAATGTTTTAAAAATGTACATAAATATGGATTTTCACAAATATTTGAATATATATATATATATATAGAAAAATAGTATTTAAGAAATACTCATACATTGAAAACCATTGGGGGTTCTCCATTGAAAATATGAATTTTTATGTAGGACGTTAACATTAATTGGCAGTCCGTGTCTAAAATCTATAACAAAAGGCCACAAGTCTTAGATTAGACTTACAAGTTCACTTCCCATAATGTCTCCTAATTAACCAGTTCCAAATTTATAAAACCATTTTCCCATGGACATTCCTTTCTCATATATGCCCCAAAATACATTCAGAATGTCCACATAATATTAATTCCATCAAAAGAGTGTAATCAAAAAGTGCACTAATGTTTCTAAAATCATTTAGAGAATCCCATTATTGAAATTTTTTTATTAAATAAGAACCATAATTAATTGAAACATGGATAACATGCAGACACAATTACATTAAATTATTAATGTCATGAATGAACTAGGTAATGGCCGTACCTATACATATATGAAACGGAAGATGATGCAAGTGCAAGTATTCACATGAAATAATAACTTTTTCCATAATTCCCCATAAAATGATATGTTTTTTTACCATGAAATTTATGCAATGAAAATGTCCATAGGATTTTAAAATCATAAATCATTAGTTTAGAGGCTATCAAACACAATAAATTTCGAATAAATGGGAAGGGTTAATTAAAATTATGTTTTTCATACCTAAATTCATATATATATATATACCAATATATATATATATATACGTATATATGTATATATAAAAAATTTAAAAAACATGATAATTCCAAATAAAAATAGGGTCTTAAAAATATTATTCAACTCCAAAGAAACCATATTATGTTTATACAGAAAAATTGGAAAAATTGGACTATAATTGTGTGTGTATATGTATGTATATATAAACAAACAATTCATTGTTTATAATTCTATATGTGATAATAAAAACATACCCTTGCGACTAGTAATTTGTAAGGAAATATTATTTAAATCTTTTGAACTTATCATATGTGTATTTGAAACTAGGAAGATATATTTTTACAGAAATATATAAATCTATATAGCATATATATACATATATGTTTTCAAAATCAAACCAAAATAATAAAATTCCCTTACTTGTTTCAGTTTAGGAGAGGGATGAGAGTTTCTAGAACTGAGAGAGGGAGGGAGAACATGAAAGATCAATTTATTGAGTAGCCTTAGTGTGTAAAAATTGAGGGTTAAAAAATACCAAGTCTCTATTTTTTGATCTAAAACGACTAAATCTAATCAAAAATGTTTATTAGCACAAAACCAACGTGAAATTGGGTCAATTGACACCCTATAATACCAAGATGAATATATGAGGGGGATAAAAGTAAGGGATGGTGATTTTTTGCTTAAAATAATCCAGATCCGTGGAAATAATTGAAGAGATTAGAATGAGGGTGAAAAAAATGTTGTCGAGAGAAAAAGAGGATGAAGATGGGCTAATAAATAATGGTGTGATAGGGACAGGGTCAGTTCAGCATGGAGGATGAAGGAGAAAAGGGTGTATGTCTAGGATTAAATCTGGTCCGATTGAACGATTAAAATTAACCCTAAAAATGATTAATGAAGGGAAACCTGTGGCTGGAAAATGTGAAGCCTGCATACAGTTGTGGATCTGATTGAATGGTTTAGAATGATCAAAACGTTTTAAATGGGATGAAGAAATGATATTGGATTATAAGGATTAGATGGTTACAATTTTTATCGCAATTTTAAATTGGATGAATGGTCCAGATCAGGCGGACCCAGATTTGTAGGTCTGAAAAAATGCGTGGCGATAAAATGAGACACTGGGACTCGAATGGGGTATCAGTGCATGATTCCTGGATATCACATGGTGATATAATATGGTTGAGTTAACATTTCCCCAAAAAACTCACATCCCACATCGAGAAATCACTCGTTTTGAGGCTACCTTATAAGGATCTACGTGCAGTGCCATCTCTCGATGACACAAACACACACACATGAGGTCCTTACACAAATGGACACACCTAAAAGCGTTCAACAGACCCTCTGATCATGCTTAAATAGGGCCCTATACACGGGTTCGTTCGTGGCATGCCTCCACTATGCTTTCCTGGTTCTCTGGCCTACTCGAGCCTCCTTGGTCATGGGTAGATGCATCTTTACTGGGGATGACTGGTTCCCCAAGAAAAGTTGAGGTGTCCCCTTATCTTATGGATGGTTCATTTTTTTTAATACTATGAATTTTTAAAATATATATATATTGAGAAATAATAAATTATTTTTCACAATTTTTTTAAACTTTTTTAACTTCTCTGATTAAAAAGAACACAATATTAAGAAAAAATATCTTTAAAAACATACAATTTTAATTTGAAATATTTATCATACTAAAATAGATAAAATACTAATTTGTAATACCCATTCTATAGAATATTAATTTTAAAAATTAATTTCATTTAATCGAAAATGTTATTTCAAAACATTTAAATCATTTTATATTTAAATCACTTAAATTTCCCAATTGTTTAATAAATTAATGGCCACCATGAAATCCAACTGATATAAAACCCAAAAGTCACATTTAATCCCCCTAAGACAACTTATAATGGTCATATATGCCATATAGTTACCCATCTAAAGTGTTCCGAAGATCAAAATAACATTTCTTATTTTATGATGATGGTTATTTACATTATTTTGACTCTATATAATATTTATATTCTTCTCACTATTTTTATTGTTATGGTGGATTCAAGGGATGGAGTCTAAACACTTGGTCTCTTAGTGATGTTGGGAGGTCTTATGTTTATTATCCTAGATCCTATGATGAGTTTTCTGAAGTAGATGTAATATTTTGTATCTAGGTGATAAATTAGTGTTTCCATGAAAAAAAATTTCCTTGTATTTAGGGTATTTTAAATAGAACAAATCAATATGCCTTAAAACCAATTATAATAATAATAAATTAAAATATTATTATTATAGTTATGGTTGGAAAAATGGCGGTTCATTGATAATATTGGAGTTTGGTTTGTGTTGGTTGTCAATCTGCATATGAATGACTAGGGAGTTTTCAATGAATGGGGTTATATGTTAGAGACTTAATGCACTATTTAAGGTCACCGATCCTCAAGATAATCATTACATAAAAACTATTATAAATTTAACCAAAATTCACACCATAATATTAGCCTCATCAAGAGGGTCCCAATTCCAGAAATGGCTCGTCAATCAGACTTGCAGTTGGCAAGATATGTGTGTTTTAGTAAAAAGAGGGCCGGTTATGCAGAACGGTATGTGGCGAAGGCCTTCGATACATGGAGAAGGAATGTGTTACAAATAATATTATCAAAATGGTAGGAATAATACTGTCCGAACTGTAATGCCCCGACCCTAGTTACCTAGAGTCGGTGCATTATTATATTACATTGGCATGATCACGAGAAAGATCAAGTCTCGAAAGATCGATTAGTTTAGTAGCCTTGGAATAACTAGATACATCTTTAATTTTTTTACATTACATCATAAAAAAAACATCTTGTCTTCATATCCCCTCATACTATCCCTGCAGGTCATTCATAAATTACTTCTTCATAATCCTGGGAAAAATAAAACATTGAAAGGGGTGAGCTCAGATGCTCAGTAAGGATAACATTATAGCATAAGATTTCATAAATAAGCATAAACACTTAAGGCAATTTATAACTAAAACAAAAGCCTTTTAAACTTGAACTTCAGCATAAAATGGCAAAGGTAAAATGAAATAATGCCATTTACATACTCACATGGATATTCTACTAGTCGAATGATCACATGCAATATCAATATCCACTTTCATAATGTTGGAATGCATAATGCCAGACTATCATAACCACTTAGCCAAGGCCTCGTGCCAAGACTACAAATAAGATTTTGTCAAGGCCTTGTGCCAAGACACTAGTTTGTCTCATGAGACCTACCGATGCATCGAGGAGCTATAGCGGGCTCCACCCGTCACTTATTAAGTCCAATGCATTCCTCATATGAATAGGTTTAAGCATAAAATAAACATTTGTATTAAAACTAGCATACGAAATGTCAATACTTTAACCACAAACCATGAATGGTATAAAAATAGAACATCCACAGTCAAAAATAACTCATTTGATACAATATGGAAGATTTTATTGTATCACATTAACCTCAATCATGAATAATGAAGGATGTTGACATAGATGAAAATAATCATCAAAACTATTTGAGGGAAATACCCCCTTTTCTTGAAAACATTTAAAAGTCACACTATTTGTCAAGAAGCCATTTAAAAGTAGACTTTTGAATCAAAGTGTCCCATACCACTTTGAAACTTTTAAAAGGAGTTTTAATTTTAAAACATTAATGTCCATATAAATAAATCCTTAAAACCATTTTTAAAACATGGACATTAATGAGCAAGATATAGAAGAATAAGTCTTTAAAACATTTTAAAATGGTATTTTGGTTAGAGGTTCTAACCAAAAGAGAGACACTTGAATACAAATAATTGAGGTAATAAAAACTTTGTAATATCATGAGAATAAAGGGATTCATGATATACTATGTCAAGTACATTATATACACCGCATAAAAGTGATTTGGTGTATATCAACAAAGAAGTCTCAGTTCAATGTAAATTGAGATGAAATCTCTCATAAAGGCCGTATCCTTAGGTTAAGGATAAATCAACGACATAATTATGTGTGAAAAATATAAATACACTAAATATGATTGAATATTCAGTGTAAAACAATCAAAGGATATTCACACATATTCTTGTAGAAACAACACCAACGAATTGGATATTTAACTCATCAAATGAAGATTGAGTTAAAATTACTCTTATCAAGTTCATACCGATCACTTGAGAATTTATCAATGGAGTGATTATGTGTATCAAAAGTATATCCACAGAAAGGGGAGTGGAAATTAAGGCATAATCAAATGAATAGCGATTCCACACATAATCTTGGAGTAATATAATCAATGAAATATGTGTAAAGCCAAATGAGTGGAAATTGAAATCTCAAATTCCCTTATCGATTAGGTAACTTACGAAACATACACCCATGAAAGAAGTATCATAACATGATGATGTAAATACCCATAAATTAAAGTATATTACACAATGAATACAATCATGGGCAGTACACCACATGCAATAATTAAGTGGTGAACAATGGAAATCTCACGGAATTGAAAGTGAGATAAGAAAATCCCTTACCACGTTAATCAACTGAGTCGTATGGACAAAATTTAATAACCACCAAATTATTTCCAGAATAAAATGAATATAAAGAGAATCATGATAATATATATCAAATAGCAGTACACAATACACCACTTTCAAAAATTTAGTGGCGAACAATGGAAATCTCACGGAATTGAAAGTGAGATAAGAAAATCCCTTACTTTGTACTTTTTCCTTGGTCGATGGTAGGTTTA
The DNA here is from genome assembly GCA_963277665.1 of Viscum album. Classification (NCBI taxonomy): domain Eukaryota; kingdom Viridiplantae; phylum Streptophyta; class Magnoliopsida; order Santalales; family Viscaceae; genus Viscum; species Viscum album. The sequence continues at coordinate 169,460,349 of OY728150.1, read as the reverse complement.
CCTCCTGTATAATGGTGAAATAATTGTTATTGAATAATACAAGAATCCTTTACTTTAATATGATATCATATATTATCTTTTAACATTGATTTGTGAATAATATCTTAGAATTATCATCATTTCAGGTGTTAACGGGTTCATTTTACTTTACATTCTTTGTTATGTGAGCCATATTCGTTATTAATGGGATGTATATTATTCATATCCAGAATGGTATCAAGTCCTTAAACATCATTTTTAAATCATCAAATGATAATTATACTTGAATGGATACGATGGAGAATGAATCTCATCGCGTTCGTGGAGACGGTAGTCCGTACGTACGCACGAATGCTACTTCCATTTAATTTTTATTTTAAAAGAATCGAATCCAAATGATACATAGGTATATTACTATTCCAGTAAAATATAATATTTTATATATGTTACTTATGTTCATTAACACCATCCTTTATACGTTCCATGTGTGGTATGAACGATTCATATCATTTTAAGGGGGCGGTAGTCCGCACTTCCTCAAATGAAATTATCGTATGTATATACAACATGAAACGAATAATTTTATGAAATAAAATGGAATTACAGAAGCTTATATATAAAATATATATAATTAATATCATATTTAATTACAGTGCCATCCTAATGGCCACCATGAGAGGCGGTAAGATGTATTTGAACAATCATCGTTTCGTGAGGCGTTAGTTTGCCATCCACAGAAACATTATGTTCATCATCCATTAGATGGAGTTGTGTGAATGTGTAGTTTGAATACTTCTTATAACAACATCCTAGTATATTGTGGATACTGGTTTTGTTACAAAAGAAAGGAAATAAAAAGAGTTTGGGGGGTTGGAGAAGCAAAATAATTGAAAATAATTTAAGAGAAAATGTTACCTTTAATTTAGGTAACTCACTTTGGTTGGAACCAAAGGACTTCTTGAAATGCTTTCTGCCAAAGGGGAAGCTTCAAGGAGGAGGAGAGGGATGTGGGGAGCTTAGTTGGGCAGAGTTTGGATGAGCCAAGTGGCTTGAGAGGTGTGAGGAATGAGTAGAAGTGTTCTCCTTTTATAAGGGAGAGGAGGGGCTCTTTAGGAAAGAGTGAAAGTATTACTTTATAATATAATTATACTCGGTTTATAATGGTCCAAAAATCATTGAGGTCGAAGATAATATGACTCATATTCTAAATAACATCAACCAATAAGAATTAGACAGGTTTTAGATAATATTTTAATCATTATAATCTTATTTATTTAAATGATTTATTAATGAGGTAAACATTGCATCATTATTGTGTCATTAATAATTTAAATTATTTGATGTCTAAAAATTATAAATAAAATATCATTATGTAGGAAATATTTTTATATTTCTAATGAATATTTATAATCGAAAATCCAACATGTATAACCCTATGTAAAAATTTTTCTTTTAAAATATGTAAGCTTATGCCATTTTTGTATTCATTTTAACTTAATTAAAATAAAGTGTCATTATCACTTACAAGTGGATCAATGGGGTCCCAAAATTGACCCAAAGATGCCCATGGTCGACCATGTATCAACCAATAGGGTTAAGACACGTTTTAGGGTAATTTAGTATTATTATAATATTATTTTTTTAACCCTTATTTACCGGATTTACCCTTAACCATGGTAAATAAAATATTTACCGCATTAATTATTCAAAATGTCTAAAAATAAAAGTTACCTATTTACACAATTTGAACATCCTGATTCCAAATATGGAATCCATTTTTCTAAATTCAAAACACATAAGTGGCAGAAATTAATTTAAAATTAATTCCCGCTGTCAAAACAAAAAGCGTGTTTTTAAGAGATAATAACTATCAAAAGATTGACATTTGTTTATGTTCGGTTTAATTGTAAAATTATGTCCAATGAACAAAATTATATTAAATGGTAAAAATATATTCTAAATATACTTTAAAACCACTCAAATTCATAATTTATCACTATTAATTATTTTGATTAAAAAAGTTGTTTTTAATTAAAATTTAGTAATTTTTTACTATTCATCAAAATATGAAAGTTATCCGAAAAGTACCAAAAGTTCACCTTAGGCTAAATTCGATATTCCGAATCCAAAAATGAAGTCCATTTCAAAATATAAAATATATATAATTTCAAAATTTAGGTATTACTATTCATAACGGCTAGTTTGATCGGTTGTGGTGTGTGTTAAAACTCGAAGTTGCGTACAACACACGCTACTGTTTTATTCAAAGGAAAGCGTACCGTGGAAGCTTGGGATGTTTCATTTTAAATTTTTTTTATGACTCCATTTAGTCAAAAAGTTTAAAATATTGTATTTAAAAAGGTTTCACTATCAAAAGTTGATAAAAGTGCAATACTGAAAATGAATCTGTTCTTGCATTATGACTAAGAAACTCATAATATGGATTCTAAAATTATAAGGATTATATAAAGTTTAAAATTTAGTTAATACTATTCATGACCTATTTTAATGGATTTTTTTTGGTAAGTCATGGTGCAATTGAACTCGGTGTTGCGTGTAGTGCAAGTTATTGAATTATTTTGAAGAAATAACACACTATGAAATCTTGGGGTGTTACATTCTCCCCTCCTTCAATAAATTGCGTCCTCGCAATTTGAAATTGTTCTTCGAAAATAAAAGGTTGAAAATAGAAAATATATTTGTGGGAAAACCCACATCGGAAATTGGGTTACTAAAATTTAATCTTAATATGTGGAAAAGAGAAATAAAAGGGTCACCACCAAATTATGATCTTGATTAGGAGAACATTGGTGGAAATTAGAGACATATAATTGGAGGAAAAACGTAAATATTTATAGGTAGTGATTGAGGTCATCAATCACAAACAAGTATAAAATTGAGGTCCTTAAACTCATCAATCTATGATGATTTGAAGTACCATCGGTTCAACAAAATATAGGGTATTGGGATAACACATTTTTGACTTTTCAAAATATCCTAGTTGAAATCCCACATCGAAAAATGAATTAATGAGGCCTCTATTTAAAATAAAGAGTCGAAAGTATGAAGATTACCTAAAATAACACATACTAGGGTTCCATGTAGGAAAATATGGATATGGAAGAAAAATCTAACCATCAATTATCTGATGGAGAGTGGTAGAGAACATGGCTATGAAAAGGCCAACAATCCTAAAGCCATAAATTAGTGATGATTTAAGGTACCATCTAGGACAACATTTTTGTTCTAAGTTTCTTTTCTTAATGTTGAGGAATTTATTTATGAGATTGGCTATGATCATAAGGAGATATACTTACTTTATAATTAGAGTTTTATCCATTAATAAATTTCTACCACAAACTCATCTTTTTTTAAACGATGAGTATTCAAGAAGACTTGGTCACACTGGAAGAGCTAGAATAAACTTCTATAGAATCACATGATCCATGCAGGATAAACCATATATTTACATTGTCTTTGAAGATTAATCAAAACCAAAATGGTTAGTGAATGATCTAATGATCCCCCAAAAGGATATTCATTGAGATAAATATGCACTAATCTTAATTTCTAAAATTAAACCAACAATACCCCAAAGTTAAATAGATACCATTCAATAACCAATTGTCCTTAAAATCCTTTAATATAATCCAAACTAATATTGAAACCCAAAACATAGAAGAATTTGATTATGTAGTCTCCCATGTTACATTGTATCTCCAAATGACATCAAATACTCTTAAAGTCACATACTTAAAAGTAATTAACATCATCACATATTCTCTGTTATAGGTTAATAATTTCCATAAATAACCCAAATCACTATAAATCAACAATAAAAACGTAGATAAAAATCCACCATTACTCTACAAATGAAACCCCATTGTATTCTATTTTCCTTGGGTATATAGTGTTCCTAAAAAAACGAACATCTTCCAAAATAACATTTATCACTTAATCACCAAATCATTTTCCTATACCAAGGGTATTCATTTGATAAGACATAAGAACCCAAATCATCTTATTATTGATCAATAAAATCATTTAACAAAAAAAAAATAGTCATACTAACCAGGGACTTCACGTAGTCCAGTGGTAGGCGATAAATCCCAATCGCACTTTGGTTGTGGGTTCGATTCCCACAGCTTTGTCCGACGCGACGGGTTGTCACACGGTCTACGTGTTGTCCTTTTTCAAAAACTATATTCTATAATATTACCAAAATGAGATAAATTTTTCAAAATAACATAATTTAACCACAAATGTTATATCATACTTTGCATTTTCATCCCAAATTATAATAACTTATCATTTTCTCAAACCCCAATGATCATATAAAACCAAATGGTTATTTATACCTATATCCACAAGAGAAGAGACAATTATTCCTCAAATATCATTCTCACATGGCAAACTGAGGGGTTACAAATACAAGAGAAAATTATTCCAAAGTAAATCCATCAACAAGGAGTGCTAATACTTTTTAAATTTTTCTCCGACCATTTATTTCCACATAGCTTCTTCTTTGAGCAAGAAAATATCCTATAAAATAGGACATTCACTCGGGTAATGGCCAGGTCCCCTACATTTACGGCAAATGACTGTAAATGGACTCTTGGGACCATTTTTATCTTCTTCCATAGTACTCTTCATTTTTCTTCGGCAATTCTTCACTTTATGTCCTTCCTTCCCGCACGTAAAACATTTCGTTGTCCCATTGAGACACTTTCCTGGGTGTCTCTTTCCACAATTCCTGCATGATGAAAATTGAGGTTTCTTTTCTCCATGGTCTCCATTGCTGGAGATCTTATCATTTATCACCTTTATCTTCCTTGTTGAGTCTGGGAGTTGGTTAATATATATGTTGTTGATCATATTTTTGGAAAACTAATTTGGCATAAAGACGATATCTTTTACACCTATCAACATTCCATTTTGTTGCTCATTTCCACCACCGTTCCCACCTTGTACATCATTCTCAAAGTCACTATGACTTCCTTGGAATCCAGCCATTGACTAAAACCAGAAAGCATTGTGTGAGTAATAGTAGTCGTAAAATCATTTAGAGATTAAAATGTCACCATATTCTCAATTTGAAACATATTAGGATTAACCAAGGTCATTTACTCTCATCTTATGTATATATTACTTAAATCGGTTTTTAAAGAAAATGTAAATTATCCTAAGCATATCCCCCGGGAGTGTCGTAACCAAGAGTGCAGCAAGGCCCGTTGTCGTGCACCAGTTCCCATTCGAGTCTAGCTCAAAGTGGTGTTTTCGGGTTTTACCCCTAGGTACATCTGTGCCAGAGCCGCCTCTACCTGCTCGTATCCAGACAGGGATGTATTGCTCGGAAAACTCACAAAATCTTTACAATACCAAAATTCTAGGAAGTTCTTTTATACTAATACTCAAAGTTCATCTTAGGTCTACGTGCTCTAATCAGAGTTTATCTAAATCTAGCTACCAAGGTTTGTACTAAACTTCCTCTGATACCAACTGTAACGCCCCGACCCAAGTTACCTAGAGTCGGTGCATTATTACATTACATTGGCATGATCACGAGAAAGATCAAGTCTCGAAAGATCGATTAGTTTAGTAGCCTTGGAATAACTAGATACATCCTTAATTTTTTTACATTACATCATAAAAAAAACATCTTCTCTTCATATCCCCTCATACTATCCCTGCAGGTCATTCATAAATTACTTCTTCATAATCCTGGGAAAAATAAAACATTGAAAGGGGTGAGCTCAGATGCTCAGTAAGGATAACATTATAGCATAAGATTTCATAAATAAGCATAAACACTTAAGGCAATTTATAACTAAAACAAAAGCCTTTAAAACTTGAACTTCAGCATAAAATGGCAAAGGTAAAATGAAATAATGCCATTTACATACTCACATGGATATTCTACTAGTCGAATGATCACATGCAATATCAATATCCACTTTCATAATGTTGGAATGCATAATGCCAGACTATCATAACCACTTAGCCAAGGCCTCGTGCCAAGACTACAAATAAGATTTTGTCAAGGCCTTGTGCCAAGACACTAGTTTGTCTCATGAGACCTACCGATGCATCGAGGAGCTATAGCGGGCTCCACCCGTCACTTATTAAGTCCAATGCATTCCTCATATGAATAGGTTTAAGCATAAAATAAACATTTGTATTAAAACTAGCATACGAAATGTCAATACTTTAACCACAAACCATGAATGGTATAAAAATAGAACATCCACAGTCAAAAATAACTCATTTGATACAATATGGAAGATTGTATTGTATCACATTAACCTCAATCATGAATAATGAAGGATGTTGACATAGATGAAAATAATCATCAAAACTATTTGAGAGAAATAGCCCCCTTTTCTTGAAAACATTTAAAAGTCACACTATTTGTCAAGAAGCCATTTAAAAGTAGACTTTTGAATCAAAGTGTCCCATACCACTTTGAAACTTTTAAAAGGAGTTTTAATTTTAAAACATTAATGTACATATAAATAAATCCTTAAAACCATTTTTAAAACATGGACATTAATGAGCAAGATATAGAAGAATAAGTCTTTAAAACATTTTAAAATGGTATTTTGGTTAGAGGTTCTAACCAAAAGAGAGACACTTGAATACAAATAATTGAGGTAATAAAAACTTTGTAATATCATGAGAATAAAGGGATTCATGATATACTATGTCAAGTACATTATATACACCGCATAAAAGTGATTTGGTGTATATCAACAAAGAAGTCTCAGTTCAATGTAAATTGAGATGAAATCTCTCATAAAGGCCGTATCCTTAGGTTAAGGATAAATCAACGACATAATTATGTGTGAAAAATATAAATACACTAAATATGATTGAATATTCAGTGTAAAACAATCAAAGGATATTCACACATATTCTTGTAGAAACAACACCAACGAATTGGATATTTAACTCATCAAATAAATATTGAGTTAAAATTACTCTTATCAAGTTCATACCGATCACTTGAGAATTTATCAATGGAGTGATTATGTGTATCAAATGTATATCCACAGAAAGGGGAGTGGAAATTAAGGCATAATCAAATGAATAGAGATTCCACACATAATCTTGGAGTAATATAATCAATGAAATATGTGTAAAGCCAAATGAGTGGAAATTGAAATCTCAAATTCCCTTATCGATTAGGTAACTTACGAAACATACTCCCATGAAAGAAGTATCATAACATGATGATGTAAATACCCATAAATTAAAGTATATTACACAATGAATACAATCATGGGCAGTACACCACATGCAATAATTAAGTGGTGAACAATGTAAATCTCACGGAATTGAAAGTGAGATAAGAAAATCCCTTACCACGTTAATCAACTGAGTCGTATGGACAAAATTTAATAACCACCAAATTATTTCCAGAATAAAATGAATATAAAGATAATCATGATAATATATATCAAATAGCAGTACACAATACACCACATTCAAAAATTTAGTGGCGAACAATGGAAATCTCACGGAATTGAAAGTGAGATAAGAAAATCCCTTACTTTGTACTTTTTCCTTGGTCGATGGTAGGTTTACCTCCTGTATAATGGTGAAATAATTGTTATTTAATAATACAAGAATCATTTACTTTAATATGATATCATATATGATCTTTTAACATTGATTTGTTAATAATACCTTAGAATTATCGTCATTTCAGGTGTTAACGGGTTCATTTTACTTTACATTCTTTGTTATGTGAGCCATATTCGTTATTAATGGGATGTATATTATTCATATCCAGAATGGTATCAAGTCCTTAAAAATCATTTTTAAATCATCAAATGATAATTATACTTGAATGGATACGATGGAGAATGAATCTCATCGCGTTCGTGGAGACGGTAGTCCGTACGTACGCACGAATGCTACTTCCATTTAATTTTTATTTTAAAAGAATCGAATCCAAATGATACATAGGTATATTACTATTCCAGTAAAATATAATATTTTATATATGTTACTTAAGTTCATTAACACCATCCTTTATACGTTCCATGTGTGGTATGAACGAGTCATATCATTTTAAGGGGGCGGTAGTCCACACTTCATAAAATGAAATTATCGTATGTATATACAACATGAAACGAATAATTGTATGAAATAAAATGGAATTACAGAAGCTTATATATAAAATATATATCATTAATATCATATTTAATTACAGTGCCATCCTAATGGCCACCATGAGAGGCGGTAAGATGTATTTGAACAATCATCGTTTCGTGAGGCGTTAGTTTGCCATCCACAGAAACATTATGTTCATCATCCATTAGATGGAGTTGTGTGAATGTGTAGTTTGAATCCTTCTTATAACAACATCATAGTATATTGTGGATACTGGTGTTGTTACAAAAGAAAGGAAATAAAAAGAGTTTGGGGGTTGGAGAAGCAAAATAATTGAAAATAATTTAAGAGAAAATGTTACCTTTAATTTAGGTAACTCACTTTGGTTGGAACCAAAGGACTTCTTGAAATGCTTTATGCCTAAGGGGAAGCTTCAAGGAGGAGTAGAGGGATGTGGGGAGCTTAGTTGGGCAGAGTTTGGACGATCCAAGTGGCTTGAGAGGTGTGAGGAATGAGTAGAAGTGGTCTCCTTTTATAAGGGAGAGGAGGGGCTCTTTAGGAAAGAGTGAAAGTATTACTTTATAATATAATTATATTCGGTTTATAATGGTCCAAAAATCATTGAGGTCGAAGATAAGATGACTCATATTCTAAATAACATCAAACAATAAGAATTAGACAGGTTTTAGATAATATTTTAATCATTATAATCTTATTTATTTAAATGATTTATTAATGAGGTAAACATTGCATCATTATTGTGTCATTAATAATTTAAATTATTTGATGTCTAAAAATTATAAATAAAATATCATTATATAGGAAATCTTTTTATATTTCTAATGAATATTTATAATCGAAAATCCAACATGTATAACCCTATGTAAAAATTGTTCTTTTAAAAGATGTAAGCTTATGCCATTTTTGTATTCATTTTAACTTAATTAAAATAAAGTGTCATTATCACTTACAAGTGGATCAATGGGGTCCCAAAATTGACCCAAAGATGCCCATGGTCGACCATGTATCAACCAATAGGGTTAAGACACGTTTTAGGGTAATTTAGTATTATTATAATATTATTTTTTTAACCCTTATTTACCGGATTTACCCTTAACCATGGTAAATAAAATATTTACCGCAGTAATTATTCAAAATGTCTAAAAATAAAAGTTACCTATTTACACAATTTGAACATCCTGATTCCAAATATGGAATCCATTTTTCTAAATTCAAAACACAGAAGTGGCAGAAATTAATTTAAATTTAATTCCCGCTGTCAAAACAAAAAGCGTGTTTTTAAGAGATAATAACTATCAAAAGATTGACATTTGTTTATGTTCGGTTTAATTGTAAAATTATGTCCAATGACCAAAATTATATTAAATGGTAAAAATATATTCTAAATATACTTTAAAACCACTCAAATTCATAATTTATCACTATTAATTATTTTGATTAAAAAAGTTGTTTTTAATTTTCATTTAGTAATTTTTTACTATTCATCAAAATATGAAAGTTATCCGAAAAGTACCAAAATTTCACCTTAGGCTAAATTAGATATTCCGAATCCAAAAATGAAGTCCATTTCAAAATATAAAATATATATAATTTCAAAATTTAGGTATTACTATTCATAACGGCTAGTTTGATCGGTTGTGGTGTGTGTTAAAACTCGAAGTTGCGTACAACACACGCTACTGTTTTATTCAAAGGAAAGCGTACCGTGGAAGCTTGGGATGTTTCATTTTAAATTTTTTTGATGTCTCCATTTAGTCAAAAAGTTTAAAATATTGTATTTAAAAAGGTTTCACTATCAAAAGTTGATAAAAGTGCAATACTGAAAATGAATCTGTTCTTGCATTATGACTAAGAAACTCATAATATGGATTCTAAAATTATAAGGATTATATAAAGTTTAAAATTTAGTTAATACTATTCATGAACTCTTTTAATGGCTTTTTTTTGGTAATTCATGGTGCAATTGAACTCGGTGTTGCGTGTAGTGCAAGTTATTGAATTATTTTGAAGAAATAACACACTATGAAATCTTGGGGTGTTACACGAACAGTTCATAGGAATGGTACATGGTAAAGGCATGTGGTACACAAAAAGGTGCACAATACATAAAACAGTTCGCAACAACTGTACAAGTTGAAGGCTTAGGGTAAGAGAAATACTGCCGAAAACGGTTCATAGTGATGGTAAGTGGTGAAAAGATGCATTACGTGGACTAACATACATACAGTATGTAGAAGGATAATGATACATGATATAGGTTTGTAGTTTAGAGGTTTGCAGTACACGGTGGAGGCTAATAATACGCAGATGGAGTTCAGTTTCTAGTGATTTTCCCAAATTGATGTTTTGGGTATGAAAGATGAACAAAATTTGCAGTTTTATACACCTATTTATGTTGTAGAAATCCCCTTTTATAGATAATGTGATTGGATATTATACTTTCTAGAATAAATTTGGTGAAGTCCGAAGTGGTACGCATTGGAGAAGATGGTACGCAGAGAGAATAATCTGCGTAAGGAAAATAATTCACAGAAGAGGTCATGGTTTGCACAAGAAGATCACACAGTACATGGCTAAGCAAGGAATTACATAGAGTAGAACAGAACGAAGAGGAGTGGAGTAGTAAAAGGTGGAGCAGGGAAGTACGTGGAGTATGGAAGTTCGCAGATTAGGGTAGTATGAGGAGGAGCTGCACGGTACGTAGAAACTACTACAGTATGCGAAAACAGTAGTGGTATGTAGAAACATCAATGATATATAGAAATAGTTGCACAGTACAATGAAACAGAAACACTGTATGTAGACAAAGCTGCACAGTATGCATAAACAGCAACAATATGAGGAAACATCACCAGTACGCAGAAATAGATGCACAGTACACAGAAACAATTGCATGGTACACAGAAACAACATCAATACAAAGAAATAATAGCAGTGTGCAGAAACAGCTGCACGGTACGCAGAAAAAAATGCTTGGTATGAAAAAACAATATTAGTATGCAGAAAAATCCACAGTATGTAGGAACAACAAGCAGTACACATAAGACCCAAGGAAACCTGAAAATTTACCAAACCAATTTGTGAAATTAATTTCTATAACAAACGATTGTATGCGAAAATAAATTACATTTTTGGGTGATTACAGGACTTCAACAGAGTATCCATTTTCTTTTGAGGATGCATGATTTAATTCTAAACTATTGAATCATCCTTTATGTCATTAAACTGAGTAATGATTATTCTAACGCATTGAGAAAGTGGGAGTCAGCGAAAGTGATCCGATAGACGCAATGTGAAATCGCTAAATCCTTTTAAAGAGAGTGTGCCTGGCATCGAGTGTCTATATTAAACACATGTAATCCTCAAATTGATAATATTTATGGTTTTGGTATGACCAACACACTATCAGTGTATACTCCATGGACAGAGCCCTTAGTGGTGAACCAAGTAAAAGTGATGTTTCATTACATTGAATGTGATTGTTTATTTTCTACACTTCCTATTAAGAGAGGTTTAACAGGTTCCTACCAATGTGGGAACAAGAGCCATTAGTTTAAAAGAAAAAATTGACACCCTAGTTCACCCCTCCCATCTCACGGTGTTATGGGGTTCTTAAATTGGTGTCAGAGGGTAAATGTTACTTGTGTTGAATATGTCCTCTACTGTCATAGAGAATCTAGTCAATGGCAGGGGAGTTCCCTTATTATATAGAAGTAAATTTCAAATGTGAAAAAACATGATGAGATATCACCTAAGATCTATTGGAATGGATGTATTATTTGATGATATGTAGGGAATACAATTCACTGATCCTATAGGACGATCGATGATAGATACAGAGAGGAAATTGATTGATGCTGATGCAAAAGCAAGAAATGCTCTCACTAAAACCCTTTTTGATTAGATTTATCAAACGATAATGAGTTTCACATCTTCCTAGTCAATTTGGGATAAAATAGAGAATATTTATAAAGGATATTGAAAAGTGAAGGATGAAAACTTCAATTACAACAAAATAGGATTGATGATCTAAAGATGCACCCGGATGAGAATGTAGACTCATTTTTCAATCGAATTACTGATGTTGTAGGACCATTCCATTGTCTGGTAGAAGAAACCATAGTCATTGACATAGTGAAGAAAATCTTGAGAAGCCTTCCAACCCTTTAAAATGAAAATGTGTCAGCCCTTGAAGAAAGAGATCTCTCCAAACTCTCAGTGGATGATCTTCTTAGAAATCTATCATCTTATGAAATGAGAATCAAACAAAAAGAAGCTACGTCTCATGTGATAAAGGAAATATAATAAAATTCCATAGAAAAAAACATGTTTCAGGAGATAACAGTGTTGTATATGATTAGAAAAATGAAACTCTTTCTCTCCATTCTTGGAAGATCAAGAACGGAACATGGAAATTTGAAGCCAAGCTACCTCTGGATTGTTTTCACTGTGGAAGAGATAGGAAAATTGTCTCTCAGTGCTGAAGAAAATTTTATGATGGAGAGAGCATAGTTGAAAACATGGAGAATCCTTGGAAAATATTCTTCGAATAGGGAAACTATAAATTATCAAGGAATGTACAGAAGAAGAGTTTTTCTATGAGGAGGGTGATGATGGTAATAAATTATGTGAGAAAGATGAACCAGAATTTAAAAATGGAAACCATTCCACAATGATGGCTACCATTTAAATGTCAAAACCACCGACAAATAAATATGAAGATAATCAGTTGACTACTAATGGTAATCCCATGTTGATACAAAAAAATTCTTTTGGGATGCTTGAGATTAAATTAAATATATGTAATAAATGGTAATGAATGGTGGATGAATGATCAGAATATATTGAAAAGCTTGATGTAGAAATGGAACGACATGAAGAACTGGTTAAATTAATCTTATGGAATCGAATATTATGAAACATAACTCAAAAAGACATGGAAATGTTATCTAATATAATTATAGTCATGGATAACCCTAATCTAAAGTGTGAATGAGAAAATACCTGTGATGCGTGAATGGGAGGGAAATTGGTCTGTAGTTCCGACCATCCAAAGAAGAAAAGATCTTCAAATCACCTTGACATCATCCATATAGACTTATGTGGCCCAACAAATTATAATGGAACACATGGAGAAAGGTACTTGGTTCTTTTGATATATAATTACAGTAGAATCGCATGTGTGATTGTTATACATAGGAAGCGACAAGTGCCTGATTTCATGAAAATATATCGTTGAATCACTGAGAATGATAATGGATGAAAGATCAAAGTCCTGCGGTCTGACAATAGAGGAAAATACAAATCCATTTAATTTGAAGATTATAAGGAGAATCATGTGATACAACATGAGGTAGATGATGTGAGAACTCCATATAATAATAGAGTTTTTGAGCACAAGAATCGATAGGTAAACAACAAGGCAAGAACTGTGATGATCATTAGTCGTATTCCTTTACATTACTGGAAGGATGAATTTCAAGATAGAGTGTTTATTAAAAACCATACAAGGCTATATATGGGTGAGATGAAGACACCATATGAATTTTGGAATGGAAGAAATCCCTCCTTGAAATACTTTTGTGTTTTTGGGAGCAATTATTTTATCCGAAACAAAGAAGGAAATCAAGTGAAGTTTTTTGACAATGAAGATAAATAAATATTTCATGGATACTCAAAGAATAGAAAAGTATACATGTGTTAAAATAAGTGATTGGGAAGAATTGTAGAATGTAGTGATGTTTAGATCATTGAAGAAAAAAAATACTAATTCTCAAATAATTCTTACACTAACATGATAGATGATGAGGAAGAGTGTGAACATGGAACAAATACTAATACATATGTAGAGGAAGATGTTCAAAAATATCAAGAGTCACATCATGATGTTGAATGAGAAGAATAATTAGAAGTGGAGGCTATAGATAGAGATAATTTAGTTGATCCCCAAAAGAGAAATCAAAGAGAATAAATTGATTATTCCAACTTTATTAGGGATCAGAATGAACCTACATAGATTAGGAGAATGTGGAATAATTCTCAATCTTCATTTTTATCAGTTATAGAACAATCCTCATTTAAAGAGGCAACAAAGGATGAGTCATGGGTGAAATAAATGAATGAAGAGTTAGATCATATTGACAAAAATCAGACTTTGGATAAATTTAGAAGACCAGAAGGTCACAATGATATTGGTACGAAATGGATTTTTAAAGAAAAATTGATGAACATGGAAATGTGATCAGAAATAAGGAGTTCTTGGTCTATAAGGGATATTCACAAATCAATGTTATTGATGTTGACGAGACACTTTCTCCCTTAGTGAGACTAGATTCAATTGAATTATTTCTTTCCCTGGCAATCCAAAGAGGTTATAAAGTGTATCAAATGGATGTCATGAAAATATTCCTTAAAGGAGTATTGGAATAAGAAGTCTATATTGAACAACTTGTGGGGTTATTTTTTAGAAATGATGAAAAAAATGTTTTCAAACTAATGAAATATCTCTATTTCCTGACACAGGCACCACAGGCGTGGTACTCTCAGTTGGTCTCTTATCTGAGAAAGCATGAGTTTAAAAGAGGAGGAGTGGATCACAATCTGTATGTGAGGAAATATCAAAAATATTATTTCATGGTATTTGAAGACATAGATGATATTATTGTTGTTGGAAACAAACATGGATTAGTGGATGAATTTTCCATTAAACTGAAACCTGAATTTGAAATGTCCATGATTGGTGAACTCACATAATTTTTAGGGTTGAAGGTACTTTAAAAGAAGGATTACACATTCATTTATCATGAAATGTATACAAGAGTGATTCTAAAAAATTCAATATGCATGATCCAAACCAATGATGGCACCGACTGCAGGTGAATCAAAGCTCAGAAATCATGAGGAAGGGACCTATGTGGATACCTCCATGTACAAAAGAGTCATTGGAAGCCAATTATACTTGATGGAGACACAAACAAATATTATCTTTGAAACTGTTTTTGAGGTCCACTTTCAGAATAATCTAAAGGAAGAACATATGGAGACAGTGAAATGAATAATGAGATACATTCAAGGTATAGATAATTATGGGCCAATCTTTTCTACAGGAAAAGATATTGAACTATCATCATTTTTAGATGCTGATTGGGATGGAGATGTAGTGGACATAAAATCTACCAGTGGTGGAGAATTATATATTGGGAAGAAATGTGTGGTCTGGTTAAGCAAGAGATTGTAAAGTACTTCACTTAGTACTGTTGAAGTTGAATATTTATCAGCTACCAAGGTGTGCACTAAGTTACACTGGACGAAGAATCAACTGAATGACATGGGTGATGAGGTGAAACAACCAATGGTGATTTACTGTGATAATAAGAGCATAATTGATCTTATGAAGAATACTATTCAGCACTCTCGTATGAAACATATTGAGATCCGATGTCATTTCATCAAGGAAAATGTTGAACAAGGAATAACCAAAAAGGACTATGTGGGAATTGATGATCAAGTGGATTACATTATAACCAATCCACTGTTAAGAATCTTTGTTTATGGAACATCACTTGAACCTCTGTGTTCAACCACCTATTATTACATAAGGAGGTTATATGATTCCCCTCTCCCCAGTTTTTTATCTGTTTTTAATCTGTTTGTGGAAGTGATGCAGGTTTATGGGGGAGATATGAACTAGGGAGAGCTTGTTTTATTTTTAACTCTACAAGTCAAGATTCAGTTTAATGGGTTTATTTCCAATGAGAGACAATGGATAAATTAGGAAATAGAAAATTCCAAAAATTAAACTATATGGGAGAAACAGAAAGGATGAGAACTCAATTCACGTCCTCTCTGTTGTTTTCTAAACCAAGAATTGCTCACGTAGACTTAGAGTGATGGATGAACAGTTTGATGAAGGTTCGAGTTCTGATCGTGGCTGGCACATCAGTGAATTTATCTGGAGATTCAAAACAAACCCAAAGGGAGGGATTGTTGGATCCATGGTTTTTGTTTGATTATATTGGAGTTTTTGTGTGTTAGTTGTCAATTTTCACATTGATGGCTATGTAGTTTGCAAAGAATGGGTCATACGTTTGATACTGAAAGTAATATTGAAGGTCATCACTCCTCAAGCTATTAGTCACATCACACATTTCATTAATGTAACCACAAATGATACCAAAATATTTACTTCCTCAAGTGGGTCTCAACACCATAAACAGTTCGTCAATCAGACGTGCAGTTTGCAAGATAGATGTGTTTAAGTAAATAGGGGGCGATTACGTAGAACGATACATGACAAATGAATGTGGTTTGTGGAACGGTGCACCATGAAGGCATGTGGTACACAGAATGCTATCAAAATAGTACAAAGAATGCTTCCAAAACAGTTCGTAGCAATGATATGTGGTAATGGAAAGCATTACATGGAAAGGTGCGCAGAAATGAAAATAGTTCATAGCAATGGTACGCGGTGAAGGTGTACGATAAGAGAAATGCTACCGAAAATGATTCTTAGCTATGATATGCAGTGAAATGATGCAGTAAATAGACCTACACACATACAGTATGCATAAGGCTAATAGTATGTGATACAGGTTCATAGTTCAGAGGTTTGCAGTACGTAGTGGAGGCAAACAATATACAGATGATGTTTAGTTTCTAGTGATTGACCCACATTGATGTTTTGGGTAAATCAGATTACCGAAATTTTTAGTGTTATGTTCCTATTTAAGTAGTGGTAATCCCCTTTATTATATGATGCAATTAGAGATTTAATTTTCATGAGGAAATTTGGTGAATTCAGATGTGGCACCCAGAGGAGAAGACGATACGTGGAGAGGATCATCAGCATAAGGAAAACAATACATGGAAGAGAGCACGGATCGCATAGGACGTTCGTGCAGTATACGACCTAGAAAGGAAGTATGAAGAGCAGGATGGAATTCCGAGAAGTAGAGAAATATTCATTGGAGTATAGTAGTATGCAAAGTAGTGTAGTTCGAAAATAAGGGCATTACGTGGAGGAGCAGCGCAGTATGCAGAAACAGCAGTGGTACAGAGAAACAAAAGTTGTACGCAAAAACACCAACGATGTCTGGAAAAAGCTGCATGGTATGAGGAAATAACTGCACAATACACAGAAATAGCAGCACGAGATGCAGAAATAGCAGCAGTACATAGAAATAGCAGCGGTATGTGGACACAACTGCACAGTACGTTGAAACAGCTCCACGGTACGCATAAATAACAGTAGTAAGCAGAAACAACAGCAGTACATGAAAATAGATGCATGGAATGAAAAACCAGCAACATGGTATACAGAAACAAAATTTTTACATAGAAACTACCACAATATGCAGAAATAGAAAGTGGTATGCAGAAAAACCAAGGAAGCCTTAAAATTGACCAAATCAGTTTTCAAAATAAATTTCAATAAGATATCAGTGTATAGAAAAATGTGTTACATTTTTCGGTGATTACTGGACATCAATAGAGAATACATTTACCATTGAGGATGCATGATTTAATTCTAAACTATTGAAGCCTCCTTCATGTGGTTAAACTGAGTAAAGATTCTTCCAACATAGTGAGCATGGGGGAGTCAGTGAAAGTGATCCAAGGGACATAGTGTTTTCTCCCTAAAACCATATAAAGGTAGTTCACCTAGCTTAGAGTGACTATGATAAACACATGTAATCCACATCTTGGGAAGATTTGAGGTTTTGGTACGACTGACACACCGCCGACATATGCTCCTTAAATGTAGCCCTTAGTGGTGAACCGAGTAAAATTAATGTTTCATTTCTTTTCATGTGATTATTTTTTATGCACTTCCTCTTCAGATAGGTTAACAGGTTCCTACCTACATGGGAACAATATCCATCATTTTAAAAGAAAAATTTTACATTTTGATTCTCTACTACCCACTTAGGGTGTTCTGGGGTCCTTTAGTTATAATTAAGTTGGGGTGTTACAGAAAGATAACCCAAATATACTCAAGAATGATACCAAGTATCAAGGTGAGTTATGTCCTTATTGAAAGATTAAGAATGATACTCGTGTCTCCAAGGAAATTATCATCTAAGAGAACTCACTCCTTGGGACTTGTGAATATTGATGGAACTCATCTGGGAGGTCAAACCAAGCAGGACTCTCTATCAAGAAGTACAAACATGAACCCATAATATAACAATATCAGGGTAGGGGATCATGCCCATGGCCTATGGGGGACACATAATCTTATCTTGGATAACCCACTTGCAAGATGACCACATGTCTTGGATGTAAGATATGGAATACCTAAAATATCATAGGGATTAATGATAGAGGATCACACCCATGGAAATATAGAGGGATTCTTGACTCTATCTAAAACTAAACTATATAGGGGATCACACATACTATTCCTATGATGGGATACCATTAGGTATCCTATCAGTAAAGGACTAAGGGAATCCATCCATGCTAATACTGATACTAGAGAAAGGTAAATAAGGGATCTTACCAACCCTATAACATATACATGACATATATAATGGAAACCCGACATGCCCCACTAAGTCTAGTCCTACATGTATCCGTGTCAATAGAATCCAGCTTTTTCCCATAAACTTTAGAGATTCTCATATACATTGGTGATGTCCATGACCCTGTACATAGTTTTTGTAGGTTCCTATATACCATGTAGTGCACACTTGATCATAGGATTATAGAATATATAGAGTGTGAATAAGGCACATGAATAAGTGACATTTATTTTAATGGATAAACAACGATATCCACTAAAGGAACCCCTTTGATTAGAAAATGCCCATAATTTCCATCAAAAAGCACCCAAGTAACCCAATTTTTATATTGAATCCATCATTTTAACCATCATCATTTCACTATCATCACTGTCATGCCCTACCTCCCAAAACTAAACCCGTAGTAACAATTTATTATTCCAATGATCTATTTCACAATGATTGGTTCTTAATTATTATCAAGCCATTGTCCAAAATAAATATAGATGATGACCATTTGAATAATGGAGAGATAAAATCACGAAACACCATAGTGAAAGATGAATGTAACCTATAATTATAGTTATACTTCATTTTTTATGTAGAAATTGACTTATGGGGAGGATAATTGAGAATAAAAAAGTCCATAACTCTAGGAATTAAAAGTACACCACTATTAACCAACAAAAATTATCTGTGAGTTAATTTCTAAAAGAATTACATATCTTATTTCTTATTTCATAAATTACATATATTAATAATCATAAACCATTTTTATGTTCATTCTAGTTCATTCTATGTTTTGTGAAGGAAAATGAATTCTCTCGGAATTTTACTAACATTGGAAATGATCACAACTTATAAGTGATTGAATGTGTGAGAATACATAAAAAAGGATACGAGTGATAATAAGTTATATAATGTGACCAAAAGTTGTATCAAGAAATTGTGTATGAGTTTATCAAAGGAAAAAGTGACCACAAGAATATCAGATTGAATTTAGAAAAAAATGAAAAACACCCATGTGAATATAATGCTAATTTGGTTGACTGCAAGATCACATTATCAAGTAAAAATAAAATTTGGAGAAACCATGTTGAGACCTCACTACATATGGAATCATCCATAAGCTAAGGAATATCCACCACTATGAAGAGGTTCACCATATGTTATAAAAATTAAAATCAATTATCAAATGAAGAAAATGATTCTTATGTGAAAAAATGAAGTGACAGTCAATGATGGCGTGGGAACATTAAATCAAAAATTACTAAAGGAAAGTGTTATATTATTATTTTTAATGACAATTTATAAAATTTTAATTATAGAATTTAATTCCTATTATAAGAATTAAGAAACAATTAATTTGTTTTGCAAAAATATAAGGATCTATATGATGATTTATCAATGGATAATTTTTTAAGATGATAGTTTTAATGGAATCCAATGATAAGAAAAAGATGAGGAGAAAGAAGAAAAGTATATATACCAGATCACATATACGTTTCAAAGCTTATTAAAAATAATATGAATGAATACTCTACATTGATAAGAGTATAAAATTATTTTACTAATCTAAATCAACACATCAAATAAAATTCCAACTTCATCGATAATGTTTTCAAATCAAGATATGATTATAAGATGAGAATAACTTATTATAGAAAAATTGACCAACATACTCTACTGCATCATATTATTATATTTCCTTTACTATATTTATATACATTCAAGTTATATATATTAATTTGTTTTTTAAATTTTAATCAACTACTCTCATGATGAATATGAATGTTAAAGACAATCTCTATCACTTTCTCTCTCTTTCCAATCTATGATCCCATGAAGAATTATTAAAGATGATGTTATTCCTGGAATGTCTATGCACAAATTTTTTATTTCAATTCTACCATATAAATCTTTGGAATATACTTTTTTACTTAATAAAATGTTCATATAATGTTTAAAAAACTCATCAGGTGGTGGATCAATTTATTTTATAATAAACTACAGGGTAGAGGGTGATTTCCATGTGATGGGGATTACGTCATGGCTTGAGACTGAACACAAGGTTTATTTATGTCGTTTGTTATCATTTTCAATACTCTATTTTCAAAAAATATATACAGAACTCCACTTTAATAGATTTATTTAAGATGTGTGTCATATACTAAGTTTGATACTAGTAGATTAGTTTTTAAATGTTAATGTAGTTTCAAAGCCATTTTAACTATGTTGTGATTAATCTATTGATAATATATTTCAATGATTAATTATATAATTCTAAACATCTAGTTAATTGAGTGTTTAAAATTAATTTGGTCAGTTATATTTAATATTATTTTAATAGTAATTTTATTGGAAACTCAATTACCCCCTCTTGATTTTTCCACTCTCAAGAACATTTGGAATTAAAATATTTGAAAATATTATTTAATATTATCTAGTTGTATAGAAAGATATTAAATTTAAATTAGATATAACTTATATCATTATGCATAATACTAATATTTAGGTAACAGCTAACTAATATGCCTCCTTATTTTAATGGAACTTACTATTCTCAAAATAAGATTGAAATTAAAATTCACATAGAAAGATTGGGAATTGAAATTGCAACTATTTTAGAGGTCAAATATGAGAAAGCTAAATGGAATAGAAAACATTGGAGTTAATCCAGAAAGGATTCCTATGATTGAAATTGAATATAAATGAATGCATCATACTGTCTTTTTGGAGAAGTTGAATTCAGAAAATATCATTTGGTTTAACTGATTTTGAAATTTGTGACACTATTTCACTAACACATAAGGGAACCCCAAAAATTAATGAAATACATTCGAATAGATATAATATTACATATTATACACTAAAAATGGAGTATAATGAGTCAATTTATAATATGTAAATCAAGTTTTATTAAATATTCACCATCAATCAAGAAATGGGAAATAAAATTATTGACATGTCTAAATTGTTGAAACTTATTAGAAGTTTACATGATAGGTGGATAAGAACATTAGTCTCCATCAGATAATTATATGATATTAGTACATTTATAGTTATGACCACATTTGAAAAATTATTATGTATGATGAGTAACATAAGGTTAGTACGGATGAAGACGATGGACCGAAGAGGTAGTTAGTTGCCTTATAGACTTCTGACTCAAAACTAAAAGTGAATATCAAATTTTAGTGTTTAAGTGATAAAGAATCACTATCAGATATAGATGAGGAAAATATTAATTATATATATAGTTTAATATTTTTTACAAGAAGAATAATTTCCTAAAAAATTAAAATTATAGAGAAAATTATGAAAATAAAGGAAATTAAAGTAATGAATAGAAAAAAGTATGATTCCACAAATTAAATTACCAGCTATGAGTCTAATAGGAAATGAAACATCAAAGTAGACTATCCAATGAAAAAAGATAAATAAAATATCAGGAAAAAGGAAAACGTTATAGAACGTCCTTTAAAGCCACCTAGAGAACCATTGATGAATATTAAAATAATATTTACTCTAACAAATATAATAAAGGAAATATTTTTTTCAGGGAAACATATATGATATTTCAAATATTTTTCATATATATTCTCTTCGTATTCCAAACCATTATATGGATAAATATTATGATGAAAATAGGTCAAGTGAGAAACTACTTTAATATTTTAATATTTTGTAAGAAACATTCAATTAATAGAAGTATACATATAATAGATTAAATAAGCATCTTGCTTTTCCTTCTCACATTAAAAATAGTTTTTTTGAAATGGATAATAATGATCAATTTTTAATGTATAATAATGAACTCCAAATGTATAATGAGAAAATAAAGAAATATATAGAATGAGTTAATAATGGTATAAATACTCTAACCCATATTCAAAGTAAAAAAAATACTACTAAATATACTATTGTAATCTATTACCTACCTGGAAATAAGAAAATTAATAATAATAAATTTGTACATAGTTATAATTTTTTCTTTTTAATAAACAGTTTTTATTCTACTAGACCTAGTAATGTTTTCATTTCTAAAATCTGAAGGTCTTCTTATTGAAAATTAGTTAAACAATTTTTTTCCAAAATATCTTATTTGTAACATTTCTAGAACCCTAAAAATATGGTTACCAAAATGATTTATTGATTAACATTTTCCATAGGAATACTACTTAAAGAGTTCCATTAAGGACTTACGGTATCTGGATAGTGGTCTTTCAAGAAATATGTCAAGGAACTATTGATGTTTCAAGAACCTAATACATTTTGATGTTATATAAGACACATTGGGTGAAAATTCCAAATGAAACATTATTAGACTCAATCAAATTGGTAACTCTAATACTTTTCTAATTTTAATTTTTAGACAAATTACAATAAAATCTTTTTAGCATCTCCAAGTTATATGATGATATTTATCAAATTAAATTTGATAATAAGTCCTTTATAGTTTTGATTCTAAGCATGTTTTTATGTTTAATTAACTTTATTAATATAATTACATGTTGTAGATTTAAATTCATTATTATCTCAAAAAATATCTTATTTATGTGAAATTTACAAAAATCATGGATTTTCCATATGTGATTATTCAATTGCAACATACACTCTCTTAGAAAGATAATAAGGAAAGTGTTCTTCAAGGATTTACCTAAACTATAATTACCTATTGAAAAAAATCTATAATCCCTATCAAAATGGGAAGGAGTACAAAATCTATTTCAAACAAAAGAAATAATTTTCAACTTCTAAAATGATATATTTGTTTTAAATGGACATGTTTATACCTTATAGAGTTTATTATTTAGTAGTAAATCATTATAATTATGTTATATTTTAATATTAATCAAGATATATAGGTGTTTTTTCTTTACTTAGAGGAGTAATGATCATTCCTATTTTTCTAAATATGCTAAGTCATTAGAAAATATAAGTGGAAATAAATTTAAGACCATAAGAATTTCTCTTTTAGGTATGTCTAAAAATCACGAGTTTGAATAATTATTCTCACCATATGGATATTGTCCCAACTAATATACTCATAGGAACAAATAATAGAATTGTGTAGTAGAATGAAGAAATAAACCCTTCAAGAAATTACTCGAACCATGATCACTTAGTATGACCTTATAGTTTATTGTTTTGTACACAAGTTTTCGAAATAGATTTATATATAATATAGTTATTATTAGACCCATATTAAGGAAGATAACATATGATTTATGTAATGGTATTAAACCAACATTTAATTATATTATAGTTTTTGGTTGAATAATCTTTTTACTCAATAAAAAGATAATTTAGAGAAAATTTCATCCAAGAGATATGAAAGAATATTCCTTGGATATTATACAACCAAGAAAATATATTGAGAATTCAATAAAAGGACCATGATTGTGAAAGAATTAGTACATTGAGATTTGATGCGATAAACCAACATGATCCTAAGTCCAATTTATAAAATCATGAGGAAAACTTTTAAAATTTTGAAATCAATTCAAAATCAAATGTTAATTTTGTAAAACATTTAGAGAAATCATCATGTTCTGATA
The DNA here is from genome assembly GCA_963277665.1 of Viscum album. NCBI lineage: Eukaryota > Viridiplantae > Streptophyta > Magnoliopsida > Santalales > Viscaceae > Viscum > Viscum album. The sequence goes on along the minus strand of OY728150.1, from coordinate 169,436,171 downwards.
ATAAATTTGAACTTAAACCTATAGTGGAGAATGACGTTTCAAATACATCAATTACTAGATCTATAAAGACACATAGAGGACATTCCTTAAATACCATTATTATAAAGATAAATAAAGAAAATTAGACTTGATCTTATCTATGAAATAAAATTGGACATTAGAATTTTTTTTCAAAACATGACCCTAAGAACAAAACAAAATTCATTTATGATAAATTGTCAGTAATGGTAATACAAGAAGAATTAATTCCTTTTGAATGAAGAAATGTTTGGGAACCCATTGAAAGACCTATAGAATACCTAATTATTGACAATAAATGGGTGTTTAGGGAAAAGGTTAATGAGAAATAAAAATAATTGGAAATAAATATAGATTGGTTATACAAGGATACAATATAGAAGAAGGTATTAACAATGAAGAAATAATAGAGGTATGACTTGAATCCATCAAAATATTGATTTCCTATAGAAAACATTTTGATTTCAAATTATATCCAATGGATGTTAATATTGATCAATTAAATTTTTATACAGTTGTGGATGTATTTATTGAACAAACCTTGATATTTCAATATACTCACATTTGAAATATTGTATTTAATTTCAAAAAGGATTTTTATGGTTTAAAACAAGCTTTTAGAGGTTGGTATAATTGGTGAACATATTTTTTAATTTATCAAGGTTTATAAAAATGAATTGAAGACCCTACATTGTTTATTAAAATAATTTAAAAAATATGTTTTAGTAGTAAAATTTTTTGTTGAAGATATTTTCATTAGATCTTCAAAAAAATTCATTATGTAATGAATTTTAAAACCTGAATAAAAATGGAATTAAAACGAGTTTAATTAATGAACATGAATTAATTCTTGGATATTAAATAATATAAAATATATATGGAATTATTTTAAATCTAATAATGTACAATAAAGTCCCTTTTAAAAAAAATTGGACGAGATATTTCTAATAATAGTGATACTCATATGAGTAAAAACTGTAAACTAGATATTTATGAACCTTGAAAACTAGTTAATCAAACCAATTATTGAGGTATGATTAGAAAAATACTATTCTTAACCACAATACATATAGATATAATATTTAGTGTGTGTACGTGTTCCCATTTTCTAGCTAAAAAAAAGAATTAAATCTATTTGTTGTGAATAGAAATTTCATGTACCCCAAATATAAAAAAATTTAGGGATGATTAACTCCAATGGAAATGAATTTCATTTAATTTTTATTCAGATTTTGATTTTAGTGGTTGAAAGTTACATAAAAAAGCACATCTGAAACATGTCATGTATTTTGAAAATTATTTGATTCATGGTGTTGTAAGAAAAAAATTATGTTGCATTATCTACTATTGAAGTTGATTGTATTTGTAATTGTAGTTTTCTAGGGATATATTCTGTGTATGAAATACACATTTTTAGACTATAGATTTAAATTTCAACTTATACACATAAATTGTGACAATATAAGTTCTATAAAAATATTCAACAATCAATTATAACATTTTAGAAAAAAGAATATTGATATAAAAAAACACTTCATGGGAGATAATTTTCAAAAAGGTTATGTCCATTTTCAATTCATCGGTACATAACAACATCTTTCTGAATTTTCTTAAAGCCTTTGACTAGTGAGAAACTGAATAATATAAAACATTTTTTTGAATGAATAATTTTTTTTAAATGGAATTCTAAATATTTTAATAACATTATTTTTATTATTATTAATCTTTTATGTTACACATTTATGAAATATTATATTTAGATTGTTATTTTATTTTAATATATGAAATTACATTAAATGAAATTTTTATTTCCCACTAATTACTGTATATACAAATACCTAAATGATAGATGTTTCAAATCAGATTTAAATCATCAATGTTTTTATAAACCCAAACCAAACCCCCTTTCGTGAACTCTTTCATCGAATCTCAAATCCCCAAGTTTGGATTGTCAGCCTGCTCAGTAGAGATAGAGATACAATTATGAGATGATGTTCTCAAATTATCCAAGAGATACAAATCACGCCCAAATAAGACTAAGATGATTTAAAAGACATAAATTCTTTATCATGAACTTTTATCTAATGGAGAAGTAGATACTGGGTGGTTTAAAACTAGTCATTCATTTCTATGAAGAGCGGTTTTGCATCCGAACTGGACAAGATGGTTTTTAAAAAGATCAACCATTTTATCCATGCTTTATCATAGTTTTTAACTAAATATGGTTTTTAAAACTAGTGAATATGATTATGTTATTTAAAAAATCATTGATTGTAAATAATTTGAGTTTACCTCAACCTTCTTGGATAAATATCTAAGTGTCATACATATTGGAGAATATGAGGACTACTATAGCTCATATATAGTAAACCATCCCTATATTGATATTTAGAATTCCATTAAAGTAATAGAGAATGATAAAAACATTATAATACATTTTTATAACGAGTGAAGTGTAGTGTGAAGACTCCAGTTAGTTTATATTCATCATTATATCTATGTATGGATGGGGGATTTTAGTTCTATTAGATATGAAGATTTATACATTCTATATATAATGGTTCATGGTATTCATAATAACATTCCAAATTTCTTAATGACACTTATGGAAGAGTTAACCAAAAATTATTTTAGATTAAGAATGCTTACATACACTATGTTATTCTATATTTATTTAGAACAGATGATATTTGTTTCTATATTATTTTCAAGGTGTGTGAATCTAAATAGTGAATATTTAAAAGATACTATTTTTTATAGATTAATGTTTAGTTAGAATCCATGGAAAATATATTTGTGGATGAGGAGGAGAAACTTGATGAAATATTCAATCCAATTTCTCATACCACTAGGGAAAGAGATAAAATTGAACATACTTTTGAACTAAATGAAATAGTTGAAGTCAATTATTCATATGATAAAGAAGAATATGAATCTCTTGTTAATATAAATGAAGAAGCTAGAAGTACTTTTGAGGAATTCCCAAAAAGGAATTTAGTTTGTGTTCATATTATAAAAGAAACTATAAGTGATGAACCAATTCTTGTTATTGATATTCCTAATACCTATGATATCCCACATAAAGTAGAAAAAGTGACATTAAATATTTTGTTAGATGCACCTATTATAGAATGATGTGTGGTAGGTGAGTGGGAGATAATTCCTATATCTATTTTCTTTAAACTATTTTTCATAGAATATGAAAGTGATAAAGATATAGTTCTCACACCATTTAAAATTACACCTATGTATGTGAATGGAGGGTCTCCATTTTTTGATATTTCTCTTTATAGTTATAACATCCCCAAAGATAGTCCATTATTTGATATGGATATTTTCTACTAAATTAGTTGTTGCTAATAAAGAAAATGTTGTTCCAGTTGATAAAAAGGTTAATGAAAAAGAAGATATGAAGGATGATTATGATTAAGATAGTTGTGATTTACAAAATCCTAAGGGAACTACCATTGATATGCCAAGAGAAGAACATGCATTCCCAAGAAACCCTTAACTTATATTACAGGAAGTCTAATCTAACCGTAGTGTAGTGAGGGTTTTTTAATGATCCTGGCCCGTCCACTTTCACCAAAATATTTTTCCAATGATACATTTTATAATGATCCTCATTATAAATCTTATAAAAAGACATAATTTTAATATATGGAATCTTCTATGAATGAATCCAAGTCATTGTTAAAATTCAATAAAAAACCTTCTGAATCCTTTTCACTAAATGTGTCCAAATTGAAAAAACCATTAGATTTTGCGACTAGTGCCCATTCATCTGAGTTGAGAAATGAACATTTTCAGGATGTTTCTTCTTCTCAAGATATAAATTTTCCATATAAAGAATTTGAACGAACTTCTATGTTTTCTATAGTAATATCCTCTGAAGATAATATTATGTTTATGTATGGCCTTTTGAAGTATTAAATGTTATTTTCTTAGGTATCAGTTTTTAAAATAATACGAACTGTTAGGATGATGTTTCTTATACTATTCAAAAAGTTAATTTCCATCTTCATATAAAGTCATTTATGAAAATATTTCATATTCTTAAAGAGGATCATTATTTAAGAATGGAAATTGAGATTTCTCAAAATCAACAAGGATCCCTTGAAGGATATCTGATTAACATGCACGCCAATATGGATAGATGGTATCTCAAAGTGATTACCAATCCTAAATGAAAATTATATTTTTATATTATTTTTTTAAATCCACTATATGGTTTAGTGGTAACCTAGAAAACAAAAAAGAACCAAAAAACAATTAATACAATGTTAAAAACTTGAAATTAAAAAACAAATCATAGCATCCAAGAAATCGCAATTGAAGATCACCTGCATCACCCTATCGCTAGACATCATCATTAACCATCAACATCCATCACCATTGTCAACATCACTATTCAACCACCATGATAACCGGTCAACAAATATCATTAGAAACCATCTAATCCACCGTAAAACATTGCACCACACCATGGAATTGTTGTCCCCATAGTGAACCATAAATAACCATACCACTAATACCGAAAAATATCACCCCAACAAGAAGTATAAAAATTAACACAGTACCATAGAGAGAATCTGGATGACCACCACAATAATTGAACATGAACAAAAACAAACCAAATCTACAAATAGAAACACCCCAAACATTATTCAGAAGATCAAACACTGATAATAAGTAAACAAACCATCATAAAAAGCATGAGGAAGACATCTAAAATACCAAATCTATCATCTAAGGGAGTTAACTTGGAACATTGATGGCTACCAAATTACACCTCCCAAATCATGAATGTTACCATCACTCCAAATTTGAATTGGATATGAAGAGAGGAACATAAGGTTAGAGTAGTGGTAGAGTGTATAAGGATTCTGAATTATGGAAATCATTTATGATGTAGAAAACAATGATCAAAAAAAGTTGCTGAAAATTGACCTAAGAAGCACATTAAGACTCATCAACTACTGAATTTCCAATCCAAAAACCTCTTCGAACCACATCTCCAAATCCAGCATGGAGAGGTGCCGATGAATGTGAGAGAAGAGCTGCAGTGTAACAAACCTATTCTTTATTGATAGAAATACCCATATTTTAATTATGTCACATTTTATAATCACATAAAATCCCAACAAAATGACACATCATTCTTAAATGAAGTATTAAATTCTATCTGACCATTAAATATTATTTTCCCACATTAGTGATTTGAATTTTGAAAATCTGACAGACACGGTTGTGATGAGTATGATCTTTCGAGTCCAATAGGGAAAAATTAATTCTGGTTAATAGTAACATAAATTTATGAATATTAATGTTACCCTTATGAATATTAATATGAATATTATAAATAGTAAATCATCTCAGTAAATAAAAACCATAACAATAAAAGTATAATTAAAATTTATCCATCTATAAGTGACAATATCACAACATTGGTATTTTAGTAATTCATGTATATTTAATTCCAATTTTAAGATTAATTTAATAAATTAAAAAAAATTATTTTCAAAATATTAATTTATAAATAGTTGTTTTTATGTATTACCATCATAAGATAATTTTATGATACCTTAATTAATTTTTCAATGTTTTAGAAATACATTTTTTATTTTATAATTTTTATTTTTCATGTAAATTAAGATTTTTTTAAAAAAAATTAAATTTCACATATTTAGAAAATTATTTTCATAAAATGGAGCTTATTTTTTAATTCTACACATTTAAAAAATGGTTGTATTTAATTTTTGGGATGTTTCTAAAATACATGATATTTTGGTGAATAGTAAAATAGAATAATTTTTGATAAATGATAAATTTATGAATTTATACGTCATGATTGAGTCGTGGATAATTTAAATGGCCTTTGGAAAGGAATAACATGTTCAATTTACTATTTTTGGTCAAAAGTATCAAGACTACTCATAGTCTTGAGCTAAAATATTTAACTAATGATTAACATAATGGGAAACCCATCCTCGACTCTACTATAAAAACCACCCTCATCCACCTCTTATCTTCACTCATCTAAAACCTTATTCCTTGTCCAAATTCATCTCAAATATCTCCCTAATCGACTCTCCCACTTCTATCCTCCCATTATCTCTTAGAAATACCACATCATCTACCCTAAAGAGGTTATCATTGAAGATATATTCAATAGGTATATTCCTCTTTTCATTTCATTTTATTTTTCCAAGTTCCATTATTTATTTTTATTTCCTCACCTACTTTAATCAAAGTGTTATGATATGTAACAACCCAACGTTTCATTAATCGAAATCCGTCTTGATCTAATTAAATGTCTCTTTATGTTAATATAAACCGTCAACTTCTTTGGTTATATGTTAATAATTTTTGACCATTGCTAATATAGTCGTTGAATAGTGATCACATGATTAGTATAAATATAGGGCTTTAACAAATCCAATTTACTCAGACAAAGGAAGCGATGGCCACATCTAGTAGAATTTACCAATATGAAGCCCATTTTTTAGAGCTCAGAAAAGTGTTGGCATCCTTAGCCTTCACCCTTGACCAAGCCCAAGCTGAGCTTCATCGTGTCAAGCTCGAACGGGACTGTCTACTGGAAAAGCGGAAGTTGGTAGATATTACCACTTGAGCGATGTTATCCGAGCCACCCAAAGAGTCTGTCACCATCACACACCTTACCCTTAGGTCTTATGCAGATGTTTTAAGGGGTTATGTGATAAATCTCAATTACTATGTTCATTTATATTATTTTTGTGTATAATAATGAATGTACCTCCTTTTCATTTTTGATACATTGTAAATAGTTTATAATGTACAAATAGTGTTTTTAGTTATTATTTAATTAATAATTCTATTTTATTAAATAATGGGGTTTTTGAATTATTTAATATTTTAATAAATTATTATTATTATTATTATTATGTTAATTTTTATTAAATATAAATGATCTTATAATTTTATGAATGCAATTATAATTTTTATTATGGTTTGAAAGCCATTTCTATCAAAACCCGTGAATTTCCGATAAATGTCTATTTTTATTTTAAATCGAAAAATTAACATATTTATAAAATTATTTGATAAAATAAATGTTATTTCTGGAATCAGGACGTCAAAATTATCCCACGGAGAAGTTTTCATAATTTTCTAAGACAGTCAAATTTTTGTGTAAAAATTAAATACAGTTTAAATATATAATTTGTTTTATGAAATCATAATGACCCAATAGTGATGTAATAAAATACTATAATATTTATGTTCGGAAAATATATGTTTTACCATAATAATAATGTGATTTCGGGTTTGTTTGACTTACTTCTCAAAGCATTAATGGACCCTTCAAGACTTATTAAACACCTTGTCTTCTTAAATTAATTTCCATGGGAGTGTGACTAACCTCCAAATACGAAACCCCATTATTTTAAGAATTTAGGAACTTGGAATTATAATATGTTTTTTTCCTCTTACCTTTTCAAAAAACAATGGTAAAAAACAATGGGATGGTTTGTGGTTTGGATTAATTTAATATAAGGGGTCCCAAACCTAAATAATAAAGAATTCCCTAACCTTTCCTATATAAACCCACCCAAGCTCCCACTTCCTCCTCACTCAAAACCTTTGGAGTTAGTACAAAATATTCCCTAATCACTCTATAATCCTACCTAGGTTCCCCAATCTCCCAATAATCCTCTCTCAAGCCACTCTTGAGCCTTTGGAAGCACACTTCCAAGTAAGGGTGTTTTCTTCCTTTCTCATTTTTGTCCAATTTTCTTTAAGTTGTATTTCCATTTTAATTTCAATTATGAATGTTGGGTTATGGTTTCTCACCTCCCTCATACTGCCCTATTTATGTTTGAATGATGGGAGACCCCTTTCTCTCTCATTAAACTCCTCCCATGTACACTCGTTACTATGCCGAAATTCCGAAAAGAACTTCTCTCTCCACTTTTACATTCAAGCAATACATTTGTATCATGAATCTAAATTCCATTTCAATTGTTGGGAAATGTATCTATATGACCTCATTAGTGTCCATTACATGTAAATATTATGAGGAATCCCTTTCTCTCTCATAAACCATTTTTATGAATTCTTATGTCACGCCGTTACGCTGTTGAAATCACACCGATTTTCTAAGCCAATGTCATTGTGTAGTGAATACCATGCCCATTTCTCCATCAAGGGTATTAAACATTATGCAAATTATCTTATTGATTATAAAGTTTCATATATGAATTCCATATTCTTTTATCATTGAATAAATGATTTTATTTTATGAATCCATGTTTTATGATCCATGTGGCACACTTATGAATGAAATGAAATGTTTATGAAGGGTGTGCCCTTACAGAGATCCAATGCATTGGGTAAAGTATAGTATCATGATGCGTCATGTGCAATGAGTGTTTACTCATGATAATTCAAGTGCAACTAGGGTTTACTCATGCTTCATGTGCAATGAGGATTTACTCATGCTCTATGTGCAATGAGCCTTGGCTCATGCTAATTCCATGTTAAGTGTTGTTGCCACATTTCCATGTTATGATTATCATGATTTATCATGCCTTTATGTTAATGTTTCTATTGTGCTCTATTGATATGCCTATTGTCTAACATGTATTTTAATTCTCATTTATTCCATGTTTATTCCCTTACTGGGATTTATAGCTCACCCTTTTCTTATGCATGTCCTCAGGTTATCGCATGCAATGGTAAGTACGAGGAACTTTAGTGGTCATGTAAAGGAACTTTTCAATAAAGATGTTATATTTCATGTTTTAATATTTTATGTAATGATCCTAAGCCCCAAAGACACTAAACCTCTCGATCATCTTGTTGTATCAAGTGATGTTTTATGTAATAAATCATGTTTAAGTGTGTAATAAAAGCAGGGTTGTCATAGTTGGTATCAGAGGATAGGTTTAGTTATTTTTGGGATTAGGATTAGAAAAACCTAGTAGAGCCTTAGAGACAAGACTAAGTATAATAAAAACATCCCTATGTTTTGGTGAGTATTGAGTAAGTGGGTTATCAAGAAAATACATCCCTGTCTGGATATGGGCAGGTATAGGCGGCTCTGGCACATATGTATCCTAGTAGTAAAACCCAAAAACACCGCTTTGAGCTAGACTCGAACCAGAACTAGTGCACGACAATGGGCCTTGCTGCACTCTTGGTTATGACACTCCCGGGGGATATGTTTTGAAAAATTCACAAGCTTAGTATAAACCCTTAATAAGGGAATTAAAAAAAATTCCCCTATTAATATATCTTAGAAAGTATATCATGAAAAGCCTAGATTCAAGCTATAGACTCATGCTTTAAGGAAATAAAAGTTTGTTTACAAGTCATCAACTTTTGTCTTTATATTACCCTTTATGTGTTACCCCTAACTTTCCTTTTATTCCAGACAATGGCCTGTAATAGGAGGACTCAGGCTAATAACTGTTGTGAAGATCAATGTAATGATGGTACTAATGAGATGCCCAATCCAATGGGAGCGGGAATCACGAACTTTTTCATGCTTCTCGTTCAGCTAACTCAAGTTTTGAATAGAAACATGGGTCAAGAAGAATGATCAACCCCCCTAAGAAAGAACAAGTCACTATCGAGAGCTTCATGAGACAAAGGCCTCCTACTTTTAGTTGATCATCTGATCCCACCATCGCTGAACAATGGATCAACTCGATTGAAAAGATCTTCTCCATCCTTCAATGTTCTGAACAAGAGAAGGTTCTCCTGGCGGCTTATCATATAGAGGGTGAAGCTGATGAATGGTGGACGTTGATAAAAAATACGAAGCCTGAGGAAGAGATTGAGGTGTTGGAATGGAAGGATTTCCGAAAGACATTTTTTGATAAATATTTTCCGTGCACCCTCCATCTTAAGATGGAAAGGGACTTCCATTACATCAAGAAAAAAGTCGAAAAATCTGTTGGATCATATAAGGAAAACTTTACAAGGCTTGCACGATACAATTTTGACTTTGTCATTACCCCCGAATGCAAAGTTGACCGCTTCTTTGGTGGGATAAATCCTAGCCTGCGGAAAGCATTGGCGATCCGTGACTTCGACAGCTATGAGGAAATTGTCTGATGTGCCCTCAAGGTCGAAATGGTGATCGGAGAATCACAGTGGTATCAAGGGGATAAAAAGCGTAAGGTGGAATTCAATGCTGGTGGTCCGATTGATAAATCCAACAGTGCTAAGAAGATCCATCACCCCACTTGCCAAAAGTGTGGAAAGAATCACCCTGTAAATTGCCTTAAGGGGACGAGGAAATGCTTCAGGTGTGGAAGAGAAGGGAACCTAGCTCTTAACTATCGGCAAGAAAGACCTGCGACTGCGACAGAGGAGAGGAACACTCCATTCAAACCTCAACACGTTCTTCAATGCTACAAATGAAAATAACCGGGTCATTTTGCAAATCAGTGCCCTAATCCAAGGGTTTTCGAAGGCAACCAACAACCTCCAAGGAATCACGGAAGATCGTTTTCCATCACTTCTTCCTAAGTGAACCCCGACAATGAAGTGGTGATAGGAACGCTAGTTATTCATTCAATAATAGTGAACATACTTTTTGATTCAGGTTCTATGCATTCTTTTATATATCGAATGTTTAGTAGAAAAATCCCAGCACCACCACAAATAATGGAAGTGAAGATGTCGGTGAGTATGAAAAATAGGGTAATAATTGCATCCCAGGAATATAAGTCCTCCCATGTTATAATCTGTGGATTGAATTTCCAAGCAAACCTCGTCATACTCCCTCTGGTGGAATTTGATGTAATTCTTAGCATGGAATGGATTTCCTTATATAGAGCCAACATAAATTTTTGGGAAAGGGAAATCACACTCCATAAGGAGAATAGACCCAAAATTATTTACATGTGTAAGGAGGAAAATGAATCTCTTTTAGATCCATAATCTCAAGTATGGATATTACTACCCTCTGAGCATGCGTATCTGGCTCAGATGATTGACTCCAAGGAAGAAACCATCCTTGAAGAAATGCGTATTGTGAGGGAATTCACAGAAGTGTTTCCAGAGGAACTTCCCAGTCTTCCTCCTAGAAGAGATGTAGCATTCTCAATTGAACATATAACCAGGGAATTACCAATATCCAAGACTCCATATAGAATGGTTGTTGTAGATATTGAAGGGATGAAGAAACAACTACATGAGAATCTAGATAAAGGGTTTATACACCCAAATGCTTCTCCATGGGGTGTGCCAGTCCTTTTCGTCAAGAAGAAGGATGGGTCAATGCACCTTTGCATCGATTATCGTGAACTTAACAAAATCACGATAAAGAAAAAGAATCCTCTAGCATGGATCGATGACTTGTTCGATCAGCTACGTGGAGCACAATATATATCCAAGGTAGATTTGCGGTCGGGATATTATCAAGTAAGTGTGAAGAAGGAAGATGTCCCAAGATTGGTTTTCGTACAAGATACGGGCACTATGAATTCATAGTAATGCCTTTAGGACTCACCAATGCTCCAGAAATCTTCATGGACTTGATGAATAGAGTCTTTAGAGATTACCTAGACAAATTTTTGGTAGTATTTATAGATGATATTCTAATATACTCCAAAACCAAGGAGGACCATGAGGAGAATTTAAGACTGTACTGGAAACTTTTCCCAAGGAGAAGCTCTATGCAAAGTAAAACAAGTCTGTGTTTTGGTTGAAATAAGTCTCATTATTGGCCCATATCATCACAAGCAATGGGATATCTGTAGATCCCTCAAAAACAGATGCAATTGAGGGATGTCCGAGGCCAACATCGGTAACAGATATCCCTATCTTCTTGGGGTTAGCTGGATATTATAGACGATTTGTGAGGAATTTATCACGATTGTCCAACCCTATTACCAAGCTAACTCGTAAGGGAGTATAGTTTTCTTGGAGTGATGAATGCGAAGAAATATTCAAGGAGTTGAAAAGGAGGCTTATCACTGCGCTCATGCTCACTTTACCCACAAGTGGGTAATGTTTTGTGGTATTTAGTGATGCTTCGAAGTAGGTCATAGGATGTGTGCTACTGCCGAATGATAAAGTGATATCCTATACATCAAGGTAGTTGAAAATCCATGAGTGAAACTATCCAACACATGATCTGGAGTTAGCAGCGGTGATCTTTACCTTGAAAATCTGGCGGCATTATCTCTATGGGGAGAAATGTGAGATATATACTTACCACAAGAGTCTGAAATATATATTCACACAGAAAGAGATTAATATGCGCCAGAGAAGAGGGATAGAGCTCAACACAGATTATTACTGTTCAATACATTACCATCCTGGGAAAGCGAACAAGGTGGCAGATGCCCTAAGTAGAAAGGACCCAGCGATTCCATCAATGATGAGAATTGAGAAGGATACAATCTTCTTAGACTTGATGAATATGGACATGGGAATCATAAAAAAGGTAACATCATCAATCCTTTCACAAATGATTTCTCAACTGCCTCTTTTAGTATGGTTAAAGGTTGCTCAAAAGGATGATGTGGGAATTCAAGAAAAAATGGAAGCTATCAAAAAAGGTATATTCTTGGAGTTTAATGTTAATGAAGAAGGAGTTGTGTGATTTGGGAAAAGACTATGTGTTCCATCGAGTCCGGAGCTGATGAAGGAACTTTTGGATGATGCAAATAGTGCAAATTTATCTATTCACCCAGGGAGCACAAAGATGTATTGAGATCTCTAAGAAAACTTTTGGTGGGATAATACAAAGAAGGATATCACTGAATATACATCAATGTGCCTGGTGTGTCAGCAAGTGAAGGCAGAGAGGAAGAAGTCTAAGGGGATGATGCAACCATTGCCAATACCAGAATGGAAATGGGAGAATATCACCACGGACTTTGTCACCAGACTTCCAAGGACATCCAAAGGCAACAGTGCAATCTGGGTTGTTGTGGATCATCTTACAAAGACTACACACTTCATTGCTATTCGGGAGGATTTCTCAATGGATCAACTTGCACAAATATATATCAGGGTAGTGGTAAGGTTCCATGGAGTACCACTATCTGTTGTATCTGAACGAGATCCAAGGTTCACCTCTAAGTTTTGGAAGAGTCTTTTACATGCTCTGAATACTAAACTGATCTTCAGTACGACTTATCATCCTCAAACTGATGGCCAATATGATCAGACTATCCAAACACTTTAGGTCATGTTGGGAGCATGCTCAGTGGAATTTAAAGGAGGATGTGATCAACATCTTTATCTGGTTGAGTTATCTTACAATAATAGTTTCCACTCGAGCATCCAAATGGCACCATATAAAGACCTGTATGGGAAAAGGTGTAGAACACCGACATGTTGGGATGAGGTCGGTGAACGTCAGCTACTTGGACCAGAAATGGTCGAGGAAATGGTGGTGAAGGTGAAAACCATTCACCAGCATATCAAGGCAAATCGAAATCAATAGAAGAGTTATGTATATAATCGTTGACAAGACCTTGAGTTTAAAGATGGAGACATGGTGTTTCTACGCATATCTCCGTGGAAGAAGGACATGAGGTTTAGAAAGAAAGGGAAGTTAAGTCCAAGGTATATCGGCCCCTTTGAGATTCTTGATCATGTTGGGGTTGTGGCCTATCAACTACAATTCCACCTACCATGGCCAAAGTACATGATGTCTTTCATGTATCCCTCTGAAGGAAGTACATACTAGACCCTTCACATGTACTCACTTCTGAGGTGGTACAATTGGAAGATGATCTTTCTTATGAGGATCAACCAATGAATATCTTAGATCGTAGAGAAAAAGTTCTAGGAAATACGACATTTCCCCTCGTCATGTTGTTGTGGCGAAACCACAAGTTTTAAGAAGCGACTTGAGAATCGCAGGAAATGATGAAACTGAGTTACCCATATCTATTTTAGTGTGGGAAAAGGAAAATTTTGAGGGAAAAATTTCTTAAGGGGGAAATATTGTAACGACACAAAGTTTCATTACGGAAAATTCCTCTTGATCTAATTAAATGTATCTTTATATTTATATAAAATGTCAACTTATTTGGTTTTATGTTAAGAATTTTTGACAATTTCTAATATAGACATTGAACAGTGATCACATGATTAGTAAAAATATAAGGCTTTAACAAATTCAATTTACTCAGACAAAGGATGAAATGGCCTCATCTAGTAGAATTACCCTATACGAAGCCCATTTGTCGGAGTTCATAAAAGAGGTGGCATCTCTGGGCTTTACTCTTTACAAAGCCCAAGCTGAGCTTCATCATGTAAAGCACGAATGGGACCGTCTACGAGAAAAGTGGAAGTTGATAGAGATTACCACTCGAGCGATGTTATTTGAGCCACCCCAAGAGTCAGTCACCATTCCACACCTTACCCTTTGGTCTTATGTGGCTTTTTAAGGGGTTATGTAAAAAATCTCTAGTACTATGTTCATGTATATTATTTTTTTATATAATACATAATATACCTCTTTGTAATTTTAAATACATTGTAAATAGTTTTAAAGTACAAATAGTGTTTTAGTTTTTATTTAATTAAGAATTATATTTTATTAAATTAAGAGATTTTTGAATTTAATAATATTTTAATAAAAAATTATTATTATTATTAAATTAATTTTTATTAAATATAAATGATCTTATAATTTTCTGAATGCAATTATAATTTTTATTAAGGTTTGAATGCCATTTTTGTCAATACCTGTGAATTTTCGATAAATGTCGGTATTTATTTTAAAAGTAAAAATTAAAATATTGAGAAAATTATTTAGATAAAATAAAGGCTATTTCTGTAATCATGACGTCGAAATTATCCAACAGTGAATTTTTCATAATTTTCTGAGACAGTCAAATGTTTGTGTAAAAATTAAATATCGTTTAAATATATAATGTCTTTTATGACATCATAATGACCTAACTGTGATGTAATAAAATACTATAATCTTTATTTTCGGACAATATATGGTTTACCATTAATATAATGTGATTTTGAGTTTGTTTGACGTACTTCTCAAAGCATTAATGGACCCCTCAAGACTTATTAAACACCTCGTATTTATAAATTAATTTCCATTGGAGTGTGACTCACCTCCAACTAAGCAACCTCATTATTTTAAGAAGGTCGGACCTCGGCCTTATATAATATTATTTCCCTCTTCCCTTTTCCTAAAACCATGGGAAAAAACCATGGGATGGTTTGTGGTTTGGATTAATTTAAAATAAGGGGTCCCAAACCTAAATAATAAAGAATTCCCCCACCTTTCCTATATAAACCCTCCCAAGATCTCACTTCCTCCTCAATAAATTCCTTTGGAGTTCTTCTAACCTCTACCCTACTCTCTCTAGAATCCTCCCAAGGTGCCCCAAGCTACCAAGAATCCTCTCTCAACCCTCTCTCAAGCCTTTGGAAGCACACTTCCAAGTAAGGGGTTTTTCTTCCTTTCTAATTTTGTCCAATTTTCTTTAAGTTGTTTTGCCTTTTTAATTTAAATTATCAATGTTGGGGTATGGTTTCACAACTCCCTCATACTGCCCTATTTATGTTTGAATGATGGGAGATGACTTTCACTCTCATTAAACGCCTCCCATGTACACCCATTACTATGCCGAAATTCCGAAAGGAACTTCTCTCTCCTCTTTTACATTCAAGAAATACTTTTGTATCATGAATCTAAATTCCATTAAAATTGTTGGGACATGTATCTATATGACATCCTTACTATCCATTAAATGTAAATATGATGATTATTCCCTTTCTCTGTCATCAACCATTTTTATGAATTCTTATGTCACGCCGTTACGCTGCCAAAATCACACCGATTTTCTAAGCCAATGTCATTGTGTAGTGAATACCATGCCCATTTCTCCATCAGGGGTATTAACCTTTATGAACATTTTCTTATTGATTATAATGTTTCATGTATGAATTCCAAATTCCTATATCGTGGAATAAATAATTATGTTTTATGAATCCATGTTTTATCATCCATGTGGCACACTTATGCATGAAATGAAATGTTTAAGAAGGGTGCGCCCTTATAGCACTAAAATGCATTGGGTAAAGTATATTATCATGATATGTCATGTGCAATGAGTTTTGACTAATGATAATTCAAGTGAAACTAGGGTTTACTCGTTCTTCATGTGAAATGTGGATTTACTCACGCTCTATGTGCAATGAGCCTAGGCTCATGCTAATTCCATGTTAAGTGTTGTTTCCACATTTCCATGTTATGATTATCATTATTTATCATGCCTTTATGTTAATTTTTCTCTTGTGTTCTATTTCTATGCCTATTGTCTAACATTTATTGTACTCCTCATGTATTCCATGTGTATTCCCTTACTGGGCTTTATAGCTCACCATTTTCTTATGCATGTCCTCAGGTTATCCCTTGCAATTCTAAGTACGAGGGAATGTAGTGGTCATGAAAAGGAAGTTTTAAATAAAGATGTTGTATTTAATGTTTTAATATTTTATGTAATTATCCTTATTCCCAAAGACACTAAACCTCTCGATCTTCTTATTGTATCAAGTGAAGTTTTATGTAAGAAATCATGTTTAAGTTTTTAATAAAAGAAGGACTTTCATATGATACCTCAATTATCATACATGTTATGAAATGTTTTTTTATGATAATTGAATAATTATTCATCACATCTCCATTCCCCTTCTTTTATACTAGATATTAAAACACCATCTAGGATATTTTAATTTATCACATTTAATGATTACAAGATTTTAATGTGTGTTATCATATTCAATTATGGCCATGAATCCATTTAGTTTTTTTAAAACGACTATAATATATGAAATATGTATAATTTATCATTCTAGAATCTTTTTTACACATGATTTTAATTTATAAAGAAAATTGGGATCGATGTGATCAATAACTGCCAATTAACCAAAACGATTATAATTAAAATTTTATAAAATGATTAATCATCACTCCAAATATCCAAATGAATTATATAACCATTTAATATTATAGATGTTCAATAATAACATAAAAATTAAATTCTAGAAAACCATTCTCATCTTACATGTTTAACATTACATGTACATAAGTAAGCCAATCTGGAAAACCAAGGAAACAAATGCTCTTGAACAATGAAATTGAATCTCTTAACACATCAAAAAGGTCATGAATGAACATAATAAGGTTATAATAAATAAATAAAAAGAATAATAGGTTCTGGAAATATTAATTAATTTATTTAATTTGGTTTTCCATGACAATAAGATCACGGGAAGGACACCAACAAACCTAACGTAATGAATTCTAACCGAACATCCATTATTCCTTCAGGTTGTTTTATCTTTCTTTTTACCCAAATGAAGTAATCCATTATTTTTCTGAACCAATTATAAATGTTGTTTATATGATTTAAAATATTGTATCAATATACATTCATTATTATCTTTTGGTTATATACATGTTTTTAAATGATTCCCTCCTCAAAATATACCAATTAGCAATCCCATTTTAATAGAACTTCTTGAACACCTACCCAATTTCAACTGCCCTCTATAATCTTCTTTAAGACATCATTATTTATATAAAATCATTATTTTTATTATGAAAACCTTATTGGTTCTATTCTATTTTTACATAAAATAATATTCCCTTTTCAATTTTAAATGATCTTTATTATTTTCCTTACTACCGTAGAAAAATGTTTTAATGCTAAAATTTCATAAATAATATTATCACATGTTTTCAATTATATTTTATATCACTTACCATGATATTTTATTATTTTACATTATGAATTTACATGAATTATTTACTTGCATTATTTCATAGAAACCTATATGATACACTCATTCATTATGCGTTAGAAGATGATTACAATTCCCATTTATTTCCATGGGTACCCTTATGTTTGAGTGTGATTGATTATGTAAAATTATTAATGTGAAAACATATTCATGAAAAAGTTAAGATGGGTGCACTTAGATAGTGATCCAATGTATCAGGTAATTTTGAGTCTCATGAGATGTTATGTGCAATGGTCTTGGCGGTTTTCCTGGACTCGTGCTAACATGTGAAATGGAATTGGTGGCTAACCTTGACTTGTGATCCTTTATATTCAAAGAGCCATTGGTCATGAAAAAGTAATGTTTTATGTTGCTGATACTTATTATTATGACTGCATTTTTATATGATCCCATGTGTATATGTTATGATTCCATATGTTCAATGAATTCTTATGTCATGCTTTTTAACCCATGTGCTAAAGCTTTATTATTATGCTTATTCCCTTGTTGGGATTTCAGATAATCCCTTTGTTCATGTTGTTCCTAGGTTACTATATGAGGATGTATGAGCATAATGGATGTTAGGAGATCCTTATAAAGATAAAAAACTATATTCTATTTAGTCCCATGTTTTTATTTATTATATACCTAGTATTTTACAGCACCATACTTTATGATCCATGCACATTAATATGATGTTTAGTTATGTTTAAAATCATGTAATGATATGTGTGAAAGGATAGGGTCACAATAATTTGTATCAGAGGATCGTCTAGTAATTTTTAGAGATTAGGAATATAGAACTTTAGTAAGAACCACAGGGATATGACTATGTTTAAGAATATATCCCTATATTTAGGTAAGTTTATAGTAAGTGGGTTATCATGAAAATAGATCCCTATTTGTATACAAACAAGTGGATGTGACTCCAGAATAGACGTATATTGGGGTAAAACCTGAAAACACCACTTTGGGATATACATGAATGAGAATTGGTGTGTTAAAGTGGGCCTTATTGCACTCTTAGTTTGAAACTCCTAGGGAATATGCTATTGTAAATTCATATTCATAGTACGAAAAATTATTAAGGGAACAAACAAATAATCTGAAATGAATAAATGTTAAGAAACATATCAAGAATAACCAAGATTTAAACAAATGGAATCACAATTTAGGATATACATTTAATTTAAGAGTTTATACTTTTATGTTTAATGTTTTTTTTCTTATAAGTTGAGTATTCAAGACCCATAATTATATGTCATTTTACTTAGTTAACGGAGGGAAATAGAAGAATAGATTTAAAAAATCAATTTGATTGGAAATATGATGATTTCTCTAATGATATGCATGATATGATAGTAAAGGGTGCTAAAAAATTTATGATAGTACTTGAACATCTTGTTCATGTTATAAATAATAACTTGAATCATGTAGAACTCGCACCTCCTCCACGGAAATAGAAAGTTGTTGCTGAATCCTTCATGCAGAAAAGGCCTCCCATGTTTAGTGGATATTCTGATCCAATCCTCCCATAAAAGTGGATTAACTCCATTGAAAAGATATTCTCCGTACTCTAGTGCCCAGAAGAAGATAAATTCAAAATGGTATTCTATCACATTGAAGGGGAATATGATTAGTGATGGAAATTGATCAAGAATACAGTGTCCCAAGAGGATATTGATTCCACGTATTTAGAGGAATTTAAGAAAATGTTTTTCAATAAAATTTTCACCAAACCCTTCATCTCAAGATGAATGAGAGTTCGTGGACTTAAGAAAAAGGAATATGAGTCTATCAGGGCTTATGAATCAAACTTCAAAATTCATGGAAGATATGCCTCCTGATTTCTCATGATCCCCAAAATTAAGGTAGATCTCTTCTTTAGAAGACTAAATCCGAGTCTACAAAAAGAGATCTAAATTCATTACTTTGAATGTTATGAAGAGATTTTATGTTGTTCCCTCAGGGTTAAAATAGATATCAGAGACTCTCAATGGTCTTGTGGGCCTGATAAAAAAAGTGGAAGATGAAATATAATATGGGTATTATAGAATATAAATCCGATGATGGACAAAATATTGAAAATCACACTTGTAATAAGAGTGGGAACAAGTATCCTACAAACTATCTAAATTGAAGCAATAATTTCATCAAATGTCGAAGAATGTGATATCCAGTTAAGAACTTCTGAAGAGATATGATGAATCCCACTAATGTGGAAGAAGAAATGAGCATTCAAATCACCACACATATGGTAGTGCAATGTTACAACTGTAAGGAACCCACGAATTATATGAATAGTTTCCCTAAGACACGGGTTATAAGAGTAAATAAACCATAACCTCTAAGGAATCAATGAAGGTATTTTTTCATCACTACTACTTAAGTGAATACAGACAATGATGTGGTGATAGGTACACTAGTTATTCATACAAGAATAGCTAATATACTCTTTGATTCTAGTTTTATGCATTATTTTATATCATGGATGCTTAGTACAACTATTCAAAAACCACCTCAAAATTTGGTGGTTGAGTTATCTGTGGGAACAAAAATAGGGGAAATTATTGTGTACAATGTTTATAACTCCTCCAATATAAGTGTTTGTGGGAGAAAACTCCTTTAAAATCTTGTCATAGATCTTTTAGTGGAGTTTGATGTTATCTTGGGCACAAATTTTCTCTCTTTATAGAATGCCAATATCAAATTTCCGAAATGGGTGATCACTTTTCACATCCCAAAGCAACCTACAATGGCTTATAATTTTAATGAGGATGATGAATATCCTTTAGAATCACTGTATCAAGTGTGGATATTACATCCTTATGAGAAATCATGTCTAGATCAAATTATTGATACAAATGATAGAATCATTTTAAAGACATGCCCATCAGGAGGGATTACACTGATGTATTCCATGAAGAATTTCCTTGTCCTTCTCATGACAGATAGGTTGAGTTCTTAATTTAACTTATTTTTTATCCATTTATATATAAAATACACCTTATAGAATGGCCACCATTGAGCTAGAATAGATAAAGCAGCAGTCATAGGAGAATATAAATAAGGGGTTTATATGCCTGAGTGCTTTACCAAGGGGTGAAACAATCATGTTTGTTAAGAAGAAGAATGGATCGATGATCCTCTACATTGATTTATGTGAGCTCCATAAAATCATGATAATGAAAAAGTATCCCCTTCATCAGATTGATGAACTGTTCAATATGCTATGTGGGCCTAGTTATTTCATTAAGGTGGACCTGGGGTTGGGATATCAACAATTAATGGTGAGGGAAGATAATATTCCCAAAACTGAATTTCAAATGAATTATGGTCACTATGAGTTCATATTTATTACCATGAGACTCACTAATTTTTAGGTAATTTTTTTGTATCAAATGAATACAATCTTTAGAGATTAAATTAATAAATTTTTGGTAGTTTTTATCGATGATATTTTGATATACCACAAGAGTAAGGAGGATCATGAGGAGCATTTGAATAGTATAATAAAGACTTTGTGATGGGATAAGCTATAAGAAAAGTATAGTAAATTTGATTTCAAGATGGAGGATTAATCATTATTTCCGAATTTTAATTCCATAAAATGAATATATGTGGACCCTTCCATGATAATGGAAATAAAGGATTAGAACATACCAACATCTATAATTGAGATTCATAGTTTTTTCTGTCTAGCAAGGTATTATCGATGATTTGTGAATAAATTATCATTATTTTCTAACCTAATGATCACGATGAAACAGAAGGGAGTGGAGTTCATTAGGGATCAAGAATGTGCAGAAATAATTAAGGAGCTCTACAAGAGGCTTACCACAACACCAGTACTCATACTCCTGAAAAGTGGATAAGTATTTGTGGTGTACAATGATGATTCAAATAATGGATTAGGCTGAGTTATGATGAAAAATGATAATGTGATATTCTACACCTCAAGGATACTTAAAATACTTGAGAAAAAACATCCTACACACGATCTTGAGTTTTCATCTATGATCATTATTTTGAAAATATAGTTTCATTATCTCTATGGGTATATGTGTTAGATATATACGGATAAAAAAAATTCTAAAATATATATTTATACAATAAGAGATTAATATATTCCATTGAATATAGTAAGATCTCATAAAGGATTATGACCACTCAATCCACTACCATCATTGTATGGAAAATAAGTTGGAAGATGCTCCAAGTGAAAAGGCTCCTATATATTTATCAATGATGAGAATTTAGAAGGATCTAATATTATTATATTTTTAGAGGATGGAAATGGGAGTCATTAGAGGAGAAACATCATCCATCCATTATAAAATGATTTCCAACCATTAGAAATAGAGGAAATAAAGGATACCCAATGAAAAGATCTGGAAATTAAGAATAGGGTGAAAATGACTAGAAATGAGAAGTCCTCTGAGTTCAAGATTAAAAAGGATAGAGACATAATATTTGGATCACAATTATGTGTACCATCTAATCTAGAGATAAATAAGAATATTATGAATAACGCACGTAGATCAACCTTCTCTATTCACCTAGGGAGCACAAAAATATACCGAGATATCAACAAGAAAATTTTGTGGGGAAATATGAAGAAAGAGATAACTGTGTATACATCAAATCACCTGGTATATTAGTATGTGAAGGTCGCAAGACAAAATTATAAATGGATGATGAAACCACTACCCATACAAATATGGAAATGGGAAAACATTACCATGGTCTTTGTCACTGGACGTCCAAGGTCATCTAGAGGAAATAATGCTATATGGGTCTTTGTGGATCGTCTAACAATGTACGATCACTTTATTACAATTCGAGAGGGCCTATCATATGATAAACTTTCACACATATATATCATGTATGTGGTATGGTTTCATGGAGTACCACAATAAATGGTTATCGATTAAGATTTTAGGTTTGCCTCTATGTTCTGGAAAAGTATATAGCATGCTATAAGAATTGAACTAAAAAATAGTATGACATATCATCCTCAAACTAATGGAATATATGCTCAAACTATTAAGAAATTATTAATATATTGAGAGCAAGTTATACAGACTTCAAAGAATGATGTGAATATAATCTTGCACTAGTTTAATTCTCTTCCAACAAAATTTTCCACTCCATCATCTGAATGACACCATATGAATCCCTTTATGAGAATAAGTTCAGAACACCAACGTTCTAGGATGAAGATGGAAAGATTAACCTACTAGGACATAAAATGGTTGAATAAATTATTTAGAAGTTGAAAAAAAATCATTAGCACATCAAAGAAACACAAAGTCGAAAAAAGAGGTATGAAGATAATCATCAACGATACCCTGAGTTTAAAGTTGGAGATATAGTATTCCTCAACATATCTTCATTAAAGAAGGTCATGAGATTTGGGATGAAATAAAAGCAAATTCCTAGGTACATCAGCCCCTTTTAGATTCTTGATCGGGTTGGAGATGTAAACTATCGATTAGTACTTCTACCTACCTTGTTTAGAGTACACAATGCTTTCAATGTATCCCTATTATAGAAGTACATAACAAAATCTTTCACATGTAATCTATTTAGATGTTGTTCATTTGGAGAATTTTTATTCTTGCAAGGAGAATCCAATGAATATCAAGGATCATAGAGATAAAGTTCTATGCCAGAAGACTACTCACATCGTCAATGAACTATGGAAGAACCATAAGTATGAAGAGGAAACATGGGAACTGGATGAAGAAGATAAGAAAAAGTATCTACACTTATTCATACCGTAGAATGTAACACAAAATTTCAACAGTGATATTTCATAAGGGGGGAAGAATGTAATGACCCAAGGTCTAATCTATGTGAGTTATCTTATTTTAATTATTTCATATAGTATAATCACATAAAATCACAACACATTGCCACATATTTCTTAAATTAACTACAAAATGCTATGTAACCTTTAAACATAAAATTTCCACTACAGTGATTTGAATTTCCAAAATCTGACAAACACATTTCCAATCAGTAAGATGTTTAAATCCCAGTAGGAGAAAATTAACTTTTTATTGAATAGTAACATACCCTTGTGAATAGTAATGTTACCATTATGAATAGTAATATGACCCTTATGAATAATATATTACCTAAGTAAATAGTAAACTTACCAATGTAACTATAAAAAAAATTTATCCTTCTTATAATTGAAAATATGATAGTTTTTGTATTTTTGAAAGTCAAGTATATTTAATTACAATTTTATGATTAATTTAATAAATTAAAATCAAATTTACTTTCATAATATTTATTCATAAATTATTATTTTTATGTCTTATAATCATAAGATAATTTTTGGAGATCTAAATTGATTTCTCAACCTGTTAGAAAAGTAGTTTCAATTAAATTTTTTTATTAATAATGTAAATTATTATTGTAATTAAACATTAAATATCACATATTTATAGAAATATTTTCATACAATAGAGTACGTTTTTGAATTATACATGTTCAGAAATGGTTAGGCTGAATATTTTGGATTTTTCTAAAATACTTGTATTTTTGGTGAATAGAAAATACAATAATTTACAATAAATGCTAAATAAATGAATTTATGTGCCATTCTTGAGTCATGAATGATGTAAATAGCCTTTGGATTTAACTCAAATACTATAGTTACTATTTATTGTGACCAGAATAAAGACAATTCTTTGTCTTGAGAAAAAAATATAAAACTATTGATTTAAATATTGGGAAACCCCTCCTGTCATTTAATATAAAAACCTCTCTCATACCCCACTTCACTTCACTCCTCTCAAGCCTTGTTCCTAGTCTATATTCTACTCAAATATCTATCTATGTCCCTCTCCCAAGTTGAAAATCCCTTGGTCTCGTCAAAAGATCAAATCCTCTCCCCTAAAGAGGGTTTCAAGGAAGAAACATTCAATAGGTAAATTGGTATTTTCATTTCATTTTTTTCATTCATGTTACCTTATTTATTTTTTGTTCCTCAAATAATTTCATCCAAATTTAATGATATAAATAGTACCTTACATGTACTATAATTTTTTTTGATAATGGAATAAGTAATCATCATCTCTCCCTTCCACTCTTTTTATTCTAGAATTAAAAACACCATCTGAGATGTTCTAATTTATCACATTCAATGATGACGGGTTTTCAATTACTATTATCACCTTAAATTATGGTCATGAAACCATATTTATGGTTGAAAAAGAGAATAATATATTTATTATGCATAATGTATGGATATAGAATTTTTTTTACACATGTAATTAATTTATAGAGAAATATATGTTTGACGTGATCAGAAACCACCAATTAACCCAAACAGTTATCATTAATGTTTTATATAAGGATTCATATTCACTCCAAATAAAAAATTTAATTTTATAACCATGTTATCATATATATTTTCACTAATAACATACAATATTAAATCTGAAAAATTGTTCTCATCTTACATGTGTATCCTTACATGTATACAAGTAAACTAATCGTGAAAACCAAGGAATCAAATGCTCCAAAACAATGAAATTGAACCTCTTGACCCATCAAAAAAGAAATGAATGAACTTAATAAGGTTATAATAAATAAATTCAATGAATAATAGGTTTTGGAAATATTAATTAATGAATTCTATTTGGTTATCCGGGACATTAAAATCATGAGAAGGACACCATCAGACTTAAGGTAATGGATTCTACCCAAACCTCCATTATTCCTACGGATTTTGCTACATTTCTTTTTACCCAAATTGTGTTCTCTATTGTTTTTCTTAAAAAATTCTAAATTTTATGAATATTATTTTAAATTATGTATCAATATCCATTAATCATTCTATTTTATGTATAAACTTGTTTTTAAATGATTCCCTCCTTAATACTTCCCGATAAGCATTCCATTTTTAAGGGTACATCCTAAACTCTTACTCAATATCATGTGCACTATATCATATATTTTAAGAAACAATTGTTTTTATAATATCATCCCTTTTATTAGGAAAACAATTATTGATTAACTTCTTATTTTATGTAAAATATTATTCCATTTTATATTTTTAATTCTCTTTAGTATTTTTCTTAAAACCAAACTATAATGTTTTAATGCTAAAATTTCATAAAACTTATTCTTTAATTTTGTCAATTCTATTTAAAATCACTTACATTGATATATGGTAATATTACATTATGTAATTTCATGTTTTTCTGATTCCTTTCTTCCATGGAAACTTTTATGATACTCCTATTTATTATTCTTTATGAAAAGATTATGATACCCATTTCATTCCATGGGTACCTTTAGTATATGAATGATGTATTATGTATAATTATTAATGTGGAACAATTATTCATGAACACATTAATATTTGTGTTCCCAAATAGAACTCCCATGCATTGGGTAATGTTTGGTCTCATGATAGGTTATGTGCAATGGTCATGGTGGTTATCTTAGACTCATCCTTCCTTATGAAAAAGTTGTGGTGGTTAAACTTGAATTGTTCTCCTATATGTGAAATGAGACTTGGATCATGATAAAGTCATGTTTTGTGTTTCTTTCACATTATTAGGACTCCATGCTTATATGATCCCATGTATATATGTTATGATTCCATATGTTCCATGTTTTTTTATGTATTTTCTAAATAATGTGCAAAGGCTTTAATATTTCACTTATTCCCTTTTTGTGATTTTAGATTATACATTTGTTTTGGTTATCCCTTGGCTATCCTATGAGGTTGTATGTTCACAATGGAAGTTAGGAGCACCTTATGTAGATTATATAGAGAAATGTTTTATTTAGTCCTATTTTTTTAGTTTAATGTACCTAGTATTTGAAGACACTAGACATTACGATCATTGGCTTGTAATATGATGTTATATTATTATTTAAATTATGACATGATATGTGTGAAATTATAGGGTTTCTATATGAAGAAATAGAGTAAAAAAGAAAAAAACATACAACCATCATCGAGACCCAAGGATCTCTCTCATGAAAAAGCTGTTAATCCAAAATAAAAACTAAATTACATGGAAGGCATGCTGATGAAAGGAACCTGAAGGAAGCAAGACAAGGGGAAAAAATAAATTAGAGGAAGAAGGCCAATGATCAAAAGCACTTTCGTCTTAGAAGCAAAAGGTTTTTGGAAGAATATTCTAGGTGGAGCCACATATAAGAGGAGGAGGGATAGGGGACATGTGAGACATCCCTTTGAAATGGATCTGATTTCAAATCCAACTCAACCATTGACCTAAAATTCGAAAAATCCACTTATTTCAACCTTTGTTGATGAAAACATGTTTTGAAATTTTATTCTTGAAGGAATCAATACAGTTTTTGATATTGTGAAGGATATCAAAAATCATGTCCATATTAATATTTTTTTTTCATAATTAAATGCAATTAGATTTTCATAAAAATGAGACCACTGAGACTAGAAAAGATAAACATACAGTGATAGATGACATAAAGTATTATCTATAAAAAATATTCACTATGGAATATGTTAAAACTCACTTATTTTCTTAGCCAGAGATTTAAATATTCTTCCTATAAACACTACATTTAATGCCATCCTTGGGATGCAAATGGTAATGAATCACCTACTAAATAATTTCACATTTGAGAAAGACAAGATTCATTAAGTATTGGATAATGAAAAAAATGTAATCTCATATCACAAGGATATTGTATCCCTATATGTTTGTTTCAAATTTCCCTCTATTGGAACCTCCTTCTTTTCTAGTTCCCCACTTTTCATCACATTCAACTATTAGTTTATCATCTACTTCTTTAACCTCAACCTCATCTATACCACCAACAAGACATTTAAGCCTCTCTCTTTTTCAAGATATTAGTGACATAATCCCAGTTTCCTAAGGAATATCCATTCTAGGACCTCTATCTATTCCATAAACTATTATAACTCTATATTCTAGTAAAGAAATATATAATATCATTCCTAAAGATTAATATTCTAATTAGAATATAATAATTATTTTGTTCTATATTTCAAATCTTAAAATCAAATTTTAGTTTCCTTTTGTTTGTAGGTTCTTTCCTTTTTTGTTTATTCATTTTTATTATCTTAAATGGGGAGTGAGATAAAAATAATAATCAGCCCTATCTAAGTTTATATTTTCTTAGTAATTATTTGATATTGGGTGATTATATCCATTTAATGTTTTTTATATTTAATCCATTATTTATAGTCATCAAAAAGTGAGTGATTATAGTATTATTTTTGTAATTCGTTTTTTTTATAATCCCAAATCATGATTATTTTTATTTTAATTCATTATAAGTTTTTTAGAAGAAAAATCACACTGAATATTTTTACTATGTCAGGGGGAAACCAAACTTTATAAGTGATAAATGATGGAAGAATATATGAAAAATTATATGAGTGAATTATGTTCATATAAAGTGACCACCCATTGTGTCAAACAATTGTGGTTGTCTTTTTGAATGGAAAAATTATGCACACGAACATTTGATCAATTGTGTGAAAAATGATTAAGGACCCATATGACTAAAATGAAAGGTGGATAGAAAACATTACAATATTATTTAATGGAAATCAAATTTTGAGAAATTGTGTCTATATTTCACTATGTATGAAAATGACCATAAATAAAAAATATTAACCACTATAAATATGTAAATTATAAGAACAAATTGTTGACCGTATATTAACAAATTAAATGAGATTATCAAAGGAAGTGTTGGATGTTGAAATTGAAAAATGAAAATACCATAAATGATCACATGGACACATTAAATCAATAATAAATAAAGTTATTTATTATATTTTTGTAATACTAATTCATACTCTTTTTTTAGAAACATTAAATGCATTGAAGATGCATTAAATGACTTCCGAATTGCTATTAAAATAAAATGATCTTCATTACAATTTCTCAATAAGTGTTTTTAGACATTATATCTTTAAAGGAAACTAAATATTGGGAAAACACAACGAAAATAAGAAAAAATCTATACAGGAACACACATATATTTATGAACACAAAAGAAATAAGATTGGCTAGTACTCGATTTTGATAATTAAATAAAAAAAATATTATTTAAATCAATAGAAATTTCAAAACACATTCAAACATTAATGATTATCATTTGAAAATAAATAGATGAAAATTAGTAGTGAAGAACTATCTAAAGAATAACCGAGCTACATTAACTATTGAATCCATTTATTCTATTTCTCATAGTCTGTTTTATTTTATTTTGATATATTTGTGTGTATTTTAATTGTAAATCATAAGAATCAAAACTAGATGTTAAATAGATAGTTAAAGGAACTCTCTATCACTCACTCTTACATATATATGATTCCACAAAGAAAAATAGAAGAGGCTATTTTTTATGGAGTTCCTACATGTTGTTATTTTATTTAATATCACTAGTATATAACTATGGAATAGACTTTATTCCTAGAAAACATTATAAGATGGTGTGTAAAACACTGCCTATATTGTGGAATGGTTTATTTAATAATAGAATTCATGAATGTGGGTGATTTCTAAGTGGGGGAGATTATGTCTGGGCTTGATACCAAAACACTTGTTTATTTCTACTGTGTGTTTATTTTTTTCCTATACTCTATTTTCAAAATATATTAACAAACTCTATAATGAAAGTTGGATTTATTTGTTGAGTTATATATTTTCATTGATACTTTTATATTAGTTTTAAAAGTTAATGTAGTTTCAATGTTATTTTATCAGATTAATTTTTTATCTTTTGAAAATATTTTCAAAATATAAAATTATATAATTATGCACTTCATTTTAACTGTTGATATTTAATTAATTGGGGTATTTATGTTTAAGATTATTTTTAACATAAATTTTATTACAAATAAAATTCTTCCCCTTATTTTGTTTCTCACTCTGAAAAAGAATTCAAGTTCATCATTGAAATATCAGGAATGAGGATTATAATAATAAAAAGAAAATATCGACCCATTATATCAGTTTAATGACTAATGATGAACAATTATTCTTCGTTATCATTGGTGATATGAAAGAACTACATTGACAATAACAATCCCCACATAAATTTGATCATCAATCCACAATCCCATCATTGTCCACCAATACCCTCTTCAAAGGTCCACTACACCATTCTATTGGTTTAGATGGATACCCCTAGGATTTGGCCTTAACGATTATTAAATAAATAAGGCTTTTCTTAAAAAAATATGTTGAATTTAAATTATTTATTTAAATTATTTATCTATTATTCTTCCCGTGGATACACATAAATAAAACAACCAATTCATAAAACAATTATGCCATGCCTATGGTAAATAATATTGTATAGATTTAGCAACGGTCTTGTTTTTTCATCCAAGAAAACATTAATGAAATATTCCAATATTTTAGATAAACTATATAAACATTTTATTTTATATTTATATTATCAATATATCCATACCTAGAATCCATGTGGCCTAAAATTATATGTTTAATCTACTCCTCGGTAAGAAATATTATTTAAAATGTTATAATGATTCATATATATAAAAGAGTGTTGTTACATTTTTTCAACCTTCATGGTTTTCATAACAACCTTTCTCTTTCTCACAGATTAATACATGATTTTTTAAATGATATGTCACTTAATAGAACTCCAAAAGATCAGAAGTATATTGTATTTGGTAATTAGGAACATTAAATAACAAATTATAACATGGGATACAAAAACATTATTGAATACTTCCTTCACATGATCACACTAATCAATCTAACATACAACTACATAGGATATCCCAGGGACATAAAAAAGGGTGATCTGTAAAAAAAAGTAAGGGAATAAATGAGGTATAACATGAGGAAAATAGTTATTTTACCTAATAGTCATTTCAATGGTAAATAAAAGATACATGGATAATAAGGCATGATATAACATGATAATAAAAACATGAGAAATGTTGAAGAAACTTTAAACAATGATTCATAAATAGATCTAGGACAATCCCACCAAAATACCATGGTGGAAGAGGACCCATAATGGAATTAGGTAAACCCCCTCTCCCAACATGATGTATTATGATACAAAACATTACCCAATGCATTGGATCACTATCATGGTGCATCCTTTACAATCATTTTATTCACATTCTTAACTGTACAACATAGATCATATGACATGGATTCCATCAACATCATAATATATTACATGATTAAGGAATACTAAATACATATATGTGATTCCCAAAATAAATAAGTATGTGTTTATAAAGTTTATAACCCATGATATAGAATCTTGTGTGGTATTTACTACACAATTATCTCTGCATAAAAAATTGTGGTGCAATTTCGGCATTATAATGATGTCATATAAAAATTTGTAAAATTAGTTGATGAGGGATAAATTGGTCTATAATAATTTAGAAATGAAATTAATATTATGAGGCACACTTATGGACATTAAACATCATATGTAATTGGAAATAGAAATAATGACATATTAAATAAACTGGAAGAATGAAGAGGAAGGAAAGAACCCTAACAAACTTTTGGCATGGTAACCGGTGTACATAAAGGATATTTGGAGGATTAAATGAGTGTGAAAGGGGATATCATTATTTATAAATAATATTTAATTTTTGGGGGATTTTTAATAACATATCCCAACATAATAAAAAAAGAAATTTTATGATATCACATAAAAAGAATACATGATAAAAGAGGAGGGTAGAAGATTCTTTACAGAATTTCTGCATACTAAGGAGTGTTCATAAGGGTTAATAAGAGTTATAAATGATATTAAAATAGGATGAAATAATTTAATAATCCAATGTAATTTTATGGGGATAGTTAATAATGTCTCCCAACTTATGAAAAAAATAAATTAAATGGAATTTCATAAATGATGTACTCGATAAGAAGAGAAGAGAGTGAATCTCTTAATTAGATGTATAACTCAAAAGGCTTGAGAGTGGCTTGTAGAGTGCAATGGAAGAATTGTGAGTACTATAGGGAGTATTTGGAATAATTTGTACATTCTTCAAAGTGTTTTAGTGAAGTGAAATGGGAGCTTTAGAAGGTTTATATAGGAAACAAGAGAGTTTTCATTATTATTTTGGTTTTGGGCACTATATAATAAAATATTAAAAACTAAAAACTATCCCATGGGTTTTACCCTGGTTTCTGGAATAGGGGAATGAATTAAATTATTTTATATGTCCAAGGAATGGAGATTTTAACATATTTCCCTTTTATATACGGAGGTGAGTCAAAATTTCATAGAACTGATTTTAAAATAATAAAATATATTATAAGTCTTGGATAATTCATTATGTAATTATTAAAATATACCAAATAAAACAAAAACAAAATTATTTTAAAGGTAACCATATATTGTTTCAAGTATTCTTTTTATATTATTTATCACACCACTATTTTGAAACTACGACGTCATAAAACACACTATATTTATATGATAATTAACTTATACCAAAAAATTATACTATTTTATATTATAATGAAAAATTAATTGTTGGATAATTTTGATGTCCTAATTACAAAAATAATGATTATAGTATTTAATAAATTTTCAAAGTATGTGAATTTTTTCTTTTAAAATAAAAACTGACATTTATTTAAAATTGATGGGGTTTTTTCAAAATAAGAGTTTTCAAACCCAAATAAAGATGACATTTGAATTAACCAAAATTATATGATGATATATATTTAATAAAATTTAATTAATAATAATTTTTATTTAAATTTTCATTAAAATACATTAATTTTTCATCGTATGTTTCTTAATTAATCAAAAATACTATTTGTGATTTAAAAATCAATTACAAATTAACAATAATATGATGAAAATATATTAATTATTATATAAAAAATAATGCTCATATTCTTATTCTTATGTTACTAATACATACCCCTTTATTACACTAGAATACAACCTATGAGCAAGTTGCACATTAGTGGGGCTTTCTTAGGGCTGTGCAGTGAACATGGTTTGGTCCGTGATCTCAGTGATCTTGAACTTCTCCCCAAAATGATTTATCTCATGCTTAAGATATTGGAACTTAGATTGATCTTGGGCTAGTTTGGAGTCTAAAAATGATATCCCCCTCAGAAGATACTATAAATGTGCTTCATAGGGTATGATCTTATTGGTTGAGGCCATCACTTCCTTTGTTTGTGCAAAATGGATTTTATAAAATACCATATTTATACTAGTCATGTGATCACTATTAAATTGCTATATTTTCAATTGTAGAGATACTCAATAGTCATTTAAATCCAATTTGATCTAATAAAATAAGTGTGTGTTTTTTATATCCGTAAGTCATTTAATTAAATATAAAATGAGGATTTCATTCATAAAAGATTGGGTCATTAAAATATTACCCCATTCAGAAATTTATCTGTCAAAATTTCCTTTTACCACACTCTAATAGACGAGGATAACTATTCTTTATATCCTCCTATGATTCCCACATTTCTTATTCCAATAGTGGTTTTCACCCTAACACATTGATAAGGGGCATTGTCTTATTTCTTATAAATTTTTCTCCACTATATAAGAACTTCACCAGCTACTCCACATATGAAAAGTAATTATTCAATGGTACCGCTTATGGATTGAGTATATGTGATGTGTAAGGTATGAATATTATTAAGATGGATACATGGCACACATCATTTTCATAAGACAGGTTTGGTGGGAGTTTCAGTCAGTATGTCACTGCTTCGATGCCATCAAGGATCTCAAAAGGGTTGATGTACCTTGGAATAGGCTTTACATTCATCCCAAATCTCATAAAATTTTTCCATGGTGAAATGTGGAGGAATAAGCTATCTCTAATATCAATCTATAGGTCATGTTGATGATTATTATCATAGATATTTTTCAGCTCTGAGAAGTTTTGATGTGAATCTGAATAGTCTTAACCTTATCTACCATTTATTCACCAATTTAAGTACTTAAATGTTTTCATTCCCCCACATCATCCCAATATGTCGGTGTTCTGAACCTCTTCTTATAGAGGGCATAATAGGGATCCATTAGATTCTAGTGTGGAAACTCTGGGTTTAAGAGGACTCCACAAAAGAATATGTTGGTCCCATGTGCCTTTGATGTCCATTTATGATGCTTTCAACATTCTATAAAATGATTGGATAGTCCATTATGACTGGCCATCAGTTTGAGGGTGATAAACCATACTAAAGTTCTGCTCAGTGTTTAGAGCATTATAGAGACTTTTCCAAAACATATTGGTGAATCATGGAATTCAATTAGAAACAATTAATAGTTGTACTTCGTGTAACCTTAAAACTTATCTGATGTATATACAAGACAGTTGATACAGTGAGAAATCCTCTTGAATAAGAATAAGTGTGCAGTATTTGTTAGACGAACCACAACAACCCATATTGCATTGTTTTCCTTGGATATATTTGGAAGTTTGGTGAAAATTTCAATGGTGATTTTTCCCATTTCCATGATGGAATGGTTAATGGTTGATTCATCTCTTTAGTATTCTACCATTGAGCTATTATATACTAACATACCAAGAATTTTGATGTATATTTTGTGATCTCCTTCTCCATGTTATCCCACCAATAGTTCTCTAAGACATCTTGATACATCATTGTGTTTCCTAATTGAATGTGGAAAGTCAAAATATGTGAATCATCCAATAGTTCAGTATTTAACGTATTATTTAATGGGGCATATAGTCTGGACCCAAACCTCAAAATTCCTTCTTCATTAATATGTAATTATGATGATTTCCCTTTTCTTATCGTATCCACTTTTTTTTGAATCCCCACATCATCTTATTGTGCATCCTTTAACCTGTAAAAAAGAGGCATTTGAGCAAACATTTTTAAAGGATTTATGATGTTCCATTCTTTTTGATTCACATGTACATCCTCATAAAACCTAAGAAGATACGACCCCTCTCAATTCTCATTAATGATAGAATTTCTAGATCATTTCTTCTTAGATTGTCCACCACATTATCTTCATTCCTTGGATGGTAGTGGATTGAGCAGCCATAATCCTTGATCATATTTAACCAACTTCAAGAGAACATATTCATCTATTTATCAGTGAATATATATTTATTACCTTTTTGATCTATATATATTTCACAAATATACCCAAAGAGATAATGCCACCAAATTCTTAAAGTCAAAATCACTACTATCAGCTCTAGATCATGGGTATGGGAGGTTTTATCACGAATTTTCATTTTATTTGAAGCATCATCGAGGAATTTTTCATTTTTCATCAACATAAAACATAATTCCTTCTTTTAAGCATTGATGAAAATTACCAAAATCTTCTCCCCTTGTGGGTAGTGTGTGAACATGGGTACATATAAGACTTTTTTTAAACTCCATGAATATTTATTCACATTTATAATTATATGAAATCCGAACCCCCTTGCAAGTATTCATTGTAATTGGGTCTGACAATCATGATAAATTTTTCAAAAATCAGCGAAAATATCCAGTAATCCCAATGATGCTACATATATCTATCATGATGATAGCATCAACCATCACTCAATTTATTTTGTCGTTGAAGTATCTATAGATATCACATTCCTTATTATGATATGACCCAATAATGATACTTATTTAAACTATAAATCACCCGATCATTACTTTGTATAGATCTTGTCCTTTTGTAAGGTATTTTTCACAGTGCTCAGATGCTCCTCATGCTCTTCCTTGGTTTTGGAGTATATCATAATATCATCTATAAAGACAGCCAAATATTTGTCGAGGTAATCTATAAAGACTCTATTCATCATGTCTATAAATATTTCTGGAGGATTTGTGGGCCAGAAAGAAATAACTATGAACTCATAGTACCTATAACTTATACGTAAAGTAGTATTTGGGATATCCTCCTTCTTCACCCGTAATTGGTAATATCATGTACGAAGATCCACCATCTGGATGTATTGTACTCCATGTAGGTGATCAAATAAGTCTTAAATTCAAGAAAAATGGTTTTTTTCTTTATCATGTTCTTTTTAAGATCACAATAATGAATGGACAGGCACATTTACCCATCCTACTTCATTACAAAGAGGACTATTTCACCCCATGGTGAAGCACTTGGGTGTATAAACCATTTTCCAGATCCTTTTGTAGTTTTTTCTTTAGCTCTTGAAGTTCCACAACAACTATCCTATACAAAGTCTTGGATATGGGAAATTCCACAGGTATAATATCAATTTAAAATTGAACCTCTCTTATTGGAGGAATACCAGGAAATTCCTTGGGAAATACATCCGCCAATTCTCTCACAATAGTCATGTCTTAGAGGATGGTTCTGTTACTAGAATCAATCATTTGAGAATGATAAACTTTATCATAAGGTATTAATATCCATGTTTGAGATGACAATTCTAAATAAGATTTATCCTCCTCCATACACATGTACATAATGATTGGTTGATTATACATATAGAGAGTCTTTTCCCTCTCATTGAAATTTACTGTCTCTCTGTATAGGGAAATCCAATCTATTACAAGAATTGAATGATATTCCACCAAGGGAAGTATGGCATGGTTTTTGGAGAAGTTCATCCCACATACATTGACAGGGGGAGTTATATACATGGGAAGAAAAAATTTCCAAATTTTTCATTTTCATCGACATATGTACTTCTCTTCATTGTGGTGGTGTTTGTGTTATTCTACTAAACTTTTGTGACATAATGGTATGTTAGAACCAGAATAAAAAAGTAAGTTAGATATTTTTGAATGAATAATTATATTACATGTCACCACTTAATTTTCTGCAATCATATCAGTAGTAATAATTTCAAAATTTCTCCCTTGAAACCTTAGAGGTTGTTGGT
Organism: Viscum album; assembly: GCA_963277665.1. Taxonomy (NCBI): domain Eukaryota; kingdom Viridiplantae; phylum Streptophyta; class Magnoliopsida; order Santalales; family Viscaceae; genus Viscum; species Viscum album. The sequence goes on along the minus strand of OY728150.1, from coordinate 169,399,498 downwards.
TGCCTTTAAAAACCCTTAGCTTAGTGAAATAGCTCTCAATGTGCCCTCTATCCTTATAATTTATATAGTGAAGAATAAATTGAGGGTTTAATGGATCATTACATTCATCTAAGACATTGGTGTGTTTCTACTATGAGAAATCACTGGCCAAGTTCCCCTTTTATGCACCTAAACCATTTTATTATTCACCTTATGTAATTTAAAGGGTTATTCATTCCACGTCTTTGACAAGTGAGGTGCAGAAATTTCTTAGAAAAATTTACTTTATACATCATACTTATAGAATTGAACACCACATTCCACTTCTTATCCCCGTGTTACCCATCAGGTTACCCAATCTCCATTTCAACTTTGAGATAACATCAAAAAAGTTTTTCATATGTATCAAAGTCATGAATTTCTACGGCTTTTGGTAAACTAGGATTTATCCCCCCAAAGAAGTGGCCAACTATTAATTTTGAGGTAATAAAAAAACCAAAGGTGTATCGTGAAAGTATTTTGATGTTTTTTCATATTCCCCAACAGATTCATCATCCCTTTTCTTGAGATCAATTAAATATAATTCCATTTTAACATGGATGGTGTAGGAAAATGTTTATCAAAAAACATTTTATGAAATTCCATCAACTCAATTGTTTTGGTATCTTCAACATGTTTAATATTCCATATCAATATCCACCACTGATCAACTTCATCCTACATTTAATAATAATCCATAAGAACCTTCTCCTTTTTATTATTGAACGATGGATAATATCTTTTCAATGGAGTTGATCCATTATTGTACGAATAAGGGATCAGATGTTCCATTGAAAGTAGGAGACATTTGATTCATATAGCTCTTGAATGTGGGTTGTTATCTATTAGGGGTTTTTTATTACAATTGATCTATGTTTTCATTCATAACATGAGTTAACAGATAAAGTATCATGAAAAAACATTTTGATTCCAACTCAGATTGGGTTGGGAATCTCTTTGGGTAAATAATAACACTTCCATTCGAATAATCTATTAATCAGATTCCTCCTATTTCCAGCCACTGGCTAGAATAACGAGAAAATTTTTCATTAGTATTTTAAATTATTAATCACATAAATGGGTCTCCAATGAAAATAAAGGGATAACTTATAAATTACATTTATCTCTTTAACTTATGATATTATTTACTTCAATCAATGTTATCTATGATCTAATTCCTGACATATATTCTTATGGGAAGTTGTTTTCTTTGTTACCTTAATAATGGTTTATAATGTGATTATTAATTTACCAAATATTATCCCCTGGGTGTGTCAAACTAGGGGGTATTAAGGCCAATTGTTGTGTACCATTTTACTTAGAGCCAGGACCAAAACACCTTATCAGAGTTGTTACTCCAACATACATTTGTTCCAGAACCAATTCCACATGTAATATCCAAACATGGATTTATTTTCTTGATAATACACTTACCATATACTTACCCAAAATTTCGGGATGTTTTCTTGCACATAGTCTTATCCCTAAGGGTTTTCATTCGGTTTTTCTAATCTTAATCCCAAAAATAACTATTCCTTTCTCTGATACCAACTATGACAATCCTTTTCTTTATTACAAATTAATAAATGATTTATTACATGATAACTCAGTAAATAAAACCTAAAATTATTATATTTATTGTGTCCTTTGGAATTAGGTACATTACATAACAACTTATAACATGAGATATAATAACATTATTGAAAACATACTTTACATGATTAAAATAATCCATCAATCATAAAAATGCATGGGATATCTAGGGGACATAAAAAAGAGAAAGATATTCAAACTAGTAAGGTAATAAATGAGTAATAACATGAATAAGAAAATAATTAAAAACAATGGGAATATCAATGGGGAATAAAAGGAACATGGATAATAAGACATGATATAGAATGATAATAATTACAGGGGAAATGTGAAAATAACTTGAAAAATTGCATCATAAATAGATCAAGGATAGAAAATCTAAGACAACCATGGAGGAAAAAGTACTATAAATGAATGAGGTAGAAACCCCATCCTTACATGACGTATAATATACAAAACATTACCCAATGCACTATAGTGCTATCAGGGCACAACCTTCATTATCATTTCATTTTCATGCCTATGTTTTCTACATAGATCATATAACATGGGTTCATTCAACATCATATTTTATTCCACGATTATGTAATGTGAAATAGATAAATGTAATACCGAAATAAATTATTTTTTTTATAATGGTGAATAAACATGATAATGAAATGGGTATGTTATTCTCTATAAAATTATTTTGTCATGTAAAATTGTTCTGTAATTTCGCTAGCTTAACAACATCATATAGAAATTCATAAAATGGGTCGATGAGAGAGAAAGAGGTATATCATCATTTCAAAAGGAAATGGATAGTAATAGGTAAATTGTATAAAATTTCACAATATAAGAAATTTTTAATAGAAGGCGTTACATAATAAAGAAACTCTATGGAATATGAGAATGAAAAGAACCCATACAAAATTTTAGCATGGTAATAAGTTTACATAATGGTTTTTAAAAGGATTAAATGAGATTGAAAGGGGATATAATCATTTATTAATAAAATTTAAATTAAAGGGGATATTTTAGAACATAATACAATATATTAAACAAGGAAATTAAAAGACATAGTATGAAAATAATTCCTAAAAAAAGATGAGGGTGGAAGATCCCTAACGGAATTTCGGCATAGTAACATGTGTACACGAGTGTTCATAAGAGGTATAAATGAGAGTGATATTGTATCCCATTATTTAAAAATAAAATTTTAAAAAATTTATACAAGTAATAATGAATCCCAACTTAAGAAAAATTAAATTAAAAGGCATATCATAAATGAAGTGCTTGATAAAAAGAAGAGAGAGAGAGAATCACTTACATGGATGTGTGAATCCAATGGCTTGGGAGAGGACTTTTGAGATCTTTAAGGCACATTCAGAGGAATATAAGGAGTGTAGGAATGATTTTTGACATGCATTAATGGGTTTTAGTGAATAGAAATGGGTTCTTGTGTGGGTTTATAATGGAATTTAGGGGGATTTCATTATAATTTTTGTTTTGGACACTAAATAATAAAATATTCAAAATCAAAAACCATCCGATGGTTCTTACAAAGGTTTTATTAAAAGAGGAGTGGATTTAATTATGTTATAAGGTCAAGGTATGAAGATAATCAAATATTTACATTTCAAATGTAGATATTAGTAACACTTTCATGGAAATGATTTTACAATCTTAAAATATATTATATTTCTTGGATGATTCACTAAATAAATAAAAAATAAATCAAATAAACCAAAAATAAAATTATTTTAAGGGGAAAAATATATTTAGACTATTCTATATAGTATTTATCAAATCACTATTTTTCTATTATGATGTCATAAAACACAATACATATTTATGTGATATTTAATTTTAACCACAAAATAATAATCTCTCAAAAAATTATGGAAAATTCACTATCGGATAAATTCAAAATAATAATTCCAAAAATAATATTTATTTTATTTAAATAATTTTATAAATATATATATTTTAAATTTTAGAAAATAAAACCATCAATTTATTGAAAATTATTTTTGACAAAAAGAGTTTTCTAACCGTAATAAAAATTTCATTTATAATCATAAAAATTATATGATCATTTATATTTTATACAATATATTAAATAATAATATTATATTAAAATATTATTTATTTCAAAAGTCTATTAATTTTTCAAAATAGCATTCTAAATTTACCAATAATGCTATTTGTGCTTTAAAACCCATTTACATTGTAACACCAATAAGAGGAAAATATATTTATTATTTTCTATAAACAATACTATACATATTCGTATTTTTAGGTTCTTGATAGATATACTTTTATTACACCAGTATAAACCTTAAAAGTAAGGCATGCGATGGTGGATCTTTTATGGGGTCATTCAGTGAACACGGTTTGGGTCATGCTCTCGATGATATAAAAATTCTACCAATAAAGTTTTTTATAATTATTATGTTGTTGGATCTCAGCTTGATCTTGTTATAGGGACAAACCCAGAAATTATATCTCCCTTGCACTATCTGATAAATGGTCTTCATAGGGTAAGATTCTACTAGAGGAGGCCATCACTTCACTTTTCTGTTCCAAATGGATTTGTTAAAACCATATATTTATACTAGTCATGGGATCACTGTGGAATCACTATATTAATAATGGTAAATATACTTAACAATAATTTAAATCTAATTGGATATATCAATATAAGTGCATGTGTTTTATATAACCAAAATATATTTAATTAAATCAAAAATGGGAGTTCCATTCATAATTGTTTGTGTTGTTATAGGTTTTCATCCTGAAAAAAAAGAGCCTACATGAGAAGATGATGGTTTTGAGCATTCATTTTGTTCTATCACTCCCTAGTTCTCTCGTATAGATTCTCATGATACCAAGGGAATCAATCACCTCAAATTTATCTTATTGTATCAATACTTTATATTCTCTGAGTACTCTGAGAGTGTTGATCCATATTTAATGTCTATATTAACCCTAGTTAAAAAGGTACAATGAGTCCTGAGCATATCGTTTCAGTTACAACATGTGGAATACATCATGCACCGTGTCTAACTATAGTGGTCTGACTATGTGTTATATTATCTCAACAATATTGTGTAATATCAGGGAAGGGCTAATAAATCAATGAGATAAATTTGTATATCACCCAATTTTCAAGATTTATCATCTAGGGGAGGCATTAGTTGAACATAATATCCCTTATCGAACTCTAAATTCCTCCATCATCGACTATTTTTTGACTTTTGACAACTATGGAAAATTCTCATTTGTTCTTGGAGGATCTACACCTTCTCTTTCATCACTATCCCTAACTTTGATCCCCTAAAATCTATCTCTCTCGACACTTTCTAACACAGTAGTGACCTACCAGTTCTCTTGTAAATTTACTTGAATGGTACCATAACAATGGTGGAATGATACATATTTTTATACTCCAAATATACATTGTGTAGATGGTCCTCCCATTTATAGACAAAATCCAAGATGAAATCCCATAAAATGTCCTCCAAAACAAGAGTAGTCCGTTTTGTCTGGCAGTCTATCTTGGAGTGGAAGGCTATGATCATTCTAAAATGAGTCCCAAAACACATATGTAACCTACTCTACATTCAAGATTCGATTTGTGAATTACAACCTGAATCATTCATCAGGGGGAGTCTATTAAGCTTGACTATATCATATACATATAGACATCCCAGAATCTCCAGAAAACATTGATCGCAGATGGATAAGATGTTTTTGGAATTTAAAATACAGTCTACGATCACCCATATAATGACATGACTGCTTTCTAAATAGATATTCCCATCAAAAAATCCATGGAGATTCTCTCACATCAAATATTGACTATCAAGGGGATGGTCCAAATGAACTTCACATTCAAACAAGTATGTTATTGGGAGATGGTCTCGACTATGCTCTAAATCATCCATGGAAACAAAAACTGAAATTCAAGGTCCTAATACATCTTTTACACTCTTGGATGAACTACTAAGGGTGATGTATGAAAATCCCTCAACACCTCCTCTCATAGTGTGAATGGTTCCATAATCTATCCTTAAATAAGGTTTTAATGCTCATCAACTTCATAAAATCAAGAAGAAACATGTCTTATAGATATTTGGTCTTTCTAGAACTGATAATATATATCCCCAATAAGGTCCTCCTAAAATCAAAAGAGAATTAGAGGGGTAATAACCTTCAATTTGTGGTATACCATAGCACCCTCGCCTATAAAGCACAAATGAAATGTGGCCATCTACATTGATGCCTAACTCGACATATGCAAGATTGATTTACTTTAGAGAGAATATGACACTTTATTCCCTTTCTAAAGAGAATACGATGTATCAAAATAATAGTTATGTACAATCTATATCTATTAACTCCACCTCATGTTATGAAATATCTATAAGAAGATACAACTGAGGCTTTTATGGTCATAAAAAACGATAAATAAATTTCACATAAAATAGTGACACCACATATTCAGATATAAAACTACTTCTACCAGCCCTAAAAACATAGTTCATGTAACACTCCATGATTTCATAGTAAGTCTCCTTTAAATGTTAATATCTTTAATGGAAAATGTTTCATGAAACACCATACTTAAATGAACAATGAAATACTATTATAACATAACCATTAAATTGGATTGAATGAATAGTATTAATCTCATTATGAAATTTATATATAATATATTAAATATAATTTTTTACATTCTACTTAGGACTTTTCTAAACTTGATGTAAAAATAAATCCACATTCATTTATAGAATGTTATATTTTTCTAAAGGCATTTTTTCCACCTTCTAATAGAGCATTTGTTTTAAAAATAAATTTTGACACTTTTATTCAATTTGAAAAATTAAAAATCTTCATTGATATTGGAGTCTTGAAAATAACTTTGTTTCAATTATTTATATTTTTCTGATAAGTTTCAAATTTTAATTAACAATGAAAAATACTGGATTGTAATTTAAAACTATGTTTTCTTACAAATAATTTATAGTGTTAAAATATATTTTTGATTACATTTATTGTATAATTAGATAAATTTATATAATTTAATTCAATTTAGGTAATTTTAATTTATTTTTCATAGAAACCAGATGTAGAAATATTTCAATCTTTGGAACATTTTTTACTTTAAAAACCTTTTGTTCCATCCTATTTGTAGGATTAATTTTAAATTAATTTCTAAAATTTATATATTTTGAAATTTGAAAATTGTATACCATATATGGAACCATATGGTCTAAATTATGTAAATAGTTCCATTTATTTTTGGTATAATATGAATAGTAACTTTAGAAATTATTTTTTCCACTGTTAAGCATATGTTAGGCAATTAATTGTAAGAATAATATTATAAAAATAAAAAACATATCCTAAAACATATCCTCATATTATTGGTGAAATATTTAATAATAAAATCTCGCATGTTATAATTTAATGTCCACATGGAAAAACTTGTCTGATTGTATTATTTTTATAGTATTTTTTTTTAAGAAAAGTTAAATATATTATACTCATGTTTTTATTAAGTTATTTTTTTAATATGTGGGTTTTCCAGAATATATCTTCATCAATAAATAGTAATTTAAAATATAAAATTATTATCTTCAAGATGATTTTTTTAATTTTTAGAAATAAATAATTACCTTAAAGGCTTACACAATAATGATTTAATAATTTTTTAATTAATGGAAATATTAAATAAATGATATTAAAAATATTAAATATAATGTTTCATAAATAAATTTTCTCTAGAATTTTATGGATGAATATTATATATTAGGTATTCATTATAGGAGTTGGTTCTAGGTTATCTAGTGTATTGATATTTTTTAAAATTCTATGTATTAAATAGTATCATTATTGACATTATTGTTATATTAAAATAAATAATTTTTATTAAATTATATAAAATTTATAAAAATATAAATTTCATCCAAATTGTTATGATATGATGAAAAGTTCATTAATGATCCATTAATGGTTAGTTTGGAATTATATATTTATTACATTAACCCTTAATAAGTAATAAATACATGCTGTCACAATTAGAGTTAAAGTGATTAAATCAAGGTTAAATCCAATAAATGCTAATAATGTGACCTAAATTTTTATAAGAAATATTTTTTGAGATTTATGTACAATAACAATATTATATTTGAAATAGCTAAATTTAGAGCCATTTTTAATTTAAAATTAATTTATATTAATTTGATTTGTTTTGAGTTTCCAAAAGTGAAAGTTGTAATGAACCAATGTTTTATCAATGGAAATTTCTTTCTTAAAAAAATGTCAAAGGATCACATGAAATTACAAGGAAATGAAATTTTGATTACTATATGACCATTGAACATAAGATTCTAACTTTTGAGATTTGAATTATGAAAAATGGTCTTTTATAATTGTGATCAGTATGTTATTTTGAGTCTGAAAAGAAAAAATTAATTTTTGATGAAGAGTAACATACCCTTATGAATAGTAAAATACCGTTATGAATAGTAATGAATAAAATTTTTCCAAAAAAATAGACCTTCACCAATGAATGTATAAAGCCAATTTAAACATCTTAAAAGGTAAAAATTATCATATAATAAGAATTGGTATTTTTTTATGTCAAAATTATTTTGTTTTTATTTTTTTGATTAATTGAATAATTTAAAATGTTAATTTATTTTCATAAAATGTAATCATAAATTATTACTTTTTTATAGTTATAAGATAATATTATGGGACCCTGACGAATTTTTTAATGTTTTATAAAATGAGTTATAGTTTTAATGTTGTTTTTTATTTTATAAAATATTATTTAAAATAAAAATAAAATAAAAAATATTTATAAAATTATTTCCAAAAAATGGAGTTAATTTTAGAATTTGATATTTCAAAAAATGGTTGGGTTGAATTTTTGGGATTTTTTTCTCAAATACTTGAATTTTTCATGAATATTAATAATACAGGTTTGGGTTTTTAGTATGTTTAATGACATCATAATTATGTTATAATTAAAATAAAATTATGGACAAATTATTTACATTAAAATAATTTATGAGGTCTCCCAAATGGATAATTCAATTGTCAAGCCCATGGTTTTTCAAAAACCACTAATGAGGTGTCCTTTGAAATTAAAAAAAACTCTCCCTCTTTTACTATAAATAACTACTCTTTCCTTCATTTTCATTCATTATATATCCATCATCCTTAAATATCTCTTGGTTTTACCTCCATATATGTCCTCAAGCCCCCAATGTCCCACCCTTCTTGTTTTATGTGTTACTAAACAAGGTAAGGGAATCTTCCTCCCATCTTTTTTCAAGCTTTTTTTTGTTATTCTTTTAATTACAATTGGATAATGTTGGGATATATAATTTTAAATTCCACTTACTATCTATATTATGTAATAATTATCAGAGACCACTTTTTCTCTCATAAAAATATTTTATAAAATTTTTAAGCGATGCCATTAGGCTGCCGAATTTTCATAATTGATCTCCTGACTTTTCTTTTATTTTCATATCATTTCTTTTTTGTTTTCACCCATCATTTGATCCAAATGTTGTGATGAGTCTATTTCCATACATGTAATGTAATTGTGTCATGATGAAGGTATAATTATTCATTATCTGTCATTTTATATTCTTTTATACTAAAAATGATAACACCATCCGAGATATTCTGATTTACTGCATTCAAGGACGATGGAATTTTAAATTCTGTTACCATCTTAAATACTGGTCATGAAACCATTTTCATTGTTTAAACAGACCATAATATTTTTATTCAGTCTCATCTATTATTATGGAATCTTTTTTTACTCATGGGTTTTATTTATAAAGAAAAGTGAGTTCATTGTGTTCAAAAAACCACCTTTTAACCCAAAAAGTTATCAATTAAATAATTTATATAATGACTCATCTTCACACCATGAAACCAAATGGAATTTATAATCATGTAACCTATGATATTTTAGAATATAAAATATAACTCTAATTTTATACAACCATCCCCATTTTACAATATTCTCCAAACATGAATATAATTGAACCAATCATTTGAACCAAGGAAACAAAATGACTCGAACAGTGAAATTGAACCTCATAACCAATACAAAAGGTTATGAATGATCTAAAAAATATTGTACTAAATAATTTAAAAATATAATAGTAAATATAATTATTAAACAAAAAACCTAATTTCCTTATTTATGTTTCTAATATCAAGTGGACAATACCATCAGACTTAAGATAATGGATTCTCCCTGTTTCACTGTTATTGAAGAATGTCCTCTATGTTATGACATATTACGTATAATTACTAATGTTGGTGTATGATTTATCACCTTACCCATAATTAACTATTTATGTATAAAAGAATATAAATCCATTTCCCTATCTTTAAGAGATCCCATGTGCAACCGATACCATGCCGATATTCCGTAAAGGATTCCACCCATACTGCCTTTATTCCTTCGGGTTTCTCTAACATTCTCTTCAACCAAATTATGTTGTCCTTTATTTTTATTTACCACTTATAAATATTATTTTTATGATCCATACACATGTTTTAAGATCCATCCCTTATTACCTTTATGGGATATACATGTTTTTAAGTGATTCCCCCCTTAATTCTTCCTGATAAGAAAACCTATTTTGGGGGAACATCCCGAATTCTTTCCCAATTTAAAGTGCATTATATATTTTGTTTTAATCCACCAGTGTATTTATAAAATAATTACTTTTATTATGAACTCCTTCTTGGTTCATGTTTCCGACGCTTTCGCCGGGGCGCGCGTGCATCCGTCTGTGGAGGACGCACTGCTTGTTGCCCCACATTCCCGCTTTCCAAAGGCGGGCGACATTCGTTCCCTATTCAGGGACGTCTGCTCCTTGTTCGAAACGGGATGATGGGATGTCGGTTCTTCCCTCCGTGGATTCCTCCTCGGAGCTCATTACCTAGTATGGGTCTCCCTCATAGATTTATTACGTTGTTCGTGAATCTCATTCCCAGTGCCATATCTTCATGGATGCCGGTTAATTACACTACTTCCGTCAAGACATTCCATGGGGTCTTGATATGGTAGCGACCTTCGGTCGGAGTAGACGGCAGTATCAGGCATGTCAGGGCATTTCTGGGTGCATGGACATTGGGGAACCTGTATTCTTCCTCATGAGAAGGCATCTCAAGGGTGCATGTCCCGAGGCATCCCACGTCGAATGCGGGGAATCATATGCCATAGGCACGTACCTGAGGTTTTCTTCAGCTTCCCATGTTTAACACTGGGTATGCAGCATGTTTAACGTCTTGCGAAGACGGTTATTCCAAAGGCATTCCATCCGAGGTTTTCCCCAGGCATCTCATGTTTATAACAAGGTAGGCCGCAAGTTTAACGTCTTGCGAAGACGAAATAAGGGTGATCAAAACGTCCCATAGAGACGGATTGATGGTGGTGTGCCCCGTAGAGGGGAGATGTCACACCGTAATGGATGATCTGAACACAACTGAGGGCGGATCATGGGAAGTGCACCCCAGGATGGGATACATTACCATTGGTTGGGATTGAACCTCTTGGAGGTTTCCTACGTACCCTGTGTAGAGGACATGGATCAAAACCCACGTAGTTTGAAGGGGTGATGAATCGGGGTGTACACAGAGGACAACGACCCGGAGGTATGATGGGGCTTACACATGGAAAGCGGCCCATGCGCTGCTAGGAGCAGCGAGGAGGTGGATGGCATGATCCTACCGGGATGTGGCGGCCCGGGTGAGAATCAGGATGGTTGATGGATGGATGAATGAAGTGGAGGGGGAGTGAAATGGGACCATCGCAGGGGCGACGGTGAAGTTGGGCTTGAGCCTTGAAGTGGCCTCCTACGTATCCCCGTGGCATGGAATCAAAGTCCGCGTAGTTCGGGATGGTTCTGTTAAACCAGCATGAGGGTGGACCTTGGTCCGATGGGCATCGTCAGCAAACCAACGTGAAGGTGGACCTTGGTCCGATGAGGGATGGGATTGAACCCCAGGGAGGCTTCTTACGTACCATGCCTTGAAATGGATCAAAGACCACATAGTTCAGAGGGTTTCATCGGTGAGCCGACGTGAAAGTAGACCCGTGGGTCCACTAGTGGTGGGCTTGAACCTCAGGAAGGTTTCCTACGTACCATGCCTTGACATGGATCAAAGTCCTCGTAGTTCAGGTTGGGTGAAATATAGTTTAAGGTCATGCGGGACGGTAGTGAACCCTGACGTGAATGAATGATGGGTGGGCTTGAACCTCAGGGAGGCTTCCTAAGTACCATGCCTTGACATGGATCAAAGTCCTCATAGTTCGGGTGAAAATGGGGGCTTGGCACACCGACAAGGAGACGGTTGGGGCCAATGATTGTTGGGCTTGAACCTCGGGAAGGTTTCCTATGTACCATGCCTTGACATGGATCAAAGTCCTCGTAGTTCGGGTGGAATACAGTTTAACGTCATGCGGGACGGGGGTGAACCGACGAGGATGAGGTCGGAATGACCAGATGCTGGGTTTGAACCTTGTAGAGGCTTCCTACGTACCACTCCTTGACATGGATCAAAGTCCTCGTAGTTCGGGTTGGTCACAACGGCTTTCCGTCGGACTGGAATGGCAGTTTAACATCGTGCTGGACACAGGCAGAACTCGACGTGAATTGGATAATGGGTGGGCTTGAACCTCGTGGAGGATTCCTACATACCATGCCTTGACATGGATCAAAGTCCTCATAGTTCAATTGAGGCTTTGTCGGCGAACCGACGTGAAGGTGGACCTTGGTCCACTTGTGGTGGGCTTGAACCTCGGGAAGGTTTCCTACGTACCATGGCTTGACATGGATCAAAGTCCTTGTAGTTCGCTATAGAATGGGTGTGCAGTTTAATGTCATGCGGGACAAGGGGGAGTGCAGTTTAACGTCATGCTGGATGGGGGGAGAAACTCGACGTGAATGAATGACCGAGTAATGTGGCTTGTGGCTTGAACCTCATGGAGGCTTCCTACGTACCATTCCTTGACATAGATCAAAGACCTCATAGTTCATATGGGATGGGTCACAACGGCTTGCCGTCGGACCGGAATGCAGTTTAACGTCATGATGGAGGCAGGTGTGGCTCGACGTGAATGAATGACGGGTGGGCTTGAACCTTAGGGAGGCTTCCTATGTACCATGAATTGGCATGGATCAAAGTCCTCGTAGTTTGCTGTGGGTGGGGGTCAGGGTTGGTGCTCACTTTAAGCCCACGTGAGTCATGCTCGGTGTGAGAAACAAGAGGTTTCAAGGACCTGACGTTCACGTCGTGAAGGATGCGTCCGTGAGAAGCGAAGAGTGGCTTATGCGTTAGGCGGCCCATGGTGCTGGGACTTACTCCAGGATGGAGGCCCAGGGAAAAGGATGATGATGATTTCGGTCTTGAGCTTTGAAGAGGCTTCCTACGTACCATGCCTTGACATGGATCAAAGACCACGTAGTTCTTCTGATGATGGATTACCGATGATTGGGGGTTTCAACGGCTTACCGCTAGATAGGATCACAACGGCTTACCGCTGGATAAGGATGTCAACGGCCTGCCGTTGCAAAGGGATATCAACGACTTACCGCTGATTGGGATCACAACAGTGGATGGGGCTTATGCTAGGAAGCTATCCGGGTGCCGCTAAGGAGCGGCAACGGTGAATGGGGATTACGCTAGGAAGCAGCCCGGGTGCCACCATGGAGCGACACTGGTGAATGGGGCTTACGATAGGAAGCAGCCCGGGTGCCACCATGGAGCGGCACTGGTGAATGGGGCTTACGCTAGGAAACAGACCGGGTGCCTCCAAGGAGCGACACTGGTGAATGGGGCTTACGCAAGGAAGATGCCCGGGTGCCGCTAAGGAGTGGCACTAGTGAATGGGGTTACGCTAGGAAGATGCCCGGGTGCCGCTAAGGAGCGACAAAGGTGAATGGGGATTACGCTAGGAAGCAGCCCGGGTGCCACCATGGAGCGGCACTGGTGAATGGGGCTTACGCTAGGAAGCTGCCCGGGTGCCGCTAAGGAGCGGCACTGGTGAATGGGGCTTACGCTAGGAAGCTGCCCGAGTGCCGCTGTGGAGGGGCACTGGTGAATGGGGGCTTACGCTAGGAAGCATCCCGAGTGCCGCTAATGAGCGGCACTGGTGAATGGGGCTTACACTAGGAAGCTGCCCGGGTGCCACTATGGAGCGGAAATTGTGGATGGGGCTTATGCTAGGAAGCTGCCCGAAGTGGATATGGGGATTACGCTCTGAGGCGGCCCAAGGTGTCTTCCACACGTCTGTCCATGAGGGCATCCCAACTCACTAGCGGGTTGAGGTAATCACCAATGCGCTAGCGCACAAGCGGGATAATTCCAAGGGCATTGGAATCTATCCCAACAAATGGAGATGAAAAGTGTGATTCACATGCCCAATATTCAGAACGTCGTGAGATTGGCGTGGTGATGGAGGATAACTGTTGACCGTGGCGGAAACGCAGCGTCCATATCACGTTATCCAGAAATGAGGACAACAAATGAGGGCTGACCGCTGACAATGTTCGCAACACGGGGCCTAACTCAAATACCGTCGATCAGTCTTCCAGAACGTTGGCCCAGGATAGCAGACGGACCATAGGTCGAGCATCCATACTGTTAGGGGGTCCCTCCAGACGTGATCAGTCTTTCGGGGTGTTGGCCCAGGATAGCAGGCGGACCATAGGTCGAGCATCCATACTGTTAGGGGGTCCCTCCAGACTTGGACGTGAGTGACGATCCAAACGAAGTACACGCAAAGCGTGAGGTGGAGTGATGGAATGTTTGAATGGATTCCAACGCTCTTGATATTATGCCACTGTGATCATGGCATTAGGCATCTTATGCTTGGCGCACAAGGCATCTCTTGTTTAATGTAAGAGGCATCCTATGTTTGGAACATAGGGATTATTACGGTTTAAAGTCATGTAGATAGGACTATTAGAATCTCATGCTTGGAGTACAAGGCATCCTATCATTTGTTAGATAGGGGGAACTACAGTTTAGAGTCATATAGATAGGACTGTTGGTATCTCATGCTTGGAGCATAAGTCATATCTCGTTAGAAGCAAGAGGCATCCTATGTTTGGAACATAAGGATTAATACAGTTTAGAGTCATGAAGGTAGGACTGTTGGCGTCTCATGCTAGGAGCATAAGGCATCTCTTGCATGGAGCAAGGGGAATCCTATGTTTGGAACATAGGGATTACTACAGTTTAGAGTCATATAGAAAGGACGGTTGGGCAGAAGGTGCCTAGAAATGGTTGGTGTTGGGACTTACGCAAGGGCGGCCCTTTCTGGTTCAACCTGGCATAGGAGCCAAGTGATTTGGAGGAGTTTCCTGAGGAATGGTTCGACTCAAGGTACTCAGGGGATTGATGATGAGAATATCAACTCACGACATGGAATGAAACCTAGAGGAATATGTTAACTCAAGGTGTTTCATGGTGTGTGGAGGAGTATCTCTAATCATGGTATTCCATAGGTGGAAGGTGGGAGCGTATATGTGCGCAATGGAAAATCCCGACATCTCGGCCCGAAAAGTTCGCGGTGCGACTCTCTATTTTTCATGGGGGTGTGTGACGGTTGCGAAGGGATCGACCCGAAGGGCCAGGACTGATGTCCGACACTGACCCCGAGAGGGGGTGCGGGGGCGCAGGCCCCGCAGTATGGACTGGTGGGCGCGAAGGTAGGATCCTTGCAAAGGATAGGTCTTCGCGAAGCAGCTTCGCGGAGCATGGCCTCGCGGAGCAATAGTCTCTCGCGGAGCAAAGGGGTCTCGTGGAGCTTGGTCTCGTGAAACAGCTTCGCGGAGCATGGCCTCGCGGAGCAATGGTCTCTCGCAGAGCAAAGGGGTCTCGCGGAGCTTGGTCTCGCGGAGCAGCATCGCGGAGCAAGGGCTCGCGGAGCAAAGGGCTCTCACGGATCTTGGTCTCGTGGAGCAGCATCGTGGAGAATCGGCTCGTGGATCAAAGGGATCTCGCAGAGCTTGGTCTCGCAGAGCAGCAACGCGAAGGAAGCTGCTCGCGGAGCAAAGGGCTTTAGCGGAGCTTGGTCTCGCGGAGCAGCAACGTGAAGGAAGCTGCTCGCGGAGCATGGCCTCGCGGAGCCGCAATGCGGAGCTCCGCTAGGCCGCCCAAGGGGCGAAGTGGCCGTGGTCGTCCGTTGGAGAAGGGGGTGAGCTGAGTATTTATAGGCAAGGGGTGCCACGAAGTAGAACTCCTGCTCCGCCTCAGGTTCTTCGCGGCGCGCTCGCGAATGTCAAATTTGTTCACGGAGTGGTACCGCCTCCGGAGCTTCGCGGCGGGATCACGAACGTCAAATTCATTCGCGGAGAGTTACCGCCTCCGGAGCTTCGCGGGACCGCGCTGCTCGGGTGCTTCGCATCGGTGCTCCGCGTCAGTGCTTCGTGAGGGGTCTTTGCGGTGCATCGCGAACGTCAAACAGATTCGCGGAGCCTCTCGTCTCATTTCTTCGTGGCGGCGCTCCGCAATCACGGAGGGGGCTTCACGAATGGGCTTCGCGAACAAGATTTCCCGCCCAACTTCAAACGTCCATAACTCCTAATCCGTAGCTCCGTTCGGGCCCTGCAACCTACCAAATAAATGCTTAAAAAAATTTCTACGATCTTGGATTGTGTATGGAATCATTTGGAAAATTTTGGGGACGCGTTTTCCGGGGTCTACAGTTCACTTATGGTTTTTTTATAAAGGATTGTTCCATTTTATATTTTAAATTCTCTAGATTATTTTCCTTAAAACAACTAAAAATTTTTTAATGCTAAAATTTCATTAATAAATTTCTTAAATGTTGTAACATCTACTTGATATCACTAAAATTGATTCATACCTATGTTCCCTTATGAATTTACATGTAAATTTACGTTCCATTTTTCATAGATGATTTAATGATACACCCATTTTTTATGATTCATGACATGATTATGATACCAATTGTTTTCCAATGGTATCCCTTATTTTTATATAAGATTTATTATGTATGATTATTTGTGTAGAAAAAAATAGTATAAATTTAATATGGCTGGACGCAGATACTGCTTTAGTGCATTGGGTAAAGTTAAGTCTCATGAGATGTTATGTGTGATGGTCTTGTCAGTTAGACTTGGCTTGTGCAATAATGTGAAACAATCTTGGCGGTTAGCCTTGACTCTAACTAAAGTTAGGTTTTATGTTGCTGCCACATTACTATGATTACATTTTTATATGTTCCCATGTCAATATTTTATGATTCCACTTGTTTCATTCATTTTTTAATATTATGTCATGCCTTCTAACCCATTTCCTAAAGCCTTATTGTTATGTATACTCCCTTACTAGGATTTTTACCACATCCCTTTGTTTAAGTGTTCCCTCAGGTATCCTATATAAATGTATATGTACAATAGAATATGGGATGTCATTATGTATTTTAAATAAAAATAAGTTTTTATAGTGTTTTATTATGTACCTAGTCTTCCAAGATACTAGAATTTATGATCATTGGAATGTACTCTAATGTATAATTATGTTCAAAATCACATAATGTTATATGTAAAGGCTAGGGTATCTGTAGTTTTTATCAATAGATGGTCTAGTTTTTTTGGAGATTAGTAATATAGAACTTTATAATGAACCTTATTGATGATACACAATATAAGAAAACATCCCTAAATTTTGGTAAGTATAGATTAAGTGGGTTATCAAGAAAATAAATCTCTTTTTAGATACAAAGAGGTAGAGGTCGCTTTGGAACATATGTACCTAGGAGTGAAATAATCCGACAAAGAGTTTCGGCATGGACCCAAGGTATCCTTGTACACTAAAATGGACCATGCGGCACTCTGGGTTTGACACTACCGGGGGATATTCATTGTTAATTCATTAACTTGGTATGAAAAATTATTAAGGGAATGAAAAACCCCATAAGTTAAGAAAGAGATCAAGGGTAACCTACATTAAAACATAGGGAATCACATGTTAGGATATACTTATCCTTCAAATCATAATCCCTTTATGCTCAAAGTATTTTTATTCTCAGTAGATAAGTATTAATGCCCTCTAATTGTACGTTATTTTTCTTATCTAATGGAAGGAAATAGTAGAAAATTTTCTAAAAATCAATGTTAAATATAATGTGATGAATTCATAAATGAAATTCCTGATATGATGGGAAAAAGTTCCCAAAACGTCATGACATTAATTAATTAGTTGGATAAAGTTATGAATAATAAATTCAATTAGGTGGAATGCACTGCTCCTTCAAGGAAAGAGAAAGTTTCTGTAGAATATTTCATACAGCAATGACCTCCCATGCTTTGGGAATAATTTAATCCCCTCCTCACATAACCGTTAATTAACTCTATTGAAAATAAATTCTATGTCCTCCAGTCCTCATATGAAGAAAAAGGTGTTCTGGTAGCCTATCAATTTTAAGGGGAAGCTGATCATTGGTGGACACTGATCAAGAATAAAATGCCCCAGGAAAAAATTGGTTCCATGGATTGGGTGGAATTCAAGAGGATGTTTTTAAATAAATATTTTCCTCGAACACTCTGTCTCAAGATAGAAAGATTATTCCTTGGAGTCAAGTAGAAGGAAGATGAGTCCATCAGGGAGTATGAAGAAAACATTTCAAGTCTTCTATGGTATGACTCTGGATTTCTCATGACCACCGAAAGTAAGGTGAATCAATTATTTAGCGAGCTAAAGCTGAGTCTATGAATATATTTGGCAATTCGAGACTTTGAGGATTATGGAAAGATTGTTCATTGTGACATCAAAGTTGAAATGGAGATTGGAGACTCTCTATGGTCTTGTTGGCCTAGTGAAAAGAAGTAAAAAATGGAGAAAAACATGTGGTGTTCAATAAAAAATCCAATGATGGAAGGAATCCCAAATATCCCATTGGTAAAATTTATGGGAAGAAACATACTAGGAATAGTCTAAAGGGAACCATGAATTGCTTCAAATTTGGAAAGATGTGACATCTGGACAAGAACTGCCATAGGGATACGAAAAATCTCGCTAATGTAGATGAAGAAAGGAAGGGTTCATATCAATGCTCAGCCAGTGGTGTAGTGTTACAACATCAAAGAGGATGAAGATTATGCAAAAAATTTCCCAAATCGAAGGGTAATATGAAGAAATCAATAAGAACCTCCAAGGAAACAAGGAAGGGTTTATGCTATCACTACTGCTGAGGTGGAGCCAAATAATGATGTGGTGATAGGTACACTAGTTATTCATTAAAGAATAGATAATGTTCAATTTGATTATGGTTCTACATATTCTTTCATATCTTGCATATTTAGCAGAAATATTCAAACACCACCTCTAAATTTGGGGAATAAGTTATCCATGAGAACAGTGAATGGGGAAATTATTGTGTCTATGATATATAACTCCTCCCTGGTTACTTTTTGTGGGATGAACCTTCCAGAAAATCTATTTATACATCCTTTAGTAAAGTTTTATGATATATTGATAACAGATTAAATGTCTTTATACATTCCCAACATCAACTCTCAGGAATGGGAGATCACTCTTTACATCATAATGAATCCTCCATTTATTTACAAGTGTAAATATGAAGATTATTCTCTTTTAGAATCATCATTTAAGGTGAGGATACATCATCCTTTTGAGCAGGCATATCCAGCCTAAAAATTTGAGAAAAAAGAATAGAATCATGCTTGAATACATGCCCATTGTGAGGGATTACATTAATGTATTCCCTGAAGAGTGTCTTTTTCATCCTTCTGATCGAGATGTTGAGTTCTCAATTGAACTTATTCCTGGATCACTGCATTTATCAAAGACAACTTATATAATGGCCACCGTAGAGTAGGAAGAGATGAAGAAGCAGCTATAGGAGAATCTAGATAATTGTTTTATACACCCAAATGCTTCACCATGGGGTGTTCCAGTCTTCTTCATCACAAAGAATGATGGATCAATGCACATTTGCATTAGTTATTGTGAGCTCAATAAAATGATGACAAAGAAAAAGTATCCCCTATTATGGATACATGAATTTTCTGGTCAAAGTTTTGGGGAAAATTATTTCTATAAGGTGGTCATTAGATCAAAATATCACCAATTAATAGTGAAGAAGGAAGATATTACCAAGACTGCATTTAGAATAAGGTTTGGAAACTATGAGTTCATAGTGATTCCCTTCAGACTCACAAATACTCTATCAATTTACATGGATTAAATGAATAGAGTCTTTAGATATTACCTCATCTAATTTGTGGTAGTACATATTGATGATACTCTGATACACTCCAAGATCATGTAGGAATATGAGGATAATTTTAATACTATGTAAAAAACAATGCGAAGGGAGAAGATGTATACAAAGTAAAGTAAATGCGAGTTTTGGATAGAGGAGGTATCATTCTAATGGCATGTTATCACAAGTATTGGGATATCTATGGACCCTTACAAGACAAAGACAATTAAAGACTGGCCTAGGTCAACATCTGTAAGGTAGATCCATAGCTTTTTGGGTCTAACTCGGTATTATTGATGACTTGTGAAGAAATTTCCATGATTGCCAAAACCAATGACTAAGATAATGCAGAATGGAGTAAAGTTTGTCTAGACCAAGGAATGTGATGAATATTTTAAGAAATTGAAAATAAACTAGTTATTGTGCCATTACTCACACTTCTAGAAAGTATAGAAATAACATTAGTTTATATTGATTATTATAATAAGGGATTATACTAAATGTTGATGAAAAATTATAAAGTGATAACCTACACCCCAAGGAAGCTAAAATTCATTGAGAAAACCTACCCCACACATGATCTAGAGTTGGTGCTTGCGATCTTTGCTTTGAAATTCAGGTAGCATTATCACTACGGGGAGAAGTGTGAGATATATACAGATCAAAAGAGTCTCAAATATATATTCACATAAAAAGTGCTTAATATGCACTATCAAATATGGATAGAGATAATCAAAGATTATGGATACTCAATTAAACACCATACTGGTAAGGAAAATACGGTGGAAGATTCTCTAAGTAGAAAAGATCCAACATCATTATCAATGATGGGAATTGAAAAGGAACTGATCTTCATAGATTTACTAAGGATGGAAAAGGGAATCATTAAGGGTGTGAAATCATAAATCCTTTCTCAAATGATCTCTTAACCATGTCTCATGGTGAAAAGAAATGTTACTCAAGGATAATATGTGGAAATTCAAAAAAGGGTGGAAGCTATATGAGATGGGAAATCCTCTGATTTCAAAATTGATGAGGAATGTGTTGTAATATTTGTGTAACAATTATGTGTACTATTGTAGCAAGATATAAAGATGGATCTTCTGAAGGACACACACTGCTGAACCTTCTCTATTCACTAATTGAGAAAAAATATGTATCGAGATATTTGAGAAAATATTTGGAGGGAAAATATGAAGAAAGATATTGTTGAGTATACATCAAAGTGCCTGGTATGAAAACAAGTGAAGGATGAAAGAAAATTTTTTAAGGGTTTGAGAAAACCACTACACATAATAACATGGATGTCGGAGAACATCACCATGGAATTTTCCACTAGACATCTAAGGCCAAGTAGGGGAAAATATAATATATGGCTCATTATGGATAGTCATACAAAGACATCTCACCTTTTCGAAATTCAAAAGGACTTTTGATTAGATATACTGGAATACATTTACATTAATTTAGTGGTAAATATGTATGGATTACCACTATCTATTGTATCTAATCATGATATGAGACTCACCTAGAAGTTCTAGAAAAGTCTCCAACATGATCTAAGAACTGAACTAAACATTAGTATGGCCTATCATCCTCAGAAAGATGGCTGTTCTAAGAGAACTATTTAGACACTAGAAGATATGTTGAGAGAATTTTATATGGACTTAAAAAGAGGATGGGACCATCATCTTCAACAGGTTGAATCTTCCTACACCAATAATTTCCACTTGAGCATCCAAATTATGGGAAAAGGTGTAGAACCCCATCGTTTTGTGATGAAGGTGGTGATCGTATGCTAATAGGACATGAAATGGTTGAATAAATGGTGTAGAAGGTGAAGAGAATTCAGAATCATATCAAGGAATCCAAAAATCGATAGAAGAGTTAGGCAGATAATCATTGACGGGACCATGTGTTCAAAGTCGAAAACATTGTATTTCTACACATATCTCTGTGGACGAAGGTCATGAGGTTTGAAAAGAATGAGAAACTATGTCTTAGGTACATCGGCCCCTTCAAGATCCTTAATCGAGTAGGATCTATTACATATCGACTAGAACTTCCACCTACAATGTCCAATGTACATCATGCCTTTCATGTATCCCTATTAATGAAGTACATACTAGACGATTTACACGTACTCTCTTAATATGTGGTACAGTTGGATGATGTTATTTCTTATAAGGAGTTTCTAGTGAAGATCTTGGATCATATAGATAATGTTATACATAACAAGACTACTCACCTGGTCAAGGTACTATGGAAGAACCATAAGTATGAATAGGAATCATGGGACTAGATGAGGAAATTATGGAAAACTACCTGCACCTGTTTATAGCCTTGAATGTTAAACAATAATTCGAGGGTGAATTTTATTAAGGGGGGAAGAATGTAATGACCCAATGTTTTATCAATGGAAACTAAATTATTATAAAAATTTCATGTAATCACAGAAAATCACCACATAATGAACTACTATGTATTATGTGTCCTGTAATCATATTTTTGTCATATTTTGGATTTGAATTTCAAAAAACAGTCATCTACAATTGCAATCGGTATGTTATTTGGAGTCTGATAAGACATTCATAATTTTTGATGAATTGAAACATCCCCTTATGAATAGTAACATAACATTATGAATATTAATGAATAGTATAGAATTGAAAATCATCCAAAAAATAGAATCTTTTCCCATGAATGTATAAATACAATTTATACATCTTAAAAGTAAAAAACAATCACAGTATACGGCTTGTTATTTTTATATGTGATTATTGTTTTATTTAAAAAATTATGAATAATTTAATAACATTAAATGGAAATGTATTTAATAAAATGTAAACATATATTGTTACATTATTTTTATGTTTATAAGATAATATTACAGGTCATTAATTAATTTTTTTGGGTGTTATTAAACGAGTTATATATTTGATGTTATTTTTGTTGCATAAATTATTTTTTATTTAAAAATTAAATTAAAAATATTTTTATATTTATTTTCAAAAAATGGAGTTCATTTTTAAATTTTACACATCGAAAAATTGATCAGGTGAATTTTTGGGATTTTTAAAAAATACTTGATTTTTTGTTAATTTTAAAAATATTGTTTTGAGTTTTATGTATTTTAATGACATTATTATTATTTAATAATTAACATAAAATACCGGTAGACTTGTGTATAGAAAAATAAGATATGATGTGACCCATGTGGCTAATACCATGGGCATATACCATGGTAATGCTCATGTTTTTTCAAAATCAACTAAAGACGTGTCCATTGAAATTAATAAAAAAGTATCCATCTTTTACTATAAATACCCTCTATTTCCTTTTTTACATTCATTAAATATCCATCATCCTCAACGATTTGTTTCTTTTATCACCCTTTGATTCCTCTCAATGTTTCCTCAAGCTCCCAAGGTCACAACCTTCATGATTTAGGATTTACTCCCCATGTTTAAGGAATCTACCTCCCTTCTCTTTTTGAAGATTTATTTTTTTTCATATTCTTTTAATTTCAATTTGATTATGTTGAGATATATTATTCCATATTCCACATACTATAAATATTATCTGTGAATGATTAGGGACCCCTTTCTTCTCTCATAGAAATATTTTAAGAAATTTTAAGCAATGCCCTTTGACTTTAAGATTTTCCTAAGGGATCTCTCATCTTTCCTTTTATTTTCATCTCATTTCTTTTTATATCCACACCTCATTTCATCAAAATGTTGTGATTTCTCTAGTACCTTAAATGTAATAGAATTTTTTCATGATAAATTAATAATTATTCACTACCACTCATTTAATTTCCTTTTATACTAAAAATGAAAACACCATCTTAGATGAGTTAATTTACCACATTTAAGGACGATGGGTTTTCAATTTCCATTTACTTCATCAAATCTAGTCATGAGAACATTATAATGGTTTAATTAGAACATTATGTATGTATTATGTCTCATATATGGTTCTGGAATCTTTTTTTACTAATGGTTTTGATTTATAAAGCAAAATGAGTTCGATGTGTTCAAAGAACATCAAATTAACCCAAACTGTTATCATTAAATAATTTATATAATGATTCATCTTCACAAAAAGTAACAAAATGGAATTTTCAAAAATATACACTAATGTATTTTATGTAATAAAATTTAACTCCAATTCTGGACAACTATCTGCAATTTACATGATTCTCTGAATATAGATATAAGTTAACCGATCATTAGAACCAAGGAAACAAACAGACCCGAACAGCGAAATTGAACCTCATAACCAATAAAAATGGTTATTAATGACGAAAAATAAGTTTTAATAAATCATTTAAACACTAAATTGGTTCTGTAATTATTAATTAATTAAAATGATTTGATTATTCATATCACTAATATCGAGTGGATAATACCATCATATTCAAGGTAAGGGATCCTCTCTATTTCACTTTTATTCAAGAATGTCCTCTATGTTATGCCTTTTTATATATAATTCCAAATATTGGGGTATGATTTCTCAAAATCCCATAATTCCCACATTATTTATAAAATATGATAAATCCCTTCATCTCTCATTAAGATATCATAAGTACAATTGATACCATGCCAATATTCCATAAGGGATTCTACCCATACTGCCTATATTCCTTTAGGTTGTTTCAGATTTTATTTCACCCAAATGATGTTGTACTTTATTTTTATGTTAAACTTATTCATACTACTTATATGATCTAAAATCATGTTTCAAGATCCATCCATCATTAATTTTTGGGGATATACCTGTTTTTATGTGATTCCCTCCCTAATTCAACCTGATAAGCAAACCTATTTTGAGGGAACATCCTGAATTCTTACAGGATTTAGAGTGCACAATATATTCTGTTTTGAGCCACAATTGTATGTATAAAATCATTAATTTTATGGTTAAAACCATCCTGGTTCACTTTTGTTTTTCTATAAATTATTTTCCACTTTTCTTTTTTTATTCCTTATAGTATTTTCCTTAAAACTGCTCAAAAATGATTTTATGTTATAAATTCATAAATACAATTTTTACTCCTTTTCACCTCTACCTGACATCACCCACCATGATTCATGCCTAAATTCTGTTATGAATGTCCATGTATATTTTAATTCCTTTCATTCATGGACACATTTATGTTACACCCCCTTTTTTATGCTTTATGACATGAATATGTTACCCAATTCATTCCATGTGTGACCCTTATGTTTATGTAAGATTGATTATGTACGATTATTTTTGTGGAAAACATATTCATGAAAAGTAAGATGGGTGAAACCAAAAATTAATCCAATACATTGGGTAAAGTTATGTCTCATGAGATGTTATGTGCGGTGGTCTTGGCAGTTATCCTTGGCTTGTTCTACTATGTGAAATGATCTTGGTGGTTTTTTATGACTCATACTAAAGTCAAGTTTTATGTTGCCGACACATTATTATGATTCCAGGTTTATATGATCCCATGATTATATATCGTGATTACACATGTTCTATTCTTTCTTTATCATTATCTCATACCTTATAACCTATGTTTTAATGCCTTATTCAAATGTACACTCCCGTATGGGGCTTTTTAGCTCATCACATTGTTCATGTGTTCCCCATGGAAACCTATGTAGATGTATTAGCATAATGGAATATAAGATATCATTATAAAGTTTAAATAAAATTTAAATTTTTTATGTTTTATTATGTACCTAGTCTTCCAAGACACTATACATTAGGATCCTTGGCTTATAAATTGATGTATAATTATGTTTAAAATTAAGTAATGTTATATATAAAAGTCTAGGGTCTCTATAACTATCATTTAAAATATAAAAGGGCATCAACTCCCTCAAATAATTAATGAAAATTGATCCATATAGAGTGACCAAACACTAAAATGTTTTATTCCCAAAATACATATCCATTCTCTAGAGGTCATAGTGTTTTAAAATACAAACCGCAAATCCCTTAAGAAAAGATTTAAGTGGTGTCCACCAATAAAGATGTAATCAATTTAAACAACTCATTCAAGTTTATTTAATAGTTTACCTACTATTCATGACATTTTTACATTATAGAGTAATAATTTTAAAATAACATATTTTTTGATATTCTATAATGATTATGGTACAACTATATTCGTAATTTTATCCATCTTATGAAAAATGAAAGAACTGTTCATGCATACTTGTTACATGTCATCTCCACGTCGTGGTGTAATATTTTTTTCATAACCACATTATAATGATGGGTATAATTATGGAAATAATAGATATATATAATAAATATGACATGATATTAATTCCATAAAATTTAATATATCATAAATTTCATTACCCAGTCATTATTATTGGAATGATATTGTCGCTCATATATACATATGACCTTGCGTCTCCACAGTGTGATGAGATTAATTTTCCATAATATCCATTCAATGATGATTATAAGAAATTATATAATGAATAAATATGATATATATTATCATAATATCATAATATATATGTTTTATCTAAATCTTATGCTGAAGGACTAAGACATTCTTGATAAAACAGTCATTTTAAAATAAATCAGTTAACACCTAAATCAAGGGTGATAACAAAACATTATTAACAAAATTGGTGACAAGATAATATAAGGGGATCATATATGATATCCTATATATGAGTAATATTTTGTTATAAATTAATTTCCTTGTTTAAACCATTTTAGAAGTGGTTAAATCATGTTTGACAAAAGGAAGTGTATGGTTTGGGACTTCGTCTCAATCCCTTTTCATTGAGGTATAGATTGATTTTATACATCACCCTTATTTTTTGAGGTATATACACTGTCCCATTGACTTATAATGTCATTATTTTGTTTTTTATCTTTTCATTTAATGTTTTTGAATTTCATTCATTCATGGGGCTTATGATTAAAATGTTAAAAGTGTTATGGGACACCATGAATGTGCAATGATTTAATTATCACATCCTATTATCCATGTAAATATTATTGATATTATTTTATATATTTTATTAGATACATATAAAAGTATGTTAATGGCTCTTTTTATTTCTAATTTGAATTTAATTTTATGGTTTTCAGATGGAATAATTTTACATGTTTTATATAGAACATGTTGTCAGATGAGAAAAGGATTTTTTTGTTATTAATGTACGTGTTGACAACGACTTTCTACTAGCATGACCACTATTTAATTTCATTATTACTTTTCAAGATTACATATTTTATTAAATTAAAAAACCAATTCCCTTATTTTTTTATACATGGGATTGAAAAATGTAATTTCAAAAAGAAAATATTATTTTTAAATGAATGTTTTTTCATATGGGTTTAATACGAATTTTTAATCAAAACATTATCAATGATTTTGTTATATTATTTTCATATATGTTAACACAATATTTTGAATCATATTATATATTGATATTTATCTCTTTTCATATAATCTTACTTAATTTATTGAATGGGTTATGATCAGTTTGATTATGGATGTGCTATTTTGATACCATTCATTATTAATAGATAAAGAATTCACATTTCATATGCTTATTTGTAATACAAATGTTTATGTTTGTAATGATTCAACCCATTATTATGAGGAATGAATTATACATAGGAAGTGGTGGGAATGGCCTACTACAAACCCTCGATGAATCAATAGGTCTCATGAGACTAACCAGATATAGAGTTTTCGGAGGCAATTCCCATTTATTTTTAGATATGTATTTGGTTATGGATTTAACCATTTACTTTCAAATGTGTTAATCAAGGCCTAGATGATATTTTTCATCTCCACAACCCTATGAATTCTAACATAATGATATTTGTTATTTATTTACATGTGGTAATTCTATTAGTATAATTCTGTGGATATGATTTATAGCTCATTGGGATGGTTTATATGGAATTATTAGATCATATATTTTTTCTAGCCATATTATGAACAAGTTACTGATTAAATGAAATGTGTTTAAGTAGTTTACCTTTCCGTATTAGTTATTTATGATATATTCCACTATATACTTACCATTAATGATCATTTGATCTCACCCCTTTCATATATTTTATTTTTCCCAATGATTCAAAGATGTATATTATGAATGATATGAATGATTATACAAAGGTGGAGTAATGGAATTATCAACGAAATTATTTTTTTATTTTATTTTTTAAAATGTATTATGGATTTCAAGTATGTATCTAGTTTACCCAAACTATTAAACTATTAATTCCATTGGAATGTAATCTATTATATCTTATATAATTTTAATAAGGTATGGATGTAGCTATGGATACTGGAATATGGGTCTTTACTCTTGGTATTAGAGAAAGTTTAGTAGAATCCATGATAACTAGATTTATGAATACATTTATTAGGGAATATAACAATATTACTGACATTGACGATTAATCTCAGTATATGATATTATCCTATAGATTAGATAATACCATGGATAACCATAGATAATCCTAAGGTATCATGGATTGTGAAAAAGATGTCATGATTTTGACATAATATAGATGATTATTTATGACTGTGTTATTTTTCAATATGATTAGTGTTTCTTACACTATTTTTTGGTTTTAGTCAATGGATGAAACTATAATAAACACATTTAAAACTGAATGTGGCTGTCAATGTGATGAATATTTATTTCACCAATGGTATTATGGTGATAAGAATCATGACTTCTATATGGAAACTTGTTTATTTACATAAGAGTAAAAGACACAATCATTGATTTATGGGTTTAATTTTGTTAAAAACCCTTTTGAGTTTTTGTGTTATGAAAATTAATCATGATTATGGATATTTTGGAAAAAAATTGTCGTAATGAAATCTTTAGATTAGTATGTTTGAATGTTTTTTATTACATAATGACTTTAATATTAGTGGACATAAGCTTAAAAGTAAGGCTAACATTGAGGGTTAATAAGTTCATTGAATTTTTGGAAATTATGTGAAATTATATCATTTGGAATAAAAAATGAATCGTATGAGGTAACATTTGTGGTTAAAAATTTTATTTAATTTATTAGGGATATTATTGGAGATGTTCATCATATTTTGAAAAAAATTAATATAGTTTTTGAATATAGACAACTTGTAGGTTAAGAGAAAACACATCTCCTCTGGCTAGGTCATAGGGAATGAACCCACAATCGAAGGGTGATAAGGGGGAATCACCTACCACATTTCTACATAATGTAATATTTATTATGAAAAATTATTATTTATTTAAATGTTGTTAGATATATTACCATGGGATTAGAAATCTATTTTTTGACATGTGATTTATGTTATTTAGAAAGACGATCACAATTATAGAAACCAGATATGATTATGTTAAATAAGATATTATGAAATATTATTTGGGGAATAAATGATTTACTATATTTTGGAAGAATATATTATTTTATTGTGGATTTATGGTTATTTGGGTAATTTATGGAAATGGTTATAATATCATGTAGAATATAATTCTAGGACATTATAATTTTTAGAGATAAATAATAAATTTATCTACAAAGAATATGTGATCAAATACTACTATTTTTTTGTGTTTAAAACTTAATTTTGAATATTTTTATGGAATTTTAATGATAATTGTTCAATTATGTAAGTTGAGTTTTGGGTATTGTCATCGAATTTTGGAATATTACTCTAGTTTTTCGGTTATGAAGATTTACTCCTTTTAGGGAATTAACTTATCATGAACTAAATATATTTGTTTTGGTTAATGTCGAAAGAAGGGTAGAATTGATTGTTAATTTTTTGTGGATTTATTTACCCATATAATTTTATTTTAGTACATTCAGAATAAAAAATAATACTCATCATTTGGAGAAAAAGATGAGTTTCTGGTTGAAATTTATTAATGATTGAAACTCTATAGGTCATGTAATTGTGGTCCGTTATGTTAATTCTATAGGTTGTAAAATAATACTTTAATTCTAGGAAAATTATATAGGAATAAAAACATTAACCATTTAATTTTATATATTAAAAATCCATGGTCTTTTAAATGATCACAAATTTCCATATTTCTGATGTTTAAATTTCTAATGATCATGTTTTATATCACTCAGTATCAGAACTTAACAGTTTTATTTCTCTCCCATATCCTTGTTTCCAAATTTCTATAATATTATTATATTTTAAATCCTAATTTTCTTATAGACTGCTCATTTTCCTTTCCCTCTTACTAAGATGATATTTTACTTACCCAATTTTCGAGTTGGATTTCCACTATGGACTTTTGATGTATAAAACATTGATTTTGGAAGTTCAATTTCAAATTGAGACAACACTATTTATTCAACAAGGGGAGAATAAAACATTCTAAGATTTTTTGTTAGTGTCTTTTTAATGTTAATCTCATCAATATCTTACGTTGTATGCAGCACCCAACATAAAAGATCAATGAAATACTATTATATAACAACCGTTAAATTGGATGGAATGAATATTACTAATGATAGTATTAAATTTGTTTATAATATATTCAATATTATTTTTAAAATTCTTATTATGTGATTTCTTGACATGATATAAAAAAATCATCTTTTTTGTATAAAAAGTTATATTTTTACACAGGCCTTTTTCTAGCATTCTAATAGCGCACTTTTTTAACACAAAATATTGAGTCATTAATTAAATTTTCAAAAATAAAAATTTTCATTGAAAGCTTATCATTGAAATTAATTTGTTTGAATTTTTCATATTTTTCTTATAATATTAATATTTTTATAAATAGTGAAAAAAAGATTTTAATTTGGAAGTCCTTTTTTGTCTAAATATTTTATAGTGTTAAATAATATATTTGAAATGTTTTAAAGTATAATTGGATTAATTTTATTTCATTTTATATAATGTATTTTATTATAATCAATTTCACATTTATATTTTATATAAAAAAGTTTTAATCTTTTGACCATTTTTACTTCAAAAACGTATTGTTTAATCAAATTTTAGAGATGAATTTAAAATTAATTTCTTCAACTATATGACTTTAATTGGGAAAAATGGATTTCTTTTTTTATTCACATGGAAAAAATTATTTATTTAGTTTCTATTTTTTGGAAAATTTGAATAGTAAATTTGATTTTATTTTTACTACCTCTATTTAGGGAAAATCAGGTAATTAAGCGTAAAATTAATATTATAAATATTATAAAAATATGATAAAAATTGTCCTAATTTTATTAAATGAGTTATTGTTAACATAAATCATCTATAGAATACTTTTTGGCCACATGGATCCACTTGGAAGACTTTATTCATTTTGTAATATATTATTTTATTAATAGTCAAATATGTAGTACTAATGTTTTTTATAAATATTAAATTTTTAATATGTGCATTTTAAGAAAATTTCTTATACTATGAATAGTTTTCAGAAATGGAAAATGTGTATTTAAATCATGCAAATTTATTTTCAATTTTTATTAAATAATTATTTTCCATAAAGTATTACACAATGATGATGGAATACAAATTTAATTGAAGGAAATATTAAATATATGATATCAAACATATAAAATGAAATATAATTTCACATAATTAATGTCATCCACTTTTTAAATGAAGTATCTTGAAATATTGTGGATTCATTAAAATATTTTGTTTAAGTTTATCTAGTGTATTGATATTTTTTAAAAGTCAATTTATTGAATAATGTCATAATTGAGATTAATGTTACATTAAAATAAACAAAGTTTCATTAAGTGGTATAAAATTCATAAAAATTTAAATTTCATCCAAATTATTTTTATAAGGTAAACAATTTCATTATATATCCATTTATATTTCGTTTGGTATTTTATTGAAATTATATTAACCCGTAATGAGTAAAAAATAATGTTATCATTATAAGAGTTAGAAGGATTAACTAATGGCTAAAGACAAATTATAAGGGTAATAGTGTGACCTCAACATACCTAAAAATTAGTTCTTGAATTATTTATACCCATAGTAATATTATATTACAAATAAATTACTTTGGTTCTATTTGGAAATGAATTTTAATTTATATTAATTAAATATATTTGGTGCTTCCAAAAGTGCCCCTCAATTCAATTTTAAAAAAGAACATCCTATCTCAAAACATAACCCCAATTTTTTCCATCTAACTCTACTAAACCCTTTAAAATTATCTTCTAATAATCCTTATAAAAGTTATGGAGGACCTTCTCTTCCAAAAGGACCAACCCTATATCCCTTACGAATAGATATAATTAGAAGTCCTTAAAAGAATAGGTAATCATTTTTACCAACTCATTCAAGTTAATTTCTTATTCTACATCCTTTTCATGAATTGATTCCATTATAAATTAATATCTCTCTCATAATATATATTATTAGATGTTATTATTGTTATCGTAAAACTGTATTCCACCTTTTATCTATCTAATTAAAATCAAAAGCACTACCTGTGTGAATGTATGAATTACCATCTCCAGGCTATGGTGTAATCTATTTTTCATCACTCATTTACATGGATGGGTATAATGAAGAAAATAATGTATTTGTTTATTAAATATGACTTGATTTTGAATCAGTAAAAGTAATGTATTATAAAATTTCTTCCCCTTTAACAATTAATGGTACGATAACATCATTTGTGCGTACATAAGACATACTGTCTCCACGACACGATGGGATTCATTTTCAATGATAACAATTCAAGAATGATTCTAAGAATATTTATAATGAAAAAATAGGCTATATATGAACCTAATATCATTATGGATATTTTTTATCTATATAATATGAAAAATTAATGAGATATTGACGAGAAAATATGCAAAGGAAGATGAAGTATTTAACACCCAAAATATGGGAAATGACAAAATATTATTATCATACGGGTGATAAGATAATATAAAAGGGTCATATATGGTATAATAAATATTAATAAAGTAATTTTATATGTTAATAACGTGATTTAATCCATTATACATGTTGTCATGGCACATTCAACTAAAAGAAGATTAAGGTAAGTGACTTCATCTCAATCTCTCTTCAATAATGTATAGTTTGATGTTATACACACACATTCTTTTATGATGTGTATATACAAGAACATATACTTATCATTGTACTGATTAATTTATTATCATGTTATTTATTGTTATTTAATTATTATTATTCTGTGGGACTTATGATTTAAATGCTCTTAGTGGTATGGGGAACCTTGAATGTTTACATTTTTAATTATCACAGTATTTTCTCCATGTCAACATTCATGATATTATTTTAGATAATTATTTATATGGATATAAAAGGATTATAAAGGAACTTTTATGTCTAATTATAATTTTAGACAATGGTTTTCAAAAGGAATCATTCTATGTGTTTTATATGGATTTCATTGTCAAATGAAAAAAAGAATGTTCTTTTCTTAATGTATGTGGCGACAACAAAATCACAATGCCTTGAATATTATTTAATTTATAGATTACTTCTAAATCTTACATATATTATCAAATGAAGAACTCCCTTCAATTATTTTTGGGATATTTGGTGTTGAAAATAGTAATTAAAAATTGTTTTTATATGAATGTGTTCTTTTATATGGGTTTAATAAGCGTTTTTCCTATATAAATTTCCAATGATTTAATTTTTGTATTTTCATCTATGTCAAAAAACTTCATTGAATCCTATTCTACATTGAGGTTTATCTCTTTTCATATCATCTTACATATTTTATTTAATTGTTTATGATCAGTTTTATTGTGTTTGTGGTATTTTGATACCATTATTGGTCTATGGTTAAAAAATTCACATTTCATAAGCTAGTTTTTAATATGAATGTTTATGTTTGTTATTTTTCACCCCACTCAAATAAAGAATGAATTGGACATAAGAATTAATGGTCATGGAACACTATATCCCCTTGATGCAACGATAGGTCTCATGATACAATCCATATATAGACTTAGATGAGGCCTTGCACATTAATTTCAAGATATGGATTCCTCCGAGGAAATATCCATTTATTTTTAGATTTACTGGATAAGGCCATGATGATATGTTTTAGATGTCTGACATTATGAATTCCATCATTACGAGATTTGTTATTTTTTTCCATGTTATTATACAATTAGTAGAATTTATATGGATAATTTTTCTAGCTCATCACATTTTTTATATGATTTTATTTGATCATCTTTTATTCCATCCATATTATGACGTAGTTAATGATTAAATGACATATGTGTCAGTTATTTAACTTTCCATAATTTTATTTATGTTATATTACACTATATACAAGCACTTATTGAGCATTTTACCCCACCCCTTTCTTATGATTTACATTTCCCCAGGATTCTACGATTTATGTTATGGCAGATCTGTAGGGTTACACTAAGGGGGAATAATGGATGGATCAATGAAATTATTTACGTTTTTTATGTTTTAAAATGTAATGTGTATATCAATTATTTACCTTGTTAACTCATACTACAAAACTATTCATTCATTTGGGATGTGATTTATTGCCTCTTATGCTAATGTAACAATGTACGGAATGAGCTTCGGGATACTAAAGTCAGGGTCTTTATAGGTGCTGTAATTTTTCTCATGTGGTCAAAATTACCAGGAACATAAGAAATCACAACCATACTGTATATTATAAATAATAAAATAAATTTTATAGAGGAATAAAATAACACCACATACTCAAAACCCTCCTCTAGAAGTTTCCAGATAGATGAGCTCATCAACCTTTAACAAAACTCTTGAAAATATTGCTTGAATATTCCAGTCCAATTATAATTTTGTCACTTTCAGTTCAAGGAATTCAAGGATTCAATGATCGAAGATAAATCATGTATGATTATATGATAATGCTCTTATAACCAAAGTGATTCTGATACCTTAGTCATGCTCATATGTGGATCCTAATATAATTGTGCCTCATCCTTTGCTAGGTACACTTCCACTCCCTCCTCTAAGATGGTTTTTCCCACGATGTATACCTATCAAATAAGGAACTAATAATTTCATTGATTATTATAAATATGGTTCTGTTAGAGTTTTTCTTGGAATATCCTGAAGTTTCTTATATATTCCACATTTGATTGTGTGTAAATGAGGATGTCATAAATGAAGACCACAAAAAATCAGTCCATAGAGGGTTGGAATGTCTTATTCCTGAATCCCATGAATAGAGTGGGGGAGTTCTTCTTGCCAAGGGGAATATCAATGTACTCATAGTTTCCTTCAGAGAATATGAATTCTATTTTTTTTACATACTCCTCTCGAACTCAGAGTTGGTGATAACCAAACCCGAGGTCAATCTTTGAGTCTCACATCACTCCTTTCAACTTGACAAAGAGTTTATAGATTCTAAAATGTCAACAGTTATTCTTGATTGTTACCTGATTTAGGTGATGCTAATTTACAAATAAACTCAAGATCATATCCATATTATTGGGGAAAAACACTAGGGCTTCCCTGGGGGACATATTAGTTATCTTAAATCCATTCCACAATAAATAATGAACATAAACCTTTATGTCTCAATGATTTATGGGGTCTATATGATATATTGGAATAGATATTTATTTTACATAGGTACAATTCCATGCATAATTCAATATATTTATGGGGTTGGTTAACCTAGAACATCCTTAAACTCTGCCACCACTACAGGACACTAAAATAAAAGATATATTTCTACTCGAAGGTTAATACCAACAAACTGATGAGAAATTTATTGAAACTTCTTACATAAGAGGCCATACTACTCTACCTAGGATTACTTCTTACTAAGGAAGTAAAATATCATACCATAAAATTAAAAACCCTCTATCTTCTTCCTCAAAATAATAAATACCCACATTACCTTACAATAGCTTGTCCCTACCTAGGATTATATAATAAGGCCTCATTTTTTCTATGATGTGATCTCAATTGAATGTATAGAATCCAATATTCATGTCACATTATTGGAAGAAGTCTGTGATTACTGAGTCTCCCCTAGTAGGAATCAAAAATTGAAAAGGTTAATTTAAAGGATCCACCCTAATATCCATGTCTTTAACAAGGTATTAAAAATTGAAACAGTGTCTTGTGAATTTTAATTAACAACTACTAATAATGTAGAGAAGACATGGAATGTAGCTCAGATTATACCTAAAGACTCCATGTTATAAGCATCCATAACTTGAAGCTATGTATGATCCTAGAAAATAGCCCCAAGTGCCTAGCTTAGACCACCTAGAGGTGGTAGTGGTGGTAATGAATCATAATTTTTGATTCCTACCACTTCCCTTTGAACTCCATTACCAATTCTAAGACCCTATTGAGCTGTTTCATCATCATCATGCCTCTTCCTTGGTGGTCCAATTAACGTATCCCTATTTTCATCATGTTAGTTAAGGAAATTCGGTATGATATGACCTTTCCCTTAATAATGAAAAAATGAACCCCCTTTGGATGAATGGACCATACTTGGATCCCTTAGTAGCTGACCATTGATCCTGAAACTGACTCTCAAGCCACCTCACATGCCTGGATCACTTAGAATGGCATTGAATACCTACTCATGAGGTCTCATATCTTGAATTTCCACTTCTAGAACCAACAATCAATAACTTATATACCAATTATATCACAAAAAACCAAGGACTGATCCAACACCCTATTATTGTAAGGGATTTAAAGATATACTAGTCCTGCTTATATATCTCATTAAAGTCCATACTCAAAGGTCTGTTCTTGAATATATCCATTAAGAACCATATTCATGGAACACCAAAAGATGTTAGTAAACCATGATGTGTACTCTATGACTACCATGTTTCCTTGTAGGAGCTCTTGATGCCCCAAAATATGAATGACCTACAAATTCATAAGATAAAACTAATCTTTTAAGAGGTGATCAAACTCTGTATATTAGAAAGTTTCCACTTTGTGCATCAACATCACCAAGCTCCACCATCCCGCTACAAGGGCATACTGAAGGGTCACCTCTAAGACTACCATATGATTAAAGGGGTCATAATAAAGAGGAAAACTCTTCCTACTAACTAAATATAGATATCTAAAAACATAGCATCTGGTTCACCTCAAAACATAAGTAACTACTACCTCTTTAACTCATAACATTCAGTAAACATGTTCAGGTCATCTATCGGTATAAAAAAAACATTTACTCACAATTAGAGGATAAAATATTGGTAAACCACATAGAGGAACCACCACCTACACAAGACTCTAGATAGAAGCCTTATCACAAAATTGATCATCATCATGATCCTTCAATGGAATCATAGCTGGCTATTATCATGGAGGTATCCTTCAATGGTCAAGTTGGACCACATTAAAGAGAAAATATAGGGATATGACTTAAATAGGACACTTATACCATAAATCATTCATATAAGATGCATGAACCAATGTTTTCCATGTATCTAGTGCCTACATGTATCGAGTAAACATGTAAGTTATATGAGTGATGGGGATTGGATACATTGGCCACATTACCATCATTAGGTTCCCTAAAATAATAGATGAACTTGAGAAACATTAACACTATTTTTCTAGTTCACAAACCAATCCAAATATCTAGAATATATCAAAACACATGTTCAGGTACATCTTTGACTCTGATACCACACTATCATTAATTAATAAACTTGGGCCTTCCTAGCTGATAGTAAGCTGAGTGTGACACCCCAATCCAACCTCATATTATATTTGGGCTGGATGACTAGCATCATGTAGTCATATTTCACGCATGTTAGGCCCTATCGTATAGTAACTATATGCATTCACATATCTCCATACAATATTAAAATGTAGAAAATATTAAAAATGATACTATATAATAAGAAATAACAACTAATTCTACATCAGAGTATGAATAAGAGAGTGGATATGAAATGGGAAAAGTAAAATCACACAAATACATTAAAAAGAGTCCAACATTCCAATAAGAGGATGAATTCCATCAAGATGTGACTCTTGAAAAAGTCCACTATTTAAATAGCCTAAATTTTTTTATGCCTACTCCTCGTACTCATAGGAGTACATCAAAAGGTATATCATTTAAAAAAAACATGACATCTATCTATTATTCCCATACATGGGTGAGTATAAACATAAAGTGTATAATACAACAAAATAACCTAAAAGGCATAAAAATAGTCATATTAGTATAAACAATGTGAATCAATTAGAAGAAAACATAAACCCAAATATGCTCAAGGGAAAAACAATGTCTTATGGTGAGGTCCCTCATCACTTTTAGCATAGGGATTATTCACATGGATCCATGGAAACACTCATGTGAGAGAAATAACTCCTTATGTCCAGCTAACACTAACAAAAATCATATGAGAGTTCATACTCATCAGGATTTCCATGAATAATTATGAAAAAAAACATATATGATGTTGATACAAACATAGGGGATTAATCTTACTAATGAGATATATCTAAACATATCTAGGATAACCCACTCTGAACAAGATCACATGTCAAGGATTTTAGATAAAAGATACCAAAAATTTATTATGGAATAATGATATATGATAATAGCCTAGGAAAAATGGTTAGATAGCTTACTATATCTAGAACTATCTTGTAAAAGGGATCAATCATCATTTTCTCTTGATATGACACCAAAATGTAATCTCTTAATGATGGACCAATGTATCACACCGCCACAGATAATAGTAATGAAATGTGGGAATCAAGAGATCCAATGTTCCATAAAAAGTACATGATGTGTTCAATGGACAAATGACAATCCCAATTATGTCTAGCCCTACCCATGTTTGTGATCGTTCACTCAGTCCAATTCCTATGTACTATGGTCATGCCCGTGTAAATGGGTAATTTATATTCTCTTGAAACATGGAGTACATGATGGTCAAACAAATTTAAACCACACGAGTTAAAAAGTAACATAATCATGTGATATTTCTTTTATCAAGAAAATTCTTGCTGTCGTTAAAAGGGGACCACACAACTTCTGTTTTTTCAAACTACACACAGTGCAGATCAACATTCCATAGAAAACATAGATATTCATGCATATCGACCCATATCACCTCTTACTCTTTTGTATCCCTGATTCTTTCCCAAAAATAAAATATCTTAGTTTATAGAGCTCACATCATTACTGGTGGCTAGTTTACAGCCATATTTTAATTTAGAAAACACCAATCATTTCTATCCCGAAGCACCTTTATGAACTAGATAATGCAAAACATATCTCATCCACATCATTATTGGATCAATTAAATAACCATAATGAATCCTTCTCTACTTAAATCCCAAAATAGATCGCACAAAAATGATCTATTGGGTCAAATATTGATCACACAATGATCGGTTCGTAGGTATAGTCAAACCACTATTCAAGTGAAATACCGATGATGAAAATTCCAAAAAATAAAGGGAAAAATCACGAAAACTAAAAATGAATGGTTAAAAATAGACATTTTTTTGGTTGGAATTTGTATTTTTATAGGGAAATAAAAAATGGATTGGGTACTCAGGAATCAAACAATTCCTAATTCTAAGAACTTAATGTAAACACTGATAATCCAAAAAAAAAGACACATAAATAAATTTATAAAAAAATATTTCTTATTCATTATTGAGAAATAAAGAATGATTATTTATCTGAAAAAATTAAACATCCTACCGTGATATAAGATCAATCACTAATGGATAATCATTCTACATAATTATCATTATTGAGGTTCCTGAACTCCATTGATGATTATAATTGATGTGGTAATCTGATCATCAATCTAGGATCCTATCATCATCCACTAATTCCCTACTACATGAACCTATCCTCTAATATCAATGGTTTTTTATATAACCCAATAATTTTTCATACCCATGATTAAATAGAAGAGGTTTAGTTTACAATAATTTAATAGATAATAAATTTTTTAATAAATTTTTTAATTTATTATTTCTCCCATGCTTACACATAAATGAAAAATTTTATGCACATAAAATTTATGCCATGAATAGGGTAAACCCACATTCAATATTTAATATATGTAATAGTTTTCCTACCTAAGACACAATTTGGAGGATGTTACACTATTTTAGAGACACAATATGTGTTTTATAAATTATATTTAATATTTTTAATATATTCATATTGGGGCTCTATGGGCCCCAAAATTCTACACTAAATTTACACCTAACTTATTTTTTTAAAAAAAATATTCAAAACAATTTGCATTGAAAAAATATATTTGTATCATTAAACTCATTCATATATATGAATATCCATTGACACTTAATATGTGTAATTCCTATTGATGAGTTTTTACTCATAATCTCTTGTCATGGAGATTACTTTGTGAAAGTATCATTAGATGAAGTCCTATCTTGATACAACTATCTAACACTGAAAATTACACATCCTATAAGTCTCAACAGATGACATAAGAAAAATATATGAGATATATTTTAATAATATGATCATAATATTTAAATGTTTTCATTATATCATGGATCTTCTATTAACTTATCAATTCAACAAATTCTATTGGAAATTATCAGATTGATTTTGAGAAAAAGGAAAATCAAAATGTCATAAGGTATTTATTTATATTCATATCATTGAATATATAGATAATATAAAGTAAAATATAGTAAGATGCAGTGAAAAAACTCTTGTAGACTCTCACATGGACTATATCCAACTATTAACAACCCATAGTCAGTAATGTCACACATGATATTCATAATTCTACTAACATTGGGATTCGATCAAAGGGTTTTTCATATTGTGTTCTATGGAAACCCAACTTATGAGGACATCACCTCCCTTAGAAAAATCCATTAAGAGATGGTATTGTTTATGTATGTAGTTTTTCAAATGATTTGACCTTTTATCCTTTATAATACCCATTTTATTATTATTATAGTACAATGTGATATGGTCTACACTATTAGGTAACACATAAATCACATGGATAATATTTCGTTTCTGAACAATTTTTTATCTAGATAAAAATATATAATAAACATGGGATTTGATTCAAAATCAATGAAATGGATTTTTTGATATCATCCAACTAAAAATAACATAATTTAAGGAGATGATATATCCTAATAGTGATTTCATATTTTATTGACTTGTTTGTAAACTATAATATGTATATCTGTTAATGAAAATATTATAATCTCCTCCATAAATTAGGAACATATTATTCTTTTTCCCAAGGTAATTTAGGATTGTGTTGATTATCATCTAATGGTAGTCTCTTAGGTCATCATGTCATATTTCTACCATGATTAAGGTGTAAGAGTCATCCATTATAGTAAAAATATTGACATTCATTACTAATCATTTCATATGAATATGATATCCTAATAATTTTTTTCTCTCTTTATGTGTATATGGACACATTTTCTTAGATGAACTAATGAAATGTTTTGTTAGAATCAATCCTCTCTTTGATTTTTGTATTCTCTCATTAATATCTTTCCAATATAAGTTCCTTGAAAAAGTCCAAAAAACTCTTAGATATATAATAATGGATCTTGATACAAAAAATATAGTCTGCTTCACTTATGTATTACCTAGATTAGTCTGTGTTTAATCACGTATTAACAGAGTATAATACTTGTACATGATTTCTAATATGTAGAATATCATAAATATATACTATAAGTAAATTGATTTCACGCCCACTAATCTATTTACATACACAAGGCTCTCATTTTTTCTTAATGAAACTGAATTTCATTATAGTTTCTTCCAAGTGAATATTCCATGACCTGTATGCTTTTATAATCCATAAATGTGTCCTTGAATTCTTAATACATTATTATCATCCTTTTTAGTGACAAAGATTTTTGTTAGTATCATATATACATCATATTAACGGTTCCCATTATGGAAATATGTTTTAAAATCCATCTACCAAATCTTATATTCATGGTAAGATGTTATGGAAAGTTAAATTATGATATATTATAACTTAGGAACTATAGACGAGGTTTCATCATAGTTTATTCCCTGACACTATTTAATTTTTT
The DNA here is from genome assembly GCA_963277665.1 of Viscum album. NCBI lineage: Eukaryota > Viridiplantae > Streptophyta > Magnoliopsida > Santalales > Viscaceae > Viscum > Viscum album. The sequence continues at coordinate 169,357,553 of OY728150.1, read as the reverse complement.
TTGCATTTATTCATTTCTTATTGTTATGAAATTGTTTATCCATGTCTAGTCACATCCTGAAATACCATTTAAAGCTAATAAAATTTATATCCACCATAGGATATACCAAATATAAAAACTTGTTTTTGAAAGATCAATTAAATTTCATAATTTATGGATTATTTCCATTAAGAAGATTCCATTACATGTGTTCTATATTAATCAGTTATAAGATCATTATTACCATCTAATAACGAGTCACCATCTTTAGTGACTAGAAAGTCTTATATTTTCTATTCTATAACTTCTCTTGTACTCCAATGTAATACTTGTGTCTCTGGAACATCCAATTCCATGGGGAATTTTGGAATATATTAATTTTCCAATGTGTATCTTGATCCATAAATTATTTAATGTCTATCACACTCCCACTATACTTTTTGGTCATATGTACCAATTCAAAAAATAAGAGACATCTATTAACCACAAAATTCTTTTTAGATGGGATGTATTTATAATATACATAGGATTTAATATGATACCATAAAAATAATAACATAGTTCCTTGGAGAGTATAATTGTTTCAAAATGAAGACTCAACATAATCTTCCCAACACCACACATGTACATTTGACAACACAAGTATATTTACTCTACATAATTCAAATGGAACACAATTTTTAATTTATTTTCCACTCGGTTTAATTGGTATACTGTTTTACCTAATTCATATCCACAAAAGGATAATGGAATAATTCCATGAATCCTCATTGATCCAACCATTTTAGGAAAGGACTGGTTCCTCCAATCACATTCACCATTCTATTATAGTTTAGAAGGAATACTGAGTTGGGGACATATCCAAAAACTCTTTTATATAATAAATGAATACATGGTTAAAATATTATCACCCATAATAAAAATATAGTTTTTATTGTCTTACCAAAATGAATCTCATCTTAATTCATGTATTCATTAAATTTCCCAATAGAATCCCACTAATACATCATTATGTAGGCATATCACTATATACATAAGATATAAATACATTTTTATAGTATTAGTATCCAACCCATGATGTAATTGGAAATTGTCAACACACATTTGTATACTCCCACTCTAAAATACCTATGGACTTTTCACCAATCTTATTATATTTTTGTTTTTTTTTCATTTTACCTTGATGGAAATCATGACATATACCAAGTGGTTTTAGTTAAAAAGAACTTAAAAATATGTCTTGGAATAATGATGTCTTTTGATTTTAATTTATATAAACTAGTTAATGACTCCAAATATGGGTGTCATATGAGTCATATTATCCATATTCATTATTGATTTCAATTACTTTTTTTTGTGTAATGTAAGACATAATGAATGTTTTTAAAAATTTCTTCATGAGTGAAAATGCGGTCTTTGTAAATGAAGAAACTTTAACTTACAAGTATGAAAATAAATAAATTTTTGTGAAGACTAGATATTGAAATAATTTTTTTTTAAAATTTTTGACCATAAAAAAATTATTTAAAATCATTATCATTCTAGAAAGTAATGTGTAGTTATATTCTATAATAGCTACATGAGTGTTCTTAGCCCAGTTATCAGATCGTAGATACACCTCACATTGTAATCCTTTTATAAATATTCATAGTTCCTAAAAATGGAAACAAATATTATCACCAAATATTTAATCCAATAACTAATTTATTTCATTATATAATGAATGCGACAATAACCTCCCCATGATTATCTTCCATTACATTGTCCATTTTACAAAATCTGTTCTTTCCACACTCAAAATAGATGGCATCCTGCTCTATTTAATTCTCCATGATATTTCAGTTTATTGAAAGTATATTTGAGAAAATTTATACTTTGAGTTAGTCTTAGATCACTACACCCATCTCTCCTTCCATTCAGTATAATTATTGATGTATTTTCACACTTCACATCAGTTTCAACTTGGTAAATACGTGTGAGGAGATGCGAGAGATACATATCAAGGATTTTCTTATTATAATTTGTAAAAATATATATAGAAACACTGAGTATGTAATTAGGGGGTGATTGGTGTGATATTAATTAGGTAGTTTAAACCCAATGATCTCAGGATGATCAATAAATGAAATCATCCTGACTATGTGATGTGTATCTGATGCTCCCTCTCGATGCTTTCTCCTGAAGAGTTAATTGATGTTCTTAGTGTACTCATTTCCATATCTATAAACATAAACACCATATATATTCTTTAGTTTTCTATATTATTTTATTCTCTCTTGGTATTTTATGAGTTCATCAGACAAATACAATAATATAAAAACTATAAATCTAGCTCTTTATCAAATAGTGTTTTAATAGAAAATGAAATCTTCATCATCAACCTCATATGAAAAAAAATCCTGAATTTGGTTTTTATATGTCATTATTTTCCTAACCCGATATCTTTAGATGAGATATATCTTATATTGATCATATGTAATACTACTTGGACACTGAAGGCTAGAAATAAATTCCAAGGCATTAACTAAAATGAGAGGGCTATTTTTTTCATAAATAAAAAACAATAACTAACTAAAATGATGTTACATAATATGATGCATAAAGGAGAACCAATAGAACTAAATATCCAAATAATTTAACATTATCAGTGTATCATTAGAAATTATAAAAAATAGGAAAATATAGGTCTAATGACATTCCAGAAACAAGGAACCAAAGTAGAGCCGCTTTAGATTCTAACATTCCACTAACTCACAAGCTTCATCTCACGTATACTATTAAAGTGGTGTCACAATGCTCCATTATAAGTATAAAACTATCCCAATATAAATATCATGATATAAAATATCTACATTCACAAAAAGTACATATTTTTGTATAGAGTATACAAACCTAGTAGGGAATTCACTCAAAGCATCCCACACGAACCATTAAGACCAAAACAAGCTGGAACAATTTATGTAAAACAAGTAGGTGTATGAAATTGTTAAAATTAAAATTTCATATTAAATAATGTAATAGTAATATAAAAAATTAATTATTTGATAAATTTAAAACAATTTTCAATTATCAAATAGATTCATAAAATAAACATTTTTTATAAGCATCATTTATGTTCTTTGTTATTTGAAAACCCATTATAATTACCCATATACACACTCACATGAATCCAAGGTGAAATTATGAATACTAATGAGTGGTAAATCTTATTCCATACTAAGTCATAACTTGTTGATGAATATACATGACATAATTATAATATTCATCCAAGATCATATCATATATATCCTCTTACAATGAAATCATGAATACATCATGTCCCATTTATTAAATAGCCTCTCCAAAAAAATATTTCTTTCAAAGATTTTACTTTTATGTATTTTGAAAAACATGGTGTGAAAATCTATACAAAACCATGATTTGAAAAAAATAAAAGAAGGTATAATTCCAAAATGATTTCTTCAAGGGGGTTTTTAATGAAATAATAAGAAATAGTTTTATAAAACCAAATCCTCCAGTTATTAAAAAATGTTAGGGGGAGAATCCACCTACCTCAAATGAGTTCCGTTTATGGAGAAAAAGACCATGATATTGGTAGATCTTCATTCCTTTTAATGTTACATTTATTTAATGATTCTACAGAGTAGGATCTATTTGATTCAAAAAATAATGGAAGAAGATCACCAAAATCACCTAGAGGATAATTGATGCTCAAGATCATATGCAAATGGAGAAATAGTGATTATATTTGGGGATTTGTTCTGGGTATTTATTCTCTTATTTAATTAATTTCATCACAGTATTTTGATATAGGGTTTACAAAACCATGTTCCAACCATTCGGATTCCACTACCTCAAAACTCTAAGCTCACATGGTTTATGTATAGTTTGAAAAACCATGTTCCAATCATGAGAAAAAACTCTATCACATGTCACACAATTACCCTGGGAATCATCAAATTTTACCTTAACTGGGGACCGACTGGGTACCTCCTTATGCATCTCCTCATCACAATTCAATATTACCCCAGAAGATATCATGGTTCCTCCTCACCATTCACCAACCATGCACCTTCATAAATACTTCAAAAACTCACAAAAAACATCTATAAACATGTCAAGGGTAGGACCAACCAAACCATAGCTTAAAAAAAAGAGAAAAAATAAATTCAAATCAGAGGTGGATAGTGTTACATTCTCCCCAATATTGTGATTTACATCCACCTATATCTATGAGATAGTTTTAAAAGTGAATACTGTTAAACCACCAGTCCACTAATATTGTAACTCACAAATATATTTAAAGTGTAAGATCATATTATATTGGGTAAATTAAATGAAAAAACAATTTTAGAATATAATTTAACACCCAAAAACCTTGTGATCTATTTATTTTTTTAAAAATTCATTCCCATCAAAAGATTTCAATGTACATAACATCATGTTTTATTGAAACCTGATACTTTATTAAAAAATTATTATTTAAAGATAACCGTTATAACTTAGGAGTTAACAGAGGGGTATGAATAGTGATAAATAAATTATAAATATTATAAGGTTTATACATGTATAAAATAAATTCATTGGATATCTGTGGATTATCAATAAAATAATAATAATTTTAAAGAAAATGAATTTTTTTAAATTTTATTTTCCAAATGGCTGTTTAGTCACTCTTTGAAGAAATAATTTCAAATTAATTTTTAATTTTAATTGAAAAAATAAAAATTATTTTTTAAAAATATAGGCCAATATTATATTTGGGTGAATTTTTGAATCTTTTTTAAAAGGATTAATTTTTTTTATCAATATTGAAAAATAATGATTTTTATTGGAACGTACCTTTTGTTCTAATTATATATAATGTTAAATTATATGTGAAAACAGGGTTCAAGTCAAATTACTTCAATTATATTACAATTTAACTAATTTATGTCAATTTAATAAATTTTAAATTGAATTCTCACATTAAAAAATATTAAATGTTTGAGTGTTTTTCTTCAAAACATCATGTTTTTCACTTACCTTTGGGTTTAATTTTATATTGAATTCTCTCACATGGTTGAATTTAATTTGTAAAAATAGATTATTTATTTGGAATAAGAATAATTTATAATATCCAATAATTTAAACTAAATTTTTGAACTTAATGAATATTGAAAGTAGTAAAAAATTAATTACCATAGTTAAGGTAAAAATTATTTTATCATGTGTAAATTAAGAATATAAGTGATAAAAAAGACTTAAAGATTATAGAAAACAAATTTTATACCCATATTTATACATTATAGCCTATATGGTTGTAAATGTTCCAATTTTGGAGGCTTGTGGCATCATAAAAAAATTGGTATCACTTTTACATTTGAAAGATTCAAAGTCTATCATCTCCCTAACTTCTGAAAGTCAACCCACTAACCTCTCATATTCACACATCAAAATCCGATTTTTTAATTAAATTACTACAAAAATAAATTAATTATTCCTTTACAAGAATATTATATACATTTTTTTATTATAAATTCAATATCGAAATGATTTAGTTATAAACCTAAAGTGGTTCTCCAAAGATGAGCTAAAATCTATAACACATGTAGTTATTTGACATCATCATCCACCACATTCAATAATTAATCATATATAATTATATAATAACAAAAATTTAAACTATAAAATGGAATTTTATTATTTTAATTTCATGACCTATATCCATCCCCTCTGCCATCAAATTGGAAATGAAACCGTTGATTGTGTGAACGGTGTACTACTGCCACACGAACCGATGTAATTCATTTTCCATCACAACCATCAAAGGTTGGATATAATGATAGATTTAATATATATATATATATATTATCTGTAAAATTATTAAACTTTTTTAATTATTAAATCACATATAGCATCTTATTTTCCATTATGCGGGGGATACAATAATGTTTCTCTGTTTTACGGTGGACTTCTACCTCACAAAAGAGATGTGATTTGTTTTTAGATTTCAATTTAGAAGGATAGTTGTCAGGATAAAGATAACGAATATAATTGATATTGATGATCTTATAGTAGTTCTGAAAAAAAATGTAACACCTATCTTCCTATCTTCCAATCCATTAGATAATAGTAACTTCACTCATGTGTATGTGTGGACTACCGCGTCGACATGGAGATATGAATTTTTTTCACTTTGGTTTTAAATGGATGTAAATAAGGATGGATTTATTAATTTAAATTATATATATAATAATAATAATTATTATTCTTTATACATGAATGAATATTTATTTTCATTTCTTCCAATCCATTGAGAAAAATGGATACAATATTTATGTGTACGTACAACCTACCTACTTCACGAAAAATTAAATCCATATTCCATCTCTAACTTTTATAGATTACTTTACATAAAAATATAATTAATATATATTATGTTTATATAGTCTTAAAATTATATAGATGATATATCTATGATCACAATGAAATGGCCAAAACTACCAAACTAAAACATATATGAAAAATGAAGTAGTAATAATATAAAACATTGATTTTTACACTGAATTGTCAATAAATAGGTGATAAAAGATTACAAATAAGTCATATTTGTTTAAAGATATATAATAATGTCCCTTTAACTAAATTATATTAAACATAATTTTTTTATACAATAGGTTTATACACATATGAAGGAAGTATAACCTAATGTAAGGGTTTCTCGTCTCACATTTACTTCTAGGAGACATACACTATATTCACCACTTATTCCTTTGTGTGGTGTATATAATACCAATAATTAACTTTTATATCACGAATATATTTATTTTTAGGATATTTAAAATTTAATATGATGTTATTTATTCCATGGGGCTTATGGTTCAAGAGTTACCAAAGTGGAAATGGTTTATTACACATTCTCATTTTTATTTGGGATTTTATTTCTTTAAGTCTGTATAGAGGGAATTATTATTAATTTAGATCATAAAACAAATATATTTCATTATCCTATAATAATTGATAATACATTCATGTAATAATACAATTTTACTAATATATCATACTCCATATTATTGAGATAATATTTTTATGAAAAGCTTACTTTATTTTGTTCTTAGATCGAAAATCATTTTTCATCAAAATCCAAGTATTCTAAAAAAGTTTCAAAAAATTATTTTAACATTATCTAAATGATATATTATAGAAATTATTACCCATGTTTTATTTTTTAAATTTTTTATGAATGGAATATTCATGTCTTGTTCTAAACAAGACCAATTTGGAATTTATAAAAAATGTGAAAGGAATCATTGTTTTTACATGTATGACACGCACATAATTTATACCATAATGAAAAAACATTTTAAATACATATTTATCAGTTTCAATGATCTTTTTTGAAAAAAATGATTTTAATTTTTTTTGAACATTTAGTTTAAAAAATATTTTCGATTTAAAAATTATATTTTCCTCAAGAATGTTTCAATTTAATGTTTATGGTATTTGAATTTGTCACTGATATAAACCATTTATTGTAATTATGATCCTCTAGTGATATGATTTATTAATAACATAATTATTATTTATTTGGATTTTTTATAAAGAATTTTATTTAAGATAAGAAAATTTCTTAGCATTCAATTTATTTCTCTCGATGGTTTATGATTATGTTTTATTTGATTAGGGTAAGTATTAACATTTGATATTGTATTTTTTTAGTATGATTTTTTTTACTATGTTTCACCACATTAAAATAATTAATTCATAGAACTTATTAATTTATAGGTGGGTCTTTGTTATAGATAGACCCTCAATGCATTGATAGGTCTCACAAGATAATTTGTTTTGCTAAATTAGACATGTTTCTACAAAACGATTTAAAATTTCATCTGAAAGGTATTGATAGTATGTTTCAGATATCCAATATTATAAAATCCCTTATTATGGGATTGTTTATTGATGTCCTTTTAATTATTTTATTATTTATAATATCAATGGAAAAGTTATGAGCTCATGGGATTATTTATATGGATCTATTTTGTAATCATTTATTCCTTCCACATTACACTCATTTCATTGTTTGAATAGACTGTTTTTAGTTATTTAAACTTCCATAATGGTTATTAGTATTTAATTATGAATTATTCTAATTCCTTAGTACCTTTTTTATGAATATGATATCACCCCATTCTTATGTTTTATTTTTTCTAGGATACAAGGAAGTGTTTTTTGATTTATATATAGGGATATGCTATGGGGAGTAATAACATACTCAAAGAAAACACTTTTTGTATTTTATTTAGTTCAATTTTTTTTAAATTGAAGTATATATATATTTTACCAAGACTAATAATCTATTTGGTATTTTCAGATGATTTTAATTGTACCCACTTCAAATGAAATATAGTTTATATCAGCTCCATGTTACTGGGGTTAGGATCCTTACAGTTTGTATTATATGATGTTTAGTAGAATCCCTGGAAACTAAAATTATGAAAACCTATATAAGGAAATATATCCAAATGAGTTACATTAAAGACAATACTACGTATATGATAAATTCTTAGAGTTTGGGTAAGGTATAGTTTTTTTGGTTTTCCAAGAAATACATTTCTATCTGCATTCTAAAAGTGGATATGGTTCATGAATAGATGGGCCCAGGGGTAACAACATCCAAAATGTCATTTCTTGCTTGAATCGAGTGTTGACTACTACACGATAATGGGCTTTACTGATAATATTTTTTAACCATATCCATGGAAATGGTTTGATTAATTCACAATTTCATTATAAACCATTATGAAGGATTTTAATATATTTTATGTCTTGAAAACATTTCCAATGAAAAAATGTTTATGATTATGATATTTTCCATGAATATATATTCAATGTTTATAATTTATCTCACAATTATTGCTATTGTACATTATATTTGGAAAATATTATGATATGATTGAAAGTATTCTATTTTTCCAAAAATGGTTCCTAGTGGAATGAATAGGCACTGTTCAATGCACATACCCCATATAAGGATTATCCACATGAGAAATACAATGAAGCTAGAGATAGATATGTATCTATAAATAATTAAATTATAACCACATTGGGGTAGCAGACTTAAGTTAGGAGAAAAAATGTTTCTTTTTTGAAGAAGATTTTTTGATCCAATAAATGGTGTTACAATATTAGACTACTTTATGCTTATACATCCTCCACCATTAAATAGGACTGAAAATCTGTTTGTAGATGAGAAAAACATAAGTTAGATATAAATAATATTTAATTCCCTTCGAAGTAAAAAATGTGAAAAGTTTTTTCATGGAAGTTTATCATCTATCAATATATGTGGATCAATTTTTATCATTGATTCAAAAAAATAAGGATAACGATGAAAAAACATAGAATAAAAGAATTTTCTGTTACTCTTCATAGAAAATTATTTTCCACACAAGTAATGAGATAAAATGGGGTAAGCATTATTTAGTCTAAGAAAAAAGGAAGATTTAAATATAGCTATGTTTGAATCCAAATTTTACAAGGTTATCCAGGAATGTTACAGACTACATATGTAATCAAATGAGAATGATTGATGGTTTATTTGAGGGGTTAAAGAAATTAATTTATATGGAATCAGTCTCATAAATTCTTCTATAATATGAGGGAAACAATATCTTGTTATATATATATTGGGAAATAATTATCCATGCCTTATAGATTCTATAGGAAGTAAGAGAAGAAGAGGATGACTACAAAAAGGAAAAATAAAGGGAAGAAATGGAAAATGATCTTTCTTCATGTGATATTTATAAAAAGAAATAACTTGGTAATTTCTTGAATGAAATTATATATTTATAATAGTATATACAGAAAGATCACTATGATCATGATTCCAAGAAAAATAAATATGTTTCCAATATTCAATGGTCCAACTCTAAGGAGATGTGGCACTACAAAAATGAATTCCCAAAGAAATAAAGGAATAAACCTCCAAAGATGATATGGGATGAATGTAAATACGATGCCATTACTATATATAAAGAGGAATAATCTTTTTGATTTTTTGGATATAATAATTAATTTAGAGTAGTATTATTATGATTTATATTATTGTAATAACAATATTTAAATGTAATAGGATTGTATTGTAATACTTTTTCTTTATGTATTTGAGACCATATATTGAATAATACCAATGACCAGGAAATGTGATTTAGTGTAGAGTTTAATATCTTTGAAAACACATGATTGAGTTAAGATAAAAATTATTATGTTCTATATGTTGAGATAATTATGATAAAGAGACATTTATGTGGTAGTATTTGTGACAAATAAATTTGATAGTGATTTGATGGTTTACACTATATTTTCTTAATTTTATTACATGTTTGGATTTATTGAATTTATTTGAAAACATGATATTTTATTTTTGGAATCATTCATATTATAATTATGATTTTATGGTGCTGAAGGTATTCAAATATTAATAATGTGGTAATAAGGGACAATTTATATTTACTGTGGCATATAATAATGATTTATTGACTACCCTTCGATATTTTTAGACAGTTAATTTGGACCAACATATTTTTGATGAGTCTTAATGAAAAATATACATGTAATGAATCAAGATTAACATCGGGTGATATTAGATAAATTATGATAACCATTTAGTTTTTTGAAAATATCCAGAGATTGGAATAATTACTTTTTGTCTTTTATTGATATAATGATATGTAAAATGTAAATTTTAGTGATTTAGGCATGAAAAATTTCTTATTCGATATTCATTTAGTAGGGTAAGACATGAATTTGGAATGGATTACATCACAACCAAAGGATGAAATTTTATTTATATTTCATGTTCTTCTCTATCAAAATCATATAATAATTCCTCAAATGATGGAAAAGTTCTTATAACGACAATTTTACCCATGTACCAGAATTTTTGATGAATTATATTGTCCTTTAACTCATTAGATATTTATGTATTTTTGTTATAAAAATTTATAAATTGTTCACATTCTTGTGAAAAATTATCTTTATCACTGTCCATAATTATTTACACTTTTCTTTGTTGTCTTTATCTTAATTTCTCACTAATGATATCCTATATGGAAACCTTGTAATGAGTTATTCTGGATTGCCTTCACAGTTCTCTTTATCTCTAATCATGAAAAATTTTTATTACACCTTTTTACAAATTGGATTTCATATAAAGGTAATTTTAGATTTTTTACCCTTTATTATTGATAGCATTATTAAATTACGATTACATAATATATTTATGGGGGTAGAATGAAAAACCTTGATATTTTAAAAGAGAAGCATCATATTCGATAACATATATGACTAGAAGTGCCATGATTAGAAGATAATGAATCTTCCTAAGACATTATGATAAATTTAATTTTAAATAAATTCAATCTATTCAATAGAAGAAAATGCACCCAACATCGGGTTTGAATTAAACATGATACTATATTAAAATATTCTTATATAAACATTACTATTATAACCTTGCTATTATGTTTGTGGGTAGGAATAATACTACATTAAGTTTAATAATTATATTATATATATAGTATAAAATAAAATCAATTGATATATATTGATTATAAATAAACTAAGAAAAATTTGATAGAAAAAGTAATGTAATTTGTAAAATTGTATTTTCCAAAAAGGCGGTTTAGTCACACTTTCAGACATAATTTAAATTTAATTTTCACATATTTTTGTGAATTTTATTTGAAAAAAATAATTTTTTTAAAATATACTTTTCCAAATTATCATTATGTGAATGTTTAACAATTTTTTGGAATGATTAATATTTAGATGAATATTTAAAATATTTTTTTTAAACTGAATTTTCATTTAAATAACATAAAAAGTTAAATAATATTTTCAATATTTATAAAAGTAAAATAACCTTAATTTTATTGTAATTTAACAAATTTTTTTCATTTTAATAATTTTCATAATGTATTCTAAAATAATTACATTTTAAACTATTGAATGTTTTTATTCAGAAAACCAGTTTTTTTCAATGTGCCTTATGGTTTAGTATTAATTTGAAATCTTACACTTTGATGAAATGAATTTTAAAATATATATTCTATATTTGGAATCCTAATAATTTATATAATATAACAAGTTGAACTTAATCATTTACCATAATGAATATTTAAAATAGTGAAAAATTAATTACTATGTATAAGGTAAAAATTCATTTATTTGGGCTTAAACTAACAATATAAGGGATAAAAATGTTCAAAAACTTTTCCAGAACACATTTTCATGATATATTTTGACCTTTATATCTATTAGTATCTACAATTAACCGATTTAGAGTCTTTTGGCATGCAAAAAATATTTGTATCACGTTTTCATTTAATAAATTCAATGTGTATCCTATCCCTATTATAAGATAACACCATCTAAAACTATTTAGATCATTCAATACCTACAAAAATAGGTTTTTTATTTATATCCCAACATTCTAGAGACTATTGTTTTATCAAAAATCTAGTCTAGAAATGATATACATATTTAAATATAAAGTGGTTCTCCAAAGAATAGGTAAAATCTATAATGCATGTATTTGTTTTATTTATTCCCCCACATCCTTAAAATAATATTCATCTACACTAATATAACAACACTAGTGTCTCATATATATTGATATTGTATTATTTTATGGTCATTTTTACGACCCATAATTTGTTTGATATTCTTTTCCCGAATAAATGTTTGTTACCTATTATATAATATCATACACATGAAAAAGAATGAGAACGAAACATAATTTTATCACTTTAAACATTATTATTACATTAGTCAAATATGAAACCAATTAAAATCCAAAACATTACAAATAAAAAAACATGAAATAAAATAGAAAAATTTGGAAAGTAAGGATCTCCCCAATATACTAGAATCATCACTCCAGAAGAAAATTCAATAGATATAAACCAAAATATGATTAAATCAATTTACATATTACTAAAATAAAAATTTGTCACTAATATAAAATGTAGTGAATTTTGAGTGAAAAAATGATGTTGTATTTATAGGGTATAATATGAAATGTGACCACTGGGATTTGACCATTGGTCGCATATGACCATAGGTCAATATAATCATTGTAAACTATACACTTTGTCTATAATTTGACCAATATGATTAGTGTTTATAAGTATAATAGAAAAGGTATAAATAATACAGATTGGAGAATCGATAACCTCTACCATTAGAGTCGTGTAATTTAAAGCCCATTTGTTAGAACATGGGAGGGTGGTATCGTCACTAGGTTTCTCTATTAACCATGAAAAATCTGAGATTTAACAAGTAAATGTTGAACCAATTTTTCTATAAGTCATGTTAAAATTACTGAAGATTAGCATTATTCAATGTTAACTGAGCCACCCCATGAAACTACCATCATCATTTAACTTACCCTTAGGGTGTATGTGGGTATGATAAGGGATTATATTTCCATATTTCTGTTTAAATTACTTTTTATAAGTAAAATTTATATTCCATAAATGGAATTCTAAGAATAATTTTTCTTAATAAAACTTATTTTTAATCGAGGTGAATTTGACAAATTGATTTTTGGACGCAAATGAAGTGTACTGCTTTTGGAAAATATATATAATTTTCTAATAAACTAAATTATTATAAATAATAATTTTTAATAAAAAAATTATTTTCAAACACTCTAAAAAATGTGTAAAATAATTTTATAATGGTGTTGGAAATTTATTATAAGTTTTAGAAATTTGTCTCTACCTTAAAAAATACTATTTATAAATTAATAAGGTTTATGATATTTGAATGTGAAAAATCACACAATTATAAAATTATTATGGAAAAATAAACACTATATTTTTAATCCACACATTGAAATTTGGTTACAGTGAATTTATGAGAATTTTATAAAATACTAATTTTTTAGTGAATTGTAAAAAATACAGTTTTAGGTTTTCGTTAAATTTTATGGCATCATAATTATGTCATAATTATGTAATAATTAATTAAAAAATATATATGACTGAAAATATCAAATTTTTTTAATATAAGTTATTTTAATAGATTTTATTCAATTTCCAATACTATATGTTACTTTTCAGAGTCTAAAAAGACAAATTTGACTATTTAAAACATTAAGTTATATAATATTTACTCTTTCATACAAGAAGATTTATTAAAAATTGTTTTTAGTTATTGTGGATAAAAATAACTCAAAATGCGACCCAAATGTCAAAAACCATGTCAAAAACCATTGTTAGGCCAAGGGTTTTTTTATTTTCCTCAACCTAGTATTCCAGGCCTTATATTTGGGAATTATTGAATAATTTATCCACTTTTTCTATAAATACCCTTCCATTTATCAAGTTCAATTCAATCCCAAACGTTAATTCATGATATTCAGGTTATTGATCCTCCCATAGAGTCCCCCATGTTTTCCTGAAGCTCCCAATTTTCAATCCTCATGTTCTAAGAAAAAGACATTAATGTAAGGAAAATCTTCACTTTTCTTTTCCATTCATGTTCCCTTTCCATGTGCTATGTATTATAATATCATAACCACATTCATTTTTTCACATTATATTATCAAATACTATAAGAAGAGTATTGTTTAAGGATATAAAATTTTCCCCTCTAATTTTACCATATTCGAAAACCATGTTTTATACCCACCATGCTGTCAAATTTACTTATCAAATTTACATCTTTTACATGATCAATTATCTTTATCTTTTTTATTTGAGTATGCTTCCCTATTTTATTTTAAATTGTTATTAATCTATATTTTGGAATAAATTTTTTAATTCAAGTTTTTTAATATTTGAAACCCAAAGTTCCTTTCATGGGTAAAAAATTATCCAATGATCTTGTATTTAAGAATGGTTTAATGCTAAGATTTTGATTTTAAACATGTTTATTATCCTCCAAAGGTAATTAATGAAATTATTTTTTATGATCTATGTGGATCACATGATATTAATATCCATAAAGAGTGTTCGCTGATAGTGATTAAATGAATTATTTAAAGAATTTATTATCTGAAGATGACATGTTTTATGATACCTTGGGGAATAACCTTGGAAATTTCTATTTATAGAACCATGGTGATATAACATAGTGAAATGATTATGAATGTATCATTTAAAAATTTAAGCCACATTTCTAGGTAAAGAATCATTTTCAAATTATTATGATTTGTCTCTTCCATATGCCTTATGGTAATTCCAAATCTTCTTTTGAGTATGTCTCATGATCACATGCTTTTGGTCACCCTTTCTTATTTACTTAATGGGATTTTGGCTCACCCCGTTACTTAGATGTATGTCTAAATGATATGATATATAGTAAGTGTAACTTAGGGTGAACCCAAGAAGATTTCATTCAAAGGGATTTAGTGGTATGTTTTATGTCTTCATATATTATGTACCATATTTTTATGAAACTAAACATTATAACATACTCTGTTTGTACCATGTAATGAAAAGTTATTTAATAAAAGGCATGATTCTATAATTTTTATAAAATAATTGTTTAGTTATTTTTTAGAAATTAGTACTTTAAATCATTAGGAAGAACTATAGGTAAATTTATAGATATAGAAAGAAATCCAATAATTTTTTTAAGTATTAAATAATTAGTTTCCAATCAAATACATACCATCCTAGGTAATGTGGATGCGGATTCAGTACAGATAAACATTGGTGTAATAACTGAAAACACTACTTTGAGGTAGACTTAAACAAGAACTAGTGCATAAAAACTGGCTTTCTTGCACATGTGGTTTGATACTCATTTGGGATATGTTTGGTTAATTGAAAGGATTTTATGAAACTTTATGAAGTATATATATAAAATATAATTATTATTAAAATATTTTAATAACCTCTTTAAGTGTGAATTTTTTGTATATAAAATCCCATTATAATTATAAAATTTATAAAAGTAAAAAATTTATCAGTATGTTTTTCTTCTTTTAGGGAAATTCTGTGAAATAGGAGGAAACACGTTAATAATGAGTGCAATATATGATGAATTGACGATGAGCATAAGGAATCCAGAATGAAAAACTTCATGAGAATTATGGACCAATTAACTTGAGTAGAAAATAAAAACTTGAATCAAGTCAAGATAATGGATTCACCTTAAAGGGAACAATTTCCAATGACTCCATCACGTGTCAATGACCACCTTCATTTAGTTGATCTACCGACCCATTTATTTCAAAATAATGGATATGACCTATAGATATTAACTTTTATATACTCCATTCTCTGCTAAATAGAATGCAACCATAGAAATATATTTGTTATAAAGAGAAAATGATTAGTGGTAAAAACTGATTAATCACATTATTCTAAGAAGTAAGATCAATTTTTTTGATTAGGAAGAGTTAGGAGGAATATTTCTCAAAACCTATATCAACTGTCCAATGAAAATGAAAATATAGAAGGAATTCCTTGAATAGAAATAGAATAAAAATGAATTGGTGGGTTGTTATGTGATGAAAATAATACGACATTCTGAACACACCTTAGATTTTTTATGGATCGGAAGGGAAAGGTTAATGTATTATTTATTAGACTAAGAACCCATATGTGGATTAATTATGAAAATAAAGATAATAAAATCTATAAAGAGATATTTTGGAGTGATATGAAAGCTGACATAGGGTATGGAATTATAGAGTGGTCCCATATGTTGAATTAGAAGAAGATATAAATGGTGAAAAAAATTAAAAGAAATTTTATCATAGAAGTGGTGGAAAGAAATTGAAAATTCCCACATGTAAAAAATGTGGGAATTTTCAATCATGGGACTTCTTGATTTGGAGTGGAATGTGGTAAAAGGGAAAAAGTGATGATCATATATCTCAGAACTATCATGGTGAGGTGAAGCCTCAAATTTTAAACATTAATGAAAAAGAGATGATGGTGCATTACCAATAAAAAGATCAATGCTTCATGTGTGGATGACTTGGGAACTTTTCTTGGGTTCGTCCTCAAGAAAAATGAAAAGGTGATTTCTTATGAATCTATATAGTAAAATCATCATGATTACAATCATCCAATGCCAGGCTAGGAGGTACCAGCCATTGTTTTTTCTATAGAAAATAATGACACACTATCTTTATGGGGAGAATTGTGAAATAAAAAAAAACCTCCAAATTTTGAAGAATATTTTTAAAAAGGAATTTATCATGATTAAAAAGATAAAGTAGGAACTTCTTAATGATTATGATTGTTCAATTAATTATCATACTATAAGAGAAAACAAGGTTATTGATGCACAAAGAAAGAAAGGCCTTATTGTTTTAGGAATGATGACCATTTAAGGAAATTAATTAACTATAGAACTGGTAAATTTTGAAAATCGAATCATGGGGGATGAGACTTCATCAAATACATCATAAATTATATTTAAACTCTAATTACTAAATAGTATCAAGTGTTCTCAAATATAATATCATTTATTAAAAAAGAATATAGGGGTTGTCAAGAATATGAGGTTTCATGAGTTCAATATTGATCAAGAATGTGTACTAAAATTTCATACTAGTATATGTGTCCCATAAATCCTATAGATAAATAATGGATGAAGATCATATCTCCACATTATATATACTTAATTGAAGTACATAAATGTATAGGGAAAATTGTGATCATTTTTTGTGGGACAACATAAAAAAGGACATTTCCAACTACACTACATGGTTCTTGGTATGTTAGAAAGTGAATAAAGAGGGGAAAATTACTAAATGGGTATTTTAACCACTACCCATACCATCATAGAGTGGGAAAATATAATTATGGACTTCATCACTGGTCTCCCTAGAACATACAGGGGAAAAATTTTGATATGGTTTATAATGGATCGACTCACCAGGAATCGCCATTTATTCTCTATTCATGAATATTTCTCCCTTGACTAACAAACACATATATGAATAACATAAGTGGTGAGGATTCATACGGTTCAATGTTCTATCATTTCATATCATAATCCAAAGTTAAAATATAAATTATGAATAATTATTCAACATCTTATGAATACTAAATTGAATTTCTATATGGCCTATCACCCCCAAACTGATGGCTAATATAAATTGACTATTAAAAGACATGTGGAAACCATGATAACATTATAAATGGAATTTAATGGGGCATGTGATCAACAACTCTCATTAGTTGGGTTCTCATACAACAATAACTTTCAGTCGTGTTTTCAAAGGGAAGAATATAAAGCTCAATATGAAAATAAATTTAGAACCTGATATTTTTTAGATGAAGTTGGTGTGAGGAAATTTCTGGTGCCTGATCCTATAAAAGATATGACAGAAAAGGTGTATTCATCTAACAACATATAAGGGATACTCAAGGTCAGTGGAAGAGCTATGCTAAAATTCATAAAATAGACTTGTTGTTTGATGTTGGGGATATATTTTTGAATCAAACATCAATATAGAAGAGAGTCATGAAACTTCCAAAGAAATGGAATCATAGCTTTTGGTACATTGGACCCATTGAAAACCTAGATCACATAGGTGATGTGGCCTATCAACTAGTACTGCCCCCAAATCATCACTATGTTCATGATGTATTCCACGTATAACTCATGAGGATGTATATACGTGATACCTAACATGTACTAAATCCATAGATGGTACAATCGGATCATGGCCTATCATATGAGGTGAATCTGGTGAAGATCTTGTACTGTGAAGACAAGGTTCTACACAACAAGACTACTGACCTCATAAAAGTGATGTAGAGGAACTATAATTATAAAAAAGTAATGTGGGAACCTGAAGAGATAATGAGGCATAAATATCCTCCCATTTTATCAAATGAGAAAATGAGTTGAAAATTTAGGTATTAAATTTTATATGGGGGATAAATGTAACTACCAAGACTATTTTTTCTATTGAAGACTCTAATCTAATAGAAATTAACCTCACTGGTGCTAAATACACCTGGTATAGGAGGCACCACAACAAGGTTGTTGCTAGAAAATTGGATAGAGCTTTTACCAATGTTATAGCTCTTGATAAATGGGAGACCATTTCTATCATTACCCTTTCTAAGTTGAACTCTGATCATCACCCAATTCTTGTCAGTTTTCTCACCAAAAATTATAAAACTATATTTCCCTTCATATTTAAGAATGATTGATCTACAAACTCTGATTGTGTTTCATTCATTAAAAACTTTTGGAATTCTATGAATCATCATAGAGATGCCTTTGCTTGTAATATTAAATTAAAACATCTTAAGAATGACCATAAAGATTGGTGTAGGTCTAAAATTAAAGAAATTGACACTGCCATTTCCCTTCTCGAAAGCGAGCTAGCTCACATTCAAAACAATGCTACTAGATTGGATTTCACAATTGACCCCAACCTGAAATCAGTACTTCTCTAAAACTAAACTCTCTTCTCACCCTCAAGGATAACATGAGAAAACAATTTTTTTAAAAAATTGCTCTCTGATGGTTCTAGAAACACCAAATTTTATAATTACCTTAAGAGAATTCATAAAATTAGTATACCTCTTACCTTCATTTTTCATGATGACATTATTATTGACACTGAGGAGGCCATTTCCAATCATATTGTCTCATACTTTCATAATACATTCAATGGTCCAGAAGTCAACAAGGGTATTATGATCGATATCATCCCCTCTATGGTTGATGACATGGAAAATGATTATCTTTTCAGAACTCCACTAACCATGAAATAAAGGACACAGTCTTTAGTTTAAGGCCTGATAGTGCTCCTGGTTCCGATGGCTTTAATAATGCTTTTTTTTTCAACAACACTGGGATATCATACACCTAGATGTTTGTAATCTTGTTAAATATTTCTTCTCGGATGGTGTCCTCCCTCATGGTTTGAATTCTCAATTCCCTACCTTAATTCCTAAAGTGGAGAACGCTTCGGAGGTCCATCTATTTAGACGTATTTCCCTTATTAATACTTGCTATAAAATCATAACCAAGATTCTCGCTAATCGGCTTGCCCCTATATGCAAAAAAATTGTATCTTGGAACCAATTTGGTTTTATAAAGGGAAGATCCATACAAGACTGCATTTTACTTGATTCAGAATGCACCAATATTCATTTAGGAATGCAATAGGTGGAAATATTTCCATTAAACTCGACATTAGAAAAGCCTTTGACACCATTTCCTTGAGTTTCATTTTCAAAGTTCTGCAAAGCTTTGGCTTCAAAGATACTTTTATTTTGAGAATAAAAACTTTATTTAACTCTGCTTTTATTTCTAACTTGATTAATAGCTCCCCCAAGGGGTATTTTAAATGCTCTAAAAGCGTCAGACAAGGAGATCCTCTTTCAGCCATTCTGTTTGTTATTGCAGAAGACTACCTCAGTAGATTACTTACCTGACTACTCGAGCAAAGTAAACTCAAGCCCATCTAGGCTTCTAGGGACACAAATGTCCCAACCCATCTTCTTTAAGCCGATGACATAATTATTTTCCTTAATGGTGACAAAATGGAATATTCAGGTTTTAAAAACTGCTCTGTCTCACTATGAGGGGGTCTCAAGTCAAGCGATCTGCTAGAATAAATCCTTTGTCTTTTTTGGTAAAAATTTCTACCCTCACAGAAAGGTATGAATTGCCAAAAAATTAAAAATTAAAGAGGGATCCCTCCCATTAAACTACCTTTGTGTTCCTATCTTCTAGGGAAGGCCAAAATCCCTTTATTTTTCCTATATTGTTGATCAAATTATTAAACAACTCTCCACCCGGAAAGGAAAATCACTCTCTATGCCTAGTAGAATCGGTCTTGTTAAATATACCATTTTCTTTAAAATGGTTTAATCGTTGATGGTTTATAAATGTCCTGTTAACACTGTTAAAAAGCTTAATGCCTATATTAAAAATTTTGTCTGGACTGGAAGTATTCTTGAAAGAAAACTTGTTACCATCCCTTGGGACACCTGCTGTATGCCATTAGAAAAAGGTGGTCTTGGAATTAAAAATCTCAGACTCTTTAATGATGTGCTCCAAGCTAAACTCACCTAGAGGATAATTCATACCAACTCGAATGCTTTGGATATCCTTAAAAAGAGATTTCTTCACAAACATAAAAAGGGTAACTTAAATTACCTCACCTCTTCGATCTGGCCCTCTATCAAATACACATACTTCAACATTTTGAATAACTCCCAATGGATGGTCAATTCTAATTATTCAATGAATTTCTTGCTTGATTATTGGACTAGAACCCCCTAATCTCTATGCTATCTTCTAATGAAACTATTGAAAACACCAATTGTACCATTAAATATGTTATTCACTCTCACAACAGTGATATGCCTGATAACATTCTTCGCGTCATTGATAGTTATACTTTCTCCATTACTGATGATTTCCTTATCTGGGAACCTGTTAATAATGGCATCCAGGACTCAAAAAGTTACTATGAGCATAATTTCATAAACACTGACTCCATCTTTGAATGGTTGGCCTATTTTAACAAACCATGGATTAGACACTCAATATTTACACTTATTTAGAGAATTGCGCATTATAGAATTCCTACTGAAGATTGCATACAATCTCTTGGTATTCAGCTAAGCTCAAAATGTTGCTTCTACAACCAATACAGGGAAGATGCGAATAATCTCTTTCTATCTTCTGCTACAGCTTCTTCTCATTGGAATTATACTCTTGACTTATTTGGCTGCAGATGGATTCTTTATGATACTATTGGATCTCAATTAAAAAGATGTGCTCAGCAAGAGGAATCACAAAAAATCAAGAATCTGTTCCTCTTTGCCATTGCTGAGCTTCTTCATGTGATCTGGTATGATAGAAACAATAAGATTCATAAGAACTCTTTATCAAATCTTAATGCAGGTAAAGCCCGTATCCTCCTTGCGACGCGTGAGGCTGCCTCTATTCAAAAGGCTCACTGCAATAATACTATTAGAGACTTCGAGATTCATTTGAGACATCACATTGAAGGAATATTCAAGAAACCCAAACACACCTTTGAAGTATTCTGGTAGGCTCCACTTCCAGGATGGATCAAGGTGAACATTGATGGTGCCTCCAAGGGAACCCAAGCCCTGCCGGTTACGGAGCGATCTTCAGATACCATCTTGGTATATGCCATGGATGTTTTTTCACTAGTTGTGGCACTGTCTCTTTATTGGAAGCTCAAATGATGGGTGTGATCCACGCTGTCAATTATGCCCTCCAAAAAAGATTGTGGAAGATTTGGATTGAAAGTGACTCGACCATCGTCATTTGAGCAATCTGGAAGGGGATGACTCACCTTTCCTGGCCTCTCACTACTCGCTGGATGAAGTGCCTTGACACTCTTCTGCAGTTTAATCTTATCACCACACAAGTTTTTAGAGAAGCTAACAAAGCTGTTGATGCGCATGCAAACATGGGAGTTAATCAGGAGATGATGTGGATTGATGCACTCCCTCTTGATCTTTTTCAGCTTTATGACAATGATTGTAGGAAACTTCCATCCTTTCGACTCTTGTAACCTTTTTTTCTATCCTCAATAAGTTGTGCCTTGGTCTTTGACCGAAGCACTACTGTTTAAAAAAACCAAGACTATTTTTTATATTTTTTTTGTAAATAAATATTTTTTACATATTATATAATATGAAAATTGCAATAAATAAAGGGTAGCCAGCCAAATTTCATCTATTTATCAATTATCATTACTTTAGTCCTTTATGAAACCAATTAATGTGCCAAAAATTACCGCTAGAAGAAAATATAATAAAATATTACTACCAAATTAGATGAATATGGATCACCAAAATATTCTAGAATCATCGCTCCCAAAAAAGACACTATAGAAACAAAACACAATATTAATAATCCTATCAACATATTATGAAAATTTAAATATAACATTAAGTTAAATTTGAGTGTATTTTTAGTGAAAGAATGATAATGTATTTAGAGGGTATAAAGGGAAATGTGACAATTTAGATTCGACACTTTTATGAATCGTTGTCAATATGAATATTAATCAAAATGAACATTTAAGAATATACCCTTGGCTGATTATTTTACCATTATAATTAGTGTTTATATGTAGTAATAAAAAAATTGTTACCAAGAAGAGAATCAATGGCCTCAACAAGTAGATTCATTTCATTTGAATCTGATTTATTAGAAATTTGGAGCGAGGTATCATTAGTAGGGTTTTCCAATGAACATGTCCAAGATGACCATCCACAAATAATGCTTGAATGAAATTTCCTTTTTATAAGTTCATATTAATATATATTACCCCTTAGTTGATGTGAGATGAGACACCCCACAAAAATACCACCAGTATACACCTTACCTACAGGGCATATGAGGGTGTGTTATGATGATACGTTTCTAGATCAATGTTTAAATTTGTTTTTGAAAGTATAATAGTTATTTAATAAGTTATATTTTAAGAGTATATTTAGATAATAAAATAAATGTTTAATTGAGTTTAATTTGATATTTTTTGGATATAAATGAAACATAACTCTATTTCTCTAGAAAATATATAAAATTTTATAATAAAATCAAGTAATTTTAATAACATTCTTTAATAAAATAGTTGTTTTAAAAAATATAACCTATATATAAATAAAAATATAATTTTATAATGTTCTCTGAATTTTTTGTAAATGTTATAAAATTGACTATGCCGGAAAAAATAATTTTTTTAAAATATGTATGTATTCTAATATTTTAAAGTTTAAAATTTGATATTTAGAAACATATTCTATAAAAATAAATATTATATTTCAAATTATCAAGATAAAATTAGTTTTGGGTGAATTTATGATAATTTTATATAAAAATGTTATTTTTTCTTGAATATTAATAAAAATGTTCTATGATTTCGGTATATTTTAAAAAATCATATTAATATCATAATTATGTAACAGTTAACTAAACACAATAAATTACCAACAAAATATTATTTTATTAATTTTATGTATTTTAATGGAACATAATCAATTTCTAAAATTAAATGTAATTGTCTAAAGTCTCTAAAGGAAAATTTGATTTTTAAAAACACTATTTTGTGGAATATTTAGAATTCCATAGAAATATAAGAATTTATTTTTTAGGTTTTAGAAGATTAAAATAACAAAAAATTTGACCAAAATGTGAAAAAACTATGAGAAAACCCCAGGGCTTTTCAATAAAAAAAAATTCATTCTCCATAACCTAGTTTTCTAAGTACTATATTTCAAAATTATTAAACAATCATTTAATTTTTTTTAAGAATATCAACACATTTATCTATTTAATTTCACTCCCAATCCATCTTCCATTATGTTATAGTGTCTTTTACTCCAATGGGATTAGGTTTCCTCAGTCCTCCAAGGTTCCATCATCATGTATTCAGAAATACTCTTCAAGGTGAGGGAAATATTAACTTCCCTATTCCATTCAAGTTCAATTTTCTTTTGGTAAGTATTATAATTTACAAAATAAGTTCATTTTTTAAATTTATATTATCCCATTACTATAAGAAAATTATTTTATGAATTGGAGACCCTTTTCCACTCACATTTTACCATGTTCTAAAACCTTGTTTTATACCAATCATGTTGTTTAATTTACTTCCTATATTAGCATCTTTTTTATGAGAAAATATTTTTACATTATATTTGAATACTAGAACCTCTTTTAATTTTAAGGGATATTAAAATGGATTTAAAAATTAATTTTTTATTAGGGGACTCATATATATGAAACCCGCATTTCCTTTCATGTGTTAAAAATTACATATTAATCATATCTTTAAGCTATTTTTCATGTTAAATTTTTTATAGGAAACCCATTCATTATTCTTTATGAGTTATTAATGAAATGATTTATTATGATCTATATGGATCATATGAAATTAATACATATGAAGGGATCACCTTGATAGAAGTCAAAATCATTGGGTAATAAATTTAATCTCAATATTTGACATGATTTATGATACCTTGGTGAATAACCTTGGAATTTTTTAGTTATGAAACATAAGTGATAAAGCTTTGAAATATTATTATCAATTTCTAAATTAAATTTTATATCCAAATTTCAATTTTATTATTCATGGTGTTATAATTTTGTTACATTTTTTCATTACTTATTGTCATGCCTCATGTTCTAATCGATATGTCTCATGTTCACATACTTTTTTGTCTTTTTCTTATTCTCTTATTGGGCTTCATACTCACTCATATACTTTGATGTAAGTCCATGGGATATGAGATATAGTAAAATTATTTTAGTGTGAACTAATAAAGATATAATTCAACTGGATTTATATTTTTTTGTTTTCATGTATTATGCACCTCATTTCCAAGAAAGTAATCATTAAAAGATTATCTATTTGTACCATGTAATTAATATTTATGTAATTAAATGGTATTATTACATAGTAATGACCTATATCTATATAAGTTTATATAAAATGTTAAATGAAATAGTTTATCATGTGTATCGTGGACTACCAGCTCCCGAACTAATGTAATTCATTTTCTCTCACAACCTGTTGTGGATAGATACAATGATAAATTTGACACACACACACATTCACGCGGGAAAAAACACACACACAGAAACACACACACACACACACACAGAAACACATATATATTAATAGTTTACATTCTACAGGGGATACAATAACGTCACTCTTAGGTTCGGTGGACTACAACCTCACAAAGAGATGTGATTAATTTTTTCTTTACTCCTTACATGGAAGGATTAAGGATAAATTTAATCCATATATGTGATAATTATTATATATTTATACTTATTTAAATAAAATATCACATCTAACTTATTACCTTCAAATTCATTGGAAAACAATAATGTTGATCATGCATATTTGTGGACTACCGTCTTCATGTAGTGATGTGAAATGTACTTAATTTTTTACATGGATGGCAATAAAGATGAATTTTATTAGAATATATGATATATATAAGATCATAATGTCTCATTAAATGTAAATTTATATTTATTTTCCTTTAGTTTCATCAGAAGAGAAAATTGGAACAACGTTCATGTGTATGTACGACCCACGGTCTCCATGAATGGTGTAATCCTTTTTCTATCTCTAATATTTATAGATTAATGTAAATAAATACATAATGTATATATATATTATATTAATATCATTGTTAAAATTATTCATATTATGTATCCATGATAAAATTAAAATAAAAAAATTACAAAACTAAAATATAATTGAAAAATGAACCAGTTATCACCGGAAATAGTGACATTAAAAAAATTGTTAATAAAAGAGTGATAAAATAATATATGTAAATAATATATTGTATAAGATATATTATTATTATTTTTAATAAATTTATAATAAAAAAATATTTATTATACATGAGGTTCAACCACATATGAAGGAAGTCACACATGATGTTAGGGTTTCTTGTCTCACTTTTTCTTCCATGAGACATATGACACATTTACCACTTACTAATTTGTGTGTTGTATATAACATCCCTGTATAAATTTCATGTCATAAATATATTTCACTTCATGGTATTTAATGTTTCATATTTTTTTTATTTATACAATTTGGATTATTATTTAAAATTACAACATTGGTAAGGGTTTATTTTACAATCTCATCATTATTCGGGATTTTTTGTTTAAGACTCCCTTGGGGTAATGTTATTTAAATTTTTATCATAATAAAAATATATTAAATTATACTATATATATTAATAAACTATTCATTTTATAGTCCCATTACACTATTTCTTGTTAAATTTATTAATAAACTGTTTTAATGAAAATACCACTTTATTTCTCTCTTCAGTCGAAAATCTTTTTTCATCCAAACATATATTTCAAAAAAAGATTTCAAAAATGTTTTTTACATTATTGAAGTTACTTATTATTGTAATTTTTACCCCTATTTTATTTTTAATAAATATTCTGAAATAAAATTCATGTGGTTTCCAAACAAGGAATTTTTGGATTTTATCATAAATATGAATGAAATCATAGCTTGAATATAAACTAAATAAATTGAATTTTTATAGTCATGAGTATTAAATATTTTAAAAATTCCATTACAAATTTGAAATATTATTTTCAATTACAAGTTTTTTCAAAACAACTTTCTAAACTATAGTATAAAAAACATTTTCTATGAAAAAATATTATATTCCTCAAGAATGTTTAAATAAAATTTTAATGGTATTTGTATTTCTCAATGACAAAAACATATATTGTAATTATGATCCACTAGGGATATGTTGTATTAATATCTTCCTTAATATTTCAATATATGGGTTATGATCATTTATATTGATGATGTATAATTTTGTTAGCATTCACCATATTACTCTTGATGGGTTGTGATATTGTTTTTTTATTAGAGTAAGTTTTAATATTTTCTTTAATAATTATTAAATAAAAATATTTTTGTTGGTTATGTTTTACCCCTTTAATATGATGTCAAAATTTGATATAGTAATTGAGTGGTGGGACCATATTATAGATATCCTCTTGATGAAATGATTGATCTCTTGAGACAAATCAATTGGACAAACGTGATGAGAGTTTACACATAGATTTAAACTATCCTATAAACGGTCTTTACAATATGATTCAAATTTCTGAAATTAATCACTCCCCTTTTATGAAATTATTTACTGATGATTATGTAATTATTCTATGATTTAAAATATCCATGGATATATTTTATGATCATGTGGTTATTTATATGTCTTTATTATATCATCACATATTCATAACATATTATGACCAATTTATTGTTTAAATGGAATGTGTTTCGTATATTTACCTTTCAGTATTGATCATTCTTCATTAGTAATTAAATCTTTCAATGTATGGTAACCCTTAATGAGCATCTAATCTCAACCCTTTACCATGTTTTATTATCCCTAAGACGCTAGAATGTGTTTTGTGACTGATATACATTGATATTCTAAGAGGAATACTGGAATTCACAAAGAAATCTCTTTGTGCATTTTATTTTTTAAAATATATGTAGAGTTTTAGTATATATCTAGTTTTCCAAGAATACTAAACTATTTGGCCTTTCGTGATGAAATTACTTTTATCTAGTGTATATGTGAAAAATTAGACAACGAATCCCTATTTATAGTGGTGGGGTCTTTAGAATAACAGTATGCTACATCTAGATTTCCTCATCAAAACATGAATTAAATTAGAAAAGGAGTTTGTTGAATTAGCTTTAGATTTTCATTCTAGGCCCAATAAAAAAAATACAATGAGATTGGAGTAAAACCATTGAATTAAGAGAAACATGATCTAATGATATATATTATAGGAATTTTATTCACACTATAACCTTAAAGAGATAATCAAAAGTCACTCACTGCATTGACTCAAGAATTCAATGCTATTAAATAACCAAACTCATGGTAATGTTGAATAATTCTGAATGGTCTTATATAATAAAGAACACAATATTGTTACTTAACAAGGAGACAATGCCTTAACCCAATATAACTTGTGAAGATGGAATTACCCTTCAAAAAATATATCAATACACAATGTTATGAAACTAGAAAAACTATAATGAAACAAGGATAATGGCATGATGATCAATATAGTGTCACATAATGAATCTATAGATAAATATAAATCTATATGCAACCTAAGTCCAAATGTAAATCCATTATCCACCAATTCACAATGGGAAAATATGTCTCATTCAAAGATGATGATTCATGAATCATGATGAATGGTTAATGCTTACCGTTCATACTACACTTCATTCCCTTTATATTCACTATCAATCAAATAAGAATTAAAATCATTGAATCAATAATTTGATCAACACGCACCATAAAGACATCATTCTTCAGAATCATTTCAGAAAAATCTAGTGCATAGGCCACTAATAATTCCTCCAATAATGTAAAGTTATAAATAATATTTATAACAGGCCCACCATTCAATATTTAATGTTTTCTACCTTTTTTAACATCCCAAAAAACGAATGGAAAATTCTATTTATAGTTTTAGAACAAATGAAGGATCCATAATTGTATCCTAACATAAAAGAGATAATTTCGAACATTAGTTCACCCTTTATTGACTCCCCCTCAGTATGGTTTAACTTAATGGAATGAGAATAAAAATATACCCACTGCACTTGCTTTAATTTTTTCACTCATGTGAGTAACTAGATCCATCTAAAATAAAACCAAGGCCTCATTTTGAAATGTACAACCAATATAAATTTCAATGATTGACCCCATGAATCATTTTCAATCCATTATTTTACAAACCCATCACCTTGAGAGTTGTGTACTAATAAATAAACTACCTCATTGACCATGAACAAATAAACCAATGAATAAAATTACTTGGTTTGACCATACATGATACGAAATGATAAATGTACTATAAATAACCCAATATGGAACTTTATATAACCCACTGTGCACATTGGGTAAGAGTTCTCAGGGTATTAATGAAAACACCCCACTCATTAATAAATCTAATGATAAGAGAGATCATGTAAAAGTACAATGAATAACATCCAAAGAGGTTAAAAATCCTAAAATAAACTTGATTACACACACTAAAACCAGAAATTCGAGCTTGATTATTTGAAAATATGAAAGAGATTGTTCCTCACTTCTCTCAGCTACTCCTTCCTGATTAATTTGAAACCTCTATTTAAAGTGGAAGATATCATTATATGATATTGGAGTAACTATCATATTGTTTTATTAAATATGAAATTGAATTATAGGATCGCCTATGTTTCCATGGTCTTCCTTAAAGACTATATGAAGATAAACAATTCTAAAAAATCTAGTCCATGTTAATGGTAACTGATCTTGTTGAGGAATATAGATCCCAATAACGTCCACTACCCAAAATATGTTTTATTTCTCATACCACGAGACATCACACCCATTTAATTCTACTTCCCATAAACATACTACTGCCATTACAGAAAAACTACAATAACCTATATAGAAAAGAAAAGTAAAAAAAGTATTTGTAGCAAAATAAGAAGAATCACCATATATGAATAACTAAAAAAACCTATAGAGAAATTTCCCTACCAAAAAAATAATACTAGTATAAAAAACATAGAAATAATATTTTAAAATATACTACATCAAATATCATATATCTGCTATGAGAGTTTCAATAATTATATTTTTGAATCACTATAAAATTATATTACCTATTCTAACTAGCCACAATGAGGTTCTAATTCAGCAATTATATACATTATAATAGTTCCAGAAACCATGTCCATAATTCTAACACTCCAAAAAATGATTTTTTTTCATTAGGCATTTTCACTTATGAAATCCCATTTAAATACATTCTTTTAATATTTTATAAAATCCAAATAATAGTAAAATCATATATGATTTTGTTTTGTAGATGATTTTGTAAAATCAAGGAGTTTAACAATGAAACATTTGAAAAAATGTATAAAATCCGAAAAGATTTATAATTTAAAAAAATAAAATGCATTAGTTAAGAAATAAATCCCCCCTATAGTCTATTTGATGAATTGTTTATAATAATTATTTTTTAAATCCTTTATTAATCCCAAAATACAAAATTATTTTATAAAAACATTTTAGAAAATACCTTCTTTAAATCATTAGTATTATCATAAATCATTTCATAAAAATATTATAAAATTAGATATTCTAATAGAATTCTCTAATTTGGGAAAATCTTTATTATAAAAACATTAATCTTTATCCTAGATCACTTATACATAATATAGCAAATCATGAAACCACAAATATGTAATGTCAAAAGCTCTGATCATCTAATAATATAAAAAGGTTACTAAATTTATTATCAATAAACAAGTTTATTATAATTACATGATACTTAATGTTTTATAAATCTTAACCATATGATGCTACTTTCAGAAAAAATGAAAATAAGAGCATTTAAAAAATAATATACTTCTGTATATCATTCTATTATATTCCGAAAACATTTTTTTAAATCATTATATTACTAAATATGCATATTCAATTAAATAGCTAAAAAGTTATGCTCAATTAAAAATCATATACTACATCTGAATGCTCAATTAATGAAAAATTAAACATGTAAAGATAATTTATCATTAACCTGAGAATGTTCTAAAAAAACAATGACTATTTATTGAAATACGTAGGATGCACATAAAAAATTATTGAATGATCTCTTTATTAACATATAAATGTTTTATTTTATATACTAGTAATTATATCAAACATTAT
This sequence comes from Viscum album, assembly GCA_963277665.1. NCBI lineage: Eukaryota > Viridiplantae > Streptophyta > Magnoliopsida > Santalales > Viscaceae > Viscum > Viscum album. Next base: position 169,326,297 of record OY728150.1, on the reverse strand, counting down.
TTAATAATTAAATTCAGATAACTGAATAAAAAATTAATCTATTCAAATAAATTTTAAAATTGAAATTTTTAGCCACATTTCTTTGCATGGTTTCAAATCTTCTAATATAATAATAATTGGAGTTCCAAAAAAATATTTCAACAATGAAAATTATTTAACAAAAAATTCTAATATACTACTCAATTTATTTTCATTGATTTTTTACTTTGTTTTAATCATATTCTATATGCATCTAATAGTTAATGGGATAACCTCAAATCAACACATGGAATATTATGAAGATCTCAAAATATTAGGATAAAAATTTAATGAAACATTTATAAATTTTATCTATTATATAAACATGGAAACTATTGTTTAGGAGAAACCCAAAAAACAGGGAATTGTTCTTTGACAGACTCATTTGAAATTTTTTTCTTTCTATAAAATTAACATGGAATAATAATTTAAATTAATAAATTTTCTTATATTTGGAGTTATTAAAAAATTAAAGTCTTGTTTGTAACGATTTATTGTTCCATTAAATAATTAAATAAATGGTGATAAAAACACAATTATTTTAAAGTTGAACATATAATAAAGATAAAAAATATAATTCACCATGTTTTGAAAACCATTTCATCGAAACACTCATATTCCTCAATAAGTATAAATTGTTATTTCCAAAATATTTTCTATGTGACCATTTACAAATAATAAATAAATTATCCTTCCATAAAAAATTCTATCATAGTCAGAAGTCTTTTAGTACGGCATGATTCAAATCCTTAATATGTTAAACCCATGATGATGAGGTGATGAAAACCCTAAATGTGATTTAAAAAAATTTCATATCAGAATGAAGTTGGTAACGTGAAGTTATACATAAGAAGTTAATTTACAAATTTTTATGTTATAAATTTCATTCTCTGATACATTTCATCTCTTTTTCAACCATCCCAACTAAGAGAACACAATAAACTACTACCATTTGTAACAACCCCAAAAATTCATAAATGAAATTATCTTTTGAATAAATAAATGCCATATTAAATAATGTAGTAATATATAAAACAGGCACGGTATTTTGTGGCTTATTTTATAATGTTATAAAATATATCTATAGTTTTTCTTTCAAAATTAAAAGTCCATTATGAATTATAACCCTTTCTACTATAACCTTTTTATAGTGACCATTAAAATTATAATATATTGAGGGTTATGATGAAATAAAATTGATATAGAATGAACAAGATGTGTTCTTGAATAGTAAATTCATACACTATGAAACACATTTATTAGAGTGTATGTGGGAGTTTTAATCACTTGGAGTTAACCTTGATAAACCCCATGCCATTATTCGACAACTAAAACATGATCGAAGCTATTTACAAGAAAATATCAATATTATAGAGAGGACCACCCAAACCATGTTTGATTAACCACCCCAAGAAAGTACTACCATTACACACCTTACCTTTATGGTGTACAATATTATAATAATTAGTTATATATATAGATATTAGTAGTATGATGTTTCGTATATCATATTTTAAAAATTAATGACTATAATTATCATTTTTCATGATAACATTATATTTTTATAATTATAAATTATTATAGTCCTTGCGAATGTATTTTTCATAATATTATAAATATTCATATGAGAATATGTAATATTCATGTATTCTATGACTAGGACTTTATAGTTGGTATCAAAGGAAAGGTTTAGGTAACCTTTCAAAAACTCAAATGTGAAACATTTACTAAGACCCCTTATATTATTTATAGGGATATTTAAATGGATGTATCATTGGATAAACCTAAGGATTGATAGATTTAAAAGTAAATTTCATGATTAAGGGTTCATATAAGTTTATTTTTATGATTATCTAGTGTTCTCCTATGATAAGTGTTTCTCACACAATGCTTTCTGGTCGTATCCAATTAGGGGATATGGAAGGAACTGGGTTGACATTGAATATTTCACATGTGAAAAGTTTGGTTATTATACAAATCTATTTCCATATTGGAAATATAATGAATAGAGTTGGGAAGGTGGTACGATTATTGGTTATAATGTTTAAGATAAAGAGATGAAAAATATCAAGTGAATGTAATGGAATGTTCTTCTAGAATTATTGAAATTAAAGGTAAGATGCATGATTATATTGAGATATAGGAACCTTAAGACATGATTCGTATTTCATATTTGAGGAATGAGTAATTAAAGAATAAGTTTATTAATAAATAGCAATGGTTTATGAAAAATTTTGGATGATTGAAGTTTATATGTTTTCAAATTCATTGAACATGTTATATGAATCACAAAGTATAGAAGGATTTTCTACAGATGCCTTTATTTATGTAATTTCAAGAATTTTTGAAATAATTCTGACGACTAAGGTTTTTTAATGGAATGGTTACCTTAATTGAAGGTAACAAATAACATGTTCCTAAGGTTGAGAAAAGTTTATTTTATAGGGATAAAGAGATAATGATAATGATAATGTATATTTGATAGTATTTATTACCTCAAAACTAATAAAGGCTTCTCTAAAAAATTACTCTATATTATCATAGATGATGTTTAAAACATCATGGATTTTAGGAAAATAACTCGTAATCTTTGTAATAAAGAATCATAAATGTTTTCCAAATGGGTTTATGGTAATTAAGGTTATTATAATGTTTTAATAGAATTTAAGATGCTGGTATTCATATGTTTTGAATGAGAAAACCAAGATCCACTATATGATATATGTGGTATCAATGCTTATAAATTTAGAGACCTTATAACTTCTATTTTTGTTTTTTTAAATTTTTTATGGTATATAAGGTAAACCAGTCATGGAAAGAGTAATTTAAACTTAACATAATTTTTGTGATGTTAAAGTATTATTTTTTGCATATTAGCACTTATACATTTTGGATAACTTTTGATAACATTTTTCTATGATAATAACTAAATACTGACGGAATGTCTTAAGATTCAACCAATTGATCTGTTAGTACTTCAAGAGTGACAAATTCAAATTAATTTCTTTGAGTATGAGATGAAGTGGAAATTTATCCAGGCAAAAAAGGGTGAATTTTCAAAAAAACATGTAAGTATATCATTTAATGAAAATTATTAAACATTATAAAGAATGCCAGGAAATAAAATGTTATACTGTTATCATCATTTTTGATGATATCATACACCATTTTAAATCCTATTTGGGTTATGGTTTTGGGATCATTAAATTTATCCTGAAAATATTCGCTGTCACACTCCATAAAAACATTATAGAATGATTTCAGTTCTATATCCATGTTTTTACTTTGAAAATACGTTATCATATGTGGAAACCTAGTTATGCGTTACTCTTGTTAGCCGTTTTGGTTCCAACATTCTCTTTTTAAAAGAAGTTTTAGTATTCAATTTCAGAGTGAATGTTTATATGAAAGGTACATTGACTTATAATGCCTTGGATAACCCCAGCAGACATTGAGGGAAAAATTAGTTTTAAGGGGACAAAATGTAACAGATCGATATTTTTTGAAATATATATATTTGAAATAATTTAATCTTTTCGATGTTTTTTCATTTCATGGAACACTAAACATAGGCAATGTTATAGTTAAGGAACAAGACATACATTATTTGTATAAAAACACATTGATCATTCAAAACAACCAAAGCATAGATTATCTTTAAGTACACACAATACTATTTTCTCCTCTGTTACAGACAATATTGATCCCTTTGATAGATTGTGTTATATGCATGACCGAGTTTTAGAAAAAATATAATATATTATAAAAATTTTATTAAATTTTCTGCCTATATATATGAATGGAATTCAAGAATAAGATCAAAAAAATTGAGAGAATATGATTTCATCATCTATATAAAATGAATCATTTTCTTATTAGTAAGTTATAAATGAATGTAAGAACTATTTGAAAATAAAGAAATTACTTTTCTATGAAAATTATTCTTCTATGTTTGAACATATTTTTTTAAAAAAATAAATTAACAATAATTTATGAATTATTTCAAAGAAATTTATATATTATAAATTAAATAAATATTTTTATACTCATCCAATAGATTTTATAGATATAAGATGAGAATAAATCTAATTTTATAAATAAAATGATGTATTTTCCTAAAAGGTAAATTTTCCAAATTATAATAGAGAACCTATTTTATGTATAAATTTTAAAACATTTTATTTAATATTTGATAAAATAAATTTTATTTTTTATCTAGGAATATAGAAATGTAATTTGGGTTTATTATTGGTATTTTTCTAAGATGTTTTTTTGATGAAGTATGAAAAATACTGAAATTTAATGCAAAACTATTTTTCTATCTAATTAATTTTTAAAGTTAAATATAAATGAATATGGTTTTAAAATATAATAATACCAATTATAAATTTAGTAATATAATTTATGTCATCAGAATCCATTTCATAGTGAAATTCAATATAAAAACATTTCAAACATTGAGATTTATTTTTCCTTAAGAACTCGCTTTCACAATGCGTCTGTATGATTTTTTTCAATTGATTTCTGCAAATTCTGTGTTTATTATTAGGAAAAAATAGATTCTATATTTTATTTATAATATTAATAAATCTAATATTATTTTTTGACGAAAAAATGTTAGTGATTTTAATTAAAATTAGTTACCTTGATAAATGTAAAAACAAGATTACATAGTTGTTAAACATTAACTTAAGTGGCCAAATAACCTAAAAAATCATAAAAAAATATATTTAACTGAAATATATTTACAATAACCTCCAGTGAATCTAAAATTAAAATTATCAGTGGAACATGGTGTAATATAGTCCTCTCAATAGTGTATACATTTTTAAATTTAAAAGAATGTCACTCCCCCCTCCTTAAAATGGAACTCACCTACTCACTTCTTCAGAACTATCCAGAAACAGTGGATCATAAAAAAACTATTTAAATTATTTTCCAAATTCCCTAAATTCATTATATTTTCCTCCCATTGTAATGAAAGCAAACATAGGAATATTTTAGGTGAAAACCAAATACAGTTACTCATCTAGGAGGTAACATCCTTCCACATGCTCTTTTGTTTTATTTTCATTCTCTACCAACTCAATTATTATTATTACATGATTAAATTCCATCCATAGTATTATAAATATTATAATATGTTTTTATCCTAAGGGATAAACCTACACTTACACACACTTTTGTGAAATGGGAAATGAAGTTATTGTTCATGTGTACGATAGACTACCACATCATGAAATGATGTCATTCCTTTTTTCCCACTACCACCACTCATGGTTGGGAATTATGATAGACATATTATATTTAAATTATATATATAATATTTAATATGTATTTATTTTTCATTAAATATTATATAAATCATGATTTATTCTTTCCATTGTGTGTAAATATGATAACATCATTTGTGGATGTTTGGACTATATCCTTTTCAAAGTGATGTGGTTAGTTCACACATTACAAGTAATGTTTTGAAGATGTGTTTACTAAATTTATATGATAAATAATAAATCATAATTAAACTCTAATATTAGTATATATATTTATAAAATCTATATAATTTTATTCTTTCAATATTTTAATAAAATAGAATCAATTTTTATGTGTACGTTTGGCATACCGTTACTATTAACAGTGTATTCCATTAAAAAGTTCTATATTTCATAGTTTAATATAAATACTTATATACATAATACATATGATATTTAAATCATATTTTAAATTCTATAAATAAGTAATCTATGATCTAAATATTTTTATTCGATTAAAATTCCAAACATATATGCAAAACAAAGCGGATACTAGCTGGAAGATTACATTAATATAGAATTGTTAATAAAATGGTAATATAATGTCATAATAAAAACATATATGGTGTTAAATATAATAACATAGGTATTAATATATATTATAATATCATATTTATTATAAATGAGGATTGAATGTGTACCACTAAATTCAAGACTTAAGGTAAGGGGTTTTTCTCATCTCATTTTTATTTCTGTGAGCCTTATTATTTATTCGCCAATAATTTATTTTCTATGGTGGATAAACATCGAATGAATGTGTTATGTAATTTTTATAATGAAATTATTGTGTATTTACATATCCATTTGATGATCTTTATTTCATGGGGTTTATTGGTCAAAATTTTCTTAATCGGTAAAGTAATTCTGTCTAAATTTTTCTTCTTTGAGATACATTCCATGTTATATAACTATGTTTTTAATGTTGTGTATATTACCACTTTTGAAATGTTATATGAGGAATATACATATTTTCATGATATTGAAATATTCTTTTAATTTTACTATTTCCATGGGATTTTCATTCAATGTTAATAAGGTGGTAATAGGTTATTTCTATAATCTCATCGTTTATCAAGCTTTTTTATGATTTTGATTCCATTGATGAAATCACATGACTTATATCTGAAGAACAGTTGTGAAGTTTATTCTATAACATTTATATATGATATATCCATTTGTTGGAACCAATTTACCACTATTAGAAACATAATATAATTATTATTGTTTTTAAGAAAATATGACTTTATTTATCTGTTAGGTAGAAACTTTATTCAATTCAGAAAACTATATTTTTTAAAAATAATTTCAAAAAATGGTTTACTATTATTTGGAAAAGAAATATTTACCTGAGTTTTCCATTTTCAATAAAATGGTTTTAAAATAAAATTCATTGTAATTTTCTAATCAATGTACTTTTCAAAACATTTTATGGTGAAAAAGTGAATGTTCACCATGTACATATTTACCTACTATTTTAACTATCACATGTCTGAAGCTTCCTTTGAATTTTAACAAGGTTATGCTTAGGGAAATTGTTTTTTCAAACAATATATAAATTAATTTTTTAATGTTTTTTCAAAGAATATAATTTTTCAATGAAATTGTTTTTTCAAAAATGTTTTATGTTTAAGAAGTTTTTTAAAATGTCTTTAAAGCCTACTTCATACGTTTTCAACATTACATTCCATAGAATATTTTTGAAAATGTTTTATTTTTTAAATTTTTTTTTTTATAGTGGAAAAGATATTTTTCCCAAGAAATTCCATAAATAATTTTTAATTAATTATTTATATTTTTTTTAAATTGGTTTTTAATAAAATGGGTTTTGTAAATATTATTTGATTTAAAAAGTGATTTTTTAAAGAAAAGTTACATTCCAAGTGATATTCCAAAATCCTTCTCTATATAGGATAACATCATTTGATATAGTTTATTCTTTACTTGGGATATGATCCAATTATACCATTTATATTATTTCTATGAATGTTTTTTGTTTTGATTGAATAATGTTTATGGAAATAGTTTATTTTCCATGGGTAAAACATGTTTCAAATGGATTTTTATGAAACCTGTTTCTTTTCCATTGGCTAATCATGCTTTAAGAAGATTGGCATAACATGCATTTCTTTTACATGGTTTAATCAAGATATGAAATAATAATCATTTTAATAGATTTTTTTAATGATACAACTAATCTTTTTTCATTATTCATGTTGTTGTTTCAGGAAACATAGTATATGATGGGGTGGACCAGATAGTGACATGTTAGATCATTATAGCTTATACAGAGGGGTGGCCTAGACGGAATTGGGTATGCCCATTATAGATTATATGATGTGGTGGCCCATCTAGCGCTAGGTAATCCCATTATATATTATATGATGTGGTGAACTAGATACAACTAGGAAATACCATTATAACTTATATAATAGGGTGGCCCAAATAGAATTGGGTAATCTTATGATAGTTTATAGGATGGGGTTTCCTAGATAGAATCTGGTGAGCCTGTTATAGATTACCTGAAAGGTATGACCTTTATATCTGTCCAATGCATTGGGTAAAGTTTTTATATCTCATAAGAAAATGATGGGAACAATTTTATGAGCTTGATCTACTATGGGAAAAGGGGAAACAAGATCCACTATAAGTTAAGGACTATAAATTGGGATTGCGGTGTGTCCCTCCCTCTAGGTGTAGTCCCCATGATGTTCTGAGATAGGTTTTTTAAATTATTCATAGATTAGGGAATGTTTTTATGTGGTTATTCTTCTACAACAATTTCTATGACTTAATCCTAAATTATTCTTTCTTTTATTATAATCATGATTTCCTTATGATTTATATATTATGATCTACTAATAATTATTCAACGAGTCTTGATGATGATATTTGATATTCAAGGTATGATCTTCTAATGATATGATCATGTTCTCATGGCCTTGTGGTCCTGTTATTCTTATATATCTCCCATTTTTACCATTATTGAGAAGTATATATCATCCATTTCTTATGTTTTCTTTCCCATGATTATGAAGAGTGGTTTTATGTAGGAGTACTAAAGGGATCAATCTTTATGGGACATTTTGAAGGTCTTTCACCAAGATAGAAGATTGTGATTACGTGTTTCAAAATACACTGAACTATTGTGGTCCTCAACAATATTTTATTTTAATATGATGAATATTCATCTAATTTAATGCAATATCCACGTATATTAAGCCTCAATCACTATAGTTTTTTAGAATCATGATAAAGGTGGAAACATCTATGGGTGTGTATAAACAGAACATCACAAGACTTTTTTGAAACAACTATTTCTTTTTAATTTAACTCAGAGGTAAAGATAACTGCATATTCTGTGGGATATAGAGGAATCTATGATTGTTTCTTAAAAAAATTGAGAAATTGAATAAAATTATTAAATTGTCTTATGTGCCCTCATTTTAAAAATGGATAAAGGCGAATCATAGGATTCCCATTAGCCTTTAGAAAGGAAGTAGATAATAGAGTATAATTATGGTTGACCAAATGAGAAATATCATGGCAGTAAGAAAGTTTAGTTTCCCAATTGAATTTATTTGAGAAGTAACATCATAGAAATTGAATGAAGGTGACATGAAATTTCATTAGGTATGTAAGGAAGATAACATAGCTAGTGAACACTGAGAGGAGAAACCCACCAATGTGATAGATGAAAAGAATGTTATAGTGAACCTTGAAATTATTGTATAATATATCAACTAAACAGAAAAAGGAAACTATGTGAGACAATGAATTATGATATGTTTTGTTAAATACAACTGAAAAAAAACAACAAGCCCTAGAGATCAATAGAGAGAATATGCTAGCACACTTACTAAGGCCGATCTGAAACCTGATGTTTCGATAAGAATGATAGTTATTAATTCATGGTTAGTTAATGTATTATTTGATTTTAGTTATACAAATTATTTTAGAACATTCAAGTTTATTATAATTCATAAAACACCCCCTTAAAAAATATAATTTTATTTATCATTGAAAATAGAAAATATTTCAATAATTTCTCTCGAAGCATTTAAATCACCCCTATCAAAATTTACAATTTTATTTTCATAATGATCATTATGGTACACCCATTAGAATAATTATATTATATTCTAAGTAAGAATTATATTTCATTATATAGATCAATTATAAGTTTGTTAGAGAAGGAAATCAATATATGTATCATGAATATCTCTATTATTCAATGAATGTGTTAAGATGAGGATGAATTTCACTTGGAATCATCATCTCATACATTTTTATTTTTTAACTATAAGAAACAATAGATATATATAATTATTAATAATAAGGAAGATATCATAGTTTATGACATGTCCATTGTAAGAGAATATACTGACATGGTTCCTAACAGATTTACTGGTTTTCCTCCAAACTGAAATGTTGAGTTCTCAATTGAAATTAGACATGAATATTTTCCAATATCCATGAATCAATTGAGAATGAAGATAAATGAACATGACGAGCGTAGGAACAAACTTAAATAGAATCTAGGTAAAGGATATATATTCCCAAGTGCTTTATCATGTGGTTTATAGTTCCTTTTTATAAAGAAGAAGGTTGCGTCAATGGACTCATCAAGATCATAATAAATAAAAATTATCCATAGAAACATATTTATGATTGGTTTGATCAGCTAAATAGAGCTAGAATTTCCCAAATACGGATTTTCCATTTGTATTATATTATGTAACGATGAAGAAGGATAACAAGAAGACTTTTTTTGTATTAGGTATGACCACAATGAGAACATAATGATAACATTTGGACTCATTAATGCTATATATATCTGCATATACTTAATAAATATTCTATTTCAGGATTTAATGAAAAAAGGTGTGTTAGTATTCATAATTGATATTATTTTACACACCAAATGAATGTAGGAACATTAATAGCATTTGAGTTATGTATTGAAGAACTTATGAAAGGAAATTTTATTTGGGTTATACACTAAATATTAGTTATGTATGTAGAAATTAACATTCCATGGGAGTGTTATATCAAGAAAAGGGATATCTATGAATCATTTAAAGAAATATAAAATTGAAGGATGGTTAATATCAACATCTTTGACTAATATCAGTAGTTTCCTAGCATTTTATGGGTACTATCATTGTGTTGTGAGAAACTTATCACAATTTTTATACCCACTAAACTGGATTACTATGTAGGGAGTAATGATTTTATATAATGATTAATGTGAGAAGATCTTGATAGGGTTAAATATAATGCTAATCAATAAACCTATTATCACATTACCACCAACATTTTAATATTTTATTATATAATGATGCATCCAAAAGGTCCTTGGGTTGTTTACTTGAAACAACCCCAACCCTATTATCCCATAATCTGTGGTCATTTTTATTACAATGGTATATATACAAGAGATCAGATCTCCAAGGATCGATTAGTTTTATAGTCTTGAAGAACTAGATACATACATGGATCCCTTATTTAATTAGAAATTAAATGTAGAACATAACAATGAAAAATAAAACTTCACCCATTAAACTTATTCAAATATTTAATCTTCATAAACTAGGAATGGAAAAAATGAATGGGTGAGATAAATTGACAATTAAGGGTTACATGAATCCATAAAAAGTGAGACAAGGTCAATAATTAATAATCACCAGGGAACGATAAATGACTGAAAAACACATGTCATCTATAACATGAGAATGAAATTGCATCCATATAATTTTCCATAGTAAAAATCTATTAGAAAGTATGAAATGAATACTGATTGAATGAAATGATTATTTATTAGATGTCATTTATATATAACATGAACCATTTTATCGTTATGACTATTTATATCTGTGGGTAAAACCCCATATGATTATTTTTGGAATCAAACATGAAGGATTTGTCTCAAACTGTTTTATCTCATGTGACCTGTCAATTCCTCGAGGGGATACCGATAACTGAACCCCACAAATAAATTTAATTTCAAATCATTATTTATACACAGATTCAATTCATGAAAAATATTATTAATCAACATATCCATATTTAGTATTGGATACAAATTCACAAATATTTCCATAATTGAAACATTATTCAAAGAAAAAACTATATGTAAAAATGTTATATGGATAAAGAAATAATAATATCCATGATACATGAAATATTGATATATAATAAAATCATCAGTTAATGATTATAAAAAATTAAAGGGAACTTTACATACACGACACACATGTGTATGTGGTTAATAAGGAATAACCTAAAGAAATATCATAATAGAGTCCATGAAAGAATGGATTTAAATCAAATTTGGACATTTATAATTAAAAATATCAATAGATATTGATAAATTATGTCTAAATTAATTTGAAAAATGTAAAAGGTGTGTTTAAGGTCCAATAAAAATTATCCACTTTAGTGTGGTTTATGAAAAACATTAGAGAGTATTTCAAATAGAAAATTCATGTTTTTTAGTATATAACCAGAAATTAAAAAGATTGTATTATCATGATAAAATGGGTTATTTTGAAAAAATATTGGTATCTTAAAACATAATATGGATGGTACATGAAATAGATAATAAAAAGAGAAGTTACCTTTAATCAATATTTCTTATCGAGTGGAATTGAAATGGAATCCTTATAAAACCATTATTTCCCAAAAAAGAAAGAATAATTGGGCTAGGTGAATATACTTGGCACTTTCAAACAAAATTTTTAAAGTGTAAAAAATATGAGTTAATAACTACATTGAGGTAAAGAGAGAGAAAATGTAACTTGAAGGAAAAATAAAGGTTTGGGGAGAGTCACTTACCTTAATAAAAATTTAGGATATGGAAGTGAATAAATCCTCAATTTTGATACTGATTTTGATGCTAAATTCTTCTAAGGTATCCATCCAAGGCCTTCCACCAAGGAAAAATGTTAGACATGTAAGATCGATATCTTACTTGGACATTAACTCTAGAGAAATATTCATTTAGGTATCCTTATTAACCTCAATGATGGCAGTGAGGTGAATCTAGATCATAAGAATGAGGATATACTCATGCACATGAATATTTCAAAGCATGGAAAGGCATAATGTCTTCATGGATATCATTGGATTATCCTAGAGATAGACCAACCAAACATGATTCAGGGGGGAGGGTGAAAAGAAATGATATATGGGGAACATGTGTGGGAAGCCGACTTCACCCTTAGAAGAGATGGAAGAGGAAAGTTACTCATTAGAAGCCGATATAGTGGTTGATCCATAAACGGATTATTATAAGGTGGGATTTGTGGGAGGTGTAGAAGGTACATGGTTGGATCTCTTGGTTGGAGGAGGATCATGTTCTTGTTGGCCCTTTTTCTTAATTTTTTTGGTTCATTCCATGATGGATGTAGGCAACAAAGAGGCATAGAATTGGTATGGTTGAGCTAATAGTTGGGGATATGATTGGTGTTGGGTGTAAAACTACAAAATTATGGGAGGGAGGAAGTCTGTTTGTCATGGGTTGCATGGGGGAGGTGAAGACAAGGGTTGGGGGTGCTATTAACCAAGGGTTCTTAGCTTTTAAAGCTTCCACAATATTTTCACATCACGTAAATAATTAATGATGTTTAATTATCATTTTTTTTATTTTTATGAGTCTGAAACATTCACATCATGTATTCTTATTACATGACTTGATGATGATTATTATAATAGTTTTTTTTTAATTTAAAATTTAAACAATTAAAGTTAAATTTTTTTCTGAACAACTCTAAACCATATCCTTTATTATTCAACCTTCCTAATATATGACATAACCCATTTAACATATCTAGGGTTTCCATTTTATCAGTGTTATGTTTATTTTCCAGAGTTATAGGTGATTCTATTTAGAGGATTATATATGTAAGGAAACATCTATCGTGGATTGGTTCTTGATAAAATAGGGTAAAAATGGTGGGATGAAATTCCTTTTCATAGGTTCATTATAATTTACATCATTCCAATAACTACATCTATTTTTATTAGGATTTTGGGATTTTTTTTCATCTTTACTATTCATTCAATCATCTTTTTCATCAGTAAAAATATTGCCTTGTGAATCTAATGAGACACTACTTTTATTAGCGGTTTTCTCTAAATCAAAATCCACTTGTTCTTCATCAACTCTTAAAAATATCCTTCCATGGTTTACAAAATTTTTCTCCTTCCCAGATGAGATAAGTGGTATCAATAAAATTATGGGAAAATTTCATTCTTCCTCCATCTCAAGGATTAGGAAATCAATGGGAATGATAAAATTTATAACCTTTATGCAGATATCCTTGAGGATTATGCAAGGGTTCTTAATAGAGTAGTCAAGCAGTTAGAGTTCCACTCTTAATGGTTTTCATTATTCAATACCTAGATTTTTTTTAACTCTTATAGGCATGATATTAATCTTTATAACAAGATCACAAAAGGATCTTTCTAAGATGCATGTCTTTATAGTGAATTGAATTGGAAAACCTTTAGGGTGTTATATTATGTGAAAGAGATTCCACCGAACAACTATAGTGTATTTTTCAATCAGTGATATGACTCCAATGTATTACATTTTATTAATTCTAGAAATAAACTTTCTCAAAGACATGGTATTAGTAGGCATCTAGGAAACTGTTTATTTATTGGGAATATTGATGTGTAATTAATTAAAAATATATTGAATCTTTTTGTATTGTCCCCCTCTTGGGGATTGTTTCATCATTTATGAGAAATAAATAATGGGATTGTATGGTGGTGATTCCACCTTAACATTTTCATTTTCATGCTTCTAATATAAACAATAATTTTTCATCGATTATAATTCCATACTTTTCTTTTGACCCTATTTATTTGTTCTAACATCACCTTCCTTGTTGTAGAGAGTGGCATATTATTTTTGGTTCTTCATGCTTCTTCTCTTCACCTAATAATTTCTACAGAATGTACACCATTTTTTACTTATAATAACCAAAAAAATATCCACCTCTCATGTATGAGCCTTAGTATTACCAAAAAATGTACCTCATAGTATAACTAAAAATGATTTAGAGATTTCCCCAATTTTTTGCTCAAGGTTAGAGAGTGAGGCCCTTGGGTAACACATTTTTATTTATTGTGTTTTCACCCTCGGATATAATTTATAATGAATGGATAGGACGAGGTTCCAAAGATTGGATTGAAAAGGTTGGGCCTATTGTGGTGGTCATAGAAGATATTTTTGATACATATATTGTTGACCAGGTGGAAACTTATGAACTCTAGGAATAGGTTATTGTTGGAATTATATCAGTAATTGAGGATATGGATTACATGGTGGGTACCCAGGAAGAACCTAATTTCAATATGGCATGTGACCACTCCACATTTGATAAAAAATATGGGTTCATTGTGGATGTTGAGCCGGTCATTGCTGATAGTACTATTGTTTGTATGGCTGGGGCTATTAATACATATGACAATATTGATTGTAATTAATGTAATTGACATCTTTGATTCGTGTATCCTTTGTACCTACCATCTAGTCCTAATATGGGAGTGGGACTCTATACATTTAACATGAATATATATCCATAATAGGGGTAGGATGGTGTCATGATGTAGCTAGTTGTGAAAAAAAATAAAGATATCTAGTTAGAGCATCATCCTAAAATTCTAAGAGTGAATTCTCCTCCACCTGATGGTTTTCACACCAGGGTAGTCCTCTATATCTTTTTGAAAGACTGACATTATGGGGAATGTCATCTATCCACACTCTTTCAAATTCAAGTGACTTCATCATGAGACCACCTTCAACAACAAAATCTAAATTACATCATGTACTTGATTGGTGTCCGGGACAAAATGTTTTTAATTTTAGCCACACAGTTAGTACATGGTGTTAAACCTTAAGTGTCAATTCCTTAAAATAGTCCCAGGCTTCCCAAGCTAATTCTCCCTCTGTGAGGTTAAAAGTTGGGATTTTATTATGATAATTGTCGGTTCAGATTGGTGAAAAATATTTTTTTAATGAACTTCATTTCTAAATTATCCCATGTTATGATGGAATCAAGAGATTGAGTTGAAGTGAATCACTAGATATATTTAAAAAGGTGGAGGGGAAGTCTTGCAGTATAGTGTCATCAAATGAAACACATTCACTGCGAAAGGTGTCACAATCATCTAATAAATAAGGAATGAATAAATTGGGATATTTAGTTTAAAATTAACTAAAATTCCCATTTTTTCAGATCATATGAATGATCCCAGGTTTTACATGAATGCCCTTAAATTTGAAAGAACATAGTGCATAGAATAGAAAAACAAATAAATGAAAAGTTGTAATCCATGACGGTGCACTCATGTAGTGATGATTTCTATTATGAAAGTTCAAGTGGGGCATATTGATCACTTTTTATGTGTAGTAGTAAAATATTGTAACTTTTAGTCATGATTAAATGAAGGAATTAAATAACAGATCATTAACTTTTCTGATTGAAATATATCAATTCTACTGCATCCATGCTCCCCGAATGTGTCTAGGGAACTTTGAGAATCCAATAGACTAAATAATAGAGGACATAGGTTCTATTATACATTAAAAAATTTTAAAAATAAAATGGGAAGTAAAAATGTGGTGGTGGGGGGGAGGTAATCTTAGGATCACATCAAATTTCACTATTCTTAAACACAACTTTACCTAGCGATGATGCCAAAATTTGACCCGTTCAAACAATGTTGTAGATTATGTATGGGTGTGGGTTAAATTAGAATTTATATTTCTCAAACTACACATTGATATAAGGAATAACAGAGTGGAAGTCCAGGGTAGAATGTATAGAGACATATTCTAAGTATGAAAACCAATTTCGTGAACTTTTTCCTAGGACTCATCATGGTCTATCTTAGGTTTGGATTTAAAAAAATACATTATTGGTATTTAATTATAATTATAGATATATATGTTTAAATTTTAAGGTGTAGTAAATTGTTAATCCAAAATCTAGGTTGGTATGGACCAATGGATTTTGATACAAAGTAGTGAAAAAATGACCAATTGGTCTTAGTCCAACCAATTTGATCTACCTATGATATAAAATGCTACTTGTTCAGGAGATATTTGACAACCTAAGTGTAGGATTGGTGGATTAAGGGTAAAAAGTTTCAAAAACTATTATTCTAATCTTTCATAACCCCCACTATGTCAGGGTCCTTCAATTTAACCTCTGATGGTCCAGGAAAAACTAAATAAATACGTTAAAAATAAATTTCACTTAAATAGTATCTATTGGGTTACCATGTTTTGACTCACAGATTTATTACATTTGAATCTACATTTACTCTCAACCCTTTACCATATGTGGATTATTTTCACATGATATTATTAATTACATTTAGAGGAATATACATAAAAATGATCGACATGATAAATAAATTGTGAAAATCAATGAAATTCACAATTTAAATCATGGAAAATATATTAAATACTAAAATTAATGATGAAACACCAAATAAAATAGTGTCAAATTTTTATTTTACAGGAAATGTAATTGTATTTAGGATTTGGACAATAACATGAAAATAATGACACTAGTAATCATAAAGTGGTAACAGATGAATAAAAAAAGAATAAAATAATTTATTAGGAAACTAAAAAGAAAACTAGAAATAAATGAAGAAATATGATGGAATGATAGTTGGGCTTCTAAAAACTATTTCACATTGGGGGTAACTGCATATTTATAGACATTCAATGTTACATTATGTGCAAATAGTTTACATGATGTATGTGCTTTAATTGGATTCAACAGTGATTATTTCATGACATGTAATTTTAATTCATTCCATGTGTATTAGATCTACAATTATATACATATATTATGGATCACATGAATTTCAAAACTTGAATTTTAGCAGGATTTAAAATTCAAACTTCTCACATCGTATACTAAGATCATGTTGTGTATCTCATCATATTTTATATTCATGTATTTCATGATGTTGAACATGGATTTGCATCATCTACTTGGTTAATGATTTGTACTATGGATTCATGTATTGAAATATGCCAGCTGGTGGTATTCATGAGATGTACACATCTTGTACTTCTGATTCACAATGTGTAATGTCCAAATTTTCAGGTTCTCCCACATCTCTTGTTTTGGGTCTAGAGTACCCATTACTTGTAAAAACACTTCAAAACCTAGGGTATTATAACATAATTCATTTTCAAACCTTAATTAATTGTTTCCAAATGATAGATATAAATTCAGAATAGAAAAATTATAATAACATTTTTCTATAAGTGGTCTTTCCAACTTCATTCATGTAACTCCATGATCCAATGAGTGGACTCCCCAATCCAAAAATTGTGATATAGATTTCCTAAAAACACGTTTCATAAATTAAAATGAAAAAACATTATCCATTAACCTCAATACTGATCTAGTTATCCCAAGAAATTAATTTTGTTCATATTTCCTCATATTTAAAAGACCCCAGACATTGGCCCATCATACGGTTTAACTATCTGAGTATCATAATTTAAATGATTGATGGATTATTATTACTTAATATTTTATAGATATATTTTTTTTATTATGTGTAAATTTTTTTTAATGATATGTAGAATTTATATAACTAAATATACCAAGAAGTTTATATAATCAACTTATACACAATAAATTTATTTTACTCTATCAACCATGCTTGTTAATTCATTATTGACACTCTCCATATGGACAATTCAAAATATGATGCTAGGAAAGTACACAAATTACGATTTCGTATTTTCATCTTAAAATGAGTTTCTATTTCAAGGTTATGTGGTTTGGTCATGTGATTTCATAACCCTCATAGGGTCAATAAATCATTTTACACAAACCTACTTATGCAATGAATCTTAGTGTACACTCGGTGATGATGTATTTATAAAATTGAGGATATCTGTGATGGGGTCTTCATATGGTCTCTAATCCTCTTATGATTCCTTCAATACACTCCCCAATATCTATCCAAAAGTGGGTCAGATGATGAATGATTTCAGGTATGGGGCGTCTCATAATTAAATTTATTTACACAACACCCCCAAATTCATGAACCTACCTCACAACCTACTAACACCATGACACAATTGGGTGAGGTAGTCTATGATTATATTATCTAATGGTCAATGTTATCCATGTTATCAACTTGGAAAAGTTATCGATGCTATGAAAATAAGTCAGGCACAACGAATGATCCTAGGATGATTTCTCTCGATATTCATACAGCTTGATTAATCTTGGAAATATGTCTTGTACTCCATGTGACATGGCATAGATATAAGGATGTTATTCCTATTAACCCCCACTTTGACATTTAGAACACCACATAGGGAAGGATGGAAAGGGGAAATGGATGTCATTTTGGAGAAATTAGATTATATATATAAGGAATCAGATGATTTAAAATCCTTATAATTGATAGATTCAGTAGGAAGTATTTGTGAAATTTTCAAAGAATGGGTGATCTTTGTCCATGGGAACTGATACAAGAGATGATTGCATAAATATTCATTGGTCATGAATTCATGAGATGACTTTTTAGACATACAATAATGAGGTGGCATCTTCTTCATAATATCATTCCATCCATTCCCCTAACTATGATACCAATTATTTGAATCTCTTGATCATTAAACTATTGAAAACTCAAAAAACCCCTTTGTCTATTTAGTAATCATACAACCCCCATACCATTTCATGACCCCATTACATTGAAACCACAAATGAACTATAATAACCGTACTATTTCATGTGATGTGTATGACCCTACCATCACCATGATGAGTACATGACACATGTCATTCATATGGTCTACCACCTCTCATAAGTCCCTTTTTTTACTATGAGGCTATTCCACTTAAATATCATCCAATCCACCCAAACTCATAGGGCTATTATCTTTATGATTTCTGTCCATCTCTCTTTCCCATCAGCGATTAAGGGAACATGGGAACTATGAGGTCACTAAATTCTCATATAATAACAAAATATTGGATTCTATTTTAAGGTAAAATCTCTAAATCAAATATGTAGTACCATCAATAATTCACAAGTTCATATTCTGTATGATGACCATAATGCCCCTATATAGCTTTCACATTACAATATTCATCATGGAAGAACATATTTCTATTCTGGGGGAGATATATACAACATGAGACCCATATTCATATCCTATGTATGGAAGCCTCTATGTGTAGGCCCCATATCTATATACATTATAGGAAACTTAAGTTTGTAAGACCCTCATCCACATGTAATGTGTCTAATCTTATGATATCTCTTGTTTATCACACTTTTCTTGAATCACATGGTTTTAGAGTCATGAGGAGATCATATTTTTTTACAAATAAAATACCCCTTATGAGACTCCACTAGGTGAAATTCCAAATTCTATTTTCTTTCAAAGGGCTATACATCTAATGAAGCATCCTTGGGTAGCCTAATATATGTATCCCTCAATCATTTTAACTATTTGACACTAATTATTATCTATATAGGAATCATAAGTTGTGTAACCTAGTTTGGAGCCCCATATCTTGTAATCAAATGTTCCCACATATGTCATAACCACCCGACGTCAAACTACATGGTATATTCCTGTCTTTTCACCCTAAACCATGATAGTAAATGTTAGTGGGATTTGATTCTTATCCTTACGGAATTCCTAGGATTTAATCTTAATGGTAAAGTTCAATATCAAAAAATCACTTCCCTTGATTGAATTAAACTCTATAACACCCATCTACTGGGATTAAAAAATAATAATCCCCAAATTAGAATCACTATATAATAATATGTAACTAGATGGTGAAACATTGATACATCAATTTATTACACTAATGGGACTCCTTTGATATGTACAGATAGTAACATCGGTATAGGTAAACAACTGATTAATAATGTTAGGTTACCATGTCCCACACCAAGATCCAATAACGATCGATGAACATGTCTTAAATATATAAGTGAGTCCTAGAGTTTCCAATAATCCTCCCAATAGTATATGATGATCTTGAACTCTCATCCTCTTAACCAATATGAGTTCCTAAGAATCATTAGCATGGAACCCCAATCACCAACATACATTATAAAGTAGAAATGAAGCCAATTTAGTATTTTTGAACCAATCAATGTTTCTGGTTATGTAAATAAAACCTATTAGAAACAATACAAAATTGTAATATTTAGACTGTTGTAAAACATTGTGCAGTTACACTATGTCCCCCAAGATCATATAACCTCCATTATTTTGGTCTATAAAATGGAGAAACATACATGAATCTTTCCATAACAAATACCAAAATAGTAATTTAATTTTTACTCATCAGTAAATTGTTTATATTTTATAAGAAAAGAATGGTTATCATGATGTAAACTATTGATAACCCAGAATAAGAAACTATGTTTCCACAGAATAGCTAATTAATAATATTTATTACTAATGATGTTGTAATGATCAATGACCTTTTTCCTTGTTATATTGTAAGTATAGGTACCTTTGTCTATTATACCACATAGATTTCATGAAAATGGAATCATCATAAGGGAACCAATTTGATTATGTAAACTAAGAGATTCAATCACATACTCAATGTAGTTAATAACATGTGGCGATCAAGAAGGTCTGGGTATATAATTTGAATTTAATAATTCCAACCCTGAAGGTTATGAATAAGGGTATACATGTTCTAGAACATTCTGTCCAACATTTCCCATTGAATGATATGAAAATTATAACAATGCCCACCACCATCACCAAAATAATTGGGAGCCTATCCTTGGAGGGTGAAAATCAAAACCTTCTTTACCTTATGAATGTGGATCTGGTAGTCAACTACAGTACCACCATGGGTTTTTATTTTACTAAGAGGGAACCTTATAATAATTTCCAACAATGTTATTCCACCATACCCATAGAATCATATTGAGTGTGTTTTCTGATAGGTCACCTCACTATATTATTAGATCTATGAATCAAGGATATTTTTTCAATCATGGAGAGCAGTATACCCTAGGGAGTAGGCTCATAATCCAAGTTCCATGAAAACTCCAACCAATATATCATTCTGGAGACCAATAATAAATCTCATTTCTCCACTAATGTATACCTAGTATGCTTGAATATACTAATAGTGAGTAAGGGGGAAGAGAATATTTTTCCCCCTATATAAAGTCCACTAAAATATTATATGGGAAAATAGTGGAAATGAGTTAGATCATATCCACACTTCAATTGAATAAATCTTCTAGTATGACATGCTGACCAAGAATGTTCACGCCTATATTCCTTTATACACCCTTATAAAGTTCTAATATATTCTAGAAATATTGAATTATCATCACCAGAATACTACAATGATTCTATAAAGAAACACACATACTCATATTATAACTACCATAGTAGTGTATCATCATGTCCAACATAAGCATATAACTACATAAGAGGTAGAGTTTATTATTCTTGCGTATGAGAGGATTATCAAAATATACCAGTAAAGGATCAGAAATATGACCAATATCATATCCCCTCTCTAATTGAGGATTGTCAACCTAATTTGAAAGTAATCACAAGTTAGGAACATGTTATTATAAAAAACATATGGTGGAATATTCTCAAGGGAAATAGGATTGGTCACATATTCCATCTCCAATTAACGTTTATTAACATGTTCATAGAGTCACCTATGAGTAGGATTACATTACCACTGACATAGAAAACAATATGATCTCGGAGAACATACATACATAAACTAATAGAGGTATTTCCACACATATGTTATGGTATAAACCAAAGGATTCCCATAGTCCTTATTCCATTCTATATATTTTTCAAAAAATTCTTGTGGGGAATAAATATCTGAATCTGGCATATATTTATGATTCAACCAGGGTTAGATAACATATTCTAGTTGCCTCCAAATGACTGAATCAAATTATTTACAATAAAACAATCTCACCAAAATACTCCATAAGCCTCACAAAACTGTCCTATATTCCCATTGAAGAAGATTTTCAATGGAATACCCAAAATACTACAATGAAAAAGGATTATAGTCATACTAATCAACAACTTATAGGTTGAAAAATTCTAATCATGATGCATGATGTGAATAATATTCTTACCTTACACAATTCTAGTATCCTTAATACCACACAACTCAGATTGGTATCATTACAAGGACCCTCTAACTCATTATCTATAGAATAAGTTAATACCAACTATGATCATTATCCATGTAGTAGCATAAAAATGGGTTACATGGACTTGACACCTAATAGCCATTATAGATAATCTCCCCATGAAAATATCTCACCCACGAAAGAAAATATTCCCCTTTTCATTGAACATTCATGTAGAGATGTTCATAAAATATCAAAATTAACCACATATAACGCCCCATCAATAATTTAAAATACCTCCACTCAGTCAGTAGGAAACCAATGACACTAATGAATATCCCAGTTATTTAAATTATTGGATCCATTGTCCATATAAAATAAACCTTTGTTGAATTAACAATATGAATAATACACCTACAATTAGGATGAATATTTCATGGATATGTGGAAATAGTTGGATGAGAACATCCTCGTGCTTATGTTCTATCCCATCACCATTTATAGAAATGATATATCAGGTGATCTAAAGGATGAGTTCATGTAATACTTATGCAAGATATTATGGGTAACTATTCAATGTCTAATGTATAATCACCTACTCTATATAGAATATAATGATTATATTTAGGACATTACCATTCTTTGCTTCTAGATAGACCTTTATAAATTCTCTGTGGCTGGGGACCCATGGTCAGGAAAGCATTTTAAATGTTTATAATGTTTTTTCATCAACAAAAAATGCTACCCTTATGAAAATATTCACTACATCCTTGTCATAGGTACATATCCTAGGGTGGGATGAGTGTAGAAAATTTCACTTCAATCCATACATATTTAGTAGAGTCACACATACATGACGTTATGAAATTTGATAATCATGTAAGAGATCATAGGTCCATGTAATGCAAAATTAAGTTGGTTAGTCAAATAAAACTCCATTTTTTAAGATAAAAACATCAAAAGTAGAGGGAGAGGCCCACTGATTGGTTTTTTATCCATAACTCACCAAACAGAAGAATACTAAAATCACAGGCAGGTCGAAAAATCCCTATGTCATGTAGCTCTCATTCTGAGTAGGTGATGCCCCAATCACATGTATTGAGTAACAATACTTCAAATACAAAGATCTCAACAATTTTAACCACGCAATCCATTGAGGATAAAATTTCTCACGCAACGACATGTGATTTTTTAAACATTTCTTCTACTCGAAGGGTCATTAAATCTTATTTGGGTTTAGAATAAGTCGGTGATGAATCCATATCCACCCCATACCATGATGGAGGGGTTTTTTTTACTCTTAACACTATCTCGAGAATCATAAAATCCTCAATAGGTTCTTAAAGTACTGGTGGAATCCCTATCTCAACCTAATTCCATAGGGTTGGGGGTATTATTTCAATCTCTTCTAGGGAGATTATTCCATTCTAGAATAGTAAATGGAAACCAATGATCAACACCCCAACAGTTCCTCCAACCAGGTGACACACCCATATCTATTCTTGATCACTCAGTAAGTACAGTTAAAGGCTCCCTTATGGGAACAAAATATGAGAGAATCCAATAAAAAATTCCACCCCATAATTTCTTCAAGAAAAAATGTCTTACAATAGAAAATGGTCATAGGTAAGACTATAATGCGACTATTGAAGGGGATGTGGGAATTGAAGAACTACCCTATTACATTGAGAATGAAGATATGATTCATGTCACCCTATATGACATAGTGAACATCATCATCATAAATCAATAAGGTGATGAATACCAATACATTTAAACCAATAGAAAATATGAAGAAATGGTTCCCTCATAGGTGAGTTGAACTGACACATAGTCTAAGGGTACACATACCTAGAATCTGAGGAGGATCCAAAACAAGGAATCTATAAATAAAGATCTTCCACAACCTTAATATCATTCTGTCAAGTAGAGACGGAAATGTATCACTATATCCCACTCACCACCATGAAAGGCCAAAATTCACTCCATGGATATGCTCTTGAGATAATATAAAATGGAGATATACTACCTCATATTGATCAATGAAGAAATACTAAGGGGAAATATACCCAATGGGTATCACCTCATAGAAGAAAAACATGCCATTTCTACTACCCATTAGGAGTAGATAATATTACTATATTGATGGAATATGACCATTATATTGGATTTGAATCATGAAATAAAATTTATATGATTATCGGAAATAAAGGAGGAAAATATTTTCGATTGTTAGGATGAAAACATCTCATATATCAGGCTAACAACCTAGTTTCGACATTAACTGTGTATTGACAAATAATGAATATAGGGTGACCTCATCAAAGATTCTCCTACTTCCCATGCTTAGGAGGTAATCTAAATAGTGGTACCCTAATAAGTACTCAATATGATCATGTTCTTGTCTACTCAAATGAAATCGATCAAAGGGTGATGTGCCCCCCATGATAACCAAAATAATGTTGTATCCTAAAAGGGTGGATGATACTATGCCAAGACACAATTTTGGAAACCCAACACTCTTTTCCTTTAATGAAATGGTAGATCTGGAGCAACTTCACTCTCAATTATGGCCCCTTTATGTATTCATGATGGTACCACATGATCATAAAGTGTTAGTAACATTGAAGTTTTTTTGTAGAAATTGGTAGGGGAAACATTTATAAAAAATAGTAGTTTCAAAATATGTTGTATCTCAAGATGGGAAGACCTTCATCAGTAATACCAATAATATATCATATGGACACTAAGATAAATGAATACTTTCAACATCATAATATTAAAATAGTGTGATATTGAAACAGTCAACAAATTCATCACCAGATGGATGTTCCTAAAATATTCAAACAACATCCCACTTCTATATGAGTAGTTACTGTAAATATTTTCAAAAAATCATCATAATAAAAGGAAGACACAACTAATATTGTTTAAAAATCCTGTTGGGATCCAGGAGTTTGTTGAAACAATATAGCACCAAGATGATGAAATATAGTTATCCAAGGATTAATATCCACTCTAGATCACAAAATAAGGGAAACTGTTTGGTATAGATGAAAATATGTCTTTCAATCCTAAACTAGTTCTAGATCTATTTATAGCACCTTGGAAGGATGATCCTTTTTTAAGACTTCTACCTTATGAAAACATCAGAAAAACTACCCATGACACGAGTAAAAAAGTGATTGGGTTTTCACCTACATTATGGAAAAAAGAAAAAATTATATTCATTTTTAATTGAATAAGATAGTGGTTATTTTTTCATAGAAATGGAATAGAATCTCCTCATGCTTCATGGGACTAGGAAACCTGGTGAGGTCAACATCAATGATCATTTTGACTAATGACTTTTACATTGAGGTTGGGATAGAAAAACTAAGACTATTTTTACTTCATGGTCATCCTCCATGGTATGGCTATCTCTAGATAGATGATAATTAAAAAATACCATGTATAGTGGTCAATTATAGTATGAATAATATGGTTATTGGAAATACATTTCTATAAGGATTGAGAAATTGGATTATCAGATAGCCAAAAATATTGTTGATAGAGCACATACTATCATTAAAAATAAACTCTATTAATTAGTGGTGATTATGAAACATTCCACTTCATCAAAGAGGAAATTATTACGATCATTTTTTTGGGGTGTTAATAATTGATAGATGTTGAATGTGGCCTAATATGAATAATATCATCTATCTTTGAAACTAGACGAGACCCTAATTTACATCATTCCATAATAATTTCGATCGTGGTCACCACCCTTCCAAATGGATTCCTGAGGAAAATGGATTATCAGATAGCCAAAAATATTGTTGATAGAGCACATACTATCATTAAAAATAAACTCTATTAATTAGAGGTGATTATGAGACATTCCACTTCATCGAAGAGGAAATTATTACAATCATTTTTTGGGGTGTTAATAATTGATAGATGTTGAATGTGGCCTAATATGAAGAGTATCATCTATCTTTGAAACTAGACGAGACCCTAAATGACATCATTCCATAATAATTTTGATCGTGGTCACCACCCTTCCAAATGGATTCCTCATCAGAAGATGATATTAAATTCATCCATTTTAACATCATCCACCTTGAAGACTCCTTCTTTGATGATAAATATACATAGACATCATTTCTCAAACCAGAAATGGTAGCCGTTTCCCATGGAGTCTGATACTGGGGAACATTGGGGGACACAGTTGTGGTCAGTTCCATTATCCATGACACATCACTAATAAAGCTATATATGTTTCAAATCCCACATAAATCCACTTTATTAAGACCAACATGAATAAGGAGACACCCAATATTCCTTTAAGATTCATCCTAACCAAATGGTTTCAGACAATAAATTAGTGGGTGTAAAAGTTTCTGATTTTCTCAAACAAATGGGTTGACCTGCTTGACCAACACAATTAGAAACTAATGATCGCTTGACTTTTATCAGAGCAATAGATCTATCTAACACATGAACTATATCTCTTAGGATACAATACAATAGGGAGTCCCATTTTGGGTAGTAAAGAGATATGGTGAAAATGTATGACATTTTGAAATATTCAGTGGCTTCCCAAACCATGATCTTGATAATGGATGCTCTTCATCTTTCAATAAGGATCAAGAATATACATGTCAAGGAACACAAGAGTCCTCAAGAGTTTTAGAGATAAGATTTCATAATGGAGATTTAACCAGTGGAAATTACTTTAGAATAATTCCACGCCATTATCTCAAAAACATAGAAATATCAGAAAGAACCTATTGAAGGATATGTTTGACCCCTGCATGGTTTTGGAAAGATTTAGAAAATTGAAATTAAACATGATTTAGTTGAAAATGGATAAGAAATAAATCATATCCCAGTCTATCCAATACAATATTTAGGATAAAATTTTGACGATTTATCACCAAAGAATATCCACATTCAACGGTATGAATAGAGCAAGAAAATACCCTAAAAAAGATTAAT
Source organism: Viscum album (assembly GCA_963277665.1). Taxonomy (NCBI): domain Eukaryota; kingdom Viridiplantae; phylum Streptophyta; class Magnoliopsida; order Santalales; family Viscaceae; genus Viscum; species Viscum album. The sequence continues at coordinate 169,298,819 of OY728150.1, read as the reverse complement.
CTCCAACCTAATTCTTGAAAATAATATCTAATTATGAGTTCATGGTTATGTAGTATGGAACAACATAAAATGTTATAATAGGGATACCTTGGATTCATATCCATTTACCAGTGCAATCGAAATCCCATCAATGATTGACATATTCCATCAATGGGGAATTCATCATGTTATGAAGTGAATATTCCCACATTGAATATTCTTGAATCATTGTACAACGAGGTTAGTTTCTTCAAGAGGGAAGTAAATAAGAAAATAATAGAGGGTGACATACATGTCATCTCTCCCAATGACAGGGGAAGTACCATTATAAGTCTATGGATATTGCTTATTAATAGCTATAAGCAATTTATAAACCAAATGATGGTGGAATATCAATCACCGTAAGGAAAATATAAAATACATACTACACTAAAACATGACCATTCAATAACATTAATTCTAACTAAAATGGAATCATAAATAAATAATGTGACCTAAGCTTGATATAAAATAGAGAATTTCCCATCTCGGTCAATGAAAATTTAAAAATCCAAATTAACTATCATAAAAATCATTTTTGGTACTTATCTTTCCCTCAGAAACTAGATAGATGAGGGAATGAATATATAAAATTAACCTATAATTCCACTTGTTGTTTAGGATGCCAATGTCCCCTATAGTAACCTCTTATACCTAATTAGGGTTCGAGATTATCCCATAATATCTTACATCCCGTAAGAGACTTATATTGAAACACCTATGTATGTATAAGAGGATGAAAACATATATTCCCCTCCAACATTGGAGGAAGGCATCTCCCCTACCATATATGAGATTATATATGTAAATTTGGGACCATAAGTGGACCCATTAACCATAAAAATCAGAATTTCTATATAATAAAAGTATAAAGATATATATATTTAATTTATAAAGAGACATTACAATGTATTTCCTTGAACTATATAGATATTCCGGGACTGGATCATGGAACAGAGACCAATCACATCGGCCCATCAGACAATCATTGAGGTTTAAAACCTGAATCTAAGTTATTGAACCCCACTTATTATTCCATAGTGGAATCCAAATATAATAGTCTTACCTATTCCAAGTTCATCTGAGAGGTGAAGTAACCAAAATGTAATGAAAACATCATCCATATCAATAATTTTATGGGAATTTAAGTGTATGCATTGATTTTGGGGATGTCAATCAACATAGTCCGAAGGAATATTTTCTAGTTCCGATCAGAGAATTGCTGATTGATTTAGCCAAGACATTATAATCACTTTTTATTATAGGAATGTGATCAAGGTACAATCAGATCATGATGGTCATATAGGTTGATGAAGCAAACACATTCAAATTATCTTAGGGGATATTATACTTCCAATTCATTCCCTTTGGTTTAAATAAAGGAAGAAATACATACTAATGTACTATGAATCAAATATACATGACCAGTAAAGGATGAATCAGAAAATTCATTGTTTAGGAACTAGTAGTTACATCTGGATAAGTTTTTTTAACCTCATCGACCTTCATGCAATTTTTTTAAAATTAAAATAACACAACGTAATGATGGAACCTCTAATGTGTTGTATTGGTGTAGAATTATGGAAATTTCAAGACTTTGTGGTATGCCACCATGACATTGAAGAATTTGAAGATTAGATTAGAATGATTCCTGCAATGTCACATATTTTAAATTCTTACAAGTTGATTGGGTTCTAGGGAGGGATACATTATATCATGCATCTCACATCAAACCTAGCCAAAAAATGACTCCCCCTTAGCGTGTTAATAAAGAAGTGAGTCACCTATCTGTTGGAGAAAGATTTAATTAAGTCATAAACCTTAAGAAATATTTTATGTACCCATCAATGTTGATTCCTATGGTGTAATATAATCTACTCATCCTATTAGTATCACCATGGTGTGATCACCTAGTTCTCTTCTCATGTAGAGGAATGAAGTAGGGAATTGAAAAAGTCTCTACTATCTCAACAAAATGATGTTCGATTCCCGAACATGATATTATAAAATATAGAATAACTACTACATATATATCTTTATAATAATAATATGAGGCACCCCATGCTGCACCAAAACCCCCACTTAGTATCTTTTATTGACCCACTCATGTATATCTTGAACGAGACTATACTAACTAGGCATATGGATCAATGGGAAGTTATCTAGTAGTAATATAAAAAAAATATTTTATAAAATGTAATTATAGGGAATGTTCTAGATGATTTCCTAATTGTACATCCTATCTAAAAAAGTATTCTAAAAAATTTAGATCCCATAATAATAAGTTTTATATTCCCATGAGCCCCCCAAATAATATATATTTATTACGATTTGGCCTCACAAAATCACACTTGGAAGAGAAATAAAACAATGAAGTCTAACTAGGTTGGTTTTGGGATTATCATTATTTCCTAAAAGAATTAAATTATTCCATACTCCCTCATATATGAAGGCTGAACCAAAAATGATGTAGAATACAAAGCCCTCTTTTTCATACTGCAATTATCCATGAAATCACCGATAGCCTAACTGAATATCCAAGGTGACTCAAATATGGTTATGAAGTTGATCAATGTTGAATATACCATCATGAATTATGAGTTGATCCAAATTTTATTCTGTGTAAGGTGTTTGATTTAGGAGATTCCTTTTGAACCAATGTTTCATCATTTCCCCCATTAACATAATTCCTATACTAATGCACTAGAAAACACATCCACATACCATGAAAATCCTAACCACGATGAGATAGTATTTTACATTTCATTCTACATGACAGTCTCTCTAGTAATCATCTATAATATGGAATTAATTTATTAGATCAGTTCTACCCCCATGCATGTTGAACCTATGTACACTATTGGATAGATGAATCCCATAATAGATTACCTCCAAACAAGACCCTACTACTGGAATAAAATGAAAATAAACAGCTCTAATGTAAATTAGAAGAAAATTACATTCAATACTGGCCAAACAATTATTATGTCCTCTATAAGATTGTTTTTGAATGGGTTCTTCGTACCTATATCATTGAAGGAGAGATCCTCATTTAAATGTATAATGTCCGTGTAGGTTCATTTGGTGCTAAACATTATAGAAACAGACTCTTAAGTGAATTAACAGGATTCGTTACAATAGGATGATGATAATATAAGGCATCATGGAATTCCCTATGAAATTACACACACTGGAAATCTTGAAAACTTCTTCCATAATCCATATGTTGTTTACATATTGTTAAATACTTCTGAGAAATTTCTCTATGGGGAATAGATATTGCGGGGTCTATACCACCAAGAAAGAACTATGGAGTTCATGTACATCCATATTTTCATAGATTTATTCTCCCTAGGGTATGTGTTCATATCCCTTCAAGGAAGTTAGGATAGAATACATAATCAACTTCATGAAGTCCAATATCAACATAATATTTGGTGTCCCTCATAACATATTAATGGAAAATGGAACCAAATTATTCTCTCCATGTTGAGGAGGTTTTACTAGGAATATAACATTATGTATAACCATTAATCTCACCTGCATATGATGAAAAATGTGTAGATGGATGCATTAGAGAAGACCATGTCAAAAACACAAGAGGTCTTGACAAGACAAGATCTTGACTAGACAAGATCATGTATGTCTTGTTTTCATATCACACCACAACATTCACATACACTAAAGAGAAACTATACTGTTATGTGTATTAAAAAATGGTATTAATTCCCATTAAAATATAGTTAACCTCACTTTAAATGACTATATTTGGTAAACTCCTGGAGCAATATCAGTCGAATACGCAACTTTGTGAGTTAGAATAACTCAATGTGAAGTGGATTCATAAACTACACAATCTAAAAGTGCATCTGAATTGGATCACATGATTCTTCAACAAGATTTTTTTCACTTATGGTTCTATAAAATGAGAATTGTTATTTCCACATTGAATCTGATGACACAAGGATTGAAACCACAAAAATTGGAACCTTTTAGGAGGGACCTTAAATCATGAATATGGTCTTTTACAATAGAGATTAAACCATGATCACTATGGATGTGGAAGAAATTATACCCCAAAACAATTCTTGTTTCTATAGAAATAAATTGCATAATTATCTCATAAGCACCTATGTCATTGAACCAAGACATTAAACTACACAACACATATGTCCTGGCAGTAATGCATTAAAATACACAACAACCTTGTCCTAAAAATAAAAAATTAAACTCTAGGATAGCTAAGTCTGTTTAGTGATACATTAAGTAAAACAACTATTTATTATTTGTGAATGTACATTAATTGGAATAAATATATGTCTTAGTAACCCAATATTAAAATACTTGATGATTCCCTTTTCATATTAAATAAAACCTCATGATATATGGTCCATCACGTAAGACCTTATCTTCTTAGTGTGACACACCATATAGGTCCTATGACTTTCATCGACGCCATATCCATGCTAGAAATTACCTATCCCCATATATATTCTAGATTAATATCATGATTTTATTTTCAAAAAATTTTATGTATATTTATTCTCCATACATTTTGATATATAGTGACATCTAGATATTATGCTATAGGTCGAGGCATAAATTCAAAAAGGAATATATAACCGATTTTCACCTCTTTCTAAAAAAGTTTAGAAAACCCCCACTTTAACTCTATGATTTACATATCAATCAATTATGTCTCATGTTTTCATTACATTAAAAATATATGAGTTCCTTACAGGTATCATGAGGATCTTACAATTACAAAACCACTTTTCCAAACCACAAGATGATAAACTAGGACACAAAAGTCAATTCTTTACTACTCATAAATACCTAGATAAGACCCTTCGAAGGGGCCTCTTTCCCTCAATTTGTGAACTTCATCCACCTATAAGTATTTGGAACTTGACCAACATATTACATATTGAATTAATTCCCAAATTCAGTGATCACAATATTGATATATGATATGCATTTTTTTCAATAACTAATTGTGGATTGATTCATTTCCATTTAGGATACTTTTTGAAGATTTGATCCACTACTATTGTGCCCAACTTCAATACAAATAAAATACCCTCCCCATGTACAAGATTTAGATATGTGTAGTGAAATTCCATAAAAGAACTTTGTGTTTCTTGATCCATGACCTTTACGGACTCGTAGTGATTCCTATGTTTATTTTACCTCGCCCTATTGTAGGTTCCTCAATATCATAGATAACTATGTTTGTTGAACAATATCCAATGTAGTTACACAAGTATAGATGAAAAATTATAGAACTCTCCATGGGTGAGAGCCTCTCTCAGTTTGAGAGATCTTTAACTTCCCTATAGTTAGAGATCATGAAACTAGATGATAATTATGAGACCTATTTACCTTCACAACAGTAACATACAATGAAATCATATTATGCAGGGAATGTTTTCTTTCAAGGACCAAAATGCCTCTTTCCTTTTCATATAAATCAGATCTTTATAGGGGACCTTTAATCAAGAATTGAAAGTGGATTGATTCCAATCCATACAAGATACATAGTGACTCATCGATTTTCCATTATATCCCCCACCACAATCCATAAAATGATAGTACCTCTTTATTCCCTTGAATATGATCTAGATCTATCTAAGAAACAAGGATTAGTTCCTATATCCACAAATATCATCGTTAGAAAAAAATTTTATGAAAATAACATCACTCACCTTAATATAATGGCATCGATCACCTCCTTAAATGGTAATGCACTATGGTGGGGCCCTCTATATATGTTTCATATTGGTGCGAGGTAAATTCTAATAAATAATTACATGTGGACTTATTTTAGTAAATACATGGTACATTAACTTGATATAACCTCTTATCCTAGGTGAAACAAAAAATTATAAAATTACCCCTTATACATTAATGTTTGAAGCATTACAGTAAGGCTTCACTTACTCCCTGATTACACAATAAGGTAGGGATTAATTTTTATTCCTTCCACATGAGTTTGATTTATGTGGAGGATGCCTCATAAATACTATGTTTGAGTTGATAAAAACACACCTTTAATTATATATGGGTAATATCTATATAATGTTAAATATAATAACTATATGTGGGTAGATTATTATTATCATATAAAATGTAGTGATGCTCAGATCACCTATTGTGGTTTCAACTAAAACTCATAAAAAAGTACCCTCCCACTATATATGAGATATATATTTATAGAGGGATATATTTGAAATAATAAAGTTGTGTCGTGATTCATGATACATTACTTTGATGTGTCTATCCATAGATATCAAAGATACCCCAATTATACATAGTGGTCAAAAAATTATAAATCATCCATAACGAGTCTCATTCCTTATCATTGCTATGATGATTCACTTTCACCTCATGTACAATTTAGGTTCACATAAAATTATAAATTTGGAATTGGAATCCTCTTAAGTATGTTCAAGATCTACAAATAACCCCTTATTATGGGTTCCGCAATTTATAGTCCCATAATAGGTGATTATTTCAACCATAATTTATGCCCTTTGTCATGGAAACCTATCTATCGTACCATGTGTAAATCCATGAACACTAGTTGTTTCACAAAAAAAATAGCTCGCGTGATCATAGAGGGCTTGGATGAACTACATAATGAAATAGGTAGCATCATGAATAAAAAAAGAACTAAATTTTTTTACCATATAAGACCATGGAAAACACATGAATAGCCTTTTCCTAGAGAGTCACACTACTTACATCCCCAAACATGTGGATATTTATCTAAGGTCATATTTAAGGGTAAAAAACCAATGAATATCATCCTAGTTGTATGTGATTAATCTGAATATCATAAGGTCCATTATTGATTCCCCTAAACTACATAATCCATGAGTCCCTATCACATGATGTTAAACTGCACTATAGTTTGTCCCTTGTGGAATGACAATACAACTACACAATAAATCACCCATTACAACCCCAAATAAAAGACCATAATAGCATATCTATAGTTATCCAAGTTTGAAGTTACTTAATCATTTATAATCTCTTTAATCCATAAATCACACTTCATGTCCTATGTGTCTTAGAGCATTGTAAACATTACATTTCCCTCAGTGAGGAGCATACGCATCCAAGGACCACCTTATTAAATTCATATGTCTGCCTTTCAATCCTATATATAATACCTTTTCCAACCAACCAGAGGCATATATTCCATGAATAAATGTCTTATTCTCCTCGTAACCCTCAAAAACTGGAAAACTAAGTCCATCACTATAAAGTGATTCGTGGTCATACCTTGTATGTATTCCCCACACCAATAATCAGAATCTAAAATCTTTGATCCTTGATTTACTACACTTTATCACCAATTAAGAATGTGTTAGATTGGGACTAGCCTTGAGAATTATAATTGGGTGATTGTGGCACATCAACCTCATACATGGTCCTTACATCATGACATTAAAAGTACATGCATTTTTGTCAAATATGTTTTTACTTAAACTCTATACCATTATTGTCTATATCTCAAGACCCAAATTACTAGTGAAACAGACAAAAATAATTCCACTCTGAAAATTAACAAAAGGTTGTTAAAGAAAATTCCAAGTCTCAACACACTATACTCTTAATCTTCAATTATACGGAAAATGTTAGAGCTTAAATCAGAATGAAAAATATCTCATAGGGTCTATCATATAACCTTTTAAAAAATATTATCAATTCATGCTAGATATTTTTTGTCCTAGAAAAATTTAGTTAAATGATTTATCACACCACTTTTCATTGAAATCATGTTCATTACATGAAGAATAAATTTTAATGGTGACAAAAACGTTCATGAATATTTTATTTCAAAAAACATTTACATTTATTTGATATTTGGGTTAATATTGACTGATTCCTTAGGTGCACATTCTCTAGAAATTACACAAACATGAGTTATCTCAATCAGTTCTCCCCCATAGAATATTTCTAACATGGACTGAACAATTTATAGAGACCCTATACGATTTCATTTTGAATAAAACAATCGCCTTAGAACTTGTGACCAAGGGGTTGTTTTTTTCATAAAGTAATTTTACATACACAGAAGATCTATTTTCTTATCTATGTGTGACATTGGTGTCCACCATTAATAATGGTTGACATACACCAACTAGTCACTAATTTTCATTGATCATATATCCTTAGGATATGATTTACATAATCCATCATCCAAATATTCAAGAGGATTAATCATCCTCAATGTTATATCAACATATCCCATTCCAATTCACAATGTATGGTGTCATTCATCATTTTTTACATTCTGGAATGCCTCATAATGAAAACCTAAAGATCATGACAAAAATTCCATGATTTATGAACACAAATTCAATCCCCCATATTCTATGACATTCTATATTGGAAACTGGGACTTCATTTGGGTTGATTTTCATTTAGCCCCTAACGTAAAAACCTTCTCTAGGGTACCAGGACCCTCCCTGAATAGACTTTTTTCCATGACCTACTTCATTGACATATTGTATGAATCTCTAAAATTATTTTACGGCCCTGGTAAAGTAGGTGTTTAACTTTGTAGGACCCCTCTTATTGATTGTGCATGAGTTAGATCATTATATGATCCCATGACCTATCAACCATATGAATCATTGCCTTGAAAAAGGACCTATGATCCATATTAGAACTACGATATTATACAATATCTCATTACCATAGATTTATTTGTGGGAACCCTCTACATGTTTTCCCCATCTCATCATCTTCAATCTAAACTCACTGGGTATGATTTACATATCCCATGATCCAACAATGTAGTTGGACTTGAAATCATCAATGTTATGTAACCATGAATCACACACATTCATAAGGAAGGATACAATGTTGTAGAATCATTCTTAGATACTCATCCGTGATAACTTGAGAAAGGATGAAATGATCCAGAACCATTCTTAGATACTCATTATTTATAACCTAAATAAGTATTAATGGATTTAACTATTCATTATTACTTATCCTCTATGAACAAATCCATGCCGTAAGATTCATAACATCAAAAAAATCATCCATGTCTATTGGAAAAGTGTATATCAAACATAAATGACTCATTTACTTGACCATGCTTGAGTTGGATCTGCATATTTTCCCTTAAATCTCTAACATTATGCATCTTTATCATGTAAAAATAATATTTATTCCTAGTGATCATTGAAAACATTATAGAGAAACTCATCACCAAATACTGACTTTGGATCATCCAAAACATGTTATCCCTATGAAAATATCGGTGGTTGAATCTATTTAAGGCATGTGATTTCCTTTACATAATTCCATCATTCATGGAACAATATTTTCTTCCCAATATAGGTTCCAAGATATATGACATTAATCTACATCAACAGAGGGTCCACACTATATTAACTCAAACTAAAACCCCATAGTTTCTATGTTATATGAAAATATACTAAAAACATAGAGGGTCCATGATATATTAACTCACAATACAAAAACATAGGTTCAATGATATATGACCTTTAACTTCAATAAAATGGTGGTTCAACTTTTACAACAATAAGATTCAAAAACTCATTGGTCAAAATTGTGATTCCATATGCTTCCTGTTGAAATTGACGCAACACTCACAAGGTTTGAAACTCAAAAATGGCACTATAGAAAAAGTAAAATTCCATACTCTATTGACATGTAACCCACATGATCTACAAAAAATGAATGATAAAAAAGGGGTCATAAAGCATGTTTGGTTGAAAATTCAAAAAAAGAAGGCCTAAGAAAATTTAAAGTCTCTAGAATTCAAGCCTTCCATATAAGAATCATATGACAATGTTAAGGTAATAAAAAAATAAAAAATGATTTTAGGCCCCATAATATTTTCCCAAAATTAGTAAAATGTTGGTCTTTTTAGATATCATATGTAAAAATTCAGGCACTCTTTCTCCATAATGTATTTTCAAAATTCATCATTTTAAACCATAATATATGAAGAGGAATGATGGTACATAATATTTATGGAAATATTCATACCATTTTACATATATAAGAAGTTCCTAGGTGGAATCCATTATGTCTTGGGAATATTAGTTATGATTTGGGTTGGCATCATATTATAAAAAATATTAATGTTTTTGGTATTTCATATAATGTTGATTTTTTGGGATGTCATGAATATGGTGGAATGAGAAGTGGGAGAAGGCATAACAAAAGCACATGTAATATGAATGATCTATTTATTTTAAAATCCTATATTAGTGGGAGGTGTATCCACATACTAGACTCACTCCCATAAAACCCCAAAATGAGGAGGTGTGTGCTCTTATGGTTAGAAAATTATTATAGTAGAGGATAAAAGGACCCCTTTAGCACTACCAAATGTTATTCCAGGTTGGCTATGGATTAATAAATTTTTTTTTCTAATGTAGTCTCTCCTTCCAGAACATATTATATATACTCCACCATGGAAAAAATATCAATAAAATCCTTATCTTCCATATCAATTATTCTATGTTTCTCCTTCACCAACTTATATATAATAGTCAATATATTACGTAAACAAAAGATATTTCATTGGATCTTGTAATCTTGGCCTTCCCATTATTGAAATAATTTTAATGACCAAATATTTATGTTATATGAAAGGAATCCTAACTTATATAATCTTTCCGATGTTGACCATCAAAAAAAGAGTCCTCTACCATCGATTCTCTTAGCTCAAGGACCATCTTCAACACTCTCATAGAAACCTCCTCCTTTATACTATCAAGTAGATCCTGATAATCTAAAACTCTATAACCAAGAGTGATAAACAAGTATTATATGTGTTGTCACTGATATTTCAGCTCATTTATGTGGTATTCAATGACCTGACTCTGGATGTACCCCCAACAATATCTCTACTACTACTAATTAAATTCTGCATATTCTGAGCATTACCATAGGCATGGTCTTGTAATGAAGATTTATTTTTGGACAATATCACTAAGAAAGGGAATCATTCCTATCTACCTTGGTGGAATTTTTTTATAGTAAAACTATTTTCCAATAATATCATTTGTAAGGAATCTATAAGAAGTCAGTTCAAGGAACTTTGGGTTTAGAGGTGGAGTATATATAATAAAACACATAATTGATGTTTATTCATTGGATAAATATTTTTTCAAGACAATTGATAATCATAGTATGAATTTATAATGTACCTTTTTTTCTGATGTATGTGGGTACCTATTTTTTCACAACTATATATTTAGGGGTGATAAATGAAACTTTATATGAATGAAAAGCCTGATGCGTTGATGATTTTACTTCTACCGATGTCATATTGTCACCACAGTGATGAGATATTTGTGATAAAAGATATTAAACAACATAATACAAGATTGATGATTCATCAAATATTTTAAAATTCCCTAAAATTAATATAGTAATGCCTCCATAATAGCCACATTAGTAGCATTAGGATCCACCCAGAGTGCACTCACCCATGTTAGGTCAATTTGAATGAGAGTTAGTGCATTAATTGAAAACACTAGGTGTAATCCTACTTGGACCCTGAATGATTTTATCTCTACCTGAACCTCATGCAATGTTAGTGGTCCCTCTATAAGGATGAAAAGAGTATATAAAACCATGAACATAGATTTTTATTTCATAAAAAAATACTTATAATGACCCCAAATCCTTAAAATAGTCTGATTATTTTTAAATAATTCATAGAATAAAACCCAATAGAAACAAAACTAACTGGTTGATTCTAGGAAAATATTATTTATTAGAGTTTACTATTTCAACTCTCATTATTTATATTTATAATCATCCATGGGAGGACCTTATGACATATATTCTAGAGATGGAACATATAGAGGCATGGGTAGTGTTACTTTCGAGTCAGTAACAACAACTTCTATCAGTTCCATTTAACCAGGAGAGTACTATTCATTAGACACCCAATCACTACCCATGTCAAAATAAGACACATTTACCCTAGATAAATATTATAGGGATGTGAGAGGAAACCAAGTATCATTATAATCTTATTTTATCCAAATTAATGATGTATATTAGTGCAGTGTTGAAAATAATCCACGTATATGAAGGAAATGAGAGAGGTGATCTTATATCCTCACTAGATCAACATTGAATTTCCTAATACATCTAAGACACTATCATGAAAGGAATCATCATTATAGAAACCAGAATCCATTTTTAAATACGATCCTTTAGGAAATGAATCATTATGATGAGGACTTGGAGTAATGCCTCATGTTTTTTTGGATAATGATCAAATAATTTTTTTTAGTAGATGTAATATTTCTGAGGCCCTCCAACTCCACCTAATCCTTGTACATCACCTTATGGGACTCATAAAATAAGGTCTCCTTCCTCTATTAATATATTTTTTAGAATATTATGGTAATGGATTATATGTCTTGTGAAATAGTTCCTTTAATCGGGAATTCATCTGCAGAAAATCCCTTATCTATTGTTGCAGCAGATAGTGCTCAATTCAATGATGGAATTGACTCCAAACATCATGTTTTCTTTTGGGGAATCTCCAGATGCAATGATCTAATATATGATGGACTATTTCTTTTTATTTGAGTTTTTGGTTACACCAGATCCTCTACAACTCAACTCTCATCTGTTATTGAAAATTCCATAGCATTCAACTCCAATCAAACTTGTTTCCCATTAGTGGATGATCAGATCCAAGCATTAACATAGAAATCAAAGTAGTCGAAATATTTTCCACCCATGGATAATTTTTCCTATACCCAGGAATACTCTCCTATGAACATAATCTATAATTTTTGATCCATATTTGGTTAAATTTATGAACCATTGTGGGGGGAATTGGTAAATATCATTTGAACAAAATGAAACTATGACCCTTGCTAGCAGGGTTCATTAAAATAACAAAATATCCTTCCATAAATTTGAGTTGATATGGAACCAAAATGAATAGATATAATGGAGGATTTGGATGTGGGATAATACTTTCCATTTTTTTGAGGGAATAAGTTGGGTGACCTATATAACTAAAAGAAAAGTTGATCATACTAGTTCAACTAGCTACGTACTTCCCATTTCATCAACATGGAGGGCCTAACACTGCAGATACTTTAATTTTTTTCTTTGAATTGGGAAATCAAAATATTATAGGTTATATAAAACTCATATACACTAATATGGTATTCCTTCCAGCCCCATAAAACATTTAAGGGGATAATGATCATGTATGGGTCCCTTCCCCATATGTAGAAAAATTAGTGATATAATTTGGCGAGTATAGGTATTTATAAACTGATATGTGTGCTCCCTGATATTTATGCCACCATTATGAAGGTAGAAACCCTCACTGCTCAATCATCCCTAACTCAGAATAAGTACCTTCAAGGTACATTTCAAGAAATAAAACTTTTTGAACATTCTAGTAGACCTGGGAAGTGATCATCAATCACCATTCATTGAAGTTCCTTTCTTAGACTATCTTTTAATAATAACCTTTAATCCCATGAAATTATTTTAATGGGAAAGCCGTGGGATTCTAGGATTATGGATCATGATGATTCTTCATAATGAATATTTTATCCATCATATTGTACATTATATTTTCCTTTGGATACATATCCTTCATAATGTCCTTTTTTCCAAGTTGATCAAATTCTTGGAAATATGAAGGGTATGATTTATATCCCCCAAGAAGAGTGTGGATGTAGAATCTCATCAAACATATTTCATAGAATTGGTACACCATAGATTTTATCAACAACATAAATACTAATGTTGATATAAACATAAATCATATAGAATGTATTCACATATATGATACATTAGATAATTATGTTTACCATGATACCATTGTTTCATCATGTGAGGGTTTAAGTAATGTATATATCATCATATATGTTGACTTTTATTAGATTAGTGAAAAATTATACAGCACTACACTACGCCAAAAAGTTCCTGTGAAAATAAATTCTAAGTCATCATTCTAATTGAATGATCAAGATGGATAATCACCATATTCTTTTACTGGATTCACACTTTCACATTATTTTCCATTATATCTGGATATTCTAATCAGACTCACGAAATACACCGTAAAATCTTTTGGATAAGGATTTAGAGTATATGTCCTTCAGAGTGGTTATTTTTAGAACAAATGACCCACATATGACACATTCTCCGTGAATGAATCATGGTTCTTATAAATCCACGAAGAAGGCATGTTAAATGAATACTCTACGAAAAAAAAAATTATATAGAATTAAATTTTTTGATAATATAGTTGTAAATTATTTCCTATACATTAATTTGTTTTTCATGTATGGTATGATACAATTAATTCAACAGGAACATGAAAATGAGGTTAAAATGACCTATATCTCAAATTTAAGAAAGGTTTTACATGATGAAAGATCATTATGGAACATGATTTGTGATCAAAATTGAATTACCAAAGTGAAAAATGTATTCTATAACTATAAAATGATGATTCAAATCATAATTCAATTAATGTACATGAAATATTTACATTCCATAAGGCGAATACAAAATTTGAAGTAAAAACGTCATTCAGCTTAAAAATTCATGCAGCGAAACACACTTTCACATAGTGGAAGCATCCATATTGGCCTAGGGGGGAATGTTTTCAATGGGATTTTGGTGGACAAATTTTCCAAATATGACATTTGTAGACATTTAATACCCAGATAGACCTGGGACAACATTATTATCCACATTAACGATCATCTAAATTCATTACCAGACTTAGGGGGTTCTCTTAAAAGTGATCTATGCAGCTGTTTCGAAATGAATTTTCCAAGTCTAATTTTTTGGATGATAATCTCTACTACACAAGGTCCTTACCAATCAACGTATCCACATTCTTTCTATTTTCTTTGTTCACATATCCTTACCTGTTAATACCTCATCAATAACAAGAGGGGGTAATTTTTGTATTTTTTTGGGTAATGTAGCAGAAGGGGAATGGTTAAGTTGGATTTATTTTCTTAATTTTATTCTTTTGCAGTGTTTCCGCAATTTAATAATAAAATTAAAATCAATTTATTAATGATTAATCATGAATATTTATAGGTGAATATTAAATGATCCTTTAAATTGAGTTATTTGTTATGATAAAGTAGGAATGATCATTATCTAATTTTAGGTAATGTTTTCTAGAATTGGATTAGAGAAACCCTGGTTTGGAAATGTTCAAAAAAACATGACCATGTAAAAATTGGGATTAATGTGATAAAGAGGGGATTTCATGACTATTGATTCTACCTCATTTGGACCTTTAATATAAAAATTAATTAATTAATATTATTTTTCAATGTAATGACACCCAAACCATAAAATATGAAAACCCCTCCATGAATTCAAAAATGATTTCAAACCATCCAATCCTATATGAATTCCCTTTAACTTTGAATAAATTTCCTTCAAACCCAAATCTGATTCATCACTCTTTTCATTTCAATAAAAATAAATTATCCATATTATTTGAAACCCTAGATAATCTAAATCACCATATCATGGGTTCCAACATGATCTGGTCACGTACTATATTTTAATTAATCAGTGTTAATGTTTGTGTCTTAATAAATTTTGTATTTTGGTTGGACCTATTGGGAAATAACAGCACCCTTTCAGGCCTCTAAAAATTAGCATCATTTTGGGGGATGAATTCATTTTAATTTTTTGTTTTTATTTTTATTTTTATTTTTATTTCTTTGATTTAATTCAAGTATTTACATTTGGTGTTTCACACTGTTTTAATAAAATAATCTTAATGAATGGGAAATAAATATTCAAAAAAAATTCATTGAGTTAAATCTTAAATGTGATAAGCTTATGTGGAAAAAAAATCTATAACCCTGGATTGCACAAAATAAAATAAAAAAAATAGCGACTTGAGGAGTTTTTCAATGACATCTAAGATTATTTATTATCGATATGTATATGTATCCATCCAATATTGGATTGAAATGGATCATCCATGTGAATCCTATTATAGTAAATCATTTCTTGATGAAACCTTAAATCAACCGGATAATCTGAAACAATTTTAATTTCATTATAGTGCCTCATGAAGAACCAAACAATCATCTGAGAAGCTTTGTCAATCTCTGTGATACCTTTAATTTCCATAATGTCTCCAATGATGTAGTAAAGCTTTGAATATTCATTTTTCTAATGAATAATTAAACACATGAGGTGATTAAGAGTTTTACCCCTCATTAATCAACACATGGGATGATTTTTAAAGGAAATTTGTCACTTTCTTTCTCCCAACATCTATGCTGGTAGACAAATGGGTAAATATTATTAACTTTTTTTCAATTTGAGAATGAATCTCTTTACACTTATTAAAAATGTTACAAAGATATAGCTCAGTGATTTCATTATCATGGTATATGAATATGGATATTAATAAAAATATTTTATAAGGGGTTTTCAAATGAGAACATGTAGAATTTATATGTTTTCTCTATAGTGTCTCTAATGAAGAAATCAACAAACGAGATATACAGCCTACTAGATGAAATTGAGACTTATATGTTCCAATTAAAAAAATGAAGTAATGCAACCATGACGGATTCACATGATCAATAAGAATGAATATATTATGTAATAGATGGATTCAATTCCCAAGATGATGGAAATGATTTTGGGGAAATAATAAAAACCCAAATTTTTTGTTCCAAAGAGGAAAATTATAAATATTGTAATGATGGAAATAAATTTCAGTGTTGACAGAAACAACAACCAAAAAAATAGATCCAACTGGAATGATTTCACCCAAGACAATATATTTTTAAACCTGAACCCCAATCGTAATAACTATCAAGTCATTTTCATAACATGGATTAGACAATAGCCACATTCATGACCATGACCAGAGTGGTAAATAAATAAAGGAAGACTTAGTGAACAAGAACACCATATTGTGAATTCTATAGAATCATGTATTGAAATTTACTAAGGTACTCATAGAGGGAATACTAGGAGTATTACCAAGATGACATAAAGTGAATCAACAAGAAAAATTTAAATTCATTGTATTATAAATTGAGAAAATCGTGTAACACTAGACTAAATCATTCCATAGATAACAATAACAATAATCTGAAAAGGAAGAGTATGGAAATAATAATGAAAATGTTGTAGATGAATAAAATGAAACTAATGATTATCCATAATAGTTTTTACAAATCTATCGTTATAGTCGATAAGTAATTTGAAAAATATTATGATACTTAGGTATGAGTAGACATATCTTCTTCTACAACATTTCAGGTTTTTAGGACTGGAAGGACTAAACACCCTGAGAGTTTCACATTTATTTTATGATTTAAAATTGAAGTACCCTTGAGTGGTCATAATATATATTCTAATAAAATATTATAAACTGTACTTTGCAATTGACATATTAGTGCTACATATAGAAGTGGATAAAATGCAATTCATTCTACAAAGACCATTCTTAGCCACTATACATGCACTGATTGTTATACAGGGTGAAGAACTTTGAAATAGAGTTGTATATGAATAATTAACATTCAATATTCATTAGGTTTTAATGAAATGTGATGTTATAGAAGATTATTACTTTTGAAAATAAAAATAAACCATTGTTGTGGAGATTTATGATATTGAGTATGTTCATGAGGTAAATACTAGTTTACAATGTGACACTCAAAATAAAAGTACTGAGATGAAGAAATAAAAGATTAGGGTTTTGGCCACTCAATCTTGAAGAGTTCCAAACTCCAACATGTTAGATAAGGACCAATAGGTATTGATGGTACATCACCTTCCATTTAGTTTTTCAGGTTTAAGTGACAAATGGTTGATTAGACTAATTAAAATCCAATTTTTTCTACAATAATGAATAGTTAAGCTATTTAGGTAAGGAAAAAAAGGACTGACATACATAGAATGGTCACAAAAGAGACCATTTATCATCCCCAACTAGGTAAAACAATTCAATCATTCTTTATCTGATCTAAAGCTAAAGGAGTTATGGTCGATCCAACAAGGTTAAGAAAAATCATTTTTTAGTGGCAACCAAAGTTTGTAAAGATTTTTTTCTTGTTATTAGGTGCATGAAATCATTCCTAAATATATTAAATTTTACTAAGAATGGAACAAATTTACATTTATTCAGTTTATATTTTTTCGAACCATTATGCCCCAGAAAAGAAGTATGTAGAAGAAGGTTCAAGACCACTAGACATCATGAGACCCATTTATGTTAGAAATTAATGAAAATGAACATCATGAAACCCATCCACACCATGAATCTAGTGAATGGAAATTTTAGACAATAATGTTCAAAAATTCATTGAATGAGGGGAGGGAGTGAGATATTCAATATTTTAATTTTTATATCGTATTCCACATATTTTATTTATTAAAAATATTTTTAGCAAAAAATTATATTCCCTAAATTTGATTCATTCTATTATCAACAAAAATAGGATACATAAACAACCTAGGATAATTAAAATTTCATGAATGTAAATTTATTTTTCTATAATTTTGAATTATAAAAATGAGTTAATGAATTAATATAAAAATGTATGTGTTTTTGGATTTGAAAAATCATGATTTATAGATGCATGTTGATTCTTGTAAATAAATTGTAAGATCCATGATCTTTTTACGGTATATTTTTTGTTAAGGTTTTGGTTTGGTCTCTTCATCCAGATAGATAAGTGTTTTTGAAGTTTTGGAGGGGGCTCGGGGGTGCTCTGGGGGATCGGGGTGAAATGAGTCGAGCAATCAAGCTGTGCAGTGCTTGGTGCCGGGTCTGCACAGGGTTCAGGGTAACCGTGAAGGTAGACAATCCTGACCATACATCCTCAGATAGTAGCCCAAGCATGGTCCCCATATGGTTAGGGAAAACCATGTTGGATTCCCAGGAAGCCATGTAGGCTGGCCACTCATGAACAGTAGCTCCGTCACTGTTTTCGCACGGTTTGTCAAACTGTGCAGGTAAGCCTTGCGGCCAATAAAAGTTGGAAAAATAATGAAAATGTCACCCCATGATTTTAAAACCAAACTCAGGGGTTTCCCCCTCCATATCCCTTTCATCCCTAGGAAATAACAAAAGGGACGAAGATCTCCCAACGATAGATCACCTTTAATTCATGATCATTTAGAGAATATTTGGAAGTGGATCGAAAAACAGGTGTGTCTAATCTCCTCCCCATCTCTCTTTTTCAGTTTAGGTCTTGCCTTTTGTGGGATCTCTATCTAAGGCTCTAATCCCTTTCTTTTTTAGTGAGTTATAGGTTATGGAATCAAGGGTGTGCTTGAATCTAGATCTAAGGCCATAATTGAGGGTGCGTTCATTGTTAAATTCGAGTTAGGTGGTCTACAAGTATTATCCCATAGTTTTATTTTGGATTTGTGCTTGGAAGTTTGTTTTCTTATTCTCCCCCCTTTTGGTGTCCTTGGTTCCCTTGAGGTATTTGATAAAAATGGGTATCTAAGTGACCAATTTAAACCCTCATGATCCCTGTCGGATGCATTGAGGATGACTTGACAATTTTAGGGCCACCCATGGGGTGAAATAACAAACTTTGATAGATAGTGTGGTAGGATTATGTGGTGGGTTGCTGAATAAGAATTTGAATCTATATAGAATGTGTCCTCATAATTTATTATGTTATAATTGTATTAATGAAAAATATTCCTTGGAAAATTATGGTATAAGGTGTTATTGATATGACATGAAAATCGGTAATTGGGATGAAATATATTATGTCGATTGATCATGAATTTGGTTAGAAAGACCTAAGGGGATTAGGGCATGTTAAATGGTGATCATGAAATTGGGAAATTGAATGGGAAATGGGGAATGTGATAATGGGTTTCATTAAAGGAATGGATGAAATTTTAGAATGGTTTAATCCATGATAATTACGTGGTACTCCTAAATGATTTAATGTAATAAATGGATTATGTTACGTGATATGAGAAATGTACTTGAAATGAATAAGTTGGTAAATTCCTGTGAAATAACAAATGGGTTACATGGTTTAATGAATGGTTCATGATGGATTCTGCTAAGGCATAGAGGATTATTCAATACAACTTATGGGTTAAGTCACAAGAATGGGAATGTGGATAAATGAATATGAATTGTAAGTGGTAACTGTAATAATGGTTTGTGGAATAATATTAATTACCATGTTTTTTTTGTGAATTGTGATATCCAATGGCGCTGAATATTCTTGGTTGTGTTATGGTATGTCGGTGACGAGTTGATAAATAAGCAAGTGCACATGGCTAGGTAGAGTGGGGTATTGACATGGGGTTCTACGCCCATGGGTCATGTTAGAATGGGGCTCTAAACTCCACCCCAAAATGCAATGGTTAAGGAAGGGTACTAAGGATCTATTCCCCTAAAGGGTTCATTCCACCAGGACAGAGGCTTCGAGCTGGGGAGAATGTGTTTTTTTGTTATATGGATCCCTTGTGAGATAGGGACTTGATTTTTTTCCAATAAGAATTTTGATTTATTTCCTCATACCCTTGTCTAGATTATAATTATTCAAAACCCATAGAACATGTGATCTATATGTCTTATGTAATAAAGATGGTATAAGAAACGAAATGGTGATAAATTAACGGAATAGATTAAATGAACCTTTTTAACTTATGGAACCCGAGCTGTCCCTTCTTTAATTAACTTTTATTTTTTACTTTCATGCACTATCTGTTAGATTGGATATTTTTTAGACACCGCTGGTGGTGTACTACGGAGTTTTTTACTCACACCCTTCTAAGGACACCGTTGGGTATCCAAGAAGATCTCATGGTTACTGGTATGGAAAAGGGTTGAGGCCCTACACTAAGACGTTGAGTTGGGTGTGGGATTCACATGAATAAGGATCCATACAAAGGTTTAGGACCCATTAGGTGTTTTGGTCATGTGTTATATTTTTGGATTCATTCACTTGAACTACTTATATGGAATGACATTGTTGTGTTGATTGGTGTTTGTACCCTACTGGGAAACATTTGGTTATGAATGTTTATTGGTTTTTTCATACTATTCAATTATTTTCATTGTGATTAGATATGGATTACTCAAGTAAATATGGTATATTCTCCCCATGTTACTTATTAGACCTCACCGCTAGTTGTCAAACTCTGGCATATGGGGAGGCGTTCATGAGGTCATGTGACAACCCGACATGGGGAACCAGTTTACTGGAATCTGGGTTGGGGATGTTACAAAGTGGTATAATAGGAGTTATTTTCTCTTTATTTCTAGTTGGGGAATGTAGACAAGATATTAGGACAGTGTAGAGCCTTGGAAATGAGCTCATTCTTGGCATTAGCTAACCCGTGTTAGAGGGAAACCCCAAGTAACCCTGAGAGGGAATTGTCTTTCTTGATGTGTGTAGTTACTGTTGGATGATATTTCACTATTTGGTGATGCACATGTTGTGTGATTTGATTTATTTATGATATTATTCTCATTTATGTAATTGAATGGGTTTGAGCATTGATTTATCATTTTAGGCCCCTAAGGATATAGTTGGAATCCATCATTATAGGAATACACATGGGATGGGTGTGTGGGGAATTGAGAGTAGAATGCATTTTCATTCATTGAAAAATATGATGAATATAATTCCTAATAATGTTAGTGAAAGGGGGTGAATAAAAGGAATGAAAATGAATTTTTAATAAATAACGTGTGAAAATAAATGTTAGGGATGGGTTAAAATTTTGTGTTGTGATAAATTTTAAAATGATGACTCAATGTCTAAAATAAAAAGGGTTATATAATGAAGATAAAATTGTCAATGAATTTTTCCTAACAAAATGTGACAAGGAGTTAAAAAAGTCGATATGAACAGGTTGTGAAATGGGAAATGTGCCAATGAGGGTAGGAATTCTGTTATAAATGAATAATTGGTTTCAATATGAATTGAAAAATGACTTTTGGTTGTGTAAATTTGTTACTCCATGTTGACCATAACCTGCGGTAGGCATGGTTTGGGGTGCATTGTTCTAAGTGTGATGATGTCCATTCGGTTTGAGCATGAAGAATGAGTTGTTTAAGGTTTCTAGAGTGAGGCCTTTTCCATATGTGGTTAAGTCATGTTGGTCATTCTTCAAAGCGTAGGGTGAATGATAAGTTTAAAATGAGATTTATTGAGTTCAATAGTGGATACACATTGTGTGGTCGGTTTGACCATTGTATGCATATGTAGAAAAGTTAGAGTGCCTTAGTGGAGACATTAGATTTGATTTTTGAGGCTTTGCCAGTCCTTATGTGCCTAATTTGTGTGTTTAGGATACCGTTGTAGAGTTATGGCCTTTGGGTTGTGAGGCGTTATTCGGTAATGTGAGTGAGGGAACTCTCATGGTTCGTGACATAATGGAGCACATGGTAGACCCTATGGATGGTGCATGGGTCTTGGTGTCCTTGTGAGTAAAGACGTTTTTAGTTTTGTCTTGAATCACAGAGAGGATGTTTTTCTCATAATTCCGATAAATATGTACACCATTAGCCGGGAACATAGAGTAAACTGTTTTTGGTGTGCTTGGTGTTGTGTGCATCAGAATGGGATTGAGATATCCATTCAAAAGCATTGCCTTGTTCTTGTCATGAAAAGCATCATCTTAAGAGAGTACTAGTGTATTCTTCTAGTGGTGACTCTAGTTTAGGGAGTTCGTATCGTTCATCCTTCAATGTGACCAACGATAGTGGTCAGACAGGGCTTATAGTGCTTCTGGGTGTGTGTCGCGCTTGTAGATTTTTTTGATTTTGATAGTGGAACTCAGGGAATTGTATGGTGTGGATTTTCCCTAAATGGATAATTGGGAAGTATTAGGGTTGGTGGTGCTACTCGAGTAATGTTTATGCACTGATTGTATCGAAAAATTCAGGGTGACCACATTTGAGGTTATCCCACCGGTGCAATTACCTCATAATATGAATCATGGAAGATTCTTAAGAGGTGGTGTTAAAGCGTATTGAGCACCACAATGTTTTAGTAAAAGGTATAGTTATACACGGTTAATTCGTAAGGGCACCCAAGTGCTCATAATATAATATAAGGTTTGTTTCAAAGTGTTGTATCATATGGATTTCCTACTCATCTGTTTCGATGATGACTAATATAGGCTTCAGGTTGTTTTGAGTGGAAGAGACAAAGGTGGCAGGAATGTGGTTATACTTTCACTCGATGGTGAAAACTGAGGTAAGGGTTGTCATGTGGAAGAACTTATTTGTATAAATTATTTGGTTGTGGAGTGATGGTTGAACCCAGTTAGAAATCACACCTGAGTAGTGATGGTAAAGTGTTGATATGACATGTTCGGCATGGAATCCCAAGATCCTTGGAGGGTCATGGTTCCCCATAGCTTGAAATCAGAAAAAAATAAGATGGTGGTGGATTT
This sequence comes from Viscum album, assembly GCA_963277665.1. NCBI lineage: Eukaryota > Viridiplantae > Streptophyta > Magnoliopsida > Santalales > Viscaceae > Viscum > Viscum album. The sequence continues at coordinate 169,275,356 of OY728150.1, read as the reverse complement.
CATCAAAGACCTCTTAGTGTACCTCATCTAGTGATGGGGATTCCCAACATGTTGACATTTTCCTAGGTATTTTGAGAATCTCTGGATCATGCCAAGTGGCATGAAGGGGTGTGGTTGGATCAGGTACATCATGGAGTTTACATGCACAGAAATAGTATGTGTGGTGTTTCATGATGATATGTACACCAATGATGGCATATGGTGGGGACCTCAGGATGGAATGAATGTCCTAAAATGAGTTGGATTCCACTTATAGAAGCTGAGAATGGGCATGAGGTGATATTCGTTCCCTTGTTTTGGAAAAAAGGCTTCATGTCAATATCTAAGATTGGGGTTTAGTTTGCGATCGGTTTTAAGATGAAGTGGTTGGAATGTCACATGGAGAGAAAATGTAATATCACTCCTATGGTTTGGAGTGATAAATCATCCATGTATTTGAGAAAGAAAACATTGAGACAATGTAGTGGCACTGTGGTAGCAATGAGGAACCGATTAGGTGCGTGTCATATTCCATGGAGAGTTATGTGGGACTTTATGTGGTGGAAAATGAGGCACGTGTTGGCTTGAGATCAGGGTGGTTCCAACTAAAGCTTGTGATGTCTGTGCTGAGTCATATGAGGGTTTGGGTGGATATGACAGTATGTTGTGACAAGAGAATTTTGGGGTCTATTACTCTAAAAAAAATTGGGGTTTGACTCGGGTAATTTTTCCATTATGTGGGTTTGGAACGTCGTGATGTTGAGTGTACCTTGGCCCTGTCATGTCGTGACATGCCAAGGGTGAATCCAATGAGAGTATGGGGTGTGGTAGTTCCAGGATGATGGAATTATACTAGATTTCAGAAAATGACCTCAGGGGGTGTGTGGAATGATAATGATATACGTCATGTCAGTAAGCACCCTAGAGTGGTGAGAAAGAGGTAGCATACCATAAGCGGAAGGAGGGTGTTTGGGGGAAATCTAGTAGATGGTGGTCTGACCTGAGATGATAAACATTAATGGGTGAGGTGAGAGTGACCAACTTCTAGGTTTATGTTGTAGAGGAAATTTCATTTCGAAATGATGTCGTAAAATAGTGAGGTAAGGATGATTGTATTCCTTGAAAGGATAATGTAGGGATGTCTTTCCAATAGTTGTGATGGTGCGGCAAGACCCCAAGGGAGGGTAATTCTCCTATGGATTCGGGGGAATAGAGAGTTGGAACATATTAGGTGGTGGTAAGGTTGGGGATTGAGTTTTGGAGGTCCTTCATTGATGGAGGAGGTTCCATGTAACTAGAAATTGTGGAGAGAACCATAAATGATAAATGGTTGGTTGATGACATGATTAATGTTTTGGGTTTTAAGGACATGGGTGGTCACCGTTCAAGTTAGTTGACCCTAGTAGAGAGCTTTGGCACGATTGAACTTGTCGAGTAGCTAAGAGTTTTTAGTTGCGTTTTGTTGTATAGTTGTGGAATGAAATCTTCGGGAGACGTCTTCTGAAGGATCAAGTGTTCTCCTCCAATTGATACCGAGTTTTTCACCGGTAGGGTTTGGAAAATATAGGGAGATGGTAGTATGTGATTTTGGATAAGAGTTTTATAGATAATCGGGCCAAGGGGGTACTGATTGGTTCCTCCATGATGATGTGATGATGTGTGTTAAGTCTTCTTGTGTTGTGAGATAGGTGTTGTCACCTATGTTTTCCCACAATAATTTTGTGTGGTGAGAATGGTTTAAGTGGATGGACCCTTGAGGAGTGTTCAACTCGTGTTGTGGTTGTAGTGAGGAAGGCTTTTAAATAATGTTTATTCCCCTAATCCTTGTTCGGTGGCCTTGGGATTTGCAACCAAAAACATGGAATGTGGGAGTGGATGGGGAGAACTTGTGGCATGATCAATTGATATAGACGTTAGTAATGATCAAAGGATTGGCTCAAGGACGATCCATTATAAAGTGGGGAGGTTGTAAGATCCCGTATATTTTAAGGTACATTTTTTATGTTTTGGTTTGGACTATTCTTTTGGTTAGATTAGTGTTTCCCATGTTCAGGTGGGGGCTCAGGAGTGCCCTTAGAGCTCGCGGTGTAGAGAGTAGAGAAATAATGCCAAACAGTTCTAGGTGCATGGTCTTCACACGATTAGGGGTATCGTGCGGGTAGACCGTGCAGACCAGACATCCTCAAAAAGTAGCATGTGCACAATCTTCACAAAGTTAGGAAAAGTTGTGTGGGTAAACTGTGCTACCCAAAAATGATGTAATAATTACAAAAATGCCACATCACGATTTTTATGACCCAACACGGGGTTTTCCAACTCATTCTCCCTTGAAAACCTAGGAACTAACCAAAGGGACCAAGTGAACACCAAGATCGGTCTCCATTTATTATTTACTGTTTGGAGTACAATTTGAATAGAATCGAAGATCTGGGTGTGTCTAATATCCTCCTCCTCTCCCTTTTCAGTTTTTGCACAATTTGAGAAGGACATGCATTAAGAAAGAAGGGGTGACAGAATTTGATGTGTCGTGTAGAGCCCACTGACCAGAGTACATTTTATCTCATGTTTGGGATGGATTATGTTTACACTGGTTGGGTGGTGGATTTTAGAGTAGATATTCAATGGGATGACAGAACCACGGGAGACAGGAGATGATGCAACGAGCTGGTAGCCGTACATTCAGTTCGCATAGAGAGCATCTGGTAAGTATATTTTTTAAATATTTTATATTATATTAAATATAAACACATTATTTTATATTTATGCAGGAATTTGAGCATCCCGATATTACGGAGATTGACGTTTATCAGAGGATGTACAGTGATCCAACCACTAGAGAGATTAGAGGTGATCACCAGTGTCAGATTGTGGTTATTATTATTTTTCAGTTTAACAATTAACTACATATAATATTTTTACAATTTTAATTTGAAATTGGAATTGAAGGAGTCATCTGAGACTGCGACCTCTCAAACATAGGCTGAGGGTCAGGACGAGATGGCTGGGCAGACTAGTGCTCACCATTTCGATGAGGCGACATGGATGTAGGCGACTTAGTATGGCTTTGATAAGGGCGAAGTAGTTGGCATCGACTCTCATTTGACACCTCGTACTTATTATGGTACTACTATGATGTTGGTGTCCAGCTTGAGAGAAGCTCGTGGTGAGGCATCATCTTCTGGCTCAAAGTATCAGGAGCAGTTGGGAGCTCAGGCTGAGCATATAAAGGCTTTGCAGAAGCAGCAAGCAAAGATGTGTTAGTGGTAGCAGCAACATGAGTAGCATTATGAGGATTAGATGCGTCGATGGAAACAACATCATTACAAGAAGTTTGAGTACATGCGCCGTCTGACTCATATATTAGGGATAGAGTTTCCTCTACCAGCTCCTTCAGCTCCTCCACCTCCTCCAGAAGATGACCCCCAAGTGATTTTTTTATGTTACAAACATTTTAATTGAACATTGTAATATGAATTATTTAAATTTAATGTCTTTTATATTGGTGAAAATATTACATAATTTAGTTTTTAATATTTTATTAATTTTTAATTTTTTTTGTGAACATTGAGAATTTTAATATTTTATATTTTTTAATTGTTTTAATAATAGTAATACTATTTTTTCATTAATCGTAATTTTATTAAATTTTATTTTTTCTGAAATATTTTATTATTTGCGAAGATACCTTTTGCGATGGGACACCATCACAAATAGTCTAACTAAATATTTTTATAACCATATTTACAACGAGAGTACATGCCCGTCGCAAATAATTTGTTGCGACGGGCCCATCGCAGAAATATATATATATATATATATATATATATATATATATATATATATATTGCACCGAGACAAGATCCCGTCACAAATAGTTTTTGCGATGGGCCCATCATGAAAATATTTATGTATATATAATATATATAATCGTAATCTTATTTGCGACGATGATGTTTCCCGTCACAAATAACATTTTTTACGACGGGCCCATCACAAATATTTGTATTTGCAACAACATTTTCAGCAACGGGCTATTTGCGAGAGGGCCCCATCGCTAAATCCTATTTGTGATGGGATCCCGACGCAAATAGGCCGTTGCAATTACCAAGAATTTCAGTAGTGTGAGTTCATCGCCGAATTCTAGATAGGTGTTATACAAGTATTATCCTATAGTTTTATTATGGATTTGTGCATGGAAGTTGGAGTTCATTTACCCCCTTTTTTTCATGGTTCCATTGAAGTATTTTATTAAAATGGGTGTCTAAGTGACCAATTGAAACCCTCATGATCCCCATGGGATGGTTTGAGGATGACTTGACCATATTAGGGCCACACATGGGGTGCACCGGCCATCCCAGAACATGAATGATGTAGGGATAAGTGGTGGGATTCTGAATAAGAATGTGAAACCCATGTAGAATGTGTTTTGATGATACATGTAGTTATAATTGGAATAATGATAAATATTCCTAAAGCGATTAATGCATAAGGTGTAGTTTGAATTACATAAAATGGGTAATTGTGTTGAAATAGATTATGTTTATTGTTCGTGAATTTTCTTATAAATGTATAAGGGGATTGGGGAATGTTAAATAGTGAACATGAAATTTATTAATGGAATGGGAAATGGGGAATGAGATAATCTGTTGTTATAAGAGAATGAATGAAACTGTAGAATGGGTTAGTATATGATAATTAAGTGGTACACCAAAATGATTTAATGTAATAAATGAATTATGATATGTTATATGAGAAATGTACATGAAATGAATAAGTGGGAAATTTCTTGTGAAATGATTAATGGGCTAAATAGGTTAATGAACAGTCCATGAATTATTCAGCTAAGGAATAAGGGATTATTGAATACACCTAATGGGTTAAGGCATGTTAAAGGGAATTTGGCTAAATGAATATGAATTATTAATGCTAAATGTAATAATGGGTTATGGAATGATATTAATTCAAATGTTGTTTTTGTGAATTGTGATATCCAATTGCATTGAATATGATAGGTTTTGTTGAGGTATGGTTGTGATGAGTTGATAAATAAGGATGTGCACATGGATTGGTAGATTGGGGTATTCACTTGTGGTTCTATGCCCATGTGTTTAGTTTGACTGAGGCTCTAACCTCCACCCCAAAATTCACGGGTTTGGGAAGGGGAGACATGCTTTATTCCCCTAATGGTTACATTCCACAAAGATTGTGGCTTTGAGACGAGGAGAATGTGTTGATGTGATATGTGGATCCCTGGTGAGATACAGACATTATTTGTTTCCCCTATGCATTGTGATTGATTTCCTTATACCCCTGTGTAAATGATAATTATTCCAAACCAATGGAACATGTGATCAATTTGGATTATGTAATGAATATGTTCTAAGAAAAGAAATAGGAACAAATTCAAGGAATAAATAAAATTAACATTATTAAAATTTGTAACCCCAATTTTCAATTAATCACATAACTTTTTTATACTTTCAAGCACTATCTGTTAGACTTGATATTTTGTAGACATCGTTGGTGGTGGTCTACTAAGTTTTGTACTCGTACCATACTCAGGCCGTCATTGGGTACCTGAGCATATCTCTTCGTTTAAGATCTAGACAAGGGCTAAGGCCCAACTAAGATGTTGAGTTGGGTTTGGGATGTACATGGATAAGCATCCGGACTTATTGTGGAGACCCATTGGGAGTTATTATCGTCTGTTTTATTTTGGGTTTCTTTCACTTGCACTACTAGTATGACATGAAATTGTTTTATTGATTGGTGTTTGTACCCTACTGGGAAACATTTCATTATGCTTGTTTATTAGTTGTTTCATACTATTTCCATTATTTTTATTGTGATATGTTTTTTCTTACTCTGTTTAAAAGGGTATAGTCTCACCATGTGTCTTATTTAATCCTTTCTGCTAATTTGCAACCTTTGTCTTACGAGGAGGTGTGTTTGAGGTCATGTGACGAACTGGAACATAACACCAGTTTAGTGGCTTATAGGTTGGGTACATTACAATTATTTTTATGAGATTTTTCCATTCATAAAATTTATAATATTTTAGTTAATTCATTTAATTATTTCTATTCATTCTAATGATTGATTTTTCCATCCACCAATTTTATTCATGATATGTCCTTGGATTCAAATAACACACATTACATCTTATTGTATTTTTCTTGTGATACTTGGGAATGTTATTTTATAGAACATTATTAGAATCATATCAAAGCTACAACTCACTAGAATCTCTTTATTAGGATTGACGCTTAATTTTTTTTAAACAATTATCCTCATATCAACTATATATAAATCCTTTATTGGTTCATAAAGTCCATTAATAGTAAGAAAATGAGTAGACATGAAATCTTATTTTATCTATTCCAACATTCCTATAAATATATTTCATGATCATTAAAATAATAAGTGTGGGGAGATACTATCCATGATGAATAGGAATGCCAGTCATTATGTTGTCTTGGATGTGGTGTTTCTTGTGATTTTTGGGTGATACCATGACATTATTCACCATACATTATCATTATTTACATCACTTTATATTTGTATTAAAAAAATAAGGTTGTCTTGGGATGAAAAAAAATCACCATTGGTACACTTATGTTTTTGGGCATTTGTATTATGGTTGTGGATGTGTGAATTTTGTTATCATAAATTTATAAAATTGAAAATCAAAATTATAATAATAAATAAAAGAAGATTCTTTCATTATGCACACTTTTATCATGAACCCACTTTGATCATTTTTGGAGAAGAGACAGTTGACATCTATAGAGGGATATTTTACTTGGGCTTATCGTTTGATATAAAACGATATTCATTAGATTCCAAGGTTTTTTTTGAGATTACATATTTTAAATAATTTTCCGACACACACTAACCCTTATAGTATTTTGATCTTAAAGGATGACACCTTCGTGATTAATTTTATTTCTATAATTATGTATTGGATATGATGGATTCCAAGAAAACTTATTGTAAGAGAAATGTTCCTATGTTAAAGGATGAATTAATTTTAAAATATTACTGCAAAAATGAGTGTAAAAATTGAAAGTGAGGTAAATTGAAAATGGAATGCATATTAATAATAAATTAAAATTTTCAAAAGGATGAGTAAAAAAGATCTATTGTTTCAAAAAGGTTAAAGTTAAATAATTTATTGATTCAGATATTTTAAAAATACAGTGTTGATGATTTTTTATTTTTCAATATTAGATATTTAATTTCCCAATTTATTTTTGGATATTGTTAACATATACTTTGAAGCATGGTAAGTAGGGAATCCTTTGTATTATGTTGATATTCCATAATTGAGCAAACCCCTAAATTCATGTGTGTGGGGGTGGGGGTGTGGTGGGTGTTGATAGGTAGATTTCATGAATACAATTTTGATATATAAATAAAAATGTTTTTATAATTTAATTGTTAATTCTTGATTTCACATTTAACTATTTGTTCATGTTTCAATATATACAAATAATGTAAAGTGTATGAGAAGATTTGGATAAATATACAATGATTAAAACATATAAATGGATTCAAATGATAAAGGATGGATATCAAACACTTGTGGGGGTCAAGACAGAATAACCAGAGTGAAATGAGGAACCTAATTATGGAAAATGATTATTCGTGTAATGAATAAATTATATCACATGAATGGTTTATAATTTATGAAGAGGAAACATGATGTGAAGAAAAAGAGATTTGGATCAAAAAATTTCTTAACATTAAACCTACTTTCATGGCATGTATGCTTCTTTTCAATCCTAGTGAGAAATGTTTTCAGTAGGATTTCAATAGAAAAAATTTCCAAATACGACATGGTCAACCATTTAATTCCTAAAGAAACAAGGGCCTCCATTATTAGCCACATTAATGATGAACTAAATTTTACAAGAGCCCCATGGAGTTCTATAAATATAGATAGACAATGATACTACACATGATGGATTCATGAGACCAAAGCTTGGGGTGAGAAACTTCACTATGTAGGGTCCTCACTAATATATGTCTCATCATTCTTCATGATTAACTTTTCTTTGATTCTTCCCCTTACTCCCTCATCACTGGGATGGCGGTGCAATTATTTCCTATTATAGGGTAATGTTCTAATGTGAAAATGTACCATTAGATTTATTTCTTCATTTTTAATCATAGATTCATTTGCTGTAATACAATAATAAAATTCAAATCTCTTTATTATTTTAGTTTAATAACTACTATTTATTATAGAACATAAAACCAACCTTATAATTTCCCAATCTGGTGCATAAAATTTTGCATGAACATTGATGTATTTGGGGTAACATTGATAAAATATGGCATGGAGACAATCTTTATTTGACAATTATCAAAACTACATTACCAAGAGAATATGGGTATTACCACAATGATGAGTGTATTTGATGACCACTTATTCTACCACATCGATACTCTGATACCAAATATTAATTAATTAATTTAGTTATTAAATATAATTTTAACCAATCCTTAAAATCTAGAAAACCTCAACACACTTTCTAAATAGGTTTTAGACCAACCAATCTACATTCCTTTATCTCTGACTATCATTAAATTTCATTCAAACCCAAATATGATTCTCCACTCTCCATCGTTCAAAAACTTAAATAAATTATTTTCTATAAAAACCCAAATAAACCAAATCACCATCACATGGGATTGACTATGATCATTCCACATAGTATATTTGAATTTATTACAAGCACAATTTGAGTTTATTATATATTTGTATTTTTAATTTCCCAATAAGTAAATAAAAACCCTCAGAGGCATGTCAGCATGATCCCTACTTAATATGAAAATATTGGGGTTTCATTAAAGAGGAACAATATGAATAGCCATAACCAATAAAAAAGTGGATACTCTAAAAAATGTATCCCCAATATAAATATAAAAAAATAATTTAAATATTGAATTATGAAGTGAGGGTCAACATATACATGAGGGACCATCGTATTCCAGTGATCCTTTAATACTATAAAATCTCCTCTTAAGGACATACTTGTAAAGAGAAAAAAAATCCTGTTTTAATATAACGAGATAAGAGTTCGGATTTGAATGATTATTCTAAATAACAAAAGAGAATGAAATAGTAAAAAATATTTGGTGTTCATGACTGATAGAGAGTTACATGAATCACATGACTATAATATGGTCCCCCAAACAGTTTAAGACCCAATAGATCTCATTAATAACATGAACCAACAATTATGTTTGATGCACAGTTTGAATCAGTTATCATTGGTTATTTAGGGGACTGATTACCTGAAATGGTCCACCTACATGGTGGTATCATGTGATTTTATGATGTAAAGTAGTCACAGGAATGGATTAATTGTAATAATATTGAAAATGTAAGAATTCAATGGCTCTATAAATGTGGATCATGGGTGAAATGGATTTCTAATTACCCTCCTATTTATATGATATTTTCATGGTATACCAAGGGACACCCAGAAGACCAAAATCCACCATGAAGACTTATAGAACGATGCGAAGGGACTCATGATGACCCTTACTTCCATAGAAATGATTATACTCTCCCCCAATTAGACATCACTATTGAGGTGGTGAATTGTTTGATTCACTATTGAAAAAAATTGGTGGAATTGAACTTGGGACAATAAACAAAATTTGATCGAATAATTTAGGCCTAGAATGTATGACCCATTAAAGGCCATGTAGTTGGTTCAAAAAATCACATAACCCTCAAAGGAACACAAGATCACGTAACCCAAATGTTCTTATATGATGACTATTATTGAAAACTAGATGAAGATAATGGATTCATTCAACCATGGATATCTATGATAGGTCCTATATTTTGTCATTGATCACCAAGTGATGCCTCCCCATCACACCCGATTTTATAGACCAAAAATTATTTGGAAAAGGAGGTTTTCCAGGATAAGAGGTTCTTATAATTGAAGATCATTACATGATTCCCGATATGTCAAGAGACATTCAAAAAACAGACCAATCATGTGACTGCTCTAGGTGAGGTTTTTTGTCATGATACTATCTTTCAATCACTATTATTCTCAAAATCCATTGATAGACCAAAATTGTGATATGCGACCTAGTCACACATTATGTATGAGCCCAAATTGATTTACTTATAATGTCAACCCACCAATTTAAATCCAGGGAACATGAATTTTCCACTATGAAATTTTTTAGAGATATATCATAGGTGATTCCAATAAATTGACCTTTGACACTCTTAATTACTCAGAGAGATGGGAAAAAATGGAAACCAGAAGGAATTTTGGAGAAAATGATATTTATAGAATTATTTAATCATATGATTTTAGAGCCTTCAATATGATAGATTAAGTGATAAAATAATGGAAAATTTAAGAATAATGGATTCTCTTTATGCATGACCACCACTATACAGGGTGACCACATAGTGTATCCTCGATAATGTGACCATGTGAAGACTTCTTGGACATGAAATTGTGATATGACAAGTTTTTCATTTTATTAATCCATGATATTTTGTAACCATGTTACATATTAAGAAAATCAGATGACCCATATGATATTGTGTGATCACATGACCCCTTTGTCCCTTTTACAATCAAATGACCATCATAACCTTGAATAAAAACAAGAATTTGTATATTTTACATGAATAAAATGACCCATCATCCATTACATGAAGCACCTAATCGTACCTTCTTCACAAAGATCACATGACCCCATGTTATTTAAGAGATATCCATACTATCCAATATTTATGTTCTCTTATAATGACATGCCCTTCAAATACCCTCTAGTACTCCCTAACTCATAAGGCTTCAATATTTTTTATATTACCCTATCTCTTCTACCCATTAGTGAGAAAGGGACCATGTCACCTATGAGGAATATAATTATTATTAAAATCAGGATATATTGGAAACTATTTTAATGTCTGAACTCTATATCAAATATGTAATACCACCCCTCATTCACAAGACCATAATCCACAAGAATAATATGATACCCCCTGTTTATCTCTTACATTACAATAATAGTTATGGAATCCAAAAATTCATTTCTCACAGATCCATATTACTCATGGCCATAGCTGTCAGATCCATTATAGGGTAGCCTTGGTGTGTAAGGGAAACATTTATATCCTTTATAAGACACCCTATGTGTCAAATCCTTGAATCTATAAGAAATGTGTTTGATCTTTTATTACCTCACTTTTCACACAACAAACATGACTCATGTGGTCTTGTAGACTTCAAATGACCGACTATTTGCATAATAATATATCCCCATTATTGGCATCTTCCATATTTGTAAGTCCTAACTCTATTTTAATTGAAATGGATATATTCCCAATAAAATATCTGTGGGAAGTAATATATTCCCAATCCACACTAATGTAAACTATGTCGACTCTAATTCTCATATGCAAAGGATAAATAGAATTCCTCTCTAAGGCTTGAGTTTTTTATCAAATAATAAAATTTCGCAACATACATCCTCACCACAAGATGTGAAACTGCAAGACATGCTCTTATCATATAACCCTAAATTATTACACTTGAATTACGTGGGAATTTATTATTGATTGAATACGATATTGTGGATGTATCATAAGGATCAATTATAATATTATAAAATTTATTTTCTAGATGGTAGTGAACTGTAGATGTCCCATATATAGGGCTTATAAACATAGAATTCCAAAACAAAAACAACCAAGTAATAATGTGTGAACAGATAGAGAACCAATAATAAAATAATATATTCTTAGAAAATGGGATAACTAGGATATATACTAACACTGGTATATTCATAAGAAGACAAATGATTACTAATGTTGTGGTAACTAGGCCTGTAGATGGACAGGGAAAGACCCATGAATATGAATTAAATCTATCAAAGAGTTCCAAACTAAGTATTAATTACCCAAATGGGTTGCGATGTACATAAACACCTATTATCTCAACCGATGTGAGTATTTAAGTGTTAGTGGAATTAAAAATTAATGAACACATGCCATTGGATAGTAAGATCATATTCCATTACTGATGTTGGAGTTGTTGGGTGTTTATGGTTATGTAAATACATCCCATTGGAAACCATATAAAACAAGAAATGGTGAACCCGACTCAAAATATTTTGGAAAAAAACTATGTCTCCCTCAATGTTATATAGGATCATCTTGCATTATACATTTTTCTGGCATTGGTGTTTCGATGATTTTAAATAAACACCATTAGAAACTATGGTCCCCCATTTATCAGGTAAAAAATTCATTAAATTATGTGATCACCAAAAATCATCAAAAAAAATAACCGTGAACTTAGATAGAATTAAAATAACAAGAATGAATTCATAATGAAATTTAATATAGATGGTTTGTTTAGGGGATAATCAATCAATATATAACCTATGGAAAAAAATCTTGGCCTAAACATGGAATGTTTTATAGTATTCCACCATCTAGAATTATATATTTTTGGTTGATTTCACATTGAATTGGGCTCTAAACCATACTAGAACATTATAACTACATCCTTTACATATGTTTATAATCATACATAGGTGAGAGAAAGAAATGTAATGGTAATTGGAGTTTACCTAAAAGGAAGTATGGATATATTTGTTGTATATATTAACGGGAAAGGGATGATACACTTATAAACATTTAAAAATAATAATAACCAAAACTATTAAATTAAATTAAATAAGATCCAAGGCATACAAATGAAATTCTATTTTCATCACCGGTCATATACATACAATTAATATATATATATATATATATAGAAATGAGATATTATTCACTTTGATTATTCTTTATTAAGATAAACTTACAAAAGAAATCAATTATCTTACTAAATAATAAATTCATTTATCTTATATCCATTAAAATAGTCATAGAGATTGCCATCAAAAATAATTTTAGGGAAATTAAACAGATTATTATTATTTTATAAATTAATTATTTACATAACATATACAATGAGGCTACATTACATGTAGCAATAATAATTAACTGACATGGTCCTTATCATGTATTATGAACTCACATAGCATATAGCATACATGTAATATAATGATAATAAATAGAATGTATAATCAATAAATGAAATATATTTTCCATTACAATAAATATACATATTTTAATGAATGTTCTTATGGAACATAAACAAATTATATTTCTTAATTTTATTTGGGAATTTATTATGAATATAAAATATTATAAAAATTGCACAAAATGTGTATTATTAATTAATTAAACAAGGAAACATGATGATTATGTTTAATATTGAAATTAGGTAATTTTTATTTCAGCACAAATTGTTATGGTATACAGTTCATGTACAAGACAACCACATGATTTGTATATCGCTAATTAGTTTTCTATGATACATGAACAGTGACCGAGCATGTATTTCTCTGTACAGATTTATAAGGTATATGAAATGTTTAATACAACTACATACCATGTAATCCATTCTGAATGAATTTATTTTCCACGTGTTAAGTAATAAATACCTGACATTTATTTGATGGCGAGTTTTCATCCATTAAAATTCATGGGATAGACAGTGTGTACACAAGCTATTAACCATGTAATTTTTCATGCTGTGTGCCAATTTGGCTTGTTCAAAATATGGCATCTAATGAAGTCACATAATATTTATTAAATTACATGTTAGAATAAATATATATCACATCCCAGTGGAATTAATATAGACACAACTAATTTACATTTGGATTAAATTCCATGAAGATCTCTATTATTCTGTTAACAACCTTGACACATTTGGATGGGTTCTTTAAAAAATTCCTTCTATTTTCCAAGATATTTTTGGTCAAAATAATTTTAATGAATAAGTAAGACAGAAATATTGATTAAATAATGATAAATTTGAAATGAAATAATAACAAAAAACAAATCAATCAATCAATTTATTATAAATAATTATTTGTTTAAACCTGAACACTCTCATACTACTTATATGTTTTGGTCATAATGGATGCTGGTTAAGCTCATTCCAAATAATGGATTTTTATTGAATCTAAGAAATAGAACACTAAAACATGATGAATATGGACAAATATTATGATTATATATGATGAATAAAAATGAAAAAATCCTAGAATAAGAGATATGATATTTTACTTGAAATTTATTATTAATTTAAAAATATAAATTACCTCAATCTTTAGGTCGTTTTTGTCTATGAAAAAGATTATCATTTGAACCTCCATTTAGTTGTATTATCATTGTTTCAAGAGGATCCAAAGTAGAATCAAACTATTGTTTATCTACTCATGTTCCTTTGATATCAAAGAGCTTTTTAGGATAGTCTAGTCACTATCATATTTATAATAATAATATTATGTTGGTTACTTTGATCACCACACAATCCTTAGGCCATAATGGACTGATTCCTTTTCTATCATAGAGGGTATAGAAAAGAGGAAAAATATTTCTCACTATTATTGAGAGAATTCATGAGTATATTCTATCTATTCTTGAGATAATTTATAGAGATCATGTGTTTTTCTTTTTAATATCAATCCATAGGATATGATATTACCATGATGTTATAGAGCTAGGTTAGGGAAAAAATTATTTCATGTAATCCCTAAACTGTTTTGATAATCATCAGCAATCCTATATCAATTAATCATAATTATATAATCATTATTACCTTAACACATTCATATATCAAAAATAAAAAATATAATTCCTTAAATAAATCAATAGATATTTCATTAAATGATATTCAATATATCATTCCTAATGGACCTAATAAATTTATTCATGTTTACTCCATTAGATTTACTAAAACATGTATGATTAATATTATTCATTTGATAAAAAATGAAAATAATATTTATATTTTAGTGAATAAAAATTAATTTTACTTCTTAATTGATATAAAATAGTGATTGAATATATGTGATTAATAAATCCAAAATAAATATAATTTTTTCTAGAGAAAAAATCTACATTCTATTAGTTATATTTAAATATAATTTATCATGACCAATAACAACACTATGATTTTGATCTAATATGCCCCTTCATTAAACAAATTTGGCATTCCTATATAATGTCCAATATCAACATATAGAAACAATTAAAGGAAACAAACAATAATATAGTAATTCCAAAACCATAGGAACCACAGACCAACCCTAATACTGTAATATAATCCCCTTTTCTTGATATCCATCAAGAAAATTTTATTCTGGTGTCATCAATCTATATTCTTGATATGTAATCCAGTGAATAATTGCAATAAACCCATCAATATACCATTTTCATGGAATTTAGTTTGATATTTTCAAACCGATTAATGTTCCAAGATATTAACCACTATAAATATACTTATGAATAATCCTCAATTGAAATGTTTATTAAAAACCTATCACTAATGACACACCCAATAGACAATAATTAATTGAGAACATGTTTTCTAGGTTTCAAACACTGCATCATTGTATTTAACTCATTATATGAATTAATAATAATACTATTTAACTATAAGGGTCATTATAATCCTTCACTAATATGAATATCTAATGAAACATAATATCTGGAAATCCTTCAAGAGGGTCTGTCCTTATTATATTTAATATTATAGATTACCATGAATGAACATCATGAGATGAAGTATCATCCACTTAAGAGTATCCAAAAACTAGTAGTTTTCTTCATCTGTGTCCCATTAGATGACATGATCTAACTATATGGAATATAGATTATGAATTTCATCATATCATTTATAGGTTATCATCATTTTAAGTATCTCTTATGAGCTTTTCAAGTTGTTATATTCTCTAAGATGTTATCACATTATGTTTTTGTAGAAGAATAATAAATATGTGTTGAGCTATCTATTGATATTTACATATCCGAATATACATTATTATATTGTATAATGTTGTAAGTTATGTTCACCAACTTAAAAACTTATTTAGTTGATTGATTAAATCACTAGTTTCTATTGACCAATGTTTCATAAAAATATTGAGCGATGTAGATTTTTTTGTGGATTTTCATTAATTTTTTGAAATATTAATTAGTATGAGACCCCCCATTCCCACAAAGTTTTTGAATTCATATGAAATTTTAAAAACTGGGTTAGAGAGATTGATAATAAAAAAAGTTCTTCTCTCAAAAAAATATTTAAAAAAATGGGTTTCACTAAAATAAAATTTAACATAGGGTTATTTTGGCATGATTTATTGAGTAGAATACATTGGTATGATTTAATTATTTCATGATAGTACATGAAATGTGATTTGTGCTTATATTTTTCTATATATAATTCACTACATGCGATGTATGATATATTTTTTAAATAATATATTATTTCATGTTTATATAATTTAATATATTGTTATGATCATTTATTCTATGTTTTTTAATACAAAAATATATTATATAAGGTGAATGCGTGATTCCTTTTTTGAAGTACCAAATATTATTTTTTTCAACTATAATTATTTTCAACTAAGAATGTGTGAATCATTGGAATGAAAGTTGTAATCATTGTGAGCTTATTAATAGTGTTTGAGAATTCTTCGAGAATAATGGTTATAGTTCTGGACTTTTTTTGATATAATCTGAATATAATTAGAATAATTTTCATATGTCAATGATAATACATGTGATAATTTTTCATATATGAGATATTGTGTCGAACATAGGTAAATTGGAAAATGCAAGTTGTACATATGATATTTAATTTCATACATGACAAATTTTTTTGTGAATACCTTTGAAATCTCACAAGAGCATTTATATAAAAATATATATAATAAAATGATGTTATATTAGAATTTTGTTTTTCAAAATAACTATATGTATAATTATTTCATAAGATATTTAAAATATTTTCATGGAATGCATAACATATTTTTCAAAAAGTGATAAAAATGTTTTAATTGAACAAAATGTGGGCCATATTATCTGATACATATATTTTATTGATGAACCTGTAACATTTTTGAGTTGAAGAAAATAATTCATATGATTATTTCTAATAAAACATTAAGATAATGTAAAAGTAATTGATGATTTATATGATATTTTTCTCCCATATTATGATACAAAAGATATTAAATATCTTAAATAATTCTGAACACATGATGAATTGTGAGAAATGAATAAGGAATAAAATTGAATTTTTTGATGATATGTTCTGCATGGTTTTAATTATCTTACCAAAAAATGAATATTATAATTTGGGTTGATAATGATGATAATGGAAAAGGTTATTCAACGTAATTGAATGTAGTTGGTTGTGGTAAAAGGTTCAATTCAATGATTCATTAGTCATGAAAACTTTCCATCAAGATTGGAAGAATTTTAAAATATTATAGATTTTTTGGGTCACATAAAGAAATAAATATTGTAAAACATAACAAAATTTAAATGGATTTTATAAATTTTGATTTGAATGAGATTCATATAGGGAATATTATTGATTAGATATACCATAGAGAAAATTTTGTTTCTACAAATAATAAAACATTTTAATTTTTGACAATGAAAATGTTATTTAAATATATCAACGAATATATAAATGAGGGAAATAAATAAAGAAATAGTGATCAGTGATTAAGTAGATGATACAATGCCAATTTGTTGAACCACTACATAAAAAATAGATATAATAGAAATGAAAGCATATGAATATTTTTATTTCATTATTATAGTTTAGGAAATATAGTAATTTTTTTGTCATCTTTTAACATATATTTTAGGATAAAGAATGAGATCATGTGATTTCATGCCCTCATAGTCACTTCTTGTATTCTTAATATTTGAGAAGGAATACTGGCTTATTGGACATTTTATTAATATTTCTATAAATGTTGATGTCCTATCTCAAGGAATAAGATGTTATTCTAAAATATACTTATATTTGGATATTAACTAAAGAATATGTTCATTTTTATAAGTAGATGAACTTGATTGATATTTGTAGTGCTAGTATAAGACACCCCTTTAATTTAATTTAGTCAATAATATTTGAGGATGTAAATATACATTATGTTTTATTTCTATTGATATCATTATAAGGATCAAATAAGAAAATTTATCCTATATTTTAATCACATTTATATGTAGTGATAATTTAGAAATAAGATATCTACTAAAACATAGAAATGAGTACATCTCACTTGAAGGCCGAACCATGTCAATATTCTTATGTGATTTTCATTTACTTATTTATTTCATATTTTCATGTGATAGTAACTTATGAAGAGAATATCATCAAACTAATACATTATAAAGTCTTATTTATAAGATAAATTGTAACAAAAATACCAATATTACATCCTCTCTCAATGGTACACCATTGACCTAGTCACTTTAAATGGTATTAAAGAAAACTAGGTTCCCTATGAGATGCTATTATAATTAATAGATATTGTGAATTATGTCAACAATAGAGGTGTTAAAACCTATAATTATGTGAAATTTATTATTCGCAATAATAGAATGGTTCCCAATATTTTATCATAAGTCCTCGATGTAAGTTATTTTTGAATGTGGGTTTATAACAACCCTTCAATTTATTACACATTAATTCCTGATTTATTAGATAACAGTACACATAATAAAACCAAGAGGATCAATAATCCTAGTGTATTTGGGAAGTAGGTACAATACATAACAACTTAAAATATTAAATGCATCATAATTATTGAAAGATTCTTTAACATGATCATATTGTCCCTTCATACTTAAATTTGATTCAGATAACATGGGTACATATAGAAGAAAGGGGAGATCTATATAGCTCAATAAGGGAATAAAAATGGAAGTTCATGAAAAATTAATATATGTTAGAATATAGGCATATAATTGAGAGAAAAATGGGGATAGAATCAAAATCATGACCAGTGATCCAAGATATAACATGATAACATAAAGGCAATATGGGATATGTGGGAACAAATTAAAACACTACATCATAAATATAGTTTAATGATATCTTTCAATATATCATGATGGATAATGTCCCATAATTGGTTAGGTTCACTCCATAATCCCTTTCTTGAAGTCTCACGAGACTATATTATTAACCAATACATCAGATCTTTATATAATTGCAGCCTCACCTATCACTTCCATTTCATTCTCAACCATATTTTGGCCATAAAGATCATACAACATGGAATAATTTATTATCAACATTTATTATATGATAATTATGTGTGTATTAAATACATGTACTTCCATAATAATATATGTATAAGTTAATGTACGTTAATTTTTTTGATAAGAAATATTTATTGGTATTCACAACACAATTGTTTGGAAGGAAAAATAATTATGACATTTTGAAAGCATAATGGCGGAATATGAATCTTCATGGGTGATCTTGATGAAAGTGAAAGGGGAACTAAGTAATTTAGAAATAAAATGAAATGTAATGGGGATATGGAAGAACATATACCAAAATGAATAAATGAAGATAAATTCACAAGATAAAGAAGACACCTAAATAAAGTGGAGAAGAAGAGTATCCCTTACTAAATTATGTCATGGTAACATGTGTACATAAAGGTTCATGAGAGGGATCAATGAGAGTAAAATAAGAATCTAATAGTTTATAAATCTCTTTTCAGTAATTGTAATAGATAATAACATATCCCAACGTGATAAAATTTTATGTAAGGGGAATAAAATAAAATTTTTATTTGAATAAAAAGTAGAGTGGGAGATCCATTTCAAAAACAAATTCATGGAAACAGGTGAACAAAATAGTTATTGAAAGGGATTAATGAGATTAAAAGGTGTATATCATCCCATTTTAATCATAAATAAAGTATTAGGGTTGTAGGGAATAATAACCCAATAACCAAAAATGGGAACTATGAGGAAAAAAATAAATGGTGTGCTTGAAAAAAGAATAAGAGAGAAAATCCATTACCTAGAGAGTGCGATTCCAAAAGTTTTGGAGGAGATTAATACGGGTTTAGGTGAACCATTGGAGTACTATATAGCGGGGATGGATGATTAAATGCATGATACTAAGTTTTTTAATGAATATTAATGATATATTAAATTTTTTTATAATGTTAATGGGTAGGGACTTCATTAATATTTCTCATACTTATGTTTTGGACTCTATATAATAAAATAACCAAATATAGAAACTACCAAATTGTATCTAGCCATGAATATTTCTAAATAGGCGTGGTCTTCAGTATTATAGATGTCCACGATATAAATATATTAAAATAATTCCCTTTATGATGTGTTTGTGAGTCATGTTTATAAAAACAATTTTAAAAGCATAAAATATACTACTGATTTTGGAGGATTCATAGTGGCTTGAAAAAATTAATCATATAAACTATATATTACATTATTATAAATAAAAAACATATATATCTTATATTAAAATTTTATTGTATTTATTATATAATTTTAGGTCATTATTATTTCATAATAGACATCGTATATTTGTTCCATATTTAATTTTTTCCCGAACATTCATCTCTCAATGAAAATAGTGAAAAATTTAACGTTGGGTAATTGTGGTGTTATGATTGAAAAATAAAATTTATTTTCTCTAAATAATTTTCTAAATATGATAGTTTTCAATATTACTATAATAATTTATACATATTGATAAATATATCAATTTTTTTGACAATAACAGTTTCTTAATCCAGATAAATATTATATTTGGCTTCAAAATATTATCTGATCATTTATATTTAGTAAATATTATTTAATATTAATATTTTAGTAAAATATTTTTTTTCTAAAATCCATTAATTAATCAGAATAAATGCATTAATTTATATTTTAGATTTTTCTAAAGTATAATTATTATTTTATTGTATAAAAATAAAAATTAATTATAATTTTAAAATAATAACAAATAAATATAATCATTATTCTTTTGAGAATAATATACATATTAATTTTTCTTGGGTCTTGGAACATATCCCATTAATGCACTATAAAACTCTCTAAGGTCATGGTTCGTGACTTTGAGAGTTTCATGGGGTGGTTTGGAATACATGGATTGGGTTGTGATCTCAATGAGATTCATTTATTCTCGTAAAAGGGTTTTCTCATGATTATGCTCTTGGAAATTCGGATAGTAATGGTAAAGAAAAAACCCTAGTGACACTACCTCCGTTCTAAGATTCAATAAATGGGTTTCATAGGATATGATCTTACTAGTTGAGGCCATAACATACATTGTCAATGTATATTGGTTCTTTCAAAACCCAATATTTTTAGTAATCATGTGATCACTATTCAATGGTTATATTATCATCGTTAAAGATGCTTAGTTGTGTTTTAAATCTGGTAGGATATAATTAAACCTATTATATTCATGTGTTTTTTATATTCATAACACATAATAAGAAAATTAATTCTACCATAATGGTTGTTTTATTTATAAAATTTAATGTCATTAAAATCTTCCCCCTTCTGAAATTTCACTCTAAAATATTGAATTCCCCACACAAGAATAGAAGAGTGTAATTATGTTTTATCACTCCTCCAGTTCCCACATCACATCTTAAAACTCATGGTCTCCCCATAAAACTTTGAGGACATGTGTTTTATTATTCCGTAGAACTTTGACTATATTATCTAAGATCATCACTGACTAGACCTCATATGAGATATCATTCTACAATAGTACATCATATGAATTGAGTACATGTGATTGGGCTTGTAAGGAATTCCTCAAGAGGAATAAATTGAATATATCATGTACTTGAGATAGGTTATGTGGGACTACTATGTAACAATCCATCATTCCGATGTGATTATGGATGTCAAAGGGACCAATGTATCTTCGAATATGATTTCCCTTCTTCCCAAATTTCCTGAATTAATTCCATGGAGATATATGGAGGAATATTTTTTCTCTAACCTCAAACCATAGGTGTCATCAATTTATTTTAGCATAGATTTTGTTTTCATTTCTGATCAGTATTGATGTGCTGCTACATGATCTTGACCCTTCCTGTAATATCCTAGGTAAATAAAGAATAAATAATTTTTATATTTATTAATATTTTTTAATTAAATATTAATTTTACTCTAAATGGAATTCTATGTTCGATGGTGTACCCGACACACAATGACATGTTTCTTTGAACTCTCTTGTTGGACACAAGGCTGAGTCATACTGAAAAATAATAATATAATATTATTTTAAATGGTGGTTAATGCCATGCCATTTAAATGTCAGGAATTAACAAAACTAACTAAAAACTGATTATAAATGTTTGTTGTATGTTTTTACATTGATTAAATTAATTTTAGAGGCATAAAATAAGAAATAAACCACTTTTAAGCATAAATAATCCAATATTCCTGAAAGGGTTGATTTATCTCTTTTCGAGGTAGAAACATTTTTAAATATAGTTTTTTTCACCCTTATATTTTCTATTTTACAAAATAATATTTTTATTTGGAATTGAGACATCGAAATTTACTTTAGATGAAATTTTGGTATTTTTCTTATAATGTTCATTTTTAATGAAATAGTGAAAAATACTTTATTTTAATTCAAAACCGTATTTTAATCTAATTTATTTATATGGTTAGATTATATTTTTAATTTATTTTAAAGTATAATTAGATTATATTTTTATCATTTAATCGAATTTTGGTCATTGTAATTAATTACACTTTTAAATTGGATATAAACAAGTGTCAATCTTTTGATAGATATTATTTATTAAAAGCATGCTTTTTGATTTGACAACAAGAATTAATTTTAATTTAATTTATGCTTATAATGTGTTTTGAATTTGTAAAAATGGATTTCCTATTTGGAACCAGGAGATCCAAATTTTCTAAATAGGTAACTTTTCTTTTTATACATTATGAATATTTACATTAGTAAATATTTTATTTACCACTACTAAAAGGAAAATCTAGTAAATAAGAGTAAATAAATAATTACATATTACTATTAAAATACCTTTAAATGTGTCATAATATTATTGGTTGATACATTTCGGACCATGTTCATCCATGGGTTGATTAGGAGACCCCATGGATCCATATAAGAGTGATAATGACAGTTTATATTAATTAAATAAATGTAAAGACAAAAATGACATAAACATATATCTTTTAGTAAATAAAATTTTACATGGGGTTATATAAGTTATCTTTTACACTATAAATATTAATTTTAAATATAAATATATTTCCTAAATAAAGGTATTTTATTTCTAAATTTATTCTTCCAATAAATAAAATTATTTAAGACAGAATGATGATGAAGTGATAACCATATTTATAAATGATTTAAATAAATGAGATTATAAATTTAAAAAATCATCCAAAACCTATCCAATTATTTTTGGATGATTTCTTTTGAACAAGAGTCACATTATCTTCAAAAATTAATGTGTTTTGGACCTTTTGAATCAGAAAATTTATTTATAATAAAATAATGTTTTCAAGCATTCTTAAAGAGCCCATCCCCACCTTATAAAAAGCCATCACCTGTAACCCATTACTCAAAACTCTCAAGCCACTTTGCTCGTCCAGCATCTACCCAATTGACCTTCCTAAATTTCTCTCTTCCTACTATAAGTCTTCCCATATGAAGAAGGAAATATATGTAAACCTTTTCATTCAAACCAAAGGGAGATACCCGATTTAAAGGTAACGTTTTCTCTTAAGTTCTATTCCTTTATTTTACATCTCTACATCATATGATCTTATTATTTTTTGTTTACATATAAAAACCAGTATACTAAATTTACTCTATTTTTGTTAAGATATGTATACGAACTAAACTTCCAGACAACTCCATCTAATGGGTAATGAACTTACTGTTTCTTTGGACGACGAACTAATGACTCACAAAATGATGATTGTTCAATTATCTTCTACCGCCTCTCATGGTGGAACTTATGATGGCACTATATTTATATGTGATATATATTATATTTATATTATCTCTATTACTTATAAATCTTTCATTTATATTATACCTTTATGGTTTCCATAATGGGTAAACACGATAATTTCATTTGAAGAAGTGCCGACTACCGCCCCCTCAAAGTGATACGACTCGTTCATGCTATACATATAATGTACAAAAGATGGAGTTACTAAAATTATAAATATGATATTATACTATATTTATTATATACATATGTATCATTAAATTTTCAATCCATTAAATATGAAATATAAATGAATGTAGCGTTCATGCATTCGTAGAGCTTACAGTCCCCATTAACGGTACATTTCATTTCTTACCTCCAATTGTTATGTACTATTATAAATAAATATATTTATAGTGGATATATATGATATATATGATATATATGATATATAAATCATGAATATGATTCCGGAGATAATGGAATTTTGGCCACATGAACAACTTGTAATTATAAGAAATTCATTTTTGACTGAAGTACCAAATATAGACAAAACGACCATTATTAATTTAAAAGATTACATAGTATTTATAACATGGTAATAAGGGTTATAAAAGGAATAATCAACATGAAAAAAGTTCTTAATAAAGTAGAAAACAAAATTATATTATTATTCAGGATATTAAAGAATGAACGAGTCAATTCGGACACTAGGTAATGGACTTCGTCTCAATCTCCTTTCATTGAGCCATATTTTTATTTATACACTACATTCTTTTATATGGTGAATAAAACACTGGGAAATTTAATTTCATTCGAAGGGAATATTTTTCTATGTAGAATTTTACTAAACAACAAATGAGAATTTTTCATTTTAACGTTCTTGGTTAGAATTACCTTTCCGCCGTCGTGGGAATTATTTTATATTTGGCTTCCCCTACAAGTCATAGTGTTTTTAAAAGAAAAATAAATACCATATAACCTTTTTACATATTCTTTTATGTAATATTGTTTTGATAATGGATTGATTATTTCAATATATTGAAATGATATATTGTTATTGAAATGTGGAAATGTTATCTTTCTTTTATGTTTGTTTTATGTGTTATGAATATGTTATGTTTTTTGGGAATTATATATGTATACGGGTGGTCTTATGATAAACCTAGGGCAGATGAGCCCAAGATATCTCTCCCATGCATTAGGAAACACAAAATAGGTAATCATTAATGTTTCTCCTAAGAGATTCAGCTAATATACTCTGATGGGTATTCCAAATTAAACTTTCTATGGTACTATTATAGCTACAATGTATGTATGATATGGATTCCATAAGATACCTTTATGATTTATGATTTCTATGTGTTATTCGTAAATCTTATGATTTCCTGAGGAATTATAAAGATATTATTCTTGGTATGTATTGATAGACTAATGTTTTCTTTCTTTATTTTAGAATCCTTACTGAGCTTTTTATGCACATCCAATGTTCTTAAAAAAAATCACAGGACATAATGTTTAATTGGTGAAAGGATGAGATCATGGAAAAGTGATGTTGTCTAAAAAGTGGAACTATAAATTACTATTTTTTCAAAAGTTTTTATTTATTGAAAAAAATGGAAACTGATTAGAAGTGTATACATTCTAATTTTTGAAATTTAATGTAATAGTTATGGCCTAATTATCGAAAACTATAAACCTAAAAATATCTTTAATGTAAATTATTCATTTGATTCAAGATTATGAAAAATTTTAAGGTTGGGGCCTTATAGTAGGAATCATAGGGCAGTTTAGACAACATTAGGTGTTAGAATATTGTTAAATTAATGTCCATAAACATATTTATGGTCAAATATAAATGATATAGAATTTATAGATTTCCATGTTGCTTCGCCTAAGATATCTATGTGTTCGGAATGGTTTTCCGCAGAAGAAACAAGGTAGCTATGATGGGATAACATCAAGAGGAAGACAACCTTCCATATCAACAATTTTAGATGGTCGGAATCAGAACTAACAAGTTTGATGTGGTGATAGCACCATTGAAATATGATATAAATGGTGTTGGAATCCATTCATGGGATTATCCTGGTCCACCATGGAGGAACAAGTTAGTAGTGAAGAATTTCATGAGGCCACATCCCCCATCATTCAGATGACCATCTAACCCTATGCTAACTGAAGGGTGGATTAATGAAGTAGAAAAGAGTTTTGATGTCATGGGGTGTTCAGAACATCAGAAGGTCAGTCTCGATGTTTACCATTTTGAAGGTGAATCCGATCAGTGGTGGTCCATGGTGAAAAATATTTAGGATTTCTACGAGATTGAGGCTCTTGATTGGGACGAATTCAAAGGTATGTTTATTTAGAATTATTTTCCTAAGGTGGTTTGTGTTAGGATGGAAAAATCTGGGAATTGAGGCAGGAAGATGACTCAATGGCTACTTCTGAAAAAAAATCACTTGACTTGAAAGTAATACATAAAACTTCATACAAGAACTTGATATTAAAATCAATCATTTTCAATCAAGATAACATCCAATGTATAAAAGGGATTTATATTATCGTGAGTTCAAAAGTTATGAAAAACATGTTCGATGTGAGGAGGAGGTGGAAATAGAGTTTGTTGTTGATAATATATTTTTTGACAAACAACAAAATAAGAGGTCAAAGTGGAAGATTAAAGGGAATAACTCTTCATAAAAGTCTGATGTTAAGAAACATAAGTTTATAGTTTGTAAATATTTTGGTAAAATGAATGCTGGGGAATGTCTTTGGAATTTTGGAAAGTGCTACTGTTATGGTAAAATGGGACATAAGGCTCATAACTGCATTTAAAAAGATTAGGGTAATTTTAAGACAAAATTTGATTTACAATCAATACAATGTTTTACGTGGAATGAAATGTGTCATTATGAAAATGATTTTCCAACGAAGAACTCAAATAAGGGAAAGTAGCCAATCTAAATGCAGAAAGGGATGGTTAAATGCTTGCAACTACTACATAAGATGTTGGTCCATCAAATTATGTTATATCAGGTACACTATTTGTTTGCTCAGATTATGAAAATGTGTTTTTTGATTCAGTGTCTACACATTTTTTCATTTATGAGAAATTTTCTGGTAAATTAGTAATACCATCTCAAGATATAAATCTTGAACTTATGGTAAAAGCACCAGGAGGAAATATGTAGAGAAAAAGAAATTATAAGAACGTTCATATCCTTGTGTGTGGAAAGAATATACCTACAAACCTTATTGTTTTGCCACAAGTAGAGTTTTATGTTATTTTGGGTATAGATTGGCTTTCGGTTTATCATGATATGATTTACTATAGATATAAAGAGGTTACTTTTCATAAATCATATAATTTTGTTTAACAGAATGAACCCATACTTTTGATAACATATTAAGATGATTAGAAACTATTAAAAGATATAAATGAATTTTACCTTCCACATATTGTCGAAAATAATGGAACTGTTTAGATTAATGATGTCCCAGTGGTAAATGAGTATTTTTATGTTTTCCCTGATTAGTTTCCTTGTATAATACCTGATCGGGAAGTTTAATTTAATGTTGAATTAATTCCTAATTCTAAGACAATTTGAAAACCCCCTTATCGAATAACTCAAATTGACCTTTTAGTGATAAAGAAAAAATTGAACGAGTTATTAGATAACGGTTTCATTCGACCTAGAAAATAATTATCTGGTGCTCCTGTCCAGTTTGTTAAAAAGAATGATTGTTCAATGAGGCTTTAATTGATTATATAGCATTGAATATCATCACTGTTAAGAAAAAGTATCATTTTCCCCATATCGATGATTTGTTTGATCATCTCCATGGAGCGTAGTAATTTTCATATATTTACTAGAGGTCCGGGTCCCATTAGTTGAAAGTAAAAGAATCTGATATTTTCCAAGGTCGAATTTTGTACTAGATATGGCCATTATGAATTTGTGGTTATGACTTTTAGGGTAACCAATGCACCTACGGTATTCATGGATCTTATGAATAAAATTTTCTGTGAGTTCCTAGATAAGTTTATGGTTGTTTTCATTGATGATTTTTTTGTTTATTCAAAAAGTAAATAGGAACATGGTATTCATTTAAGGTTTGTTTTTAAAACCTTAAAATAAAAGTAATTGTATGGGAAATTGAACAAGTGTGAGTTTTGGTTACAAAAAGGTTCTTTTCATGGTCACATTGTTTCGAAACAAATTGCATATATATTGATCCTGCTAAAACAAAAGTTGTTAACGATTGTCCATGACCCCCAAATATAACCAAGATTGGTATTTTTCATGGTTCATTAGGTTATTACTGGAGGTTTTTTGAAAAGTTTCCATGATTATGTAGCCCAATGACTAAGTTAACTCGAAAAGGTGTTATGTTCAATTGGACCAAATAATTCGATGATTGTTTTGAGGAATTACAAAGATAATTGGTGAATGATCTAGTTTTGGAATTACCTTAGAGAGATGGTATGTTTGTTATATAAAGTGATGCTTCATTTAATGGCCTTTGTTGTGTGATAATGCAAAATGATAAGGTAATTGCTTATGATTCCTGTCAGTTGAAACCTAATGAGTTAAATTACCCCGCACATGATTTGGAATTAGCTACTGTTGTTTTGCATTAAAAATTTGGAGGTATCATTTGTATATAATAAAATTTGTAATATATACTGACCAAAAATATTAGAAGTATATATTCACTCAGAATGAATTAAACATTAGACAAATGAGATGGCATAATTAATTAAGGATTGTGATTTCATAATTCATTATGATCTATGAAAGGTAAATAATGATTTTGATGGTGTGAGTAAAAAAACTAATTCTAAATTAATCTTGTTGCTTTTGGAACAAGATTCTTTGATTAATGATTTGATGAACTTTGTAATAGAAGTTGTTCGTGCAGAAATTTCCTATGTTTTGTTTCAGGTGTCAGGGAAATCATCTCTATCAGATAGAATTAAGCAAGTAGAGAAGGAAGAAAGTGACTTGTAGAAATAGGTATAGATGGTTCATAAGGGACTGTTACCAGAGTTTAATATCGATAGAGACTGTGTTTTGAGGTTAGGAAAGTGATTATGTGTGACTTGTGATTCATAGTTGAAGAAAGAGTTGTTATCTGAAGCTCATAGTTCTCCGTTTTCAGTTTATCCTAGTAGTACATATATTTATAGAGATCTTCAGCAGTATTACTAGTGGGATTGAATGAAAAGAGATACTGTTGCCTTTACTGTGATGTGTTTGACAGGTCAAGAGGTGAAAAAAGAGCCAGATTTTCCTAAAGGGATGGCTCGGTCTTTACTGGAGCCAGAGTGAAAATAGGAAAATATATCCTGGGACTTCATTGTGTGATAACCAAATACATCTCAAGGTAATAATGCAATTTGGGTTATTGTTGATCGATTGACTAAATCTGATCATTTCCATCCAATTCGAGATACTCTATCTCTAGAACAACTTTCTCAGTTGTATATTAAAGAGATAGTCAGGTTTCATGGAGTTCCCATGTCCATTGTATCCGATCATTACCCTAGGTTTTCTTATAACTTATGGAATGGCCTTCATAAGTCATTGGGAACTAAATTAAATTTTACTACAACATTACATCCTCAATCAGAAGGGTAGTTAGAATGAACAATTCTGACCTTGGAGGAAATTCTACATGCTTATTCACAGGATTACTAGGTATGTTGGGACCAACCTCATTCTTTGGTTGAATTTTCTTATAATTATAGATTTTCATTACAGTATAGATATGGAAACATTTTAAGCATTATATGGAAAGCGGTGTCGAACTCTATCTTTTTGGGATGATGTAGGTAAAAGGATGTCATTGTGACCGTAATTAGTAGAAGAGATGGCAGAAAAAGTTTAGTTGATTCCAAAGAACATGAGAATAGATCAGAGCATGCAGAAAAGTAATGCGGATAACTGGAGGAAGGATCTTTCTTTCGAGGTAGGTGATTCGCTCATTCTTAGATTATCTTCATGGAAATGTGTGATTTGTTTTGGTAAGAATAGAAAGCTAAGTCCTAGATTCATTGGACCCTATGAATTCATAGAGAAAGTAGGATCTGTTGCCAACAGAGTGTCATTACCTCCAAGTTTATCATAGGTACACAATGTTTTTCATATTTCAGTGTTGGGAAAGTATTTTCCAGATCCATATCACATTTTGAGCCCAGAGGTTGTTCAGTTGATAGAGAATATCTCTTATGAGGAACAACCAGCCTATATTTTTTACGGAAGAGAGAAAGTGTTGTGGACAAATATAATTCATCAGGTAAATGTTTTTAAAAACCCTCATATTGTTGAAGAGGAAACATTAGAATCTGAAACTTCTATGAGGGATAAATACCCCCACTTATTTGATAAGTGAATAAAAATTCCGAGGATGCAATTTCAAGATGGGGGGGGGGGGAGGATGTAACATCCCAGGTAAATAAAGTATATGAAATTTTCATATTTTTTAATTATTTTAATTAAATATTAATTTTACTTTAAATGGAATTCAATGTTTTTTGGCGTACCCGACACTCACACCGAGTTTCTTTTAAATCTCATGTTGCACAAAAGGCTGAGTCATACTGAAAAATAATAATATAAAATTATTTTAAATAGTGGTTAAACCCTAACATTTGTAATAGAAATAATGAATAGAACTAAGTAATTGATGATTATACAAGTTTTTTAAATGCTTTTACATTTATTCAATAAGATATTGAGGCTTAAAATAAGAAAGAATCATATTTTAAGCACAAATACTCTAATATTCAATATATGGTCGATTTATAGCTTTTTGATGGAGAACCCTTTTTAAATATAGTTTTTTTCACATTTATATGTTTTATTTGACAAAAATAATATTTTTATTTAGAATCAGGACATCAAAATTTACTTTTGATGAAATTTTGGTATTTTTCTTATAATGTTCATTTTTAATGAAATAGGGAAAAATAAAGTATTTTAATTCAAAACTACCTTCTATTATAATTTATTTATATGGATAGATTATCTGTTTAATTGGTTTTAAAGTTTTATTATATTATATTTTTACCTTTTAATTCAATTTTGGTTATTGGATGTATTTTTACTTTGAAATTGTACATAAACAAGTGATAATCTTTTGATAGCTATTATTTCTTATAAACACGCTTTTTTTTGACAAAGGAAATAATTTTAAAATAATTTATGCCACTTATATGTTTTGATATTGGAAAAATGGATTCCATATATGGAATCATGAGGTCGAAATTGTGTAAATAGGTAACTTTAATTTTTTATTCCTTGTGAATATTTAATTTAGTAAATATTTCATTTACCATCGTTAAATGGTAAATCTTGTAAATAAGGGTAAACAAATAATATTATAATAATATTAAATTATCATAACAAATGTCTTAATCTTATTGGTTGATAACTTTCCGACCATGGGGATCCATGGGTAGATTTTGGGACCCCATGGAGCCACTTAGGATAGATAATGACACTTTATGTGAAATAATTTAATTTGAAGAAAAAAATGATGAAAACATATATCTTTAAGAAAATCAATTTTTACATGAGGTTATATAAGTTATCTATTAGAATATAAATATTAATTTGGAATATAAAAATATTTCCTAAATTATAGTTTTTTATTTAATATTTTTAGATATCAGATAAATAAAATTATTTATGACACAACGATGATGAAGTGATAACCTTATTAGTAAATTATTCAAATAAATGAGATTATAAATTCATAAAACTATCTATAACATGTACAATTCATATTTTATCATTTTAATTAGAATAAGAGTCATCATATATTACAATATAATGAGTTTTAGACCTTTTTAAATTGGTAATCGGTTTATAATAAAATAATGATTTCAATCTTTCATAAAGATCCCCTCCACTCCTTTATAAGATTTCATCACTTCTAACCCATTACATACACCTCTCTAGCCACTTGTATCATCCAAGAGATTTCTAATTAAGAACCCTTTATCCATATCTTCCTCATAGAACCCTTATCCTAGGAATAATGTAATTCATATATAACTTTTGGTTCAATCGAAAGAGAGATACCAGATTTAAAGGAAACGTCTTCTCTTAAGATCCATTCTTTTATTTTAATTATCCTCTCCCTATACCCTTCTTATTCATTGTTTACATAACAACACCATTATCCTAAATATTCTATGATTTCATTATGAGAGTTATTCTATCTACACATCAAAACTCCTCCATCAAATGTGTAAAGAACATACTATTATTATGGATGATGAACTAACGCCTCACGAAATGATGATTGTTCGATTATCTTCTACCACCTCTTATGGTGGCCATTATGATGAAACTTTATTTTTATGTTATATATATTATATTAATATTATATTCAATACTTTTTTATTTTTCATTCATAGAATACCTTTATGGTGTCTATAATGGGTAAACACGACAATTTCATTTGAGAAAATGCGGACTACCGCCCCTCAAAGTGACATGACTCTTTCATGATATATGTGGAATGTATAAAAGATAGAGTAAATAAAAAATATATATGATATTATAATGGAATTATAATATACCTATGTATCATTATGTTTTAAATCCATTAAATATTAAATAAAAAAGAATGTAGCGTTCATTCTTACGTATGGCTCATCGTCTTCATCAACGGTGCATTTCATTTGCTACCTCCAAATGTTATGAACTATTATAAATACATATATATAGTATATATATTTTATATATTTGTTATCTAGATAATGAATATCATTTTTTAGATAATGAACTATTTACCACATGAACAACTTGTAATTATAAGAAGTTCATTTTTTACTCATGCAACAAATATCAACAAAATGACCATTATTTTCTTAAATGACTACATAATGTTTATAACATGGTAATAAGTGATATAAAAGGAATAATAAACATGAAAAATATTATTAAGAAAGTAACAATTTACTTTATTTTTTTATTCAACAGATTAAAGAACGAACGAGTCAAGTCAAACATGTGGTAAGGGACATCGTCTCAATCTAATTTCATTGAGGCATATTTGGATTTGTAAAAAGATTTTTTTATATGGTTTATAAACCCATTTGACTATTAATTTCATTAAAAGGGAACTTTTTTCTATGTATAATTTTACTAAATGAAAAAAGGTAATGTTTCTTTTTAACGTACATGGTGACAACGACCTTTCCTCCACTGCCATTATTATCTGATATTTTGATTCCTCTATAAGCCATAGTGTTTTTAAAAGAAAAATAAATAACATATACTATTTTAACGTATTTTGGTATTGAAAATGGTTTTGAGAATGTATTGATTATTTCAATATACTGAAATGATATATTGTTATTGAAATATGGAAATGCTATCTTTCCATTATGTTGGTTTTATGTGTCATGAATATGTTATGGTTCTTGGACATTATTTACGTATACAGGTGGTTCCGTGATAAAACTAGGGTGGGTGAGCCTGAGATAGATCTCCAATGCATTGGGTAATGTGACAGAGGTAAACATTAATGTTTCTTCTATGAGATTTAGGGAATATAATTTTATGGGTATTCCAAATGTAACTTCCTATGTATATGTGTTAAATACAATTTAAGTATGATATTGATTCCATAAGTTACATTTATGATTCCTGATTTCTTTTTGTTATTCATAAATCTTATAATTCGATGATATTTATTAAAGATCATATGCTTGATATGTACTGATGGACTAATGTTTTCATTCTTTATTTAATAATCCTTAATGAGCTTTTTATGATTATCGCTTGTTTTTGAATTGTTTTTCTTCGGACATAAAGATGAATAAGTTCAAGGATGGGATCAAAGAAATGTAATGTTGTCTAAAACATGGAACTAGACATGAATCATTTATTTCATGAGTTTCTATTTAATGAATAAATGGAAAATGAGAATAAGTGTGTACTTTGTAATTTTTGATGTGTAATGGAAAAGTTATGCTATAATTATCTAAAACTCAAAACCTTAAAAATCCTCAATGTGAATTATTCATTTATTCAAGATTATGTAAATGTTTATGGTTGGGGCCTTATATTTCAACCACCTCTCTGACCGTTTTATGATTGGTAATTTCACATTCTCCAACATCATCCTAACATTAATATGTCCTACACGTCTTCCCATAAAGGGATTCATAAGGATCCATTTGGATTCTTAAGTGGAAAAATTTAGTAACTGCGAACTTGACCCTAGAAATATACTAATCTCATTATCCTTTGAAGTCAATTGATAATTCTCTCAACATATCCTCTTATGTCTGGATATTTTGATTAGATTGGCCATTTGTATGAGGGTGATAAGTCGTGTTGATGTTCAACTCAGTATTTAGAGCATGCCAGAGACTCTTCCAAATGAAGGAGGAATATTTTGGGTCTCGATAAAAACAATCAATAGTAGTGTTTCATGTACCCTCCCAACTTCTATAATATATAACCTTGAATTTTTATTGAGTGCAATTTCCTCTCCAATTTCAATAATGTAAGTAGTCTTCATAAGATTATCCACCATGACCCATATAGCATTATTACTTCTTGATATCTTCAGAAGACCAATGAATAATTCAATGGTGATATATTCCAATTTACGTGTAGGTATCTATAATTTTTGAAGAATCCCCTGATGTTTTTCAATTCTTCCTTCACTTACTGACATGTAATAAATAGTGATGTATATTACATGATATACTTCTCCAAATTGCCACACCAATGGTGATATTAGAGATCACAATACATCTTTGTGATCCCTGGATGGATGGGGAAGGTTGAGATATGTGCATCATCTAACAAATACTTATTTAACATGGGATCTTATAGTAAAAATATTCATGACCCAAATCTCACAACTGCTTCTTCATTCACATTTAACTCCATGGATTTACCTTTTTTATAGACTCCACATTTTTCTGATGTACCACATCATCTCTTTAAGAAACCTCTATCCTCTATAAAAGGGATATTTAGGAAATAATATGTGAAAATACAGATGAGATTCCTTGATTTTTGATTCCTAGGTCCATCCTACATAACTCAATGAAGATCAAAACCTTTTTAATTCACATCAATGATAAAATTGTTGGATCTTTCTTACATAAAGAATCTTCCACTTTATTTTTTTCACACAATTGTAGTGGATAGAGAAATCATATTCCTTGATCATCACTAAAAATAATCATTGATGAATGTTCATCTCATTTTGTATAAATATACACTTGAGGCTCTTATGATCCATATATATATTTCATGTGTTTCCACAAAGATATAATCCCACAAAATTTTCAACATTAGGATCAGTACATCCAATCTAGATTGTGCATTGTGTTGTTATTTTCATGATCCTTCAATTTAAATCAGGTATATGTAATTGAATTTTCATTATTTATTAAAAAACAACCAAGTCATTTATTTAAAGAATCACTAAATACCACAAATTATTCTTCAATTGTGGGTTGGGTGAGTACAGTTTTAGTGACATGACTATTTTTCAACTAATTAAATCATCGTCAAATTCATAATTCCAAACAAACATGGATACCCTACGAGTTATCTTATTTATAGGGATCTTTAATCAAGATAAATTAATAAAAATCCCATGATAATCACCAGAATGTCTTTGGAAATTATTGATATCTATCGTAGATCATAACCTCGACCATCCTTCAATTTCTTTTTTTAAGGGTCCATAGATATACAATTGCTTATTATAATATTCCCCAATAATGAGACTTCCTTCAAATAGAACTGCCATTTTCAGTACATTCCAAGAAGATTATCCCTTCGAATGATTTTAGTATAGTACATAGATTCCCCTCATGCCCTTCCATGCTTTTAATGTATATTAGAATACATTCTATAAAGTCTATTTTTTCCATGTAATCTCTAAATACTCAATTTGTGATGTCCCTGAAGATTGTTAGGGAATTAGTGAATCCGAATGGAATTACTATGGAATCATAGTGTCTGTACTCTATTTGAAAAATAGTATTGGAGAAATCCTACTTCTTCACCCTTAATTGATAATACCCTAACTAATGATCTACCATAGAGAAGACTTTTTCTCCATAAAGATGATTGAACAAGTCATCAATCCATGATAGAGGATAGTTTTTATTTATCATGTTCTTTCTGAGATCATAGTAATCAATGAAAGTGCACATTGACACGTCATTCTTCTTGATGAAGATGACTAGTGAACACCATGGTGAAGCACTTGGGTGTGTGTACCCTATATACAAAATATCCTATAATAGTTTATTTAGATATTATTTTTCCACAATATCTATTCTATTTGGAGTCATGTATAATTGAAACACCACATTTATAAGATTTATGTAAAGTTCATCCACATAGCCAAGTGGAATACCATATAATTATTTCGGAAAGACATTGGTGTATCCGGTAACAATGGCCATATCATCATGGATGATCCATTCCATAGAAAATATTATTTGAGATAGATATTCTTTTTAGTAGGTAAAATATATACATTGTTCATATGTGGTTGAAAAAGAAGACTCATCATCTTGAATAAACTTATACAAAACTGGGGGACAAATAACAATATGGAGAGATATTTCCACCAAATAGAAAATTATTTGGGATCTATATAGGTAAAGAAAATACATACCTATAATTTCATCAAATTCCACTAAGGGGTGTTTCTCAAGGTCTTTAAAGAAGTTGAACCAATAATGTTTTATAGGCGAGGAGTTATATCCATTGGACGAAATAATTCCCCATTTTTTAGTTTCACTAAAAACTCTAAATCCTAGATTTATGGTGGTGTTTTAAAAGTTCAAGAGTATTAGAAATGTGTTAGAACATGTACCCCACATTTTCGTCCACTTAGATAAGAACAACCTAAAAAAAGGAAGATTTGTACCACAAAGTATGAACTGGGTTCCTACAATTATTGTGCCTCCATATATTACGAGAAAAAATAACTACAAAAATTATAGGTCATGTATATGATAATTATGATCAAGAATCTTTAAAAATCAAGATACACAATCAATCACCATATCATTAAAAATAATAATTTACCCAATAATATTTAGATATGAATCATTAAAAATAACAAATCATTCTCTGATAGAGGGAGGAGTTAAAAGAGGTGTTTTAAATAAATTCTTATTTATATACTGAAATCTTTTTTCAAACTTATTTTCCGAGATGGAAATAGCCTCTTTTTAAGTAAACATTGTTAGTTTATTATAATTTCATAAATTATTTTCGAAAACCTCCTATAATATCTTGATAAACCATTGAAACTGTGAATCTTATTTATTTTTTATTGGATATGGACACTTTTCCACAACCGTTGTCTTGATTGGGACTACTGACATTCCTGTATTGGTTACAATGTTCCAAGGAATGAAACTTGTAACAAAAAATCATACTTTATGAGTTTTGAAAATAATCATTCCTTGCTAAGAGATTTTAATATAACCCATATAAGATCATCCTGATCCTCATGATTTTTGGAATATATAAGAATATCATACAAAAAATACCACAGTTTGATTGAGGTAGTCTTTAAAGACTATATTCATGATATCCATATTTATAGTATGAATATTTTTCAATATAAAGGTAATAACAACAAAAAATAATGCCGATTTCATGTTTGGAAGGATGTGTTTGGAATATATTCATTCTGCACCCTCGATTAATGATAACCAGATCAAATATCAATCTCAGAGAAGAATTTATCCCTGTTAAGTTTGTCAAATAAAGAATCAATTCTTGGGAGAGGGTACTTTTGGTTTATTGTGATTCCAATATGTTACTTATAATCAATTCATATCAAAATTTATCCATCCATATTATACACAATTAGAACAGGTGATCTACCAGGAGAAAACATGTCTGAACAAACCCCTTCTCAAAATGATTTTTATGTTGTTTATTTAATTACTCTAGTTCTACATTTTCTATTATATATGGGGTATTTGATATTATATTCGATCTAGGTTGAGATCAATATAGAACTCTACCTATCATTTTGGGGGTTGGCCAGGTAACTCATTAGGAAATACGTGAATGTATTCCTAAATGATTGAGAAATTTTTTAGTCATATACATTTATTTTCATATTACTTTTCACTGATGATATCTATAAAGAAGGATAGTGGAGGTTCTTATTAAGAATTTTTAGCTTAGGATATCTCTCCATAAAAATGATAGTTGGATGTTCATTCTAGACTAAATGAATTTAGTTTCTTTGATATTTTATTTTAGCATTATACTATGAGACCCAGTCTATCCCTAGTATAGTGTGAAATTCCACCATGGGAATGAATACTATATTTGAGATGAGATTGGGATTTCTGAAGTCAATATTAGAGTTTATGTATACTGTTGATTGTTTGATTATCCCTCTACGAGACATTACAGATAACTCAACTTCTATAAGTTTAATAATTGATTCTATATTCATTGCCAACATGAATTAAATAACAGAATGTGTTCAAATAGAATAAAACAAAGTACTTTCTGTATTTGAGAGAACAATGAGAGCACCTTGCACCACATAATCGGGAGGCACTACTTTATCATTCATGATAGAAAATTCCAAACATTTATCCCAAGGACAATGATGATATTTATGTTGATTTTCCTCAATTATCTTCTACTTTAGATGGTGATTGGAAGTGTTCCTAAGATGTGTGAACATGAACCATTGGTCTTTAGATTGGGTGTATACCATCTTTACTTTTTAATTAAGGATGAGATGTTGAGGATTCTCTTCATCATGATAGTTCTAAGATATATTCCCATCTGTTTCACACCTGTAACATTTTACACTCCTGAGAATGTAACACCCTAAATTATTTTTCCCACATTTATTGCACATGGGAGGTTGAAAATTTTTGCATCCCCTTTCGTAATCTTAGTTCCTCCATAAGCATGGCTAC
This sequence comes from Viscum album, assembly GCA_963277665.1. Lineage (NCBI taxonomy): Eukaryota > Viridiplantae > Streptophyta > Magnoliopsida > Santalales > Viscaceae > Viscum > Viscum album. The sequence goes on along the minus strand of OY728150.1, from coordinate 169,236,496 downwards.
ATCGAACTCTTATTTTTCATTGATATTTGTGACCTCTTTATCTCCTCAAAATCGAGTTCAACCTTAATTGAACTCCACACTATCCCCTCATAGTTTTCATATTATATATTTTATATATTCCTTCATACATGGGGTCTCCATCCACCAAATAATATATCAACCTTTCTCTTAGTATCCAAAAAATATTAAAGGTGTAAAAAAAGTAATTTGAAGTTAATCTCATAGCTTCCCACAAAATCATTTTCCTTCTACATCATCTATAAGAATTCAATCTCAATTTTCCTTCAAATTAAACTTGTAAAATATTTATTGAGAAAACTTCCCCCAAAATCATCCCACTTCATAACATCAATATCCCCTCTCGCCTTCATTTTTTAAATTTATTTTCACCACTGATCAGATTCTTCACCTAAGAAGTATACATCCATGGTGTCTTTCTCTTTCTCCAAACAATATAGTATAGAAAATATCTCAGTAGAGCTTATCAATTTTTCAATAATTAGTTGGTTGGTACATCCACTATATGAAGATGGTCTTTGACACATGAATGAATTAATATAAATTTGTTCCCTTAAATGTGTATTTAGTTTATCTACTTGATTCAAGTTATTATTAATAACCTAAGAAAGTTGATTCATCATTCTATTTAATTTTTCTATTCGATCTCCCATTAGAGGCCTATTCATACATCTTCTAAGGAACTATTAATTTATGTGGTTCCTCATATTTCCCTCCATTTTCTAAACGAAGAAAAATTTGTTAGAATGTGTTTCTTTTGGGAAACTTTTAATTATAAGCTATTTTTTCTCTTAAATAAGCAAACACAAATAGTTTATTCATTAACAAAAATTTCATTTTATTTATACTAATCATAATGGTCGATGAAAAGATAGTGATATTAAAAAATATATCCTCCAAAAGTGTGAAACCAGAAGATTGGAATGGCCCATTATAATTCAAAAGTCCCCATTTGAGTATATCTGAAAGCAGCATTTTTTGGTGTTACCCCTAGATGAATCTATGCTAGGTCCACATCAAATTGTTTTTATACAGACTTATATTTCTTTATTATAAATCGACATACCTAATACTTTACTAAAATAAAAATATTCCTTCTTATATTAATATTTTTTCCAAGGGTTATTCCTATTGTTTTCAAATCCTATTTTCCATAAATAATGAAACATCTATTAGATATTGACAAAGATATCTGACCTTTTTATTATATAGATCATCATTTAATGGTTCATATAAATAATCTTAAAAATATTTGTTTCTCTGAAATAAGATACTGAATACATGAAATTATAAAAAATTCATCCAATCAAATTGAAAGTATTCCTTATAGGTTAAACCTATATATATTTATTTCTTCCTGTAAGTTGGGGACTTATATCAATGGGAATGGGTGATAATAATGCCAAATAAGGGAAAAAATTTACATGTGATCATGATTAATATGACTGAGAAGAATAGGTATATCATTATAGAATAAGCATGTGTAATTATTCATATCCCGATAATAAAATGAACAATAACATGGAAGTGTGGCTACAACATTTAAATGAGATATTCATAATCATATCACCAAGATTTATCACCAATGATTCAAAAATAGAAATTTCCAAGGTTATTCACCTAGGTATCATAAAACATGTGATCTCTAGATATTAAATTTTTTTCCCAATGAACATGAGAACTATCATGGAACACCCTACATATGTTTCAAATAATGAGTTCCACATAGATCATGATCAATCATTTCATAAATGACACATGGAGAATAATGAATGGATTTATTATGAAAATTATGGTATACAAAAGTTCTTAAAGACATGATCATTACGTCATTTTTAGCACATGAATATATAAAGTGGGTTTATTATTTGTACATCCTAGAATAAAATAAATCATTCTAATATATAATAGAATACCCATGGATAATCAAATGGTTTGGGTATCCACCCAATGAAAATAAAAGAGAAATTATTGAGGATAATATTGAAATTTTTAGAAGTAAATTCCACATCATAATGGGTATAAATTATAGTTTTAAAAAAGGGTAAAAAGGGAGGGCAAATGCGTCACCCATGGACAAAACATAATTTGACAGAAAATACATGAAAAAATAGAAATAAATGAGAGTGACCATAACATTTAGAATACATATACAAAGAAAGGTTATTAGACTGGATGGAAAGGAGGGGAAATTCCCTTACCATGAAGTGTTACTCATAATACTTGACGATTTGGACCTTCAGGGCCTAAGGACTCACTATGGGACTCCTTGGGGGAAAACCTATAGATAATCATGAATGTTGGATTATGTGTGAATGGAAACTGAGAAATAGATGGATAATTATAGAAAACATGGAGGGTTTGTTTAATAATTTCAAAATATTTGTCTTCAAAATCTAGGTTGTTAGAAATGAAAAACCATGGTATTGGAAATGGGGTTTTCCAATAGTTATAGATATCTAGGAAATAGTTTATGTTATTTTAACCCAAAATAACTCATCATCATATTATTGTAATTATTTTTACATAGTGAAGTAAAAATTCTACAACATAATGTTTTTAATGAAAATGTTTTCTATTTTAGACTTTGGAAGGAATCAAACGGGTTTGAAAATTTGATAACATATATTAAAATAATTGATATTTAAAAAATTTAACATTTTTTAGGTTGTGTGTTGTGGATAATTAATTATTAATTCATTAATACATAATTATGATTTCATTAATTTTACCAAAAACATCAAAATACATTTTTTCTATTCACAAAAAATAATGTATTTTAAAAATCCTCATAAATTCACTATAACCTAATTTAAAAATGATGATTTCCAAAATTATGTTTATTTCATAATAATAATTCTCTAATAATGATAATTTTAACATTTAAATATAAATATTTGTATTTATTAAATCAATAGTGGGTTGATAATTCATAGTAAAATTTCTCACAAAAAAAGGTCAATGACATAATAAAATTATTTTATAAATTATATTAAAATAAGAGTGCATTTAACATAATATTTCTTTTATATAATTATTATTCAAGAAAATATAGTTTTTTTCTAATTGTTTATATCTTTTCTAAAAATAAATATTTGTATCTAAAAAATCAATCTATTTGATTTTTTCTCATTTAAACCTATATGTTTTGAATAAAACATAATATTTGAATGTAATTTATTGTATAAGAATTTTACTTATCTAGTGGAATTAATTTTTAAGAAAGTATGTCTCAAAATCATAACCTTTTATTACACCATCATATACACTGCGTGTATGTTGGGCGATAACATTAGTTTCATGGGGTGGCTCGTCTAACATCGACCGAGTGTTAATTTTTTCAAACATGAACTTATCCAATAGGAAATTTCATTAAAGATTTACTTGATGAAGTTTAGCTTGGGCTGGTTAAAGACATAACCCAATGATGTTACCTCCCTCCAATGTTCATACAAATGGGCATCAAAAGGTACACTTGCACTGGTTGAGGCCATCACTTCTCATTTCAGAATTAATTATCCATTTTTTCAAATTTTGAACAGTAAATATAATATTAAAAGTTTTACAAAGAGTATAGATTCCAATGGTCATAATAACCAATGATCATATTCAACCAATGATCATATTTTACAAAAGTTTATATTTGACCAACGATCATATAACAGTAAAATCATGATGGTCACATTTACCTTTATAATCACTTAATTAAAAAATAGATATGTTTTTTTGTGTATAATAAAATATAACACATATTTTATACGAAAACATGTATCAATTAAAAATTCGGGGTCGTTACACTATATTAATCTAGTCCACGAGGATTAATGGAACATTATTGGCTCAAAATTGAATTACAATGAACTCATACTTCTTTTAGCTTGTTTATAATGTAGTCTTTGGGATATCCACATTCTTCAAACAAAAATGATAATACCCTCAATGAAGATCCATGATGGGTACATATTGTTCTCCACGTAGCTGATCAAAAAAGTCATCAATACCTGGTAGAGGGTACTTATTCATTAATTTAATCTTGTTTAAATCAATATAATTAATGTAAAGGAATATTGACCCATAGTTTTCCATGAAAAATAATACTGGTTCACCCCATGGTGAATCACATGGGTATATTAAACCATTATCTATATATGTGTATAATTTCTTCTTTATCTCTTCATGTTCCCAAAGAACCACTCTACATGAAGTATTGGATAATTTAAACGGGCCATATAAATTCTTCATTAAAAATTCATCCTCTCAGATAGGAGGAAGACCAAATTGTTTTTCAAGAAACACACCATCATATTACCTCCTAATGGTAATATGTTCAAGGTTTATCATTTCTTAGAATTAATGATTTGGGCAAGATATTATGTAATGTAGGGAAATAATATCCATGATTGAAATGATGATTATATAGAATAATCATCCTCAGACTTTCACTTGTACCAAATTAGTGGACAATTCACAATACAAAGAGTGAATTCCTTCCCATGTCAATTTATATTGTCTCTATATAAGGGAAACCAATCCATAATGATAATTTCATAAGATTACACAAAATAAATCATCACATAGTTTATTGGGAAGTTCAAAAAAAAAACATTTTGTTAGGGGAGGAGTTATATACATGTGATAAAGAAATATCCCCATTTTTTATTTTCATAGATAGATATACTTAAATGTTTTGTGGTAGTGTTAAACTAGTTCTATTATACATGAATGATATGAAGGAACACATTTGAGAAAAATCAAATAGTACATTCTCTATTCTTGAACGAAAAACTAGCGTACCTTTTATATACTCATTCTTGTGATTCATCTCTGCATTTTAGATGGGAAAGGCTCACACATTCAACCCTTGAGATTATTGGGTGTCTCAAAATAAGATTTACATAGTACATTGGTTAGAGAATTTCTCTTATTCCTATCAGTTGAAAAAATGAACAATATTCTGATGGCTGACTAGAATTTCCTTTCCTCCTTCACATTATTGTGAATCTCAGGTCGGAAATCGCTAGCTAGGTGTCCATCACTCTCATACCTAAAGAATTTACCCATCCCCATTATGAAATTTCCAAGGTAATTTTCTTGACACTTTTGACAAGTGGGATGTTTTAATTCATTAGAACTATTAGATTTGTCCGCTAGAACATTATAAATAAACTCTACTTTCTCATCGTAATTTAGATGATACCATTGTGATTCACCAATATACATTTAAAAATTTATGTAACATCAATTTTTTTTTCATAGATATCAATGCCTCAGAATTTTTTATATTTTTGTCGACTTATATTTATCCCACCAAAGAAGCAGTCTACAATTTATTGAAGGGTAACAAAAAAGCATTAGGTGTATTATGGATGTCTTGTGATGTTTTCATCATAACACCCCATAAATTTTACCATGTTTTATAAAGTTAAAGGAAACCCATTTCCATTTTATATTGGATAATGAAAGGAAAGTATTTTTTAAAAAACATTTACCATAATTCCTTCCACCCTACTGCATTGATCACTTTCTCAGGTATTCTATTCTTGATAAATTTACACCACTGATTAGTTTCGCCACCATTAAAATAAAAATAAGTATACTTAATATTTATTGAATAATGTAAGGATATAGAAGATATTCCCAATGAAATTGATCCATTGTTTGGTGATTAAGGCATCAGATGATCCATTGAAATTCAGATTCCATTATAACATGAAGGTCTCAATTGCATCTTGTTATTTCTTAAAGGGGCTGGGAACTCATTCTAATATAGAATTATATTCATTACCTGAGTCTACTTATTGAGCATCATTACATTGTTTTATTTTTACACTACCATCAGGATGGGAATCTCGTTTCGGAATTCATCGCATTGACTATCACATTATATGTCTTCTAGATTCTCCAATTTCTGTCCATTGGATAGAATAAAAGAAATATTAAGGATGAGTATTATGAAGCTATTAAACACCAAAACATGAACATGATTATATTAAAAGGATATTGAATAAATGAAACTTATTTCCAAAATATATGAATTTTTTGGATTAAAACAATGTTATCCATGATCTACTCCCTAACATATACTCTTATGAGAATTGTTTCCCATTAATAATGGTTTGTAATGATCATGTTAATTTTTTATGAATATCCCTTAGGAGTGTCAAACTAGGGGTAAATCAGGGATCATTTTTGTGCACCTGTTCTTGGTTGATTCTAGATCAACAAGGGTTTGTGTCATTTTACACCTATGTATATTTGTGCAAGAGCCACATCCACTTGTAGTTTCCAAACAATGATGTATTTTCATGGAAACCATGTACTCAATAATATAATGAAACTATGGATTTTATTGTCTTTAGTTTTATCCCCAAGGATTTATCTACAGTTTTAAAACCATAATCCAAAAGATAAATTAAATTTCCATTGATACCAAGTATACTAACCCCTAACTTTTTTACACATTAATTCCAGATTGATCACATAGGGGTACACATAATAGAATATAGAAGAGAATGAAGAGTTGTGTATTTGGGAATTTGGTAGATTACATAAGAACATAAAATAGGAAATATATAATCTTTATTCAAACTTCCTTAACTTTATCATATTAATACTTCATACCTAAACAAGAAAGGGATAACCTCGGGACATACATAAGAAAGGGTTGATCTATACAGACCATTAAGGGAATAAATATAGAATGACATGAAAGAACTAATACATTTTATAAAATATTTATATAAATGAGACATATAATTGGTGGGAATCATAATAATAAAATATGAGACATGAAATAAAATGATAACAAAAATTAAATAAGAGAAATGTGGCAACAACTTAAAACACTACATCGTAAACATGGGTCAATGATAACATCCCTAAAATCATAAAGGAAAACTCTTATGATTTACTAGGTTTACACAGAAATACTTTCCTGAAATTTCATGAGACTTATATATAACCCAATGCATTGGAGCGCTATATAATTCTGATCACAACTGTCACTTTTATTTCATTCCCATTCATAGTTGGCCAACATAGTTCATTCAGCATGGAATCATTTACCATCACATTTTATTCCAAAATCAATTAGTTTTTAATACATAAATGTAATTCAAAAAATAACTACTTATAAGTTATTAATGTTGAACACCCTAGATGGGAAATGGTTATGGGTATTCACTACAGAATGGTTTTTCTTGAAAAATCATAGGGAATTTTTAGACGAGTAATAGGGACATATGAATGTTCCTAGGGGGATTGAAGAGATTGAAAGGGGTATCTCATAATTTAGATATAAGATGAATAGTTAAGGGGATATTTAATAGTATATAAAAACATTAGGAAATTAATATAAAATATAAAATATAAATTTTATACTTGAGTAAAGGGGAGAACCCATTTATTCATTTCTTAATTTCAACATGGTAACAGGTGTACAAAAAGGTTCATGGAAGTATTAATGAATGATAAATGGGTTTATCATCATTTTGAAAAAAAATTTACAGTAAGGGAAATTTATAATATCATATAAAAATAATAAAATGGGAATTAACATGAAAAACATGAAATAGTTTTGTGAATAAAAATGTGAGTGGGAGATCTATTAAAATTTTTTATCATGGTAATGGGTGCATATAAAGTTTAATGGGAAAGATTTATAAGAGAGAAGGGGTCATATAAACACATTTTAATGAATATTAAGGAATTTTTTTGTATGAAAACATACCCAAACAAACTCAAATGGAAACTAATTTATACAACAAAAAATTTGTGCTTAAACAATAAGAATAGAGAAAATTCATTACCTTGAGAGTGTGAATCCAAAAGCCTGAGAGGATATTATTTTGCGTTTTTGGGAATTTTTGGAGGGCTCTAGAGAATATAAGGAATCATATAGATGTGATAAAATGGTTTTTAGTGAAGATAAATGGCTTCCTAGGTTGGTTTATATAGGAAATGAGGGGGAATTCTTTATTATTTCTGAAACATAGGTTTTGGAATAAGTATAATATAATAACCAATCAAAAAACAATCCCATATTTGTTTATAAAGGATTATACAAAATATACATGATTTTCATTATTTTATAAGACCAAGGGAATAAAATATTAAAATAATAACCATGTATATGTGTAAGCGAGTCATGTGTATACATAAATAAATTTTAAACCCTGAAATATATATTATAGGTTTTGGAGGATTCAAAAAGGCATTATAAAATAAATCAAATGAGCTTAATGTTACATTATTTTATAGTTAAAAATATATTTGTTTTTGGATAACATTTATTGTATTTATTAAATATTTTTAGGTCATTATTATTTCATAATACGACCATATGTTTATATCGTATTTAATTTTTACTCGAAATTTGACAATTTATGAAAATTAGAGAAAATTACACTTTGGAAAATTTCTACATTATCATTGAAAAAATAGTTTTTATTTTATACAAATAATTTTATAAATATTAGACTTTTCCTTTGTAAATTAATAATTGAAATTTTCTATAATTTCATATTTTTCTGTGAATAACATGTTTCGAACCATTTTAAAAATTACTATTGATATCATGAACCTTATATATTCATTTATGTTTGGTAGAACTTTTTAAATAATAATATTTTATTATGATATTATTTCATTTCAAATCAAGTAATTCATCCAAACAAATTCCTCAATTTAATTTTAATATTACATTAAAATACATTATTTGTTTATAGTATAAAAATCATTTATAATGTAATAATGATATGAGGTAAATATATCAATTGTTATACTAAAAAAATTTATATATTCGTATTTTATGTTTCTTGGTACCCATAAAATTAATAAACTATCAAATTATTAAAGGTTAAGGTGTATGATGTTGTGGTTTTACATACATGGTCTGGCTTATGATATCGATGAGCTTGATCTTATCATGTAAACGGTTTCTCTCAAGACTAAGTTATTGGATTTCATATTGGGATTGGTAAAGAGAAAATATAAGTGATTACATATCCCTTAGAACCTACGATAAATGGGCTTCAGTGCGTTGGATCATTCTAGTTGAGGTTATATTTTTCTTTTTCTTTTTCTATTGGATATGTGAAATCCATATATTTGTGTTAATCATATTATAACTATTTAATAGATATATTATCAACAATAAGGAATATTAATGGTGTTTTTAATCTGATAGGATATAAGGAAACCAAAAAAATTCATCAGTTTTCTATATCTATAAAACATTTAAAGACCTCTAATTCAACAAGGTAGGGAATTTTATTTATAATAGTATGAGTCATTACAATATTTCCTCCAATGAAATTCCACCCTGAAAATTTTCATTTACAAAACTAAAAATGTTGATCTTAATTATATATCATTACCTCTTCCGATTCCCATGTTCATTCTTCAAATGCATCATTTCTCCTTAGTATATATAGTTAATACATTATCTAATTCTATTGAACATTGTCTCTACTATATACAATATTCACCAGATGTTCCTCATGTGATAGATCATTATCAAATCGTACCACCTATGAATTGTGATCATGTGAGGGGTATTGAATATACATCCCCAAGAGGGATACCTGGAATACATATTGTATGAGAGATAGGTTAGGTGGGAGTGCTTTTTGATAAGCTTCCATTCTGATTTGATCAATGATCACTAATGGGTTAACATATCTTAGACTATGCTTTTCATTGTTCACAAATCTCAAGAAATTATTCAATAGAGTCAAGTGGAAGAATACATTGTATCAAACCTCAAACTCTAGGTCTCATTATTGATATTCATTATATCTATTTTTTTTAACTCTAACCAGTCTTGATTTGCTACTGAATGGTCTGGACCTTTTCCACCATCTCCATGACCATTTTAGGATGTAGTAGGTTGGGTTACCCAACATCATTCAATAATTCATGTGTTCTTCACCAAAACAAATAAATATATTTATAGGGATCGATTTGGAATCTAGAGAATGAGATATTATTGTATGATAACTTGACTATTGGGTGATATTGATCTTTTCTCCTTTGAAGTCAATTGATAATGCTCACAACATGTCCTCAGATGTAGGGATACTTCACTCTGATTGGACATCCATTTTAGGGTCATATTTTTTTTTTAAATTTCAACTCAATATTTAGAGTGCATTTGATACTCTTTCAAAACATTGAATAATTTCTTCGGTCTCAATCAGATACAAATTATAGTGGTGTTCCATGTAGCATCATGACTTATCTAATGTATATCCTTACATGTTGTTCAAGTTAATTCCATTCAAATTGTATTGATGGGATAAGTCTTTGTAGGATGGTCCAAAACAACCCATATAGAATTAATTACTCATGGTGTCTTCAGATTACTAGTAAATAAGTCCATCATGATGTTTTACCATTTCATATTTGTATGGTTAATGTTTTCATCATCCCATAGGATTGATATCATTCTTATTTTACTTAATGACTTAAAAAAATAATGATGTCTATTCTTTGATCTAATTTTTCATATTTTCAAATAAACAGTGCTCTCAGTGATCTTGATCAAGGATTTTTCTCCCTGGATGAGTATAAATGGTCAAACTATGTTCATAAAAATACTTCTTCTTTATATTAGGATTATATGATACATATAATCATGATCTAAATTTCAAAACTCATTTTCTATTCACATTGAACTCCATAGATTTCCATTTTTATACCATCCAATTTATTCTAATCTTCCACATCATATCTTATAGAATCCTCAATCCTCTCTAGATGGGTTATTTGATAAATAATTTGTTAATAGATTGATGAATTTACTTCATTTATAATTCCCATTTCCATCAACATCATGTCTAAAAAGATCATATTCTTCTCAATTCTCATCACTAATAAAATTGTTTGATCCATTATAATTATAACATCTTACACTTTATTTTATTTCATAGAAAGGTAATGGATTGAGCATCATAGTCATTGATCATCTCTAGACATCTTAATTGTAACATATTCATCTCCATCAATGTGAATAGAATCTTGAAGATATTGTTATTTATATATATTTAAAACTTATCCTCAAATAGATAATCGAACCATATTTTTAAAATGGAGATGAAAACAACCAACTCTAGATCATGTGTTGGTTTGTTCTATCCATGCACCTTTAAATACCATGAGGCATAAGCTATATAATTTTCATTCTGAATACACAAATAACCCAACCACTTCTTCAAGGCATCACTAGATTCCATGAAAAGTTCTCTACTTTTGGGTTGTGTAGGGAATAGTATAGTGACAAGAGTCCTTTTCAACTCCAGGAATCTCTCTTCACATTCATAATTCCATAAACACATGACCCTCTACTGAGTTATCTTAGTTAGAGGGTTTGAAAATCAATATAAATCTCTCAATAATCGATGAAAATACCCACAAAATTCCTATAAACTATGGATACCTATAATAGATGTTATCCTAGACAATCATTCAATGACTTTTTTAAATGGTTCATAAATATCCCCTTTCTTGTGATAATATTCCCCAATATTGAGATTTACTTGGACTTGAAATGACATTTTTTGTACTTTTCAAAAATATATTCATTTAATAAATTCATTACTATAGTAATTAAATGATCCTCAGAATCCTCCATTCTTCTGAAGTACATTAGAATATTCTCTATAAAGACAACAAAAAATTTGGAAAGGTAATCAATAAAAACTATATTCATAAAATCCATGATTATTTTTCAAGTATTAGTGAGTCCAAATGGAATTAATGTGAACTAATATTTTCAATACCTTGTTCAGAAAGCCATCTTCGGGATGTACTACTTCTTTACCCATAATTGGTAACACACATACTAGAGATCCTCCTTATGGAATTATTCTTCTCCACTTAGATGATCAATAAAATAATAATTTCATATAATAAGATAATCTTTTTATATGATGATCATGTTGGGAAAATGATAATCAATGAAAAGGCTCACTGACCCATCCTTCTAATTGATAAAGAAGACTAGTACACCCCTTTGGTAGAGAACATTGGTGTTTTTACCCTTTATCCCAATTATCTGGTAATTGTTTCTTCAAATCCTAATTTTGCACAACCACTATTATATATTGAGTGTTGGATAATTTAAATTCCCATGATATAAGTTTTTCTGAAAATTAAACCTCTCTTCTAATAGGAATACCGGCCTATTATTTCGGAAACAAATCATCATATTCCCTCATAATGGGAATGTATTCAAGGTTTATCCTTTTCACAAATGTAATAATTTGAGATTGATAAGATTTCTCGTAGATAAATCATATAAATTCTTTATATGTTGGTGATAAATAATATTTTTCATCCTCCTTGCACTTGAATAGAATTGAGGGATGATTTGAAATACAAAGAGTGATTTCCTTCTAATGGAAATTTATATTTTCTCTGTATAGGGAAAGCCAAACTGTATGAAAAATTGTATAAAATTCCAATAATAGGAGTATCACAAGGTTCACTGGGGTTTTTATCTAACAAATATTTCATTGGGGTGTTATATACTTGGGTTGAAATAGTTTCCCCATTTTATATTATCAGAAGTAGCTCTACGTCCATGATTTGTGGCAGTGATGAATAGTTCCACTAAAATTGCATGATATGAAGGAATGTGCGGAACCCGAATAAAATAGAACATTCTTTATTATTAAATTAATAACTACAATTCCTTTCACGACATCATTTTTGTGATTCACCTCAAAAGTTACGATGTAAAATGTCATGTTTTCTACCGTGGAGGTTGTTGGTTGTCTCAAAACACCCATTGATTTGTGAATTGATTTACTAAGTAACATTTTTTTATTGAAGTTGAAATGATAAACAATGAGTTTAGGGTTTATTGTAGAATTCAATTCACCTCATCACATTTGTGGGATTCTCCGCTCGACAGTATCTAGCTAGGTAACCTTCAATCTTTCACCTAGAGAATTTCTTCACTGATCACTATTTCAACTTTGAGGTAACATTGGAGAATTTATTCAAAAGTATCAAATCCGTAGATCATAAGGACTTTTCATAGACTATGTTTTAACCCAAAAAATAAGTGATCAAACATGAATTTGGGGGTAATATAAAATCTGAATGAGCATCATTCAAGTCTTATTATGTCTTCCTTGTATGCCCCAAATCACTAAATGATGGAAAAAATATTATCAATGTTGTTGATCTATTGTTATGTGATTAAAGGATAAGATAATCCATTGGAAATCAGAGGCCTTTTTTCATAAAGGTCTCAATTTAATCTTTTTATTTAGTAGGATGATTTGAGAACTCCCCCTGATCTTGGTTTCTATTCAGAACATGATTCAGCTAAGAGATTATCATCACGAAGTTTGACATTACTTCTCCCATCAGGTTAGAAATCTTATTTGGGATGTCCTTGTGTTGACCTTCACATTGGATATTTAATCGATTCCTCCTATTTACATCCATTGGGTAGAGTAAATGGAAAATCAGTGATGAGTATTTTTTAAATATTAAAAATACAAATCGGAATCCAATGATGTTATACGGATAACATATAATTGATATGTATTTCCTTAATGTATGACTAATTGGGCCTCAATCTATGTTTTATGTAATTTATATCCTAAAATATATTCTTATGTTCATTTTCACTCCATTAATAATTTTTCATAATGTACATTTGAATTTACCAGATTATATACTTAAAAAGTTAAAACCCATGTATAAAAAAATCCCCATTTTCATTCACCACTTCTCGGTCAAGTCTAACTCAACATGGTGTTTTCATGATTTTTCCCTATGTAGATTTGTGCCAAAGCCACAGCAACATGTTTTATTTATAAAAGGATGTATTTTATTTAAAAAAACTTATTATATAATTTTACAAAAACATTAGTGATTTATTTTTATGTTATGTATTACCCCAAATGATTTTTCTAGAGTTTTCAATTCCCAATCCCAAAAATTACTAAACATTAATTTGATAACAACTATAAAATCATAAACATTATTATAAATTAATTCCTGATTTATTTTATAAGAGTAGAAAAAATAAAAATTACATGATCGAGATTCCTAGTATCATTATTAATTATGTACTTTAAAAAACAAACTTAATATGTAAATACAAAATTTTATTGAATTTTTTTTAATATGATCATTTTAATCCTTCATACATAAAACTGTATAGGATAATATAGAAACACACTTAAGAAATATTTGAGAAAAAATGCTTTGTATGGGATAAAAATAGTCTAACATGAAGGAATTAATAAATCTTATACAATAGTAATATAAATGAGACATAAAATTTGTGCGAATAATAAAAAAATTGAGGCATGATATAGTATGGTAACATAAAATCAATATGAGAAATGTCAAATCAATAGAAAACACCACATCATAAATATAGATCAAGGATAACTACCAAGAAATCATGATGTAAAAATTACCATGATGCATTAAGTTCTATCCCAAATCCCTAACATTATGTTTCAGGAGAATAAATATTTACCCAATGCATTTGGGTGCTATATATTTTTAGTCAATCCTATCATATTAATTTCATTCTCACACATAAGCATGACACATATATCATACAACATTGAATAATTTATCATCAAATTTTATTACACGATAAATGATAATTTAATACATAAATATATATACCTAATAAAATAATTATATGTCCATGAAGGTGAAAACCATTGATATGAAATGATTATAGGTATTAAAAAAACAATTTATTGGAATGAAAAATCATGGAGAAATTTCACCATCATAGAAGGGTTGTATGAATGTTTATAGAATGTATTGATGATAATGAAATGGGTCTCTCATATTTTATATATAAAACAAAAGGTAATGCTGATATTTAAGAACATATAAACAAATAAGGAAATGAAGACCAAATACATAATAATAATAATATAATCCAATAAAGAGGGTAAGAAGAGGGATCTTTACTAAATTTTAGCATTTTAATGGGTGTACATGAAGGTTCTTGGGAGTGATTAATGAGATTGAAAGTGGTACCTAATAATTTGAAAATAATATTTAATGTAATGGGAATATTGATTAACATATAACAACTTGAACAAATGGTCACCAAGAGTTATAACATAAAATCGGTGGTTGAATAAAAAATATACTATGAGATCCCATACATAACTTTGTAGTTGAAAATGGTGTATAAAAAGGATCATGGGAGAGAAAAATAATATTTAAATTTCTATGTATTCATATTTTAATAAAAAATAAAGTATTAAAAATTGATTAAACTATACCCAAGCAAAATAAAATAGATAAGAAAAGGTATATCATAAAAGGGGATCTTGGAAAAAGAAGAAGGGAGAAATTCCATTACCATAAAATTGTGATTAAAAAAGAATGGTAGGAGAATATTTTTAGTTTTGGGGAACATTGGGAGGACTCTTGTAAGGGTAGCTAAGAGTAAGAACGTAATGTAATGTTATTTAGTGATGTTAAATGGGACCTTAGGTGGGTTTATATTGTAAATGAGTGGGGAAATATTTATTATTTCTTAAACATAGGTTTTGGACTCTATATAATAAAACAACCAAAACCAAAATCCTTCCCATGGTTTATTAATTTAGGGGCGGTTATTATTTATTTTAAATGTCCAAGGTTGTGAATCATTAAAATAATACCCATTCTGATGTGGAAGTTTGTCATGTTTATAAATAAATGATTTTATAACCTTAAAATATATTATAGGTTTGGGAGGATTAATAATGGATTTATAAAACCAGATAAAAAAATTAATATTATTTTATTTTAATGGGAAAACTTATATTTTGTATAGGATATACTTTATTGTATTTGCTACAGAATATTTAGGTCATTATGATTTCATAATACATATCATACAGTCATAACATCTTTAATTTTTAACCCAAATTTTTACCATCTCAGAAAATTATAAACAAGTTTAGCCATTGAATAATATTCACATTTTGATTACAAAAATAATATTTATTTTTCCCAAATAATATTCTATATATTTGAATTTTCACTTTTAAAATTATAATTGATTTTTATTGAGAAATGTGAAGTTTTCTTTGAAAATAATAGTTTTTTAACTCCTATAAAAAATATATTTTACATTATATGAATTATATAAATATTAATTTTTTTTAAATAATGAATAATATTATTTTGGTAAAATGTTGTTTATTCATAAATCCATTAATTGATCAAAATAATTTCCTTAATTTAATCTTAATGTTACCCAAAAATAAAATTTCTGGTTTATTTGACGAAAATAAAAATCATTCATAAAGTAATAATAATAAGATTTAACTTTATACACTATTATATTGAAAATAATGTATATATTCACATTTTTTGGCGCTTGATACAAATCCCCTTAATACACCATAAAAATATCAAAGGGTAAGGTGCACAATGGTGAGACATTCATTTGGCGGTTCGACATACAAAGATTGGGTCGTGATGTCGATGATCTTGAAATTATCCTAGAATTGGTTTTGGTCATGATTTTGTTTTTGGATATTATCATGGGATTGGTAAAGGGTATTGACCAATGATGTTATACCAATCACAAGCTCTAATAAATGGGCTTCATTAGGCTTAATCTGATTACTTGAGGCCATCAATTCTAAAGGGTCAATTTAGTTAGTCAAAAACATATATATATATATATATATATACTCAGAATATGTTAACTTTTCTTGGGAAATATTTTTAATTGTAATGATTGTAAAAATTAATTTAAATCTAAACGAATTTAATAAAATGAAAAAGTGTATTTGTTTTTTATATCTGAAACATATAATATGACATTTAATTCAACCACGAATTAAATTTTATTTATAACAGTTTGGGTCATTATAAGGTTTCCAACCCTTTGGGAGAGATTATCTAATTAATTTTCCATACGAAATAAATAATGAATATTATAGATAATCCCTTAATGAAATTTGATAATATTTTTCTAAACATGTTTACACAAAATTAAGAAGGGTAAAAATTTAAAAGGAAATATAGGACAAGATGTAGAATACATATGAGGGGAATTAAAAAAGATTCTAAATTTAAAATACATATACATATGTTTGAAGAAATTATAATGGGTAAATATAAAGTTGTTTATGAATATTTCATCTCGGTGAATGGATTCATTTTCATATAATGGGGTTTGAGGGATCTCTATAATATATTACTTCATTTAATAATTATATAAGATATATTCTTGGTAAATTCGATCTGAATATATCATCCCTAAAAGAAAAGGATTAATTATATCTAATTTAGTTGGATAATACACTACATATATATGAGATAATAAAAACACCTACTTTAATGAAAAATGATATGGTTGATAAGGAATTCAAAACCATGAATAAACTCAAGATAAGGGAAATGTGAACTGATTTCTCATTTTATTTAAAATATGATGAGGAATTTGAATAAAAACAAATGAGGATAATGGAACATATTTCTATGAACATGAAAATGTAAAGGTTAAATACGCATAAAAACCCAATAACGTTACTTCGATTTTTTAAAATGAAAATTTCAATGTTGATTTTAAAATATAAAAAGTGATTAAATTATTAAAATAATGAAACAAATTACAGACCCTAAGGAAATATATGGGGGATAAGTCTTATGTAGGTTAATATATATTGTGTGTTAAGAATAGATTTCAAATGAGAAAAATAATGAGTATGGTGAGTAATGAGGATGAAGACTATTCTAGTTAATGTAGTCAATAAAATGATGAATTTACTAAAAATATTAATTTTATTTTTCATTCATAAATACATGAATAAATATCAATCAAGGATAATGAATGAGAAGAAACCAACATTGAAAACATGCTTTAAAGTGAGTTTAATATATTTCTTGAGAGAAGCCCAAAAATCCAGAAGGAAATGAAATTATAGGAGAGAGTTGTAATATATATAAATAAAGAAGTTGAAATGATCAATAATGCAATAAAATTATTATATTGTGTAAAATAAAAATATCATTGTAAATGTTATAGACATATATAAAATACTAAAAGAATTAGGGAATAAAATTAAAGCTAATGAAAAATAAATAAACATCACCCAATATAGATTTATCAATATCTAGATATACATAATATGGAAAAAATATCATAAGATAATGGTATGAAAATAAATTTATAATAATGAAATATAACTGATAACATGCATACAAATCCTCAAAAAAAGATCCTATGATAGACCAAAATGTTACGATTGTTTCTCTTAATAGAACAAGATATAATATCTTTTGTGGTAAATCCTGGGTATAGAAAAACAATAAAGAGATAATTTATACATCTATGAAAGTTTAAAGTAACTTGAGATAGAAAATCATTCCAAAACTAAAGTAGACAGAGGCTATTAATATACCTAGATGAAAACTAGATATTATAGACAGACCCAATATTTTAAGGGAATAACAAGTATTAAAATACACAATTCGTATTTAAGTGTATTTAGGAATCAATATTATATACATAACAATAATATTATTATACCATGGAGTCATATAATCAAGAAATTAAATATTATATATCAATATATTATTTGAATAAATTTTGATAAAAATCATGTACTAAGCTTAAATTCATATTGGTAATTTATCAAAAATATATTTGATTATTTGGAGGTGTTTTGTGGGAGGTGTGACCAACATATTCATTATGTAGAGGTGTACATTCCTATGTTTTCATGAAGAAATTGAAGGAATTAATTATTATAATGTTTAAAATAAAGAGGAGTTTATATTGAAGTTGATATTACTAGTAGTAAGATGATTAAACCACTGTTTTTATAGTGTATTTTCAGTACACATGAATGGAGACAAAATTATTTTTAAAAAAATTGATGAACATTAAGGTGTTTTTATTACTATATATATTGGGAAATCACTAAAATAAAAAGAAATATCAATAACTAAAATAGATGCCCAAGAATTAAACTCAAAATAAGTTTTTTTAGTTGTTTATCTTAAACATAACTTGCCGAGTGTGAGGTGTATTAGTAATTAAAATAGTAGAATTATCATTATAAAAAACATTCCTCATTTTAAGGATATAATAAAGAAACATAATACATAAATTCGAAATAATTAGTGGAATCCATATTCAAATTAATTTCTGAATTGATTCTTATTATGTGAAACTAAATGATGAAAACAAGTTGTGACATAGAATATTGGTGCTCCAATATCGACGACGATTCTGAATTTTTTAAACGAGAATTATTGTATGACACATTACTCATATCAATATAGATAGAGAACAAGTATATGATATATATAATAAGGTAAATATAACTCAAAAGTTTTAAAAAGTGTGTATATCAAGTCACCACAGCTAATTGAGTTTATATATATCGATTTTTGACAGACAGCAAGGCACAAACCCAATCAAGGTGATATTTACTCCATCAACTATCATACCTTGTAATTGTAAGGATTTTTCAAATGATAAGACCTAGTAATTATAAGGATAGAATGAAACATTAGTGTAATACTCCTTATAAAACCCCCAAAAATGGATTATCATAGAGTGTTAATAGAATATTACTTTGGATAGAGGGAACTATTCAATAAGAATAAAAGATCTCGATTTTCTATAAGAGGGAGGTTCTATACACAAATATTATTATAAAAACATTGTTCTCTGTTATACTAAATTTTCAAATAATGCCGGATTAGATTTATTATAAAAATAAACATTATATTTACTACTTTAGAGTATTTATAAGTCCATAATTATTGAATAAAAAGAATAATAAACATGAAATAATTTATTAGAATGCTACATGAGGTATCTTTCTAGGATATTTATATAAATGCAAAAGGTATATATACTGAAATGAAAGACTTCATTATGTAGTATAATATTATAATATTAAAAACATTAATGGATAAACCAAATTAATATATTTCACATAAATAAATTATTAAATAACCTAATGAATATTGTTAGTAGGATCATGAGGAAAACATTGATGAACAAGCATGTATTGAACTGCATCATGTTGATATTGACTATAATAAGACTAGCAATGAATAAGAGGGCGCTGAAGATGAAAATAAAATGTTTTAGAAGATAATGAATCATGTGGAAGAATATATTATAATGGGAAACATGGACAATCATTCTTAGATTAGAACAATATTTATACATGGAAACCAAATTGCTCTTATGGAATAGATTGAGCCACATTAGTGGCTGAATATTTCATACAGAAAGAGTTGGTTGGAGCTCTGCATGAGGAGTGTGATACAATAGAGATGAGTAACACATGGGATATTTATCCTATAAATAATTATACAAATTTTATTGAAATCAAGTGGGCATTGAGGAATACAATTAATGATATGGGAAAATCACAAAAAATGGTAGGACATGTTCTCAAGGGCACTTCATTGGTATAAGGACATGATTTTGAAGAATACATTTCTTCTGTTGTACTATTATAATAAATTTAATGTTACTAAATATAAAAACTATTAGAAATTATAATATACATCCCTTTAATGTAAAATATACCTTTTTAAATATTTATAAGGAATAAATAACAACACTGAATTTTAGTATGTTTTTTCTTTCAAGTAAATTCATTTCTTAATAGATTTTTTCATATGAAACATTGACCTAACTATGATATATTATAAAACAAAAGATAAAAATTAATACATCATGTCAAAAAAAATTATATACCTTTAGGAAAATTATTGGATGAGTAAAATTTCATGTAAATAAAATATTAATATTTTTTTAAAATGATTTGACATAAAAATATTTATTCTAGTTAGAGAAATATAATTATTATTGGTTTGAATTTATGTGTTATGATACAAATTATTCAATGAAAATTTGGTTTCTAAATGATATATAATTAATGATATGTGAATATATTTAATTAATTTCAAAAAGGATAAAACATTAATGACGTTTTTATAGGTTTGGTTATTTTTATACAAAAAAATTGATCATTTTAAAATATTATTATAATGAAATTTTTTTATATCAAACTAAATTTTCCCTCATTTAATTAAAAATTTCTATTATATAATATTAAAAAAATTAATGATTAAAAATAAATTTTTAATAAAAATTGTTTTTCATTATATTTAATATTTTTATTTTAATGTTAATAAAAAAATTTGAAATTATAATTTGATATAATTATCATCATTTTTTTGATTGAAATTGTTAATATTGTCTTAGGAGGGATATTATAGTTTTTCAAAATGTATGTTTTTACGTGAATGGTACAATATTAGAATTTTAACTAATACGATAAATTTTATTAAATCATCATGATATAATATTTAATTAAATATTTATGAAAACTATTTATATAAAAATATATTAACTGAATAATATAAATCATTTGAAAATAATATACCGAATATAGAAACCTATTATCGGTATGTTTGAACCCAATTTATATATTTTTTAAAATAAATAGACCATTTTTGGTCTTTTTTCCTTCAATTAATTATTCACAAGATTCTATACGGTTTTGGATTGCTATGAATATAATTGTTTCCTCATTTATTTAGTCATAAAATAATAAAAATAAATTTTGTTAATTATATTCATAATAAATTTTTCAAATGATCATTTTTATGCTTAAAAAATAAATTTGTCTTTGAATTTATTTTATTATGTCGAGTATTCTTATATTGATGTTAATTGTTATCAAAATTGAAAATTAAATTTGGAAATAATTTATTTAATATATATTATTAGAATAATTAAAATTATGTAATAGATATATTCATATTTAGGGAATAATAATAAGTTACCAAGGAAAATAATTATTCACTACAACGAATGCTAAAGTGAGGTGAAAGTGTTAAATCAAAAGATAAATTAAAAAAATATCAGAAAAAAAGTGAAATAAATAGATTTATGAGGAATTTTATATCACTAAAATAATCCATCCATATTAATTTTTAATTTTATATTTACTGTCATAGAATATGAAATTCATTTTTATATTAAGAAATGAATGTTTATAGAAGTTCCTCCCCTCTCACATATAACTATACCCCATCAACACCCAAATTATCCTCACACCTAAATCAAATTAGTTCAAACAAGATTTCTAAAAAAATTCCAAAAACACTTATTCATTTCATAGAGTATTTGGTATCACTTATATACCAGCTTACAAAGTCTAAATTCAATAGGAAATGAAACATCCCAAGGTGTATAGTAAGAACTCTTAATCACATTATCATTTCTATTACATTATATTTTCATTATCCCCTTATATAAATATATTATAATTAAAATAAAATAATTAAATTGGTATTATTAGTATGATAAAAATTGAATATATTAACTAAATAAGCATTATATACCTTCCTCTTATCTATTTGAAAAATGAAAACGCTGTTCATATTATGGTCAGGTCACCGCCACCATAAAAGATGTATATTATTTTTCCATATTTACATAAATGGATGGTACTAAAAATTTATATGGAATAAACATGATATTTACAACTTTATTAAGAATGAAAAAAATATGAATTTACAATTATATTAATGATATTAACTACAAATGATAATAATGATTTTAACACCTAGAAACCAGTATGTAGAGACATACTTCAAATTTTAAATCAATTTTATTTAATATATTAAAATGTAAAGATATTATTATAATGTGATTAATAACAATATGTAACTAAATAATTATTTTTATTATAGAACCAATTGATAAAATTATTTACATTTTTCAACAAACCAAATATTTTTTGGAGAAAATGACTAAATAACCCCATGTGAAAAATTAGAGAAATAATATATACATTTAATGAATGAAATTGAATATTTAATATAACATAATGAAAAAAATACACATCAAAAATGTTTTGAAATAAATTATTATTGAGTCATATTTTATAATAAATCTGGAAAGAGAATTTCAGATAAATCATATGAAGTTAAATGTTCTTCATCACAATCTCTAGTCTTTGAGAGATGTTTCAAATTGTTATGAATGTAATTTATATGGTATAATTAGTATTATATTTCACTTATTTATAATAAAAATATTTCATTCCATTTTATTTTGATGTTGATATCATGATGTTTAATTTTTTTTATCATTCCATTTATATGAAACCAAAATGGGTATTGTATCTCATCTCAAATTTTTTTATTTGAGACATGTTTTATAATATACACAAATTTTAATATATATATTATATCCAGTAAAAATTTGTTATATTATATCCAAATTCTAGTTTTATTCATGATATGTTATGTTCTTGATCATATTCTATCCTTAAATGGATTTTTAATCAAAGGTAACGAAATTCGTATGGGTTTTATCAACCCAATTTACTTTTTATTGAGTCATATTCATTGTTCATTGAAAATTATTTAATATGTTTCTTTTATTTAACAAATTAACAATTCTATATGATATTGTATATTTTTAACATGTTAAATCATATAATTACATAAAAATATCATTCATTGATGGATTTTTTAATCTTTGAAAATATTATTTGGTTTAGAATAATTTCTACCTTTTTATAATATATTTTTTCCTCAATGTACTTTTTTTATCTATATGCATCTTTTAATTATAATGGTCATTTTATATTAACATTGATTGCACTTAGATATGTTGAAAATGAGTATTTTAAGCACCATCTCTATTGGTCATTTTTCACTTTCATTACGAAATATTGAAATGAATCCCATTTTTAATGTTCTATGCATGAATTAATTTTCAATCATTTATTTGCACTTTTCTTTATGAATCCCTATTTTTGTTATTTTATTTTTTAAAAAATAAATTCATTTCTTAATTTTATTTTTTAAAAAATAATGGTTTGTGTATTAAAGAATAAATAAAATGATTTCCTCATACCTATATATATATATATTATATTCCAATCAATGTTACTTACCATTAGTTTATTTTCATTATAATGTCTCAATATATGGATTTAATTTAAAATTAATGTTTTAAATGTCACTTTTTAATACTATGGAAATTTGTTTTTTGTGTAATAAAATTGTTTTTTATAAAAATGTGATAAAATCATTATGTAAATAAATTTTATAAATTTAAATGTAGTTTCCTCTCAAATACTAAATGATCTATATATTTTGGGGTTATTTTTATGTATTACCCTCTAAATAATGTTTTCATTTAGTATATAGAACATATGTCATAAAAGGATCCAATTTTTGATCTATTCTTTTTTGATTCCATTCAAAAGTGTTTATTTACCCAATATCAAATGAATGTATTTTATACAATTTCACCATCCTATGAAAATTCATATTCTTCACATGGGATATTCTCTATTAATAAAATCTCCCTTCTTTTTCCAAACTAATTATGAACATGAATCATGTAAATATTCCTAAATTAATTCCCAAGTTAATTATATTTTAATTAACATATGAATGTTTTCTAAAGTGGAACACATATACATATAAATATTACGATGTGATTAGTGGGATAAGAATTATAAATCCCTATAATTCATTGGATAACTCATACATCTCAGGTGATACTATGTATACTGCCGGGTAGTTTTCTTTGAAAATTATATGATGGGTGGGACCAAAATTGATTACTCCATAATAAATAGGGTACTATTTTATATCACATGAGATGATGTTAATGGATATAGGGAGTAAAACCAATCCACTATGGGACTCTATCCACTATGTTATATTGACTTGGTAGGGATCCTTAACTTATGATAATGATGTAATTTTTTTGTTATTTCCGCAATCCTGTAATTCCATGATAAACTTTTATGTACTTATATATGAAGAAATTCTCATGTTATGAATCATGGAGGATGATACTTTATTTACATAGTATTATTACCATATGATATTCTATTCTTCCTTGATTATGTTCTTAGACACACATCTTTATAAGAGATTACTATTCTTATGTATCTATTTACATATGTTATGAATATGAGTATTATGTGTGGAATGTCCATATATGTATCATGTGTGGAGAAGTTTGTGGTGAATTTGGAGATATGTGAAAAAATAATAATTATATTGTTTATTTTAAAAAAAATCCATTTGAGATGAATGATTTTGGTTTTATTAACTAAATATATTGTTTTTAAATTATCTAAAACACCAAACATAAAAAGAATTTGGGCACATGAGTGACCTAATTGTTTTTTTTATTTTCAAAATTATGGATTTTTAAGTCTTTTCCATCATTTGGTATCAAATATTGTGTATATGGTATTTGTTTTTTTGAACCATATATGAGGGTGTGGGTCTTGGGAATCTTAGTTAGAATCTGAACATTGTATATATTACATTACAAGTTTGGATGATATCAGAGGAGAATACATTAAGAGTAATTAATATCATAATGGGATAAAAATTTTATGTTTATCATTAGATTAAAGGTATTGATACCCATGTATAGGTCTTATGTGATTCGATATTAAGGTAATAAATTATATTTTGGGAGATCTATATTGGGTTTTAGGAAGAATAAATGATTTAGATATTAGTAACCCTTTGGGTTGATATGTGATTTGATGTTGAGGTAATTATGGTTAATTAAAAAAATGGGTTAACTGATCTTCAGAATTCAAGGTGAGAAATATAGATAACCGTAAGGTTTGAGATGTTATTTTCTGATATATAAATTTATGTTATTGTAGGAAAAAATAAATATTTTTTTTCGTACTATTTATGATTAAGGTAATATTGATTGTTAAATGATTTTATTTTTATTAGAGAAAAATGGTATGTTCATTTAATGGAGTGTAGGTTTCCTTGAGTTTTACATTTTAAATATAGTAAGTTGTTACTTGATAATTTTGTATGAAATATTTTGTGGATTGAAAGAATTATAGTTCAAAATTATAGTCTAATTTAATGTATCATTGGTTGAAATGGTGGGGTTAAAGGATACGTCAATAATGATATTTTTTCATACCAATATGTTTATCTATTATTATCATAACAATTTTTCATTTAATATTTGTATTAGTATAAAACCAGGAAAACCAAGTTGGGATGTGTATGTTCTTCAAAACTCATAATTCTTATAACCAATTAAGGAATCATATTTACCATTAATTGTTTCAATAAATTAAAATCTAAATATATTAAAACTTTGTAAAATAATATGAGTTTTTATTCTTACTAAAGATATTGAGATTGATTTACATTTGAGTTATATCACACATAAAAACTATGTAAAAAACACCTATATATATTTTCATCAATGAATGAATTTGAAATTATGAGGAAACAACTTATAAGGGGAATGGATGTACCACATCATGTTTTTAGTATATGTATTCCTTTAGAAAAAACTGCAGTTAAAATTCTATATCATACCCATCTTTAAAATCACCATGATATATTTTCAATGAAAAAATAATTTAAATCCAAAGAATAAAATGTGAAATATTATTAAAAAAATTACAATAGGATAACTTAATGTAAAAAGGTAATAATGAATTGAATTTATTAGTTATAAAAAATGTATTCTAATTACTTACATACAATTACCATTGTTCTAAGTAATTTATTTCTAATAAAAATGAAATAATAAAAAATTAATGGTTAATAAATAAAAAATTAATGGTATGTAATTAAAAATAATCCATGTTAAAATGGATATTTATCAAAGTAATCTTTTTAAATTGTTCAATATTTTTTTCTTAAATAACAATTACGACTTTTAATCATTTATTATAATAAAATATATTATTGAACAAGAATATTAACACCTATTTTATTATAAATTTAGATGAAATAAGCTTCATTACTCCTAATATAATAAGGTAGTTATTTTGTTAAAAAGTTTTCATTATATTTTAATTTTTTATTTAAAATTAAAATTCCTATGTTAAGAATTTGGAATTAAAAAAATAACATTTTTTTGAATTATTAAGATAAGATTATATGGTAAATATTTTTTGGGTTTTACATAAATTTTTATTTTGATGCTAATAGAATAAAATATATCTTTTGAAAATTTTATAACATTAATAACATCATCATGATTTAAACATGAAATAAAAATTTATGAAGCCTTTTTATCACTAAAATATATATTTAAAGAGTAAAATAAATTATTTTAAATTAATATATAGAAATATAATCCAAGGACTAAAATTTTGAAAACAATGTTATATTCTACTCAAATAAAAAAAATACTTTTGTCCTTTTCCTTGGTTAATGAATTTTGATGATTCTTTTCTATTTTTATATATTTTGAAAAAATAGGACTCATTTATTAAATAAAAACTAGTAATTTTGATGGGTATTAAGGCTATTGAAAAACATTAGTGAAAATAATTCTTATGTTGAATTTAAATTCATATTTTTTTAAAAATAATTTATTCTAATTTACATACTTATATTGAAATTAATTTTTATCATAATTATAAAATTATTATATTAAAATGGATCTAATATTGGGAATTATAAAAATAATAATTAGTTAATTAGATCATTTAATTTTTGGGGAATCCAAATAAGTTACTAAGAAAAAAATTAGTCACCATGCTAAAGGATAAAATGAGTTGTTAAATCAAGAGGTAATTTAAAATGAAAAAGTGTGGATAATGGATTTCATGAATTTTCCGTATCTTATCTATAAAAATAATATAATATGGATGTAATTTCCTTGAATATGACTATTTTATATCAAGAAATTAATATTTTGAAATATTCCACCACTCTAAATTATAAAAGGATCCCTTCACCAAACAACATATACTCACAATTAAAGCCAGTTATTTCAACCAATATCTACCAATCCCTTTCCCAAAAATTTTAAGCACATTCAATGGGTTTTATTCTCATTAAAAAACTATATTTAAATGTCTTGATACAATTAGATAATTATTTTTCCCATCGAGTACGGTACGAAATCTAGTCCACTTCCTCATTTATATTACTCAAAAATTTTATTCATCTACCACCTCCTAGTTTATTATACCCTTCATAATATAACTAATATGGGAAAAAATTAGATAATTAACCTAGATAAATACACCAATTAAAGAATCAGTGAATTAGATATAAGGAGTTTATGATATTTTATGGGTGTATACTGAGATTCCAAAGGAGAAAAATGAGTAGGTTTTGTAAAGAATATGAAGAATAATATAGTGAATATTTTCAATGTGTATAAAACATTCCCACTAATAATCTATTTAATAAATAGGTTAATAGTTATATATGGAGTAGAAGGTACCATTTATGTCTTTCTAAACCTGTTTAGTGCATGATTCAATGAATTTTCCACAATGTATATGAAGATAAATTCCATAATCAGATTAATTTATATCATAATAATGAAAAAAATCCAAAACCAAGGGAGGTGATATTTTATAATAAATATTATAATAAATTTAGATTCATGAATTGACTCCCTATTGATAAATTTTTTCAATGAATTTAATTATATTTTAAACACTATTTCTGGTGTATTATTATTGCATCAAGAGGATGAAAGGATAATAACCTTAATTTTGTAATCCACACATGCTCTATTGATCTCAATGAATTTCCATTGGCATTACTAGTTGTCAAATAGTAGTAGCAATCATATTCCATCAATTCATTTTCAATCCAGTCAATCTAATAAGAATTAAAAAAAATTATTCTTGTTCGCAGAGGACTAGAGATATTTGAAGAGGATTATTGAAGTTGTTTCTTAAGATAGTTCTAGTGAATTTTCTATATAAGGTATATAGAATATCTAGATTGGGTGAGTTGTGCACAATAATGCCTCTTCTAATGGAGTGATTTAACACGGTGTTATAGATATGGGCTGGAGAATAATTATCATCATATAGGTTATTAATTATTATCATAATCCTCAGTAAACCCCAAATCTTGTAGAAAAAATAATATTATTATTACAGTAATGCGTTCAAATCTCAGAGAATATTAAATATCATTCCTTAAGTAAATTATTTAATATTTTTTTTTGTTTTTTAATATGTCATTCATACTGGACTCGATATCTCATTATGAGTTTCCATCTTGCATTTTACCATATATTGAATGATCTATATTATTAAATATATATATAAATATTTATCAGAGTCATGGTTTTTTAAATATGTATTTATTTATTTTAATTTTCAACATAGATAAAACAATGATTCTATATATGTGAATAATATATTCTATATAAATATTATTTATTATTTTGTGGAATAATACATATTAAATTAATTAAATTCATATATAATTTAATTGAGATCAATACGCAATCTATGTTTGTGACCAACTAGTCCTCTTCATCTATTACATTTGGCAGTTTCACCTAAAGTCTAATATCAATGTATAACAATATTTAATGGTACACAAGAGGATGAAGTGAATGTTGGAACACTTTCAATGACATATGAACATTCAAAATATAATTTAATCCCTTTTTCATGGTATCTCGTCAATGAAGCCGCACATTTATGCCATCAAACTATATTTTTGACATATTGTTCTTTGACTTCCAAAAATGAATTCATCAATTCCCTATGTCCATGGAAAATATTTTTATAGTTGTATTCCAAATAAAGGGGTTAGATATCAACATCCATAGAGTTGAAATTGGAAAATACACCATATACCTATTCCTTAAAAACATATATTTCATGAGGCACCCCACATACCAAACATCACCTTGAACAATTGAAATCACAATATATAACATCAAAACAAATTACATCACTGATAATAGGAATTGATACTAGTGTTAAATTATACGGATCACTGTACATGTTCGTTCAGAGGAATATGCAATGAAACATAACATGTGTAATTTCTACTATTCATAATTCCTTTATAATATTATTACTCTGATATTACCATGGGAAAACATCATAAGATAGTGTGTTATATGCTTAATTTTATTTATACTTGACAGTCTACATCATCTGTGTCCCATAAGATGATATCATACAACCAAAATGCATATAATTAAATAATTTCATCATATAATATTAATGTAATCATTATTTATGGTGTCATTTTTAAACTTGTGAATGCGACATATATTCAAGGATATCATCACCGCAATGTTATGTTGAAGAAAATTCAATATACGATATGATATATACATAATATTGAAGCCTATGACTATACAGTAAATCTAATTTACAAAATGATGGTGTTCATAAGAAATTACTTGTTTACATTTTATTTAAATTATATTCATATACATGAATATTAAAAAATACCTTTCCACATATTGATTGTTTGTTTGTGCAAAATTACCTTATGAATTCCTTAGTGTATCTATTTTATGGTCCCGAACCGACTGGCCGCTAAATGTGCAACCAGACCGGTCACCATAAGAGTTGAAGCTTGCCTCCTCGTATGCTAGTTGATACTGACTAGCAGTTAGAGACTAATATTGGTAGGATGAGTATAATATACGATCATAACCATATTAATTAAGCATTATATTAGAACTTAAATCATTTAAAATATTTGATGTAGTAATAATGTAGGACAAACAATAGTAGAAAAAAATAAAATAAATAAATAAATAAAAGTGAATGTTAAATTCCAATACATATAATGATAAATACATTTACTAGAGATGATAAAATGTATAATAAAAATGTAAAATTGAAATAAAAGAAAATATCCCAATGAATATCCCAAAAAGCATGCTGAGTACTGGCTATTCCTTGTACCGCCTAAGTACCAACCACAATAGATGCAATAAATACAAGGACCTTAAATTTATAGAACTTCTTGGGAACCCTAGGGAAAAGGAGGCCCGAGCAGGGATTAAGATACAATCTCAGTAGTCTGACAACCATGGCGTCAAGGCTAATCCATTTCGTTCAATAATAAATGGCAATGTTCCATATAATAAAAACATCATAATGAATAAATAAATAAATACATTGTTTTGGGTTACTAAATGTATACCCCGAAAATACCACCTTCATCGACCAACTCCAAATATATGAACCATGGTACTAGTATATGTTATTGTTCAATCACATAGGACAAAATGGCCACCAAATTAGATAGGAGTCCCCAAGCCTCAGCTTTGGATTAGTGGTAAATTCTCATGAAACTAGTCAAGCATGCTCATAATACATACTAAAAGGATTCACATATACATAAATCAATTGATACCTAAAATATAATGGTGATAGAGTATCAATACCATCCAAGGAAATTTATATAGGATACCAAGGGTCGCTACAATAATATATGATATAACCAAAGTAGTTAAGTCCATCAATATAAACCCATACGTCATCCCTTGTATCACTCATTACCTAATAACAGTGATTACATACCATGTAGCTCACATAGGGTCTTTGTATCACCCAAGTCATGGCGTAGCCTACTTACCAACATGTCCATAAATAGTTTTTCCCAACAAAACCGATGTATCTCAATAGTATATTAATCTACATAGATATCCCATACTCGAAAATACAATATATTTCTCCTAACATGTCCAGTTGATCAAAACCACATAGAGAGACTACATCCATGACATCCTTAAATCAGAACCCATGTTCTCCCTTAACCCACAGTATGTGAGCATAAAAACCAAATGAAATATCACAAGGGATAACATTTATACCTGAACAATCCATCAAGAAGACATAGGAATATCTCATGCTAAAAATTTAGTTAAATAATACATTTCAAGCAATAAAACATGGCGTAAGTAAAATTATAGAACACAAGCACTAGGAAATATGGTATACACATATGGAATTTTACAATTGAAGACAACACACCTCATTGATGGGTTTTATTATAAAAACATGAAATTGACACCCAACAATTCATTCTACTCAAATTAAGTAATACATTCACATTACGAGGATTAAATCACACAACATTTCAAATGTATATATCACAGGGAAGATGATACAATCATTCATATAATTTATTAATAATAATAATGAAAAATGTATAAGCATAAGGATAAAAATAAAATAAATTTTTCACAAGTATATTCAGTGGAATAAGACATCCCACATGGGGGATGTAACATCCCTTTACTATTTCAGGTATTTCTAAAATTATTATTTCATTAAATAGGAAAATGGTTTATCCCGGAAAAGTTGCAATTTTGTTAAACATGTCGCGAAAAGGTAAAACACCAAATTAACACTCAATAATATTCAATAAAATATTATCTATGTTAGACACTAAGTAATTATTTGTTTCCATGGAATGCAAAAGTTTGGAAAATACGAAATAAAATTATGAAATAAAATATATTATGTTTTCACTTTTTATTTAAATTATTTAAATAACTCCAAAACAACACATCATTTAATAAATATGAGACTACAGTTATGTTGGAAATATGGGTTCTACCCTAGGAGGGGTATAACATTTGAAGGCTCTTGACATTTGGACACCTCACCCACAAAAATAACGCATTTTATTTTAATTAATTAATTTTCCAGGTTTTAATTAATAAATCATTAATAATTCTCAAATGGGTCATTGTTTGAGAAATCTAAGAGAATAGTTGTGTTTAGAATGGAGTGTTAACCCAAGAGAGAGTGTAACCTTTTCATTCTATGTTTATTTTCTATGGTTTCTAATTAATTATATTTGTTTGATAATTTTATTAATTAATTTTTTTATTTAATTAACTAAATAATAAGATACTGTACATACTCTCCGTACGAAAATGTGAAACCACCATTTCTAACGCAGTTACTCATTTAAAACCCTGGATTTCAACCATTTTTGGAGATATAAAAATTAGAATCCTATTAAATGGGTGAAATATTTAACTCCATCATAAGTTTTTGATTAAAATGGTAGAATAATTGAATGATTAGAATTTGAACTAAATGTAAACTGTTTGTGGGGTTAAAAATGGCTAAAAAACATTGTGTCTCATTGTGGGTTTATTCACTCATGTTAAAATAACCCTAAAAGACATTTTTGTGTATTTTGTGAACAACCAACAAAACGATCATCATTCCTATCCAATTCCAGGAGTCGTTGGGGACCCTTTCCCCAACACCTAGAAAGAGGCGCTGCAAATGTTATTTTATTCATTCATTTTGTTTTCAAATTAATTTAATTCATTTACTTCTTTATCTATTTTTTCCAAATTCTAATAAATGCATATGAAAAAATTATCTAGAAAGCCTAAATTATCAATGAATAAATTATAAAAATATAATCAAATAATAATTACCCAAAATATTCAATGTCATTATCAAAAATATATTTATGAATTGATACAACCCAAATTATAGAAATAAATTCTTTTAAAATTACCAAAATTTTATTCGGGAGATTATCAAGGATAATTTTATACACATTATCATATGATAATTTGGAAAAATCTTTAAAATATAATTTCAATAGTTTATCTAAGGATAATCACCTGGTATTATCAAATGATACATTATAAAATGAAATTATAAATGATTAATTATGTCTTATCAAATAATAATTATGAGGAATTATTAAGTGATTATTTTTATTGTTGAAAAGATAATTGTAAATAATTATGAAATGATAATTACATCAATAATTTATTTTAAGAATACAATCTTCTTAAAATAAAGGATAATTGAAAATAAAATTAATCCATTTAATAGATAATTATTTAAAATTAAAAAACAATAAATATTTTTATTATCTGAAAATAATGAATTATTATAAAATTTATATATATAGTTAGATATATATTTTTTATAATTACGTTGGATGTTATGGATAATTTTATTAAATATAAAACAATCAATTATAATTGGATGAAATTTTAATGGATAATTTTGAAAAAACATTCTTTGACTTAAATAATAATTTATACATTATATAGGGGATAGAAACTATCATCACATGTGATGTTTTGTTTCTTTAAAAAATAAAATAGAGGGTTTTGGATTTTAGAACCCTTAATGAATGTGGGGCATTTTTTTGTCGATGGTTATGATAATAAGGTCTTGAGGAGGCATATTGTACCACATAGGGTGGTTTATCCTATCCATTGTCATTGATGACCTTGAGGTAGGTAGATCCATTCAGATTAGCCAAACTTATTATCCTTGTATTTCTTGATTTATATCAATTCTTGATTTAAATTCATCTACTCAAAATTTTCCTTCAATTTAATGGCTAAAAATATGATTCCAGTGAATCGAGATATTGGAAACGGTTTTTGCATGGAAATTTGGAAAACCCCCAAATTTATTGATTTTGGTGTGATTATTGGCTCATATAAATTTATTCATTTTAATTGTGAATTTGATTGAAATGATTTAAATAAATTTATTAATTTAATTATGGAAATATATTGTGTAATGAGGGAATTTGTTTTGAATGGATTTTGAACTAGTGAGAATGGATTATAATTATTTGCTATAAAACTATTGTTTTTGTCGTATTAAAAAGGCATGTTTATGAATAAAAATAGTCTTATTTTAAAAGGAATGAAATATGAACCTTTGAAATGGAAGAATGAGATTGATCGTATTTTAAGCAGTCTTAAAATAGTTCTCCCATTATGTAAGAGCTCATTCAATCCTTATATATTTAGTTAGTTATTTGGATACACACAACACTATGAAAACATTCTAAAACATACTTATAGAGGGTCACATCCTAAACGGGTTGGTAACGTGTCTCCTTTGGATTGTTTCATAGGGAAGTGTGCATAAACATTTATCTAAGTTCCCAGAGAGAGTGTGGAATCCTATAGCAGGTTTATACTATCGACCCTTTTGGATGATGACCATGTTTCTCACTTGTTTATTTATATTTGAGATATAAATTTATGGCATTGGTTTTGAATAAATTTACATGCATGATGATTTTACTAAAACCATTTTCTGAAAAAACTTTATTTAATCCAATTTTTTGGAAATATTCCATCATTTCTAAATTAATTTCATAATGTATTTTTCAATGATTTGAACGGTATAACATGAAATGTTTAATTATTCTATACATTGTAAAACTGATTTATCTTTAAAAATTGAGAGCATTGATTTGGTTAATTAATTTTTATAATCTTTTAGGGAATATCTGGTGAGACTCTATTGGTTTTTCTAGCTCACACCCTACATTTGTCTTCAGGTTTTTGTAGAATTTCTCCTTCCAGGTCCGAGCATGGGGAAAGGATCTCTTGGAGGTGGATCCAGTTGCTATGCATTGGGATTCGTGAGTTGTGTTCCTTGGGACATTGGGTTGTTTTCCATATTTTGGTACTTTGGTTGTAGTTCCATGGAATGGATTATGTCTTGTTGAATTCTGGTACATTACTCCCAGTGGAGTTTCTATCATTATTCATACTATTTTGTTTCTTTTATTCCACATTGTTGGTGGAAAAATCATTCCCATGTGCATGTTGTGTGTTGTCATGTGCTAGTCGGTGACATGTGGCGATCAGGAACGAACATCATGCTATGTCATGGATGGATCAGTTATTGGGTTACCAGGGTAGTCAGGTTGGTTTGTGACAAAATCACTTCAGAAAATGGTTAATCCATTGTCTGGAAGACAATATTCTTTTGTGAAATATTATCAGGACTTAAGAGTCGGTTGTGATTGTGTGACTTATCAACTCTCACCAAAATGAAATTTACGTATCCATGGGTGGTTAGGGAAATAATTCTATTGGTGTAGTTCCAATATAATCCCTATTGTGATTTGGATAGATTGAAATACAATTACTTTTTGTTCCTTCTATTGAGAATAATTTCTCTCATTACATAGTTCAAGTGTTAATTTAATGTCTTTCTATTGAAGTCTGATGTGGTGTTACTAAACTCCCCCAAGAAGAAAGGTGAATCATATACAAGAGGAGGCTGCAGCTGAACCACAGCGAGCAAATCAGGTTATGCATCTGAATCTAGTTGAGGTAAGATAATCAGAACCGAAAAAATGTAGTGTAATCAAATGCATCACGTGAAAAAGTGTTTCCGCCACATGATTATGGAAGTAAACATCTTTACCTAGTGTAAGAGTATATAGAGGAAGCTAATACAAGTCCAACAACCATGATACATATCATTACTATTGATTCATCATTAATGACAACTCTATTTGATACCGGTGCATCTCACTTGTTTTCAATCTCATCCCAGACATTTAATATTATTAATATTCCTATGGAGATTTTATTTTGTGAAATAGATATTACTACAACACTTGGGGTGATGAGAGAGGAGTGTTTCCATGGTTCTTCTTGTGTACACTCTCTATCATATTTCAAACATACTTGGAGTTTTATGGAACTCGACATGAAATTTATTGATGTCATATTTGATCTAGATTGGCTCATTTCCAATAATAGGGATTGATTGTTATCTTCGATGGGTCTACCTTACCACACCAAGTGGTGTTTCTCTAGTTGTTTAAGGAGAATCAGGACAACATTAGAATATGTATAGACCTTCTTATTTGTAGTTGGGGAAGGTAATATTAGTGTTTTATTTTGATTTGGATTAGTGATCTTCCTCCAGTTGTCGTTGAGTTTCCCAACATGTTTCCTTCAAAAAATTTTGGTTTACCACCAGAAAGAGAGGTTTCATTTTCCATGAACTTGATGTTGGTACTCAACCAGTTTCTTTTCCCTATTAAAAAATGGATCCAAAATAACTAAAAGAACTAATTTACTTGTTGTATGATCTTTTTGATAAATTATTTATTCACCTAAGTGTGTCACCATGGGTGGTGTCAGTTCTCTCCACTATAAAAGATGACGGTTATCTAACATATTATATTAGCTAGATGATTCTTCAATAACAAAAGGTTTTTTATGAATTCAAAAATCATTAGATACTATCCTTATGGTCAGGAGACTATTTTCTAGTGGGTTTTCCCAAAGATGGTATACTGTGTTATCGAAACCATTATGTTTCATCGTTATCGACATGGAAGTATATAATGTTATATTTTAATAATTTACAATGGTTTTTTCACCGAGGAAGAAATAAGATATTATACAACATGAAGAAAATTTTTTGTTGATCATGTATTCTTGATGGTTTCACACTGGTAGGGTCTTCGACAACTTGGGAGGTAAGGGATCCGAGATTCTTATTTTGTGGGATGTTTTGAAGTTTTTGATATGGTGGGAAATTGTTTTAACATTTAGCACTACCTCTACAACTGATATTGACACATAATGTGTTTTATGTATTTCATCTTCAAAATATTTTATCTGACCCATCTCATGTTCTAAGTTGGCATGATCTTGACGTGAAACCTGTTTTAACTATGATTGAACGACCATTTATGGTTGTTGATTTTGAGACCGTTGTACTTCATGGGAGGATGATACCTCGATTATGAATAATATGGAGTCATCTTCATATGATTTTTGTGATGCAAAGTTCATATATTGGGGGAGTATTTAACATCCCATTACTGTTATGAGTATTTCTATGCCTTCTTGGGTTAATGTATTATTACGTTAAATGGGATAAATGGTTTATTATTGAAAAGTTTTATTTTTTTTAAACAAGACGTGGAATGTTAAAACTCGAAATTAACATTCGATAATATTCAATTAAATATTTTCAGAGTTAAGCACTCAGTAACTATGAGTTTTGGAGGCCTAAAGAAGCTCCGTCATAATGGAATAAAATTATTAAGTAGAATATATTATGTGTGCACTTTTTGTTTGAAATTTTTAAATAACTCTAAGATGATGCATTTTTGGAGAATTATGAGATCACTGTTATGTCCAAAATATTTTGTTTACCTTAGGAGGGGTATAACATTCGAAGATACCAGACATTTGGATGCCAAAATCATAAAGACAACACTTTTTATTTTAAATAATTAATTCTCCTAGTTCTTCGTTAATAAATCATTAATATCTCGCAAATGGTTCATTGTTTGAGAAATCTCAGACCAACCTTGCGTTTAGAACAGAGTGTTTACAATATAAAGAGTGTAAATTTTTCATTCAATGTGTGTTTGGTGAGGTTTCTAATTAATTTATTGTTCATGATAATTATATTAATTATTTATTTATAGAACAATTTTTCAATGCACTAGATCTTTTATAACCATGGATTTCAACAATTTTTCACTCTTTAAAAATTTGAAACCTATTAAATGGGTGAAATATTTGACTCCATAAGTTTTTTATTGAAATGGTGGATTAATTGAATGATTGAAATTTGACATCTGTGTTAACCGATTTTGGGGTTATAAAATGGTTGACCAACATGGTGTCTCTTGGTGGGTTGATCTACTTGACTTCAATCAACCCCCAAACCCCTTTTTATGTGTTTTGTGAACCTCCAACTAAATGATCAATGTTACTCTTCAATTAAATGAGTCACATCAGACCCTTGCCTTAGCACCTTAACGGAGGCGCTACATATGGTATTTTATTCATTCACATTGTTTTCATATTATTTTTATTCATTTACATCCTTATCTATTATTATCCAAATAAAAAACAATTGGGCATTTTATAAAAAAATATATATATATAGAAACCTATATTATGAAAGCATAAATACTAAACAAATTATCAAATGATAATTACCCAAACTACTCAATGTTTATTATGGAAAATATATTAATAACTTGATAGAACCCATATAATAGAAATAAATTAATTTAAAAAATATCAAAATATAATTTAATTTGATTGTCGAAGAAAAATTCATATAAATTATCATATGATAATAGTTAAAAATCATTAAAATATACTTTAAAAAATTTATCCAAAGATAATCATGTGGGATTATAGAAAGATAAATTCTTAAATGAAATTATAAATGATTTATTACATCTTATCAAATAATATTGATCAGGAATTAGGAAACGATAATTTTTGTTAATGAAAATATAATTGTAAATAATTTTCAAATTATAAGTGAATAAATAATTTATTTTGAGAATATAATCTTGTTAAAAAAATAGATAATTGAAAATAATTATCAAGATGTTGAAAAGATAATTGTTTAAAATTATCACGAAATAATTATTTTGATTATATAAAGATAGTAAATTATCTAAATATTTTTATATAAATATTTAAAAATATATGCATTTGATAATTAATTTAGACGATAAGGATAATTTTATTAAATATAAAATTGTCAATGTGTAATTGAATGAACTATTGAAGGATAATTTTTCAACCACATGCTTTGACCTAAATAATAATTTAGAAATTATCTAGGAGAGAGATTGTATCCTCACATGTGATATTTTGTTTTTTTAAATAAAATAGTGGGTTTTGGATTTGGGAACCATTAATGAATGTCAAGAATTTGCGTGTCAATAATTATGATAAAATGGTTATGAGGACGCATATTGAAAAATCTAGGTTGGTTTATCCTTACTGTCGACAAAAATAACCTTGAGGTAGGTGGTTCTTTCCAGATTAGTCAAATTGATTATCCTTGTATTGGTTAAATTATGTACATTATTGATTTAAATTATATTTCTCAGAATTCACATTAAATTTAATTCAAAAAACCCTGAATCTAGTGAATTGGGAAATCTGAAATGGTTTTGGAATAGAAATTTGGAAAATCCCTAATTCTATTGATTTGGGTGTTTTTATTGGATGATTTAAATTGTTTAATTTAAATTTTGTATTTTATGGAAATGATTTCAAATAAATTTTTGAATTTAATTGTGCAAATAAATTTTTTATTGATAGAATGTGTTTTGAATGGAGTTGAAACTTGTCAAAATGGATTAAAATGATTTGATAGAAACCCAGTGGGTTTATCTTGTGAAAAGGCATGTTTTTGAATAAAACCATTTTTGTTTTAAATGGAATGAGATTGAAACTTTTGAAATGGAATAATAAGATTGATCGTATTTTTTGCAGTCTTAAAATAGTTAGTCCATTATGTAAGATCTCATGAAAGCATTAAGTATTTACTGAGTTATTTGAATACACTCTACGCTATGACAATGTTCTAAAACATACATGTGGTGGGTAACATCCCAGCTGGGTTAGTGACAAATATCTTTTTTCTAGTTTCATAGGGACGTGTGTATACACTTTTTTCCGAGTTCTCATAGATAGTGCAGAATCTTATAGCTGGTTAATGTTGTCATACATTTTTTAGATGACCATGTTGCTCACTTTTTTATTTATATTTGAGATATAAACGTATGTAAATTCGTTTTAACATATTTAAATTCCTACTGATTTTACTAAAACCGTTATATGTAACATTATTATTTAAATAATTGTTTTAGAAATATTCAAACAATTTTTAAAGTATTTTCATAATGTATTTTTCCATAATTTGAACTGTATAACAATATTTGTTTAATTATTATTTAAATTGTAAGAACTTGTTATCTAAATAAATTGAAAGCATCCTATGGGTTAATCAATTGTTGCATTAGTTATGGAATCCATAGTGAGACACTAATAGTCTCTTCAGCTCACACACTACTAATCCATTGGGAGTTTGTATACATTCTCTATCCAGGTCCGGTCAAGAAGAAATGATCTCTTAGAGGTGGATCTAACTATTGAGAATTGGGATTGGTGTGTTTTGTTCCTCAGGACCTTGGGCTTTCCCTCTAATTTGGTACATTGATTGTAGTGATTTGGGTAGGTTTATCCCTTGTTGAGTTGTGGTACCTTACTCTTAGTGGAGTTTCTAATGTTATTCATACTGTCTTGTTTCATTTATTCCACATTTTTGGTTTAAAAATCATTCCCACTACAATTTTGTGTGATGCTAGGTAATAGTCGATAACCCATGGAGAATGGGAACACCCCTAGGGATATGTTAGGGCTAGAAAGGTTATTTATTTACTAAGGTAACCAGGATAGTTAATGACAAGGGCCAAAAAACAAGGCATAAGAAAATAATTTTCCATCAGGTCTACCTCATAGTTCTTTATTTATATTATTTAATTCCATAAATTTAAAAAAAATTACAAAGTGAAACACACAAATAAAAAAGGTGAAACAAAACTCAAGAACATGGTAAATTTAGTCCATTTAGTTTAGAATTCCCAAAGGGGTGGGATATGAAAAATAAACACCCAATTGAGTGGTTTATCTAGAAGTTGTGGTCAATATGGAAATAAAGAATCCATTAACAGAATTTATGAATCAAATATGATGTAGAAAGAGGAGAATATTATTCTCTACCTAATGATACATTATTCAACATTCTTGGAAAATGGTGGGAAAGTAATGAACCCTACCTTGTACCAAAGAC
The DNA here is from genome assembly GCA_963277665.1 of Viscum album. NCBI lineage: Eukaryota > Viridiplantae > Streptophyta > Magnoliopsida > Santalales > Viscaceae > Viscum > Viscum album. The sequence goes on along the minus strand of OY728150.1, from coordinate 169,195,289 downwards.
TACTGACAAATCTTATATCAATCTTGATTAGGTCTAGTACACAAGAAATCAATGAAATTGATATTCACCGTGAAAATATGGAAAAAGAGATCACCCTAAAAATATCACAATGAGAGAATAGATAAAATAATAATTAAATCTAGAGGATTCATGGACATACTAATTTCATTCAAATTCCCCTCAGTGGTGAAGGATTTGGAAAATAAATGAAGTAGATCTCTTAATACCTAGAGGTGGAGAATGAAACTCCCATGGAAGGAGATGATGCACATGGAGGATGAGGAAAAATGAAAGGATGGAAAGGAATAAACCAAAATGTCTAAATTGATAATTCCACCCCATTAATGAAGAACATGGTTCTGGGACTTGATATGTCAATCTTTGACCAAACTGTGCAAAGGTCACTTCTTATGATGGAGGAATCGAAAAGATTATCCACATGAGATTTCCAAACACTATGCCAACTGTGAAATGAATGGTGCATATATATTGGATAAGTGGCACTATCAATGCATGCTAGGTGTAAAGTTTGGTTAAAATGTGTAAAAACCAGGTGAAACCTACTCCTCACCTGTTTTAGGCCACATTGATTACAGTGGAGGGATTCCCAATTTTAGATAAACCATGCCCTTTTTCAGACCTCTCAATCTTGTGGTTTTCATGGCTCGACAATCCTCAGAATTGATGAAACACCTGAGGTACCCCTCGGAACTTAACCCAAGTCTAAAAATATAAATTTTATGTGTTTGAACTCTTAAAATTCCATTCTGAATTTGGTTTTATAAAATAGACCATCCACCAAATGATAAGGTTCAAAATCCATTAGAATTTTTTTTGCTGAAAAAAATGGGATGGTACAATCTCCCCACCTAGGAATTCCTTTTCCCAAAATTCCATGGGGAAACAAAGAAATCATCAATCGACCAACTAAGGGGTGAAATTATCATTCCATCGGATGTGTTGCATTTCAAAGGTCCCAATTCACCTCTGATCCCTAATTAATCCAATGGTGAAAAAGCCATGGAAATTCGAGTCGACGATCGAATTCAAAACTGAAGCATAGTGGTAGTGCATATCCAAACACATATATTTAGAGATACGATATCCACGTTGTCTCTTAAAAAACTTATCCAATAGTGATTCAACCATAATTGTTGTAATCTATGTTCAGAGTCTAAATAATAGTAACTCCACCATCAAAATTATCTTCTGGAACATAGTTTTTTTGTTCCCATGACCCTCACAACATGAGACACAAAACACAACATAACTGAATTGTTGATTTCAAAACCAAAACATTTTAAATATAAGCTGTGTAAAAAAGGTCTAGGTGCTACTGGCCATCCATCCTTTAAATTATCGTCTTAGAACACCAGTGTATTTCAAAAGTTAAAGTTGAAGAAATTTAAAATATTTAGCTAAATATCATATAAGGGACCCTTACTGAAGCCCACAACTGGCTACCAGTGATGTCTCTTGATAATATGATACTTAAGATACCATGACTTATCATGAACTTAGATATAAACTTGATCCAAAAACATGTAATAATACTATTTTGAAACATATCATTATAGCTAGAAGGTGGTTCAAGTCAACATCATAATAATCAACTACAGTTGATGGATCTTATCTAAAGGAAATTATAAACAACACTTACCTGGAAGGTGGCTGTACAAAGATGAACATCCAAAAATTATGATAACTATCCAACCAAAATGAAGAATCCTCCAAAATATCAAATAAATGAGAAATGGATAGGATCCATGAGATTGTCCATGGGATTCCTACTTGGGATCCCATGTATCACTCAGGATCAAACATGCGTGAAAATAAAACCACACTTTGGGAGCACACTCCGATTTAAAACATCCAATCAAAAAATTGACTTCTAAAAATTTAGCAAGGTGTAAGAACAATGATCTTTCAGTGTACCTAGATGATTCCCAGATTGGCAGAATAGTCGTATATAATGATTATTTCACTATGAGGTTCAAAATGATCTTTATGGTATACGAGACACTCTTAATTTTCCAAGGTGAAGAGTTCTGTTTAACTCAGAACTAAATATAAACCATAAATGAGGGTTAGTCGAACTATTAATGGTCTAATTCCTTAGATAAAAACATAGCTTCACCTACAGACACATCCACACTATCAGATTATGATTCCATCACCACCCCACAATCACACAAAAACAACATTTGAAGTCCAAACATGGATAATGATGTTATTCAATGGTTTCAAACCTAACCAACCATTAATCTCTATGACACCATCATAAGAATATCTCTATATGATAGACTCACAGCCACGAGGGCTTAATAAATAAGGCCGACTATCTCAAAAGACTCCTCGGTCATCACTTTTTACTGAAAATGGAACATTCAACAAGCTCTAAAGGATGCTCCCCACCTTATTAGTTCTTGTAGTATATGACACTCTATATAGGAAAAAACATGAATTAGAAAAAATTAAACGAAATGGAAGAATGATCATATAGTTATAAGAATTCTATGGTTCATTTACTCTTGAAATACACATTGAAATCCCCAGAACTTATGACCATGTTTTTCAAGAAATGTGATGTTAAGAAAAAAAATCCAAATACAACCAATCAAAATTTCGAAAAAAAATCATCCATTGGACACAATTCCAAACATTGGGAAAACTCTGCATCTTATAACTAGGTCACACTACTTCGGAGATGGCCTAGAAATAAAGCGATAAAACATAATCCTTAAATGAGTACCATATGAATAAAGATGTTTGATGACTAATTAACAGGAAAATGGGTAAGAAATATATAAATTCAAACATAATTATGGTTTTATATGTAGAGAGGAATATCTAGTACATAATCTATAGGTGGAAATGACCATATTCATTGAAGAAGTTAATGTTCTACAATGGAGTAAACTCGAAGTCATGTCCCCATATATCTCTTCAACTGAAAAACGATCTGTTGAGTCATCCACCACTCAAAAGGAGTGAATTGAAGGGTCACATAACCTACCAAGCAGTTTAACATCCCTTGGGATAATTTCCCACTATAAATGATCCTTTTAAGTTGATCACTATTATAAAAGAGTAAAAACAACACAAAACCACCCTTATAAACCTTGTTGTCATTTTGAAAACTATGAGAAAGATGTGGGAGAAATCTGAACCTAACAATAAATAATGTCAAAAACTACTCACTAGAAACATGAAATGGTTTTAGAGATCTGATGGTGCTACTTAAAATAGAACATCCCCACAAAAAAATTTAAAGAATAGACCAAAATGGGGTCATTCCTAGAAAAGGTTACTTGGATTAAGGGCTAATTATTTAGATCCTATCTTAATAAAGAAATAAACTATATAAAATGCTATTGTATCCTTTTCAAGGGTATTTTAGTAGGATTTAAACATCCCTTAAATGAGAAATATTGATATATCGAACCTTACAGTTTCATTGAGTTAGTTTATTTATTCAAATTTGAACTCAAAACATTTTAAATGCCCAGTTTTTTACATCAAATATAAGTCCAAAGGAAACAATGAAAAATAAGAAAGTTACATTTACATACTTTTTGGACAATATAGTTTATTAACATTCAATTATAATTAGTTCATAATTTAAAAAACCACCATTTTAAATACCACACATTATTTATACTACCTCACATGAAAGAACTTAATAGGTTTAAATTTATTTTATTAGGTTCCAATAATAAAGAAACTATAACAACCCAAACATTTGCATACTATTTTTTTCCCTAAATTTGTATGTTATGTTATTTTATACTCATGAAAACTATATCAATTATTTATTGAAGTGAGTATAATAGAAATGACACCATTGGGTTTTGAATGTTATTTGTCCCTTGGTCAATATGATAGTTGGAAACTATACTCTAAAATTATGATTAATGATTATAAATAAAAATGATCATGGTTAATTAATACATAAGAAATAGTCCATTGCCTCATCTAGTAGACTCAGGCCACACGAATCCCATCTGTCGGATCTTGGGAAGGAGGTAGCACTACAAGGCTTTGCATTAGACCAGTCCCTAGAAGAACACCAACATGTTAACCTTGAACGGAATGACATAAGTGATAAGTTCAAGATGAGAGAAATATCCACTCTGGGAATGTTTTCTGATATTTCCCAAGATTCTATCACCACTGAACTCCTTAATATTAGGTCCTATTCATTTTTTATAAGGGGTTATGTAAAGAGTCCTTAGTTATATTGTGTAATACTTATGTATAAATAAAATTTTTATTTCTTATCATGGTAAAATTTCTGAATTTAAAATATCAAAATAAATATTGGATTAATTTATAGAAGATCCAAATTACTGAAGAATATTGGAAAAAAGGTATTTTAAACTATTTTTTAAACTTTAAATAATTAATAATGTGATATGATTTAAAAAAAATTTCATACAGTGGTGATCAAGAAAAAATATTATTCTAATAAGATCAACTTATTTTTTTGGTCAATAGTAAATTCTGAATAGTAATATTACCCTTATTAATAGTAATTTGACCAATAGAATAGAAACCTTGTTTAATTAATTTTAAATATATTTTAGGCATCTTGAATGGTAATGTGGTATAATATCATTTGTAAATAAATATTTCAAAATTTATCAGTTAAGTGTTCGTATTTTTTTTGGTAAATAGCATTTTTACATAAATGTTAAATATCTCATATTTATAAAATTGTATTAGTAAAATGGAGTTAATTTTTGAATTTAGTGGATCGATAATACGTTAGGTTGAATTTATGAGATTTTTATAAAATGTTTTGTTTTTCAGTGAATAGTTGAAAACCTGTTTTGAGTTACATTGATTTTAATGACATCATTAATGATGTAATCATAATGTAATAATTATAGTAGACCTTTGGAATGTAATATATGTTATGAGGTGCCCCAAGTGGCCAATAATATGAGAAAATACCATGGTAAAGTCCCTGGTTTTGAAAATACCACTAATAAAGTGTCCCTTGGAAATTAATAAAATATTCCATTATTTTACTATAAATAGCAACACATTCCATCATTCATTTCATTCCAAATTCCTCTTAATATAATATATGGTGTTTATAAAACCCAAGGAGTCTTCCTAAGGTTCCTAAATTCCCCCAATCTCCCATAATTTGAGTTTTTGACGTTACTCTTCAAGGTATAGGAACCCTTCACCCCCCCTTTTAGTCAAGACTTCCATTAAGTTACGTCTCCTAGTTTCCATTTTACAATTATGGGGTATTTTATTATATATAATTATTTCTTTCCATTTCACTTCCAATTTATGATAACCCCTTTCCACTCTCTTCTATCTATTTTCTAGGATTTTTTGTGACGCTGTTAGGCTGCTGAATTTTCGAAAATGAAATTATGTCTTCTCTTTTCATTCAAGTTTTCTTTTCATGTGGTATTCCATTAAAATTTCCATACCATGTTAATATTTACATATTATTATGTCCATATATATTATTATGAGTTACTTATGAGTGGTTTTACCTTCCCCCTTAATTTTAAATGTTTTGTAAAACAATGATTTATTGTCGTTATGCGGCAAAATATTTGTCTCAAAATCAGTCTGTTTTTATGAAGAAATTATTTTTTTCATATATGAATGCCGAAAACACTTTCATTTACAAGGGTATTTATCATGATATAATGACTATATATTTTATTATGTAATTTACATACATAATACCCTTATTAACTTTCCATGGGATATAAATGACATAATGTTCTCATTGTTATTCACTTTTTAAAACATCAAGATTTTGATATGAAGCCCATTGCTTTTAGTCTATTTTTTTTATTTTTGAAATATATAATTTTAATCTATTTTTATCAAATGAAAATAAAGAAATATTAATGGTTCACCCTTATTACGCTCCAATGCATTGGGTCAAGAAAACAATCAATTGAGATGGAATGTTTTACGATACCTTAGTGAATAGAATTTTCAATTTTATAACACCTTGGGGATGGGCCTTGGTGATATGTTCCTGAATGTCTAAATTAATTATTGTACCCAAATATTCATGTTATGATTAATGTTATTTTTATTATTATATGCCTATTATTTCATTTCTCATGTCATTATGTATTTCATCATGTTCTTATTGATATCACAAGTAAATAGATTCCCTTATTTTTTTACTGGGCCTTATACTCACCAATTCCTTTGATGTATATATCCAGGTTATGAGATAAAGTAATTTTACATAGTATTTACCTATGATGAAGCTTTAAAATTGGATTATAATAATGTTTTATTTTTTCATGTATTATGTTCTTAATTTCCAAATAATAGGCTTTGAAGTTCCTATGTTTGTAAAATGTAATGAAACATTATGTAATAAAAAGTCATGATTCCATAGTTGGTATCAAAGGATAGTTTAGTTTTTTATGGAAATTAGTCTATGAATACATTAGGATTAAACCTATATAAAAGATTAAATATGAAAATAGTTCATGTTATTTTGGTGCAATATTAAGTAAGTGGTTTCCAAACAAATAAATACCTATCTAGATTTGATGAAGTTGATGTGGCTCTGGAACAGATGTACTGAGGATTGAAAACTCGTACATGGAGGATTGATCGTGACCTGAGGTATCCTGGTACATGAAAACTGGCATTGCTACACTCCTAGTTTGACACTCCCTAGGGATATGTTTGGTTAATAATAGTCTTTGTATTGTTGTTAATGAATTATACATTTATGCATAAAGTTTTAAGACATAAAAACCACTTATATTAAAAAAATTCGTAAATGAAATAAGATTATATTTTGAATTTCTTCTTTTAGAAAATGGAGGGAAAAAGAAGGAACTATGAAAATGGTTACCGCATTGGACCATGCATTGACGTCCCTTTGATGTATGTTTTAATGGAAACTCTTCATGAGAATGATGATCCAACTGACTAAAGATATATCAAATAACATGAATCAAGCTAAGAGACCAATATGAAACCGAAGGGAAGAAAATTTTGTTGATTTATTTGTTCATCAATGTCCACCAACCCTTATTCGATCTCCCAACCCATTTATGGAAGAATATTGGACCAGCTCTATCAAGAAGCTCTTTTCTGTACTATGAGGTGCAGAACAAGAGAAGGTCACCAAGGATATTTACTAGTTAGAGGGAGAAGCAGATCAGTGGTGCGATCAAATTAAAAACATGAGGCCAAGATTAGGGGTTGAATATATGGAGTGTGAGGAGTTAATAGGGATCTTCTACAATAAGTATTTGAATCGTTCATGAGAAAAAGAATGGATAAATTTTTTTTTGAGCTCAAGTAGAAAGAGAATGAATCTTTTGAAAGCAATGAGATGAACTTCAGAAGAAATTCCTATTACAACTCAATTATTTTCATGGATCCTAATCGGAATGTTGATAGAATCCTTGGTGGACTAACACCTCATATACAAAATAATATATCAGACTGAAACCATGATAGCTATGAGGAGATAATGTGTAGTGTGATGAAAGTCAAGCCGGAGTTCGGTGAGATGCATTGGTCCCATAAATCCAATTAAAATAAGTGATCAATTGAGCATATATTAAGTTGAAACATTGAATATGGAAGAGGAGGAAAAAATGTAAAAAGTCCCATGTGTAATAAATGCCGGGAAATTAATTCAACGAATAGCCTTCTCAAAAGTGAGATGATCTAGAAGACTGGACGAGATTTCCATATCGCACAAAATTTTAATAGTGAGTTGAAGCCTCAACATCCCAACACTATAGATAACGGGAATATGGTTCTAGTGCAAAGTAATTTCCAATGACATAGCTAGGAAAAACACGGGTACATTTCCAATCACTATCCGAATCCAAGGGCAGTGAAGGGAACTCACCATCAGCCTCAAAAAAGGCCAACGGTACATGTTCATGCTTTTTCTATCACCGTGACTAAATTTGAAGCACCAAATGATGTGATGGTAGATACTCTTGTTTTTCTCTTAGTGCAAGAAATTACTCTGTTTGAGACTGGTTCTATGCATTATTTTATTTCCACCATGTTTGCAATGAATTTAGAATCAACACCTAAATTTATAAAACTAGAGGTATCTGTCAGGACTCCTTGTGGGATTATCCCTGCATCATCGGTGTATAGAAACTATAGTATTTACTTTGTTGAGCACCATATTATCACAAATATTGTAGTCATTCTCATGATGGAATTTGACATTACACAAGGGATGGACTGTCTCTCAAAGTATATTTCTAGAATCAAATGCAGTGGCACAGAAATATCAGTAGTCTTGAATGGAAAACCTACAATTATATTACAAGGAGAGATATATCATCCTGAAATTTTCTAGAAGAACATCCTATAAGATTTTTATGGAGTTGGTTGGTGATGAAGAAGAAGATGTAAATGAGAGTATAAGGATATAAAATTTCCCAATCGTCTAGGAATACATTGACATATTTCTTGAGGAGTCTCCTAGAACTCCCAATGAAAGAGAGGTAGAGTTATCCATTGTACTCATACTTGGATCACATTTGATGTCAAAGACCCCATATAGGATAGAAAATGAGATGATGGAAGAATTAAATAATCAACTCCAATATCTTTTGGACAAGGGGTTTAACAGGACGAGTGCGTCTCCTTGTGGAGCACTTGTTCCCTTTGTAAAGAAGACGTATGGATCAATGCGGCTATGCGTTTATTATAGGGAACTGATTGGGATCATAATAAAAAAAATCCTATTCTTATAATTTATGACTTATTTGACTGACTTTTTGGGGCCAAATTTATCACTAAGATTTATCTTCGATCAGGTTATCATCAATTGAGGGTGAAGAAAGGATATATTCCTAAAACCACCTTCCAATCAGGATATGGGCATTAAGAGATTTTTTTTAGGACATTTGAACTAACTGATGAACATTCTATATTTATGTATTTGATGAATAGATTATTTAAGGACTACATTGATAACATTGTGGTCATTTTTATTGATAATATTTAGATATATTAAAAAATTCATGAGGAGCATGAATATCATCAAATGTTTATTTTGAATACTCTATGAAATGTGAGGTCTTTGGAATGTTCAGAAAATGGGAATTTTTGTTACAACATGTTGGTTTCTTAGGGAACATTGTAACCAATGAGTGAATTACAATTATCCCTAAAATGAAAAAGGTTATAGAAGAGTGTCCACATCCTACCAATAACTGATATTCCAATTTTCCTTGGATTAGCAAGATATTATAGGAGGATTGTGAAAATAAATCATGATTTTTTAATCCATTAACAAAATTAACTCAAAATGGGGTTATGTTAATCTGAACAATGGAGTGTGAGGAAAGTTTCCCAAATCTGAAGAAGTGGTTTTTACTACACCCATGATAACTCTTCTCTAAAGTGGACAAGGGTAAATTATTTTTAGTTATGTATCTCTGAATGTTCTTGGATGAATCATCATGAAAAATGAAAAATTCATTGCTTCAACATCTCAACAGTTGAAGACTCATTAGAAGAAATATCCTATGCATAGTCTTGAGCTAACTAATGTAGTTTTTAAATTATAGATATGATGCAACTATATTTAAGGGGAGAAATGTGATATATAAAGAAACCATCAAAGTTTTTAGAATATTTTCACACAAAATGAATTCAAAATGAGATAATGGAGATGTTTGGAACTTTTTAAAAACAATTATTCTTCAATTTATTGTCATCCTAAAAGACAAAACAATGTCCCAGAAGCATTATGTTTGAAAGACCTGGTTGTTCTATCCATGATTAGGATTCAATGAGATCTCTTGATCCATGACCTAGTGAAAATGGACATGGGAAATATAAGGGTCAGGATATCATCAACTCTATCCAAAATGATTTCTCAATATTCATTACTAGAGAGTATCAAGAAATCATATAAAAAAGATCTTTTGTGTAGAAGAAGTTTGAGGATGTAATTCATGGTATGTTTCTTGAGTTCAATATAGATCAAGAAGTTGTACTAAAATCTTGTACAAGACTATGTGTTATATATATTCTATAAATAAATAAGGAGATGATGGATGAAGCTTATAACTCTACGTTCTCTATAATATTGAATGTAAAAATAATGTATAGAGGCCTTGATGATTTTTTTGGTGGGATTATATGAAGATGGAGACGTCAATAAAAGGTTTTTAGATTGTTATCTAGTGAAGGCAGAGTGACAAAATCCTAAAGGGGTATTACAACCACTACTCATACTATATTGGAAGTGGGACAATATCACTATGGACTTTGTCACTGGTCTCTTGAGAACTTCGAAGGTAAACAAGGTGATATAGGTTATATTGGACCATCTCACCACGTCTACAAATTTTATCTCTATTCATGAAGATTTATCTCTTGATCAAATTTCCAGGATTTACTTGAAGGAAGTGGTAAGGCTATATAGAGATCCACATTCTATCGTATTTGATCATTATCCAAGATTTACATAAAAAATCAATAGAAGTATTCAACATGCTCTAAGCATCGAATTGAATTTCAGTATGACCTATCACCCCCAAATTGTTGGCCAATATATTAGGAATATTCAAACACTCTCAGACATGCTGAGAACGTCCTTAATGGAATTTATAGGTAGAAAAGATAAACATCTTCCATTAGTTGAGTTCTCTTACAATAATATTTTTTTGAGCATTCAAATTACACCCTATGAACCACTATATATGACGAGATGTATAACTGATACTTGTTGGAATAATGTTTGTGAGAGAAAGATTCTTGGGCCAGATCTTGTGCAAGAAATGATAGAAAAAGTCCATGACATCCAGCAAAACATTACGGCTGCTCAGAGTCCGAAAAAGAGTAATGCCGACTGACATCTAATATACTTGGAGTTTGATGTTGGTAAAAATGCATTTCTTTGAATCTCACCTTCAAAGAAATTAAATATGTTTTAGAAGAAAGGGAAGCTCAACCCTCAGTATATTGGCCCTTTTGAAATACTTGATCGCGTAGGAGCTGTGGCCTATCGACTTTCATTTCCTCCAAATATAGCACAAGTTCATGATGTCTTCAATTTATCCCTCTTGAAGAAGTACATACATAACCATTCACATCTACTAAATCCAGAGATGGTACAACTGGAACATGGCCTCTCTTATGAGGAACTATTGGTAGTGATTTTGGATTATGGATACAAGGTTTTATGCAACAAAAATACCCACCTGGTTATGGTGGTGTGGAGAACCAAAAAATGTGAAGAAGCCATGTGGGAACTAGAGTAGTCTATTAGATAGATGTACCCACACCGTTTCTCTTATGAGGGTACGTTTTGAAATTTTGGGTATGAGATTTCATAAGAGGGAATTTTGTAACGACCTGAACTATTGAATAATATTTTTTACACTAAATTTTTCTATTATTTTATTTTATACTCATCAAAACTATACCATATAATAATTGAAGTGATTATAACTAAAATGAGACCATCAGGTTTCTACTACTATATGACCGTTGGTTAATATGACCATTAGAAACTATAATATTAACGTTTTGATTATTTATTATAAATAAAAAATGATCATGGTTAATTAATAATGTAAGAAGAGTCGATAGCCTCATCCAGAAGACTCATGTCATACGATTACCAAATGTCGAAGCTTGGGAATGGGGTAGTATCACTAGGATTCTCTTTGGAAAAAGACCAACCCGAACTCCAACATGTTAGTGATGAACGAAATTGCTTAAGAGAGATGTTCAAGATGATAGGAATCACCACTTGGGAAATGTTGTATGAGCCACCACAAGATTCCATCAATATTTTACACCTTACTCATAGGTACTATGCATGTGTTATAAGGGGATATGTAACAAGGCATTAGATACTTTGTGTAATCCTTGTTTATAAATAAAATAGTTATTTCTCATTATGGTAAATTTATTGAATTTCAAATATCAAGATAAATAAAGGATGAATTTATAGATGTTTAATATTTTTGATGAATATTTGAAAAAAAGTATTTTAAACTATTTTTAAAACATTGAATAATTAACAATGTGATATAAATCTCAAAAAATGGTCTTCTATAGTTGTGATCAGTAATAAATTTTGATTCTAATATGATCAACATAATTTTTGTTGGATAGTATATTATGAATAGTAATATTACCCTTGTGGATAGTAATGTGACGAATGGATTGGTAACCTATCTTAATTTAGTATAAATATAATTTAGGCATCTTGAATGGTAATGTGATATAATAGAACAAATAAATAACTGTTTGATAAATTATTAGTTTAGTATTAGTATTTTTTTGGGTAAATAGAGTTTTTACATAAAAATTGAATATCTAATAAGTAGAAACATATTTTAGTAAAATTTATTTCATTTTCTAATTCAGATCATGAATATTATGTTCGAATGAATTTAGTGAGATTTTAATAAATTTTTTTGTTTTTCGGTGGACAGTAAAAATAAAGTTTTGTGTTTCTGTGTCTTTAATGAAATAATTAATGATATAATAGTGATGTAATAATTCTGGTCAACTTGTGTATAGTAATATATTTTATTAGGTGTCTTGTGTTTCCAATACCAAGGTATAATACACTGGGAAAGCCCGTGATTATACTAATACCACTAATGTTGTCTCCCTTGGAAATTAATCAACGTTTTCCTTACATTTGTAATAAATACCAACACATTCCCTCATTATTTTACTTCCAAATTTCTCATAAACTAATATTTGGTCATTTACCTCCCAATTATTCCTCCTAATGTTCTACCAATCCCCCATGGTCCCAAACTTCTAATTTTCTATGATACTCTTCACAGTGAGGGAACCCTTCATCGTCCTCTTTTGGTCAAGACTTCCTTTATGTTACGTCTTCTAGATTTTGTTTCACTATATTGGGGTATATTATTATATATTATTATTGATTTAAATTTTATTATAAAATGATGAGATACCCTTTAAAATCTCATGAATGGATTTTCTAGATTTTAGGTTATGCCATTAGGCTGCTGAGTTTTTGTAAAAGAAATTGCATCATCTCTTTTCTTTCTTGTTTTTTTCACATGGTATGTCATTCAAATATCCATATCATGATCCTATTTACATTTTATTTCATCCCTATATTGTATTATGAGTTATTTATGAGTGGGTGAACATTAAACCCTCTCTTTTTAATGTTTTCTAAAACCATGTCCTATAGTTATTATGTTGCAGAATATTCACCTCAAAATATCGCTCTTTTTATCAAGAGATTATTTTATTTTCCTTACATGAATACCCAAAATTCATTCACTTATAGGGGTATTTATCATGAAATATATTTGATATATTTTATTTTGGAATTTAAATACATAAAACAATTATTCCCTTTCCATGAATTATAAATGAAATAATGATTTTTTTAAACACTTTTTAAAACGTCACAATTCTGCTATGAAACCCATTTCTTTTATTATATTAGGTTAATTTGTGAAATGTTTAATTATTATTAATTTTAATCACATTAAATTAAATAAATATTAGGTGTGCTCCCTGATAGTGATCCAATGCATTAGTAAAATAAAATAATCTATAGATATGACAGGTTTTACGATACCTTGTTAAATATTCTTGGTTATTTTAAGACACATTGGGGACGGACCTTGGTGATATGTTCTTGAATGTATAAAATAACTGATTTATACACATATTCAAGTTATTATTCTGGTTATTTTTATTATTATATTCCTCTTTTTAAATTTCTCTTGTCTTTACGTATTTTATTATGTTTTTATAGATATCACTAGTAAACAGTTTCCCATGTTTTCCCTTATTGGGCCTTCTGCTCAACCTTTTCATTGATGTATGTATCCAGGTTATGAGATGGAGTAATATAACTTAGTATTAACCTATTATGAATCTGTTCAAGTGTATTAGAAAATTTTATATGTTTTTATTTTTTATGTTCCTGATTTACTAGACACTAGACTTAAAAGATCCTCTGTTTGTAAAATGTAATGAAATGTTATGTAATAAAAATGAAGGATGACATAAAAACCCCCATTAAATTTACATGAAAAACCATTCAAGGGTTATAGGTAATTTTGAAGTCACATACCACATGGTAGAATCACACCCTCCCTGGGTTATGTAATATGGAATTTCAAATGAAATGGGAAACCTACAAGGGACATAACCAAATCATACTAGGTTCACAAAGATGAACCCCTCCATTTTATCTGAAACAATAATATTCATAAAACCTATTTAGAAGTTATTTTCAGTAGAAAATACCCAAACTATCCAAATCAAGTCTAATAGTGCATCTATAAATGTTTTTATGGGTTATTAGCCTATATAGAAGGTGCATGCCTTATTATGGTGGAAAAACATTTACGATCAATTTAAACCAAATTTATATTTAATTTAAAATTGAATGAAAGATTATCATAATAAATGGTTGGTTTTTATGGGATACCACCTTTTAAACTATAAATCACCCATAAACATTTCAAATTTTAGGGGTTTCCCATCAATCATCAAAATGTTTTTCCAAATTAAAGGGATACTCAATGGATTTAACATTTACGCAATGATTTTATTTTTATAAGGTGTGTCTACAATGGTTGGTTTATATAGATATACATATTAAAATTCTTAAAGTCAAAATAAACCATACGAATTAGGAAAATTTTCTCCCATTTAAACAAAGAAATTTAGTATTGAATAAAAAAATAGATATTAACAGTTTTAACATTTATAAAAAATCATTATGTTTGAAAAAATTATAAATAACGATTCTATTATTTTGGTATCCAATTCCCAAATTATAAGGCACCCATAAACCATAAAAATCGATGGTGACTCCTATTTAATTTGAACCGGAAAATTTCACCCCAAGATAACAAGCATAAGAGCATGAAAATTTATAACAAGAACACTAGATAGTAACCCAATCATTATAAGCAACCAAATAAATTAAAAGTATCCCAAATCACGACAAATAAGTATACTTGTGAACATAGTAATAGAAAACTAATAGAAATAATCCTAAAATTCCAACATACCTTACAAGTGAATCTTGATGATTTAAACTACTAAAGAAAGACAATCATCTACATATACATGTAATTAACACACAATGACCTTAAAAACATTTATGCAACCTAATAGTGAAATATACATGGCATGGTATATGCATGGAATGTTAATTTTCATATTCCTAAAATGATGACTGTATTGATTCATCCTTTTCATACCAAACAATGGTTAAATGATAAAAATATCACAACAAATAAGTAGTAGAATTACTCCAATCAATCATGTTGTAATCAAGTCGACTTGAACAACAAACAAAAAATCATCAATCCCAACACTGGACAATTGGAATTTTTCCCATATATGTGTTAATCACGCCAATGAATGAATATTTAACAAGATATGACATATTTTTATTCTCTTGTCTACTGGTCCAAAAAGTAAAACATGGGAAAAGATCCTCTGATTCAAATTTGTAATGTCCCATCTTGACTAACTAGTAAAATGATAGTCGGACAGGTCTCCACATAGCCTCAAGAATGTCTCCCTATATTCCATAGGTTACCAAATAGTAGTGAGGGTCTAATTTACTATGGTGGAGAGACTATACCCTCATAATTAGAGTAGTGTGGTTGTACATTAGAAGGTAAATAACATAAAATAGAAAAAATAATAATAAATTAATGAAAAATGGAAGATGATATAAATACAATAATTCAATAACATTGAATGGACAAAATGATACATATAATGATGCATGCACATCCTAGTGATGCTACAAGATACAAGAAAAAGGTAGAGTCAGAATAATGGAAATGATACCAATAATTATATCTCTAAGAATCTAAGGTACTGGATCAGTTCTACAGGCCCTGGATCTCATGTACCCATCACATCACAAGAAATATATACAAGGACCTGCAATATATAGAACTGCTCATGTACAGTAGTTCAATGGAGTCCCATGAAGGGTTAGATATACAATATCAGTAGGCTAGAACCTACAGTGTCTAGGCCTATCTATTTCACGTAATAATAACTGAAAGTTTTCCATATAATAAAAAACAGAATAAATAAATTAATAAATAATCTGATAACTATTTAATTTTGGGTTCATAAATATATACCCAAATAATACCAAATTCTTGGGGAATTTCTGGATTTCTAAACCACGGAACATATAAATGTAATGAGGAAATTAAATAGGCTATTAAAATAAAGTCAATTGAATTAGAAAACAATCTCAAAGCCTCAATTTTAGACTGGTGATCAATTCTCATGACACCAGTCATGAATGCTTGTAATATAAATAAAAGGGAATCACATATAAATACAATCAAGTGACCCATCAAATCTAAAGTCTATGGAGTCTCAAGATCATCCTTGTAAATCTATATAGGTTCCCAAGCGTCTCTATAGGAACATATAACATAACCAAATCCATTTAGTCCATCCATAGAAACACACATGACAACCCTTTATCACTCACGACTAGGTGACACTGAGTCTATACCAATTATCTCACATAGGGGACTAGTTATGATTTGGGGCTTGGAATATCCATCTATACAACGGGTCCATCCAAAATCTCTCCCTAGGAATCCAATGTCACTCATGAGTATAGTAATCAACATCGAGATCCCATAATCGACAATACAAGGTGTCACTCTTGGAGAATCCAATATATAGAAACCAAACATGATGAGAAAATATATAGAATCCTTAAATTAAATCCCATTTTTTCACCCAAACCATTGTAGTTGAGAATATCAACAAATTCACATACCAAAAGACATAAAAGTTTTTCAACTAGAAGCCATTAATAAGACATGAAAATATCTATTAATAATAAGATAGATAAGTAATACATTTGAATTCATCATCAGGGTGTACGAAAATAAGAACAACATAACAACTAGGAAACATTGAATACAAATATGACCTATTACAATTGAATAAAAAACACCCAATTATTTATTTTTTTAAGAAAAAAATGAATTTATCACTCAAACATTCATTCCATTTAGTTTAAGTAAAGAATTTTCACTATTAGGGGTAAATTACATATCATATAATATGTATAAATCATAGGATTTATGCTACAAGAATTCACATTTGGGATTAATAACAATAATTAAATAAGAATAAGAATAGGGATAAAGGTACAATAGGAGTATCACAATTATATTCAATGGAACTGGACATAACACTTGGGGACAACCAAAAAGGCATAAAGAATGTATTGAAAATAGGGTCTACCATGTGGTTCATTAATCATCTTAATTCATTCCAAAAATATAATACATTTATTCAAAGTGAAACCAAGGTAAAATAAAACCCATGAACATGAAAAATTTAGGGTATTTAGGTTGGAACAACCAAAGGGGTGGCCAGGAGAAATGTCAGACATCCCATAGATGGGTTTCACTATAAGCTAGGGTCACTACAGACATGAATATATAATTAAAATAATTTATTAAAAAAATATGAAGTGACAATTGAAGAATCCAGTGTGTGAAAGAATGACTCATTTTTGAAACTAACATGAAAGGAGAAGGAAAGCTATATACCCCCTATCTTATTTAGAATATGACTACAACATTCGATATCGAGCCATGATTTGGTTCGGTTCATGAGAAATCGAAGGAAAAGGAATTCTCCATGAAAATCGTTAAAATGAGATCACACTAAATAAAGAACAACTATAGAAAAGATAAAAGAAGATAAAAAATAGGTGTCGTAGACTTACTAATATCATTGAAATGCACCCAACGACGATTGAATTTGGGAAGAAAAGAGAAATATATATCTTAATCCCCAGAGGAAGGGGAAAAATACCCAAGGAAAGAGAGGAAATTTATAGAGTAGGAATAAGAATGGAGGAAAATAAATAAACTAATAAGGGTAAAATGGGATTTCACCCCTTTATGGGATGAACGGTTTGGCCACACGGTTGGCTAAATCATGTTCTAATAATGAATGTGTCACTACTTATGATTTAGGAGTTACACTATTTTTCTGTAAAATTTGGCCAAATAATGTCCGAATCGTGCAATTAATAGTGCATATATACTACATAAGTGGAAAAATCCATCCCCGATTGGAACATGGTATTTATAAATATTGCACATCTCATGCGACACATCTTGTATCCCCATTTCAAGAAGTACGGTTTGCTACCGAGGGATTTATGTTTTCATTCAAACCACGCATCCTATTCAGACCCCCAAACAATTTTTATTTTCATTCACTTGATCTCCCGAGACATCACAAGACACTTTTTGAACCCCTCAGAGCTTTACCCACGTCTAAAAAACACCTTTTAGTGATTCAACTCTCATAATTCCATTCTGATGAACAATTTAGAAAATAAACGATCCATTAAATAAAAAGGTTCAAAATCCATTGGATGTTCATGCAGTCAAAAAAACACATCACACTTCATCTATCACATTGAACATTCCAACGATGTTTCAAGATACAATGAAATGGTTGATATACTATGATTATATTAATAAAATCTATATCAAAATGTTTTATGGAACCATCTGACAAGAAATAGATGATGTAAACTATTTAGTCTGAGTAATCCTAAGTGGAGTAGACTTGATGTCATGAATTTCAAAATTAAGAATTTCCATGACCAAAGATTATGACAATAGACCAACCAGTTGGAATTCTACAGGTTACGTGTCACTGAATATTTCTATCAATAAACTTTTTAAATGATCTTTATTCATTAGTATTATTATTAATTCTTAATTGTGGTCACATACTAATATATATTACAACAAAACATGATGATATATATTCATGGAGATGTAGGGTACATTGGTTTAAATATTAAGCTTTTATTCTCATAAATTTTATTATGTATCTTCAATTTTTTAGTTCCACCAATTAATTATTTTGTGGATAACTAACAAATTTTTATTTTTTTGAAATATTTTGATCTTTATTATGAAAATGGAATAATTAAAGATAATTTTTTTATTCATTTTTTATTTCTTTTTGAAAATATTTTACTATCATAAAAATGTGAAAAATATTTTTTAGAATTCGAAGTTGGTTGGGATTCATTTCATTTATCAAGACCGACCTCTAAATCAAATTACGTGAGGAACAAAGAGGAATCCTATTGGGGAATTAAAATCTTAAATAATAATTTATTAATTTTGTAGATATGTTTCTATATCACAACATACATGTCCATGTTAGTGTAGATTTTAATGGTAAATAGAGGATATTCCAAGAAATAAATTAATTTTAAATTGACAATGTTTGATAAATTCATTTATAAGGATATAAATCCATAGGTAAATTTATAATTTGAATTTAAATAGTCTTCTAGTAACGAAAAATTTTATTTTGTAATCTGGCCACAACTTTGGAAAAACATATCCAAATAATCTCAGATGTTATTGTATAACTCAAAATACACATGTGGACAACTATAAAAAATAACACTTTTTGTGATACATCCAGTTAAAGGGACAAAAAAATACTATATTTCAGAGGAAATATTTTTGAGTAAAAAATGTTCACCCGAATTTCCTATAATTGTGATCCTCTATATCCATTAAACATAGTTAGGTATTTTTCAATAGTAAGAAGTGTTTTACCAATGTGATATTATTAAAAAAAATTAATATACATTATCATTATAATTATATATTTTTATTATTTTCCCTTTTGTGATTCAACCACTATAAATTTATATCTCTATGGATATGGATATCGGACTTTTGAGTTTGTTCAAAGTAACGTAGTGGGGGATTGTAGTGTTTTTTGTCTTTAATGTATATATTCCTTATATTATATGAATTCAAATAGTGGTTAAATAAATATTGGTGGGTGGTCACCCTAACATCTTTACTACTATATTCTTATTATTTATTTGTCAATATTTGGTCCAATTATTTTTTAACGAATATATACCAAAGAGTTTGAATTAGATAGTGTTGGTCGATATAGAAGTCTTCGAACCAAATTTTGAAAGAGTATTTCCCCACATGAAAAAGGTATATATTTAGAGTAAAAGAAATCCATAAATGAGGGTGTACTACAGTAGGCCATGATAACCATATTAGAAAATAATATGGGGAATTTAAATATAATAAATAATTATAGCATTACATTGATCTCCATAAGAAAACTCCATTTATCACTAACATCATTCTTTATTGTTTTCATCTTGTTATTTTTCAAGAATTCGTGTGTGTGTGTCTATAAATATCATTTATTTCATTTAAAAAATGTTTAGTATTATTCTCACGATTGAAGAATATTATTAATTTGGTATTAATTGATCACATATATGAAATCCTTGTTTTATATGAGCTGAATATTAAATAAATATATATTAAAAAGGCCATGAATAAATATTTATTTATATATATAATAAATTATAATTTTATTCTATGTTCATTAAATACCATGTAACATAGGACTGCTTTGTTGGACTAGTGAAAATGATATATTAGATATCAATTAAATTAATAAATATTTATATATTTTTGTAATGATATTTATTTTATCTTTGAAAAATTTACACATCAAGGAATTAATAATAATGATAATAATTTTTTTAGATATGCAGTTCTCTAAGGATTATGAGAATAATTTAGGGCCTATGTGAAATTATTTATTACTCAACCTAGATCTACATATAACTGGTTATATAATTCATTAGGGATGGATGATTGTTTTTCTTGAAATTGTGGGTACCCTAGACCCAATTATTTAGTGATTTGGATTACTATATCATGTATACAATTCTCTATACACGATTTCACCTTACTATTATAGTGTATAATTTTCTGCATCCACTATTGAAATGGTAATGTAAAAAGATTAATTTTTGTATCGAAAGGTTATAACAGATCCCAGGATATAATGACAACCTCTAGATACTATGATACTAATCTTAAATATATTTTCTACCGTCTTGATTAATCTATCTTATTAGAGATAGAAAATGTTTGACTATTAGGTGTTGGGGGCTCATTAGTATTGATACTTCTTCTCCTGAAGTTCACACATGGTGATCTCTAGTTGTGGGATCATGAGGACTGACTCGCTAATAGGGACACCACTTGTTTTTTGTGTCATTGGATGTTCCTATGTATGATATTTTCTAATATTCTCCTTAATATCATTAACATTTTATGTCATTGGATTGCATACTATGATACAAGACAAAAACCATGGTGATGAAGTCATGGGGAGGTAGATCGTGTTGTGTGCGTCATTGGTGACATGGTATTGGTTGAATGTAATGAAAGGATTTGTCACTTCTGAGTTATAGATGTAATATATCTCCGAACATGCTGATAAGGATGGTAGTACATTTAGAAGATCATGTCCATGATTTTCGAGGGAAATTCTGTCTATTTAAATTAAAAAACAATAAAGAAAGAAAAGGGAGATGACATGAGAGTGCGTCCTGCTTTATGACATATTACAGACAAATAGATTATATTACACAATGCGTGTTCATTGGTTGGTTTTCACTACTATGACAATACTTATCTCTTCAGTGGCCCTAATGGGTTGCTAGATCCTACCCTTGGTTAGTGAATTCTATTCACTACTATTGAGATAAGGGCTTATAGGTTCACACACAAAATCATATACAAGAATCTTCCCTATTCAGTTGAATATGGTTTTGTTGACATGGTGGGCCCCAAGACAGGTGTACAAGATTTTTCCAAAGAAGAACGATCACCAATGAAATTAATAAATTCAAATTATTCACATTTAGAATAATTAGTATTAAATTTATTTACTAAATGTATTTATGAGTTTTAAGTAAATACATGAAAATTTTTAATTAACAGATATTAAATTATTCATGGTAATATTAAAATTTATGGGAGCGTGGAGCCGAGTTAATGACTCAATTATTATTTTGTAATATATTATAATATATTACAAGTGAGTGATAATAATATTTATTGCTCATATTATTAGTCATAAAATGTTGTTGAAAGTGAGTTAAGTATTCAGGGTCGAAGAGACAATACTGGTTATTTTAATTAACCACTATAAATATAAAAGGGGAGTAGTTTTATAATATGTATTCGTGGCGCTTCTCTCCATTATCCTCTCTCCTATAATCTAAAGAGAGAAGGCTCTAGATCCAAGGAGCTTGAATCAATCTCTCTCTAAAAAATATCTAGTGTAGTGATGCAGTGATCATTGGGGAATCGAAGGCATCATCACAATTCTGTGCTAGCACCTAGATTATGAAGAATGGTACCCATGCGGATTCCTTGAAGCGTGTGTGGAGGATCTAGAGGAAATCATCATCAGATTTTTCAAGAAAAAACTTCCAATGATGAGCAGACATCATGCACGAATTCTAATTTAAACTAGGTATTTAAAAGTTTATTTTGGTTCTTAAAAACCATCATGTGTGGTCCTCATCTAAGAATGGGCTACTATTCGGTGATGTCAACAAGTTTACCTTGATCGTTGTTGGAAAAATGTTAAAATCCCACCTATTTGGGGCTTCTGCTACACGCCCAGTTCCAACAAGTAGTATGAAAGGCTCTCATGTCAATTTTAAGACAAAATAATTAAATTTTCATTAAAATATGATGTTTGCCTCATTTACGGTCCCAACGCTGCAAACCGCGTTAGAATCCAATACCCAATGACCCATCCAAATTCATCCGTAGTTTTTAAATGGAGTTAGAAATGTTGTTTTATAAATGATCACCAAGTTGATATCCGGTGACCAGAATAGTATTTGCCGAGGAACTTTAACGATGATTATTATAATAATATATGTTTGATTATAACAATAATTTTTTTATTATAATTTTTTTTCAAAATAATATTTGGATTATATATGTTTTAAAGTTTCTATTCTAAATATTTATTGAAGAATTCAATCAAAAAATAAGCAGGGAGACCTACGTTGCAGGTCTCCAATGACATAGAAAAAATATGAAGGACCTACAAAGCACTTAAAGAAAAAAAGGTAATAGATTCTGCACTGTGTTGAGAATAAAAAAAATTAAAAATGGGGTGAACAAGCATGTGTAGGTCAAGAAAAAAAGGTCTTGTTGTGGGGGCAGAGCGGCCCTCCATCTCCCAAGGGCGTGGGACCCAAGGACAACCTGCTCTCTTCTACTCCAGAGTCGTCGACCAAGAGGTATTGATGTCTGGAAGGCTGCCACACTACGCCTCATGCGCTCGTTATGACCCGCAAAGCCATGATGCACTGGTCAGGCGACCATCTCTCTCCCCTGCATCGATTCGTAGTAGCCACACCTTGCTCGTTGCTATGGTATTGCGAACCTATGGTCTTTCCCATAGATCAGTGGTTCACCAAGGCCATCCAACATCCATGTTCTAGTCCCGTGACCCCAATTCCTCCTGAAGCGGCGTACCATAGAAGCCCACGACTGGCCTACATCTCCCTCAATCATGCCACAAAGGTCCTGCGTTTTCTCCCTTAGTAGAAGTACGAATGTCATCCTACCCACACCCTGGTTGGCTCCCCTTATCGTGTTCATCCCCTCTCCTAGGTGGCATCCCACACCACCAGCCCTGCAGGAACCGCTCCACCAGCCAGCCTCCCAGACTGCCTCATGTCTCAGCCTCCCGCACCACTTTCGGTGCCGTCGTGCTGCCCTGTGCCCTAACCCAAATCAGATCCCTTCATCCAATGTAGCACAGCCCACCGGGCTTCATCCTACTCAGTTAGAGGTCACCATCTCTCATGGCTACCTGTGCATCCTCCATCACGACGAGATACCGACCAACCAACGGCACCCCCAGCCGCTTCCGCCTGACCCATTGGCCTACCTCCCTCCTACTCGGTAGCCACACCACTGTGATGTAACCCATATGCATTATGTCTGACTAGCTCCAACCCAAAACATCTATGGGTGGCTCTTCTCAACTCGGAACAGGCTTGGGCGAACCTTCCCGGCCCAAAACCCCCATGCATGGTGTCAGGACAACCCGAAATGGGCCTACCCAAGTTCACCAAGACCTGCACAGGCAATTCCCATGATTTCAGGGGCTTGGGTAATTTAATTTAATAAAAGATTAATTTAAATAAATATTTTAATTTCACTTGAAAATTAATTTAATTAAAAATTAATTTTTTGGTATTTAAATTTATTGTGGTGATAATTAATTAAATTGGGGAATTAATTAAATTAATTACTTAATTTTAGTTTTAGTTTTCAAATTATATTAATTAATCAATACCATACGGTGTTATAAGTGAATTAGAATCAAGATTAATGTTTTTTAATTCAATTAAATACCCTATAATTTATTTTAACAAAAATTTAATTTTTAGTTTGAATTTTTAATATATACACCATTAATGTGTATATGATGGTCCTGAGCCGTCGACATACCAATGCTTCTCTAGTGTTTGATTCTATATTAAATTCATTAATTTAATTATTTAATGGTATTATAAAAATTAGTTTAATTAATTTAAAGGCAATCTCTGTGTCATCCCAAAGCCGTTATATGTATAAATGTCTACATGCCCATTCTTATAGTTGTAAATTTTACTACATGAGATCCCCTCACCTATGTGTGAGTACAATTGTATGATGATGTAACAAGGTATAACACATTTAGATCCATGTGATGGAGACACACCATAAAAGAGTTGGTTTCATTGAATGAGCAGATGTTGCTGTTAAAGTTACAAGCCACAACACTAAATGTAGATACCCATAGGGTTTCGGTTTGTCCGTTATTAACTCAATGGATCAGCCAATTGTACCAGGACATGATCAAGTTCTTCATTTTATTTCTATGTGGTATATTATTTTTTTAATGTGTAGTTAGGGAGCGATCACATTGATTAATAATAAAGATGAATTCAAGATAAAATGAACATGTGATGTGATTTATTTTTCTTTTTCTTGCACTGTCATTTGTAGTGTGATCACATAGAAAATGCTTATAAAAATAGAAAATTTTTTTCATTCATCACAATTAAATTAATAAAACCCTCAAAGATATATTAAGTCAAAACTGCCTTATGTAATTCAAATTTTGAAAAAACTAAATGTTTGAGGTGTCAGTCATGCCATAACTGAAGGTGCCTCTTACTACAAGGGAGTCCTTATAAGAATGACGATTTGTCTTGACAAATATTTCACAAAAGAAATAGCCATAGCTAGCTTGTTGTAATTTTAGAGGCAAGCGTTTAGTAAATCATGTAATGATTTTAAAAAGTCGAGACTTCACTAAATAGAACAAGGCGACACATGTTAAAGCGGTTGGCTAGCCAAAAGCCCACTTAGAACCCTTTTTGTAATGTCATAGCCAAATATTGTTGAATATGATAGGTGGTTCTGGGATCCTTTCCAATAGAATACTCAAGAAAAATGGTATTCCTATTCTAGAATAGAGGGTTCCTAGAATCCAATAAAAAAGTGGGAGACATTACAAGATTTAAGTAATTAATAAAACTTGTATAAACCTATAATGAAATAAAAGGGAATAATAAACAAAAAATCATTTTTGTAGAAATGGCAAGACTTACCACTAGTATAGAAACTACAATATTATAATGGACAAAGTAAATTTCATCATTGACATGAGTATCCATGAATAGTATAAGTAGGTGCACATGGTACTATAATATATGAAATAGAGGGTGTCAGTGTCCCCAACATCTGTTAAAATACCACAAGAAGTCAGGGTGAAAATTTCTTATAGGCGAATAATGTACAAAACATATGAACGTTGTATTATTTTGATTTCAACCACAACCAGGGTCATTTGCAGTCACTACACCATGATATGGATGATATAAACATGATGTCTCATCTTCACGATTTTTTCCAGGATAAACCAAAGCAATGATTTGAATAAGGTGATGATACACCAACATGTGTTAATTAAAAGATCGATCGTGTTCTTCAAATGGATCCCTTTCTCATATCATTTTCAACTCTTCAATCAAGATTCATTTTACGTTATAAAATGAGAAATTATTGAGTAAATTCTCTATTACATATCTAGATATGTTTCTCCAAGAATAGAAGAATAATATACAATTAAATTTTAATTAATATTTAGAATAAATTGAAAGTCAATTATAAAAGTCCGAAAGGAAAGTAATGACAACGGCACATTCATGACATCCCTAAATTAATGTGGTATCAAAATAGAATTTTTTCATTGCACATTATAAAATAAAATAGTGGATGTTTAAAAGAAAAAAGTGATTTGAAGAAGAATTTTTTTGCTTCTACATCAAGAATATTTGTCAATATAATGTTTCCTTTTACTTCATGTTTATTTAATACTATATTGTTTTTTACATATGTGTATTTAAATACAGTTACCAAGTATGTATTGAAATATTACTAGAAATCAGGTGTATTATCCAAGTGGCTGTAAAAGGGTGATATGTAGGCCAGTGGTGAGAAGTAAACGAATTCATAATTGACTAGTAAAAGATTTATCTAGAACAATTATTGTGTATAACCATAGACATGAATCCCATGTGTCCTTGGAAGTAAGGAGACAGACTCTCAGGTTCTTAAATGATGGTTTTTTGGGGTATACTCATTCACTAGTTTAGTAATACATGAATCATAGGCAATTAGAGATGAATATAATTATAAGACTTGTACCCAGTGGTGCCAAGTTAATTATTTTTCAAGTAATAATAAACATTAACTTCATCAATATAAAAAGTATGATATTTAGGTTTGGCACAATGAAATAATTTTGGTATTACTTATATATTTAGTTTATATAAAGGATCCTTTAGAAATAAAGGCATTTCACCAATCTTTTGGAAATGGTTCAAAAAATAAGGGTGAACCATTCCTAGTATATGATAGAGGTATATATACTTCATAACATTAATTTATGTGATTAAGGACTAATAAAGTTAATTATCTACATTTTTAGGAGAAATGAGTTTCTTCAAGTTGGGAAATCAGAGAATATATTGGCCAAGCATTCATCGGTCATGATAATGTTGTGTGGAGTAATTTTTAAATGAATATTACCTTATCGAAATCATGACATTGATGTTAATGTGTAGGATTTATGATGATGTCTTACATATAAACACTGATCAAAAAACATGTAGCATAGATCAATTCCCAAAGGCATATGTTATACATCAAAATTTTTATGTTAATAATATCAATGTTGCAACTAGAGAAAAATTACCTTAAATTTTATGAAATTCTTTTCAAATAATGGTGATATCCCACAACCATATTCCAAATATAATGAAAATTGGATTTCATATGAGTCATAGTATGATGTAAATCCATTATTTCATAAGTACATGTGTTTGGATGAAAATAGGTTTTTTCGGATACAAACAATCTTGCACCAAGATAATCACATTGTGCATCTAAGGTCCTTATCATAACGATTTATTAACTTACTACAAAAATACCAAATATAGAAAAGTAGTAGTCATTAATTAGACTACACTTCAATATTATAGTGAACATCTCTATTAGAGATAGTGGGATCCATATTTACTTGTGTTTAGGCAATGGTCAAGATGCAAAAATAGTTGGCATCAGAACTTGTTCCATAATCGCATGTGGAACATAGTATGTTCCAGAGACACATACTTCATTGGAAGAATAAACCATGGTGATTGTTGTTTCCCCGTGTTCAGTGATTTATTCTTCTTTGTGAATCATATTTCCTATAAATAAGTAGTTTGTGGAAATTAACTAAAAATGATATGACAAACTATAATTGAATTAATAGAATCTAAGTATCAAAGTGAAAAGGGTATTATTATTTTAAATACTATGGTGGGTATTCAAGTGAGTTGATACATGGATGGTATAAGAATCATACCACTAAGGCTCAATTGGTTTTACCGAGTCATTATAAATAAATACGTTATGAATTTTACTTATCATAGCTAATTTTAGGATCAAATTTTTTAGCATTAGATTTCTCGACCACCAATCGTGGATGGTGTCTATACGTCGCAACTAGAAAGTAATGGACATGCTAAGGAAATCTAATGATGGATTCAACTTCCTAGAACCTGGTTTAGGATTAATGTAATCAACATGATCATAGAATATACATTTGCAAAAAATTATTTCCATGTGTCTATTAAAGGTTAATGGGAGTGTTAATGTTTCTGAAATGAAATATGTTCGGAATTATATGGAAAAAACAATTGTATCATATTTAGATAAGACCAAAATGATTTTTATTCTCCACTGATTGAATTAATGTGGAAACCAATGTTCTAGGGAACATGATCTACTGAGGTAGATCTATAGGTTTCTTGGTTTTAGTCTGTCGTTAATTTAGTGATATTTTATTGAATAATACAAATGGGAACAATTCAATAGATGAATTGTTTCCTGTGTCACAGGGCAAGATCTCTTGAGGTTGACATGTCAGGGAAATGGTATGAGATAAAAGTTGTGAGTTACAATCCATACATTAAAGCAATTGATCAATCATGCATGTCATGTTATGTACAAGAACTGACATTTACAAGGTATATTTTAAAGTAGGATAATATCATTTATATAAGGGTGCGCTTCATTGTATGTAGTCAGAACTATCTAACTGTACTTATATATGTAAAAAAGATTTATATCAGGTAAATAGAGAAGAGGGAAACAAGTTTTGGGAGATACAAACTAGTCTTCTATAGATGAAGAGATCTACTAATGAAGTTAGGCTAAAAGTGATGAGTGAGTCTTGATCATTTAAGCCAGTGGTAGGTGTACCTACCAAGAATGAGTACATTGAAGCTTTTAAGGCATCTAAGAAGAAAATAAATGCAATTATTTTTTTTCCAGTTCATGGAATCACACATGGTAAGAAAAGTATTACTATAATGTAAATTATGATATTCTTACTGGCCAATATTTTATATTATGCTAGACGACAAGTATGATATACTAGGGATACCATCCATTGAGATGTTTTACTCAAGGATATGGGGTTGATATAGTAGAATAGCCACATGGAGGAACTATGGTGGACCCAGAAGGAAAATCCATCACTCAACAGAAAAATTATGGTAATCATGTGGGTAGCCAACTTGTTTGGTTAGAAAGTTGGCTCTTGTACAAGTTGGAGTGTTGAAGTAGTGGGTTACATATAACCAACTGTCAAGCGCTTTTGATTAAAATATAATGTATAAAATTTGATGTACATGATTTCATATTACAATTATAGTGTATACTTTTTGTGTCCACTATTGAAATGGTAATGTCCAAAGATTAATTATTGTATCAAAAGGGTATAGTAGATCCCAGGCTGTAATGAGAACTTATAGATACTATAAAATTAATCTTAAATATATTTTCTATGGTTTAGATACATATCACTGATTGGAAACATTAGATTTCTGATTATCAGGTGTTGGGGGCTCATAAGCATTGAGACTTCTTCTCATGATGTTCGCACTTGGTGATCTGTTGTTATGAGATCATGAGGATTGTCCTGCCAATATGAACATGAAATGATTCAGCTGACATTGGATGTTCTTATATATGATCATGTGTAATGGTCTCCTGACATGTGATTGTAATCCATGTATGTCATTTGACTATGTACTTTTTTTCAAGACAAAAACCATGGAGATGAATCGTTGTGAGGTAGTTAGTGTTGGGTGCGTCATTGGTAACATGACATTTGTTGAATGTTCAAGAATGTATTTAATGCTTATGGGTTATGGAAGTAACATATCTCATGCGATACTCATAAGGATGGTAGTACCTTTATAAGACCATGTCCATGGCAGTCGAGGGTAAATCATTCTAGGTTAATAAACAAACAATAAAACAAGAAAATGGAGATGACCCGAGATTGCGTCATTCTTTATGAGATATTAAATACAAAGAGATTATATTATACAGTGATTGTTTGTATGTTGGTTGTCACTATTATGACCATAATTATCTCTTCAAGGGCCATGATTTGTTGTTAAGTCCCTCTCTGTGTTTGTGAATACTATTTACTACTATCGAGATAATGTTTTTGAGGGACACACACAATAGCGTACTCTAGAACCATTCCAATTCAGTAAAATTGGAGTTTTGAACATAGTGTGTCCCACCACAGGGGTTTGAGATTTGTGCAAAGAAAAATAGTTAACAATGATATAAATAAATTCATATTATTCAAGTTTATAATAATTAGAATTGAATTTATTTATTAAATGTATTTATGAGATTTTAGTAAATACATGAAATATATTAATGGTTGAATTTTATATTATTCAAGGTACAATTAATATTTATGGGTGAGACGAGTCATGTTAATGACATAATAATTATCGCATAATATATTTTAATATATTTCATGTCAGTGATAATAATATTTATGACTCAGATTAGTAGTCATAAAATTTTGTTGATAGTGTGTTATGTATTCTGGGTCGGCAAGGTGATACTGGGTATTTTAATTAACCATTATAAATATAAGAATAGAGCATATTTACAAAAACAATTTATAGAGATTATCTCTATTCTCTTGTCTCCAATAATCTATAAAGAGAGGCTCTCGGTCCATGGAGCATGGATCAAGCTCTCCCTCAGAAGTCACTAGTGAAGAGTTGTGGTGATCGTTGGAGCATCGAAGGCGTCATCACATTTTTTCGTTAGCACCCAGATTACTATTAATGATACTCCCTTGGATTCGTTGAAGCACGTGTGTACGATCTCCAGAAATTTGGCTTTAGATTCTTTGAGCATCGATCACCAATGATGAGAAGGCGTCATGCATGGATTCATATTTAAACCATGTTTTTATAGTATATTTTTGTCTTTAAAACCCTTCACGCGTGGTCCTCAGCTAAGACCGAGCTACTATTCACCGACTTTGAGAAGTTTATGTCAATGATAGATGGAAATGTTTTAAAACCCCTTTAATTTGGGGCTTCCACGACATGCCTGGTTCCAAATGTTTTCAGATTCAATTGTGATGTAGAACATTTCAACTATCTAGAGAATTCCCTCCATGAAGAACTTCTCAAGGTATTTCTCTCAATCTTGATATAATATCTTCCACTTTCATCCTCCCCTCCTAAATTAGTGCACATGAATCAATCCTTCTACCTGAAGGATTGGGTTTTGATCAAAAGGGGGTGGCATAATACGATCAGTGACATAGAACTAGCACTCAGTACACCATCAACTCTACAAATGGATCATGTGTGGATCACTAATAAAGAGACTCAACATTTGATCCTCTTGAAGTAATGATCATACATGTGAATAGAGGTTCAACCAATAAACTATGACATCAAAGAAATGTATCAATATAAAGGTATTATTATTATTATTAAACAGATTATTAATTAAATTGGGAATATCTTCTCACTTGTTCTAGTGTTCTTCATCAATTATGATCAAATAAATTCATTTTCCATGACATATATGATCATGTATTGTATATATATTTTTTACCCAAATAACATCCAAATTTGGCTCAAGATAAATGGGAATATCCTCTATGTCTAGGAATACTATGTGTTAATAGATTGGTCACGTTAAAATTTAAAATTATTTATTAAATATGGATCAAAATACAAAATTTTCATTTGTATTTCATTTCATGTTTTTCATTTTTTTTAATTTGGAAGTCATGATTTATTCTCTGTTGATTTTCATAATTTTGGGAATATGTTTAAAAAAAGAACATATGAAAACCCCATTTAGAGGTGACTATGAATCTTGATAGATAATAATAGATTATAAAATGTGTGACCCAATGGTAAACAATATTAATATAGGTTCAATGCACAAATATAATTCATGAATTTATTCCAACAAATAATCTAACAACTGGTATGTGGAGTAAATAAAATCCATGTGTTGAAAATTTAGGTTAATACATGGCTTACTGGGCTACATTTTCTGTAAAATTTGTAAGCATCATGTAGTCCGCATATATTCATAACGGATAACAAATACTTAAATATATATATTTTCTTTATTACATGATGCATGTGACTAATAGTATTATAACATCGAGATCACACAACATGTAGTTAGTTTACATGTCATGTAACCCATAAATTTCCATGGATGGAAAACATGGCAAGTAGTCGGTTGCATGTCATTGAAATGGAAAGAATTTGTTACACGACATGTATTTACAATAAATTTCATGTATCCCATACGAGCCCATTCAATGTACAATCAATGTCGGATTTTTTTAATTGTAAGTAATTGTATGTAGAACGAGAATTAATTACAAAACTAAAAAAAATCAACATGTGTCACTATGTAATTTATTAACAGTATACACCATGTGACATGTTATTAATTTTATTAAAGGAGAAAAAATTTCTTTTTTAAATACATAACTATATTCCAGGTATTTTTCTCTTTATAGGAAGGGTACTTTATCTGCTTTAAAAGAGCTGCACACTTAATAGATTAACATTTCTCATTGTGTCATTTTTTGATAGTACATGAAATATAATTATGTGACATATTGTGTATGCTAGATGATGTGTGAGTGTTTGGAACATCATGAAAACCATGCATGAGATGGAAAATTTTTATTCTCCATGTATCACCATTGTATAGACAATGTACATAATTAATTTTAAATTACAAATTTATACATATATTTTATTATTTACTGAAATATCAAGGAAGTTTTGAAATGATATTAAAAAAAATTATTGAATTAAATAATAATAACATTTTTTAATTAAATCATATATATTCTTCATTATTAACGACTGAAATGAATTTTGATTTGTTTTCTTAAATCCTTATTCAGTGAATGCATGGATGATCATGAGACTAGACAGAATAGATTTAATTTATTTCCAAGTAATTTATTGTAATTAAATTAAAATAATGGATAATGTGTCGTTCCTCTCCAATTATTTTATAGGAACTATGTGTCTATGTTTTCAATTCTTCCAACCCCTTCAACAATTTCAAAGGATCACCCTCACTTCTATGTTAGTAAAAATATTATAAGGACATATCTCTATGGATATGAAGTGATTCATGACCCGAGATTTGGTGAATCATCCACTAAGACACAATGGATTATGGAATAATGCAACAAATCAAGCCAATATCGAATTGACTAATTCATACTTCTATGGTTATGGGTTAGTTTATCATTCTACTGATTCAACAACCATTAGAAATCTCTTGATATTACCACATTATTTATTTTATTTCTTTCAAAATGATTTGTTATTTTATGGACGATTTATCATGATCAGATATATTAATGTAATAAAAAGAATTTAATATAAAATTAAAATAAATTTGGATTCTCCATAAATATATATTACCAAATACATGGTAATATTATTATTTCAAAACCAAATAATAAAAAAAACATATATTTTCAAAATTAAAAAGGTCACATTAAAATAAATAATACGTGAAAAAATACATTACTTATGTTATGAATGAAACAATAGTTAAACATACTATTCAGTCCATGTTCAGGGTTCTTTTTAATTTTTATGGAATTCTAACAAATATTTTTGGGTTGACATAACTATGTTATTTTCCCAGTTTGATTTCTAATGAAAAAATTTTATAACATAGAACAAAGTGTATAAAAAATTAAAATCCATATTCCAATAGTAGGGAGCCCAGTCAACAGATCTAGGAGCTATTATCAAGAAATTGAAAACCTAAAATCCAAAATACCATTGTGTGTATTGTTAGAAAAAAGTCATTTTTATGATAACAGAAATGTAGATTAGTCTCAAAAGAACTTCCCCATTATAAAATTATATGTCTAATGGAATAGTCCAAAAGACATGATAAAATAGTGGTATATTAATAACAAAATTTAATTATTTTATCTCACATATTTTGTTAGTCATGATAAAGTACGAATTTTAGTGTTTATATTATTTTAGTCCAATGGAATGTTTGTTGACTATGTAATTCATACAACCAGTTCAAGAGAATGAAGATCACATAAATTGAAGTGACATCAATTAATTGAATAGGTAATTACACATTTTTTAAACCATTAATTAAGGTAATACATTCCAAAATCCCCAGATTCAGAACCTGATAAGGATGTGAGTGAAGAAGAGATTTTTATATACATAAAACAATTGGATGATTCAGTTGATTTCAAATTTAATATTCTCTCATCCATAATTGATAAACTCTATAATTCACCGTAGATTATGGATTCATATAGAATGGTCGATAATCACTATGATTTTTTCTTGGAAAGAGATAGAAATTAGATATTTGATGTAACATCCCATGTAGTTAGAGAATATAAAATTTTCATATCAATTATTATTTTTGAAATAAATAATAATTTTAGTTTAAATGGGAGAATATGTATGATAGCGTACCTAACATGCAACAACAGTTTTCTCCGAATTCATTTATTGTAAACAACACAGAGTTATACAAAAACAATAATACAAATATAAAATTACCCAACTAAAAACAAGGGCTATACCAAAGCAAATATGCCAAAAATTTTAAGAACCATTGTGAAAGGTTCAATATAACAATGGTTTAATAAAACCATTGATATAGAGATTTTAATACATGGTTTTACCAATGGTCCTATGAAAGTTTTAGTATTGGAGTGTCAAATTTTAGTTTTCCACACGGTTCAATAAAATTGTTCATATTATCGAAGGGTATTCAAAGAGTTTCAAAAAAACAATGGGATAGAAAACCCCCAAATGCCTAGCATGACTCTCCTGTTTCTAGAAACCTGTTCAGTCCTCATTTTCCCCATGTCGTGATCCTCCTTCTTCAAGAAGAATATCTTTTTCTCCAAAACAATAGACCACATCCGCTTAAAATTCAGAAGCCGTAACTGAGTTATATCATTTAACTCCATTTGTTTTTTATTTTATTCTGTATCACTGCAATCATGATTCAATTTCCCCTTTGGGTGTTTATCATTTATGTAGACATGTTTGGAAATGTTTTAAGTCAATTTACCCCTCTTTATGTTGTGTATTTCAATGAAATTATTTCATTTTGAATTAAATTATTGTATTTAATTTTAATTATAATTTTATTTAATATATGGATATATGTAATGATTTGAAATAATTTGAAATGAATATAATGGTGTGTGATATATTTTTTTATAATTTCATTTTTCATGTATTGAAATCTATGTTTTAAATAGTATTTTGATTTAAGGTGTTGTGTTGAACATGAAATGATTTAAAAAAAATTCTCTAATGAAAAATAAATGTTTGATTGAAATGAGTGTGTAATTTCCCATTTGACATACTGAATTAATTGATATTTGAAAATCGGCTTGATGGAAAATTAATGCATTGGAAAATGTTAATGATTTGAATAATGAAGATTCATGGTTTTTTATGGCATTAAAATGTTTTAAATTTTAACAGAGATTTAAATTAGTTTATAATGAATTTTTGAAGTCATATTTTATAAAAATTAAAAGGAATTGGGATTCTGAACCACATTTTAGAATTAAAGACATATTGGTAACTTTTATTTTAAATGGATGGTTGTGAAATAACATTTTAATTATTCCATTTAGTTTTTTACCCATTATGTGGGATTTTTGGGATTGAATGATGTTTGTTTCTCACTCATTGTGGTAATATGATTCTCTACACCATATATGGTTAGGATATATGGACTTATTCATTTTGAATGTGTCAGAAGTGAGGGAGAGTCATTTCTTATTTCTTGGTGTTAATAATTTCTTACTTATTCATCATCATCACTTCTTTATTTGTTTTTGGATCCTTAGTAATAAGTAATAGTTTTATATTTATTTTTATATAGAGGGTTCACATGCCAGTTATGAAACTCCAATCCTTCTAGGAACTAGGGTATGGTGTGCTGTGTCATCACAATGATGCCAGTGTAGTCCATTTAGATGTCTTGTGGATTGGTTATAAAATATGAAAACAACTTATTAATTAAAGGAAACTACAATATAAATAGACGTGTCTCTCATTGAATGTCCCATTATATATCCCATGAAATATTATATGAATGAACGAGACAAACCTATATGAAACAATTAAATGTATAGTGTATAATAAAAGAGAGATAGACCTGAAACTATTAAATTTTCCTCTTTATTATTATGCAGAGCTTGGTCAACAACTTATACATTCCCATAAAATGATCCATGATGCCCTACAGGCACGAGATTAACTCGATTTTATAATATTTGAGGGGTCTTCACCTACTTCTATGTTCATCCACATAGACCATACCCTAAAATTATTATACTCATCTGAGAATCATTTTTAAAAAATTTAATTTGATTACTTCGGTTAACATAACTATCAAACTGGACATATCCCTTGGATTCATGTACTTTTTGTTCTTCTACTTTAAATTTGTACATTTTCCTTCATTTATTTTAGATTTTTTTGGTTTGGATAAAATTTACTATGTATTATGATCTCTTATGAATACATGAATATATCATTTTAAGTGGTGGTTTTTTTGTGGTTTTCCTTTATTGAATAATTTTGGTTGGGGTTTTGTTGTGTATTATAATATTTTTATGACTTTGATTTCTTTTTTGTGGTTTCATAGTGTTTTTAGGAAGTGGTTTTGGTTGTGGTTTTTTTGTGGTTTTTATATGGAAAAGGTCAATATGATCTTGAGTTATTTAATCCTTGGTTTATTTTAAATTTAATGTTTATTGACCTGATTTTGTTAGTTAGACAAAAATACTATTGTAGATATTTTTTATCCGGTAAGGAATAAAAATATAATCATACATTATGAATGTACCCCAAAACATTGTCTTTGAAATATAACAATATTACATTATGATGATTATATCCTCAATATAAGTCATTCAATAAAGTGGTGCTTCCACCAGAACCACTAGAGTGGGTTTGCAGTCCTTTTCATGTGTGAATGGTGATAGAACCAAAATTTACTCTATTATATGTTCATTTTTTCCTATTCCATTTAGCTTTCCTTTCACACACATGTATGGTTTTATTTTTCTAAATTTAAAATTATGGTTATGAATTAATTTCTAAATTTTCTATGTTGTTATAAACAATTATTAAAAAAATTTATATGATTTTCCATTCTAAGAAGCCACCCATAATAAAGGAGTAGAACCTGTTAGAACCATGTAATTATATGCATGAATTGGAGTTTGGGTTGTGATTGTTGACAATCCACAGTAGAAGGTTAGAATGTGTACCAGCAACTTGATTATACAGTTCAAACAGACAACAGTATTGAAGGTGGTGTCGTTTTTGGAAAAGAGAATTGTGCGCCATGTACTTGAAAGGGAGGAAACTTGTGCACCATATTTTTTTCAAGATTAGTACATTGAAAAATGGAAAAGGGATAAGGTCCGCGCAAGTGTTGGGCTGGTCGTGCAGGTGAGCTGCGCCCCGAGAAAGGACTTTCACACCGATGACTAGGAGGTTTGGAAACTTTCACGTCGGTTTTTCTTCATGATCAGAACATCAAAATATGGAAAAAGAAAGTAGGTCGTGCAAGTATTCGTTGGGTCGTACAGGTGCGTTGCAAGATAGAGGCTAGGGTGGTTGGAGCTGCACGACAGGACAAGTGTGCCATGAGGATACTTGTGCACCACCGCGAAGGGGGTACAGTTTGCCTATAAATGGAGGACCACCCCCTCATTTGCAATGATTTTCAAGACTGAGAGATTTTTTGAGGTCTCATCGCGCAAGTGGTTGAGTCGCACAAGTGGTTGTTGGGCCACACAAGTAGAGAATGCGTGCCGGTTTTTGGCTTCACATCTAAGTGGTTTGGGATTTAAAGGAACTACGTCACTCAAGTTTGGAGTTGAAAGAGGCAATGTCGCACAAGTTGTTTGTCGTCACCTACGCGCCATGTTTGTACCACGCATGTGACTTGCGCACCATTCATGAAACTTGTGCACCGGACTAGGTCATGCACACCAGGTATTGTTGAAGCATGTTGGTCATCTTGGAGCTGCACAAAAGCTGGAAAATTTCTCAATACCTTTGTTGGAAAGGGAGATCAGTTTACAAGTAAAATATGGAGTTCAACAGTGCATCTACAAACATCAGAGGATGAATTCATTTAGAAATGATGAAAAGACCTTCATGTCTATAAACTCAGCGGGACTTCACCAATGGCAGTGAGCTAGGGGAAAGCAACAGGAGTGACCCGAGAGACGCGGTGAGCTATCCCAAAAAAATTGTAAAGGATGTGTTCCTGGGATAGAGTGACTATTCCCAAACCTTTGTAATCCACATCTAGTGAAGTTCAGTGCAATTAGGTTCGAACGAAAACCTATCGGCGTATGTTTCTTTGACGTAGCCCTTAGTGGTGAACCAAGTAAAATGTGTTGTGTCTTATCTGTGCCTGTGAATGTTTTCTTTTTAATAATTTTCATCATATAGGTTCAACAATTTCCTACCAACGTGTGAACAATATCCATCACATTAAAAGAAAAAGTCGTCACCCTGATTCACCCCTCCCCTCTCAGGGTGTCCTGAGGTCCTTTAGAACCATCATTGAACTAACTAAGGATGTTCATGCCTACAAAATATTTAATCTTTGATATGTATCTCACAATATAAAATATCATAGTCAGGTGCTTGTAATTATTCACTGCTATTTGATACTATTTGCAGATTGTGGTGGTGCACCCGAGGTGTGTTTGTGAACCTTCTTGGATTCTATTATTTTTATTTTATTATGTTCAATAGAAATCAACATTATTGTGTATGATTTTTCATTCTATTTGTGGATAATTATATGGTGATAAGAATGTGTTTGACTTGTGATCGGCATAAAACTGGTGAGTAATGAACCCATATCACATGGTAATTATAGGTTAATAGGGTTTCGAAATTGCGTTTCTTGATTAATTATCTGTTACTATTAGATGGAGAGGATTATGTTCTATATTAGAACTAAACCTCATGTTTTTTAAATTCCACTATGTGTTAATTTTTTTTCTCTTACACAGTCTCAAATCGATGCTGATACAATATAGAAATTTATTATTTTATGTTTCAATACATATCTATATATTGTGTTGTTTATGGTTGTATATAAAGTGAACATTTCTCATTTACTTAAAAATTTTTGATTGAACTTTAATCATATTTAATTAGTTTCATGAAGTTCCTGATATGATTTTTTTAAAGAATGGATTGAAATTGGATATATGAATGTGATAGGATGTCAAAAAAAATTCAAAACAAATTGTATATATATTTAGATTTCGCATTTGAAAATGGTTTATATCGTGGTCATATATATGAACCATGTTTTAGTTGTGTTAGAAGACCATGGTAGAATAATGAAGAAGTTTTATACCATATAACCAAATATGTTTTTCAAAAAAACTAATATGTGTGGTATTAGAATGGGGTAAAAATGGAATCTCAAAATGATGATGATCCAAAAGAGAGGACTAGATGGGAAAATTTGATATATGATTTGTTTCTCTTTATTTTTAATCATGATATGGAAAGGATGTAAACCCAATAATACATAAATAAAGGCACACAAGATGCATCCCATGAAAATGATGATGTTGATAGAGTCAAACAATTGAATGATGTTGAGACGACTCCATTATATCAACAATGTCGTAAAATGTAAGAGTTCGAATTTTTAATTCAATTGTTTCCTTGGAAAACCATGTATATGATTTCTAATACTACAATCGATTACATTATTACCTTATTTGTGTACATTCTTAAAGATGATGTATATATTCCCTCAATAAA
Organism: Viscum album; assembly: GCA_963277665.1. Classification (NCBI taxonomy): domain Eukaryota; kingdom Viridiplantae; phylum Streptophyta; class Magnoliopsida; order Santalales; family Viscaceae; genus Viscum; species Viscum album. Next base: position 169,155,592 of record OY728150.1, on the reverse strand, counting down.
CAATATGGCATGAAAATTAGTGGACGTAATTTGATTTTCAAAAAACAAAATTCTTTCTTTCCCAAAAGATTGAATCTTCTTATGAGAGGAAACTCTTGAATGAAATGATTGTATCAAATATAGATCATCCCGATGGAGGCCAAAAGCTGATCAAACACCATACCATGTGCTGCTGGAAGTAATTTGGCACATTCCATTGATAACCAGACTCTAGAATCTTTTCATGTCTAATGAAATATCTATATGAATGTGATTGAATGATACTGAGAGAAATAAGAATAAAAAAGAGTTGGTTTACCCTATAAATAGATTTTCATAGTAGATATTTGTTGCTCAATATCTTGATTTTTCAGCTAACATGAATAATGAGTGGTTTATAATTTCATGTGATGGTTTAAATTAATTTGGGAATATTCTTACTTCGAAAAGATGTATAGAAAAATTATTACTCCTTAGAAAATAATCATGTGTATGGTATTAATCACATTTAAGGTATTTAAATTAAAATTTTCATCTTTTAGATTTGTAATATCATTATTATTATTGAATATTGTTTAGGAATCATCCGAAAAAATAAAAAACACAATGCTGCTAAAAATATCTCCACACATTGGGATATACTACGATGTCAGATCAGGAGAGGAAGAAAATATGATAGTTGTTTATATTTTTTATGACATTCACTTTTTTACTCTCCTTCAAAATTTATTAAATATATAATGTTTTAATATTATTTTATTTAAAAAATTAATTATTGGTAACCTATTTTAAATTATGGAATCCTACATTCAATGTCATTTTAGTGGAATGAATTGAATATTAATTGATGTGTGCCTTGAGAAAATATGTTTTTCAAGAGTATAAGGAAATAAAATTGAAGTGCAGTTAATGAACTGACACATCAGTATATTTTAAGTTTTACGTTGATGATTTCTAATTTTAATATCTATTTTGTAACTAATTAATGTATTTATATTTGAAACAGGCTTCTTTAGAGACCCTTGATGCCCATGAACATAACTATCTGGGGTCAAATAATCACTTACATCAGGTTTTAGGAGATGAGAACTATGGAATAATATGTTGCTAACTAGCGAAACATATAGTCCAATACGGTATTGGCATTATTCCGGTACTATATGTAGTTCCACTGAATTGGAACAAGTTAAGGAATAATAATAAGAGGAAAAAAATGGCCAAAAAGATAGAATAATGGTCTCCTAGGGAAAACGCTGAATTTAATAAACTGATGAAATTTTTATATCCAAGAATTACTCTATAGGTCAGCATTTCTTGTGATGAACATATGGAATCGATAAATAAATATACGGTGCACCAGGTGGCAGTTTTAGTTGTGGTCGAGAAGATATCATTCATGGTGATAACGATGGTGAGGATGAGGTTGAGGATGAGGTTGAGGTGAAGAGAAGGCTGAGTTGGAGGATATAGGAGAAGAGGAGGGAGAGGGGGAGGCTAAGGATGAGGGAGGGGATGAGGATGGGGATGCTGGTGGGGAAAAGGGAAAATACGAGGATGTGAATGATGATGACAACGATTATAGTGATGGTGATGAGTGACCGATTGATATTTTAAATGTTTTACTGATATTACAGAAATTTGATGTTTGGTTATTTGATATGGCAGAATATATGTGTGATGAGGTTGGTCACATTACATTTATTTATTTAAGAGATGTTTTTTGGTGAAACAGGATGTGTTACATGTTATTTTTTTCTTGCATGTGTCATATTGATGCTTATAGTAAGAGATTGATCCTAGTGTGAGGGTGTAGATTTTGAGGATAGGACTCAAAATGAGTGACAAGTAACTAGGGAGATATCCATATTATAAATGTGTTCCAAGTTTTTTTTGGAATCATCCATTAATTGGTTGTTTTCTCTATGGTATGTCACATAGGTCATCTGGTGAGTATGATGGTATTACTAGGATACATTGTGTGTGACATCCAATTGAGTGGGAGAGGAAGGGGGGAGGATTAAATATAGACAACCATTCCATTTTTTGTAGTGATATGGATCTTTTATAAAATCATATCTTATATATTTTTGTATGGATTGAGGTACAGTATGTCACCCTACCTATAGTATTCAGGTATGTGATTGGATTATGGTATGAGGTGAGTTTTCCCAGAATATTCCCCATTAAAATAATCCTTAATCCATGTATCGAATGTAGGGATCCACCAAATTTATTTACTCATTCTAGGTTCATTTAGTCAACCTATAACACATAATAATATGTGTATGGTCAATTCAAGAAAAGTGTTATTCATATACCTTGTTTGAATCATCCATGCCCCCATAATCAACCATGTGAATGGCCATCATTACCATATATATAGAGCTCTATTTCCCACAAAAATTATTAGCATTACACAAATTCATTTTATAAGATATAATATAACCATTAGAATCTAATAGAAGGTTCATAATATACTCACTCTATTTAGCTTGACCTATTGTCTCTATGACATTACTATACAGCATGTCTCGATCATATTCAGGGACAAACCACATGTTGATGTTGTCCCATAATGAATGGTAAAATTCACACATAAGGAATAATTGATTTATATCCTCAACAGCTAGTAAAAAAATGTATAATGTAGAGACATGTTGATATCATGATTTTTTGATTATATATTGTGTGAAAAATCTACATTTCCAAAAAACTCCATAGAAGGAGAATGTAATATGAATGGATAAAACAAGATTTTAATTCCTTGTTCCATAATGGTGTCATGTTAGAACAAACACAATAAATATTGTATAACTCCTTAGCATTAAAATTCCCATGCATGTTTTGTTTCCACATGAGGATGTCAAAATCCATAAAATTGTACCTCTGGATTTTCATACTAGTTTGGGTGGTAAAATCTCCATCAACACTAGATATTTATGAATCTATGTGGACAAATATCAATAATAATCTATCAAAAATTATTAATAAAAAGATTATTTTATTCACTTAATCAACTGTAAACTCATTAGTTGGATCTATGATCCTAAAACCATAAGAATTACACTATCAAGAAAATACAGTGCCTAAGGTAATGAAATCAACCAATTTAAAAATGAAATTGAAACAATATGTTAAAATAAATTTTATAAAAATAAAAATTACAAAATATGTGACATACAATAATATGAATATCATGAAATGACCATAAACAAAACCATCCAGTCTTCATTATACAATATACATGAAATCCACATTGAATATAAGTGATTACAATATTTTCTGATGAAATGATGTCACTAATATTTATTCAAACCAATATCAAGTAAAAATTGAATAATGTAATGAATTGGGGAATCTGTATGGAAGGCTTTATTATATATTTTGGAAATAAAAAACCCTCCAATAAAAATCAAGTTCCAAGATGGAAGAAGGGAAATTAAGGGAAATATGTGAGGGAATTATCATCCTAAAAATTAAATCTCTTTGTTCCAGTCCTACATTAAAAATGGTAGAGTCGAATCCTAAAATGACAATTCTTCCCATGACAAAAGAACTATTTATGTGCACAATGTAGTGTGACTATATATTTTATGGTGAAATACTTTCAACACAGGGTTTCAATCTATTATTTGATGATTTAAATTGAAAAAAATCCCAATTTAGAGTTATAGTATATAACCATGGCCACCCAATATTGTGTGACTATGAGATTAATGAGGTATCCAATGCAATTTTCGTGTGACGCCTTTGTCTTCTAGAATTTACTCTTTCATAAAATGAAAAAATTTAATGTACTTTTTTAGATTAATATTACCCTAATGTTTTTTTTCTAGGGAGATTATGATTTGATTCCTTAAAATAATAGTGAAATCGTCGATTAATTTTAGAGGTATAAACTATTAGAGCCTCTACCCTATGTCACATTATGCCTTACTTCTTAATGACATACAATATAATCCAAAAATTTAAATGTCATTTGAATTTACCTACAGGTAAGTATGTAGTACCATAAAAATTCCCTAATATAATTCCTATTATCCTTCTAAATCCTACCCATTCAACCAACCTTAACCATTTCCAATATCACTCATTAATTCAATCATGTTTCATAATAAGTTGGAGGATATATCATAAGATATCAAACTCCATGTGAATTTTCCTATGGGTTCATCATTAATTATCATTACATCTTGGATTCCAAAACCTCCCAAATCAATTGGTTTAGTGTACTCCATCAGCGTGACAATGACCATATTCTTTTAATAAACTACATAAGTCTATATAAGGATACTAATAATCCACTAAATCACATTTATGAGACTTCTATCCCATCTACTAAAATCCAATATCTTCATTTTCAAATTATTTTAATTCGGTATAATTGGTCTAGGAAATATAAATCCAATTAAACTAAATTTCCAATTAAATGTCTATATTCATTCCCCATTATGAATCCACCATTTTTTAAATTGAAAATGTTTAATTCATTTATAAATTTTAATATCTAATTACATGTAAAAAGTATTAGTCAATCATAAATCACATTGAATTCATCTAAAATCACCCAATCCTATGAATTCAATTCTTAATTCATATTTTGAATGTTATATTTTTAATGACATATTCTGTATATTAGTCATATTCTATATTCCAGACAAGTCATATTATATAAACCATATTGTTTATATTCTGTATGAATTCAATTCTAAATTCATACTCTATATTCCATATTAGTCATTTATCGATATTCTATATGTCATATTCTGAATACAATTCCGTATTCCATATTCTGTATCTGTTATACATAATTAAATTTTGTATGTTTTGAATTATGAATGCAAGAAACTATTCATAATTGAAAATATTGTATGTATTCATAAATATGAATAACACATACATAATTATGTATTTCATTATATGTGTATTGTATTTATATTTCATAATTCAATATTGTATGTATTCAATTTAGAATTCAATAATGAATTTTTTATAGCACAAGGTAATTTCCTACTAAATTTTGAATTGAATTATGAATTGAATTATGAATTCTATATTCAGAAGGAGGGTTATGCAATTCTGAATTCAATTGTATATGTATTGTATTCAATTCAATTTTATATTATCTGTTCTAAATTCTGATTTCCATTCAGAATTTTGAATTCTATCATGATCCAATATGTATTCAATTATGCCGGTAATTGGATAGGGGGAGGTAGGTTGGCCTGCTGTTATGAATTTTGGACAGGAAGGATACACTAAAAGTTGTCAACCATTGGAATATGTTTGAAATTGTACTTTATAACAACGGTTTACACGAAACCATTGGATAAATATAATACCAATGGATTGTAAACCATTAGTAAAGAAACTAAACTCATTATTTTACCAATAATTTACCCAAACCATTGGTTAAATATTATTACAAAGATTTGATAACTTTTGTAATAAACCTAAAATTCAAAATCTATAATGGTTACATACCGTTGGTAAAAATATATACCAAAAGTTAGTAGAAACGTTTGGAAGAATGTGCATTAAAAATCCAAATAAAAATGGTTATTAAATAACCATTGCCATATTTCAATCCAAATGCCTCACCAGCCAACTGTTTGGAGAACTGTTTGAATAGTTTTTACCAATAATTTTCAAGACTTTTCCAATAGTTTCGAACAATTTGTGTAGAATATGTTTCCCTAAATGATTTTATTTTAAATAAAAGTTAATGCCTTGTTGTTGTAAGGGATGGAATGAACAAAATTAACTATATTATTATTTTAAATATTCTTATAAATGTTTATAAATTTATCCAAATAATTTTAGATGCATTAAATTAGAATGAATCAATTTTTAACCATACAATACTCTAATATTTTTATATGGTTATTTCTCTAGATTTTGATAGAAAAAAATTTTTAAAAAATTTCTTTTTTCACTTTTATATGTTCTATATGACAAAATATAATTCATATTTATAATAGATACATTAAATTATTCTTTTGGTATTTTTATGATAAAATTCATTTTTAATGAATAGTGAAAAATACTAGATTTGATTTCAAAACTGCCTTTTTGTCTAATTTATTTAAATAGATAGATTGTAATTATAAATGTTTTTAAAGTGTAATTGAATTATTTTATTATAATTTATTCTAATTATGTTTATTGGAATTAATTTTAATTTTTAATTGGGCCTAAACAAATGTCAATGTTTGGATAGTTTTTTCTTCTTAAAAACTCATTTTTTGGTTTTGACAATGAGAAATAATATTAAAATAATTTCTTCAAATTCTGTGTTTTGATCAAGGAATAGTGAATATCATATTATTAATCATATGTAAAATTTTTTGTAAAAATGTGCCCTTAATTTTTGGATATTATGAATAGAAACTTTAATAATTATTGTTATTTACCATGGCTAAAGGGTAAACCAGGTAAATAATGGTAAAAAATAAATTTATAATAATATAAAAGTACCCAAAATCATTTCCTAATCCTATTTAGTTTGATACTTCTGACCATGATTATTTTAGGATTAACTTTTAGAAATTGAGATCCAAATTGGTGTAAAAATTACATTTTATAATATTTAATTTAATGAAAAGAGAAATATAACATAAACATGTATCTTTTAATAAATCAATTTTAATATAGGGTTATATAACAGATCTATTTGACTATAAAAATTCATTGAAAAGATAAAACTATTTCCAACATCATGGTATTTTATTTAGAATTATTAGACAATAACTAAAAAAATTTGTTTGTGACATAATGATGATGTAGTGATTATCTTATGAATGAATGATTCAATTATATGATATTTTACATATTAAATTAAATGTATTTTGAATAATATTATACCATATATGATTTTTTTTATTAAATTTACATTTTCTAGATGATTTAATTCTTTTTTTTGAAGGACTAAATTTGTTATTACTTTAAGAAAAATCAATTTCAAAACTGTGTCCAAATTGACATAAATGCGTTTTAAAAAAAAAATATTTTATTAAATTATATAATTGTCCTAAAAAAATAAAATTTTGAAAACTAACTTATATAATGTTACAAACTTCAATAATGATCCACTTGTGGTTTGATTGAAATTTCATACCAACTATAGTAACTATATATTGCAATGATACAAGAAGACATTGTAAGAGTTAATGTTTTTAACTAAGGGTTAAAGATAAATGATAAGGTAAAATTTGTACCTAAAAATGTCTAAAACCTATTTTTTGGGAGTATTTGGGACCATCCTCATCTTATTATTTAAATATATCTCTTTGGAACAATTATAATTCGAATATAATTTTATAATTTTATAATATTTTATGACTTTCCAAAAGTGTCCTTCATCCTTATTATAAATTATCACCACCTCCACCCACTTACAAAAACCACTCAATCCCCGTGGTTCTTCCATATTCGGAAAAACTAGCCTCCAAATTTCCCTCCTTCCTCATATAGGACACATTATGGTCGTAAATCCATTAAAAGGAGACCATTTTTGAAAATAAAAAGGATATACTCAAAAGGTATTTGTTTTATCACCTCTTTCAAAATTCATTTATTCTTCCACTTCCTCTTCATATGTCATTTCCATACTAAATTAATAAATCAAGTATGTTGCACATGATGATATGTTATTATTGTTTTGGTATAACATTATACCTCCTTTTATCCATCCTATGAATAACAATATAACAATGGGTGCGTACGTACGACTTACCGTCTCCCCGCGATTGTATAATTTATTATTCGACAATACACTATTTGGTTGAGTATAATGATGAGTATTATAGATTAAAGTAATGAATATAACAAGATAATTATTCCGTACAATTAATATACCATCAAATTCTATATTGTTTAACAATTAAGTGAATTTTATCGTCGCTTGTGCATACATATAGCCTCCAGTCTCCATGATGTGATGCAATTCATTATACATGATTATCCTTAAACCAAGTTTATATGCATATATGGAATGAATAAATATGGTATATATTATATTTATATTTGATCTATGATTCTTTAATTTTTATTTACAACATACCTTTATGCTTTCTGTAATTTGTGAGTATGATAATTTCATTTGAAGAAGTATGGACTATCTTCCCCTCAAAGTGGTACGACACATTAATTCCATACATGGAATGTATTAAGGATGGTTTGATGGAAAATATATAACATATATAACACATATATTATACTATAATTATAATATAACTATTTATCCTTTAGTTTTCATTTCTTTAATATGAAAAATAAATGAAAATAGCTTTTATGTATACGTACGACATGCTTTCTCCACGAACGATGCATTTAATTAATCATCTCCATATGGTATGGACTATTATGAATACATATATAATGGATATATATTATATTTAAATCATTAGTAATATTCCAGAGATGATTCAATTTTGGTCACATGTGAAATTTATATCAAAATAGAGTAATTTCGACTCCAGTACCGAATATCAACCAAATGACAAATATGAACATATATAATTTTTTATTTTTATAACTTGTTAATAAGTGATATAAATGGAATAAAAAAAGTTATAAATTATTTAATAAAATTATAAACTAATATACATTTATTATTTAGGAATATTATGATCATATGATACAAGTCAGATTCGTGGTACGGGAACTTCTTAACCTAATTTCCATTCTTGGGGTGAGTGTTATACTTCTTGACTATGTCATGATATGATTACGTGAGAAATGAATTTTAATATCCTATCTTGTATTTTAAAATTATTTATTAGTATTTATATTTAATACACATAATCGATCAACTTTGTAAGGAAAATCATAACTCAATCTCCATTAATTGAGATAAGCATCCATATAGTTGGTTTGACTTTTTGAAGAATATGTGTGAATGTCCTATTATTTTTTTACACTTAATATACACATAAATTTTGTGTATTTATTTTTTCCACACCTAATTATGTAATTTTTTATCCTTATTATAATTACATGATCATTTTTAGGGACTTCATTTCAATATTCTTTCACTAAGGCATATATTCATATTATTCACCCCTATTATCCTATAAAGTGTATATAAAACCCTTTTTACATGTGATATCATGAATTAGTATATTATCATGGTATATAAAATTTTATAATGATACTATATAATGATTCATATTCAATTTTTAAGTAAGTTTTTAGCTAAAAACTACGCTTTAATGTTTTGATGATTTATTATTACAAATCATTCAATTTTAAGTCCATGTATTCTGAAAACATTTATAAGTATATTTCAATGGAAATGAATGTTGAAAATTGGAAATTTATTTAAAAATATTCAATTTGGTATGTGAAACTTTTATTCAAAAGTCTAATTATTAGGAGTTTTAATTTTTTTTGAAAATGGATTGAATATTTCAATATATTAAAATGATATCTTATGATTACAGAGTGAAAATTTTATTTTTATTTTATGCACTATTTATGTGTTATTATTATCTTATGGATCTTCATAATTGGTTCTATATATGGGTGGTTCCATGATTAATTTATGGCAGGTGAGACCCTGATAGCTCTCTAATGCATTTAGTAACATGATAGAGGTAAACGTTAAGGATTATCATAAGAGATTTTGGAAATATATTGTGATGGGTTTTAAAACAAAACCATGATGGTTAATCTATAGGTGGTTGTGAAAGAAACAATGTAAGTATGTTATGGATTCCACATGGTACAATTAAGATTTATGATTTCTATGATTTATTCCTAAATCTTATGATTACATGATGTATGTTAAAGAGATTATGTTTTGTGAGTAAAAAGTATAATTTCATTTATTTTTATGTTTTCATGGTCTAATATATTATTTCCTTATTTTATATCCCATATTGAGATTTGTTATACTCATCTTAAGATTCTGAAATCTTTTTAACAGGGTATAGGGATGTTTAAAAAAAATAAAAAATCAAAATGAATTTTATTATTAAAATAATTTTTATTTCTAAGATTATTATTCTTGGGAAGAAATTGGATAGAGTAGAAGTGTCTAATTTGTAATATTCGATATATAATTTTATTTATATCTACTAATTCTCTAAAAATATAAACTTTAAAAGATCCTCAATGTGGATGAATTTAATTTATGGATTAAAAATTAATATTATGAAAGGTTTAAGGCTAGGGCCTTACATTTGAGATATATAAGGTACTATTTACATGAAAAATAGAGAGAGGGAAGTTGTTTCACTAGACAAAGTCAATCTTGTATGCAACATTATGTTTCTCGATATTCTATGGTTGAAACTACATATTTAATTACATGTTATTCTCATTCTTTCTTCATATCCATATAACATATCTAGTTTTTTAAATTGTTAATTTGATTAATATAGAGTTGTCTTTCCAATATCTCCATACACTACTTCAATAGGTTAATATGAACATGAATCATGAAAAACCTTTTATTTTAATGGTGGAAATGAGGAAGGGAAAGGAGAATAATCCCATGAATAAATCTAAGTATACAGATTCATCAAAATTAAAAAAATAGTGATGTAGTATAAAGATGCATGAAAATTAATTTTATGTTTTTTTCTTTTGTGGTTGGAAGAATTGTCACTGTATGGGAAAATATAATGAATTAAAGAGGATGTACTAAGTTATTTCTACTATAGATATATTAATGATTTAATTCTTCTATCATACATATTTTGTATTAAATAATATAAGTTTACATATTTATATTAGAACACACAAATAATGCTTTTAAAAATAGATACAAATTTGTTTTGGGAGCATTCCAATTAAAGAACATTGATATGTAGATCTGTATCAAGAAGCACGACACTTCATTTTTTCTTAGTGGATTTAATTTATCAAACTATATTGTGTTTATTATTACAATTTTTTTATTATTATCTAATTAGATACATCAAGGTGTTTTCTCACATTTAGAAATAATCTCTTTATTACATTTGATACTCAACCAGTTGTTCAACAATTAGTGAATCATATATATACTAAATCATTAATCAATGATGAAAAAAAATATTTGACATAAAATAGTTCATTGTTTAAAGGTAATATCTTCTAATTAAAATTTATAGTAGTTGACAAGATAATATCGAAAATGGTGTTATAGTCTATATTAGGCTGAGATAATAAGAACACCGACTAATTTACTATCATGATTTAATGAGAACAGTTGGATAAAAGATAGATGTAACAAAAAATAACCCTTAAAAAACAAAATGGTTATCTCACTAAACTATTATATTGCGAGAAATATATTAAATTCCCTTTTTAATCGAGAACAACAATATTTTCAATGGAAGAACATATCAATTTGAAATAGTGGGACCAAGATATAATTTGATCTATTGTTGTCCCTATATGCATAAAAATATTTATTATAATATAAAATTCACTAAGCATAGTGTGAGGAGTTATTTTTGATGAAACATATTGTTTTCGAAGTTAAAAATAAATAGGATTTGTATATTAAACAACACCAATGAAGTGTTATTTAGTGTGAATAGTGAAACCTAATTATAAGTAATTGACAATAAATAGATAACATTGAAAAGTATAAATGAATTTAGTAATGGAATACTATAACTAAAATTCAAGGGAACAAAACTTTAGATGCTACTATAATGGATAATGTGTAAGATTATTCATGAAAATATATATATTCATTGTACAAGTAGGTACTAATGAAGAAACATTCATTGTTAAAATTGTGTTTATGATATAATATATGAAAAACATTCAATTAGTTTTCATTATAAAAATTATAAAAATTATACTTATAATATAACAATTAATAAAAAATTTAATTTGTTGGATATAAATTCCATCTTCCTCAGTCAAGGCTATATAGAATGTGTCTATATGACTTAACCAAAAGGGGTTATTAAAATCCATGATGATGTTGAACATATGAAAATTTTTCATAGTCATTTGTTGATATAATCATGAATTATGATCATAAAGTGGTCATTTACAATGATGGAGTTCCATGTATCAATAATGGGTTAGTCATAGAATTATTTTTTAGAGATAAATATATTTTAATAAAATAAAAATAGATATCCAATATTACTATACATAAAAGAACAATGAAATAAATTTCTCTTATAGTGACTAAAAATAGAAAACCAATTATATAGATGAAGATCTATATATTTGGATCTATGGGATTTCTTAATCTAGTTATAGAACATATTTAAACCATGTATTTAAATTATTGTTTAATAGAATTAAATTAAAAATTGATTCCCAGGTAACATGGTATAAAATATATCCATGATAAAATGTTGGACACAATAGGACATTATGAATAAATATTTAAAAGCGTAAATTATAGAATCATTTTCAATTTTCAATTATATATACAGGTGTTTGATATTAATTATTGATAATTCATGAAGATAAAAATAACTAGTGGGTCTATAATAAAATTATAGTTACATATATCTAGAAGTACATTGGAATGTAAATATAGGATGCATCCCTTGTAAAAAAAGAAACGAGAATACTAGTTTTCATAGGACATGAAACTTATTTTCCTTCAGATTATTTTTATATTGTACCATAATATGTATAAGGAAATATTAATTAAAAACTTATTATTATTTATGGTTACAACTAATATTGTTGTTTTTCTTAATGATTCATGGGAACAATTTTTGCAATCATTTATTCATTTTTGGGACAAACAAAAAATACTAATTTTATTATCATTATTATAATAATAAAATACTATGGTATTGTCTATGAGTTTATGTTTATGAAAATGGAATAATAATTAATTACTCATGTATATCACTATTTGGGTGATTTTGTCAAGATAGTGAGGTAATAAAATATATTTTTTCTATAAGGATATCTACAAACTCCATCTCTATCAATAGAAAACATGGTAAGTTCAATAATTAGATCTACTGGGAGCAGAAGAATGTTTAAAATGCGAAAATAATTTGTTTTTAATAGTTTTTTCAATTCTATTTAATAGTGTTTTGTAGTTGGTTCCCTTGAACTGACTACATTTTAGGTTATAGTTCAAATATATATAAGGAATTGAATATTATTAAATACATTATCACATATTGATGATTATTCTATATAAAATTAGTTGGATAAAGTTAAATAATATCAATTAAATTGAGGAGACCATGATAGTTCACCACTATGATGAGAACCTTGATATGCTTTGACAGTATACCTAATCTATACATTCAAAAATTGTATGACAACATATTTTAAGACAAATATGATATAGACTATCATGTGAAAGTACTCTTAAATTGATTATGCATGGTAATATCTTATACAATGGAATATAATTAAATTCCCAATAGTATAAATTCCATATGTTATTTGTTTTTTTGGATATTTTTATATATAAACATGAATAATTATCAATAGACCTTATCATTATTAATAATGCATATTATGAGTTTCATACGTAGACGTATTTCCATAAACCAGGATTCCAAATATTAATAGTGATGTGGGGTGAATTGGTTTCATCATGAGTGATATGTTATTAATAAATAGGTCATGGAATGATTTTTTCCTCCAACTTTGTATAAATTTATATCTTAACCCATTTAAATGAAAATAAATTTTGTACTGAAATCCATGGTCATCCTGTATTGATGGGTTCATTTTAAGAGGTTAAAGAAATTCATATTAAGAACATTGGTTGATTACATGACTGTGGAAAGTTTTTATGAGATATCATGGAAAAAGGGTTACATGATACAATGGGAATTAATATGTGGTTTTTAGTGTTGTGGAATTATGTTCATCGTACTAACATCCATTCTGTGTTACTAGATTTTAATATTCGACATATGTGAACATTCCAATCACAACCATAGAAGAATCCTAGAGGACCAAAAACCTAGTTCTTCCATTGAACATAAATAAATTATATTTTAATTCATCTATTGAAATAAATATTATCTTATAAACAAATGAATATTATTTATTAAGTATATATTGTTGAAATACATTCATTAAACTTTTTAAATTAGTTGATTATTAAATAATTATTTGTTCATAATACCTGATTATTATAAAGATATATTTATTTATAGAAGTAATAATATTTATTTATTAAGGCTTGGTAAATATAAAGTAGGAAACAATATGTGATTTAATAGTTTTTATGGGAAATACATATTAAATATCATTTAAATAAATTATGATTTATCTATTTATGGATTAATATTTATATTATTTGTTACACATGAGTACATTAAGGAAAAAATAATTATAATATTAATAATACAAGTGTATTTTTTTTGGAATTATGAGAATAAATAAGTGTCAACGTAAAATTATATACACATCAAAATTGTTTTCTGAATTAACAATTATATCATTTCTTTGGGTTTGATGATTTCATTAGAATTTATTTTCACCAAAAGGATTTTGTAGAAATTAAAAGGAACCAATATAAGACATTTACTACTATCAAGTTGGTACTAAGAGTACCATCAATGATTTATCATGATCACGAGAGCATGTGAGGATCACCAAGTTTGGGATTATACTTTTGATTCTCGAAAATATTATTTTATCATCCAAACAAGTGTTTGAATGATCCACACATATATTGGATAATGTTCTCAATATTAGGTTATTTTTATCATCATTAAATTAATTATAACATTATCATAAATATTATCTCAGTAGTTATAAAATAAATTTTTAATTTTAATCAATCAAATTCATTGGTCATGATAATTATCATCAAATTCATTGTGTATTTTTCTTTTATTATGAAACAATACTACCGTATCCTAAATATGAAAATAGGATGCATCAAGAATATTAAACAAGTATTTGATTCTAGGGATGAAACTATAATAGACTCCCACATTCACGATATTCAACTAATAATTGACTAGTAGGATATAAAATATTAAACATTCCTCAGTTGAGTATAGCTATTAATTTTATTCTTATCATGGTTCTATGAAAACAGTTTGTATACAAACATGTTTGTGTACAAAATTTTCTTACTCTGACCATTCCACATAATGAATATCCCTGAAGTTGAAATATCAAAATGGATAATCTTCATATTACCTTCTTATAAAACTAAAATTTTAGATATTACCACAGTAAAATCTATCATAATAATTGTAACACAACTATATTTTTAGTGTAACCTAAAATTGATCAAATTATAATTAAATCACTACTTAGTCTCATGAGAATCCAAAAAACAATTGTTTATTATAGATATAGAAACCATATTCTCTAAAATGGTTTTTGTAAGATTACCTTATAAAAACTATGATCAAAAAATTCATAAATGATTTAGATTAAAAAATTGTGTTATAGCAATTAGACACTTGTATTCCTATTTCATCTTTTATGTATAACTCGTCAATTTTTACATTATAATTTTCATGAAGCTAGTTTTAACTATATTTCTTGGTAGTTCAAATATTTTTATTTTATATTTTCACAGCATGAAACATATATATGTAATTCCAAACATAAATATATATCATATCATATTAGATTGATTCTAAGAACACATGCATCTAAAATTAAATTTATAATATAATTTTATTTCTACACATGATATTTGAGAGATGTTTTAAGCCATGTGACGTGGATAGTAATTTGGTAATGTATTGTTTCATCATTACAAGGTATGCACCATTAGTATAATAAGAAATATTATTATTTCAAATTTATATAACATTTTCCCTAAAACATTATTTCTCTTTTAATTGATTCTTAGTGAAATTTTATTAACAATTATGAACATAATTGATAAACTAATTATCTAGTTTAAGGAATTATAAACATATCAATCATAAAGAATAGATTACACAGTAACACTTTTTAGACACCTGGAACTCCATTATTCCATGTAAATATTTTTTTATCTAGGGAAGATTATATCGATAAATTGATATATTAATTTATATTATAATATTTTCATTAAATTGTTTCACTAACATTATTGGTAATGTTATATTGACTTGTTACTATGGGACTCTATTAAGAAAACCATCCTCGATATGTATCCTTAAAATACATTGATCATAAAATATTACTATGACAAGTGTAATTCCAATGGATTTTATCATGATGATTGATTTAATGAATTTATCATATATAATATCTTAGACACCATTTTAATAAAAATTATTTATTTATGGTTATTAACATGTTCCATCCCAATATGGTTTCTCATGAATACTCGCCTACATTTTCAAGTATAGAATAATTCAAAATATATTTCCCTTGAATTTTAGTATAGGTATTCTATTAATTAATACATATATTTCAATTTAAGAATGTATTCATTTATTTATTCTTTTCAGGACTTCGTATTGAATAATATGCCACCACCCTTGGTCAATATAAATCATCCTTTAGATTTTATCTTACAAAAATTTATCCCTATCTTGGAACAACTCCCTTCATTAAGATAATGGATACATATATTCCTATAAAAACTAGCATGAATCCATATCCTATAATTAATCAATATGATCACTTCTCACATTATCTGAAAATTACATGTAAAAACCTCAAAACAATATATCTAGACTGGGATAATAATGTACATATGTATCGTTGGTGTCTATTTGAAAATTAACTAAGATGCACATAGTGTTTTTCATTGTTCTTCATTTGTTTCTAATGAAATATTTAAGAAAATGATTTTTATAAAACAATCAATGCTTCAATGAATGGATTTATTATCAAATTACAGTTAATGTGATATCTATTTTTTATTTAATTGTCACATGGATAGTGATTTTTTATATTTTTTGAAACATATCCTCAAAGATGTTATTGAAATATTTTCATAACATATAATAAATTTTATCAATCCCTTTTTAATAACATCAGAACATTGATGTATAAGGTTATATGAGTACAGAATGTCGTTCACTCCACATATATGTGTTAAATTAATACTTTATTATAATACACTTTTACTATCCATCTTATATAAATCTATAATCTTTATCCAATTTTATTCACTTATTCAATTAGTATTCCTAAAGCCACAAAAATAAATCACATGAATAGTTAGTCAAACCTTTAAAATAGTTCACATGAGTTTTTGGAACTAACTCTCGTAAATTTCTGGAAAAAATTTATTTATAACGGTTTCTTTTACCAAAAAATAATAGTGAATTAGTCATTATAACTTATGTATTATCTAAATTTAGACTATAAATTTTTTTTGGATTAATAAAATAACTAGGATTAGTTTTTCTTGAGAATGAATTACCTTTATACAATGAGTTACTCTCTGTATAGTTTTATCAACTCTGACCCGAGTATTCAATTCTAGATGCCTTACTTTATTAAATTGTGTATGATACAAGATTCAAATCTTACAATACTAAATAGATATATTGTTTTTAGAATCAAAATTCTATACATGATAATCGTTTTACATTGTAAATAGAAAATAAAACATAATAAATTAAAAAATGTTTTAAAATGCATCCTTGAAAACACATTCAATGATCTCTTCATCATAACATAGAGAAATGAAACAAAATAATGATGATTTTAACTTTTAAGTAAGGGTTGAAAATAATAAGAACTCATAATGAGTCAATGTTCACAATCAATATTGAAATGTTAATAACTTAAAACACAATCCATTTGACCAATAAATTGAGATTAAAATGAATCTATATATTGTTTCATAGTGATAATTCAGTGGATAATAATAATTGAATTCTGAATGTTTGAAATTCTTAATTATTGGACATCATGTATCTTTATAACAATCATCTATCTTTATGACTATTTATATTCTATTTTAATCTATACTTAAAAACCCATTTTATGATAGCTTAACTAACTCTTCCTTTGAGATTACTGATAAATTGAGGGGATATCTATAACCAGGATCCACCATGTCTTCTAGTACAATTTTTTTTCATATATAAATTAATATATTTAATTAATAAATAATGTGACTTTTCATAAAATATCTGTATTGAACAAAAATATAGATTTATCAGTATTTCCAAAATTAATAAAATAAAATTCAAAGTAAATACCATATATAGAAATGAAATATAGTTTATTGTATTATAATATCCATAATAAAGGAATATGTATATTAAATAGAAATTTAATTTCTAATGAAAAATGATTACAATGAAGTTATTTATTCGAGGTAATGTTAATAATCCCAATAAAAAGTGATATTGTTCGATAACTATTATCCCTTGGTAGTTTTCCATTAAAATCAACTTTGATGAAATAATTAAAATAAAATTTTAAAATACCATCTACAATTATTAAATTATGAGATTTATTGTAAATATGATAATATATACACCACTTAGAACAAAATTGTTGTATTATAACAAATATGTATCAATAGAATGTAAATTTAGAGGGAATCCCTTACCACTTTTAATTAATCGAATCTCATACCGCCAAAAATCAATAATTATAAAATGAAATATTTAATTACAATAATATAATAAGAATAGTGTTATTATATATTAATGGTATTAACTCATAAACCACACATAGTAAATAACTGGCGAATAAGGAACATATCTCACAAAAATAAAAGTGATACTAGAAAAGCCTTACCTAATGATTCCCTTTAGTGTAGCATACTGTAAAATCTCGATTATCGGTTTAAAGAATCATATTGACTCATTTAAAAAATATATTCATATTTATAATTCCTTATACTCTAATTTTATAACATCTCCTGACCCATTAATTAATTATAATTCATAATCTTCATGGTTTTAGGAGCATTCTGTTTCATGGTTTCATGATCTTTTCATTTGTGTAAAATTATTGATGATCTAGTAAAATTAGAATAAAACTAAGAAATTGGTATGAAATAGTATTAATTTACATTAAAAGTTTAAATTTTCCCATATGTCATTTTATTTATTTTATGAGGATTACTCAATCCATAAAATGATAATTTTAATTTTTTAGTTAATTTTGGTCGTTTTTCTGAACACCAAAAAGTAGTATCATCTTACATTCTACTTTCAGTATATATTAATAGTAGAACATTAAATAGGTTATTATATACCTATTAAAATATTATTTGACACTAAAAATATTTTTATTACCATCCATGTACCAGGTTATGGAAAATGAACAAAATCATTATTCTTGAAGATGATAGATGGACATAATTTGGACAATAGTTTTGTTTATATGAATAAGGGGTGGTAATATAATTGTTGGAAATAAGATATTATATTATCAACATAAAATTAAATTATATAAATTATTTATGAATTATTATTCATTTATTGATTAAGTAGATGAGGAGAATGTAGAATTTGAAAAAATAGATGGTTTTTTAGAAAATTACCTATTGAATATTAAATCTTTATAGGAACCATTGAGGTCCTTGGATTTGATCTTATAGTGATACCATAAGAAGCATTATGTTGGGAGAGTGAGGAGGAGATGTTTTATTAGTTATTTTAGGATATTATGGGCTTGTGAGTTGAAATGAGGTTGTGAGGGGTGGTATATTTACTCGAGGAGAGGTGGGTTGAAGATATTAAATTATTATTATTTTATTATTATAGGCAACCACATAGAGGTGGTATTAATTTACAAAAAATTGGATTATAATTATTGTTTTGAGGTTTTATTAGGGTCAATAAATATGTCGAAACCCCATTTATTGATGTAGTGATTAGGTATTTTATGCTGTTACCTTTAAACAATAATCCTTTTCATTGTTTTATATATACTATGGGAAATAATTTTTTTAAAATGAGAAATATTTAATGGATATAAATGAAATTGATCATGAAACATAATTTTAACCTTCTTCATCAAAATAATGAAACTATTTTATAATATTCAATTAAAATAATTGGATAAATTATATGTAAAATAACTCATGTAGACGAACAGAAAAATATGTTTTAATAGAGTAAAGTTCAAAAGCTTTAAATGTTGTTATATGAAATTTCAATGCGAATTTGATTCCAATGGAAAAAATGGATGTATTAATGTATAATTGAAGCAATTATAAATTAAAAATATATTATAATATAATTTATGACTATAAATTGTTTTTATGAAATTTCAGTTTTCAATTAAAATACAGTAATATTCATTTTTCATCAAAAAATAAAACTTTTTAGAAATGAACCAAAAATTTACCGTAATATAATTTTTAATTTCCCACTTCTAAATAATAATATAAAATTTTCAGTATTTGTTTTATATTTTCCAAAATTTATTTTAAAAATAGGTGCTCCATTAAAAGGTGGAAACATTTCCTTTTAGAATAATATAGGATTTTATGCTTAAAATGGGATTAAATATTATGTTAAAAAAATAAAAAATAATAGAAACTATTAAGTTATTGTAAAATATATAAAATATATATTTCAAAACAATCTTTCACTAATAGTGATTAATTATATTTATTATGATAAAATTTCATTGCAGGCGTAAAAATAGTTTTTATATCAAAACACATTGTTTTTGTTCAATTGGTTTTTTATTTTCATTTATAATTGATTTATAAAAATTAATTCATTTGATAAAATAATACACTATATTTTCATAATTTTGTTATATCATTAACTATAACTATTCCAATGTCTAGTTGAAAAAAATCATGATTAATAGTATAATGTAATGATTTGATTGAGAATGATGTTATATGTAAGGTAATCTATTACTATCATCATCAAAGTTAATTTTTCATTATGAAGAAAAGGAACCGAACAAAAAAACAGACATGCAATCATGCGAAAGAAGAATCCTATGGAGGTCCGAAGTAATGCAGACCAAGGGCATCCCCTCTGATCAAATTGACCCCTTTTGGCTTCAAGGTTGAAAGGTTGTGCAAACAAATCGGGTCAGGACCAAGGACCTTCATAGAATCAATGTAATCTATTACTAAAATTTATTTTATTTAAGAGTATACAACCCCTAAAATAATGAGGTGTTACATTCTCCCCTCCATAAAAATTTATTCCTTCCAATTTAAAATTTCATTTCCAAAATCAATGGTTGATACATTAAAATACCATTTTGAAACACCCACATAATAAACAGGGTAAAAAACACCTCTTAATAAAATGGAAAAGGTAAATGTGAAGGTTAAAAACTAGTATTTATTATGAGATAACATTAGTGTGATGTGATAAAAGAGACATGAAAGATAAATATATCCATAATGATTTGATAAAGAATGATATAAGACAAGTTCATTATAATGTTAAAAAAAATCCTAAATCTATGATAGGTTAATGTGGCCATTGATTTATCAGAATGAAATCTAATTGGAATTTGTTTTTTCCAATATCCTTTTCCATGATTTGAGGAATATATTTACTATAAATATCATCACTTGAGATAATAAAATTCCTTTATTATCCCCATATCCCAGGTATAATCTCATCATTTTTTTTATAATTCAGAATATATCAACTATATTTTTTAAACCATGATATGGATATTGTAGAATAATATTTATTCATGAAGAACATTTATCAAAACATACAAAAGTCCTTTATTTATCCTTTATATATTTATCAAAGAAAAAATGGTTAGAACATGATATACAATATGATTAACTATACATTAATTTCAAACAAAAATATCCAATGTTCAAATTAATCAACTCTATAAGTAGTTAATTTAAAACTCTTCAAAATAAGTCTGTCCAAATTCAAAGACAAAAAATTTAGATGTAAGGTTAAAAAATATCCTAAATCGACGTAACATTATATTCTCCAAACAATGTTTTGTTTATATTATTATTACATACATAGTATATGAGTAACTTTATCACCAAAAACCATAATTAAAAGTATCATGATTCCAAAAATAATATCTCAGGTTATTGAATATATTCTGTAAATCCAAACATCTATAAATACAATAAAAGGTAACACAAACCACCAAATCACTAACCAATTCATGGTCACCAATAATATCCGATAAACATTTCTTTATCATTATTCTCTTAACATAAATCACATATTAATGTTATCTTCCGCAAATCATGTGTCTTCCAAAAGAAAACTTGGTAAAATAAAAACCTCTCTTGGTTACTGGTACTATTCATCCCAAACCTCCAAATACCTGAGAATAAGTATTGTTGTACAATCCATATATATCTCATGATTATTATAAATAGAATTTAATTAATTAAATAACTATTATATATAATTATTTATTCCAATCAATATCACTTTAATCATTATTTTCTTCTGTTATAATATGATATTCATGACTAAGATATCGTAGTTTCTCTTAATGTTTATTTTTTTGATGGTTGGGGAATTTATATGTGCAATGTCCCATTTCACAGAAGATATAACACTTAGTATAAATCTGTTCATTCTTCCATTTTAATTATTTTTCATCATACCCCTTTCTCCACACCTATTATACACTCCCAATAGTTTTAAACATTTATTAAGGTGATTATTTCTATATATATCGCATGTTGGAAAATAATTCATTCTCTTATTTACTTTATCTTTCTTTTTTCATATGTCCTCCTATTATCATGTATCCTTCAAAATCTATAATACTTATATAATTCATTCCCTATATTGTTAGTGTATGATGCAATATCACCATATGATGAAATAATTTGGGATACTAGTTTCTTTGACATATTTTATTAATCCCACAGAAAATGCAATCATTAATAATCTTCAAATAAAATACATTGGTCATGTTTACATTCTATTTTATAGGTAATATTTCTAAATGATCATATAAAATTTATTAGATCATATTTTATAATACCAAAAAATACTGAAATACTTACATAATTTGAAAAAACTTTTGTGTTTATAATCTCATAATCATAATCATTGTTTCTTTAGGATGTTATTATGTACATATAATCAAATTATATCATAAGGTTATGTTTCATAATCAATGATTTCCTAAATCTAGTTCCAATGGTTTTGATTAAAATTCCCCTAATACAAAATGTAACTACCCCAATCCTAGTATCCCAGAGCCAGTGCCTTACATTATTACATTGGAATAGATATAAGATTAAAATACCATGGGACAAAATAATATAATAATTTTGGAAGACTAGATTACAAACATGATATAATAATTACATTGTGTATAGAAAATAAACATAATAAATTAAAAATGTAATAAACTGAATCCTAGAAAACTCATTCAGAGATATCTTCTTCATAATATAGGTAATGAAAAAAACAAGGGTGATATCATATACTTAGTAAGAGTTAAATAAAGTGTAATAAATAATGGATCAATCATCACAATAAATATGTAAAGGAAAATGACTAGGAACACATTCCATTTTACCAATCATATGTGTAACACCCCAAGATTTCATAGTGTGTTATTTCTTCAAAATAATACAATAACTTGCACTACACGCAACACTGAGTTCAATCACACCATGACTTACAAAAAAAGCCATTCAAAAGAGGTTATGAATAGTATTATCTAAATTTTAAACTTTATATAATCCTTATAATTTTTGAATCCATATTATGAGTTTCTTAGATATAATGCAAGAACAAATTCATTTTCAGTATTGCACTTTTATCAACTTCTAATAGTGAAACCTTTTTAAATACATTATTTTAAACTTTTTGACTAAATGGGGAGATCAAAAATTTAAAATGAAACACCCCAAGCTTCCACGGTACGTTTCCCTTCGAATAATGCGATAGCGTGTGTTGTACGCAACCTCGAGTTCTAACACACACCACAACTAATTAAACTAGCCGTTGTGAATAGTAATACCTACTTTTTAAATTATATATATTTTATATTTCAAAATGGACTTCATTTTTGGATTCAGAAGATCTAATTTAGCCTAAGGTGAAATTTTGGTACTTTTCGGATAACTTTCATATTTTGATGAATAGTGAAAATTACTAAATTTTAATTAAAAACAACTTTTTTAATCAGAATAATTAATAGTGATAAATTATGAATTTGAGTGGTTTTAAATTATATTTAGAATATATTTTTACCATTTAATATAATTTTGGTCATTGGACATAATTTTACAATTAAACCGAACATAAACAAGTGTCAATCTTTTGATAGTTATTACCTCTTAAAAACACGTTTTTTGTTTTGACAGCGGGAATTAATTTTAAATTAATTTCTACCACTTCTGTGTTTTGAATTTAAGAAAATGGATTCCATATTTGGAATCAGGATGTCCAAATTATGTAAATAGGTATCTTTTATTTTTACACATTTTGAATAATTACTGCGGTAAATATTTTATTTACCATGGTTAAAGGGTAAATCCGGTAAATAAGGGTTAAAAAAATAATATTATAATAATACTAAATTACCTTAAAACGTGTCTTAACCCTATTGGTTCATAAATGGTCGACCATGGGCATCTTTGGGTCTGTTTTGGGACCCCATGGATCCACTTGTAAGTGATAATGACACATTATATTAATAAAGTTAAAATAAAAATAAAAATGGCATAAGCTTACATCTTTTAGAAGAACAATTTTTACATAGGGTTATACAGGTTGGATTTTCGATTATAAATATTCATTAGAAAGATAAAAATATTTCCTACATAATGATATTTTATTTATAAATTTTAGACATCAAATAATTTAAATTATTAATGACACAATAATGATGGAATGTTTACCTCATTAATAAATCATTTAAATAAATAAGAGTATAATGATTAAAATATTATCTAAAACCTGTCCAATTCTTATTGGTTGATGTTATATAGACTATGAGTCATCTTATCTTCGACCTCAATGATTTTTGGACCATTATAAACCTAATACAAATATATTATAAAGTAATACTTTCACACTTTCCTAAAGAGCCCCTCCTCTCCCTTATAAAAGGAGACCACTTCTACTCATTCCTCACACCTCTCAAGCCACTTGGCTCGTCCAAACTCTGACCAACTAAGCTCCCCACATCCCTCTCCTCCTCCTTGAAGCTTCCCCTTAGGCAGAAAGCATTTCAAGAAGTCCTTTGGTTCCAACCAAAGTGAGTTACCTAAATTAAAGGTAACATTTTCTCTTAAATTATTTTCAATTATTTTGCTTCTCCAACCCCCAAACTCTTTTTATTTCATTTCTTTTGTAACAACACCAGTATCCACAATATACTAGGATATTTTTATACGAAGGATTCAAACTACACATTCACACAACTCCATCTAATGGATGATGAACATAATGTTTCTGTGGATGGAAAACTAACACCTCACGAAACGACGATTGTTCAAATACATCTTACCGCCTCTCATGGTGGCCATTAGGATGGAACTGTAATTAAATATGATATTAATGATATATATTTTATATATAAGATTCTGTAATTCCATTTTATTTCATACAATTATTCGTTTCATGTTGTATATACATACGATAATTTCATTTGAGGAAGTGCGGACTACCGCCCCCTTAAAATGATATGACTCGTTCATACCACACATGGAACGTATAAAGGATGATGTTAATGAACTTAAGTAACATATATAGAATATTATATTTTACTGGAATAGTAATATACCTATGTATCATTTGGATTCGATTCTTTTAAAATAAAAATTAAATGGAAGTAGCATTCGTGCGTACGTACGGACTACCGTCTCCACGAACGCGATGAGATTCATTCTCCATCGTATCCATTCAAGTATAATTATCATTTGATGATTTAAAAATGATGTTTAAGGACTTGATACCATTCTGGATATGAATAATATACATCCCATTAATAACGAATATGGCTCACATAACAAAGAATATAAAGTAAAATGAACCCGTTAACACCTGAAATGACGATAATTCTAAGATATTATTAACAAATCAATATTAAAAGATCATATATGATATCATATTAAAGTAACTGATTCTTGTATTATTCAATAACAATTATTTCACCATTATACAGGAGGTAAACCTACCATCGACCAAGGAAAAAGTACAAAGTAAGGGATTCTCTTATCTCACTTTCAATTCCGTGAGATTTCCATTGTTCGCCACTAAATTATTGAAAGTGGTGTATTGTGTACTTCCATTTGATATATATTATCATGATTCACTTTATATTCATGTTATTCTGTAAATCATTTGGTGGTTATTAACTTTTGGCCATGCGACTCAGTTGATTAACGTGGTAAGGGGTTTCTTGTCTCACTTTTAATTCCGTGAGAATTCCATTGATCACCACTTAATTATTGCATGTGGTGTATGTGTACTACCCATGATTGTATTCATTGTGTAATATAATTTATTTTATGGGTATTTACATCATCATGGTATGATCTTTCTCTCATGGGTGTTTGTTTCTTAAGTTACCTAATCAATAAGGGAATTTGAGATTTCAATTTCCACTCATTTGGCTTTACGCATATTTCATTGATTATATTACCCCAAGATTATGTGTGGAATCACTATTCATTTGATTATGTCATAATTTCCACTCCCCTTCCTGTGGATATACTTTTGATACACATAATCACTCCATTGAAAATTCTCATGTCATTGATACGAATTTGATAAGAGTAATTTTAACTCTTTCACCATTTGTTGAGTTAAACATCCAATTCGTTGGTGTTGTTTTTACAGGAATATGTGTGAATATACTTTGATTGTTTTACACTGAATATCCAATCATATTTAGTGTAATTATATTTTTCACACATAATTATGTTGTTGATTTATCCTTAACCTAAGGATATGGCCTTTATGAGAGATTTCATCTCAACTTACAATCCATTGAGACTTCTTTGTTGATATACACCAAATCACTTTTATGTGGTGTATATAATGTACTTTGACATAATATATCATGAGTTCCCTTTATTCTCATGATATTACAATGTTTTTATTACCTCAATTATTTTCATTCAAGTGTCTCTCTTTTGGTTAGAATCTCTAACTGAAATACCATTTTTAAATGTTTTAAAGACTTATTCATCTAAATCTTTCTTATTAATGTCCATGTTTTAAAAATGGGTTTAAGGATTTATTTATATGGACATTAAAGTTTAGAAATTAAAAATCCTTTTAAAAGGTTTCAAAGTGGTATGGGACACTTTGATTCAAAAATCTATTTTTAAATGGTTTCTTGACAAATAGTGTGACTTTTAAATGTTTTCAAGAAAAGGGGGATATTTCTCTCAAATAGTTTTGATGATTATTTTCATCTATGTCAACATCCTTCATTATTCATGATTGAGGTTAATGTGATACAATACAATCTTCCATATTGTATCAAATGAGTTATATTTGACTGTGGATGTTCTATTTTTATACCATTCATGGATTGTGGTTAAAGTATTGACATTTCGTATGCTAGTTTTAAATACGAATGTTTATTTTATGCTTAAACCTATTCATATGAGGAATGCATTGGACTTAATAAGTGACGGGTGGAGCCCGCTATATCTCCTCGATGCATCGGTAGGTCTCATGAGACAAACTAGTGTCTTGGCACAAGGCCTTGGCAAAATCTTATTTGTAGTCTTGGCACGAGGCCTTGGCTATGTGGTTATGATAGTCTGGCATTATGCATTCCATCATTATGAAAGTGGTTATTGATATTTCATGTGATCATTCGACTAGTAGAATATCCATGTGAGTAAGTAAATGGCATTATTTCATTTTACATTTGTCATTTTATGCTGAAGTTCAAGTTTCAAAGGCTTTTGTTTTAGTTATAAATTGCCTTAAGTGTTTATGCTTATTTATGAAAGCTTCTGCTATAATGTTATCCTTACTGAGCATCCGAGCTCACCCCTTTCAATGTTTTTTTTTTCAGGATTATGAAGAAGTAATTTATGAATGACCTGCAGGGATAGTATGAGGGGATATGAAGACAAGATGTTTTTTTTATGATGTAATGTAAAAATTTATGGATGTATCTAGTTATTCCAAGGCTACTAAACTAATCGGTCTTTCAAGACTTGATCTTTCTCATGATCATTCCAATGTTATGTAATAATGCACCGACTCTGGGTAACTAGGGTCGGGGCGTTACAGTTGGTATCAGAGGAAGTTTAGTACAAACCTTGGTAGCTAGATTTAGATAAACTCTGATTAGAGCACGTAGACCTAAGATGAACTTTGAGGATTAGTATAAAAGAACTTCCTAGAATTTTGGTATTGTAAAGATTTTGTGAGTTTTCCGAGCAATACATCCCTGTCTGGATACGAGCAGGTAGAGGCGGCTCTGGCACAGATGTACCTAGGGGTAAAACCCGAAAACACCGCTTTGAGCTAGACTCAAACGGGAACTGGTGCACGACAACGGGCCTTGCTGCACTCTTGGTTACGACACTCCCGGGGGATATGCTTAGGATAATTTACATTTTCTTTACAAACCGATTTAAGTAATATATACATAAGATGAGAGTAAATGACCTTGGTTAATCCTAATATGTTTCAAATTGAGAATATGGTGACATTTTAATCTCTAAATGATTTTACGACTACTATTACTCACACAATGCTTTCTGGTTTTAGTCAATGGCTGGATTCGAAGGAAGTCATAGTGACTTTGAGAATGATGTACAAGGTGGGAACGGTGGTGGAAATGACCAACAAAATGGAATGTTGATAGGCGTAAAAGATATCGTCTTTATGCCAAATCAGTTTTCCAAAAATATGATCAACAACATATATATTAACCAACTCCCAGACTCAACAAGGAAGAGAAAGGTGATAAATGATAAGATCTCCAGCAATGGAGACCATGGAGAAAAGAAACCTCAATTTTCATCATGCAGGAATTGTGGAAAGAGACACCCAGGAAAGTGTCTCAATGGGACAACGAAATGTTTTACGTGCGGGAAGAAAGGACATAAAGTGAAGAATTGCCGAAGAAAAATGAAGAGTACTATGAAAGAAAATAAAAATGGTCCCAAGAGTCCATTTACAGTCATTTTCCGTAAATGTAGGGGACCTGGCCATTACCCGAGTGAATGTCCTATTTTATAGGATATTTTCTTGCTCAAAGAAGAAGCTATGTGGAAATAAATGGTTGGAGAAAAATTTAAAAAGTATTAGCACTCCTTGTTGATGGGTTTACTTTGGAATAATTTTCTCTTGTATTTGTAACCCCTCAGTTTGCCATGTGAGAATGATATTTGAGGAATAATTGTCTCTTCTCTTGTGGATATAGGTATAAATAACCATTTGGTTTTATATGATCATTGGGGTTTGAGAAAATGATAAGTTATTATAATTTGGGATGAAAATTCAAAGTATGATATAACATTTGTGGTTAAATTATGTTATTTTGAAAAATTTATCTCATTTTGGTAATATTATAGAATATAGTTTTTGAAAAAGGACAACACGTAGACCGTGTGACAACCCGTCGCGTCGGACAAAGCTGTAGGAATCGAACCCACAACCAAAGTGCGATTGGGATTTATCGCCTACCACTGGACTACGTGATGTCCCTAGTTAATATGACTTTTTTTTGTTGTTAAATGATTTTATTGATCAATAATAAGATGATTTGGGTTCTTATTTCTTATCAAATGAATACCCTTGGTATAGGAAAATGATTTGGTGATTAAGTGATAAATGTTATTTTGGAAGATGTTCGTTTTGTTAGGAACACTATATGCCCAAGGAAAATAGAATACAATGAGGTTTCATTTGTAGAGTAATGGTGGATTTTTATCTACATTTTTATTGTTGATTTATAGTGATTTGGGTTATTTATGGAAATGATTAACCTATAACAGAGAATATGTGATGATGTTAATTACTTTTAAGTATGTGACTTTAAGAGTATTTGATGTCATTTGGAGATACAATGTAACATGGGAGACTACATAATCAAATTCTTCTATGTTTTGGGTTTCAATATTAGTTTGGATTATATTAAAGGATTTTAAGGAAAATTGGTTATTGAATGGTATCTATTTAACTTTGGGGTATTGTTGGTTTAATTTTAGAAATTAAGATTAGTGCATATTTATCTCAATGAATATCCTTTTGGGGGATCATTAGATCATTCACTAACCATTTTGGTTTTGATTAATCTTCAAAGACAATGTAAATATATGGTTTATCCTGCATGGATCATGTGATTCTATAGAAGTTTATTCTAGATCTTCCAGTGTGACCAAGTCTTCTTGAATACTCATCGTTTAAAAAAAATTGAGTTAGTGGTGGAAATTTATTAAAGAATGAAAATATACTTAAAATTTAAGTATATCTCATAATGTTCTTAGTCAATATCATAAATGAATTCCTCTTCCTTATGTAATGTAACTTTAAAAAAAATGTTGTCCTAGATGGTACCTTAAATCATCACTAATTTATGGCTTTGGGATTGTTGGCCTTTTCATAGCCATGTTCTCTACCACTCTCCATCAGATAATTGATGGTTAGATTTATCCTCCATATCCATATTATCCTACATGGAACCCTAGTATGTGTTATTTTCGGTAATCTTCATACATTCCACTCTTTATTTTAAATAGAGGCCTCATTAATTCATTTTTCGATGTGGGATTTCAACTAAGATATTTTGAAATGTCAAAAATGTGTGATCCCAATACCCTATATTTTGTTGAACCGATGGTACTTCAAATCATCATAGATTTATGAGTTTAAGGACCTCAATTTTATACTTGTTTGTGATTGATGACCTCAACCACTACCTATAAATACTTACGTTTTTCCTCCAATTATATGTCTCTAATTGCCACCAATGTTCTCCTAATCGAGATCATAATTTGGTGGTGACCCTTTCATTTCTCTTTTCCTTATATTAAGACTAAATTTTAGTAAACCAATTTCCGATGTGGGTTTTCCCACAAATATATAATCTATTTTCAACCTTTTATTTTCGAAGAACAATTTCAAATTGCGAGGACGCAATTTATTGAAGGAGGGGAGAATGTAACACCCCAAGATTTCATAGTGTGTTATTTCTTCAAAATAATTCAATAACTTGCACTACACGAAACACTGAGTTCAATCACACCATGACTTACAAAAAAAAAAGCCATTCAAAAGAGGTTATGAATAGTATTATCTAAATTTTAAACTTTATATAATCCTTATAATTTTAGAATCCATATTATGAGTTTCTTACATATAATGCAAGAACAAATTCATTTTCAGTATTGCACTTTTATCAACTTCTAATATTGAAACCTTTTTAAATACATTATTTTAAACTTTTTGACTAAATGGGGACATCAAAAATTTAAAATGAAACACCCCAAGCTTCCACGGTACGTTTCCCTTCGAATAATGCGATAGCGTGTGTTGTACGCAACCTCGAGTTCTAACACACACCACAACTAATTAAACTAGCCATTGTGAATAGTAATACCTACTTTTTAAATTATATATATTTTATATTTCAAAATGGACTTCATTTTTGGATTCGGAATATATAATTTAGCCTAAGGTGAAATTTTGGTACTTTTCGGATAACTTTCATATTTTGATGAATAGTGAAAATTACTAAATTTTAATTAAAAACAACTTTTTTAATCAGAATAATTAATAGTGATAAATTATGAATTTGAGTGGTTTTAAAGTATATTTAGAATATATTTTTACCATTTAATATAATGTTGGTCATTGGACATAATTTTACAATTAAACCGAACATAAACAAGTGTCAATCTTTTGATTGTTATTACCTCTTAAAAACACACTTTTTGTTTTGACAGCGGGAATTAATTTTAAATTAATTTCTGCCACTTCTGTGTTCTGAATTTAGGAAAATGGATTCCATATTTGGAATCAGGATGTCCAAATTATGTAAATAGGTAACTTTTATTTTTACACATTTTGAATAATTACTGCGGTAAATATTTTATTTACCATGGTTAAAGGGTAAATCCGGTAAATAAGGGTTAAAAAATTAATATTATAATAATACTAAATTACCCTAAAATGTGTCTTAACCCTATTGGTTGATACATGGTAGACCATGGGCATCTTTGGGTCCGTTTTGGGACCCCATGGATCCACTTGTAAGTGATAATGACACATTATATTTATAAAGTAAAAATAAAAATAAAAATGGCATAAGCTTACATCTTTTAGAAGAACAATTTTTACATAGGGTTATACATGTTGGATTTTCGATTATAAATATTCATTAGAAAGATAAAAAGAGTTCCCACATAATGATATTTTATTTATAAATTTTAGACATCAAATAATATAAATTATTAATGACACAATAATGATGCAATGTTTACCTCATTAATAAATCATTTAAATAAATAAGATTATAATGATTAAAATATTATCTAAAACCTGTCCAATTCTTATTGGTTGATGTTATTTAGAATATGAGTCATCTTATCTTCGACCTCAATGATTTTTGGACCATTATAAACCGAATACAAATATATTTTAAAGTAATACTTTCACACTTTCCTAAAGAGCCCCTCCTCTCCCTTATAAAAGGAGACCACTTCTACTCATTCCTCACACCTCTCAAGCCACTTGGCTCGTCCAAACTCTGCCCAACTAAGCTCCCCACATCCCTCTCCTCCTCCTTGAAGCTTCCCCTTAGGCAGAAAGCATTTCAAGAAGTCCTTTGGTTCCAACCAATGTGAGTTACCTAAATTAAAGGTAACATTTTCTCTTAAATTATTTTCAATTATTTTGCTTCTCCAACCCCCAAACTCTTTTTATATCCTTTCTTTTGTAACAACACCAGTATCCACAATATACTAGGATGTTGTTATAAGAAGGATTCAAACTACACATTCACACAACTCCATCTAATGGATGATGAACATAATGTTTCTGTGGATGGCAAACTAACGCCTCACGAAACGATGATTGTTCAAATACATCTTACCGCCTCTCATGGTGGCCATTAGGATGGCACTATAATTAAATATGATATTAATAATATATATTTTTTATATAAGCTTCTGTAATTCCATTTTATTTCATACAATTATTCGTTTCATGTTGTATATACATACGATAATTTCATTTGAGGAAGTGCGGACTACCGCCCCCTTAAAATGATATGACTCGTTCATACCACACATGGAACGTATAAAGGATGGTGTTAATGAACTTAAGTAACATATATAGAATATTATATTTTACCGGAATAGTAATATACCTATGTATCATTTGGATTCGATTCTTTTAAAATAAAAATTAAATGGAAGTAGCATTCGTGCGTACGTACGGACTACCGTCTCCACGAACGCGATGAGATTCATTCTCCATCGTATCCATTCAAGTATAATTATCATTTGATGATTTAAAAATGATGTTTAAGGACTTGATACCATTCTGGATATGAATAATATACATCCCATTAATAACGAATATGGCTCACATAACAAAGAATATAAAGTAAAATGAACCCGTTAACACCTGAAATGACGATAATTCTAAGATATTATTAACAAATCAATATTAAAAGATCATATATGATATCATATTAAAGTAACTGATTCTTGTATTATTCAATAACAATTATTTCACCATTATACAGGAGGTAAACCTACCATCGACCAAGGAAAAAGTACAAAGTAAGGGATTCTCTTATCTCACTTTCAATTCCGTGAGATTTCCATTGTTCGCTACTAAATTATTGAAAGTGGTGTATTGTGTACTTCCATTTGATATATATTATCATGATTCACTTTATATTCATGTTATTCTGTAAATAATTTGGTGGTTATTAACTTTTGGCCATGCGACTCAGTTGATTAACGTGGTAAGGGGTTTCTTGTCTCACTTTTAATTCCGTGAGAATTCCATTGATCACCACTTAATTATTGCATGTGGTGTATGTGTACTACCCATGATTGTATTCATTGTGTAATATACTTTATTTTATGGGTATTTACATCATCATGGTATGATCTTTCTCTCATGGGTGTTTGTTTCTTAAGTTACCTAATCAATAAGGGAATTTGAGATTTCAATTTCCACTCATTTGGCTTTACGCATATTTCATTGATTATATTACCCCAAGATTATGTGTGGAATCACTATTCATTTGATTATGTCATAATTTCCACTCCCCTTCCTGTGGATATAATTTTGATACACATAATCACTCCATTGAAAATTCTCAAGTCATTGACATGAATTTGATAAGAGTAATTTTAACTCTTTCACCATTTGTTGAGTTAAACATCCAATTCGTTGGTGTTGTTTTTACAGGAATATGTGTGAATATACTTTGATTGTTTTACACTGAATGTCCAATCATATTTAGTGTAATTATATTTTTCACACATAATTATGTTGTTGATTTATCCTTAACCTAAGGATATGGCCTTTATGAGAGATTTCATCTCAACTTACAATCCATTGAGACTTCTTTATTGATATACACCAAATCACTTTTATGTGGTGTATATAATGTACTTTGACATAGCATATCATGAGTTCCCTTTATTCTCATGATATTACAATGTTTTTATTACCTCAATTATTTTCATTCAAGTGTCTCTCTTTTGGTTAGAATCTCTAACTGAAATACCATTTTTAAATGTTTTAAAGACTTATTCATCTAAATCTTTCTCATTAATGTCCATGTTTTAAAAATGGTTTTAAGGATTTATTTATATGGACATTAATGTTTAGAAATTAAAAATCCTTTTAAAAGGTTTCAAAGTGGTATGGGACACTTTGATTCAAAAATCTATTTTTAAATGGTTTCTTGACAAATAGTGTGACTTTTAAATGTTTTCAAGAAAAGGGGGATATTTCTCTCAAATAGTTTTGAAGATTATTTTCATCTATGTCAACATCCTTCATTATTCATGATTGAGGTTAATGTGATACAATACAATCTTCCATATTGTATCAAATGAGTTATATTTGACTGTGGATGTTCTATTTTTATACCATTCATGGTTTGTGGTTAAAGTATTGACATTTCGTATGCTCGTTTTAAATACGAATGTTTATTTTATGCTTAAACCTATTCATATGAGGAATGCATTGGACTTAATAAGTGACGGGTGGAGCCCGCTA
This sequence comes from Viscum album, assembly GCA_963277665.1. Taxonomy (NCBI): domain Eukaryota; kingdom Viridiplantae; phylum Streptophyta; class Magnoliopsida; order Santalales; family Viscaceae; genus Viscum; species Viscum album. The sequence continues at coordinate 169,120,631 of OY728150.1, read as the reverse complement.
TAGCTCCTCGATGCATCGGTTGGTCTCATGAGACAAACTAGTGTCTTGGCACAAGGCCTTGGAAAAATCTTATTTGTAGTCTTGGCACGAGGCCTTGGCTATGTGGTTATGATAGTCTGGCATTATGCATTCCATCATAATGAAAGTGGTTATTGATATTGCATGTGATCATTCGACTAGTAGAATATCCATGTGAGTAAGTAAATGGCATTATTTCATTTTACCTTTGCCATTTTATGCTGAAGTTCAAGTTTCAAAGGCTTTTGTTTTAGTTATAAATTGCCTTAAGTGTTTATGCTTATTTATGAAAGCTTCTGCTATAATGTTATCCTTACTGAGCATCCTAGCTCACCCCTTTCAATGTTTTTTTTACAGGATTATGAAGAAGTAATTTATGAATGACCTGCAGGGATAGTATGAGGGGATATGAAGACAAGATGTTTTTTTTATGATGTAATGTAAAAATTTATGGATGTATCTAGTTATTCCAAGGCTACTAAACTAATCGGTCTTTCAAGACTTGATCTTTCTCATGATCATTCCAATGTTATGTAATAATGCACCGACTCTGGGTAACTAGGGTCGGGGCGTTACAATATGAGAATTAAATGAATCCATATATTTTTTTTAGTGAAAATACTATGGATAATAATAATTGAATTATGAATATAGAAAATGATTATTCATTTGATGTCATGTATGTGGCACCTAAACCGCTACCGTAAAGACCATTGACCATATAGTATAATATATATGTAAAACCCCATTAAATTCTAGCGTAATTAATTCACCGCAAGAGAATACTGATGCATCATGTGATATTTATAAATGGCCCCCACCAATGTCATTCATTATATTAAATTCCTCATATATCAAATAATCGATTTAAATAATAAATAATTTTCATTATAATTAAATATCCATATTGAATAAAAGATACAAATTTATAAATACTACAAAAATTTATCAAATAACCCTAAAATTAAACACCCTATGTAAAAATGGATAAAAATTTAAGCTATAATCATATTCATTAAAAAATATTATGGATATTTAAAGGAATTTTAATTTATAATGTTTTTTATAATAATGTGACTGCATCAAGAAAAAGATAAAAATCACAAAATAAAGTGATATTGTAAAATAACATTTATCACTTGATATTTTTCAAATCAAATCTACATTGATGAAATAATTCATAGTGAAAAATAAAATTCAATTTGGAATTAATATATCATGACATTACATGTAAAATTCATTGTATATACACCATATAAATGTGAATTGGTGTATAATAAAAAAACCAGCCTATACAGAATGTAAATTGAGATGGAATATCATACCACATGTAATAAGTTGAATAATATAACCCATAAAAGCAATAATTATCAAATTAATCATTTAATACATTGAATATAATGAGTCTCATGATATTGTATATCAATGGGATTTATGAATTTACCACACATATGAAACATCTTCTGAATAAGACATATATCTCAGGGAAAAAAGTGAGATGAGAAAACTGTTAACACACAATTACCTTTAGAGATGTGTACTATAAAAACATCTATAATAGATTAAAATATCTTTTAAACTAATTATAGAACAAAATAAAAATTTATAATAACTTATATTACCCGTTTATAATATCTTATTACCCATTAATTAATAAAATTTCATTATTTTTATGGTTTCAAGTGTATTCGTTTTGATAGTTTTGTGACACACTTGTGCAGAAAATGTTATTTACGTCGGTTATATTTCAGTTTTACATCGGTTTTTAGCCGAAGTTAATACAGAAGTCATTATAAATATCATTTTTTACATTGGTTATTTAAAAAACGACATAAAAAACTTTACATAGTGGTGTTTATCACAACGTTTAATTAAAAACCAACGTACAAAAACTAGGGGTTTTATAACGTCAGTTATTATATAACCGCCATGATAACCCGGGTGGGGGGGGGTGTGATCACATCAGTTATATAATAACTGACATGATAATCTCGTGAGGGTGATGTTTATCACGTCGGTTATTAAATAAGCAATGTGATAAACCCCTGGAAAATGTATTATTATGTCGATTATATAATAACTGATGTGCTAAACAAATATTGGGGGGGCGGGGTTTATCATGTCGGTTATTTAATAACCGACCTGATAAGCCATTTCCTAGGCCTTTTATCAGGTATGTTATTAAATAACCGACGTGATAAACCATTCCATTGGTGTTTATCACGTCGGTTATTCAATAAACCAACTTGATAAACCCTCCCGATTCCTTTATCACGTCGGTTAAAAAATTACCGATATGGAAGACAATTTTTTTTAAAAAATCGAATGCAGTCCTCTGATCTACCCAAAAACAACCGGAAACCAAATCAATAATTCATACCACAAAAACAAGAGTAGATCAAAACAAGAACAAAAGTAAAATTAATAATTTACATTGATAACATTTAAAACTTACCCCACTAGACATCCCTCCCACCACCCCCAGAAAAGCACACACTTGCCCCACTTGATAGCCCCCACCACACCCCTGGACTGCCCCCCGACCCCGTGGACAACCCCAAACACCCCGGGAAAACCCGCCCACCCTCATGAATAGCACCCCCTCACCCCACGTGACGGCCCTCACCACACCCCAAGACTGCCCATTGAACCCCTAGACAACCCCAAACACCCCGGGACAACCCCCAACCCCTATGTATACCCCCCACACCCTAGAAAGCCCTCCCCCACCCCACTGGAAAACCCCCACCATACCCCCAGACTGGCCCCCGACCCCCTGGATAGCCATAAACACCCCTGGACAACCCCCAACCCTCATGTATACCCCCATCACCTGGACATCACTCCCACACCCCTAGACAACACTCCCACACCCCTGAAATAGACCAAAAAGTTACCAAAAACAAACCAGAACCCACTCATCCCACTAGACAGCCCCCACCACACCCCTGGACTTCCCCCCCATCCACATGGAATCCCTGGACCCCCCACTGGACAGCCCCCCCCCCCCACCCTAGAAACCCCCCTAACCCCACAGGACACCCCTACACCCCTGGAAACCCCCTAGACAGCCTCCCACTCCCCTGGGCAGCCCTTCCACCCTCCTAGAAATGCTCCCACCCCATGGACTGCCCTCCCCCCACTCTCATGGACACCCATGACCCCCCCCCCCACCCCACTGAACAGCCCTCCCAAACCCCGGGACACCCCCACCCCACTGAACACACCATACACCCTTGGAACCCCTCCACCCAGACCAGAATCCAAACTAGAAAAACCATCATAAGTAGAAAAAAATAAGAAGTAGATAAAAATTAAATATTCACATATATAACATTCAAAACATACACTTTCATCTTAAAAAAAACTAAATCCAACCAAAAATTCTACCAAATACACAATTATAATGACAATATTCAAAATTACATTTTACATTACAATTAACTAAATTCAATCAAACCTATAAAATAATTTGACAAATACACTTGTAATTGTTTGATGTCTTCAGCAGTATAGGGTTGAGGGTCATCAAAAAGCTAAAAATGAAAAGGATTGTAGTTAACATGTATAATGAATAAATCAAATTGAAATATTATGGCAATGTTTATGAGAAATTCTTACCAGGTCAAAATTCACAACTATCCCAGTTGTTATTATTTCATACATAAATCTTAACATATAATATCTGCATTCAACGACACCTTGTTGTTCATGAAAATTCTGTTTGAATGAGTGTAAATTCAATAAATTATTTTTATGTAATAAATCAAAAATTTCAAATTATAAATGAATATTTACCTTCACATTTACATATTTGATCTTTGAACTCCTTTTCTTTTTTTTCGAAAGTAGGCCCACGCCCTATTAGAAATTAATACGAATGGGGTTAATTAAAAATTCATTATAATATATAAAACTATTGGGAAATTGAAACATAATTTTCCAATATATTCTTAATACTTTCCCGCACATCATCATGGACAGTGCATATCCAATAAAGTGTTTTCTCCCATTGGAAAAAAAACCCTTAACATCCAATGATCACTGATAAAAAAGAATTTAAGGTTAGTGTTTTTTTATGTTAAAAGATAATGAACTCTTTGATAGAGATGTGTTTCATACCTCTCACAAAAAGGCATCATCCAACATTGTGTGACTATATTCTTTTCAAGTCATTCAACAATATAAATCATTCTTTGTTCCTTATCCAGTGCACATGCTTCAGGGGAAATCAATTGTCGGTCCATGAATCTATATACATCTGTCAACTCATTCATCTCAAAAATTTTATAAACATAACTAATAAAAAATAGACATAAGTATACATTTTAAATAAATATAACACAGGTAAAAGCTGTTAAGACTTACATGGAAAAAATATTCACCACGTTAATGCCCAACTTATCTCTAGTAACAATCTCCATGATATCATTTTTCATAACCCCCCCAGTTATTTCACATCCACAAACATGAGCTTCCATTGGAAACTCATATTGACCTTCCAACAAATTTGAATATATTGTAAATATTTCAAGACTAGTTGAATCTGTATCAGATGTCATGTCCATTTGTCTTTGTTGTTGTTTATACAATATTTCTTTACCTTGGAAGTATTCCTGTAAAAATAAATATAAAAACATATTAGTTTTTAAATGATAAAACAACTTTAATTAAAAAATAATATAAAAGATATAACATTCATACCTCTATGGAAATTAGTCGAAGAAGTTTGGATGGCCAAATTAAAAAATGGCTGATACTATGACCAACTGTCGTCACCTCATCTGTAGGTAATGGTTCTTAAGCTGATCTATCTATAATATCATGTACAGTGACCCTCATATTATCTACCTCTAATTTTTTATGATGAACTATATCTCTTATACAATATACCAACCCATATAAAACTATATGATGTTGAGGATCACTAGTATACCACTCTCAATAAGTGAAAAGCTGTGATAGGGGAGTATGATAAAAAATGGGGTATGCAGGCTGGGGTGGAGAGGTGGGAGAAACTGGCGGAGGTGGAGGATAAATAATGGGGTCTGCAGGGGGTGGAAGAGTGGGAGCTGCAGTCTGAAATTGTATTTGCATGTCTTCAGACATACACTATACTGACGCTCTAATATTTTCCTCCATCTTCGCATTAATATTATGAACTTCAGCCTCCAAGGATTCTATTTTTTTATAAACCCCCTCAATGTTATAATTTGAGGAATGTGGACAAACATTTCTTACCGATACACCTGCCAGATATCCTCTTACACGACCAGGATGTTCGGGCATTCCCAATGCTACAGATAAAATATCTTGCCTCCCAGTAGCTGTGAACAATACTCCTCAAAAGAGTCTTGTATTAATTAATTGAACATTTCTGTAATGATTGAAATTATATGATGAAAATAGTTAACTTAAATAAATAAAATAGATATATTAAAATACTCTCATCTATGATTATCGATTCATTTGAAAGATATTTCCCTTTTTTACCCATCCGAGCTCTCTTAAATTTTTCATGTCTAGATGGAGGGGATAGAGTGGCCACCTCTCCAGAGCTTGAAGACTCAGCTCTTTTTTGTTGAAATTTTTCCACCATAATTTGTTCATCCAAAAATGCATACCCTCCCCAAGATAAACTATGAGGGTATACATTTTTAGATTAGATCTCTTGATGATGTTTTTTTGATTTCTGTATATTAATAATAATAAATCAATAAAAAAACATTAATAATATCATTTATATATGAAATCTTATAAAAGATTACCTTGACCTTAGAAAAAATGGCTCTTTTCTTCTACTTTCAAAAAACTCTCTCCATGTGTCTTCATCTATAAAAGGATATATACAACATGGATTATCATGACTCGTATGACCATAAATGAAATCAGATGAGAGGGTTGAATTGAAATCCCTCCATCTCCTGGTAGCCAACGATAAGCATTTCTTCCTGTCTCCTCCTGTGTCAGGAATATCAAATGTCATCTGATAAATAAGTGGTTAATCATATTATATAAACTAGAAAAATTTAACGAATAGTCAAACAATAGAAAAAGATCTTACCAAAATCGTCTCCCACAACTGAGAGATAATCGCTTTATCCACACTTCTCTAATCATCATACAGAATTCTTGCTTTGCTCTTAGCCTGAGTTGTTACAAAACTCATAAAATATTTTTCATTTGGACCTCTAGGAATATCATCATCATAAAACTCAATGAGTATCCTCTGATCCTGCATACGAGCAAGTTCTATTTTTGGTAAACGTGTGCACCCACGTTTACTAACCTTGGAACTCTTTGTTATAGTAGGAGAACATGAGGAAGATTGGGGAACATCAGGAGGAGCATCTAAATGTTAGTCCCCAGAGGTATGACCAATATGCTCATCTCCAGAATCTTGTGGTTGATCAACTGAATGATCTATCATTATCCTTCAAATCAAAAGAAAACAAACATTAGTTAAAAAATATTCAAATTCAAATATTTTAATACTACTATAATCAGAAAATAGAAAAGTGTAATAAGATATATAATAATAAACATTGTTAGTATAGTAAGCATGTTAAACAATAGTAAAGATGGTCAAGATGGTCACAATGCTAAACATGGTAAACATGGTAAACATGGTAAAAATGGTAAATTAATTGTCACTGAAAAAAAATAATAGATATATAAATCATGTAATTGTAAACACGATAAAGTAAACTAAACGAACTTAAAAAAACAAAAACATATAATTATTTTGTTTTAATACATGCTTTAATAAAGAAAAAACTTATAATATCTAATATTTTATGTAAAAAATAAATGTAAACAAGAAATAAACATATGTTTCCTGTAATATTATGAATGTACAAATGGATTGTTTTCCCAAATTTCTTTCGTCGTGATCATTCCTTATGGCCCAAACAATGTCTTCAACATGCTCATCATTATGTTCTATTAATCATTCCATGGAAGTAGGGATCTCAAATAAATCAGCATCTTCATCAAGTTCATCCTCACCAACATATTGATTTTTCCCTTTTAAAACAATAGCCCACTACATATCTGGTTGATCTAATACATAGTAAATTTGTTTTGAATGTGTTTCCATTATAAATGAATCAGTTGTGTCTTCCAATCTATTTAGATTAACAAGTGTCATTCCCAATTCATCGTGTCTGACACTGATGTTACCAATAAGCCATTTATAGTTAAAAACAGGAACATTAATTTTAAAGTAATCAGCCTCCCATATGTCTTCAATCACTCCATAATATTCACTTTAGGTAGAAATTGGGTTTTTGTCCTTAGCACTCAAAAAATTAATAGATTCTACAAACACCAATACCCCATTATTCTGAACTGCACTTCTGTTGTCCTGAGATTTCATATGAAATTTATATCCATTAATGTCATAACCGGACCATGTTATCACATTTAAACATTGAACACCCTCTATCCATTTTAAAGTCTCTAATACATCTGATCTACCAAATAATGACTTTTTAAACCATCAAAATAAAGTTTTTTTTGCTCGTTCAAAATCCACATTTCTTTCTTCTTTGGATGACATTGTTTCAACTCATTAATATGCAGTGTGATATACGGTTGAGCATCAGCTATATAATTCAAGATGTATGATTTTAACTTCTTCATCTATTCTACTGAAAATGATTTGACTTTCGAGCCCCGAATCCCTTTTCCCTCATTATTAACTCATTCATTGCGAGATGGAGGAAAACCTATGTGTTGCACCGCAGCCAAGTAGCTTGTACAAAACTCTGCTACCTCCTCAGAAATATACTTTTCAATAATGGAGGATTCTGGTCGATATGGATTCTTAACATACCCATTTAATATTTTCATATAAATTTCAAAAGGATGCATCCAATGAAGTTATACAGGTCCACAAGGCATTATTTCACAAACTAGATGAGTCATTAAATGCACCATTATATCAAAACAAGTTATAGGAAAATATATTTCCAATTGACAATGTATAAAAATTGCATCCTTTTCCAAAATTTGCAAATCAAACACATCAATTTCCTTGTTACAAATTTAATTGAAAAAATAACACAACTTCATTATATTCTTTCTAACACTGATGGGCAATATTCCACGCAATGCAACTGGTAGAATTTGTTGCATAATGACGTGAAAATCATGTGATTTCATACCTAACAACATCAAGTCCTTCAATGAGACAAAATTTTTTACATTTCAAGAATAACCTTGATGTAATTTGATATCATGAAGACACTGACCAAAGCTAATTTTCTCCATCTTCGATAATGTATGACAAGCCGGGGGAAGAAAAGTTATTCTTCCTTTAGGAGTGAGAGCTAAATCCAAATGTATTCCCATTTATATTAGTTATAATATTGCAGTCAATTCATCTTTTGTCTTTGCTTTAATATATAACAATGTTCCAATAAAACAATCACAAGTTTTCTTCTCTAGGTGCATGGCATCAATATTATGTGTAACTTCATGATACCTCCAATATGGTTGCTCAAAAAATATTGACCTTTTCATCCAAATATGTCTATCATTAAACGATTTTTTTGTCTTTCCCAATGTCACATAAAGGTTTTTCTCCCTCTCAAAATAAATATCAGGGGATAAAGGTTTTGGAGCAGTATAAAAATCATGGGATCCATCGAATGCATTTTTTATTATTTTATAAGGGTGATCCATAGGCAAAAACATTCAATGACCCATGTACAATTTTTTCCTCCCATGGTGCAGTTGGCATGCATATGAGTAGGGGGAGCATGAGACTGATCTGAGGATTATGATGCTATTTAGGGATAGAGCGTTTATTATTTTTAGTGTTTTGGATACATGTTTTATACTGTACTATTGTGCTCCTATTTTGGATGTTTTAGTTCACTTTGAAAATTTATCATCATTTTGTATATGATATAACATTTGGAATTGTGTATTTATCAGTATTCTATAGTTTACTCCATATATTGATTTCATACTACTTCCTATACATCTTTGTTATTGAAACCACTCTGTTATAGTCTAGTACTGATGGAATAGAATCCGAATTGATAGGATTAGGCCCTCATTACTAGTCAAAATCCTTAGGGGATTCAGTAGATGCAATTGATGCCATGTTTCTAACTGGGATTTGGTAACTATTGAGTGGTATACAGGTCTAGTATGTTTCAATTCAACTAACATAAAATAAGGTCTGGTAATATAGTATTAATAAATTCCAAATAGAATGTATTTTTTAGTTTCAACAATTTACTTTTTCCATTAATTTATTTAAAATAAAATTTAATTGATATTAATTGAAATACTAAGTGTTTGTCCTTCTAGGATTATTACTCAGTGGAATTTGGTGAGTTTTCCTAAATTCCAATATTAGTATCTAGCAACACGTAGTGGAATATAAAATAAAGAAGTCAGTTATGCAATGTCGACAAGAACAACCAAACACTCCACGTGTAATATAATCCTTTTAACATGATATCTCATCACAAATGTTTCAAACTCATGTCATCAACCAATATTCATGAAATATATTTATATGAATTCATAAAATTAACCCTCCAACACACTATGACAATGTAAGTTAGTTTCACATTTCAATTCCAATTAATGAAAATAAATTTCATATTCCATAAATATTATTGTGATAAATCCTTCCTTGACATATTAATAAATAAAATATCCATCATGAGGCACCAAACAAGAAAAACATTTTAATGAATTTTTTATCACTATTTACAATAATAGATCTAATTAAACAACTCATAATATGTATTAATAATAAGAAAAAATTATATGGGTAATTTTATATATTCATAAATAAGAATATTCAATTAAACATAACATATGGAATTTATACAGATGTGTATGTCCATATAATCTAATATAATGAGGATAACTATGTGTGAACATCTTTAGATTATGTATCATCCTCTAATGGGTACTCACACAAAACAGTAAGAATCACCCATGTCCCCTAAGATGACATTGTACGACCATGCGCCATAAATTTTTTTAAAATCTTCATAGCATCTTGAAGTTCTCATCGACATGTGGAACTGTAATGAGTTTCAATGAGATCAACATTCTATGAAATTATAAAATTAATGTTATGAAGAATATAAAAATGTGATGAGAAATTTATATAATATTCAAGTAAATGAATACACATGAAAAATGATTTGAAATAGAGTTGGTTTTATGGCCTTGACTCATACTATTTCATTTGAAGACATGTCTATGTATGAAGATAATTAGCCTACACAATTTTCTAAAAGAAATAAATAAGGAATAAGTTTTAAAGAGTCAATGAAATACAATTGGTGTAAAAAGATATTTCAAATGATAAAAAAATTAAATTTACATAATAAATAATATAAGTATTAATATATTAAATTCATTTTATTGGTTGAAGAATTCTATAAAAAGTTAGAATAGTATGGAATATGATAAAACACATGATGAAATATAAAATAGGTAATAAGAAAGAGAACAAAACAAAAATGAACACATGATTATTGAATAGATTAATGTGTGTATTGAGAGAAAAGAACTCAAGAAGGAAATAAATCATAGAAGAATGTGTTCATCATAACAACCCAACCCGATCCACTACTATAGGAATGAGGGAAATTCGACTAAACATAGGTGAAATCTAGAACAAATAAATTTTGACAATAAATATAATGGTCATAAAAAATGTGAGGGAAACATTTACCTTGAAAAAACAACCAATAATAGACCTAACACAATGTAATTAGTTTAATCATGATGCATGATATAAAAAACATCATGGATTTCAATGTCATGAAATTCATAGATTGGAGATATTGATGAAAATAAAAGTAACCTCATGTCTACAACATCTAATTATAAAAATGACTCTAATGTACTATTGCGAAACCAATAAAATTTCATATCAAAACAATCTACATGATCCAACACCCATCAAGCATGCCTATTTTTCTACATCTCACACTTTTAAATAGATTTAATTTAAAAAAATTATGTTTTGAAAATTTTCATTTCAAATGTATCAATGTTTTTATTTTAGGTAAATTTTATTGAAGGTTCCAGTATAAAAAAAAGATCAAGAGGAGCATGGAAGATGATTTTAAAATCCTTCAAAACTAGTTCTAGTTGCTACCTGATAGGAATTGACAGAACAAAAGTTAATTCCATATGTCACTAGCTGGAAGGTGACACACACTTAATACCCAATGACATCTAGAAATAATAAGAAAAATGAATTTTTTGGGGGCCCACATGCCAAAATCTGACTCCCAGTGGCTCGATTCACCCTCCAACTCCTCCATAACATTTTTAAATCAAACAGATGTAATAAACCCCCTAGGTTACTTTGATACCACTAGTAACATTAAGGATTCATTATAGATACAATTGGGTTACTTTTCTCAAATTCATGTTCTCTCTTACATTTATATACCTTCCTCCCACTGTTTTCTTACTGTAATAATATAGTGGGTTAGGGGACGTGATTCAAATATATTTTACTAATATACCATTTTATTTTAAATTTTCATTATTGAACACTACCATTATGTGTAAGGGGTATATGATATTTCTACATTAAAAGTTATGGGATTTGGGTTTCAATCCACAATCCCTGAAAGGATAGCTTGGTATTTGGGTTTCTTGGTAAAAAACTAAAAACCAACTGTATTAAAATTTTACATGTGTTTCATACAATAATTACAAACAATTGAAGGAATTTTTCCTTCTTAAAGTGATTATATAAAAGAAAGAGTTTAAACCAAATCCTCTTAAGAAATTTTGAGAGGAACAGACATAGGGATCCCCTTTTTATTATTATTGAATTTATTTTTAAATATTTTACTCTTTTTTATTTAAATATATATTTTTTCACTTCTTTCACTCCTTTAATTTAATATATATCTTTAATTGAAGTTATTCAATTAAATTTACTACTAATTTAAAATTTTTTATTAGTTAATTATAACTCTCATACCATCCCTACAAAGAAAAACAATTGTTATTATATTTTACCATGATTTCAATACCTTAACCAGTGTCTAAGATCATTCATTAAAAGATAACCATTACCTCAAATATCCAAGGTTCTCCTGAAGGAAACATAATGTATAGAGCTCCATAATTTGATGAATCAGACAACAATTACTAAAAGACTATAATGCCTAATTTTCTTAGATACATATCATATCCACTATAGAAAATAAAAAGGTATAAATGTACCACCACCATAGAAATTAATGAAAAATGGACTCTCAATGATATGACATCTTTTTAGTTTTATGGAAAAACCTTGAATTCTCTATAATATTGGTAAAATAGAAATTTATTTAATATAACATCCATGGGTAAAAATTAATTGGATAATTAGAAACTATTTGAAGATAATAATGAGGGAAACAACAAATTAACTCAATCTAGAAATAATATGAATCACCATGATTTTGAAATTTTAAATATGCATCATAATAAATTTATAAATAAATTTTATTCATATTTTGATAATATTTTTAATAGACGTAAGTCTATTTGTTATGATCATAAAATAAAGGTTCTGGAAAAGAAAATCCTTTTGGTCATTGATAGTTTTTAGGAACCCAATGTGACACTTATATAAAAGAAAATTTCCTATAAAATATGTCTGTTGAATAAATAATCAGGCCACTCATGAAATATAAGATTATAATGAAGAGGAAAACATAGAAGGAAAACAAAGTGGTTATATAGAATAATACAATTTATTTCTAAGAATTACATTATTAATCCTCCATATGATAATAAGTTATTTCATATCCTTCCATAGAAATGGAAAACTTCTTTAAGAAGAAAAGGAATACCACCATAACAAAAGATAAGAAACAACTAAATTAGAGGTAAGATGATATGCATGAATAAAAAAGGATCACATAAAACCTGATTTCCCCACTCTAATAAAATATAAAAATATGAAAAAATAAGAATAATGAATATAATATATCCTTTAATTTGTGATCATTGAGTGAAAATAATGATTCCCTCTCGTCACCAATCACATTTAATGGAATCCCATAGTGTCTTTTGGATGATATTGAGGTAAATGAATAGAAAAATTCCTAAAGATAAATTTATAAGGAACAAAAATATACATGGATAGCGTGATATAATATAATATGTGTGGGGACTACATCGATCTAAACCACCTTCAGGATCTTGAAGGTGGGCATGTAACATTTGACAATAACACAAAAAGTATGATCATTTAAATAAGTACCATTGACTGTTCAAACTTTTATATTATTAAATTTGTTTTATAAGATTAATGTTTTAAGAAAAATATATTAGCAATAGTTAATAGAGAGATAATGACATTAATGTTTCACTTTAAAAAATGTTTGAAAAGTTTTATATTGACATATAATGATTTTATTTTAGGGTTCCTTATTTCAAAATGTTTTTGTTATTTATTTGATATCCCATGAAGGAAATTTATTTATGTTTATAATTGAATAAGATAGTGAGTCATTGATATGGTATGGATTCCTCATTAAATATAATACACACTCACAAGTTAATGTTAACTAGAAAATATATTTTTAGATTTAATAAAATTTCATTTCCAAAATATCATTTTTAGTAAACCATGTCACCTTTTTAAACCACATAAGTAATATTATAATTCTTAAATGGATGTTTCAACCTCTAAATCCATTGTAATTATACTCCAATATCTTAGTGGACTAACCCATGTGGCTAGAATTGGAGGTAAATCAAATTATTTTGTAATTATTGATTATTATAAAACATTTATATTGGTTTATTTCATTTAAAATAATAGTGAGTCTTGAAAAGTAGTCATAAATATACCAAAAATGTGAAAAATTAAAAGGTAATAAGATTATTTCACTTTATAGTGATCATAATGAGGGAGTTAAACAATAATTATTTTGATGTTTTTTGTGTTTTATAAAGTTATCACCATTCTTTTACACAATAGTAACACCTAAAAATATTTGTCATTGAAACAATGAATCATAATTTGTAAGATATATCATGGACTATTCTTAATGAATTCAACATTCATTATTATTTTGCGACTAACGAGTTCAATAACACATGTTATACTAATAACTGTGTAGTTGTATGACCCATTATTAAAAATACCCCTATTGATATTTGGATAGGTAAATTACACAAGGTTAGTAATTTTATGTTATTAGGCTATAAATATTCCATCCTTATTATAAAAGATAACTATACTAATTTTGACACTAATGAATATGCATTTTTGTAATTGGTATTATAACTCATGTATGATTTACCAGGTTTCAATTACTGTACCAAGGCCATTGAAGAGTCTATTAAAATAAAATTTGATGAGAATCTTCTAAATCCTCATCCTTAAATTGATAGAGTATAATTAGAACTTGTTACGTTTTCTCTAAATGAACCTCAACCAGCTATATATATTTATGTTTAAAAAGAACTTATCCCTTCAACCAAGGCATGGTGTATATCTAAATACCATTTTGTTGAAATTTTCCTTAATTAATTTCAAGATGATATTCATATTAATATGTCAATGTAAAATTAATTAGATCATTGATCATTTTCATCACACCTAGAGAAATAAAATCCTGATGTAGCTATTAAAGATGAAAATAGTTTTTTTTCATCCAATTAGAATTAAATAAATTTAACCAGGAAATGTTTTGGACTGTTATGGAAAGGAAACATGATAATCCCTCTATTAAAACTAAATAGGTATTTAGAAATAAATTTTCATACCTGGGTAATATCACTTGTGAAAATCGTAAAATTTAGCTAAATGAAACAACCTAGATGAATGAAAATATTATGGTGAGATATTTACCCCGATGACCAAGATAGAATTCGTAATGATTTTATTAGCCTAGAAATATCAATAAAATTTTATTTATTTTAAAATGGATAATAAAAGTACAATTTAAAGTTATTTTATTTCTGAAACCAAATTTATGGAACCACCACCCTATTATAAGGATTCTAAAATATGAAATCATTCTTTATTGTTAACCAAAATAATTAATGGATATAAAAAAGACCATGGAGATGGGTATGAGAAGTTAACCTCATTTTTTTAGAAAACTATTTTGAAATGGGAGTATCTAACATGATATTATTTTTAAGAAATATTTTTATGTATACATTGGTAATTCAAATTTACACTAAGGATTTAATTTTTGGTTGAAGTAGAGAATCATTTTCAATGAATTTTATAATTAAATCAGTATGGAATATGAAATGAGTTTAGTGGGTGATCTCCAAATTATTGATGGTATTGAAATTTCAAAAAAAAATTGGATGCAAATTTTCTATAATAAATAAATACACTAATGGGAAATTAAATATTGCTCATATGGATAATGTTATGGAGATTATTATTCAAATTGTTACTTCTTGTTGGATTATGACGGATGAAGTTGGAACCCAAGAGGGAAATAATATTTATTGTTCTTTTATTGAGATTTTATATATCTTACCTCAAACAATATAGACATCATGTTTAGTGTATATATTTTGGTTTATTTTTAATATAATCCAATTTTATACCTCTTTAATGAATTTTCTTAGATTTTTAAGGGACTGAAAATAATAGGTTGTTTTATCTTAAAGAATACTATTTTCTTATTTATAGTTTTTTATGAATATTTTATATTGTGGTTACTAGATAGGAATATAACATCTGATACCTTCCACATACCTAGTGAATACCAGGTCTCATTGAGTAGTATGAATCAGAATTTAGATTCTCTTTCTATGAATGATTTGGAATATATTTCTTCAGGGATTCCCTGCCCCCCAAATAATTTTGATGAAACATACTCTCATAGATTTTAACATAATTTATGATGATTTTATAATGATGTGTAAAAAAGTGTTATCTATATTTAAAAAATTAAAATTCAGTTCCATGTCACAAATCATGTTCACCTTAGGAACCATTTTTTTGAGTTGTTTTCCAAAATGATGATATCAAGATAGATTTTTCCACTAAATATTTATTAGATTTTATCTTCACTAAAACCATTATAGATGATCATTTTTATTTTATTAAGCATGAGTTAATAATTGATGGTTTATAATTTTTTTCATTTAAATTTAGAAATCATGTGGATTATCCTTTATTTTACCCCATGTGCTTTATAAAGTTATAGACTACTTTTTTTAAATAATTTTATTGTTAAAATTTAACTTATTTAAATCTCGAATTTATTTATCCATCTCTTTCACTATCACAGGTGTGTAATTATTATTATTTATTTATCTATTAAGGTAAATGTTTCTAGTGTCTCCATATACTTGTAAAAGTATGAATTATTTTAGGGTGATATAATTCTAATTTAAATGGAAAATGTTTCAAGATATAAAATCAATTAAAAATTATATTTGATATTTTTTAAATTCCGATATCTATCATTATAAAAATGAAAATGTGCTATGTAGATTTTCATTCTGAATTCTATTTTGTGATATTTATGTAATGTCCCGAACCTCTCCAGTCCATTACTTTGTGAAAATTTGGTTCTAGGGGTGTTCTGGGAGGTCAAGGTGACTTGGGTGTGTGTTTGGGTGGAGTTTTAAGGGAAATTAATGGGTTATAGATTTTGCAGGGTTAGCGCACGGTTTGCCTAAACCGTGCTGCCAAATCGTGCAAGGTTGGTGTTAGAGGTAGTGGTTAATGCATGTTTAGCACATGATTTATCTAACTGTGCGGTCAAACTGTGCGAGGAGTGTTGGACGAAGAAGAAGATAATGCACATTTTGAGCACGGTTTGACAAACCTTGCAAGTACTTAATGTTAGATCCTAAAATTGTGGATGTAACTCTTATTGCCTCTAAATGGATTTTTAAGCCCCTATGTGGCCATAACTTCACATTACTCTCCCTTGATGGTTAGAAAACTTCTCCCA
The DNA here is from genome assembly GCA_963277665.1 of Viscum album. Classification (NCBI taxonomy): domain Eukaryota; kingdom Viridiplantae; phylum Streptophyta; class Magnoliopsida; order Santalales; family Viscaceae; genus Viscum; species Viscum album. The sequence goes on along the minus strand of OY728150.1, from coordinate 169,103,676 downwards.
TGTGTTTTGGAGGCAATCCGGAGGCTTCTCTTGGCGAATCGAAGCTTATTTCTTGAGGTATGTGATCGTTCTTGTTTGGTTTCTGAAATCTACTTAGATATACTACTCATCTCCCCTTGGTTTCTTAGATCGACACCCGTTATGGGTAGATATATGTGTATTGATGTCGAATATAATGAGATTTGGTCTTTGTGGTGTTAGGAGAAGATATATAGGGAGGATCCTTGGTGAATCGGCCAGGTTTACATAGGCATTCGTTGACTGTTGTTGTTTTCGTCAAAAACTGTTGAGGTAGGGGATTCATTGCTTCACTTTCATTTATGTGCAACTGTATTGTTGGTGTCTTTAATCCCACTGGATGAAAATGGAATTGGCCTAATAAATAATTTGAACCAGATAATGAAATTGTATCAATTGTTAGTTATTGCCTCTTGTTTTGCAAGATAGTGTGATATCTAGGCTTGCATTTATTAGCTGTTGTTCTTGATGGAAATTAGTTATGAACGTAAACTATGAGTAATTGATATTTGATGGCTAAAGAAAAAGAGGCATTTGAACGAATCTGGTTCTTGTTGTAATTTGATGTTAATCAAATTAGTGTAGTAAGCATGTATGATAATTTGTGATAGCTTACTGGTTAGGTTTCCCGATGTGGGAACCAACATATTATAAAGGGTTCTGATTTACCCTCTTGATTTTTAAAGGGCCAAGAGCCCAATTGATGTGATGTTTGATTTCTTGTTTCTTGTGATTTGATGTGACCCTGGAGGGGTGTTTTGATATGTTGGGGAATAGAGGCCTCTTGATTGTGGCAGTGGATGACACCTATAGTGGAGAGATGCATCAGTTAATGCATGTGGGTGTCGGGGAGGACACCAGGGATGATGGAATGGGATGGTTGTGGTTGTTGGATGTTTGTTGATTCTTTGGTTGTTTATCTTCTTTACTTTTTTCCCACTAATCAAGGATGTAGGTCTTGCTTACACTTCTTCCAAGGGAGGCGGAGACACACGGGGTATGCCACGTGCTTTCCGTGTTTATACTGTCAAGGGAGAATGGGTCTACGCTCTTGCTATAGGCGGCAAAGACTCGACGGGTAGTACATCTACTCACAATGTTTTTCCCCTTGTGTTAGCATCATAAGATGATTTTCTAGAATGTCTGGGAATATGGGAAAGTAATTTCTGTAATGAAAGTTTCAATAAATGATGTTAACTAATGGGGTTAGGTTTTTTTTTAACTTAATGAAAAGGTTGAGAACTTTTTAAGGGATAGTGAAATTTTTGGATGTGGTGCTAATGGAACTTAATGTGGATTTGTTCATGGTTAATTAATGTTTTAATAATTAATTAACGTACAGTGGAATTGATAAAATGGGAATGATGTTATCTAATAAAGCCCTTTAATTGGTTGTATGCTTGTAGGATACCTAGTCATAGAAGTGGCATCCCGGAGTCCGAGAGACATTAGATACAGTTCTGTTTAAGACTACGTAATGCCCAAAATGTGTTTGTGAGATATATATTATATCCAATATATTTTGTGTTTTTAAACTCTACTCCACCAATTAAGTAAGGGAAACTGACACCCAGTGGTTTCTGAGCCCTGTGGGGTGTTTTCCACAACATTCCGGTGGGAGGAAGAATGGCTGACTAACCCCATTGACCCCACTCTCTTCTCTGGGTAGATACTTGTTCTATTAGGAACAATGGTAAGATTTATCCATATATGTGTGTAGAGGGCTATAATGGCTTGTGGTTATTCACACACATATATTCTGGATATGGTATCCTATAGACTACTATCGGTGTAACATATATAGGCTGTGTTGGCTTGAGGATCCTTACTCGGCGTATGGGATGTGATGGCTTGAGGTATAATACATGACGTATGATACACGTTATACGTGATGTGGTGGCTCCTGAAAACTACCCGGTTACTTTTTGTTGTGATAATGGTGCGGTGCTTCGCCTAGGTGTTTACGGGCAAGCCTTTGTGGTGTACGAGGTGCAGATTGTGGAGCTTAGCCCAGGTGTCTGCGGGAAGGCCTTTGGCGGGAGATGCACATGACATATGTCATTGGGGGAAATGTATCAAACTAGTGGGGAAGTAGTAGCAGGGTACCCTTGATATTATTTACTGTATGATATATTCTTGTATGCCTTACTTAGTGTGAGTATTCATGGTGTGGTTGGGAACTTATTATACCTGTTTAGGCGACGAGTTGTTTTAACTAGTTGTTCACTGGGATTTAGCATGCTTTCTTTACATTTTCACGAGAGGATTTGAGAAGGATCCTACTGAGTATACTGTTATACACACCCTACGTATATATAAACTGTTTTTCAGGTCACTTGGGGTAGGTTGGAGATCGAGCTAGGTTCTACTAGCATGGTGGTTGCAGGAGCTGTTCAGGCTTGTGGTTGCAACTGTTTTTATATTCCTTTGGGTACTTGCAATTTTTCCTTTTCAGTTGTAGTAGTTTTTCATGACATTACATATTTTCACTTGGGTTTCGTTTACATATTTCCAATTTTTAGTAGGAGTTGATTGGGGTCTATCTTATCTCCCTCTTCCACATGTGTCCTCTTAAGAGGGTAATTCCTCCCATCGGTGTGTTTTTATACCCTCTGTGCTAGTCACCAACCTAGGGCCTACTGGAGGCAGGACTCGGGGGTCACTATATCCCTTATCCCATTTCCGACCCATGAAGGGTACACTTTGTGGGGAGGGGGTTATGACAGGGTGGTATCAGATGATTCATGAGAGGACGAAGACAGAGAAAGATCGTCAGAAATCATATACCGATCAATGAGTGAAACCATTAGAGTATAATGTTGGGGATCATGTGTTTCGGAAGGTTTCTCCCCATTGTGGGTATAGAAGGTTTGGTCGTGGAAGTAAGCTTTCTTCCCAATTTGTTGGGCCTTTTGAGGTGTTAGTTTGTGTTGGAGTTGTGGCATATCGAGTAGTACTTCCCCTGTAGATGAGTCAGATACATGATGTTATCCATATATCACAGCTCCAGAATTATCTCCATGATGGATCTCAAATCATCGATTGGGGAGAGATCGATGTTGATTATGATGAAACCTTCAAGGAGTGACATGTGATGATCCAAGACCATAAGGAGAAGGTATTGCGCGGGTGTTCTATACCCTTAGTTCATCTCGTGTGGTGACATGGTGGCGTGGAGGAGACTACCTCAGAGCGTGAGTCACAGATACGTGCTCAATACCCAGAGTTGTTTGATGTTTAACTCATTTCATGTAATGATGATCCCTTATGTTGTTATAAAACCTTCATGTTTATGAGATGGCCCCCTTTGTTGTTTTTTGTGGCTTGCTCTCTTTTGGGAGTTATCTCAGTGGGTGGATGTTCAGACCGTGTTTCATTTTCACTTTAGGTGGGTTTTGGATTCTTGAGGATGAGAATGTTTTGAGAGGTATCTGATGTAATGGTACAGTCCTCTCTAGTCCATTACTTTCTGAAAATTTTGTTCTAGAGGTGTTCTGGGAGGTCAAGGTGACTTGGGGGTGCGTTTGGGTGGACTTTTAAGTGAAATTATAGGATTTTAGCTTTCTCATGGTTAGCGCATGGTTTTCCTAAACCGTACTGCCCAACCATGTAAGGTTGGTATTTGAAATAGTGCCTAATGCACGGTTAGTTCACGGTTTATCTAACCTTGTGGTACAACCGTGAAAGGAGTGTTTGACGAAGTAGAAGCTAACGCATGGTTAGCGCACAGTTTGACAAACCAGGCGGACTAATCGTGCGGGCATTTAATGTTAAATCCTATAATTTTGGATCTCACACTTTTTTCTCTAAATGGTCTGTTTAAGCCCCTAAGCATCCATAACTCGGGATTACTCTGCCTTGAATGTTATAAAACATCTCCCAAGCGTTTTGGAGGTGATCTGGAGGCTTCTCTTGGCGAATCAAAGCCGATTTCTTGAGGTATGTGATCGTTCATGTATTGTTTATTAGATCTACTTAGATCTACTCATCATCTACCCTCAGTTTCTTTGATCAATGCCTCCTATGGGTAGATCAAAGTGAGTGGATGTGGAATATGATGAGCTTTGGTCATGGTGGTGTTAGGAGAAGAGATCTCGGGTGGATCCATGGTGAATCATCCCGATTTTCTTGGGAATTCTTTGACCATTGTGGTTTTCGTCAAAAACTGTTGAGGTAGGGGATTCGTTGCCTCTATTTCTTTTACGTGAAACTGTAATGTTGGTGTGTTTAATCCCACTAGATTACAATGCAATTGGACTAATAAATACATTGAACAAGATAATGTAATTATATCGATAATTTTTTATTACCTCTTGTTTTTCTAGAAAGTGTGATATCTAGGTTTACTTTGCTTAGCTGTTGTTCTTGTTGGAAATTTGTAAAGAACGTAAACCATGAATAATTTATTTTTGTTGGCTAATGATAAAGAGTCATATGAACAAATATGGTTTTTTGTTGTAATTTGATTTTAATCAAATTGGTGTAGTAATCATGTATGATCATTTGTGATAACTTATTGGTTAGTTTTCTGGATGTTGGAACCTACAAATTATAAATCGATTAATTCAATATGGTTTAAAGAATTTGATTTTTGAAAATTACTTATAGTGTTTTGAGTTACCCTATTGATTGTTAAAGGGGAAAGAGCCCAATTGATGTGATGTTTTCTTTCCTGCTGCCTGTGTTGTGATGTGACCCTAAAGGGGTGTTGTGTTATGTGGGGGCACATAGGCCTTTTGGTTGTAGCAACAGATGATACCTAGATTGGTGAGTTGCATCTGTTTAATCATGTGGGTGTCGGGGAGGAAACCATGGATGATGGAATCGGATGGATTTGGTTGTTGGATGTTTGTTGAATCTTTGTTTGTTTATCTACTTTACTTTTTCCCCAGTGCTCAAGGCAGCTGGTCTTGCTTACCCTTCTTCCGAGGGAGGCGAAGACACATGGGGTATGCCACATGCTTTCTGAGTTTAGCCTCTCATGGGAGAATGGGTCTACGCTCTTTCTATAGGAGACAAAGACTTGACGGGTAGCACATCTACTAACCATGTTGAGCCCCCTGTGATAGTAGCTTAGGATGCTTTTCTTGAATGCCTGGGAATATGGGAATGTAATTTTGTAATGAATGTTTGAATAAATGATGTTAACCCATGGGGTTGGTGTTTGTTGTAACATAATTATGAGTTTGAGATCTTTTTAAGGGATATTTGAATTTTTGGATGTTGTGCTAATGGAACTTAATGTGTATTTGTTCATGGTTAATTAATGTTTGAAGAATTATTTAACATACAGTGGAATTGATAAAAAGGGAATGAAGTAATCTTATAAATCCATTTAATTGGTTGTATTATTATAGGATACCAAGTCTTAGAAGTGGAACCTAGAGTCCGAGAGACGTTAACTATAGTTGTGTCTAGGAATAGGTAATGCCCATAGTGTGGTTGTGATATATATATTATATCGTATATATTTTGTATTTATATATTCTACTCTACCCAGTCGGTAAGGGAAACTGACACCCCAGGGATTCTGAGCCCTGGGGGGGTCTGTTTTCCCCAACACTCAGGTGGGAGGAAGATTGGATGATTACCCGCTTTGACCTCGCTCTCTTCTCTTGGTAGATATTATTTCCATTAGGCATAGTGGTTATATTTCCCCATATATGTGTGTAGTGGGCTGTAATGGCTTGTGGTTATTCACAGACATATATTTTGGATATCGTATCCCATGGACTACTATAGTTGTAATGTGTATAGGTTGTGATGTCTTGAGGATCCTTACTCATCGTATGGACTGTGATGTCTTGAGGTATAATACCTCACATATGATACACATTATGTGAGCTATGGTGGCTCCCGAAAACTACCTGGTTACTTTTGTTTGTGAGGATGGTGTGGTTCTTTGCCCAGGTGTCTGCGTGCAAGCCTTTGGAGAGCGATGCACAAGACGTAGGCCATTCGGGAAAAGTAAGAAACCAGTGGGGAAGTAGTAGTGGGGTACCCTTGATATTCCATACCAAAGGATTAATTCTTGTATGCGTTACATGGTGAGAGTAGCCATGGTGATGTTGGAAACATAGTATACCTATTTAGGCGATGACTTGATTTCACTTGTTGTTCATTGGGCTTTAGCATGCATTATTTACTTTTTCACGAGAGGCTTCGGGGAGTATCGTACTGAGTATACTGTTATAATCACCCTACGTATATATAAACTATATTTCAGGTCACTTGGAGCAGGTTGGAGATCGAGATGGTTTCTACCAGCTTGGGGGTTGCAGGAGCTGTTCGGGCTTGTGGATGAAGCTGCTTTTACTTTCCTTTGGGTACTTACAGTTTTTCCTTTTCAATTGTAGTACTTTTTCATGAAATTAAATATGTGTACTTGGGTTTCATTTACATATTTCTAGTTCTGAGTTAGATTTGATTGGTGTCTATCTTATCTCTCTCTTCCACATGTGTTCTCTTAAGAGGGTAATGCCTCCCATCAGTGTGTTATAATACCCTCATGTCTAGTTGCCAACCCGGGGCCTACTGGAGGTGGGACTCAGGGGTCATTATCTTTTTTCTCACATTGCCGTCCCAGGAGGGTTACACTTTATGGGGAGGGGGTCGTGACAATTTATATCCTTTATGTTTTGATTTTATTTTCAAATATTTATTTTATGGAAATTCCTTTTTTATATTTCAAAATAAAAGATGTGATTTTCTATCTGAAAAAACATTTATTTTTTGTATTATTAAAACTCCAAACTATTATTTTTATCAATAATTTTATGAATACATTTAGCATTATTTTTCTAACCTGTGTTCATGATTTTGTTGGTAATGTCGAATGGGTATAATATATGGTGACATTAATGATATGTTTTATATTTTTGGACTAATCAAATAAGTTTTTTGAAATCCATGTGTTTTAATCTATTTTTCCATGAAAAATCAATTTTAATATATTTTTTAACGTCCTTAAGGATTTCTTACAATTAAAAAGTTGAATAAGATATTGTTAATTAAATTTATGCTACATTTTTTTTGAAAATGGGGGAAAATGTTTTCAAAGAACATCTAAATTTTTTAAAATATAATTTTTTATCTGAATAATTTAAAATATTCATAAAATCTATTATTAATTTCAGTATTAAAAATCATTTTAGTTATATTTATTTAAAATTAAAAATGCATATCCTTATATTAATAAAATTTTCTAAATGCTTGTGACTATCAAAATGGATAGAATGGTGTATATATCACTCTCTTAATTTTTTTTAATGATTAGAGAATGAAAATTATTATTCAGACATTTTGATTCCATAGTTTTAATTTTATTCCAATTTTATCTAATTTCTCATGAAGGTACCAAAAAAAGAGGTGCCTGATGGAATTTAGAGGTTGTTTTTAATGCCTTCCCAAATATGATTCATCGAGTACCTAGTGGAACATGTACAGAAACAATTTTATTCCATTGTAAATAAAATAACCATGAAAACTTACAGGGGATCTAGTGGGGTATATAGATAACCATGGATATTTCCATCCACCACCGGTAGTCTGGAGACACCCACCATTGACTCGGTGGCTTCGAGAGAGACTAAAACACTAACCATTGATGGAGGGACCTACACCCCTTTATTATTATTTTAATATATATATTTCTCTCCCAAAACCTCTATAACGTTCATAAATCATTCATAGGACATAAATTCTTCCAATGGAGTTATCTAAATCTATTATTTACATTACATATTCATTATTGATCTAATTTGTATCACTTTGATCTCATTCTAGTTCTCTTGTAAATTTGACTCTCTTCTTTAGAATATTTTCTTATTATATTCATTATTTACTGTTGAGAGTCTGAATTTATTGTATCATGAATATAAATTCTTATAATATTACTTTTTTTAGTGCACAATACCTTTTATTGTAGGGAGGATAGTTACTTAGTACCTTAAAGAATATGGGATTTGTTTTCATTACACAACAAATAAAAGGATATCCATATATTCAGATTTCATGGTACAACAACAAAAACCCAATTTACTAAACATGTAAATTAATTTTCTTTACAAAATCATTAAAAAGGAAGGTAGATAGAGTTTCATGATACAAACATTAAAAATAAAGGGTTTATACCTAACCATTATATGACATCATGAAGAGAGGAGTTATATGGACTCTTTTATGGATTACTGTTAAACTATTTTATCATTATATTGTTATTTCCTATTAAATATTTATATATATATATGAAACTCTTTATCTTTTTTAATTTAATTAATATCATTAATTTTTTAAATACAATGGAATTTAGTTTTAATTTATATATTTTTTAGAAGTAAATTCACACATTCTATCCATCTTTACATTTACTAACAACTAAAATATCATGAAAATATACTTGTGATTTATATAACCTCACCATTATACGTATAATTATAAATGGTACCTACATATGCTTCAATGTATGTTTTAATAGGGTGTTTCTAAAACCTATTATGGAAACCGCAATTCTTCCAATATATGCCAGTAAGAGAAGAACAATCTAGCTATCATTTACACTATAAAATAGTAAGAGTGTAAGAATACCAATGATCAAGATACATATACATTAATGAGTGAAATAAAAAATAATAATATATAAACCAATAATTAAAACACACACACCAATATAATTCAAAAAATCAATGCATCTAAAGTATTTATAGACCCTATGAATTGTCTAACTCATGAGTGGAAACCTAACTCCCTAGTCCATATTCACCACTTGATATAATAATACCATGTTTATGAATTATATACACATAAATTTTTAACCCACAAGGACCTTACTGAATTTATATAAATGAATACTAATAATTTCCATTCCAAATTCACACACACAAAACTATCTTTGTTCAAAAAAATGTGATTTTAGAAAACCTAATTTGGAGTCACCTAGAACACAATATTAAAGACCCACATGTAGGGGATATCATTAAAAGGTTTTTAAATAATATTTCCCTTTTAAAATGATATAAAATTTTATTTATAAAACTTTGAGCCTTTATATTCATAGAAAATGTGGAAGGAGAGAGAATCCACCTACATCTGGTCCATTTGACATTAAGAATAATCTAATGATCTTTTATATTCATGATCTACTTTTTATTACAACAAAAATACCTAGGAATGTTCCATCAAAAGAAACCCAAAACCATATAAATATTCATGAAATCACCAATCGTGGGTATCAATATAGATAGAATTATAATCTAAATAACTAAAAGGAAAAAAAATATAATTTTACCTTCGATTTTTTGATCCAATACTCTCTGATTCATTTGAATAGACCATTAGAATAAAAAAATATCCAAAATCACTAATATAATGGATGAAATTTGAAGGAATAAGATAATAGTGTAATAATGAGGGGTTTGGGTGATGTTTTGTGTTATGAAAAAAACTTAGACTTAATTAATCATGAAATATTGTTCATTAACATAATTATAGAAAACCATGAACCAATCAAGCTTGTGAAAAATCAATATACATAGAGCAACATACTAGGGACACAAGATTTGTTGGACCATATACTGAACATGTATTATTCTTCAATATAAATAATTCCAAATTCATATATTTATAATTTGCTTTTCTCAAACCATGATCCAATCATATAGATTCCCATTTATCTTCCATACCCATCACATTATTACCCAAGGAATCCATATGGTTTTTAGAGACCCGAAGCTTGACGTACATGGACATTACCTTACTTTTGTGGAATACTTAGTACATAACAAAAACACACCCACAAGGTTCGTAATAGTTTATTGTCTTTGGAAACTCGGAATATAATCTTCTAATCGTGGTGAAAGATCTTCAACATATCCCATAAAGATCTTCTTTTTTATAAACCTAAAACCTTTTTTATGTCCTGGGGAAAAGAAAACATAAAAGGGTGAGCTCAAATGCTCAGTAAGGGTAAACAAAACAAATATCAATCACGTCAAATTCATAAGAACATATCTTTTGGAAATCTTAACCTCCAAAAGAGATCATAATTTCATAACATGGGATAAATCATAGTAGTGAAATGTAATCTCAATAATCATAACTTAAAACATGATACTTTGTGGCATACACACATAATCATAGAGAATCATTTCTTATTAGTCAAGACTCATTGCCAAGAATATCTTAGTGGACAAAGTCCCTTTCTGAACCGAGTTCACTCCTCGTTTCAGTCCTATTTCACTGAACTGGTATATCCTACCGTTCCAGCCATGTCTATCTCATGATATATAAAATCTTTACCCAATGCATTGGAGGGAGATATTGGTCCCACCCATCTCATAATGAAACCATTCTTATGTGTGCCACAAAAATTATAAATCATACATCATTGCATAACCCCATGTAATAAAAATGGAATTCTTAAACATCATGACATCATAAAAAATTCATATAAGATAAATGAATTCATAAAAATAATTCCATCACAATATAATAAAATAAATATAATGATAGTGATATAATTAGAACCCTATATTATCTTAGATGGAAAATAATTTTGATAAAACACTTGAACTCCATTCTTGAGGAAAAGATCATTTCTACTTCGAAAACATTTTTCCTTTCCTAACATGTCATACAATTTTAAACTAAAATAAGTTGATTAAAAATAAACTTGAAAACTTGTAAAGGAAGCTTCTTGGAAATAATTTTTTAAAAATCCATTCATGCTGTATAAGTTAAAAAAACATTATTCTCGTACTTTTGATGGAAAAGTCAAAAAGTACCTCGTACAAAAAAATGACAAAAGATTCCTTTCATATATTTTACTAAAAACTCACCGAAGGGTAAAATAGGATTTAAACAATTGTATGTGGATGGAAATAATATTACATATTGAGGAAACATGGATCCGGATGATAAAATATACCCTAGTAAATACCAAAGTATAAACAATCTCGGATAAAAATGAGATTGTGATATTTCCCTTACCTTAGGTACAATTTTCTTCGTATGTGTCCGAACCTCTTTTATAATGATTTAAATAATGTCATTGACTTATTATAGAATCATACTCATTGTTATGATATCATATATGGTTCACTTATGGCTTTATATTACCCGTTCTATTGTAAATTCAATGTTAAAGAGCGTTTTGGGTAAAATCGTTTCATTTGTCGTCTGTGTTTTGACTTGTAATTATTCATATGATTACATAGATCATGATTACTTAATTCCAGAATATAAAACATGATTTATATATAATATATATTCAGTATATATATATATATAATAGATTAGTAAATGGAATGAAATACACCGTTCATGGAGACAGTAGACCGTACGTACGCATGAACACTGTTTTATTTTCCTTATTGAGTTGAATGGAATTAAGTAGATGACATACATATATATACACATAAATCCAGAATCATTATTATGTCATATATTTCATTACAACTTATTATATATACTTTATAATCATTCATGAATGGTTAACGTGGAGAATGAATCTCATCGCGTCGTGGAGACGGTAGTCCGTACGTACGCATGAGCGATGATATCATTATCATGATCGTGGAATTGTATTGGAGTGTATGTATACTATTTAAGAATAAATATATCTTTAAAAAATCATATATAGTTATTATGTACACCATTATACCCATCCAAGTAAGGTGGTGGTGGAAAATAGATTACACCACGGCGTGGAGACGGTATTCCGTACGTACGCACGCGCAGTGATTTCGTTTTCCGTAGGATGGATAGATGGTGAAATAAGGTTGTTTCATAATTATAATAACATATCAGTATATAAGTGATACCTATGGTATTACTTCATAATGAAACAACCTAATAAGAAGATGTGGAAGAAGAAATAAAGATGAAAGAATCGGTAACAGACATTACCTCTTCATTGAAGTGCTTCTTTGAGACCTCTTTTTATGGTACTAAAATAGGTCTATGAAGAAGACCAGAACCTCTAGGATTTTTCTATGGAAGTGGAGAGGATAAATTGGAAGGGGCTGGCCGAGATTGAAGGCTCAATGTGGTGTGAGGAAGATGGAGGAGGAGGTACCCTTTTATAAGGGAGGAGAGGGGCACCTTCGGAATAACTAAAACTATTATTTTATTATAACGTCAAATTCCGTTTTAAATAGCTCCAAATTGATTAATTTCGAAGATAAGATGGGGATGTGTCTAAATAATCGCATCCAATAGAATTTATATAAGTTTAGGTTCCTATTTTAACCTTATCATTTAGATTTAACATTAAGTAAAATAATTTTACTTTTACCGTGTCTTCTTATGTTCTTATACTATAAGGTTAATAAACTTACTATAAGAAGCTAAATGAACCCCAAGTTGTTTATTATTAATATATATAACCTTATCTAAGTCATTTTTCCTAACCTTAGATTTTTTGGAAAAAAATAACAACTAATAATATAATATTTGTTTTAAAAACTATTTTATGTCAATTTTGACACTATTTAGTAATTGATTTTTGTGAAAATCATAACAGAATGATTAGCTCGAACCAAGTTAATTAAATCAATAATAACATGTCATATTAATCTATAAAATTAGTTTAATTCATCAAAAGTTTCAAATTACATTTATTTGGGTATTTATAACATCAATTATGTCAATATTTTATTAATAAGATAATTACTGCATCATCGTTGTGTCATAAATAAATTAACTTATTTAATGTCTAAAAATTACAAATAAAATACCATTATGTAGGAAATCGTTTTAGCTTTATAATTAATATTTATAGTCGAATTTATCTTATGTATAACCCCATATTAAAGATTATTTACTTATTAAACTTTGATTTTAACTATTTTAACCCTTCTTTAAGTAAATTAATAATAAATGTCCTAATCTAATCCAAGTGGCCCTAAATGATCATATTTTATTCCTAAGGTTGTTTTTGGTCTAATTAAACTTGTCCAATGGAATTATGACATGTGTTAGGGAAATAGTAATATCATGTTTTCCCTTAATTACCCTATTTGCTTTTAACCGTGGTAAAAAAAAGTAAAAAGTTACTATTCACCAAAAATTATTTTCATCTCATTGAACCACATTTTACTTACTGAAATCAACCATGTCTCTCGGATTTTTTAAATTCCACTCACATAAGCAGTAAAAATAATTTAAATTAAAAAATCATTTTTTTAACTACCACTTAGTAGTTTCACTATTCATCAAAAAATGAAAGTTTCCAGAAAAATACCAAAAATTAGGCCTAAGATATATTTTATATTATGAATTCAAAAATGATGTCTATTTTACCTAATTAAAAACATATAATTTGAATTAATTAATTTAAAAATTAATTCCCATCGTCAAAACAAATAGCGTGTTCTTAAGAGATAATAACTATCAAAAGATTGGCAGTTGTTTATGTCTGGTTTAAATGTGAAATTACATTCAATAACCTACATTGTATTAAATTGTAAAAATATATTCTAAATATACTTTAAAACCAATCAAATTAATAATTTGTCACTATTAATTATTTCTATTAAAAATGTTGTTTTTAATTAAAATTTAGTAATTTTCACTATTCATCAGAAAATGAAATTTATCCGAAAAGTACCAAAATTTCACCCTAAGCTAATTTTGATATTCCGAATCCAGAAATGAAGTCCATTTTGAAAAATAAAATTTACAAAATTTCAAAAAATGGTTATTAATTTTCATAATGGCTAGTTTTAATAATATTTTAATAGCATATCATTGTTTAGTGAAACTCGTTATTGCGTACTACACACGCTATCGAGGAAGGTCCTGATTGCGTGTAATACAAGGCAAGTCAAGGATGCATGTTGTGCAAGCTCCTTTTGTTGTAACGTAGAACACAAGACATTAATGAAATTAAGAAGAATATTTTTCATAAAATCTTGGGCTATTACATTCTACCCCCTTTAAAATGTATTTCGCCCTCGAATTTGTCGGGGTTATAAATGAATTACTATTAAAAAGTTTTTTTATAGAAACCCTCATCGTAAAAAGGAATACCAAAACCAATCTTTAAAAACAAAATTATGAAACATAATGGTTACCCAAATAAACTAATCACTGGGTTTCCACATAGGTGAAAATATGGATATGGAAGAGAAATCTAACCACCATGTTCTGATGGAGAGTGGTAGAGAACATGGCTATGGAAAATCCAGAAATCACAAAGCCATAAATTTGTGACGATCTAAGGTACCATCTGATTAATCAAATATAAGAGCACTAGAACAACATTTTTGGTTTTCAAGATCATTTCCCTAAAGTTGATGAAACTGGAATTAGAAGAAATACTTTCGTGATTTTCGTATAGTCTCACCGTTTGTCATTATTTGGACAATTTCCACATCATCTCTTAAAGAAATGAAGTTGAATTTGTCATTCGTCATGTGTTAGCAGATCATGTGATAGAATGATGGGTCATTCCATCTGTCTCAAACAAAAGGTTAGAAAAGTTATCAAAAAATACATAAGTCCATATATAGTGAGATTAATCATATATAGTTCCAAAAATTGACTTATACTTCATATATAATACTGCTTAATATAATAAAACTAGTTTCTACTAAAGAGGGACTTCCTGTAGGCCAGTGGTAGGCGATAAAGGCTAGTCGCACTTCGGTTGTGGGTTCGATTCCCACAGCCTTGTCCGACGCGATGGGCTGTCGCCCGTCCTGCAGGTTGTCCTTTTTCTAAAACTATATTACTATAACATCACATAAATAATATCAAAAAAGGTTCTATCCTTAAACAATACTAACTTATGGTAAAAATAATCCATTCCAATCTTTAGGCTTATCTAAAATACTTTGGTCCAAGCTCATAGTATAAAGAAAACGATTACTTGAAATGTCCTCAACCAAGCATCTGAATACCATCATTTATCCCACATATATCTTGTTGGTCACATTCCAATCATGTGAATACCTTAATGATGTATTCTCTTGTAAAATGAAAACCCATTAAACCTTAGTGAAAACATGAATGCTGTCAAAATGTAACTATTTCCACATACCAAAATCCAAAAATGCTATATTCTCAAACCGTGATATAACCTTCTCCTTATATCAGTCATGAGCTCATGAATACAATCAAAAATTTAATTTTCTCCTTATCCATTCATTATGTGCATATCATCTACATTCCAAAAATATCTGAAAACCCTTTCATGAATACTGGTAACATTAATCATACACTTTCAAAACGCAAGGAAAGACAACAGTGTTACAATCCTTAGATGTCTCTTTATTCCATAGTACCATGAGATTACTTATACAACATTACACATGATTAACATGTAATCATTCCTCTACATTCTTAAACCATTGACCGAGCTTCACCAATTCTTTCATCTCGCATATCATTTGTAGTATCTTCATCATCATCCACATAAATACTACCCATACGACCATACTGATTTTCTTCATGAGACTTTCCCTTAGGGCATTGGTTTGCATAATGCCCGTACATTCCACATTTAAAACATTTAACCATTGTTGATGTCGTAGAAATACCAATATCCTCATCCTTGGTGTTAACTGAACCTTTTCCTTTGCACTTACTAGCTTTGTGTCCTTCTTTTCCACACCCAAAGCATCTTCTAGTTCCTTTGAAACATTCTCCTTGATGCCTCTTCTCACATGATTTACATAGGGGAAATTGAACTTTCTTTCCTCTATGATCATCATGAAACTCCATCATTCTCTTATTAGCCGAGTCAGGAAACATACCAAATTTTACTTTATTGATCATATTATGAGATTTCTGATTTGGCATAATAATGATGTTTGGACTTCCAAATCCCATTTCATTTGGTTTCTCATGAAGAATATCATTCCATGGTCCATCATATCCTCCATTATCATGAATCATCTTGTTTCCAGCCATATTCTAAAACCCAAAAAGAATAGTGTGAAAGTAAAAAATCATAATAAAGGGGGAGTAAGTTCAATAGCTAACATCTTTGGTTTAATCTAATATCATTACCATATTTCTAGGACTATATCCTATACGTATACTTATCCTTAGGGACATCCCTAGAAATACCTTAGAAATATCTCTAGGGATCTCACTAACGTTTTCGCATCCTAGTTTCCAAAGGTTGACTAAAATTTTCCTCTGATACCAGCTATAGAGACCCAAAGCTTGACGTACATGGACATTACATTACTTTTGCGGAATACTTAGTACATAACAAAAACACACACACAAAGACCATAATAGTTTAGTGTCTTTGGAAACTCGGAATATAATCTTCTAATCGTGGTGAAAGATCTTCAACATATCCCATAAAGTTTTTTTTTTCTAAACCTAAATCCTTTCTTTATGTCCTGGGGAAAAGAAAACATAAAAGGGTGAGCTCAAATGCTCAGTAAGGGTAAACAAAAGAAATATCAATCACGTCATATTTATAAGAACATATCTTTTGGAAATCTTAACCTCCAAAAGAGATCATAATTTCATAACATGGGATAAATCATAGTAGTGAAATGTAATCCCAATAATCATAACATAAAACATGAAACTTTGTGGCATACACACATAATCATAGAGAATCATTTCTTATTAGTCAAGACTCATTGCCAAGACTATCTTAGTGGACAAAGTACCTTTCTGAACTGAGTTTACTCCTCGTTTCAGTCCTATTTCACTGAACCGGTATAACCTACCATTCCAGCCATGTCTATCCCATGAGGTATATAATCTTTACCCAATGCATTGGAGGGAGATATAGGTCCCACCCATCTCATAATGAAACCATTCTTATGTGTGCCACAAAAATCATAAATCATACATCATTGCATAACCCATGTAATAAAAATGGAATTCTTAAACATCGTGACATCATAAAACAATTCATATAAGATAAATGAATTCATAAAAATAATTCCATCACAACATAATCAAATCAATGTAATGATAGGGATATAATCAGAACCCTATATTATCTTAGATGGAAAATAATTTTGATAAAACACTTGAACTCCATTCTTGGGGAAAAGATCATTTCTACTTCAAAAACAATTTTCCTTTCTTAACATGTCATACAATTTTGAACTAAAAGAATTTGATTAAAAATAAACTTGAAAACTTGTAAAGGAAGCTTCCTGGAAATAATTTTTTAAAAATCTATTCATGCTGTATAAGTTAAAAAAAACATTCTTCTCGTACTTTTCTCAGAAAAGTCAAAAAGTACCTCGTTCAAAAAAACGTCAAAAGATTCCTTTCATATCTTTTAATAAAAAATCACCGAAGGGTAAAATAGGATTTAAAAAATTGTAGGTGGATGGAAATAATATTACATATTGTGGAAACATGGATGTGGATGATAAAATACACCCTAGTAAATACCAAAGTATAAACAATCTCAGATAAAAATGAGATTGTGATATTTACCTTACCTTAGGTCCGATTTGCTTCGTATGTGTCTGAACCTCCTGTATAATGATTTAAATAATGTCATTGACTTATTACAGAATCATACGCATTGTTATGATATCATATATTGTTCACTTATGGCTTTATATTACCCGTTCTTTTGTAAATTCCATGTTAAAGAGCGTTTTGGGTAAAATCTTTTCATTTGTCGTCCGTGTTTTGACTTGTAATTATTCATATGATTACTTAGATCATTATTAATTAATTCTAGAATATAAAACAAGATTTATATATAATATATATTCCGAATATATATATATATATATAATAGATCAGTAAATGGAAGGAAATACACCGTTCAAGGAGACGGTAGACCGTACGTACGCATGAACACTGTTTTCTTTTCCTTATTGAGTTGAATGGAATTAAGTAGATGAAATACATATATATACACATAAATCCAGAATCATTATTATGTCATATATTTCATTATTACTTATTATATATACTTTATAATCATTAATGAATGGTTAACGTGGAGAATGAATCTCATCGCGTCGTGGAGACAGTAGTCCGTACGTACGCATGAGTGATGATATCATTCTCATGATCGTGGAATTGTATTGGAGTGTATGTATACTATTTCAGAATCAATATCATTTTACAAAAATCATATATAGCCATTATTTACACCATTATACCCATCCAATTAAAGTGGTGGTGGAAAATAGATTACACCACGGCGTGGAGACGGTATTCCGTACGTACGCACGCGCAGTGATTTCATTTTCCGTAGGATGGATAGAAGGTGAAATAAGGTTGTTTAAAAATTATAATAACATATCAGTATATAAGTGATACCGATGTTATTACTTCATAATGAAAAAACCTAATAAGAAGAAGTGGAAGAAGAAATAATGATGAAGGAATCGGTAACAGACATTACCTCTTATTTGAAGTGCTTCTTTGAGACCTCCTTTTATGGTACTAAAATAGGTCTTTGAAGAAGACCAAAACCTCTAGGATGTTTCTAGGGAAGTGGAGAGGAGAAATTGGTAAGGTTTTTCCGAGATTGAAGGCTCAAAGTGGTGTGAGGAAGAGGGAGGAGGAGGTGCCCTTTTATAAGGGAGGAGAGGGGCACCTTTGGAATAACTAAAACTATTATTTTATTATAAAGTCAAATTCGGTTTTAAATAGCTCAAAATTGATTCATTTCGAAGATAAAGTGGGGATGGGTCGAAATCCTCTCATCCAATATAATTTAGACAAGTTTATGTTCCTACTTTAACCTTATCATTTAGATTTAACATTAAGTAAAATAATTTTACTTTTACCGTGTCTTCTTGTGTTCTTATACTATAAGGTTAATAAAGTTACTATAAGAAGATAAACGAAGCCCAAGTTGTTTATTATTAATATATATAACCGTATAAAAGTCATTTGGCCAATCCTTATATTTTTAATAATACAATAACAATTAATAATATAATATTTGTTTTAAAAACTATTTTATGTCAATTTTGACACTATTTAGTAATTGATTTTTTGTGAAAATCATAACAGAATGATTAGCTCGAACCAAGTTAATTAAATCAATACTAATATGTCATATTAACCTAGAAAATTAGTGTAATTCATAAAAAGTCTCAAATTACATTTATTTGAGTATTTATAACATCAATTATGTCAATATTTCATTAACAAGATAATTACTCCATCATCATTGTGTTATAAATAAATTAAATTATTTAATGTCCAAAAATTACAAATAAAATACCATTATGTAGGAAATATCTTTTGATTTATAATGAATATTTATAGTCTAATTTATATTATGTATAACCCCATATTAAAAATGATTTACTTATTAAACTTTGATTTTAAGTAATTTAACCCTTCTTTAAATAAATTATTAATAAATGTCATAATCTAATCCAAGTGGGCCTAAATGGTCATATTTTATTCCCAAGGTTGTTTTTGGACGAATTAATCTTATCCAATAGAATTATGACATGTGTTAGGGTAATAGTAATATCATTTTTACCCTTAATTACCCTATTTTCTTTTAACCGTGGTAAAAAAGTAAAAAGTTACTATTCACCAAAAATTATTTTTATCTCATTGAACCACATTTTACTTACTGACATCAACCGTGTCTCTCGGAGTTTTGAAATTACACTCACAGAAGTGGTAAAATTAATTTGTATGAAAAATTCATTTTTTTAACTCCCACTTAGTAGTTTCACTATTCATCAAAAAATAAAAGTTTCCAGAAAAATACCAAAAATTATTCCTAAGATATATTTGATATTATGACTTCAAAAATGATTTCTATTTTACCAAATTCAAAACATATCAGTTGCATTAATTAATTTAATATGTAATTCCCGTCGTCAAAACAAATAGTGTGTTCTTAAGAGATAATAACTATCAAAAGATTAGCAGTTGTTTATGTCTGGTTTAAATGTGAAATTACATTCAATAACCAACATTGTATTAAATTTTAAAAATATATTCTAAATATACTTTAAAAGCAATCAAATTAATAATTTATCACTATTAATTATTTCTATTAAAAATGTTGTTTTTAATTAAAATTTAGTAATTTTCACTATTCATCAGAAAATGAAAGTTATCCGAAAAGTACCAAAATTTCACCCTAAGCTAATTTTGATATTCTGAATCCAGAAATGAAGTCCATTTTGAAAAATAAAATTTACAAAATTTCAAAAAGTGGTTATTACTATTCATAATGGCTAGTTTTAATAATATTTTAATTGCATATCGTTGTTTAGTGAAACACGTTATTGCATACTACACACGCTATCGAGGAAGGTCGCGATTGCGTGTAACGCAAGGAAAGTCAAGGATGCGTGTTGTGCAAGCTCCTTTTGGTGTAGCGTACAACCCAAGACATTAATTAAATTAAAAAGAATATTTTTCATAAAATCTTGGGCTGTTACATGGTTTTCCCTAAACATGCACAAACTATACTACCCCTATAAAGCTTCCAAAACTCCCCAAACCATCCAAAATCTATATAACACCAAACCAATGGTTATATAACTATGACATTCATGATAAAATTGAAATGTATCTCAATCGTGCAGTGTTCCATTATTCCCTCCATAGGGATTTCCATCATTAGTAAGCTGGACTATGGGGGTATCCTAGAAGACTTTATGAGTAGTTATGTTTTCAAAACATATTATATTATGTTCATTTTTAATTATAAATATAATTAATTTTACACCATGTATTTAATTATTATTTTTAAATACTTAAAAAACATGATGTTAAATTACAAAATGGTTAAATTAATTTTCATTTACAGTGTTAATAACTTCTCAAATAAATAAAAAGCCATAAATAAATCTTGGAATAAAGAAATTATTTTTTAAAAGGATTATAAATTTTATATTGAAATTTTGCTGCATTTTTTTTCTAATTTTGGAAAATTCCTATACTAAATTGAGTTCTCACAGTTTATTTGTGAAAAATAAAAGAAATTTTAATAGTGGAACAATGATTGAAGTTATCTCCATTGACAGTGCATTTAAACATAACATGGATATACAACAAAGTAAAATGATACCCCCCAAGTGGATACGTGAAAAGGTTTGGATTGATGGTATGTTGAAATTTAAACATACCATATCCAGTGAAGAAACAAAAAAAATAATGTTAATAAACATCCACATGAAGTATCCACATGACATCATAAGAAGGAATTCAATATATTAGACCTTAACTCCCTCCATAGGATTCGAACCCATGGAACATTAATTGAATTGTCCTTTAATATGAAGAACTGCTTCAATGGTTGATTTCTCTCTCTTCATTCAACCTACTTCTAAAATCATCACTGAACAAAACCATTCATGATACCACAAATCCTCTCTCAACCTATGAAATGGAAAAATGATGAACGACCATAGAGATATGTCACCACTATATATATATATATATCAGTAGATCTTAAAACAAAATAAAAATACAAACATGGAAGTGGCTTGAGATCTACCCCATGCATATTGAACAAACTCATCATCCAAACTATAAACAATATTGATGAAAAATAACAACTTATTTTTAGTCTCCTAAAAGTAAAATATCTTATTATAAATCACTATTGTCTTCCTAAGTCTCGTTTTAAAATAAATGGGCCCTTTTTACACTCAACACATTAGATGTGAGTCCATAAATGAATTCATGCTAGGTTTTTGGTTATTTTAATAAAATAGATCATAGCCTTTTCTCCATTGTAGTGCAGTTACACCATCACAAATCCCATAAATAAAACTGATTATCCACTAGAATTAGACTGATATCCCATTCAAATCTAATACAATCCACAATGAGCTCTCTGAAAGGGATCCTAACCCCTTCTGTTAACTAATTTGGGAATCATTATCAAATGATTGGATCACTTAAATCAATGACAATAGACATAGGTCCAAGTATATGTTTTAATCCCAACCCATTGAGAAGATCAAAAATTATTTCCTCCTTATCAATTCTATATCAAAATCTACTATAGACCTATACCTATGCACCCACATGTATGATATACTATGTCAAATTCCAAATAATCCATGTACAACACTCGTATGTTCTCAACTTCATCAATATCTGACACTTTATTCCAAAAAACCCCATGAATATATTACCATCAACTATATAGTTCACAATTATTCTAAACATATTTAATGAAATCCATGAACAAATTATTCAAGGTGCACTATTCATTATACCTGAGCCAATGGCTTGTACATGACAAAAATAATTATTTTCCCACTACATCGAGAAGTTGAAAAAAAATGTATTTGATAATTCTAGAATGTGTGTGAAATTTGATTATAGAATGGTAACCACTCCATAAGAATATTCAAGAAGATCCAACTTGAGAAGATCTACACCATCAACCAATACTTTTTGATCCCATCTGATGATGAAAATTTACCTCACTACTTGACACTAAAACCTATTGAGGATCTGGAAGAAAAATTTATTACTTATACGTACTTTTCCCATCTCCACTAAAAAACTTATCATCTTTGACTATTAGATTCTAATATTATCTTACTTCTCATGGATAATATGGATTATTTTTAAATTAACTTTAATTAAGACTTTTAAATCATTTTTTTGTGTTTTTCACTTATAAATTACATTATTTATGATTCTTTAATCTCCGTGATATTGAAATGTTATCTATACTCCATAATATGGAATAACTATTTCCTTGTAGGATAACCAGGTAAATTACATTTTTCCATGAATTTAGGAATTTTAAATCTCATTTTATTTCACCTCTACTTTTGGTATGATGGATAAGATGATACACATATGAGAGAATTTTCAAAATTTATTATATTTCAACAAATAACTCACTCCAATAATAGTTTCACTTCAAAATTTCCCACCAATTTTATTAAATATAATATGAGTGGAGTTGTGTGATTTAAAATGAATAATGGAATATGATTTCTCGTATCTATGTGAGTGAGTCCATTTACTAGGTTGGGAAATGTGAATGCATATACAATGATGAAAATAATTTTTATTATTAGTATTTTTAAAGTGTCCATGTTAAAATTAGTGATCTCATATAGTAGAAAAATAATTGAGGCTGTCTGGATGAATGGTATTTGTTCATTTTTTTGAGTTATGGTATTTTGAACAAATGTAAATAATAAATGATGCCACTAAATCTCACCAAAGGAAGTAATTCATTTATCACTATCCCATGATTTTATACTACCATTTCATTCTCATTTAACGTTTTATTTTTCATACAACCAACCACCCTATTTCACATACATTAAAAACATTTATAAAAAATATATAAAATATGTACAAGAATACAAAGATATAGTAAGTCGTATTCATTAACTTGAAACCAGGGTCAACCATTAGGCTACCTTACTGGTCAAAAAATTTATTTTTTAAGGGCTCCATGATAGGTCTCTCATCATTATTGTGTTTTTTATGGAGTTAGGTTTATTTTTTACTATCATAATAATTTTGGTTCTTGTTTAGTGGATTTTCTACAGAGAAAAAAACATACGGAATTAGCTCAAGGTTTCATAAATGCCCTATATGGGATTTCATAACTCGAACATATTTGGAATATTAATCCATGTTTTATATATCCATTTCCAACGTTTTTAAAAAGTAATTTTTATTCATGAATATAATATTATAGGTGGAATGTTTTCAACAATTTTGGAGGAAGGGTAAAAATATTATTTAGGTGTAGTTCATTAATTTTAATTAGGAACATGATTTTTAAAATTTTAAATAAGTACTGGATTTTTTCTTTTTTATTTTAACTTTTTTTGGGTAGGAATATTTATCCTTAATGATATCTTGAGAAATTTAAATAACATAGATGTCTATTAAAGATTCAATAAAGTTTTATTGATTAATATTCCTAATTTAGGATTGAAGATTCTCTATATTATTAAAAATATTCTATTTAGGAACTAAGAGTTAGAGTGTGATAGAATATATCTTTGTGCAATTATAATTATAATATTAAAAACTATCTATTTAATACTAAACATAGTAAAATAACTTTTTATAAATAAAAAACATTTGGAGATGGCTAAAAATTATTATATAATTCCATTTAAATGGTAGTAAAATGATATATTGGGATCCCGTAATGAATCTATGAGACACTAGGAACTATGTGTACGAGTAATAAATTACAATTTTATACATTCAATAAGTGAGTTTTAAAATCTGGGATGAAAAAAATCAAACAAAGAGATCAATTATCAAAAATGAATTCAACGAGGACAGTGTATTAATAAACCCAAATTAATAAGTATGTGATTTTTTTCATAAAAAAATCATTTGAGTCTTATCGAGTAATTGGTAAATGTATCTTGGGCATAAGGTATAATGTGGAATTTGATAATTGAATGTGTTCTGTTGAAAACGTAACAATTCCATGGAAATATTTTTTTCACACATGAAAAAACAACTTGAGACCAAATTAAAGTGTGGATCATAGAATAAATTCACATTGGAGGTATTCAATTTCAAATAATTGATTATTTTTTTATATATTCAAATCAGGTTTCTATATTTGAACCTGGGAATGAAATTTTATTATAAGAATAATCATTTGGAATAATGTAATTCATTATACTTTCCTATAATGTAATTGTTTCGTGTAGAACAGTGATGAGACCAAATCATTATAAATATTTTATCTTCATTTAATTGATATTAAATATCATAATTAATTTGAAACCATGTAATTATGTTCGATTTAGATACTTTATAATAACTTGAGATAAATTTTGTAATGGTTTATATATTATTCTTTAACAGTTTTATTAATTTTTTTCATTAATATAATATCCATAGACTACATTTGGATTGTTGGAATTTAAATTATAAAATAATTTTATTTTTATATTTGTTATTGATTATTTTTAATTTGGACATCATCATGAAAAAAATGAGTTCTCACTTTTTATAGGTCCAAGATAATAAAATTCTTAATGTACAATGTCACATGAACACCTCACAATAACTGTGCATTTGAAGATACTGTGGAAACTCATACTATCGTAATGGTACACCCATGTGACTACATGAGATTTATTTGTGCGGAATATAAGTGTAAATATCATCCTACCATGGATAATTAAGTGATAACATGACTAAAGAACAAAAGATACTACGTGATGTCCCAACAAGCTACTGAAATTGGATAATGATGATACCACACATTACCTCCATCCACCTAATGTTCTCCCAATAGCTGATCAACTAACCGTGAATTAAATATCAACCACCTATTCAATTGTTGACCATGACCCATTCATTCATACTAAAATAAGTCTCAGCAATTATAAAATCCATTCAATATACCAAAACTCTTCCCTTACCCTCTACCATAGAAAACTAAACTTTGACCATGGTAAAAGTTCACTATTACAACTATCACTATATGAATTTGTCGATATTTTCACACAATGAAAATAAAATAAAAAATATAGAGTCACTAGAACTACCTCATGCAGATCAAACCAACTAATAATCCCAAACAACAACCATGATATATTAAAAATGACTACTTTTTTTTCAATAAGAATGTCAAAGTCTAATTTTGATTAGTGGTGTGTTCCCTAGGTAGTTATCCAGAATGATTGGGAATTGTTCCTTCCCAATATTCCGAATATATGTATATAGTAGAATTAATTCTTGGTGTTCATTGGAATGTCTAAAAGAAATTAATTTCACATTAATAATATAGTGAAACATCTTCCTCATGGATCATCTGTTTGTCCCCTAATTTCCCCATGATTGAGATCAAGCACCCCTTAAAAACAAATCCATCTGTCGTAATCTCTCGGACAACATTTTGAGATATTATCTAATATGATATGACCAATATTCTAATGACTAGAGGACATATATAATGATTGGTTTACCCATTCCAAACTCCGATTTTCATTGTTATCCAACGAGCTAATTCACACAAAAATATTCTTTATCAATACTATCCCCAAATCCAGTGCTGAGCAATGCCTAACTAATTACTTATATGCAGAAATGAGTTAAATTTCATATAAGGAATATTCAACAATGGTTCAAGATAAAATAAATTTAATATTAATACTTTATTGGATTCCCAGAAATGAAAATCCCAACTACTTATAAACACAAAAGGCACTCAAATACTTGTTGTGGAATCTTGTCCCAAGTTTATCAAAACCCATGTTTATTGAAGCCTGAATTGATGGAACACACATGATGACAAGAAACTTTTTCGAGAAAATTAGTGAATCCATTTTGTCTAATTTTTAGAAAGGATTATAAAATTCAA
This sequence comes from Viscum album, assembly GCA_963277665.1. Classification (NCBI taxonomy): domain Eukaryota; kingdom Viridiplantae; phylum Streptophyta; class Magnoliopsida; order Santalales; family Viscaceae; genus Viscum; species Viscum album. The sequence goes on along the minus strand of OY728150.1, from coordinate 169,077,404 downwards.
TCATGTGAATGGAATTATTCAACATGAATATTTGATATGATCACACCTAAGAATATCCAAGCCCCTCATCTTACTGACTTAGACCCCATCTAGAGAAGAATACATGATCTCAAAACATATCACTGAAACCCATCTAGGTGTAGGAAGATGAATATATTCCATATTATTATATTTATCCTCTCCAATAAAAAAATTATCAGACCCCAATATTGATATTATAACATTGCATTCAACCTATAAAATATAATGGTTTACAATTTCTATGTAATGTATTATGATTCTGGGTTCTTTTTCAGTAGGTTGTACCATTCTATTACCATAAATTTTTTAGGTTTCTACAACCTCTATAATGTTATAATTATCTATGTACACTATATTTATAGATAAATTACCCAATATGGATGATCCAAGCACAATTATTGTGTTTTTATTGTATTTATGTGTCACAATTTTCACAATATATATTCTCTAATTGTTGTGTGACAAAAAATATTATATGTGGAGGAGATAATTATAATTATGTATACCATTATAACTAATTAAATATTCTACTAGTTTTACTTAAATGTATTCCTATATTCATATCACAATTTATTTTATTGGAGTTCTGTGATTTGAAAGGAAAAATAGTATGTTATCGTAGTATGGTGTGAGTAAAAAAATTTAATCTGTTGAATAATTTACATTCCCATTCACCGAGGAGAACATATGGGGTTGTATATTATTTAGGTATTCTATTAAAAGATTAATGATCTGATAAAAAATAAATATATTTTTGGGTTTGTGGAAGAAATATATTTATTCAGTGCATTGAGTTAAGGTATTAAGAACAAATGTAAATTATGACTAAACAAAATGGAAATCTTCATAGGACTACATTCACTTATCATAAAAATTAATTTTACTAATACCTTTTAATTATTATTAAACATTATATTTGGATGAATTAAACCACCACCATGTTTCATGATTTCAAAATATTATGAAAATAAAATAATGAATCATATGTGATAAACTAATGAGATCTCAATGGTCAGACTCTTTTAGATTGGACGCAAGATACCCACTATGATTCCTTCCATGTAAAGACATTTTATTTATAAAAGGGCATACTATATTCCTCACATCATTAACTCTATCCTTATCTCTACCAAAACATTCAGATGTCCCCAATTTTCAACTTAAATTGTAACATGCTTCCATAATAACCATTAATGGAAAATAGTTTTCCTTGTACTTTCTTTTATCATTTATCTATAATACGAATTGGGGAATGGATAAATATTTCATGAGTTTCAAGGGTAACATTGCCCCAATGAAACACATGAATTGTATTACGGTGATAATTCATTAACTAAATCACATGGAAAACAATTATGGATGTTGATAACACTCTTTGGTTAGGGTTATCTATATAAAACACTGAAAAATATTTTCCATATTCTCAAATGATCTGACATATTAAGGAGTCAATTCCCCATGACTTCCCAAACATCAGTGACCAAAACACTGTGTCAATTTCAATAATACATGGTCACCTACATTGAAAGATAAAAACCCACACTAATGATATGAAAAAACCCTGGTTGTCCCAAATATATTTACATCCATTTGATAATCATCTATATTGTGATATGATTCTCATGTACAAGACTTTATATAATTTTTGATATTTCACTAGTCTATAGCCAATAATGTGTAGATTGGAATGATTAACCTTGTAATTATTCTTAAAGATCCGTGTGCATTGATTCATGATAACAATTACTATATGAAAACTCTACAAAGAGAAAATAATACCCTCATAATGCACTGAAATATATAATGGAAGATATAATATTTTCTTCAATATTAAAATATTGCACTATAACAATCAAACTATTTTATGATGATATATTTCAATGATGGAAATTTTATTTCAAAGGGATTTTAACAAAGATATCAAAAACTATGAGGTGAATCATAGGTGTCCATAAAAAAATAGAAACCAAAACACAATGTAATTTCATAATTTTTTAAATATGAATCATTATCTAATATTCTAAAAAATTGGAATTGGAAATTAGAACTAAATGTGATGATATGGTGAGACAATCTAGTGACATTGAAATAACATCATTCTTCTAAAGTGTATATTAAAAAAATATAAAAAGTATATGAAAATATTTTCCCAATTTTTTATTGGTCATGGAATAGACTGTAACATACATATTAGGATTTTAGGTTCATCCTTTACCTATTGATATGTGAGACATTTCATAACAAAATCAACAAAATTGTATTTTGTGTATGACTACAAATAATGTTACTTCATTTCCATGTACAATATCTTAATACCCTTATGGATAGGGTGAAAACCCAAACTCTTGTGTCCTAGTGCTAATACCCACCCCACCAAGGACTGCCCTGCTCAAATTAAGCAGATAATTACACCTCAAGCGTAACTCTAATAGGACAAGGGATGGTGACTAGTGTCGGGTAGGGATATCACCCACTTTGAGGCCCAATTCCTAATGTACATGTACAAACACACACAAATATCAATAGACTAGAAATAAGAGTAAAATATAAACAAATGATAATAAAACGAAATTCATAACAACTTTTCCACATCAGAGTATGACCAAGGGTTTGAAAAAGAAAAAGTCCCAAATAAAAGATCATGAATACCAAAAATGGGTCCAAAATACAAAAAATTAGTGGATTGTTATCAAAAATGGAAATTCCTAGTACTGTATACTATTCATATAAAACAACCAATATCCAACTTCTACTAGTCATCCAAATTCTATATGGAATGTCCAATAATTTTTTTAAGAAATTATAATTTTGTGGGAATATATCATACATGGGTGAGTATAAATATACCTATTAGGACACCCAAAAATCATCAAAATAATTAATCAGCATGGGAGTTATCTCTAAATCACAATGTAATAGTATAAATATGACATCCTATATATGTTGAAAGGATTATTCTAAGTCTTTAGTTGATATCATATCCGCACATCCATCCAAGGATTATTGTATAGGTTCAATGGAAACATTCATCATATAAAACTAAATCAACAGGTCTCACAATGATGATGGAACTCATCTGGGAGGTCATACTCATTTGAACATTCCATTCTATAGAATTATGGAATTGTGAAAACATTCTGTAAATACATATAATGTTATAATAATCTACATTTGGTCATAATAGATAACGATACATAGATAGTGGATCACACAAAAATCTTATGGGGATACGTAACCCTATTTGGGAGAACCCACTAGAAAAGGGTTCCCCAACCATTGATATTGTAATGAGATACTTGGAAAATCCTATGGACTAATTACAAGGGATCACACCCCAATACACACATATGGACACATATCTTTATTCAAATGTACCCCATAAAGGGTATCACTCATTCTTTTCTCAGGTCATGAAGTCTCACTATACCCTATTAAGAATAGAAAAATGTAATTCAACCACAGATGTACTGGAACATGAGTGAGGGGATCAAGGTCTACAAACTTCTTTTGATGTATTACACAACATTTCAATTGGTGGACACATACTTTCTCACATTACTTAATTACTTACGTGATTTCCATGTGACATGGCATATTCCCCTAAGACACAAAATGTTCCATTATGAAACATAGCTTTTACAGGTCGGGCTAATACTCAGTTTGTGACTTGAACCATTTACCATGTACATTTCACAAGTACAATAGTTTTTCTTCATCACAAACATCATTTGGGGTCACATATAATATTATTCATGTTCTCCTTGTATATTACATGCTAGATGGAAAAGGGTCACATGAAATTTGATATTGAAGTATCTCCATGTATAAATTCCACCATATAAAGGGTTAGAAACACCATGTGTTCTTATGAATACATTCCATGTATGTCATAATTTTCCACATAATCCAGACTCCTTCAAACATCATTCCTGAACCACCCTCACCTTTTTCCACTATAGATATCATCTATAAAACCCACAAAATTGTTGTCCAGGACCACATCATCATTAATGGATAGTTTCTAACCACCATCTTCTTAGATGATGGATCTTAATCAACTCTCCAAATATCTACATGTGAAAACACATGCATTTAGAATCCATTAATCATCCACAGGCATCCATCAATATTATAAAGAATATTTCATTTCCAAATACTAAGTTAGTTATTCCATAATAGAAATTAATTTATTCTAAGAATCAAACATCAGCTATTATTACTGGATAAAGATGAATCACATGAATTATTAAATATCAATGAATAATTAATTATCAATGGAGAAAACCATGATATAAAACGTGAGAATTAATTTTAGTAGTTTTTGTTTGATATCATTAATGGAAATTCCTGAACAAGTATATATAGGAAAAATAAAATTTAAAATTTAATATCAACTTCAAAATTCTTTAAATACAATTAACCAACAAAAATTCAAATAACATTACCCGTTAATAAATTTATATAGAAAAAATTTATGTACATAAATGAAAAATAATAATGGTAAATAATCTAAAAAATTAAATTCTCAAACTTTTCTTTTTATCAATCATTAGGGAATAAAGAATCAATATGGATTTGATGGAAGAGTTCATACTTGATCATTATTGGATCAAAAAAACCCATGTTCACTAGTTTTTTTTGTCTTTTCTCATGAGTTCACCATCCAACATGCTCTCAACCTAAGGTCACTCCATCCCATCACATTTTATAAGGTTATTAAGGTAATCCACAATATTCATCTAATTAGGTATTTACATAGAGAAGATGTTAGAGTTTGTCAATTAAATGAATACTAAATTTATAAATTAAATTATTCCATTTAATTATCCCATGACTACACTCTAATAAAAATCCCAATGCGTACAAAGATTATGTCATTTCTATGGTAAAATCAATATTCCATATATGATGGGTCTCTCAATTTTTCCATATGAGATATAGTTTGTTAGTTAAATCTGGATTTATAAAAAAATACACATGTTTGATATATTTTATTTAATATTTTGGACTTTCATCATAGAGTCTACAAATTCCCTTAAAATCCATTCAAACTCCTCACCCAACTATCATTTTTTATTATTATTAGAATGTGTCAAACAGAAAATTTGGAGTAACTATATTCTCCCTATGTTCATGGTTTTAGATCCTAAAAAATGAAATCCCAGCCATATAGGTAATGAAACTGAACTCACATTTGGTTGATTTTCTTCCATGAGATATTATAGGAGTTCCCATGTTCCCTACAAACAAACACTATGTGAAATTGTTTACCAGGAAGGATCTACTCATCACAATCCTGAAACCATACAAGGAGCCACAAAAATGAAATTTCAACCTCAATTTATAGATCAACCTAATCAGTAATGAGAAACGAATGATGCACATATATCCACATCTACGGTGCATGAAATATATCATAAAAACACTATAATTATGGTGGTACGGATAAAAAAAATGAAACCTCACCATGTTGAGAAAATTAGAAACACCTGCTCTCCCTATTTGAACTCCCAATGCCTCAATGTTTTGTACACATATGACTTATAATGGATCTAGGAAGTCCTCATCCCCTCCACGATGATATGATATTTCCCTATCATAACTTGAAAAGAATTTAATCCCTTATGTACATTCTCCCATGTCACTAACTAGAAAAAAATTGACATATATGTTATCCTATAATAGTCTTTGAATGGTTCAACAAAGATATTTGAGTGATGAAATAATTTATATGAAAACTCTACCAATGTTATAAGATTCTACTAACTTTTAAAAAAACAAAATTTATTCATGAATCATGTTCTCTAAAACCAAAATTGTTCTCTCTATCTGGTCATATCTATTGGTCTGGTTTATTGTGCTTAGAAAAAATTAAGACCCAAAGAATCTTTTATTCCTACATATATTTATGATGTGAAGTGAGATTCATGGTTTAAAATAACAATTGAGTAATATCTATATATCATTACACTTTATTACTTGTATATGAAACCAAAAAGTGTCATTAGACTCTTGTAAAGGATGTTTATGATGTGAGATGACATATCAAGTCTGTCTAGTATCAACTAAATGGCATTGTAACATATCACTATCTGTGGAACATTCCTCACAAAACTCATGGAGATATATTCCACATTCACCTCCATCCAAAAACCGTTATCATTACCTACTCTTAGGTTATTCTATGATAGATAAACATTGAAACACTCTTATTATCTATATTCTATTAAGAATGATGATGAACGTGTGGGTACGTTTTCAAACCTCCTAGATTTATCGATATGGGAATTGCTAAAAATACATCAGTTCATCCTATCACTATGTGAATAGTATCAATTTCCATATACAAATGGAATGATGTGCTTCTCACCTTCAGAGAATCCATTTGGATTATTTCTAGTGGGTATCTATTCTCAAGAAATCTGACAATCGATATCCCAAAGTTATAACTCCCAAACATGTTGAAGTAGAATATGGGTAAAAAATCGAATGGAGATTCATTGTTGTGTCCTCATCAACAAGGGTCTCCTAAATAGTTTTAAACTTCTAAATTTCATCTCACTATAATCGTGAATGTTATTCTATTTTATAAATATATTGAAGCAATTTTCCCTTACCGAGAGTATTGAAAAACATAAATTCTTAATCCCATTCTAAATACAACCATCACATCTTACTTAGGTTGTAATATTTCAATGAGAAGATTATACTGAGACTCTTGTGGTCAAAATAGAATATGCAACACTATTCCAAAATATACTATCACCAAACATGAACAGAGAACACTCCTTCTAGATCTAAATAATAGGTTTTCCTAAAACTGATCACAGGGTCATAACTTCCTGAATACCACTAGGGACCACCACCTACCTTGTCATATAAATGTTTCCAATTCCATATTTGCCGGAAATGTTGAAAACCATGTAATCAACACACTCCTCTAGTTTTCTCAATATTTTGATGGTTTAAAAACCCTAATAACACTTATAAGTATGTATAACACTCAATTAACCATTAAAAAAGGCTACCCCTCATGGGTCAATTTAGTTATAGGTTCAAAAATCCATGATAAATGAATCTTGAATATTTGATAATATCCTTCAACCAAAAAGAGCTACAATAACTACCTAGTCTTAAATTATATATACATTACATCACATTTTTGAAATAAATAAAACATAAAAATAGATTCCTAATGACCATAGTTTTTTAGTTCATTTGGAAACATATAAATGTAATCATGGGTACAAAAACGAGCTGAATTGTCTTCCATTAGGTTCTCCATGACTAGATCCCTTCTTAAAAACAAAAAAAACATATCTTTATAAAATAGGCAAGGACATAATAAAAATGTTAGTTAAAATGATCAGTAAGGGAAAAAAAGGAGATATGTAAGTATAATTATGTGAATAAGGGTAAGGGAAGATGATCGTGAAAATAGATGATCATATCCTATGTATCATGGATCATATACATGAATCATGGCATAATGATGGGATGTTCATAATACATGAATCGTATTTAAATAAAGTAAATAATCCTTGAAAGCATTACATGGGAATAAAATATTGAAATTTTTCATAGATAAAAGAATATAACATAATTTCTATAGTATCCAATGCATTATTGCAATGTCCATTTTAGTACATAATTTTTTCTACTGAACAAGATTCACTCCCCGTTCTAGCAATAAATTACTAAACTTAGTTCACTCCTTATTCCAACTTTATAATAAATAACCATGCTTATTTCTCATTACAGCCTTGTAATATTTTACTAATATGATTTCTAATTCCATCAATTTATATATCCTCATAAATAAATCACTACCAAATATATTGGATGGATATATATAGGTCCCACCCATATTATAATGAAATCATACATACATGATCCAAAAGATATAAAATAATCTTATCATAACCAAAGAAATGAAATGGGTATTATAAGAATGAAATTATATCAAAACAGGTGAAAAAATATGTGTTTCATAATCATTTCACCATAATAATAAGTTTCAAAATGAATCCTATTTCAAAGGCATATACCTCAAGAAAGAGAAACTAAATTGCATAAATATCATTCCATCAAAACATAAACCATTCATGAAATAATATGATTAGATCCATTGGATAATTTACTAAAATTCCACGAGTAACATTAAGAGATGTTATCTTATAGGGAAAATAACTTGTAAGGGTATTTACAAAAACATTTCTTGATGGAAATATCGATTATTATTCAAAAAATTATAATTGAAACATAAATACTTTTGAAAACAATTTTGTTAATAATATGATTGAATACGTATAAAAAATCCCAAAAACATTTATGAATATTGTTTCCTTGAAAACATATAAAGGGATCTCCAAAATGTATTGTAAACCATTATTATAATTCTTAAAAAAGAATCTTGATAACATTTTGAAAACCATTTCCTTAAAAATGAAGAATTATTTTTTTAGAAAACCATTTCTTTGAAAAACATTGAAAACTTATACTGAAATATGGAAAAAAACCAAAAAATTTGACACATATTTCTTTAGAGAACAATTTTTTTCTAATTGAGATTTGAAAAAAATTTAATGAAGCATTAATAACCATCATAATTTTTTAAAAATAGTTTTCATTGAAAATCACTTCAATTGGTGAATTTGTACAATATTTTTAGAACATTTTTCTTATAAAAAATTAATCTTGGAAAGGTAACATCATGTAAATTTTTGTTATGATGATGGGTAAATCCATACACAATGAACATTTCTTTTTTACAGCGTTAAATGACTAGGAAATTACATGAATTAGGATGCGACTAGAAGAATTATTTTTAAAAACCATTTTTAAAAACGGTAAAATATGGTTAAAAAAGTATTTTTAATGAACAAAAAAATACTTGACTATTTTTGGGAACTATTTTAGAAAACTTGGTTTGGAAAAAACAATTATTTTTGACAGAAGAGAGGGTAAAGTCGAGAATGTTTAAAACCAAATTCTTATGGATCTTATGTATCAATGAGTTGTAAAATTGTACCAATACAAGAATACATATGATATAACTAAAGGAGAATAAAATATATTTGAGTTATTTAGATATGGAACAAAATATTTCATTAATGAATATGTAATCATTAGCAAGCATCGTAAGAAATGAAATTGTTCCAATAAACTCTTACCACATGGTAACTTGGTATCATACTCTCCATGTAAGAAAATGAAATTGAAAGAATATTATAATGTCATGAAATCATGTATAATCAAGACATAGCATTCCAAATGAAATTATATACACCTCAAAAAATAATGTTGGTGTATAATAAAACAAGTGTCTCGATGAATAAAAATTGAGGAAAAATGGTCTTACCGATTTGGTTGCTTTTTCAACATTAAACCCCAGAAATAATTATCATTAAATGGATGTAAAAATACATATAAATTTAATTACAATAATAATTTAATAAATCCAAGGGAAATATACATTCCACAAAAAATAAATTAGTTGTGAATAAATTATGTATGTCACGAAACTAAAAAGTGAGATTAAATCACATTACCGTGGTCTTGAAACTCTTTGTACTCAAACAATCTTCTTGTATAATAAATGTGAGTTTATTATAATATCTTTTTAAAAAAATAATAATCTTATATCTAATAATATACATGATTTTATTATTACTTTACATTACCCTCATGATAATATTATTATGCTAAGGTTTCACTTTGGGTAATATCCTTTTTGTATTTCACATCTATCATTATTTATTATATCTTCGGTACTTATATTTATATCAACATATCTAGAATGGAATACAAGATATTAAAATATTTTTTAATAATTATATGTGTATTAAAAACGTCTATATATTACATATGTACAATGTTGAATAAATATTTCATGGATATGGTAAGTCGTACGTATACGTGAACATTGGTTCCATTTTTATTGTCGTATTGATAGAGTGAACGAAAATGAAATATATTTGTTTGTATATATGTATATTACACCATTATATAATAATTACTATTTCATATATATCATAAATTTTCTGTAAATATATCTTTAATATATTTTATGTTGTTTTTGGACAAATCACGTCGCATTTAGTGGGCCGTAGTCTACACATCCACAAACGAAATTATCATATTTACATCAAATGGAAAGTATAATGATATATATTGTAAATGTTTTATATAAGATGTAATTAATTATAAATATTATATATATTATATATAAATATAGTGTTCATATTAATTTCAACTATGAGAGGCATTAATGAACAAATGGACAATCTATTTTGTTGAGGTGATATTTCGTCATCCACATAAATAGTATGCACGTTACCCATTAAATGGAAGTGTGGTTATGTGTTGGTAGAAACCATTGAATAAAAAATTAATTGTTTATTAATGATACTAGTATTTTATACAAGAATTATTAATAAGATTATATTCGGTGGAGAATGAAAATAAATGAGTGGAGGTTGAGAGAAGACATTACCTCTTAGTTAAGAATATTTTTACATTAATTAGTGTTGTTAATTTTAAAAACATTCAGTAATATGTTTTATTAAAAACAATGTTAATCTTATTAACCATTATAATTTTTTATGATTTAAAATACAAATCTTTTTTCCAAATTCCAATAATATATTTGAATGAAAATAAATTAAATTTCATCCCACATTTGGGTCGACAATGCAAGTTTCTAATATAAAAAGGATCAAATTTTTCTAAGTATTTATATTAAATTTAAATTTAAAATGGATTCCAATGAACTAAATTGGTATTATTTATAAAAATTTAATCTAATTAATCTTTGAAACAAATTTAATTTGTAAATTATCCTTATAAATATATTATATAAAAAACTATTTGTGAACTAAAATTCAATATTAATCACCATTCATCCACAAATAAAACATCACAAAAACTAACCAAAAATTTACCCCAATATAATTCTTATCTAAATATTTCAATTATTAAGGATAATTTGATATATTAAATATTAAAAAGTTCACATAATATATATAAGTTGTTCTGCATTACAAGGCTGTAAAAAATACCTTAAAAATTTACATTTTTACGCATAAAATAGGGTTTCTTCTCATCCTATGTATATCAAATATATTGGAAGAATATCAAAAATATTTTATTGATTATATAAAAAAATATTTCATTAATTTAATTCTATAATTTTCATTATATTAAATCATTATTATAACAACTTTTCGCGAGTATAAAATATTTTTCTATAAAAATATCTCCTTATGTTCAGTTTTTTCTTCTATGAATTTATAATCAATTTGTGACCGATAAATCAATTTCATAATTTTTTAAAAAAATTATTTCATAATTTAGCTAATAATATTCATAAATTTCAATTTAACAGCTAGCTTATATATCATTATATTAAATAATAATATTTTAGACAATATATTATAGTTTGGTAACAGTCAGTCTTACGTATTACCCAAGCCGTCAAGGTAGAGAAATAGTACATGTAATATATAAAATATTAGGGTGTCACATTCAACTCATGTTAAAAATAATTTCTCCCACTAAATTATTCTAGTTTATTAATTTTTTAATACATGAATGTTCCTTTCATAGAAACCCACATAATAAAAATGAATACAATATCATCCATTTAAAAAGGAATGTAAGAAACATAACGGTTACCCAATGTAACTTATAACATGGTCTCCCCATTAGAGAACATAAGTGGACAGTGAAGACGTTGACATGGAAGAAAAATATAACCACCATGATCTCATGGAGTTTGATAGAGATTAAGATTTGGAGAAAGTTAACAATCATAAATCCAAAAATTTATAATGAACTAAGGTTCTATTTTATTAACTGGAAATCGAGGTACCAGGATAAATGTTTTTGTTTCAAGATCCTTTTTCTTAATGATAATGAATTTTCATCGAACTATATACTTAAAAATTTTCATGAAAACGTCACCCTTTGTTGTTCTTTGTACTAATTATACTATTTCTTTAAAAAGGAAGGTAAATTTTTAACTTCTAGAGCACCTACAGATCATGAGATCCATAATATTACATACCTTCATTCATCAGTTTCCATTTACACCATGTATTTATTCATTTTTATCCATTATACATTAATCCTCATGTGGTGAGATAATATATTATTCTTACAATCATTTTCCAAATATTAACATAATATTTCCTTAAATGGATACACTTATAACCCATATAAAAGATTAAAATCCAAAAATTTAGAAAAATGGTCCCAAAATCTGGTTAACATTGATCCCCAAATACATCAGAGTGTATATATTTGTTGTCATATTCCAAACATGTGAAAACATTCATCAAGTATTCTATAGAAACATGGTAATGAATTGATTGACAAGAAATAATTATTATAAACATTCTTGATTCACTATTTCAAAGGTTACAAAATATATTCCATAAAATCAAAAATGTTTTAAACATCATACCTTATTTAATATGCCACTTTTCAAAAAACAAATAATCAGATCCCTCATAATTGGTGCTATAAAATTTACGTTATCCAAATTAATCATCTCTTTATCCAAGAGAGACATAATTTTCTCATGAACTTGATCACATTATGGGTAACCGTTCCTTCATAAAAAATCACCGTAATATATCCTCATACATATTTAAAATATCCCATTCAATACTTAATTAAAACATATAATTTTAATACATAAATATTTAATGGATCATATAACATAATCATTGAATTCCAAAACATAAGTACACAATTCATACAAATTTGTTATTAAACTACTATTTACGCTTCATCATATTATTCCTTAATATAACATTCCAAGAATGCAAAATATTATTTTTTGTATAGATGTTCCACAATATCAATCTAATCATTATTTTTATGATTAATTTAATAGAAAGTAGAAAAACATCGCACACATTTATCAAGTAGTTTTCATTATTTTTTTCTTCATAAGTATAACAAATACCCATACCACCTTATTAATTCCCTCTATGATATTTACACTTGTGACAATTATTTCCAAGATAGACACACTTTTCATATACAAATCATTAAAATATATCCATGTTCATTATAGTTATCTTCATCAAATAAAATGAGAATTCACGGTGTGAGAAATAGATATCATAGAGGAAATTCATATAATCATGAAAAGATACATATATGATGTCTAAATCATGACAACTAACATTTTCAAAGACACCATATGTTTATCATATTTTATTGTCTGTCATATTTTATGAAAATACTTCATAATTGATCATTAATAGATTGTAAATTTCAAAAACAAATCCCCTAGGAAAGAAAAACTATGTGTGTAGCAAGGCCATTTATCGTGTACCAGATTACCCCGAGTCAGGCCTGTGATATCTTGTCAGAGTTTCTGCCCCAATGTATATAGGTCCTAGATTTAAATCCACATTTATTATCCTAATATTGATGTAATTATATGAAAAAACTCATATTATCCTTTACCAAAAGTTCAGGACATTTCCATTTATGTAAACTCATCCATATACTTATCCAAAATTAAATACCTTGATATATACCTAGAAATAAACCATCAGATGTCACTTATGTGTTTTCAACATAGTTTCCAAAGGTTTAATAAACCTTTAATCTAATACAAACAATAATGTCTTAGTCTTAACATGCATATACATAACACTTTTTTTCACAGAATACATAAAACAATACATAAATTAAATCCTGAAGTCTATATTAGTTTAGTGACATCGGAAACATTGGGAAAAAAATCCCTAGTACATTAAAGAGCTAAATTCTCTACAACTAGGTTCTCCAAGATTTGAACCCTTCTAATACAAATCAATAATAAATCGTAGATCCAGAATCTATCAAAGGAAACAGTAAAAGGGGTATGCTAAAATTTTCAGTAAGGGTAACCAATGGAGATACAAAAGAATAATCTTGAGAATAAGGGTATGGTACCATGTTCATGAAAATCAAAGATCATACCCAACATATCAAAGATCATAAACATGAATAATAACATAAATATTTAAAGTTAATAAGATATTAATTATAAGGTAATAAGGTATATAAATCATGAAATAATAATATTGGAATAAAACATGGTCTTTTATATGACACATAAGCATAAAATATGATTTCTATAGTACTAAAATCATATCTAACAATGAAATCTACGTGGACAATGTCCTATACTGAACAGAATTTTCTTCATGTTCTACCCTTTAATTAATAAACTAAGTTCACTCTTCATTCCAAACGTACAATACCGAACCATGTTCATTTATCATTCCACACATAAAATAGTAAACTGAGTTCAATTATCATTATATCCAAGACAATATCATGATATATAAATAATTACCCAAAGAAATGGAAGGAGATATAAGACTCATCCTTTTCATAATGAAATCATATACATATGTTCTACAATATCATTAATAATCATATCATAGCCCTTGAATCAAATTGGGTATTATAATCATGAAATCATATCGTAACCTCTGGAAAAAAGAGAGGTTTCATAATCATTTCATCATAAATATATCCTGTAAAATAATATGGGTTTGAAAATAATATAAACTATCAAAGAGAAATAGGTTTTATAAAAATAATTACATCAAAACATAAACCATTAACTAAATAATTTTAATGGAGTTTTAGGATTGTTTTCTAGAATTGAATGATTAACATCAACATATGTCATTTTAGATGGAAAAATCATGGAAGGATATTTTAAAAAACATTTATAGAGTTAAATATCTCTTCTTATTTGGAAAAGGATCCTTAAAAAATAAAATACTTTAAAAAATATATTATTGATAATAAACTTGAAATCATATAAATAAATATTAGAAAAAAATAGTAATACTTATTCTTTGAAAACAGATAATGTGAGCATGAGAATGTTTTGAAAACAATTTTTCTTAAAAACATATAATAGAATCGTGAAAACATTTTTATAACAATTTCATTACTATATATATATATATATAATAATTTCAGAAACCCATTTCATTGAATATAATTTTAAAACATATAATGGATTATTGAAAATTTTTAAAATACCTTTTCCACCATAAAAAATATTTTCAAACAATTTTCTTTAAAATTATATTTAGTAATTTTTTTTGGAATCATTAATAACTATAAAATATTTTGGGAATACTTTTTCATTGATGACCACTTTACAATTTATGAATGTATTGAATATTGTGAAGGGTAATTTCAAAAAACATTTTAATCATGGAAATTCCTTTTTAAAGGATTATTGGTCATGATGGAAGGTAAATCTTTGCACACCAAACATTCTTTTTTATGTCTTAAAATGGTAATAAAAGTACATCGATCAAAAAACATATAGATTATTAATTTTAAAAAAAATAAATTAAAAAGGTTAAACATGTGTGAAACATTATTTTTTATGATTAAAGTAGGACACTTGAATATTTTTTGAAATTATTTTAGAAAACATTGTTTTGAAGGTACAAATATTTCTGTCAGAAGAGAGGGTAATTTCGGGATTCCTAAAAAAACCCTTTCATAATTATTTTATTTAAAAAATAGTTGAAAATAGTACCAATATATGAATATATCGAGAATAACCATAGTATAAGAATATTTTTGTTTTATCTTTAGATATGGATCATAATGTTTCAACAAAGTAAGCATAATCATAAGCCCTTTTGATAAGCGATGAAAATAGTTTACTAAACTCTTACCATATGGTAACATGGGATCATACACTCCATATATTTAAATAAAATAAAATAACTCCTAAAATATCATTAAATTATCTATATTCTAGATATTTCATTTCAAATTTATGTATAGACACATCTAAAAAATTACTTTCATAATAATACATGTGTCTCAAAGAACACAAATTGAGACAAAATGGTCATACCGATTTGATAAGTTCTGGAAATTAATCCCAGAAAATAAAGAACATTGAATGGTTATGTAAATAAGAATAAATTTAGGTATAAAAATCATTGAATACATACATTGGTATTATAAACACCACACAAAAGTAATGGGTGGAAAATAAAGCATGTATCTCTTGGAAATAAAAAGAGGGATGAAATCCCTTTACATTGTGCCTTGAATCTCATCTTACATATACTAGATTCATGTATAATAAATGAAATATTATTAAAAATATTATAAAGAATCATATTCTTATATATAATAACATAATTGTTTTATTATGACCTTACATTAACCTTTTTTAAACAAGTATATGTCAATGTTTCACATTGGGTAATATCTCTTTTCTTTTTCACATGTGTATTAATTTGCCACAACTTTGGTTCTTATACATATATCATGACATCCATTATTTAAGACATGATATAAATATAATATTTATTAAATATATGTGTCTTATAGTAATTTTTATAATAATGATGTATGAAAGAGAACACTTCATTCATAGAGATGGTATGTCATACATATGTATGAACGTTGTTTCCATTTTTAGTGTCGTTTTGAACGAAAGAAAGAAAGAAAATGAAATATATGTATATATATGTATTATTGTATATAATATTATTACTATAGAATTTTTATGTGTTATATATCATATAGGTTCACTAAACATATCCTTAATACATTACATTTAGTGTTTGAAGAAATCAATTCACTTTGAGGGGGCATTAGTCCCCTTTTCCTCAAACAGAATTATAAAATTTATAATAAATGGAAAGTAAAAAAATTTACGTATTTAAAAATAATTAAATAGGATTAAATAAATTATACATATAATTTATATTATATATAAATACTTTTTCCATCATAATTCCCACTATGAGTGTTGTTAAATAAAGAACAAAAATCAATGTTTTGTGGGATGATAGTGTGTTGTACACATAAACTGTATGGTCATTTGTTGTCAGATGGATATGTGTGTAATTTGAGGTTGAATAATTTTCAAAAAAAATCTTATTATGGATTTTATACCAGTTTTAAAAAAAATAATTTAATAATAAGTGTTTAGTAGGCGAATAAGAAAAATAAAGGAAATGAGTTTGAGACAAGACGTTACCTCCTAATAGGGTAACTCCTTTTGATATGTGCCAAAAGGTTTCCATGAATTCATTCCTATCCAAATAGATGACTCAAGGAGTAATTGAGGGATTTTTGGAAGTTTATTTCTAATATATTTGACAAATTTATGTTGTTTAAGTGGTTTAAGGATGTGGAAGGAGAGGAGGTATTTTTATTGTGGAGGAGGATTGGCACTCCATTAAATTTTGGGAATGGGAATTGAACACATATTTTATCCACATAATATGGATCTAGTAAAGGTCCAATGTAGAGAAAAGTTACAATAGTGAAGAAATATATCCGTCTAATGGATTTTGGACAAGGTTCCAGGTCTTTTATGCCCTTATTTTTAAGGTTTCGTCCTTAGGTAAGCTTAGATTTACCTTAATTTATGTAATTAATTTTAATTATATTCACGTATATTTTTGGTCAAAGACATATCTGACCATATTATAAATTATATATTATTACTATTCCAGATATGAAATATATTTCTCTACATTCAAAATCTCATAATTTCCATAAATTAATTTACATTTATTCTCATTGTCGGTTCGGCAATGAGGTTTTTTGATGTAAAATTCTTCAAAGGATTTCTATGTTTTCATATTAAATTTAATAGTGGAATTGATTATAGAGAACTAAATGTGGATTAAAGGTAAAAATATTATCTTATTGAACATTTAAATAAATTTATAATTTAATTTAAACTAATAAATAAGTGAGATGAAAAAGACTTTTTGAACTAAAATTCAATATTTTAACTAAATAGTAACAAATGAAAATTCAAAGATAAATACAAAAATATTTTCTAGAAAAATTCAGATGATATTATTTAAAATCGTATTATTATTTGGACATATTAAATATATAAATGTACAAAAAAAATTATTTAAAATGGAGTTTCCTTAAATGGCGGTAAAAATGCCATTTTCAAAATACAAGTGTTTAAGTAAGAAATTTGGTTTGTTTTTATCTTATGTCTATAAAATATAATGTATGAATAGAAAAAATACTAGAATAAATTTATAAAATATATATTTAATTAATATATTTCTTTAATTTTAAATAAATTAATTTATTAGATTAAATCTTCTTAAAGAGTATACATATTTTTTATTATAAAAATATTTTATTATGACCGTTTGGTTCTTATATCCCTTTAAAAATAATTTGTAACTAAGGAATTAATTTTATATTTTTTGTAAATCACATATTTTAATAATTTAGTTAATTGTATTCATAAATTTCAACATAATGAATTGGTTATAACTCATTTTATTAAATAATAATATTTATAAGAATATATTATAGTTTGTCAACACTCTGTCTTGTGTGTTACGAAATCCATTGAGGAAAGTAAATATATTGTGTAATATACTATATCCTCGGTGTTCCATTTAGAGAATGTTAAATTTTATGTTTTGTGTAGTGCATGATAAATTGGTGTTTCATATTAATTAATCCATAAACAGTGCTCTTACATATAGAAAAACATTTTTTAGTGTTGCAAGAAATGAAGAATATAAAATATATTAAAAAAATATAAAAAAATTAAAACTATCTATGGGTTTTATATATACACACCATAATCATTATCTCAGGTTCATCCCAAAATAGAGTACTCCTGATAATGGTGGGCTACCCTACCACTCCCTCCTCTAAGATGACATGTCCGAGGAAGTGGCCATCTAGATTAAAGAACAAAGACTACAAGATATTACCATAATAATTGTTCTTTCAAAGTATATCCTGATGTATCCATGAATTTATCGATTGCTCCTCCACTAGTTTAGAGAACATGATGATTCCATTTACAAAGACCACCATGAATGATTCTATGATGGGATAAATGAACTGGTTCATGTTTCCCATGAACTTTTTTATGGAGATTTCCATGGCGAAGCATATTACCAAGCATTTAGATATAGTGATAACATGACCAAAAGTAAACCATTTATAGCCACATATTCTCCATTCAACTATTCAAGTTATAATAACTACTCATAATTTGATATGTGCTCATTATAGTTCCATAGTTTACGATATGTTAATATTTATAAAATAAAACAACCCGCTACTTTATTAAAAATTAATTAATGATTTAATACATAATAATATACATTATAAAACCTGGATGATTGATAATTCTAGTATCCTTGGGAATTAGGTACATTACTTGACAATTTAAAATAAGAGAAAACATCATAATTATTTAAAACATCCATAACATGCTCACACTTAAAACTACATTGGATAACCTTGATACATACATAAGAAATGGTTGAGAAATAAATCATAGTGAGGGAATTAAAATTATATAAGGTAATATATGTTAAAAAATTTTGTGTATAAATAAAAAATAAATGGAATATGAATAATAATCCATGATATAATACAATAATCATAAATCAAACAAGAGAAATGTGGAAACAACATAAAACACTTCCTCATAAAAACATGTCAAGGATAACTGAAATGAAATCACAACCCACAATGTTCAATGAGTGAATTAGGTTCACAGTTTATTAAAACATGGCGTCTCATGAGACTAAAAATTACCCAATACATTAGATAACTATATATTTCTCAGTGCACATACCAATTTCATTTCATTCAAATACTGAAGTGTGCCACATACATCATTCAACACGGATTCATTCATCATCATATCGTATTCCATGATAAGGGAGTTTAGAATAAATACATATAGTATAAATTAAAATAAGTATATGTTTATGAAGTTGGACACCCATATTAGAAAATTGGTATGGTATTCACAACATAATTGTTTCAGGAATGAAAAATCTTGGTGAATTTTCATTAATAGAACAATATCAACTACAAATTCATAAAAATGTGTTGATTATAGATAATGGTGTCACTCATCATTTGGAAATAATTTTAGAGGTAATAGGTACCTGAAATTTCATATCCCAATAGTATTAATTTGAATTTGAAGACATAAGATACTAATGAATCTCAAATAATAAAGAAAACGTGGGGATGCATTAGGTGAGTTTGTAACTCCAAAAAGTTGATAGGATATATTTGAGTGATTAGAGGCACATTTTAATGATTATTGAGAAGGTAGGTAAGTTTAATGAAATTATAAAATAGTTTAATGAAATTATAAATAATATTTGAGTGTTTTGAAAGGGGAGATTGGGTGGGTTTACATAGTAAATGGGTGCGGAATAATTTATCATTTCCCAAACATATGTTTTTTCCTCTCTATAATAAATAACTAAAAAAAAGTCAATGAATTTTTCCAGTGTTTTATTCCAAATGGGATTGGTTAAAATTATTTTATAAGGCCGTGGGATGAACATAATTAATATATATCGTTGATTCTATGGAATTGATTAATACTCTTAAATAAATTATTTTAAAAATATAAAATATGATCATGGTTTTAGAGTGTTCAAAAATGATTTGTAAAATAAATAAAATAAACATAAAATAAAATTATTTTATGGTAACATCATATATTTTGTTTTTTATACCCTTTATAATATTTATGACATAGATTTTGGGTTACTATTATGTCATAATACACGCCATATATTTATAAAATATTTAATATTTCTCCAAAAATTTGACTACATCAGAATATTATGATATATTAATTATTATATAACTTCCACATTGTGATTCACAAAATAATATTCATTTAACCATAATATATTTATAGGTATTTTTATTTTCACATTTAAAATAATAAACTATTCTTATTGAGAAATGCTAGGCTTTTTGGCAATACTATTTTTGAACTCTTATAAAAATAATTTTTGACTGAATAAAATTTATTCGATAATTTATATTTGAATATAATTTTTTATTAGTAATAATTTATTCAAATATTTTTTATTTGAATAACCCATTAATTTACCAAAATAAATTCCTTTGTTGAATTTGAATATTACCTGAAAATACTATTAGTGTTTTTTTATGAAAATAAAAATTATTTATATATTAACGATATTAATGAATAAATATAATAATAATTTAATGGAAAATAATATATAAATATTATTACTCATTGGGTTTCATTGTCTTGAGAGTTTATTAAAATTTTTTACTCTTATTAATCATATTTTCTATTTACTATGGTAATAAATATTTATTATTGTTAATAATAAAATTGTTCAAAATTTATGATGAACATATTACCTAATCTTTATTAAGATGATCCAAAATATAGAATCAATTTTATCAAAATACAATCATATATGTGGAATATTTTAATTTAATATGAATCCCTAGAGCATGATGGGAATATGTTCTCGAATAAAATACATTTTTAACTGAAACATTGTTTTACAATAACTCTATAACTAGTCATTTTATTTATTTGTATTCCAATTAAAATATATTTATATACAATATGAAAATATAATTTATTTCATTTCAATTTTTGTGTTATTTTAATTACATATAATGGAGATAAATTGTGCATTTTTAAATATATTTTTAAAAAATTTGTTATTAATCCTAAAAGAAACATAAAGTAAAATCTAATTTAATGATGATTTATAAGTAATTAATTGAATTAAATAAAAATAAATAATACATATGTTACCTTGAAACAGAATATAATTATTATTTGGACATTTAAATTAATAAATTTACCAAAAAAATTATAATTCTAAATAGAAACAGTATTTTTCCCTATTCACTAAAGAATCTATACTTTTTGCTAATTCCCAAAATTTCAACCTATGTTAATTATAATATTATAATAAAAAATCGGACAAAATATTAACTAATTAATTTTATAAATGTTTTATAATTAAATTATATTATTTAATTTATAAAAATAAATTAAAATAAATTTTAATGAAAATGTATTTTGAAGAAGAAAAATATATTACACAATACTCAGTGGCATTGCCCAAATAATTTACCATTATGTTTATGTTGTGTAGGAAATATATATTTCATAAAGTATATAATAAAATTCATATCAAAAAATGTAATTTTTATGTTGAAAATTATATATTTAAAAAAACATAGTTTTTTTGGGTTCAATGTTTTGTATCACATACTCTATCGAACAATGTTTTCCATTTTAAAACCTCAGGGTGTTTTTTAATTCCCCCCATTAATAAATTCTTCCATCGAATATTATTCTGGATCATTGTATGATGTGTTTTGACACTTGAATTCATATTATTGAAAACACACTTCGTAATAATGCTTAATAAAACATCCTCTTGAAATGAGGGAAAATGATGTTTGAAGGTTATCCCATAACTAAGATCCCCATTATGACGGGTTTTTTGGGATGTGAAGACATGGAAAAGGAAGATAAAAATAACACCCAAGAACTAATTGAGTTTTATTGATAATACGGTTAGGTGAAATTAATTGGCCAAAAAACCATATAACTTTGATGAATAAAATGACAATAAATTCATCAAAAATTGTTTTAATATAAAGAAAATTTTTCTTCTAATATATTTCCCTAGAGTTTTGGAATTACTTTAAAATATAGACTATGAACATAAGGAAAGAAACATTATTTATAATTATTATTTCATCCATTAATTTATTTCAATTATAATCTCATATTTTTTTTACTAATGATGAGAACTTCATATTTTTTTATATTCCACAAGTAGTATAATATACTTCATAATAGATCGCATAATCCTCCATAGAATAACTCTTTATACCTTCATATTTTAATCTTTTTTCTAGAATAAAGGTATATATATTGATTAGAATTTTTAAACTATTAAATTCATAAAAGAGAATCCAATAATATTAAAGGGATAACATATATATTAAATTTATTTACCTAAATTATAAATTTGTATTCTTCTATCAATGATATCCATGATATATTTAATAATATATATTCTTATTGGAATTTTATTTCTATTAATAATGGTTCATAATGATCTTATATGCACACCAAAGCATATCCCATAGGTGTGTCATACAAAGTGTGTTGGAATACCTATTGTCATGAACTAGTTCGTGTTCAAGTCTAGCTCAATGCAATGTTTTTAGGGTTTCCCCCTATGTATATATGTTCTATATCCACATCCAATTATAGTATATATTAATAGATGTATTTTCTTAATAAGTCACATACTCCGTACTAACCAAAATTTAGGGATTCTTTCTTATACTTATTCTTATCACTAGGTATTTTACTATACCTTTATAATTATAATAAAAAAATAAACTATTACATCGATACCAAATATAACTACATTGGTCTTTATTAAAATTGTATACATTATTTATAACATAAGATTACACTTAATGCAAAATTGAAGATCAATAATTCATTTTTTTATATAAAGATCCATCTTTAATACATTAAACAAATCATGAATTTTAGTCAAGAACTCACTTAAATTCACATTGAGGATCTTTTTATGTTTATAATTTAGAGAATTGGGATATATCACATACATAAAATTCTAGATTTTACATAGAGTGGATACCCCATAAACATTATCAATTTCTTCCAAAATATAAATCTTTTAATATAAATAATGTTTCCTTTGAAAAATTATCACAACATTTAACATGGATTCATTTTATGTCTTACACATCGTTATATAATTGGAAAATCAATTAAAAATATTTGATGGACCCAAAAATAATATTAAGGGATATAAAAACAAGGAATTAAAATAATAGTCAATGAATACTTGTAACCTATGAAATCATTTTCAAAAAGACATCCTTGTAACCCATATAAACTTACTTTTTAAAACATGATATTTTCAAGAGATTTTAAAAAAAATATCAAAAATAAAGAGAACCATAATGTTATATTGGGTTATTATGTTTATAAACATGTAACCGTCTTGGCTAACTTATAATTTACAACCCTCATGACCACATTACAATGTAACCCTAATGGCTACCTTATTGTGTAACCATCCCTAACACAGTTGAAGTTACCATAAAAGCGACCTACAACTCACACATACCAATGGAATTCGAGTCAGACACTGTTCACACAGTTCATCATATAAAAACTACCAAAAACTATAACATAATCATACAACATGAATAATTTTAAAAAAACATTGCTTTTGAATGTTTAAAAACATAATTTTAATGATTAATTAAAAAAACACCTTACCAATGTCATAAAATTGAAGTGAGGCATAACAGTGTGGATAGAATATATATATATATATATATAAAATATAAATACACATAATTAAATATTATATAATAAAAACTCTACTCAAAATTTTTTAATATTACAAAATTAATGAAATAGAAGGTTAACACAATGAATGGGAAATTGGTTAAGAATTACCTTACCTTGGGTTGACTAACATAAAACTTGTTCAAACCTCCATTAAAATAGTTAATTTTTTTAAATACCATAAAGAATCATATTCATGTTTTTAACGCATTATATGATAATTAAATAACAACATTCACCCTTTATTTATTAGTATTTTGTTCATTCTATTTTTTAGGTGCGTTCTTTAAAGGATATGTTGGCCTGTTTGTTTTTGAAATTCTTGTTGAATGGAAAAAAAATTAGAAGTTGAATAATATAGAAATAATATGTTTCCATGATAGTTAAAGATACCAAAAATCATTTTTTATCATATATGTGCATGAATAAATAGCAAAATCATTAAGGATATTTGTTTAGATCAATTTTGGTTGTTCCTCGATAATCATGATCTTTTTTCAAAGTATAATTTAATTTCATTTATAGAAGATCATTAAAGAATGTAAAATTGGTTAGATAAGACAATTTAAATTTTGTTTCAAATATTAAAGTTGATTTATGAATATATTTTATGGAAGAAATGAAAATTTAATGCACATCATCCACAATTTTGTAAAACGAAAAATCATGTGGTTCGTTATTATTATTTTTTTGAATTCAGAGGAAGTGGAGATGAAAAAATATGATAATTTTTTAACATGGACATGATAAAATATAGAATATATAGGATTCTGGAGATTTTATACCAAATGGATAATAGGAGGGGAAGAAATTATATAAAAATAAAGGAATTGAAAATAAAACACCTGAAAAAGAAAGAAGATTCTTACCTCTTGATATATTCTACATTAGATCCTCCTTAAAGATTTTTTTTGGAATTTTTATGAGAAAAAAAGTTCTTGGATGCGGGGGAGAGCCTTGTGGAGGGGAATTTTTCAGAACAAATATAATGACCAAGGCTTGAGAGTTGTGAGAGGAAGTGGGTAATGACGGTGGTATTTATAGAGTAGGAGAGGAAAGATTTTACATTATCTTAATAATTATGTTAATATTTTTTCCCAAGAATTTAAATAGTTGTTAATAATGTGAAAAAATAGTAATTTGTCTATTTGAGTATGAACCAAGAGTTCATACATCATCCTTTCACATCCTATGATGTAGTAAAACACTTATTTTTCATTTTTCATAATTTATTTTATTTTACTATTCATCTAAAAATCATGTTTTTTAGAAAAATCAAAAAAATTTACCCAAATTGTTTTTAAACGTTTAGAATTAAAAATTGAACTCCATTTTTTGAAAATAATTTATTAATATTATTATTTTATTTTTTAAATAAAATCATAATTTGTTCAAAAATAATAATTTAAAAACTATAACGCATTTTCTAACACCTTGAAAAAAGTAATCCAAATCTCATTTTCTTATACCCTTTTGAAAATTTAATAATAATATGATTTAAAATTCATAATGGTCATATTACAATTTGTATTACTATTCACAAGGGTATGTTACTATTCAACAAAAACATGTTTGTTATATCGTACTCCAAATATCTTAATGTTCACAACCGTAGATGACTGTTTTTGGAAATTAAAACATAGAATAAACAATGTTATGTTTAAATGAGATTAATTAAAATCTACACAAAAAATGTTTCATGTATTTCAATTTATTTTTAAAACCCTTGGGTGTTACACTCTCCCCACCCTCTAGAAATTTCTTCGTCACAATTGTTTTTCATATTAAACTATTGAAGCCATAATTCCCACATAGAATTTTCAGATTCCCATGTTGCTTATTCAACCATGTGGTTTCCCCCAAAAAACCCTTTAACTGGTGGATTACCTTATTTCACAGAGTTTATTTTCCTTTATATTTTTTAAAACAACCCTTATATGTTTATGATACTCCTATTTAATCATTGAAAATACCATAATTTCATCAATATACACAACCAAAAACTTATCTAATAACTCATGAAAGATTCTATTCATAAGATACATGAATAAAGTAGGAGAATAAGTTATCCCAAAAAACATAAAAAAATATAATTCCCATATTTAGTACGAAAACCTATTTTCATGAAGCAATCCTCCTTCACCTTCAGCTGATGGTATATGGATTTTAATTCAATCTTGGAAACATACTCAAATACCTAGATAATATCAAACAAGTCATTAATATGAGGAAAATGTTAATTTTTTATAGTTATGTTAATCAAGACTCTATAATCAATGAAAAGTCTAATGGATCAATCATTATTTTTAACAAACAAATAGGATCACCCCACTGTGAAGTACTAGGATGAATGGAGACTTTATCAAGAAACTCCTATAATAGATTTTTCAATTCAACGAGTTAAATATGAGTCATTTGATAAGAGGGTTCTGAAAATTTCATAGATTCTTGAACTAATTCTGTTATGAATTCAACATCTTAATTAGGTATAACACCAAGTAGCTCATAACAAAACATGAAGATATTCATTTATCACTATCATATCATTGATCTGAACAGTTCCATATTTTTCAAAAATATAAGAAAGATAAATTTCATTTTCATATTTTTATAGTTTATCATCTTCATGATATGATATCAATTTTATGGGATTATTATTGTATACAACCTAATTTTTTTTCTCAAAGAAAACATATATAGATCTACCATCAATCATAAAAAATCACTAACAGAAATTGAATTTATCCTTAGAATGATTCCAAACCCTACTAATGTAATGCAACACGTTTTTTAGGAAATTTATTTCCATAGACTGTAATAGATAGATTCTTATAATCTATTTTTGATATAATATTTCCCATGGTTTTTTAACAATATGATTTTTCCCATTTTTTGAGGTGAAATTCCTAACATACCAAGAAATATCTCCAAAATAAAGGAATGTGATGACCCAGTATCAAAAAAACATTAGAAAAATTTGTGTAAACAAAAAGGAACCATATACAACTTCATTGGATGAACTGAAATCTGTTGACATAGTCACAAAAGATCTCATGATAGATTTCTATTTATAGTCATGCTTCTTTGCATAAATTATATATATCTTTGAGCAGATATTGGCATAATAAACCAACTCACCACATTTAAAAAAAAATTATTTCTTTTTATTAGTATTATTATTAAGTTATAATTCATTATAATATTACGTGATATTTCCAAACATAACACATCAAAAATACTTCCGAGTTTTGGAAAGGCCTTCCCCAGGGTGATTTTTCCACACTTTTTAGAAACTAGAAATTGGACTTTCCTACCATCAGATTTCTTTGATTGATTCTTACCCCTCGCATAATATTTGGACCTTTTCTTTTCCTTGTTTTCAATGATCATATAATCATTAGAAATTACCATTTCCACCACACATCACATCAGTCGTGTTTCTTATAACTTTTTAACTCCTTGTGTGCCAATGACATTTCATACCTCAACTTCAATCTTGATAAAAAATAGTTTATTTTTCAATCCAGAAAAAAATAAGATTTTGAGAATACCTCAACTATTGGGGGATGTTAACTTCATAAATAGCCATTGAATTTTCATACATCTTTAATTTATTTAATTTATTCTCCATCCTAAGTCAACCCACCTTTGGAAAATATCTTTGAAGGAGAAAAATTTTAAATTCATCTCACTCTAAGGCAATAATATCTTCTCTAACCTTGATATTCTTGACCATTGACCATGACTTATCATCTTCATCTTCATAGAAATATATTGAAGGAATACTAGTTTGACTATTAGAACATATTGTTCCATCAAATATCTTTTCAAGGGCTTCAATCTATCTTTCAACTACTACTAGGTAAAAAGATCCACTGAAAGCAGGATGGTGTTTCCCTATATAATAATTGACTATCATAAATTATCATTTTGTTATCTCTAGTTATTCTCTTGAATGTATTCAACCACCAATTGTTTCTTGTGTAAAATAATCCATTACTATCTCATACTACTTAGTTCCAATACCTACCATTCCGGGCTATACATTTGAAATGTTATCGTTCTATCAATGTCTCTCCACTTCAGCTTACCTATTTCTTCTGCGGAAAACAAATATGAGAAAACATATATTAGTTGAACATTCATTGTAATGTTTAAATTGTATTTCCTTTAAAATTATCCATATAGTATAAAATCATTTATGGAAATCTATTAAAATCCTACTAATCCTTAAAGGTATCTAATCCATCATTTGATACCAACTATAGGGACCCGACCTTATTAAATTATATAATCTTGACTTTTAGTCAAGAACTCAATTCCATTCACATTGAGGATATTTTCATGTTTATATTTTTAGAGAATTGGCATATAAAAAATACATAACATTCCCCATTTATATAGAGAATATACCATATAAATAGTATCAATTTATTCCAAAATATTAATTTTTCAAATAAAACATATTTTCCTTGACAACTCATCATAACATTTAACTTGCAATCATTTATTTACATTCACATCCTTATAACATATAAAAATATTTTAAAAACATGTGATAATAACAAAAATATAATTAATGGATATAAATAGTAGGAAATTAAACATTAGTCCGGTAATACTTGTAATATATGAAATCACTTTAGAAAAGTGTTAATTATCACCCTTAAAAAAATGTTTTTAAACTTGATACATCAAAAAGATTTCCAGAAAAAGTATAGAAAATAAATAGAACTATAATGGTATCTTGGGGAAGAACTTAAATAATTTTACAACCCTCTTGGCTAACCTTATAAGTTGTTACCATCACATTTACCTTACAATGTTACCCTTACGACTACCTTATTATGTAACCAACATAGTTAAACATAGATTAACCATAGTACTGACCTCCATTATACATATACCATATGAATTGGGGGGGATATATAGGTCCCTCCATTCATAATAAACAATTCCAAAGAACCAAAACATAATAATACCACATGAATAATTTTATAAAAACTAATATTCTAAATTTTGTAAATCATAATTTTTAAAGAGGATTTTAAAATGAAAAGCTGCTTACAAATATCATATAAATAAATTAATAGTTAATAGAGCAGATGTAATATTTATAAGAATTGTAAATACATGTAATTCAAAATATTATAAAAAAATAATCTCACAATCAATTTAGTATCACATAATTATTAAAGTAGAAGGTTAACCCAAATAATGGAAATGGGGTTAATAATTCCCATTCCTTAGGTATTTCTTACTTCAAACATGATTTAAATTTAGTACGATGTTTAAAATAGTGTTATTAATATATTATTGAAACATATTCATGTTTATAAATTTTATATTATCATTTAATATCATCATTCACCCCTTAATTATTAGTATTTTGTTCCTTCCATTGTTTTGTGCGTGCTCTTTAATTGATTTCCACAGACAGTTTGTATTTGGTTTTCTCGTTGAATGAAAATGATATTCCAAAATTGGAATAAATTTACTCATATTTTTCCATAATTTATAATGATACAACAAAATAATTTTGCTGTCATATATGATGATGAATATTTATATAAAACATTAATTTTACATGTTTAGATCATTTTTGGCAGTTACTCAATAGTCATGGACTTGATCCATTATATATTTTAAATTCAAGCCTAGAAAATCATTCCAAAAAATAAAATTGGCTACAAAATAAATGTTGCATCCTATTTTAACCATTAAAATTGTTTTATGATCATATTTTAAGGAATTAATTGAAATTGTAATCACATCATTGACAATTTTGGTAAAAGACACATCAAGAACAACTTTTTTATTTATTTTTAGAATAAAAGCAAGAGGATATGAAGAAAGATGATTAATTTTTTACTTGAACATTATAAAATAGTTAATATATAAGATTCTAGAAATTTCATAACCCTTGGACATGTGTAGGAAATGAGATTATAAGAAAAGAAATGAATTGAAAAGAAAACACATGAAAATAAAAGAGTATTCTTACCTCCCCATCTTTTCTCCTTGAGATCCTCCATAAGGATTTTTGTTATGGACCTTCGGTGAGACCAAATGGACATGGACATGGTGAATTGACTTGGGGAGGGATTTTGTAGACCTTAGACAATGATCATGGTTATAGAGTTGTGGGGGAAATAGGGGATCGAGGGTGGAATTTATAGTGGTGGATATGATGGATTTTATAATATTTCAATCATCATATTAATTTTTTTCATGACTTTGAGTAGTATTTATTAATGTGACCCAAAATATTAATATGTGAATTTGTGTCCGAACCATGTTTACATACATAATCCATGCATCACCTATGATGTAGCAAGACAAGTATTTTATATTTACCATAACTTATCATAGTTTACAATTCATAAAAAATTCAATATTTTCAAAAAAATCCCAATGATTCACCCTAAACATTTTTCTACATGTAGTATTAAAAAATGAACTCCATTTATAAAAATAATATTCAAAATATTTTTAATTTAATTTTTAAATAAAATCAAATTTTATTCTCAAATAAAAAAATTATAACTATAACTCATTTATAACACCTTGAAAATGCAATAAAGATATCATTATCTTATAAAAATAAGAAAATAAAACATTATAATTATTTAATATTTATATGGATCATATTACTATTAATAATGGAATTTTAGTATTCACCAAAAAACTATGGTTTTATCAGACTCAAAACAACTTACTGATAACAACGGTAGATGGCCATTTTTGAAATTCAAAGCAAAGAAGCATAGAAATCATTTGTAAAGGCTAGTTATAAAAGTCCATTTAAAACAATATCTCATGAAATTAAATTTATATCTAAAACCATGGGGGTTCAAACTAAGATAATTAGGTTCATTACAAAATTATTTAAAAGCTTAGAAAACATCAACATTCTTTAAATCATCCTTAACATGCTCTCACTTAAAACTACGTGGGGAAATATTGGGACATACCTAAGAAAGTGGTGATAAATAAATAATAATATGTGAATAAGTATTTAATAACTTAATAAATGTCATAAAATAGGAATATACATATTTAATAAATGTAATATGAAAAATAAAGAATCATATATCATGATAATCCTAAAAGAAACATGTGAAATGCAGAGACAACGTAAAACACTACATCATAAACATAAGTCGAGGATAATTGGTGACACATAATGATGGATAATATATCATAATGTAATCAGGTTATATCCATGTGTTAACCTAAAATATCATGTAACTAAACAATACCCAACTCATAGGGGAATTATATAATTTCAGATGTACTTTTCACTTTCATTTCATTGTCATGCATAAGTGTGCCACATAGACATAGCACATGGATTCATTACTCGTCATATATTATTCCATGATTAGGTAGTGTGATATATATAATGTAAATTTTAATTAAGATAATTATAAATATATAAATGTTAACACCCTTGATAGAAAATGTTTATGGTATTCACTAAATTATTTCATTGTCTTAGAAAATGGCGATGAAATTTCAACAGAAAAACAACATCACATAGAAATTCATAAAAATTGGTTTATTGGAGGGAAATGTTTTTATAATAAAAATTGAAATAAAATGGGATGTAATAGGTTCATGTAAATTCATATTTCAATAATAGGAATTGATAATTGAATGAATTAGATAATAAAAAAATTTGAATAAATTGGAGAAGGGTTTGATCCCTTACTTGAGTGTCTAACACCAAATGAATTAAAGGGTCTTATTAAGATCTTTAAGGCTTAATGGGAGGACTCTAGTGTGAAGAGGGTAGAGTAAGTACGTGATCTAATGATTTTTACTGGAAGGGAAATGTGAGATTGGGTGGGTTTATATTGGAAATGAGTGGAATTATTTATCATTTCTCAATCATATGTTTTAGACTATATATAATAAAATAACCAAAACAAAAAACCTACCCATCGATTTAAATAGGTTTTATATATGGTTTCATCCAAATGGGAGTGGTTTTAATTATTTTCTAAGTCTACGAGATGAAATTAATAAAATAATAACCTTTCTTATGTAAAAGTGAATCATACTCTAAAAGAAATTATTTTAAAGACTTAAAATATATCAGTGGTTTCTGAGGAATCAAAAAGGATATATAAAATTAACCAAATAATATTTTTTAAAAATTAAAAACAAATATTTTATTGTTTAATCCATTTATTGAATTTATAACATCACTTTTAGGACATTATGATGTCATAATACACAATGTATATTTATACAATATTTAATAGTTATCTTAAATTTGATAGTCTGAGATAATTATGACAAATTCACCATTGGATAATTTTGAAGTTCTAAATCAAAGAAAATACTCATCTTATCTGAATAATTTTATAAATTTTTCTATTTTCACTTTTAAATTAAGAATTCATACTTGTTGAGAAATACAAGGTTTTTTAAAACAATATTCTTGGAACCCTTATAAAAATTAAACATAACATTTTAAAAATTATATGTCCATATTTATTTGATAAAAAATAATTATTAATACTATTACATTGAAATATTATTTATTTAAAAAATACATAAACTCATCAAATCAAATTCCATAATTATTTTTTGTATTACCCAAAATAATATATGTGATTTATTATATCCAAGAAAACATTATATATAATTTAAAAACAATAATGAATAAATATAATCATTATTTAAGTAAAAATTTACTATAAATATTTATACTATTAGGTTTTCTTTGTATATTGGATTTTTTGAATTATTTTTACCCGTATTTATCAAATTGTTTTTACTTTAGTCATACATATTTACCTCATATACCATTTGTGTTGTTTATGAAATTAAGATGAACATATTACATAAAATTAATTATTAATATTCAATATATGGAATTAATTTTATAAAAATATATTCACATAAGAGGAATAATTTAATTTAATATAATACTAGGAAGCATGATAGAATGTTATTTTCTGAAAAATACATTTTTTAAGGAAAATATGATTATACTCTGACTCTATAACTAGAATATTTAATTATATGAATTTAAATTATTAAAGATATATATATATAATATTAACATTTAATTTATATAATTTATAATTTTGAGTTATTTTATTTAATTATAATGGTGAACCAGTTTGCAATTTAAGTCATTTTTTAGATAATATGTATTTTTAATCATATAAATAAACATATACTAAATTCCAATATAAAGATTAGATTAATGTAATTAATTGAGTAAAATAAAACTAAATAATACTTATGTAACATTGAAATAAAATTAATATTATATTTTTACATTTTAATTAAATAATTTTTCAACAGAAATGAACTTTTTCAATAAAAACAACATTTTTACTATTCACTAAAAATATATACTTCTTAATACCAAATTCCAACATAAGTTAATTATTATATTCTAATTTGTAAAATATTGATCACTTTTTCCCATAATGTTTCTATATTTTTCATAAAATTATTGTATTATTTAAATAGTGAAAATAAATAAAAAAATTTTTATAGAAAACATACTTTGAAGAACAAAATGGTATTAACAAAAATTGAGTGATTATGTAGTAAGAATTTATCAGTAAATTTATGTTGTTTATTACATATATATTTTTCATAAATTTTTTAATCATATTCATATCCAAAAATTTAATGGGTTCATTGTAGTTGTTATATTTAAAAAAACTATTTATATGGGTTCAATGTTGTATATCACATAAACTATCAAACATAGTTTTCTTAAAAACATAAGGAATTAAACATAAAAATAATCCTCCCATCGAGCTCCTTAGAAATGAATGATAGAGATTTATAGGGGAACACACTACTTTTAAGAGTCCCACCATATTAAAATCCCCCATCAACACCTTAAGTTCTCATAGCTTTACGGGTTTTGTTCAATAAGTTGGTGAAGATATCAGGATCTTTCATGGGTGATATTATTATACTATGTTAATAAACCGAAGGGGGGAATCCAAGAACATCCTTAGCGAAGAAATATTCATAACCCTCAATAGTTACAGAATCTAGAATCTCAGATAGTTTACCACTCTATGGAAAAAACTATCCCATTTTAGAGAAATCAGTCATTTCCTCTTCAATATGAGCTCTTCATGCTTTTCCTAAGGATCCTAATATCCTTTGAATTAAAAAATCCCACCAACCTGGGTACAATACACCCATTACTGGAGTGAAATATACAGTTTATGAACAATAGTTATATAGTCTATAAAAATTAAAACATCATAGTGCGTCACAATCACCACATAGGGATCCCATGAAAAAAAATATCACCATGAAGAGTCAAGTCACACTATTGTATGACATTTGTGATAACCAAATATCTTATATTTTGAGACTCAAAACCCATGGTTCATGAAAAAAATCCTCTCATGGAAACTGTAATCCTTGAACAAGGGATATTTTGAGGGAAAATGGATTTCAACTGTGTACTAAAAAAATAAGTGATGTGGGGAAGAAATAGATCAAACCTTGAATTATGCTAAATGACTTAGGGTTAACCCCATTTTTATTAAATATATCCTTCCCCTTTCCTGCATATTCTCAACAACGAGGTCTCCTTATATGATCTTATCACATTAGATAACAACATTACAAACTAAAATAAATTGATTCATCTTCCCAATCATGACACTATCATCTTTGTGAGGAGTTCAATCACCTATATGACCACTAAGAGTGGTATGACCCCGAATTCCAAATTAATCAAAATAATAGATTATGGGGGAAAAGGGAATGATAAGGGACTAGAATACCCTAAATCTTAAGGTTATGACTTACAAAAAACCCAAATATCATTTACATTATAACACATAAAGTAAACCTTACATAGGTGCCTCATTATTAGATACTGTCAGGACCAACTCTAGCTCAAACAGATAGGGAACGTCCATCTGATACTTCAAAAATGGGTTTACATATATCCTAACTAGTGAAGGAATCACTCGCTATCAACCCATGGAAACCATATCATTTATAGGTCACTAACCTAAATCATTATTACTAATAAAATCATAATCATGATCCGACTATAGTATCATAGATTTATTTCATCATGGAGGTATCCAATAATATCCTATAAGACACATGGACAAAGGGGATATTTGGGTAGTGGAGTGAAAAAGGACAATTAAACCACAACTCACTCATATATGATGTGTGTACCAATGTTTTTCGTATAAAAAATGAATACATTTTTTTTGTGAACAAGAAGGTTTTTATATTCTTGTTAAATAGAAACATTGGATGATGCTCCATCACTAGTTTACCTATCATGAGAGATAAAATTGAGATACATTATCACTATTTTATGGGTCTTCCAACAAAAAATGCATAGCTGGATAATCTATAAACTCCTCATCTCAGTTGACCTATTTTGATCTGACAATTTTATGGACTGACCCACTAGGGCCTTCTTGTCCTGTGGTAAAGAGAGAATTCCACCCCAATATTACCTATAATAGGGTAGGGTTTTGTAACTACATATGAATAGGATTATCACAGACAAGATAGACCCTAATCCAAAATTTCTCATACACATACACACATATTTATACCATATTAATTAGTGGGAAAGATAATAAATTGATAATGAATATTTAAGAATAAAAAATATCATATATTAGAGTACATCCATGGGTATGAAATATGAAAAAAAAATCTCATTGAAACAATAATATAGTTTATTATGAAAAAAGGTGACTTCTATCATGATAAAATGACATTGAACCATCTGTGGTCTGTTTAGAACAACTACAATCCCCTTACTCCTGGTCCTCATTATTATGCATCTAAAAGATTTTCAACTTCATAAGACATGATATTTGTGGTCAGATCCCATTCGTGAGTGAGTATAAACATAACCATTAGGACACCCTCAAATAACCAGACACAAATAAAAGAATATAGTATTCTATCTAAATTAAAAAAATTAACGATATAGAATAGATTAAATGGTTATGTAATAAAAGAAAAATCCATGTCTCAAGGTGAGGTCACATCATAACATAAATCATAGGATTCTAATATAGGATAAAAAGTAACATTTATAAAGAAAAAATATCTCATAATTTCTCTATAATTTGATATATGTCATGAGAGAGGTTTTTCTCCTTAGACCATCCCATGATAATGTATGGAGGAACTATGCGGATAATATAAGAAAATTACATAATCAGACTATATCATCTTAGGATGTAGCATATATAGATACTAAGAAATGGAATTATTCCCATACATAATATGGTATAAATAAAAATATATAAGAACAATATATAGGATGGAGGAAACATGCCCCTAATGTAGTTGATAGGATACTTGAACTATCATATAGAAGAATGATAGATGATCACACACTGGTCCACATAGAGGGATACTAAACACTATCTTGAACTAACATGTATGGGGGATCACCAATCACCTTATTAGGATGATATGTATCAATTTACCCTTTTAGGGATAGATAATGGGAGACCACCCATGCATATATCAAAACTAGACTAAGGGGGTCATGGTCTCCAACATACCCTAGAAATATTACACAATTTGTCCAATTAGGAATAAAACATGGTATGATTTATCTGATATTACTCAATCTCTAACATCCCACTCAACAAATTCCTCCCATGGTACATGATATGCTATTATTACACATGACATGAAGAGGGAAAATCATCAATCAGACGTGCGAAATTTTCTAATGCTCATATAAATTCCTAAGTACACATGGTGCTCCCCATCAAACAGGTTGTGTAGTGTTACATAGAATCATGGTAGTTTAATAAATATACATAATGAGGTATATAGTTAAGGGGAACATGATGTATGTGTCCCCTATATGACATGTGATATTTCAAAATCAGTATAAATTGCATCATTCTCATCAAGGGGTAAATATGGAGTGTGTTCCTCTGAATAAACACAATGCATTGTTGGATTTTATGGAATAAATATACTACTTCAACCATATCATTAATTCCCCTACCTCCATTAAATATGCTAAAAATATTATCCATAACACCAAAAAACACTTTGGTTGTTTCTATATCCTCACCATGGTTGGATTTCGGCCACCCAATTCTTGGAAAATGCCACCACAGTAGTCTGCGTGAGCTCTGAACATTTAAACACATGTAGTAGGAAACCATTGATCTAAATCTTAATTCTTTCATCATTATAAACAATAATCTCTTACCAAACTCCATGATATTGTTTCTATAAGAAATATCCACATATCCCATGAATCACTCCTTTAATTGTTTTCTTGAATATGTTAAAATTACAGGTCAAATAAAATACTGATGATGAATGAATAAAAGAGGGAGAAAAATCTAAAATATTTAATAGATAATGATTTTCAATCACTATTTTATTTATAATAATTGATGGACACTCATGAACATATAATGACAAACAAAACCTTAAATAGATGAAATATAATATCAAAAATATTATTTTAAGAAGAGAAATAACTAACCACAATTTAATATTCTAGACTCGTAAAATAATTTGTAAGGAATTAAATTTACTTCATCATGGAAAAATAAAAATGGAAACAATTAAAAAATCCTTGCCTTAATTATAGTTTGAATAATTGTTTTGTGGTGAATGTTTAAACATCAATATAATTGATGAGATCCACCATGTTCTTCATTGGCTCCACAAATCTATAGGTTTATTCATTATTGATCTTCATTATCGAGATCACATTCCAATTTACTCTCCACCAGATACATCTCTTGGATCTCACTTCCACTATATTTATGTTGGTCACCCATGTAAATTCAATATATATGGATTTAATAAGATAATATGTTAGGGTTAGACCATTAAATTGATTTTAAATTAAAAAATTACATTTATCCATTTATTTAACCCACTACTACACTCTAACAAATCCCCCAATACATACAAAGATGATATCATTCTTATATTAAAAATAACCTTCCATATCTAAGGAAATTATATGTTTTACCATATGATAAATAGTGTAGGAGTTAAACAATTTTTCCCAAAAACTAAATATCTTTGATATATTACATTTAATGTTTTTAATATATCAATACGAAGGCTCCACAAGCCTTGAAACACTACACCGACTTCACGCCCAACTCCAAATATATTTTTTTTAAATACACAAAAGTTTTAAACTAAAAACTCGGAGTTACTATACCTAACTAATGTTTTAATTGTTAAATAATCCCAATATTCATAGGATCACACCACAAAGGACCAATTAGTTTAGTAGTCCTGATGATCCAAATACAAATAGGATTCTAATTTGACACTGAAAATAAAAAATAAAAAATTCTACATCACCATGACTTATTCAAAGATTCATTATTCATATTCTAGGGAAGGGAAGGAAATAAGTGTTATATCAAACAATTATAATGTGTTTTATAAAAAAAATCTATCATGAATAAAGAAGGAATAACCATCATGGAATGGTAAATAAAAAAACACATAACATGTAATGAATACCTTGAAAATGAAATTAATCCACGGGTTATATTTGTATAATAATATTATGGATAATAGTAACTAAATTATCAGAGAAGTATATGCATAGTACTAGACAACATGATTAAGGCCTTATGCCAATATATTTTCCAAGTGGGTAGGTATAAAATAAAAACCATTAAATAAGTATAGTCATGTGCTCTATCTCAAGATACCTATTGATGAGTCAAGGGGTTATCTATAATTGTTCTTACCAATACATGATTTCCCAATGCATTTAATATATAATAAATAACAAATATTTTTATAAACAATATTCCTTATCAAAATATATATTTATTTAGTGAATAATACTTAATATCATCATTTTCTCAATCAATAAAATAACTTCCATAATAATCTTTCTTATTATTGTATCCTTATACTCTACAATAATTTCATATTCGTTTTTCTTTATGACGTTGAACATTATCTTCATTTCATTTAGTTTCTCATGAGGAAAATAATTTTCAAAGAATGACAGATTAAAATATCTCTATTCTATATATTGTATTTTGGATCCACACCCACCATTGATAAAAATCCCTTTTAAGGAAATACAATTCAGTCTAATCCATTTACCTATCATTGCATCTGATGTCATGAATTTTTTTAAGGATATTAATCCACTTATCAACTATAAAGGGATTATTAGTTCATATAAATGATGAAGAAATTGGTTGTACGATACATTCTAATATAGTTTTATCATTCTAGGGAACATCATGTTTCCCTATCTCAACATGGTTATTATCATTAACCTTGGTAATTTACCCTACCATATCTATGATATTAACATCTCCAGCACAAGTTGTATTGTTTTTCTTGAGTGGGAAATATCTATATAACCAATGATTTTTTATAGAATTATTTTTTAAAAACAATATTTTTAAGAAATGTAATTTATTGAACAATAATATAGAATTATTAAATTTAAATGATATAATACATAACATTTATTGAAAATTTATGCACAACTAATATCAAAACCACAAACGTGGTTTCTTTTGGAATATATAAAAATAGTAAAAATACATTGAAATGATTCAAAATGGGTAATAAAGATAATGAAAATAAAATTATGAATATCCCCAAGGTGTTTCTATGATAGTGTGTAGTCTTTTGACCACATATCATGTACCGATGACGATCAAGTTAATACATAATCTTCCCCATTTGGAGTTGTTATATCTAGGTTCATTTAATTCATAGAGACATTAACATTTCTATATCTAGAAATGGAAATATTTTCTAGGAAATCCAATAAATAAATACATTACCAATAAAATAGGATATAATCCTTTAAATAGACATTTCCCCAATTTATTTTATAGTAGTATGTTCCCTAATATATTTTTTGCTAAATATTGGTCCCATTGTTTCTACAAAA
This sequence comes from Viscum album, assembly GCA_963277665.1. NCBI lineage: Eukaryota > Viridiplantae > Streptophyta > Magnoliopsida > Santalales > Viscaceae > Viscum > Viscum album. The sequence goes on along the minus strand of OY728150.1, from coordinate 169,037,235 downwards.
CTTGATCTGATACCATGTTTAATAACCACAACTGGATTAACCAAGAGTTTGTGACTAATTAATTATATTAGAATTGAATAAAGAGTATCAAATTATAATTGTCCAATAAATTTTATACTATTAATAAACCATATAAAAACATGATTCTTATTTTTAATTAAAAATAATATATAAAACCTAACAAAATAAAATATTCTACAGATTTTAAAATCAATTAATGGTTTTTATTCATATCATGTGGATAATAAAAAAATAAGGATTTGAAAAAAAATTATTACGGTGTTTTTATAGTCGTAGCTACAATGAGTAAATAGAGAATAATCAATATGTAAAGGAGAATAAATAATGTAACTTCATTTTAATCAATATATTGAATGTAAAATTAATCCATGTAAAATATATATGTAATATTATCTTGGATAATAATAACAAAATTATCAATGATGTAAATTCATAATGTTTCAAATCTTGATGAATTCCTTATGCTATGATTTTATCATGTATTGGTAGATATAATTAATAAATCCATTTAATAAGGCCCGCCATTTAATATGTCACATGAGACCTGTTAATGTATCGATGTCAATTCTATAATGGTTCCCTACCCATAAAAGCATGACTAATACATTCCTCATATATTAAATTATGAATTTTATTCACAATCAATATGACTTATCAAATAAAATAAGTATTGATTAATGAATACATATATCATGATTTCCCCAATCAATCAAATAAAATTAATTGTAATCATTCTGAAAAAAATATTTATTTAATTATTAAATAATTTTGGAAATAAGAATATACATGATAAAAAAATTAAGGATATGGAACATAAATATAATTTTCAATTAAAGATGATAAAATAGAAGTTTTTGATTCAATATAAAGTTAACAGACACAAAATTTATATGAAATAAAATATGACCATCAATTTATCAGAAACATTGTTTTTGTAATAAAATTCAGAATTTTGACAAATATATAAAATTAAATTGTAAATTAAAATAATATTTAATTAATGTTTTTTATTTTTAAATCTATCAATAACTTTTATGAGAATTTAAATATTTCAAAACATTAATAGTGATAGGAATCATTTAAAATATATACATTTAAAAGAAACATTATTTTTTGAATTATTTAATTAATCTCTTAAGATATCATTTCAGAAAACAATTATATGGAATAATTTAAAGCAATGTTAAATAAAAATAGCAATTAAATATTTCCCAAAAAATGTAGAAAATAAAACGGGCTTGAAAATAAATTAGAAAATTATGGACATGGGAAAAAAATATTCCTGTGAAGAAAGTGAAGTAAGATCAAATTCTAATATGAAAATTTGAATTCATGATTCATGTGAAAATGAGAGGAAATGTTTGGGGAAAACAAATAATATAAATAATTATAAATAATATAATAAAATATTTGTAATTTATGATGGATGTGTTATAAGATTATTTTAATGAAAATATAAGCAATATGAAAAATAAGATTATAAAATTAATTCTCACCACTTAGGAAACTTATTGATCGCATCCCCTTGAAAGAGAAAACATAAATTTAGAAATAAAATTATATAAATAAATAGAAATAAATTTTATATAAATCATTGGGTAAGTCTATTAGACTTATAAAATATAATAGGTTCATAATAGAAAATATGTCTCAGTGGAGGGGAATTGGAGGAAAAATCCCCAACCTCATGCTTCCATATTATTGAATGTGATTTGAGATCTTATGAAACAAATTTATAATTATTATAATCACATTAAATAATAATAAAATTATTTGTAAAAAATACAACCAAAATATAACATGTTATAAACTATTTTTTAATGATCAATCATTATTGTCATCATTTCATATGTTAACTACATAGATTTTTCATGCACGATTCATTAAGGAAGTTGAAGTTCATTTATATAGATTAAAATTTCATCATCTCCGAAATCATATTAATTTTATAAATATCATTTACAGAAAAAAAAACACTCATATATATATATATATTAATTATATATATTTTTTTGAATCATTAAAGAAAACTAGACATTAAAATGAATCCAATCACTTCATGAAGGTTGTAGTCTACATATACGCACATGAATCATTATCAATTTTAATGGGAAGAATGGTAAGGTTAAAGATAATATATTAAATTATAATAATCCTAATTATGTAATAATTATCATATATATTTAAAAGTACCGTCATTTTGACTATTCTTGTGATCTAGGGATGGAAAACAAATTACATAGGGTCGTGAGGAGGTAGTCTGATACACCCAAAAGCGATAGATTTATTTTCAATTTTATGTAGAAGGGGATGGATAATTATTATTAAATGAAAATAATAACATATAAATATATTTGAGAAAATTATTCTTTTATATTCTAATTTTTAAGACATAATTGAATATGGAAAAAGAAAAAGGAAAAAAAACTATTTTTTGCTTGTGATGATTAGCTCTTATAGGAAAGAGCTCATTAAGATATCCATTTAAAGACACTAGTGTTGGTAAGTTGGTGAAATTAAAACATGTATTGCATGATTAAGGATTTTTGGGATAGATATTTGTAGTGTTTGGACGAGCCACATGTATAAGTATCTTTGAATAACTGTGTGGAAGAGGCTTAATTTTATATGTACAATGGGTGGTATAAATGTAACATTTAAATGTTTAAAAGTGTTTTAAAATAAATTTCTCAGAAAATTGGATTAAAATTAAATTGATTTAGAAGTTTATATAACTTAGTGTTAAAATCAAATCATAAAATTAGATTTAGATACGTTTTAAGTCTACTTTAAACCTTATCAACTTATTTTATCCCCTAGTAAAGCAATATAAATGTAATCTGTGGAAACCATTTTTTAAAATTTTTATTATTCATAATGTAAAAAAATTAATGTGAACTCATTGTTTTTTTGGTAATTATTATTCATAATATAGAATTTTTTTATAAAATTACATAACTTTAACTGATAGAAAATAACTAAAATATGAATAATAAAAAATGAGAATAAAAATTTATTCATTAAATTACATTTTTAGAAAAATGTTGATATTAGATTAAATTTGGGACAAGTAATTATAATTATAAGATTTTAATATATATATAGTTATATATATAATCTATAAATTTAATTTAAATCATTATTGTTTTTCATAATTATGTAGATTTCCACCCTTTTTATTGATACATAGACATCCATATTAATTTTTATGATGTGGGAAACCATTACACAAAATCTATAAACCTAGTTAAAAAAACCTAGTACATAAGGCCGGATTATGAAGACCTATTGGTCCAAATTTAGGCCAAGGGACCCGAAAGGCCCAATAGCCTACATATTTCCTCCAGTGGCCCATGTCTTCTGTTTCCTCTATCTGTATCTATTGGCTTCTATCACCTCCACTCTCGAATTAACCTCTGATATAGGCCATGTGCATCTTCCAAAAATTGTCCATCATGCTAGAATCCTCCCATGCAGATTCACAAACATACATATCCCATTGTTTTGAATACCAGATACAAAATTCGTTTTAGAACTGCAATCATCAACATTTCTTCTCCATATCCCTCATGGCATGCCTATGGAGCCACTCATTTTCATGCTCATTGATAATGACCAACATCATGCCGACATCAAAAAAATCCCACAAAACATTGGGTTTCTAGGATTTGATCATGGGATGATTTTGTATTACATAGTTTCCTAGACAAGTAGTCTGACACCCAAACTACTGATTAAATTGATCAATACTAGATAATACTCTAATCAATTAAATTGTAAATACATTGTGCACTAAAAAATAGTTTTTCTGATAAATATTCATTTTTTGATCCAAAAGATCTTGTCTTTATTTTGGTAAAATTTACAATAACCTGGGATTTTATTTGGTTGTTTATTTTAAAAAGGAATATATGTTTGTTAGCTTGCAGAACATCTGACACTGATCATAAATAAACTGCGATATAATATTTTTTAAATATGGTAAATAAAACCTATATATTAAATTGGATGTTAAGAATAGGAGTTATAACATCATGATATATATATTTAATGTTCCCAATCAATAAAAATATATCGATTAATTCATAGGAAATAAGAATTAAACTACTAGTGTGGTAATTTTACACTTCAAAACTATTTGTTACCCAGAAATGGATATTATTTATTCTTATGAGTGATTATTATAATTAATTTCTACAAATTTTACGAAAAATATTTTAAAAATAGAATATAAGTTTTAAAAAATCATTTCAATATTATCTTACACAGGTGTTTTTCTAATTTTCTAAAAAGATTTATGTTTCATTGAACGGTGAAAAATTTTGATTTTTTAAAACAATCATTTTATTTATTTAAATAAATTATTATAAATTTCTCATTATTTTATGGATATGTATTTAATGTAATATTTGGTATATTTTATTAAATATTAGATAACTAATTTCATATAAACCACTTATATCCTTGATTTCTGTAAAAAAAAAATTTATTCTTAAAAACTTATTTGTTCAAATTTTTTAAGTGCATAATGACTTACTATTTTATTTTATTCAAATAATTCATAATAAAAAATTATTTAAAAAATTTATATATTGTATATTTATTTACATTACTTGAAATTTGTAAATTTATTATTACGAGTCAAGGAGTTAATTTATTAACAAACAAAAATTTTCAAATTCCATTTTCATGATATCCTTTTTTCATCCAGTTTTCTATTTTATGTTAAAATTAATAACATTAATTTTTGTGAATATATTTATATAAAATAGAAAACATATTAATAATCTTGTGGATAAAATTTTTTAAAATAGTCTTCATTATTTGTGATCATCCTGAACAGAAAACCTTCTAAATATTTTTTATTTTATTAAATGTAAATTTTGTTAACTATCTTTAAAAATAATTTTATGAGGACTAAAATTCAATTAAACACTTCAATTTATTTTATAAAATTGATATATATTTTCTATAGTGAACTAAACATCGAAATTATGAGATTTGTTTCATGTAATCTTTTATAATGCTTCACATAATATTTCAAGTTATTAAAAATAAAATATTTTAGTCTTTTGATATTAAATTTCCCTTAAATGTTTTTATAGGCACAAAAAAAAAATTAAATGGAATATTAATATTTATTTATAGAATAATTATATCATATTTATTTTGGAAATTTATTTTTACTTTTAATAATTATAAAAGTACCTAAATCATGTATATAATGTTGTCACAGTTCTTGTGAAACCACCAAAAATTTAAAAAATAATTATTTTAAAAAAACAAATTCTATGTATTTTTGATAATATATGGTGTTATAGGAGATTTAATTTCATTAATAATTCATAATTTAGTTTCAAATAGTTTATATTCCAATTTCACTTTTATAATTATGTCTTAATGTCAAATTAAATGATTATTTTTGAAAAGTAAGTTAATTATGTGTTATGAAATATAATAATATATTAAATTATTAAAAAATCATAAAAAAATAAATAAGATAAAAAATACTATAAATGGAAAAAATTTCATTTCGTGCACTTTTATGATCCAATTTTTACTAGATATCTACAATTTTTACCCTTTAAGAATAAAAAAGTGGTTTCTATATTTATGGTTAAAAATGTTAATGAAGGGGTTAATCCAAAAGAAATGGAATAAAATGATATATAAACCTGTATAAATTTATTTTTATGATTACACCATATGTTCATTTTATTATAATTCATGTTATTTTATAACCATTTAGATGGGTATAATGATATTATTTTCTAAAATTTCATGTATTTAAAAAAGCACCTATACCCACACATATAAAACAGAACACCATTCTCTCAATTATTCATACCGGTTGATCAATTTAGCTCTACCAAAAATTGATAAAATATCTCCCTAACATCATTATATACATTTTATGGTTTTATTCATTCCAAAATACAAACCCTTGGGTCCTTAATAAGAGACCCAACAAAAGATTCTCTAAAAGAAGGCAATCATCTTAACTAAGTTCTTTCTTTTATACATCTTCCTTAAAACATAAAATAATTTCATAATCATTATAATATAAAACAAATTTTTATCCAATATAATTATAAATTATTTTTATCTTTTAATAATTTAAATCATTTTCCTTTTCCATAAAAAGAGAATCAAAAAACACTACTCTTGTGTACAATAGACTACATCATCACCAACAGTTGTGATTTATTTCTGTCACTACCTCACATGGATCATTATAATTATGAAACTAATGATTATATATTATAATTTTAAAATTATTATTATTATTGAAATTTAATATATAATCAAATTTCTTAACCTTCCACCCACTAAAGAATGATGACATTGTTCATGCATATATATGGCCTACCATCTCCAAAACGTAATGTAATTAATGTTTCTGGTTAACCATTCAAGAATAATACTAAAAATGTATCCTATGAATAAATATTAAAGAATTAAGATTATTAACATTATATGGACTTTGAAAACATAATCTTTGAACCAAAACCATAACTCCCTAATCCAAACATAGATGAAAAATAATGTAATTAACATTGGATATATTGAAAGTAATGAATTATTGTTAACAAATATGTGATAAGATGATATAAGTTGATCATATATGAAATTATAGATATGTACAAAAAAAATTTGTGAAATTTAAAAAATATAAATTTATAATATGTGTTGTTAAATCACATTCAACTATGTTCATGCGTGATGTGTGATATTCCATTACCCAATTAATTTTTATTGGGTTTTATTACCAATTTCTTGCATATTATATTCTATGATTATATGTGTAATAAAATTTGATTTTTTATTTCCACTTTTATTCGGTGGATTTTAAATAATTAAACATAGTCACTGCATTGATAAATTCTCACTTCAACTCTGGGATCATTATAAGGGATTTCGTCTCAATTATCACTCAATTAAGATATATTTGTGTTATAATATTATTTTATTTTATATAGTTTATGTAATACCACTTTTATGAATATAACTTAAATATATATTTATTCATGTTTATAAATGTTTCAATAAATATTTAATTTTTAATGGTTACCATTCAAATATTACCAATGTAGTATTAATTTATATTACAATCTCATTTATTTTGGGATTACATATATTTTTTGTTGAATGTGTCATGTAATATATCCCTCATAAACAACATAAAAATTTTTATACAATAGATATTCATGTTTTCCTTGTTTTTCCCCAATTCCTACACGCTTTAAAACTTGAAATAAATGGGGTAAATATATAAAGTAAAATATGATGAAATTTCTCTTTTTTATCAGGTATATTTTTATCCCATATCTATATCACAAAAGATTTATTTACTAAATTATATTCATTTAAATAAAAAAATTATTAAAAAAATTATCCTTTAAATTTAAATGTTTTTAAAGTAATCATTATATATTTTATTGAAATGTGAAAATTTATATTTTTTACAATAGTAAAATGTATTATTTATTTTTAAAGTATATAGTGTTTATGTATTTCTCTATATTTATAACTATATTAGGACATTTATAATCTTCATCATGTTTTAAATTGGATTACATAGAAAATTATGCAAAGAAAAATTAATTTAAAATTTTTATTTCCATTTTCATCTATTCATCAAAAGAATGTATGTTATTTTGAAATATACATTTCAGATGAATCTATGGTTATATATCATCTCATGAGTAATTTTTTGGTCATGAATTTTCTATTGAAGCTTTCAATTTTATATGATCAATTTTGAATATAAATATCCATTACTATTGTATTGGGGATATGAATATTTCTCAAACTATATAACACTTCTACATATGGTTTTTTCTATGAATGTTTTTTAATTTACAATGGAATCCTGGTATTCAATATTATTTTTCCCAACATTGATATTAATTTTTTATATATATTGTTGATAATGAAATTCATTTTTTAATATATGAAAAATTCATTTGAAATTTAGTGTTCGTTGGGGCCCAAAATTATATATCCCCTCATTGCGCCCAACGTTATCATGACACAAACCAGTTAGTTAAAATTATTAAATGGAGGGTTTTTGAATACCTAATCATATTTTAAACTGCATTGGTGAATGGAAATGATGTTAAATATTTTATGACGTCTTATATCATGACTTAAAACATTATTAATTTCATTCATTGAGAATTTAGTTGTCATTACAAATGAGATTATGAAATTTATAATACACATGATGCATTTTTTGCCATGTTATTGATTAAATTACATATTTCTAGTTATATAGATTTTGTTATTGATTATTTCATATATACTAATGATAAATTATACCATATGCAACCCTTAAAGATTATTTTTTCTCATTATTATTTAATTATCCTTTCCCTAGGATAAGAAGAAGGAATCTTTGAACAATTTCAAAGATGAATGATAAATAATTCCACATTATTTCATATTTTATTTCTAATATAATATAGGAATTATGTTTTTTGGTTATTCAATAAAACTAAACTGATATGTCCTTCAGTATGTTATCTCATGCACCTTATTCCAATGTAATAAAGTATGCACTGGTTCTGGGATACTAGAGCTGGTATATTTTAAGTTGGTATTGGAGAATGTTAAGTAGAAAACTTATGAACAAGAATTATGAAAAAATATATAAGGTTTGATAACCCAATAAAATACATTGAGGATATATCTAATTTTAGGAAAATAACACATTTTTTAAAAATGTGAGATTTTTTGGTTTTCATAGAAAATATATCCATTTGTAGATACTATAAATGGATTTTCTTTTGTTATAGATGTATAGTGTAGTGATTACCATGGAAAATATTTGTAGAGTATATCTGAGTTATAATTATGGGGCATAGTTAATGGTCCCTTACTTCCCACCTAGTTTGAGACTCCCTAGGGTATATGATCAGGATAATTAAAATTTTCTTTATGAACTATTACTATGAATTAGTGGATAAAACCTATGAAATCTAATGATATGCCATAATATTTTAGGATAAAAACAATTTTAAATAGGACAATAAGTCTAAAATTGATTATTATTTAATGTTATAGATACCATTTTTTGTTTTATGTTATGCTATTTTAAGTCAAATAAGGATAATTTGAGAGTCATTAATGGGAATACAACCGTTGTTTTTAGTAAGTGATTCACTGAAATGGTTATTTGAGGAATAATGAATTTATATTTTTTGGATGTAATAACTAATTAAAATAATATCTTAATAATTAATACATCATGAAACAATCATGGTGATCAAGATTCATATTGATGAATTAAATTATTCTTATAGAATGGGAAGAATTAATGTTATTATATTTTCTCACATTATCATTTATAATTGTAATAGAATATCTCAAACTAAATAGAAATTAGATAAATATTTTGAGTTTTATGTCAAATGTAACACTAAATTAATATGGTACATTTTTAGAAAATAATTATCAATTATGAGACTTATATTGAAAGATGCAGAACATGTGTTCTAGTCAAAACCATGATATTTATGATCATTATAATAACAATTTTTGATTTCATTAGAATGTTATACTCAATTAATAAATGAATTAAAATTGAGAGGTTTAAATTTTAGTGAGGAGATAATGAAACAATAAATTATTTTACATAATATTTTATTATTTAAAATAATAGTATATTTTATAGCGTGTATCACATGCAACAAAAAATGTTAAAAATAGGTAAATAATTTTTTTTAATATAACTATTATAACCTAGCTGTTGAATATGAATGTCTGAATTGATGTAGTCAAATTATGATATATAGATAGATATATATTGGTCATAATGAAAAAATATATATCAATAAACTCTTAGGATATAATCAATAAATTTCTAGTAATGTTATTTTATTGTCTAATTATATGTTTTCTACAAAAATGTGTTTTATTGATTTCATTGATTGAAAATTGTAATTACTTTCTAAAATATTTCAAACATGTCTTTTAAAAAATTAATATACATTTTTAAATCAGTATTAAATATTATATTAAGGTGATTTTTTTTCTTAAAAATATTTATTTTTTCAGTGAATAGTAGAAAATGCATATTTTTTTAAATGCTTATTTATTTTTTATAAATCAGGTAAAGTAATAGTCCCATTTTATTTTGGAATGAGTTTTAATGTAACATGAAATATATTTTTCTAAATATACTGTAAATAATTTTACTGGAATCACTATTATATTTTATTTTCATATACGTTTCTGTTTATTCATAACAAAACTTTTTTCTAAAAAACTATTTTTAACAATATCATTATTTTAAAATTTTAATAATTAAAATAATAAGAAATAAATAATTATTTAACAAACATTCATATTACATATATATGTTATATATTTAAATTCATATATTGATGATTTCTAGTCATAGTAATAAATAAAAGAATATCATATGGTTAAAAAATTCATTTTCTAGAAAATTTTATTTCATTATATTTTTATGTTTATTTTTAATTAAATTTTGAAATTTATATGTATTTAATAAGAAAAAATTGATTCCATATTTTTAATAACGAGGATAAAATTTTGTATCTATTCCACTTTTTTTTCCATTAAGAAAAATAACCAAAGTAATTATTTGTTACCACAGAAAAGGTAAAAATGGATTAATTAGGGGTAAATATTATTTGATAAGGCTTAAATTTCATTAATTATTTTTATTTTATTTCATTGGATGAGTATATTTAGACCATAATATTCAATATTTTTAAAACATGACAATATTTATAATTTATCATTGATAAAGAACAATATAATATCTTATTTAATGAAAAAAAAATCACTACCTTTCATTTAAATTTGACTTACATTTTCAAGAAGGTATAAAATATTTTGTGAAAAAATACAAAATGTTAATTTGAAAATAATTGTATTGTTTTTATGCTGGTAATTTATTTTTAATTTTATGTGATAATATAATTACCAAAAACACTTATAATATGTTGATACAATAATTGTACAAAAAGTATAAAATTCAAAATAAAAAATTACAAAGACATTTTCAGTTACATATTTTTTAAAAAATATAGAATAAAAAATATTTCAAAATGAGTAACACTTTTTTATATATTCTTAAATAGTTTATATATTAAATCCATTGTAAATATTATTTAAATAAACTAAAATTTAATCAATTATGAAAAAAATGAGATTAATGATATTTTATGAAATATAATAATATATTATATTAATTAATAATTATAAAAATATTATAAGATTAAAATTATGAATATAAATTGTTTATAATTTCATTAATTCTCAATTTATGAAACAAAATTTACCTAACATATAAAATGATAACCTTATTAGATTGTGTTGTAAGTGTGGTTAAGGTTCAAAATCACTAAGGAATGGGTATATCCAAATGATAATACATAAAAATATATATAATCCAAAATAAATTGAATAGTTTGATTATATTAAGAAAATTTAATACATATATCCTAATCAATTTAATTTTTAACCATTTTACATAAGATTGAAATATATTATATTACAATATTTCATATATTTCTTAAATTTTCCATCTATTGACATGTACATGGGAATATCCACCCATCACTTATTCACACATATTACGTCATTTATCCTAAACAAAAACTAATTAAATATCTCCACAAAATCCTTAATCACATTATATGGGTTCTATTATTCCAAAAAAACCAAACCCTAGGGACCTTATAAAAAGATTCGAAGGAGGGTTTTCTTAGAGAAGATAACAATATTCACAAAGATCTTTCTTTTTTTAATTATTTTTTAACACATTAAAATATTTAAAAACCATTAAATTATCATAAATATTTTCTCATATAATGATATGTTATTATATATATGAAATAATATTTGTCCATCTCTTTCTATATGAAATGGGAAGGAAAACCATCACTTTTGTCTATGGAAGACCGCCACCTTTTGAACTCATGTAATTTTTTTCCATCACCTCCTATCATGGATAGTAATAATTATAGAAATAATTAATATTCAAGATAAATAAAACACAATTCCGATTATGTTAATTTAATATAACTTCTAATTTTTTACCAGTCTACCTATTTGGGAATGATAACAGTAGTTGTGTACGTACATACTACTATCACCACAAAGTGATGCGATTAATTTTTAATGGACACATTTCAAGAATGATTCTAAAAATGTATATAATTAATTATATATTATTTATATAATTCATATGTTAATAAATATTATGAAATTATAACCTATAGCCAATGGCCATAATTGCAAAATTAAAATATAGACTAAAAGTGAAGCAATTTAAAGCCGAAACAATGATAATAACAAATTATTTTCATCAAACAGGTGTAAAAATGCTATATGTTGTTCATATTTGATATTATATATATTTATAGAAATTGTAAATGTAATATAACCCATTATATTAATTCCAATGTTATGTGTTTAGGTGAAAATGACAGTTTCATGTATTATTTAAACTTTTTTTGAGTTTTCACTTTTTACAAATGGGCACTTAATTTTTTAATTCTCACTTCTATGATACGATCATTGTAAGGGATTTAATATGAATTTCCACTCAATTGAGAGAAATTTGGTATTATTAAAATATTTTTTTGTTTTCGTATATTAACATTTTGATATATTTAATATGTATATATATATATATTCATTGTAATTAATAATTTCAATTCATGTTTACTCTTCTACTGGTTTATAATTTTAAAGTTACCAAAGATGTAAAAATTTATACTATGATTTCATTTATTTATTGAATTATTATATTTTATATCGATTGAATATTATAGTATATCATTCATAAACACTATAAATGTTTCATCCTCTAGATATATAAGTAGTTTTCATGTTTCCTGCCAAGTTTTCATCTATTGGGCACATTAAGTCATTAATATCAATATTTAATGTAAAAATGATCTCATTTCTTCATTTAATATCGTAAATTATTTTTTCAGGTCTATATTTTTGAAAATTTTTTTTTAAAAGCCCTTTTTATTTACTCAAATTATTTATTTACTTATATATTATTTTATACATGACTTTTTTAAATTTTTTTAAATGAAAATTTACAGTGTTTTCTAAATGTTTTTTTGACTTTATTTATATTAATTAAAAAGCAACATGTATTTATAATATATACGATGTTGATGGATTTTCTATCTAACAATACCATTTTTTATTTTTTTTGTATTTTATATGTTTTATATTGAATTTAAATGGAAATAATTTAATGAAAATACTTGTTAAATTAGTCACATTAATTAAATTCCATTATATAAAATACTTTATCTTATTATAGAATCTAATTTTCATATTGATGGTCATATATCATCTATTTATTTAATTTTTTGTCATCAATTTTCTCATGAAACCTAAATTATTATGATCATTATTCATAATAAATATAAATATTCATTGTATAATGGGTTTTTTATTTTTTAAAATCATATAAAATATCTACATAGAGTTATTTACTATGACAAATACATTATTGACTTAGGAAATCATGATATTGTATATTTTTATTGAATAATGACTTTGTTGATAAGTAATATTATTATGAATTAAATTTATCATTCAATATAAAACGAATTCATTAGATATAAAATAATGGGAGGGGCCTAAAAATGTAGAATACATTGATACATTGACATATACCCTAAGAATAACTAGTTGGAAAACATTATTAAATGGGTGTTTGGGTGCATTCTTACCCATAGTTTAAACAATCATTGTTTATGAAATTTATGCAATGTTCTCCCAGATTATGTGATCATGGTTTCCTATATTCTATATTTCGTTCCTTGAGATTTAAAATATAATTATCATTGAGATTATTGTATTAATATTATCTATGAATTAATTTCCTTATCAAGTAATTGATTAAATAAAATTTATTTTCACTTATCTACCTATCCATATATACTATCGATTTTTATTCTTGATTCTTCCATTTGATGTAATCATTATTGTGAATTTGCGGTTGTCGTTATTTTGATTTCCTTTAGTCATTACATAATGATGGAATATTCGAATGAGTTAAAAGTTGTAAAATATTTACTTTTACTGTGTTTTATATTTTATTTCTAATGTAATATGGACCGAATTTATATATATATATATATATATATATCAATTAATACTATAATGATTGGAACTTTTGTAAAAGTACCCTTATATTATATTCCAATCTAATATAATATAAAATAACTTTGTGTTACTAGAGGTGGGTTACTTATAAAATATCAAAACAACATTTGGTAAATTATATATATTAATAAAAACATTTTGAAATAAAAGTATGATTAGTTAAATACTACATTGTTATTTATTCATAAAATCTTGTTTCTAAGGTAACATATCAAAATTTATTTGAAGTCTTATTTTATAATTTTATGTCAAAACTAAATTTTCATTTTATAAAATTAGAGTATTTGTTCTATAAAATATTTTAAAGGGGATTCAAATTATAGTTTAATGATGAAAATGATTACATAATTTAATTGAACCTTTTTTTTATAAAAAACCAATTTTGAATATTGATAAGAATAAATGAAATTTAGTTTTAATGGATAAGGAACTATGATTTGATACCTAATTAAAAATAAAGAGTTTATAGTATTATTCCAACTATTAGTGGTCTCTCCACCATTGAGTTTTAAATGAAGGGTAATTCAGTAAAGGTCTGATTGTTCAGATTCCTTTAAAATGGTATCTAAATGAGAAACATAAGTAACTTGAAATAAATATGTAGTCTGATTTTCTTCCATACATGAAAAATGAATGAAAAAATATGCATTTATATGTTCTTACTAGTCATGATCCTCTTTTATCACTCAATTTTATGCCATATGATCCATTCAATCCCAAAATAAATTTCCTTTCATGGGAAAATAATTATACTAAAATCTAAATTTCTAGAAATATTTAATCAATTATTATTTTTTTAGGTTAAAAAAACATTATCGAAAGTGGTTTTGAAGATTTTATTATATATAAAAATGGTTAAATTTCACCGAATAGGTAGTAGTTCCATGATTTGAATGTTTGAGACAAAAGAATTAATTTTATATATTGCATTAGATAATTCATTTCATGTGTTTACACTTTCCAAGAGTTAGATACTATGAAATTTCCTCATTTCATGAGAATAAAAAAATTTCTAGATCCTTTTTAATCACAATATACTACATAACAATGACCTATTTATAGAAAGATATGAACAGGTAATGATATAAGCTCAAAAGTAATAGCCTTAAAATATTTATATAAATATTCAATCATTTTGAATGGAATACCTATTCTTGAAAATGTACTAATAAGGGATGTCAGTGTTGACAAGTTTCTGAAAAATAAATGATAATATAATACTAATTCTTGAGAGATTTGTATCTTGATGATGTTATTGGTAAAATTACAAAAAGAAACATCCTCATTGTTTTAGGATCAACTAGAATTCCTTTATCTGAAATGGGATGACCAAGGAAGCATATATAATATATCAAGAAGTAACAATTATATAATTTATAATTATGTATATGGTCATACAATGTACCCAATACAATTGAAATGTGACTTTTATGGTAATTCTTGATTTTATATGACACAATTATTTCACAAATAAAATACCCTGAAAAACTAGTAATGTTACTTATGGAGCAACAGTTCATTAAGGCATTAAATTTACAGGTACATTCATAAGGTTGTCATTCATTACCATATATTTATATTTATCATATCAGCATCCAAAAACTATATTTGGGCTTTACTCTTTCATAACTGGAATTTCGTGATTCCTTGGTCATAAATAAATTTTAGTAATCAATTTAAATCCAATAAATTGATCAAATAGACCATTAGTTCAAGGAAGAGGATATAAATTCTTGATCACAACATGATTCAATGTTTCATTATCGATACATGGTTCAAGTGAACTACCATAATTTTTTATAAATAACTCCAGAGTGGAAAAATGATATTGAAGTATTTGAATGAATCCATTTGATTCCAATTATTTATCATATAACATTAATTATCATATTTTAATTGGATACATTCTTAATAATGGATATTAAATAAAACTCTATATTGGAATTATATTGATAGAAAATTTGATTTCTTATTCAGATGATATTCTAAATTAATCATTCGGAATCTCACGAGAGTATTTGTATTTTATTTTATAAAGACACCAATTTGGTGTTTCATCAATCGTACCCATGTTCTTAAATAGTAACTTATAATATATTCTTCCATTCATAGTCCTTAGTGATCCTTATCTATATCAATCAATACATGAATCCCTATTTTATAAAATAAAAACACCATCAGGTTATCTGTTGCATATAAGCTAGGCATTAAAATCTTTGTAATATTTGAATTATTTATATATGAATTATTAAATTTAATATGTTTATTTCCATTAAATTAGAATCCAAAAAAACTACTCTACTTCAATGGTAATGGAATAATTTGGAAAATTATATCCACTGCATTCTCATTGACCTAGAGGTGACATTTCTTCCCGAATAAAATAAGTCATTTTCCTGAAAAAATATAATTTATTTAATAGTTTATAAATAATAATGTAGAGAGATATACTAGACTCAAACAATAATAGTATAAGGGTTTAGTTTGGAATGATGGTTCCTCACATTTTCGACATACCCAACATCTCAGTTGGGATTTGATTCCTAGGTATATATAGATATTCATTAGATATCATTGAGATGTTTTAGATCCCAATAGGAGGTGGTATTTGTTATAATATTGATGTGTTCCTAGAATTTTACTTGTTCACCTGACTATAGCGGATATAACTACCATAAAAATATCATATTGGTTGAGCATGAGAGACATGCGACTAATTCATTCCATCACCAACCATTGAATGTAGAAGTATATTTACAATAACTATTGAAGTGAGTTATCTAGATAATACTTTGATACTCTTGAGGTAGTCCCATAAATTATATCTACTTATTCCTTATAGATCCATATTTTAAAAAATATAGATTAATTCTATGATGTTTGATAAAGGAGTTTGATTAAGTAGATTGGTTCACTATTTCTATGAATCCATTAGATTATCTAACTCTTCTGCACTTATTTCAACAACTAAAGATTCCAACAATGACTAATTAGACAAATATGTTAACTCCTAGTTGGTTCTGAACAATTTTGTTTTCCACTAATATTTATTTATTCACTATATTTTTGTAGTTTTCAATAAAAACATGAAAACCACGAAGTGAATATATGGTCATAAACCATACTAAAATATGCACTCCATGAGATATTAATTAACATCAACCTATGGTGAAAATCCATAATGCTCTATTTTTCAATAAATATATTTCATTACTAATATGAATCCTTGTTTTAGATCAAATAATTCTATCATCCATAACACCCAAAAGGAATGTGGATAAAATCAATTTTTAATAAAATAATGAAATCATTCAAATCATTCAAATGCAAGGACAGGTTTAATATTATCATGCATAGCTAATTACAAATATTTTTGATGAAGATTTTGAAGCATGTAAAAAAGTGTGTTGACGTTAATCTATGGTGGCGTTCTATGGAAATAAAATATTTGATTAATTATACCAAATTATGTTATTTTCTAATGTCCAAATTCATTTCGAAATACAATTATTTTCTATCTCAGTAAAACCAAGGATAAATACACATTGTGTGGTTTTTATATTTTATTTTTCTTATTAATAAACATGAATTATTTCATGATAATTGGGAAACTTTTTTTGTTCACTTGCGGATCAGTGTAACCTCATTCAACACCACATCCACTTTTTTTTTCTAGGTTTCTTAAATGATGTCTTCGTTTTTATAATCACAAAAACATGTATCAACCAATTAATTAACACATATCTCTTTCATCATGGGTTGTATGTAATATCACAGATCAAGAGTAAAATTCTAGGTATTATAATTCAAAAATTAAAAAAATAATCAAATCCAAATGAATGGTGATATAATAGTTAGAAGTCTCTTTACTATTGCATTATTTAAAATTTTGATCATCTCAACCCATGAAGATGTGTCGAAAAGATACATAGAAGAGAAAAAAAATTTATAACCACAAACACATTATAACGTGATGTTCAGTATAAAAAGGATAACAATGTCTTTTTATGTTATAAATAAATTAAATTGACAAATAATTCCTTTTTTCTACCATACCAACTAATATACCATACAAAACTGATACCTTTTGTAACATAATGGACTGACCCATTGAATTTTGAAGAACTAAAATTATAAAAAACCTTATAAAAACACTTATAAATGATAATATACTTGGTGGGATTCACACACACTAATGTTATTCAAGAGGGCCTTACACATTCACATCCAATGTTTCCCCATCCATTCTTCAACTCATGTCAATTTGAGGACTCATCTTCTCACATCACTATCCAACCACTTTCTACACATAACCATGAATATGACCACCCTTTAAAATAAAAAAGGTCAAAACAATAATTCTAATTTCGAAACTCACAAAAAGTTTAAAAATATCACTAATCGCAAAGTAAAAAATAATTTTCAAATTCCACTGATCATCCCTACTTTATCCTTCTCAAAGTGAAATACAATGGATCCCATCCAAAATTCCTCTTCTTCTTCTTCAAATCATTTTTTTAACAGTTTAACAAACCTCTATTCCTCAAAAACATTTAACTATCAATTAATTTATGATAATTTAAAACATATTTCAAAAAGATCACTTCAAACTAAAATTCCTCTTCAAAACAATTTTTTGATGAACCCCATTCTTTATTGTACAAATTGTACCCCAATAAACTCAATCTCATTTACCCAAAAATAATTTTATCAAAACTATTTTCCAGGATTTATTAACAATGATTATGAAAATTCAATTTCAATTCCTCAAAAACCAAATCATTTCAAATTTAAAATAAATTTCAAAAAATTAAACTACAAAATATTTGAAAATAATTTTATGAATCCTAGAATACATAATGAAACATACAAACTGTAACTAGTGTTGACAAATGACTTGGACATATGGTTGGGGCCACATGCCAATCACACCACTATCATGAAGAGTAATCTAGGGCCATTCCTCTGGCTCCACTTCACTTTCCAAGACTTACAAGACCACTGAGTCCTTTATCGCAACATGATTTTCATATCCAAAACACAAAAAAAACATCAAGATGCAATGAAACCAAATAAAACCAACATCACATGGAAACTGAAGGTTCTATACAGAAAGTCATAACAGAACACTCTCTCAGACATTCACCTGATGCCATAACAGTCCTGATCAATCTAACATGACATCAAAATATCAAAAGGGTTCTCTGGAAGAATGCTCCCTCGGGGAACTATTCTCTGATATCATTTTATGATGATCCAATCTAGTTCTACCCTGAACCATTCACCCAATATGATCAATGGCATTTCCCGAAGGGAATTCCCAATCCCAATAGGCTGGAAACTATAATCGGGCATCATTAGAGAAATATGAGGGAATTATTTCCCCCAATATATATAAATAAACTTAAATAGTTTAAATAAATAGAACATATCAATATAAATTAAAAAATACAATATATGAAATGAAAATATTCTAATAATATCTAAAAATATAGAAAAATAAACAAAAAAACACAACTGAAACTGAAAACCACATCATATCAATGTGACCTTAAGGTTCACTCTCCATTTCTAGAGCCAACTGTCTCCCATGATGATCAAACCACGCTTCATTCTATATAAAAAGATAAAAATTACATATAAATATAGGTGCGAGTATTAAAACTCAGTATGTGTACTCGAAAAAATATATTCCCAATAAACTACCCTTTAATAATGAAACATCAACTACATGTTTGAAGTATTATATATAAATACAATCTTTTAAACACATTTTTTCAATGAAAACCAAACACATTCAATATCCCATTTTCCTAAAAAATATAGGTTCTTTTCCAAGAAATAAAAATTATAAATTTTGAGTGGAAATTGATTCTTTCATTTAAAAATATGTAAAAGAGACTATAAAACATTTTCCACATCGCATTGAATGAAAACCCATCACTTTATAATGAAACACACTACACATAAGAGAAATAGAAATGATCATATAATGATAGAAATATAGAACATGTATACAATGGTATTCAATCATCAGTGTATCTCAATGAACACCATAGGAAACTAATTTCCATTAAAAATTCATTAATTCTAGGATTTCATGAATAATCCATAATATAATATACACTGTGACTCATCTCAAAAAGCGTGGCTCACTAGATGAAATCAACTTCTCCATCACTCACTTGACCACACCATACCTGGTACAAAATGAGGAAAAATATCTCATATTATTAAAAATCAATAATAATGTAACACCTACTATGGGAAAAAATAGAGATTATAATCATAGACTAGCGAAGAAACCATTATCAGGAAAATTATCTTACTATGAAAGGGTCTAATGTCATGATATAAAGAAGGGGTGAGCCAACTGATGCCGACGAAGTATCAAATCACAAGCACATATATCATGTTTCATAATCCTCACATAGACACCACCCTGACCCCCCAAGGATCTATCTCTTATGATAATGAAATAGATCTAAAAGGAGTCCACCTTGCTGATCCCCCATTATGCACAATTTAAATGGGTCACAAGGAATCCAAAACAAGGAAGTCCCACCCATTTACATAAATAGATCATAGGGGTTGCATATCATGGTCATTATATCCATTTAATATAATAAAGATAAGATTATTATTCAAGGAGGGTTTTTAGGGTATGAATTTTCACCACATTCACAAAACTGAAAAATAGGCCTCATTCACACTACATAAAACATCATTTATAAAGGAACCGAATCACCTTTACCAAAAGATTCAAAAACAATATTTTTCATATAAAAATAATTTTACAACATCGCATTTAATTTCTCTCACCACATGAGTTATCCAAAAAACATTTCCATCAATGTTCCAAAAACGGCCACACATAGCCATTAAATGCCTTTCTATTTTTAGTGAACCAAAAATTAACAACTTTTAAGTCCAAAACCATTTATAAATAAAATTAGGAAACCCAAATTCATCCTTTATATGGAAAAAATATATTTTTAAATCCAAATCATATTTTAGATAAGAAAAAATACTCACAAAATCCACCTAGGCATTTTATTGAACACTTTGTGTGCATCACATAAAAATACAACAGAATATACTTCAAATAAATAATGAAAATCACATTTTTTTTACAACAAAGAATTAATCCAAATATAAAATATATATATATTTGATATACAAGGAATGTGAAAAAATTAAAAGACAAATAATTATTAAATATAAATGTAATTGAAAAGGGAAACCTACCAAAAATTGACGATGCTTCACCAATGCACCGCTGAAAAAAACTTCAAATAGATCTATGATCCTTGATCGAAAAATTGATAACTTAATAAAAAAACCCAATGAAAAAATGGGATTCATTAACCCTATTCCCAAGAGACTATAGGATTAGAATAAACCTTATAAAAATGAAGGAGAAGGAATCCGAAGAATAGAATATGAGAGTTATATTAAAATATAACCCAAAACATTGAAGAAACCATTTTCCCACAAAATTGATGAAGGAGGTAGATTAAAAAACAAATGTGAGCCTCCACAAGGACCATAAAAACTAGGACATGAAGGGGGTTTTTTGGGTTAAAAAATTCAAAAGGGTATAGTTATAATTTTGAATTTTTTATGATCCGGGCACCACACACCGTTTGGGATCACATTTTACCAAACTGTGCACCGATCATGTGCCTCTCACTGGACACACAATGATCCTTGGATGGTTAGGCTAGATGATTTAGATTTCAAGAAATAATCATTGTAAATGGTTATACATCAAGATACAACTAACCCATAATGCTTATATCTTGGTTTGAAAAACTATGTACAAACCATGTGCCAATCCACTTCCACCAAAAAAGTATGACACAAGACTTCTTAGAGTGTGCCACACAGTTCTATCTAACCATGTGATAACCATGGAACAATAGAAAAAAACTCCAAAACAAATATTTTATACCCTTAATACCTGAAACCTGATCCAAATAACCATATCCAAAAGATAAACTAAAACTGGGGACAAAAAAACTGGGTGTGACCTCACATATCTCTATATATGAATTGTTTTTTATATAATGATATAATCACAATTTGTAGTAATATAGACACATATGATCTCTATATAAGTCCTAATCATGAGTTATGATATGTTTAATGTCCCATGTGGTGATTCTATTAGAATGGATCTTAAGGAAATATCCACTATCTTGAACCTATCCCGTATATGGTTATTCCCAAAAAAGGATTCCTCATGTTTGGATAGTGTTTAGGCTAGGAGAAACCCAATAGATGTTACTTTCCTTCAGATCAAAGAGAAAACAGATTTATAAGGAAACATCGTTACTAGATACAATATTATCTTACTTTATTTATTCATTTTATGATATGGTCACTTCAATTTATACTAACTTACTTATTGGATATGTTTTAATGAGCGTACTTAATATTCAAAATATATATTGGGTTTTCATTTTAGACTAGTATAGTGTGTCAAAAATTATATTTAATTGATTATTTATTTAAGGATAATATAAAGTGAAATTATATGTGGTTACATACTTTTCAATAAATAAATTACATTCTCTTAATTTAAATTATTACATTCTGATTCATTTATCCTTTGTTATCAGTAATATTACTAAATATTTAATTGTGTAATGTGGAATTGAATATATATATTCACTTATATTATGAATAATCCCCATGTTTTTTATCTTTATATTCATTTCTGTAAAATATCTCTACTATTTTAATATTAAGTCCTATTTTATTCTCCCATATATATATAGTCATATTGAAATGAAATGTTATACTAAATTAGTTTGACATAATCAAATGTGATTCCATATTTTAATAAATGTAATTCAACATTAATACTCTATGTTCTTTTAAATTATTACATTATCCTGATGTTCCTTAATCTCATCCTATATTATCCCTAGTATAAAATAGCATATCTTTCATTCTGTTCACTTAATTCTTATAAAACATATATCTCAATGTAAGTAATGAAATCAATCACTGAAATTGGGTTAAAAAAAGAATATAATTAACCATGTAAGATCCCTCAGGAGGTTCTAGAATGATTCTAAATCCTGGGCCCACTCATCATTCTTTAGAGTGATGATTGATTCAATACTCAACGAACCTTTATCGAGGTGGTTAACCCTAGGTGTATCTATTCAACAATCAGATCCACATTATAGTATATATGCATTGATGTATTTCTAGGAAAACCACCTACTCAATACTTCTCCAATAGTTTAGTATATCATCCTATATATTGACTGATATCGAGTTTTTCATTATGTTTACCTAACCCTAACTCTAATGGTTACTAGATTATTCTCTAAAAAATTTAAATCCAAAAATTAATTTCAATTGAGGGGACAAAGAAAAAATGCATATTCATTCTAAATAATTTCCATAATTACAAACACTAAATTACATAATATTCTCAAAATCTAAATAATTAAAGGGTTAACTATCTTTTGATACTGGCTTAACAATCAACTTATTTTATATTTCCAAAGAACATTTTACAATAATTTCAACATAATATATCTTTTTTTAATCATCTACCAAGTGAAACTCATCAAAATTCCCTATGATAGGTTAACATAAGAAATGACTGAGATCAAAATTCCAATAGTGGATAAAAAATCATATCAACATGTAACCAATTTTTAGATCATAAAAAATTCAAATGAAATATGTTGCAAAGAAATATCACAAATACATTACAAGGAATCAAATAAATAGTTAACATTCAATGATAAGAGAACATGTAATACCTTATTATAAATCATATAACATGGAATAATTATTGGGAAATCGTGATATGTAAATCTAGCTCCAAAGAGTATATAATAGTCACATTTTAAAAATGTTTGGTACTAAAGTAAGTATAAAAATGGAACATTACTGACCAAGAATCACCATATATTTCCTATTGAGGATTATTTATCACATCATATTTATAATTTTTTATTGAGAACCAAATCACATTTTCCCATTTTCTCATGATATTAAAATCTTTACACAATTCATTAATGACTATATAGTGTCCATCAGTCGCATAGATTTTAATCATACATAGAAGTTCCATAAGAAAATATATTATCATCATATCATTAAAACATTGGAATAAGAAATGGGTTCACATTTAATTTTAAAGGGTATTAAATGAATAACCACATAAATATGATCAATTAACACCAAATTCAATCATTTAAAATAAGAAATTCATAAAATTATATAGCATGTGATTTATAAATAAAACAATCATTTCAAATAGAATATTTTTATAATAAAGAGTAATATAGAAGCAAAAAATTATTAGGAGTAATAAATATTATATTAATGAAATTTAAAATATTTATAAAATTTGTTAGATAATTTTATAAAAAATTTTGTTTTTGGAAAAAATCAGTGTTATTTTAAAAAATTTACATCGAGTGAAAGGAATTTATGGGAAATCAACACTTAATAGTATCAAGATTTGTCGAAATCTATTATAATTTTATAGAAAATAAAATTATTCATTGAAGTGGATTTGAAATAATAACTCATTTTACCTATAGTGAATAAAGATTACATCAAATGTAAAAGGAGATAATTTAAAATTGGGAACATTGAAGGTCAACGTTCAATATAATCCTCAAATCATAACGAAATAAACTTTAATTATCATGTCATCAAAGTCCATAGGTTGTGCATTATTTTATAACATTACCATATAATAGCCTTCAAATCCAAATGGATAGATTTTTTTAGTAGTTTTGGGGATATAGTTAACTTTTTGGATTCCCATATTACATTAGAAAACAGAAAATAAAACATAATATATAATAAATACTAATAAACTACATCTTCGAAATTCATTAAATTGACTCCACTTTATAACATGGGAAAGTAATCATAGTAAGGGGGACCTCAAATTCTCAGCAAGGGTAAATAAAGTGTAAGAAATAATGAATCAATAATAATATATCAACATAAAAAGGTGAATAAATGACAACACACGCCATTTAAATTACTAGATAAGAAATAGTCAATATAATAAGGAATGGAACAGAAACACATGCCATTTAATCAATAAAATTATAATGAAAAAAATTCATATATTTTATAATATGATGAATCCATGGAAAATGAAAATTATAAATTGAATATTTGGGAATGAAATGTATGATTATTTGGAATCATTTCTGAGGAACATGAAATCCAAAACTGTTATGACCTTTCAAAAGATAGTTTAAAATAATGGGCTAGAAACTCATTTAAGATGGCTAACATATTTGTCTCATGAAAACCATTTAATTCCTCAAAGGGCTATAGGAAATTCAGTCCCCACCCATCACTACCTATCCAAATAATACTTTATATATCATGTAATCTATTTAATTAATAGATAATATTAAATGTCAACAAACACCTTATTGAGTAATTAATATGGATTAATCAATAATTCCTCGGTGGAGGAAAATTAAAAATATATTTTTGACATTGATGAATAGAAATACTGATGAAATGTCAATAAAAACATTCTTGAAGGAAACAATCATTAAACAATATAATGTGTCCCATGTCACATTGAAGAATTTGAATCATAATCCCCATGAAGAGATAACATTAAAAAAACATATAATATTATTACAATAAAAAGATCTATGAAATTACATTTAAAATATATAGGATGAATGTAAAAAATATTTCATTGTACATCTAATATTTATAATTTATTTATCACTTACTAGTTGTAATTAATTTTATTTATTTAGGATAAGACATTTTTTTGAGCATAAAAAATGTTTGTAATAAAAACATTACATTTATATTGAATTGTTTCTTATAAAAACTTATAACCAACAAATTCAATTTATATGTGTGTAAATCACATAGTTTTTTAAGGTAGTTTCAAATATTCATAACACCTAATAAAATGGCTAGGTTATATATTGTTATATTAAATGATAAAATTTTAATAATAGATTGTTGTTAGGTAAAATTTGGTAATGAGCCTAATGCAAACCAAAGAAGATAATCATAATTTTGTTAAAAATATTATAACTCAGTACTGAATGAATTTCATGTTATAAAATAGATTGATTTATTGAAAATAGTAATTATATTAGAATTTAATGGGATATTATATTCCGTTATATGCTTGGTGTTTTGTGTCATACATGTTGTCAAATAAAAGTTACTCTTTTAGAATTTTGGGGGTGTTATATTATTCCTACCTTAAATAAATTGTATCATAGAAATTTAAATAAGATCTCAGAAATCAAAGGATTGATAATTGAAATAAAATATTCCTGAAAATTTTACCTTGTAAATAGGGTCCATAAAACTTATTATTAATAATAGTGAAAATAAATTAGAAGGAAACCAAAAAACTAGGATTTAAAATATGAGAAAACTAGTGAATACATGGACAAGGAAGAGAAATATTACTATCATGTTTTGATGGAGTGTGATAGAGAAAATGTTCAAGAGGATTGTTTTGACCTAAAAAACATAAACTATATGATGTAATAAAGATCATTGATATCATTAAAAATGATGATGATATGGTAAATATTTTGATGTCCCTTTTTAATAGAGTTGAGAAATACATTAAATCTCTAATAATGTAATTAAATATATGTACTTGATATATTTTAAAAAGAACAATATTATATTTTACACATAACATGAACAAATTCAAATTATTGTCATAATATATGTTGCATCATATGGAAAATGAATACAATAATCTCTTAATCCCTATCAAAATATCAACATTAACCATTTCATAAATGGTTACCCATCCCAAAAGATTAATATGAAAAACATTGGAAGGTGGGTCACTGAATTTCCAAATTAACATACCATTAACCATCAATCAACATGATTTATCTCTATAATCATAACATAATGGACAATCGAACACCTTCATATTGTTTTATCTTGAAATATGGTATTGAAATGAATTACTAGAATAATTTATTTGGAGAATGCATTCTCTTTATTATGTAGATATGGAATAGATTATTGGATATTATCATTGAATACCTAAATGATGTAAACTTAATATATGATTTCATTATCAACTTTGTTAAAAAAATTACTTAGTTATGAGGTAGTCAACACTTATACAATTTATGTTATCTAAACTAATAATTTCCTTATCCAAAAATCATTTTCATAAACTCAGAAACATATCATTGTTCAATTTCTCCTCAACCCTGTGTCTTAGAAAAAAATTTACCTTCCACTCAATAACTTCTCTCAGCACCATTCATCATTTGAACTGAAATCATCAATTCAAAATATTTCAATCCAATCCTCATATATTTCATGATTTTTATAACTAGTATATGAGTAAAGAAATACTAAAATTATTTAATTATTGACTCCAAAAGTAATCACATTAATAATTTATCCTTTTTATGGTTCTATCATAATCATGACCATTATCCATTATCCAATTTGGGGGTATATTCCATTAATGAATGATTCAATGATTTTTATATTATCCTATCTCTTTACATTGGATGTACTCCACATAGAACTTTTCATTATTTCCATTGATATCATGAAATTATTGGACTTTTTCTCACCCCATATAATAAACTACAATTCACTTCAAGAATTTAAATGGGTTTTCTTTCAACTATTATCACATGTGGGGAAATATTGTATTACATTGTCCCCTTTATACATCCCTTGACCTTCTATCCTCCAATTTTATTCCATTCCATCAAACCTATAAGACTTGGGGTATTATTTACCAAAATCATTATCAAATGTTAAAATGTCCTAATATAATAATAATTTCTAGAAGATTTTTTCCCTTTGAAATATTATGCTATGTGAATTAAAGATATGTTCCTTATTATTCATTGGATCATGTACATTGGTGATGTAAATATTCTATCTTATAGGAACCATCTCTAGAAGGTGAAATAAAATAAAACAGTGCATATCATTATAAATTATAATTTATAATCCTAAAACTAGTAAAACACATTAAATAAATTGAAAATATTATTCGCTACTAATCAAATGATCCTAATCATGGTTTCTTTTGGAACATTTTTTCTTTTACATCCTTCTTAATAGTTTTTAATGAAAATTTGAATTATCTGACGTGTATCCCATAGGAGTGTCTTACCCGGTGTGCAGTAAGGCCAATAGTCATGTAACATGTTATGCATGTGTGTGTCCTAACTTACCTTGTTAGTGGTGATAACCCTAGGAACATATGTGCCATAATCACACACACATGTAGTATCTAGATAGTGATATATTCTAATGAAGACTCCCATAATCTATACCATAGTAAAAATCTAGTATATTATTCAATACAAAGCCTCAAAGTCGATCTCATTGTTATGTTCTCCAATCTGTATTTCATAAATCTAGTTTTCATTGTTGCTAATAAACATGATTTGATACAAACTGTAACACCCCTACCCCACAAGCCCGATGTCAGGTCTATAACTTATCACATTTTCATAGATAAAATCTTCAAATACCAAGGGACCGAATGGTTTATCATATTTATAAATCCATATTACATGCATGACACCCATAATACATTTGAAGATAGAAAATAAAACATAATACAATACAAAGACTAATAAAATGCATCCTTGAAACTCATTCAATTTATTCCTCTTCATAACCAATAGAAATGAATCATATTAAGGGAAAGATTAAAATCTCTCTAAGGGTAAACAATATGGAAGAAATAATGAATTAATAAGAATATATCAACATGGAGAGGTGAATAATTGATGAAACATACCATTTTAATAATAATATATGACATTATCAATATAGAAAGTTAAGATATAGAAAAAAAATTCCATTTAATAAATTAAATATGAAGGAAATAAATCACTAGTTTTTATCTTATCAAAACCAAAAATTTAAAAACAATTAAAAATGTTATATCTGTGAAGGAAATAATTTTTTATTTTGACGTCAAGTATGAGGAACATGAAAACATATATTGGCATGACCTTTCACTAGACAGATTAAAACTATGTGTACAAACCCATTTATTTTTTCCATAATATTTTTTTCTTGAGAACCTATCGATTCGTTGACGTGCTATATAGTATATGGGCCCCACCCTTCACTACTCATACTATGAAATCATTATATATTGAGTAATCGAGTTAATTATTAAAAAAATATTACTTATCATCAAATATAGATATTGAATAAATAATATAAATTTATCAATAATTATTAAAGGGAGAATATGTTAAAATATTGGTTGTTTACATTGATGAATGGAAATACCATTGATATATCATTAAAAACATAATTTGGGGAAATAATATGTAAAAATTCCATTTTTTCCTATACCATAGTGAATCATTCGTATCATATTCTTTGTGAATGAATATAATTAAAAGAAACATAGAATATCATAAGAATATATATATTAATTATATATGATTCCAAAGTGCAGTATATACACCATATAAAAGTGATTTTTTAGATTACATCAAATTATTTTTAAAAGAATGTAAATTGAGATGAAATCCCTTACCACGAGTCTAACTTGTCACATGTGTCTTCATATTCATGAATAATGCAGTAATGTTAAGTATTTAATTTCATAATTACCTTTCTAATTTTTATCATTTAATTTTATTTCACTTATTACAATCTTGTAAAAAACAACTTAAATAATTAAGAATATGTCGGGTGTTTTGACCAAATTCGGTTCATGTGTTAAAACGTCTTTAGTTGGTCGACTATGGTTAAAGGTGTAATTACATAAAAATATAAAAAAATATTAATCATGACATATATATCATATTTATACATAAATTATACTTTTATAGTTATGAAAAATGAACCAACGTTACAATCATGGGGGCAATGGGTCATGAGTATACATGAGTTTCATTCCTATTTTTCAATGGTAATTATAGATAAGAGGAAATAATCCCATATATTTGTAGAATGATAATTATATCATATATTCAATGATATATAATCATATATACATTTATATAATTCTTTCAATGTAAAATTAATCAAATTGTGTCAAGGAGGAAGTGCTCAACACGTCCACGATCGATTTAATCAAAATTTTGTGTCTAAATAGGGTTATAATGAAAACGATATATTATAATTATAGAAATGTAATTATTTAATGAATATAATATATGTTTTATTTATGTCAAAAAATTTTAATTATAACCATATTTTATAGCTTCCATGTATCGTGTGAATGAATCGCATCTCTTTGAAGAGGAGGTAGTCCACAATTCTACAAATGTTGTTATCTTATTTCCAAAAAATGGAAAGTGTAAAGGATTTTGTTACATATGAATTAAATAAGAATAATGATATTAAAAATTTTATATATATCATATATAAATATATTATCCATTATTATTCCCAATCGTGATAGGTTTTAAAGGAAAAATGAACAATCATCATTTTACAAGACGATAGATCAGTGTAAAAATAAACAGTAAGTTCATTACAAAATTGATTGATATGTGTTTAAGAGAATGTATAAAAAATATTATAAAATAATATTAGTATATTTAGGATATTCAGGATATTATATATGTTTTAAATAAGAATATATTTTGTGGTGGAGACTCAAAAGAAAACAAAAGAGCTTGACGAAGGATGGTACCTCTTATTCTGGAAACTCTTTTAGGGTTTCATGAATGCGATTCATTAGACTGATTTTTGAGAATGTCAAGGTTTATAGGTTGAGGGTAAGGTTTTTTCTAAGCTAGTTATTTATATATTTTTCAACCCAATGTTTCTTCAGTTGTTTGATGAAGTGAGAGGGGTGAGTGTCTTTTTATAGTGGAAAATGAGTGACATTA
Source organism: Viscum album (assembly GCA_963277665.1). NCBI lineage: Eukaryota > Viridiplantae > Streptophyta > Magnoliopsida > Santalales > Viscaceae > Viscum > Viscum album. The sequence goes on along the minus strand of OY728150.1, from coordinate 169,006,189 downwards.
TTGTAATCTTTTGGATAGGGAATTCATGCAACATTTTTCCAATAAAAAATTTTTCCAATATTTTTTAAAATTAGAGAAAAGGGAAGATATGTTCTATATATGAAAATTAAATGGAGTTTATAAATTTTTCTATTTCAGTTTGCCCTGTCTATTCAAGGTTTTTTCCCGTGTTCAGTTAATTTTCCGATAAATCGATGTAATTATTTTTATTTACATTCAAAATTATTTTTTTTGTAGAAAACCAAGATAAAAATATAAAAAATTATAAATTAAAATTATTAAAAATATATAGTTATTTTTTCCAAATTCCAAAAACAGAAGTGGATAAAATTAATTTAAATTTACTCTTGGAGATGGGATAACAAAGTATTCCTTTAACAGGAAAATGATGAAATATTTTATATGTTTTTATATCAAATTTCAAAGTGAAGTTTATTAAAAGTACCATATTTGGATTAATTTATATACAATTAATATAATTAATTTTTTTAAAAAATAAAATTAAAAATTATCTTTATAAATAAATTACTTAAAATGGAAGTTTTGAATTAATATTTAGTGTTTTTCACTATTTATTTTAAAATGAAACTTCAATGAAAAATATAAAATAACCAAAAGATAATTTTAATTTTCCTATATTAATTATGGAGTTTATTTGGATCTTTAAAATATATAAAATTACCAAAAAATAGATTTAAAATATTTTATCCATTAAAAGATGTTAAAATTCCTTATATAAAAATATCAGGTTTTATGTGTAAAATTATGATTTTACTAATAATATGCTAAAAAATATATTGGATTAATATAAAAAATATTTTTTTGATTATATAATATATATATTAAATTAATATAAAAAAATAATTTTAAATGATTTAATTTATTAGGATAAACCACCTTTATGAGAATAAAATTGGTTTATTTTAAAACATTCCTATCATGTTCAATTGGTTCTTATAATAAATTTTAAACAATAAATTAATGTTATGCTTGTGTCTACTGGATATTTTCATATGCTAGTTAATATTTTACATAACCACTAATTTAATATATATGATATATCGTATTATATGAAATAATTATATTTTAATAATATAATATTATTCGGTAATAATCAGTCTTACATTTTAACACAAGAAATTAAAGAAACACATCATTGCATGAAATACTAATTGAATCAGAAATGCATGCATTGTGAGCTATGTCATATATTTATTTAATTTAAAATAGAAATAATAATTCAAATTAATGAGTTATTATATTCCCTTCTGTGCATGGTGTTTCTTGTCATTGATGCTATAGAATAAAAGGTAAACGTTAATAGTTTTTGAGGTGTAACTTTAAGTTGAGTTACCAATGTTCTATACGAGTAATGGATTGTTTGAATAAAAACATTATTAGAGGTTTGTCTAGAAATGATCCATTAACTATAAAATACTGTAATATTATCATTAAACATTAAATCCATAGTGTAGTACATACATAATTTGAAATAACAAATATGGACAATATGATGTATATATCAAGGGATTGGAAAGTAAGACAGGTAATAGTGACCATTGATCATGTTTTCCAAAAATGAACAGTAAACTAATGTATTAAAATTATTTATATCATAATAAAAAATTAAATAATCGTATTTATATCTAAAATTATTTTTAAATTTAATTTTTATTCAATATATATATTTATATTAATTATTTTTCACATATTTTCCCACATTGGGTGTTAATAGTTTTACAATTTTGTACTAGTTTCAAAGGATTTGTTTCAGTATTCGTTATTAATTAAAATTTAATATTTAAAATATAATTAAAGTGAATATAATTGATTTATTATAATTATTTATTCTATTTGTATTTCCTTTTATGAGAGTTTTATTCTTAATCTTGAAAGATGAAATCGACAGTAAACCCACATCCGTGATTTCCTTAACTAATGAATAGTTTTTTCAGAATTTGAGTAAAATATTTATTTATCCCATCCAAAACAAACAATAATAATAATTTATATAAATATATTATATTATAACATTAATTATGATTTAATATCCATCCATGATATAATTTTGTAGCATTGTTCAGGTAGTTAGTCAAATAGACCCAACCAAAAACATAAAATGATCAATGGATAATAATGATTTGATTTAGATGAAATGTAATTATTATTTTTTCCTAATTATTTCTTATGGTATTTATTAGAGTGATATATTAGAATCATAATAATGTAAAGGAATAATTTATGGGTATACAACAATTATACATGATGAATGAATTTTTTTTCCTTCGTAGATCACTTGTTTAAGATAATTATTATTATAAAGAGTCTGTATAATTTATATGATAAATGTTTTATTCAATTTTTTTTAAACTAATATTATTAATATCAAAAAACATAATATTTATTCTTTAAAATCATTCTTATAAACAGCTATGAATGGCTATAAAAATTGATTGCATCGACCTCCTGATGTGGTAGCCGGAACATACACATGGATGAATATTTCAATTTCATAGAATTGGAAAAGGAAAAACTTTTTTTAATAATATGAAAAAATAATATATGTTATACTTATTAATTGAATGACATTTTCTGACCAACCATTTTCTGCAGTCAAAGTAAATGAAACACATTTATTTGTCGAGGTGGCAGCCATCAATTTCACACAATTCACATCTTCATTATTCTTAATAGAAAAGGGGATGGAGGTTAATAATTATACAATAAATGTAATAAAATATATGAATAATAGAATATGTATTTTATCATTTAAATATATCTTATTTGTATTAGAAGAAGAAAAATTCAAAAATAATGATATATAAAAATGAAATGAGAGTTAATAAATTTATACCTCACAATTTGGATGATATCCCTTTTGAAGAGGGATAAACTATTATGGGATCGAATTTTTAGAAGAACAAACCCCAATTAATATGTCCTATAATTTTGATGACAATTTTGAGAGGGTTTTGGTTTAATCAAGTGGTTTTTGTTATGTGGGGAATTGAGGAGAGGAGAGAACCTTTTATGTTGGAGAAAGATGACATTTTTATAAATACCCATAACTTGTTATTAATGGGATGTCACTATAAAGGAATTTAGAAAAAAATTTAGAATTAATGGAGTTGATATGTGATAATGTTGCCATGGTCATCAACCACAAAATCACACACATGTTATAAACATTTTTTAAGTCATTACACATAAATTATTACTTTTAGTAGAAAATATGTTACTGAGATAATAAGTTTCTACATAAGTAAATTTTACATTATATTAAAAAAATAAAAATTGTCATCTAATATATTTTTTACCTGCTAATTAAAAAATAAATATTAGATTTATTTTATTAAACTTCTAAAAGTGACATAAATTAATTGTAAATTAAATATTATATTATGAATTTATAAATATATATAAATATAATACATAAGTCCAAAGATATTAAATATAGGTTTATAAACTCGAATAAAAATTTTATTACTTATAATTTATCTCTAGAAACTCATATTTATTTAATTTAATTTATAAACAAAATTACATCCTTCTTATAAAAATTCAATTCTATAATGGAATACTATTTTTAAAAACAATATACTGCACTATTAACTTATTTTTGTTTTAAAAAATATCCAATAATAATTTTAATATAATATTAACATTATAAATTAAAAAATGTATTTAATTTTTTCAAATTGAAATAAAACATTTATATAATATATTTTTAACAAAAAATATATATTATAGAAAACCCCATTTTTTATGGAGACAATGCTAGTTATATTATCAATAATTTATAAATAAACAAAAAATTAACATGATTTTGTCTTATTATTAATAAATTATATATATTTTTTATTTTTAAATCATAAAAATATTTTTTGCTGAGATAAAATTCTACTTTTTTGTATAATAAATTTCTTATCATAAATTGAATTATGAAAAATTCACATTCAAAAACTAAAAAAATTACTCATATATCTATAAATATATAAATTATAATACCTATTTATATCAACTTCATTTTTACATTTATAGTCCCTTAAAATATTTTAATATGTTGTAGGAATTTGATAAGCTATAGTTATAGTTTTGTGTGGTGTTTAAGTAAGAAGTGATCTATGCAATTATCCTTGAGCATGATCTCACCTATATATCATTTTTCTTTGACCATAATTACATAATTTCAGATAGGGATGGGTAATTAAAATACCCTATAGATGTTACCTTCATTTCGATCTTAGATGAAAGGGTTTCATATAGAAATATTATCCTTACGGATGCCATTTCTTCTAACATTATTTATTTATTTTGTGATAAGGTTAATTTTATTTATACTATATATTTTAATAGAAATTGTTTTTTGTGGTTTTTATTATATATATATATATATCATGGTTGTGAATTTTTTATTGTCATAGTGGGTATAACATGTTGTTCAGTATATTATTTCTTTAAATAGAATATGAAGTAAAATATAGATTAATTACATTGAATCTTTTGGAATGATTGTTTGTTAACACAAAAATGGTTTGAGAACCATAAACATATTTTTCCACAAGATGCATTATAGGTAATTTTTTGGTTTCTCTTATGAGATGTTTTGATAATCTTAATGGTAGTTCTAATTCCATTGTGAGATATTTTATTTCTTATGGATTATGTGTGACACTTTCTTTGGTTGTGTTTTTCTTGGGACTATTACGGTGAATCTATAAAATCTGGCATATTATATAGTAGATACACCCTACCATTAAATATGGACATTAGGTGTTGGACAATGAGGATTCACCAATTTCCATAGAGATACATGGTCCCCTCCTGGGGGTCAATCCACATACCTAAATGTGTCATTTCATCAATGACTATCCCCATAGGCCAACACGAGTTTCTTTTTTGTGTATCTTTTCTTCAATAACACAATCCTTTTGAAACATCCCATGAGGTTTACCATATTGACCACTACTCTATGTAAATAGATACATATCTCCAGAGATCAAATTCGGTAGTATCCCTAAAATAATGGTATACCATATCAATATTTTTCATTTTATTTAACCATATAATCAATCAATATTTTGGCATGTTCCATAAATCATCACTTTTGAGAGTAAAAACCTTATTATTAACCATATATTTAATCCCATGAAGTTCTACTACACATCTATAAGGGTTCCAATTTGGTACAATATATCTACTTATATTCTCTATAGTATAGACACTAAACATTTGAATATGGTAGCAGATCCTAGCCCGCCAGGTTCCACTAGCATCTTAGAAGACGTGTTGTCCCCACTCTAGTTCACTCCCACATGATGGAATTATTCATCACGAGAAATAATATCCCCACAAGATAATATATGTTCCATTTAGATTTATTCTTCCTAACTGACTAACCCTTTAGAAATATCCTAGGAGCTCATACATCTTGACCAAAACATTAATCAATGATTCTATTAAATGTGAGTTTATAATATTTTTGGATCCTGAAAAGTAAGGAATACCCTACTAACAAGGGTCCTATATTTTATAAATTTAATACATTATAATTATGGTGTGTTACTACATCATGGGTGTATTTTTTGTGTGATTTGGAAAATCATTATACCAGTTTAGATTATACATTGGATTGGGTCTATTAGGAATATGCTGTGTCAGTTGTGGGATAATGAAAAAAGTATCATATCATATATCACCTATTTGATTTAGTTTTGTGACTCATGATTAGATCCCATGTAATTTCATGATGATGCATATTTTTATTTGATATAAAAAACCCTATTTTTGTTATATAGGATGTGATAGTTTGGACAATTTCTATTCCTTTTGATTTTTGAGGATATTGTTTGATGTTCATATGGTTTTCCATTTGGTAGCAATGTTCTTCTATACTTGATACGTGTTCATTTTAACATAATGTGATTGGTATCTTTTAGTGTTTCCTTCAGGATTATTCTATGGTGACCATAACATTAAGAATGCAAATAGATCATTTTAGATGAATATTCAATAAATCTCATTAATTCATTCCCCAAAATATTAAATCGTTAACATCTATAAATACTAGATATATAATCATCTTATTCCATGAATAAGCATCCACATATCCAAAAAAATATTATCACATAACAATCTTCTTAGCCATACCCTACATGAAACATTATTCATTTCTAAGGAAAAATAAACTTGAGAAATGGTGAAATTTAATGACCAATATTTGTATACAAGGGTGATATCAATAAATGATAATATGTAATCAAATCAGGATAAGAAGGGTATGATAACATGATATTATCATATGAAATTCATTAAATTTAATTCATATTTCACAATCACGAAAGAAGGATTTAGAAGATCAGGAGAAAGAAATCATAGTATACTCAATGAACATGAGCCCTAATATCATACCATAAGAATAGTAACATGACATAGGTATATTCATTATAATTGAGGAATAATAATAATCATATAAATAATTTTCCATGTCCTTTTATAAGGAAATTAATCACATGTGGGTCTTGTTCTAACCACCCATATACCATTGGTCTTGGGATAACCTTGAGTATACCCCATTATTGGATTGAGATATTATCATGTGTAGCCTTTGAGAAGATAATCATTAATCATTTCCCAAAATAATTTTAAGGACATAATAAACCCATATGTCATATAATCTATTCATATATGTTCCATAAGATTATAAAAAAAATTCATTTCAGCATAGATAAATTGTTGGAAATGTAAATGGGTTTCATCGATATCTCATCATTAAAATCCTAATCAATCCACAGAATAAATTAAGATTGTATCATTTTATACGAACCCTAATGAAGATAATGTATAACCAATAGATAATTTAGAGAATAAATTACCATTAGAAGATCAAAAAAACATTTCATGAGGAAAATATTGCCCATTTTATGAAAATCTATAAATATATATAATTATGGAAAAAAATTATATATGAAAGGAACCGTGGAATAATGTAAAGTATGCTTAAATGTTATTATTATTATTGATAGTGGTAAATTCACTTCATCTAATCTATAATAAAATAATGATTCTATTCAGACATTGGAAAAAATTTACCATGTTGTGAAATCAACAAGAAGAAACATTTTAATCATTTTTACAAGATGTTAAAGATGGGTAAAAATTACATTATTAAATCAATCTTGAATGTAAAAAACATACATGAATTCATTTTAAAGAAAACATTGAAATTTAAGGAAAATGGAACTTACCAAATAGAAAACCATATTATATTTAGCTTAAAAAACTTATTTCATGATTTTATGTACATCATATATAAACCCAAACATTAAAAATTTTATATGAATATTTAATACATATGAATAAAATCCATGATAGAAAAATAATGATTTTATATCATTGGAGACTGGATAGATAAAAATATTATTTAGGTACATTAATCATCATATCTCACAATGTTCTTCTCACATTGTTCCCTTATTGAAATACAGTACTTAAAAGTATTCATCATAACATATAGATGGGAAGCATAAGAAAGGTGGAGTTCATATTATAAGTAACGGTAAACCTAGGATATAAAATATTAATGATCACATAAAAAAATAATATTAGAAAATGGACATGAGATCATGATCATACCAATAATTTGTCATAAAAAATATATCTTATAGCATAATAATGAGTCATAATTAGAATCTTTAACATTTGAAAATAAATGAATCAAAAGTGTGAGAAATATTAATGTTGAGAAAAAATCCCTCAAAGTATCATTGAAGTATTCTTTTGGTGAATGTGTTTCTTGAAAAAGTGGGCCTTAGGTGTTTTGTTTGTTGAGAATGAAAACCATGACGTACAAATTTGTTGACAAAAGGTTATTTAATGGCGGGATGTTGAGTTCAAGGTATGTTATTAACGATCCGTGATTGATTCAGGAATGTCGACAAAGGAATGGTCAATCTAGAGGCAGTTCAAGATGAGCAAATTCAAGGGATGTTGGAGGCTTGGAAACTATCATGCCATATGTATTTCAAGATCATAACATCAAAATATGGAAAAGGAAAAAGGGGCGCCCAAGTATTAGGTTTGGTCGCACAAGTGAGTAGGGTGACAGAGACATGGGCAATGTAGGGACCTAAAGCATGACGTACATGGACATTACATTACTTTTGCGGAATAATTAATACATAACAAAAATAGACACACAAGGACCATAATAGTTTAGTGTCTTTAGAAACTCGGAATATAATCTTCTAATCGTGGTGAAAGATCATCAACATCTCCCATAAAGATCTTCCCCTTTTTTTCTTACCTAAAATATTTCTTTATATCCTAGGGAAAAGGAAACACAAACGGGGTGAGCTCAAATGCTCAGTAAGGTTAAGCATAGAGAACATAAAACAATCCATAGACATTTGAATGTAAAAAAAACATGATCATAAAATCTAAAATTCAAAATCTTGAGCAATGACATAAAACATAGAAGTACATAAGGAATAGATCATAATGGAACATAAATCATGATAAAATAGCATGGGAATAAAACATGTAATTGTGGAAACCATTAAGCACATGATCTGATTTCCATAGTAGCCAAGGAATTACTGCCAAGACCATCTTAGTGGACAAAGTCCCTCTCTAAATCGAGTTCAATCCTCATTCCAGTCCTGTATTACTGAACCATTTTAACTTTCCGTTCCAGCCATGTCTATCTCATGAGATATAAATATTTACCCAATACATTGGAGGGAGATATAGGTCCCACCCATCTCATAATGAAATCATTCTTACATGTGGCACAAAATAAACATACATCATTCATAATAACCCAACAAATAAAATGGGTTTCATAAACATCATCCCCTCATTATATAATCCATATAAAAGAAATGGATATCATTTTATAATAAGGAAAGTGAAACCATGTAAATCATAGAGCCATTATACTTGAAACATACACATATGAAATAATTTCAGCTTAGATGAAAAATGGTTTTGATAAAACACTTGAAATGAATTCTTGAGGAAAATATCATTTCTTCTTTAAAATCATTTGCTTTTCACAAAATGTCATGAAATTTTAAAAGAAAAGCATTTTGTTCAAAATTTTCATGAAATAGTTTGGAGGAAGCTTCATGAAAAAAAGGCTTTATAAAACCATAAAAATCCTTTCATGCCGTATACGTTAGAAAAACATTTTTCTCGTACTTTTTTCGGAAAAGTCAAAAAGGTACCTTGTAGAGTAAATAAAAGAAAGATTAGTTCCATACAAAGGGGTAAAAGTAAAAATGGGTAAAAATTACTTTAAACATACATGAATACATTTTTATAAAACATGGACATGGATGATAGCAATAACCCCATTAAAAACTTACGAATAAACAATCTCAGATAAGAATGAGATTGGAATAATTATCCCTTACCTTAGTACTGATATGCTTCGTACGTATCCAAAACTCCTATATAATGATTTAAGTAATTTCATTGACTTATTACAGATTCATTTTCATTGTTATTATATCACATATGGTTCACATATGAATTTATATTACCCGTTCTTTTGTAAATTCATGTTAAAGTAGCATTTTGGGTAAAATCGTTTCATTTGTCATTCCTGTTTTAACTTGTAATTATTCATATGATTACATAGATCATGATTACATACATATAGAATGTAAAACATGATTTATATATAATATATATTCAGAATATACATATATATATAATTGATCGATAAATGGAAAGAAATACACCGTTCATGGAGACTGTAGGTCGTATGTACGCATGAATGCTATTTTCGTTTCCTTATTGAATTGAATGGAATTAAGTATTTGACATACATATATATGTACATAAATCCAGTAGCATTATTATGTCATATATTTCATTATTAATTATTATATATACTTTATAATCATTCCTGAATTTTTAACATGGAAAATGAATCTCATCGCGTCGTGGAGACGGTAATCCGTACGTACACACGAGCGATGATATCGTTCCCATGGAATTGTATTTGAGTGTATGTATACTATTTCAGAATCAATATCACTTTAAAATAATCATATATAGTCATTATTTACACCATTATACACATCCAAGTAAGGTGGTGGTGGAAAATTGATTACACCACGGCGTGGAGATGGTATTCCGTATGTACACACGCGCATTGATTTCGTTTTCCATAGGATGGATAGATGATGAAATAGGATTGATAAATATTTATAATAACATATCGGTATATGAGTGATACTGATGTTATTACTTCATAATGAAACAACTAAATAAAAGTAAGTAGAAGAAGAAATAAAGTTGAATGAATCGGTAACAGACATTACCTCTTCTTTGAAGCGCCGCTTTGAGACCTCCTCTTAGGGCACTAACATTGGTCTTTGTAGAAGACCAGGACCATTAGGATGTTTCTAGGGAATTGGGTAAGTGAAATGGGAAGGTTTCGGCCAAGCATGAAGGCTCAAAATTGTGTGAGGAGGAGAGGGAGGAGGTGCCCTTTTATAAGGGAGGAGAGGAGCACCTTTATAAATATAATAAATATTAGTTTATATTAAATCCCCACCCCACATAAAAACATCCAAAATGACTCATATCCGAAGCTTATTTGAGATAGGGTTGTAATATCATTAACCAATAAAATTTAGACATGTTAGGAATTTATTTTAAACATTATCAACTTGATTTATCCTTAATTAATCAATTTAATTTTATTTGTGGTAATAACATTATAAATTTTAAATTATATAAAATTATTACTTATTTGTTGTGAACTGTACATAATTAGATAATTTATAAACTTTTAGACCATATAAATTTAAATTAATAATTTTTAATGATTTTTGTGATTTCTAAACAATTTTATCATATGTTATTTTTATGAAATAACAATAGTGTCAATTTTGACACAATTCATTTATTTGAATTTAAAAAGACAATATACAGAAGATATATTAGAAATAAAAGATTTAATAGATTTATAACATGTAATATTTATCTAGAAAATTATTTTATCACATTAAATAGTTCATATAATATTTATTTTAATATTATTAAAACCATTTATTTGATATTTTTCTTGTTAAAATAATTTCAACATCACTATTATATCACCATTAATGATAATTATTAAATACCTATAAATTCAAAATAAATTCATACGATGTAGATAATTTTATTATATTTCTGGAGACTATTTATGTTCGAAGTTTCATTATGTTTATCATAAAATTAAAATTATTATACTTATAAGATTTAAGAAAGTGACATGTTGTAACTTTCTATGGTTTTAATAATAATTAAATTATTTTCAGGGACAAAAGTCCATTAAATGAATCAAATCCAACACTTAGGTGATATTGATCAACCTTTAGTCATCCAATAGGATTTTTGAAGGTGTTAGAGTAATTTTATAATCTTATATTTACCCTTAATTACCCGATTTACCTTTAACTATGGTAAATCAAATCTACCGTAGTTACTATTGATAATGCACAAAAATAAAAAGTATCCTATTAACATAATTTGGACACACTGATTCCAAATATGGAATCCATTTTTCAAAATTCAAAACACATAAGTTTCAGTTATTAATTTAAAATTAATACTGTTGTTAAGAAAATGGATTTAGAAAATAAAACATTGCCAAAGAATGAATTGATTTAACCTACGAATTCAAGGTAAAATCAATGCTAATGACATACATTATATTAAATGGTAAAAATATATTCTATTAATATATTAAAACCCTTCAATATTATATTTTAACCATATAAATTATTATGATGAAAAAAGTTGTTTTTAATTAAAATATAGCGTGTTTTTACTATTCATTAAAATATGAAAGTTATCAGAAAAATATCAAAAATTTATCCAATGTACATTTTTATATCATGATTCAAAAGAAGATGTTTATTTTGTAAAATTGAACTTATAAACATGTAAAAAACTAGATTTAATTTGGGTGCAACATCAAAAGGCGGCAAAACTGCATTTTTTAAAAATACTTATTTTACCCAAAATAATTATTTTATTCTCATACCATGTTATAGAAAATGTGTAAGATGAGTAATAATGTTATAAAATTCAAAATTTAGTAAATACTATTCTTAATGGCTAGTTAAAAATAATATTATAACCATATATCATTGTTTAGTGAAAGCTGATATTGCGTACAACACACGCTATCGAGGAAAGTCGCAACTGCGTGTAATGCAAGCCAAGTCAGGGTTGCGTGTTGTGAGAGACTCCTTCGTTGTTTCGTATAATATAATCCAACCATATTTCATTTATACATTTAATATATATATATACTCAATGTTGCGTAGAATGACTATTATAAAACGAACTTCAAATTGTGTGTAACACAATCTAAGAATAGTGTTGTGTATACTTCAATCTAATACGGTGTTGCGTATAGCGCGAGATAATCTTAGTGTAGCGTTAAACACAAGACATCAATGAAGTTAAAAAGAATAATTCTCATAAAATCTCGGGTTGTTACATTCTACCCACCTTATAATGAATTTCGCCCTCAAAATTCGTTGGGGTTATAAATGGTTTAGTACTTGAAATTTTCTTTAATATAAATCCACATCGTAAAAAGAGAATTAAAAATCCTATATTTAAAAACTACAGTATGAAATGTAACTGTTACCCAAATTAACTAATCACTAGGTTTCCACATAGGAGAACATATATGAAAATATGGATATGGAAGAAAAATCTAACCGTCATGTTCTGATGGAGAGTTGTAGAGAACATGGCTATGAAAAGGCCAAAAATCACAAAGCCATAAATTTTTAATGATCTAGGGTACCATCTGATTCATCGGATATAAGGGCACTAGGACAACATTTTTGGTTTTCATGGTCATTTCCCTAATGTTGAAGAATTTTAATTAGAATAAATAATTACTTTATTTTGGTAAAATCAAACTGTTGTTCGTGATTTGACAAATTTCCACTTCATCTCTTAAAGAAATGAAGTTGAATTTGTTATTCGTGAAGTGTTAATAGATCAAGTGATAGAATGATGGGTCATTCCATCTGTTTCAAAGAAATGGTTAGAAAAAGTTATCAAATATACATAAGTCCATCTGTGGTGAGGTTAAACGTATATGATTCCAAAAATGATCTTATACTTCATATATCATACCTCTTAATAAAATAAAACTAGTTTCTACTAACCAGGGACTTCCTATAGGCCAGTGGTATGCGATAAAGGCCAGTCACACTTCGGTTGTGTGTTCGATTCCCACAGCCTTGTCCGATGCGATGGGCTGTCGCACATCCTGCAGGTTGTCCTTTTTCTAAAACTACATTAATATAACATCCCATCAATAATATCGAAAAAAGTTCTATCCATAAACAATACTAACTTATGTCCAATATAATCCATTCCAATCTTTAGACTTATCCAAAATACTATTTTCAAATCTCATATTATAGTGAAAAAGATTACCAAAGTGTTCATATAACAATCATGTTAATACCATCATTGATCCCCATATATCATAAGATATGTCTTGTTGGTCACATTCCAAACATTAGAGGGCCTCAATCATGTATTCTCTTGAAAAAAATGAATACCCATTGAACTTTAATAAAAACATTAATGCAGTTAAAAGATAACACTTTACACATACCAAAATCCTCAAAATTATATATACTCAAACCATGATATCAATTAGTCCTTATATCAGTCATGAGCTCATGAATACAATCAAACATCTCATTATCTTTTTATCCCTTCATTATGCGCATATCATCTACATTCCAAATATATCTGAATAACCTTCCATGGATACCGGTACCATTCAACATATACTTTTAAATACTTTAGGAAAAACAATAGTGTAACAATCCTTAGATGATTCTTTATTCCATAGTACCATACATTATTATTTATAAACATAAAATCATTCTACTAACTTCTTACACCACTGACTGAGCTTCATCATTTATTTCATCTCATATTACATTTGTAGTCTCTTCATCATCATCCACATTAATACTACTCATATGACCATGCTGATTCTCTTCATGAGATTTTACCTTAGGGCATTGGTTCACATAATTCCCATACATTCCACATTTAAAACATCTAATCATTATTGATGTCGTAGCAATACCATTATCCATGTCGATGGTGTTAACTGAACATTTTCCTTTGCACTTACTGGATTTGTGTCCTTCTTTTCCACAACAAAAGCATCTTCCAGTTCCATTGAAACAATCTCCTTGATGCCTCTTCCCACATGATATACATGAGGGAAATTGAACTTTCATTCCTCTATGATCATCATGAAACTCCATCTTTCTCTTATTATCTGAGTCGGGATACTTACCAAAGTTGAGATTATTGATCATATTATGAGACTGATGATTCGGCATAATAATGATGTTTGGACTTCCAAATCATGTTTCATTTGGTTTCTCAAGAAGAATATCATTCTATTGTCCATCAAATCCCCCATTATCGTGAATCTTCCTATTTCCAGCCATTTTCTAAAACCCAAAAAGAATACTGTGAGAGGAAAAAATCATGCTAGGGAAAACAACATAGTAAAGCAGGAGTACCCTCAATATCTAACATCTATGTTTAAATTCTAAGATCATTACCGTAGTTCTAGGACTATATCCTATACACATACTTATCCTTAGGGACATCCCTAGACATACCATAGAAATATCTCTAGGGATCTCACTATAGTTTTCGTATCCTAGTTTCCAAAGGTTGACTAAACCTTTCCTCTAATACCAACTATAGAGACCCAAATCTTGACGTACATGGACATTACATTACTTTTTCTGAATAATTAATACATAACAAAAAACAGACACACAAGGACCGTAATAGTTTGGTGTCTTTGGATACTCGGAATATAATCTTCTAATCGTGGTGAAATATCTTCAACATCTCCCATAAAGATCTTTCCATTTTTTTCTTAACTAAAATATTTCTTTATATCCTGGGGAAATGGAAACATAAAATGGGTGAGCTCAAATACTCAGTAAGGGTAAGCATAGAGAACATAAAATAATCCATAGACATTTGAATGTAAAAAAAAACATGAGCATAAAATCTAAACATCAAAATCTTGAGAAATGACATAAAACATGGAAGTACATAAGGCATAGATCATAATGTCACATAAATCTTTATAAAATAGCATGGGAATAAAACATGTAATTGTGGAAACCATTAAGTACATGATATTATTTCCATAGTAGCCAAGGCATTGCTGCCAAGACCATCTTAGTGGAAAAGGTCCCTTTCTAAATCGAGTTCAATCCTCATTCCGGTCCTGTATTACTGAACCAGTTTAACTTGTCGTTCCAGCCATGTCTATCTCATGAGATATAAATCTGTACCCAATGCATTGGATAGAGATATAGGTCCCACCAATCTCATAATGAAATCATTCTTACTTGTGCCACAAAATAAACATACATCATTCATAATAACCCAATAAATAAAATGGGTTTCATAAACATCATCCCATCATTACAGAATCCATATAAAAGAAATGGATATCATTTTATAATATGGAAATTGAAACCACGTAAATCATATAGACATTATACTTGAAACATACACATATGAAATAATTTCATATTAGATGAAAAATGGTTTTGATAAAACACTTGAAATGAATTCTTGAGGAATATATCCTTTCTTCTTCAAAATCATTTTCTTTTCACAAAATGCCATGCAATTTTAAAAAAAAGGATTTTGTTGAAAATAGTAATGAAATATTTTGGAAGAAGCTTCATGAAAATAAGGCTTTATAAAACCATAAAAATCCTTTCATGCCGTATACATTAAAAAAACATTCTTCACGTACTTTTGTCAGAAAAGTCAAAAAAGTACCTTGTAGGGTAAATAAAATAAAGATTCCTTCCATACCAAGGGGTAAAAGTAAAAATGGGTAAAAATGACTTTAAACATACATGAATACATTTTTATAAAACATGGACATTGATTATAGAAATAACCCCAGTAAATACTTACGAATAAACAATCTCGGATAAAAATGAGATTGAAATATTATCCCGTACCTTAGGTCCGATATGCTTCGTACTTATCCAAACCTACTATATAATGATTTATGTAATGTCATTGACTTATTAAAGAATCATATTAATTGTTATTATATCATATATGGTTCACTTATGACTTTATATTACCCGTTCATTTGTAAATTCATGTTAAAGTAGCGTTTTGGGTAAAATCGTTTCATTTGTCGTTCGTGTTTTAACTTGTAATTATTCATATGATTACATAGATAATGATTACTTACATCCATAATGTAAAACATGATTTATATATAATATATATTCATAATATACATATATATAATAGATCAATAAATGGAATGAAATACACTGTTCATGGAAACGGTATGTCGTACGTATGCATGAACGCTGTTTTCATTTCCTTATTGAATTGAATGGAATTAAGTATATGACATTCATATATATGTACATAAATCCAGTAGAATTATTATGTCATATATTTCATTTTTACTTATTATATATACTTTATAATCATTCTTCAATTTTTAACATGGGAAATGAATCTTATCACGTCGTGGAGACGGTAATCTGTACGTACGCACGAGCGATGATATCGTTCCCATGGAATTATATTGGAGTGTATGTATACTATTTAAGAATAAATATAACTTTAAAATAATCATATATAGTTATTATTTACACCATTATACCCATCCAAGTAAGGTGGTGGTGGAAAATAGATTACAGCACGACGTGGAGACGGTATTCCGTACGTACGCACGCGCGATGATTTCGTTTTCCGTAGGATGGATAGATGGTGAAATAGGATTGTTTCATACTTATAATGACATATCAGTATATGATTGATACTGATGTTATTACTTCATAATGAAACAACTAAATAAGAAGCAGTAGAAGAAGAAATAAAGATAAAAGAATCGGTAACGGACATTACCTCTTCTTTGAAGCGCCTATTTGAGACCTCCTCTTAGGGCACTAAAATTGGACTTATAAGAAGACTAGGAACATTAGGATATTTCTAGGGAAGTGGGGAAGTGAAATGAGCAGGGTTTTGATGATCGTGAAGGCTCAAATTGGTGTGAGGAGGGGAGGGAGGAGGTGCCCTTTTATAAGGGAGGAGAGGGGCACCTTTGGAAATATAAGAAATATTAGTTTATATTAAATCCCAACCCCACATAAAAACTTCCAAAATGACTCCTATCCGAATATTATATGAGATAGGGTTTTAATAACATCATCCCATAAAATTTAGACATGTTATGAATTTATTTTAAACATTATCAACTTGATTTATTCTTATTTAATCAATTTAATTTTATTTGTGGTAATAAAATTATAAATTTTAAATTATATCAAATAATAAATTATTTGTTGTGAATTTTCAATAATTGGATACTTTATAACATTTTAGACCATATTAATTTAAAGTAATAATTGTTAATTATTTTTGTAATTTTTTAGCAATTTTATAATATGTTATTTTTATAAAATAACAATAGTGTCAATTTTGATACTATTCATTTATTTGAATTTAAATAAACAATATACAGAAGATATATTAGAAATAAAGGACTTAATAGATTCATAACATGTAATATTTATCTACAAAATTAGTGGATCACATTAAATAGTTCATATAATATTTATTTTAATATTTTTAAAAACATTTATTTGATATTTTTCGTAATAAAATAATTTCAACATCACTATTAAGTCACCTTTAATGATAATTATTTAATCATTATAAATTATAAATAAATTCAAATTATGTAGATAATTTTATTCGATTTATGGAGACTATTTATTTTCGATGTTTCATTATGTTTATCACTAAATTAAAATTATTATATTTATAAGATTTAAGAAAGTGACATGTTGTCACATTCTTTGGTTTTAATAATAATTAAATTATTTTCATGGAAAAAAGTCCATTAAATGAATCTAATCCGACCCTTAGGTGATATTTATCGACTTTCAGTAATCTAATAGAATTTTGGCAGGTGTTAGGGTAATTTTATAATCATATATTTACCCTTAATTACCCAATTTACTTTTAACTATGGTAAATCAAATTTACTGTAGTTACTATTCATAATGCCCAAAAATAAAAAGTAGCCTATTAACATAATTTGTACCCACTTATTACAAATATGGAATCCATTTTTCAAAATTCAAAACACATAAGTTGCAGTAATTAATTTAAAATTAAACTCATTGTTAAGAAAACGGGTTTTAGAAAATAAAACATTGCCAAAGATTTAATTAATTTAACCTACGTATTCAGAGTAAAATCAATGCTAATGACATACATTATATTAAATGGTAAAAATATATTCTATTTATAGATTAAAACCCTTCAATATTATAATTAAACCATATAAATTATTAAGATGAAAAAAGTTGTTTTTAATTAAAATATAGCATGTTTTTACTATTCATTAAAATATAAAAGTTATCAGAAAAATATCAAAACATTATCCAATGTTAATTTTTATATCCTGATTCAAAAGAAGAAGTTTATTTTGTAAAATTAAACTTATCAACACGTAAAAAACTAGATTTAATGTGGGTGCACCATCAAAAGGCGGCAAAATTGCATTTTTTTGAAAAATACTTATTTTACCCGAAAAATTTATTTTGTTCTCATTCCATGTTCTAGAAAATGTGTAAGATGAATAATAATGTTATAAAATTAAAAATGTAGTTAATACTGTTCATAATGGATAGTTCATAATAATATTATAACCATATATCATTGTTTAGTGAAACCTGATATTGTGTACAACACACTCTATCGAGGAAAGTCGCGATTGCGTGTAATGCAAGCCAAGTCCAGGTTGCGTGTTGTGAAAGACTCCTTCGTTGTTTCGTATAACAGAATCCAACCATATTTCATTTATACATTCAATATATATATATATATATATACAATCAATGTTGGGTAGAATGACATTATAAACAGAACTTCAAATTGTGTGTAACACAATCTAAGAATAGTGTTGTATATACTTCAAGATAATACAGTGTTGTGTATAGCCCGGGATAATCATGGCGTAGATTTAAACACAAGACATCAATGAAATTAAAAAGAATAATTCTCATAAAATCTCGAGTTGTTACAGGCAGTGAGACTTTCCCACAGAAAGGAAACTTGCACGCCCAACGCTCGGGGTGTCCAAATGCCTATAAATAGAGGTCCACCCCACCTCATTCGGTGTGAGTTAAACACATAGAGAAAATCAGAGCTCCCGTCATGCAGGTGGTGTGGTCGCGCAAGTATAATGATATTCATAAGTTGTGTGCCTATTGATAGTTGTGTGCCCAAATTAGTTTGGGCGAGAAAGGGTGTGAGTCACCCAAGTTTAGAGTTAAAGAAGGGGTTGTCGTTTAGGTGGTTTGGTGACACTTGGATGCTAGGATTTGAAGAAGCGCGACAGTTGATAGTTGTGCCCCAAAATTTGTTTGGGCATAAAATGGTGTGATTCGTGCTAGTTTGGAGTTGAAGAATCAAGTTTCACGCAAGTGGTTGAGGTGAACTTGCGCATCGGATTTAACATGTAGGCCAGAACTTGTGAGCCGGATTGGAAAAGTGTGCTAGGTATGGTTAAATTAGGCCAGTAGTTTTAGGGTTGTGCGAAAGCTTTATGATTTCCCAATACCTTCGGTGCAAATTGGGATTCATCTACGGCTGAAATTTGGACTTCAACAGATCATCTACATTCAAATGAGGTTGTAGTAATTTGTGATAATGAAGAGAGCTAAAGGTCTATAAACTGTGAGTAGATCTTCTGAAGAGGTAGTGAGTACACTTCAGTTGAGAGAGCAGTGTTTTTTCATTTTGTGAGTGGTTGTAAACTAGGAGGGACAGTGAGTCCTCTTTGAAGTTGTAAACATCGGTACGCTTTTAGTGGAATTGGTACATCAGAACACTGCCAGTGTATTCTCCTTGGATGTAACCTAGTGAGGGTGAACCAAGTAAAAATCACTATGTCATATGCATGCTTTAAGTTTCATTCTTAGTATGCATCAGGAAGTATAGAGAAGATAGTTTTGTCTAACAACAAAACAGGATCAAAAGGGCCAGTTGATTTAATCTGTCATACCCTGATCCCCCCCCCCTCTCAGGAAATCTTTCCTAGTGGACCTAACAATTGGTATCAGAGGGAATCATTGATATCAGTTTTCTCTCTCAAATGGAGGTCACTAATAAAAATTTGGTTCCAATCTTCCATAGGAACAATTATCAGCTATGAAAGAATCGGATTAAACACTACATCCGATCTTTGGGAATGGATGTGTTTACAGAAGCAATGCATTGTATCGCAGCCGATATTAATAGCGGTGCAATATCAGAAGCTGTACGAAGCATATTTGATGTTGATGCAAAGGGAATTAATGATTTGGGAGGATCTATATCCAATTCTATATATATACCTATTTTATGTCATGAAAGACGTCACGTGATATGTGGGAAAAGTTGTTGAACATATATGATAGAGATACAAAGGATAGAGAAGTGATGTTACAAGTATTATGGAACAAGTATGAAGAACTACGAAAGAACCAAAATGAGTCTGTTGATGGATTCTTGGATAGGGTCAATGTTTTTGTGGAAGATATGCGATGTCTGGGAGATTTCATTGAAGAAATACATATCGTAAAGCGCATCATGAAGAAACTTCCACCTCAGTTCAATTAGAAGGATTCAGTACTAGAAGATAATGATCCAAAAGAGCTAACATTGGAAAATTTTCATAGTACCTTGGTTGCATATGAAATGAAAAATGATGATAACGAGGCTGTGGAAAAGGGCAAATCTAATGAAGTGGAATTCAAGGCCATGAAGAAGCTCACCATTGAAAATTATCATGAAGAAGAAGAGATAGATGAGGTGATGTAATTCCTCTCCTCAAATCATCAAAGAGGAAAAGGAAAGTTTAAAGGGAAACTTACTCTGGCTTGTTTTCGATGTGGAATGCATGGTCATCTTGCAGCAAGGAGTCCCAAAAAGATCCAATAAGTTGATGTTGTCGATGATGTTGAAATTCCCAAGAAGAAGTCACTGGCCTATGGGAAAGGCATGAAACAGTTCTAGAGAAATTTCATTAAGAAGAAAAAATATCCTTTCAAAAGAATTGGACAGTTTGGATGAGTCTGATGCTGAGGTGGTTGAGAAGATAGGGAACTAAAAAATCATGGAGAAAATGCTATTGTGGAAGTTGTTGGAAGTTCTCTAGAGAATAATGAAACCGACGGTTATGAAGAAGAAGAAGAAGAAGATGAAGAAATAATAGATATTCAAGGTGAGTTAGTTGCTTCTCTTGAGGAGATAGATGTTTATAGAGCCAAAACAAAGAAAGATAACAGAGTTGTTCTTGATGCCAAAATCTATATGGATCAGCAGAAAGAAGAGAATTCAGATTTGATGGAAGAAATTGAGAAACTCAAGTAATCAACACCAACGAACTCCGAATCAGTTAGTGAGTAAAAAATCAAGATTGAAGAACAAAAAATAGAGATCAATGGATCGAAATGCACAAGGATAGATCAAGTCAGGTGTATTGAAGAGCTTGATGAAGAAGTTGTCGGTATGAAGAGAAAAGTTAATGTCCAGGAAAAACCTTCGATTCCCAACACATTCTTAGGAAAGCAGGACATCTTGATGACTGAAAAGATTAAAGAGGAGCCCATTAGTTCAGCAGGAAAGAAGCAGATATTGAGCTCACACATTAAGGCTGATTCATGTATTGATTAGAAACAAAAACCTGTGAAATTGGAATTCAGACCACAATAACTCATCCCGAGATTGAAGGTTGATTTGGTCACAAATGAGAATCAGAATATTTAGAGATCCCAAGGGGAAACTCGTAGTGAGGATGTAAAATGAAGGAATGCACCATATATATGTTGTTATTGTTGTGGAAAGATGGGACATTCAAAGTATGTGTGTTCCATAGCCAAGAGATATTGAATAGAATAAGACGAAAGGTGGAATCCAACCAATGAACGGTTCTCCAAAACATATTTTGAAGGAAACTAGTTTTGGTGTGGAGGATTTGGGCACCTGGCTAGGTACGGAACTTTGACCATACAAAGGAATGTGCCAAAGCGGAATCAAAATGTTTGCATGCAGCAGATCAATAAACCAACAGGTGATTTAAAAATGAAAAATAGATTTGCAGTATTGCATGATGAAGCTGGTCCATCATACTCTAAAAAATAACTGAATTCTCAATCCATGCCAAGTGTGATGGAAAAAATATCGACCAAAAAGAAGAAGGATGATAAGGTCATGGTTGTAGAAATTGCCTATAATGCATTAGATCGCTCTGGTATGGGGATCTTGGATAGTGGTTTCACACCTCACATGACTGGTAATAAGGATCTTGTTACAGGCATAAAATATGATAAAGAAGTAGTTTTCAAGTTTGGAAATTATGAATACCTGAAGATTATTGTCGCACGAAAAGGTCGTGTGTGGGGGAAAAGAGATGAGACGTGCTGATGTCATAGTAGTAGAAGTCCTCTATCATAATTTTCTCATCATCAGTCAACTATGTGACTCTGGACATTCTACAAGGTTTACTAAGAAGATGAGTGTCGTCAAAGGAAGAGACGGGGAAATAGTTCTACAAGGAAAAAGAACGAAGAGAAATATATACCTGGTATGTGGAGAAGAAGATATGTGTTGTCTGTTTAGAGAGGAAGAAAAATTGTTGTCGCATAAAAGACATGGTAATCTTTGCCAACCATCCCTGGATGATCTAGTGAAGTGTGATGTAGCAATAAACCTCCATATTCTATCACATGATCATACTCACACGTGCGATGCATGACAGCAAGGGAAGCTTATCAGATAGACGTATAAGGAAAAGGAAAAGAAGTCAACAAGAGTGCTTCAATTGGTACATGCTGATGTTTGTTGTCCTATCACACCAAAAGAAATTGATGGAAAGTTGTACTATGTTCTTGTCATTAATGACTCTAGAAGAATGGAATGGTTATATATTATTTCCCATAAGTCAGATGTGTTCAGATGCTTAAAATAGTACCAGAGGGAGTGTGAAAGGATGCTTGGACAGAAACTTTTGAAGGTTCCTACTGACAATGGAACGAAATTCACAAACAGTCAAGTGGATGGCTATCTCGACAAACATGGTATAAGGCATCAAGTTCCCTCAGTAAGAACTCCCCAATATAATGGAGTGGTTTAAATAATAAATCATATCATGAATAACATGTCTAGAAGGATGCTCATTGAAAAAACCTACCATAGAAATTTTGGAAGGAAGCAATTTTCACATCGGTATACATTTCTAACAGAGCATTGTTTTCTCCGAAGGAAGGAAAGACTCCGTACGAGATGTGGTATGGAAAGAAGCCAATGTTGAAATACATTAGATTAGTTGGAAGTAAGTGAATAATCCTCAATAAGGAAAAACATATGAAATATGAGTCATGAGGAGATGATGCAATATTCCTTACCTACTCTGGAAAAAGAAAGGCACATAAATGATTTAACAAAAGGCTGGGAAAAGTAGTTGAGAGAAACGATGACACTGTAGTAGAGAATGAGGATATCATTCAATAGCACAGTGAAGAATTTCTTGATGACAGCGGTGATGAAGAAAGCAATGCAGGGGGAGAAGAAATGGATAATGTTGATTCAGATGAAGATACTGATGATGAGCATGAGGAAGTAAAATCTGTATCTACACAAAATCCAAGGAGTTGAGCTGAAATTGATAGGCCGAATATCATTGGTGATCAGTCTTATACAGTTTAGACAAGAAGAATGAAATCACTACAACACACATCTTTCATATCTCAGGTAGATCTGAAATGCTTTTTTGTTGCAACTGAAGATGAGAGTTGGGTTCAGGCTATGAATTAAGAGCTTGATCAGATTGAAAGGAACCAAACATGAGAGATTGTTTCGAGACCAGCAGATAAGAATGTCATTGAGACTAAATGGGTCTTTCACAACAAGATGAATAAATACGGAACAGTGGTTCGAAACAAAGCATAACTAGTGTTCAAAAGATACTCCCAGATAGAGGGAATATATGTTGATGAGACATTTTCACCAGTGGCAAGGATGGAGACAATCATATTATTCCTAGCCATTGTAGTGCAACAGAAGTTCAATGTCTTCCAGATAGATGTCAAATCTACATTCTTGAATGGGATTCTGGAGGAATAATTGTATATTGAGTAGCTAGATGGTTCTCTCAATAAAGTGGATGAGAACATGTTTTGCAGACTGAAGAAGGTGTTGTATGGGATGAAACAAGCACCAAGAGAATGGTACTCAAGGCTTGATCAGTACTTGAAGAAGCTTCGTTTCCATCGTGGGGGAGTTGACTACAATCTCTATTTTAGCAATGACAGTAATCAAAGGATGATGGTGTTGGTTTATGTTGATTTCATAATATTTGGAGGATTAGATGAAACTCGGTGCAGACAATTTTTTGAACTCATGAAATGTGAGTTTGAAATGTCAGTGATTGGAGAGATAACGTTTTCCTTGGTCTACTAGTGACACTAGGAAGCAATGAAACATTAATTTTTCAATCCAAATATGCCAATGAGTTTTTGAAAAGGTTTGGAATGGAAAATTACAAGGAGGTGAATAATTAAATTGCTACCTAGACGAAATTGTCCAAATATGATGATGGAAAGGTAGTTAATAGCACAAAATACAAAAATATTATTGGAAGATTGTTGTACTTGACCGCAAAAAGGCCTGACATTATATTCGCCACATTCCAGAAGTTAGATATTAGAGTAATACCAAGGAAATCCATATACATGTAGTGAAATGAATAATTCGGTATGTCAAGGGAATGATAGAATTCGACTTGAAAGATAATGACAAATCCCAGACAGAGTTATTGGGATATACTGATGCAGACTAGGCCGGTTTAGAAGATGATAGGAAATCAACGTCAGGTGGTGCTTTCTATCTTGGTTGATTGTGTATTTATTGGCTAAAAAAGAAGCAAGATCACATTTCTCTGAACACCGTAGAGGATGAGTATTTTACACCCACTCAAGAATGCACACAGTTATTGTGGATGATGCTGCAGCTTGAAGATATGGGAGTTGAAGTGATGTCTATGATCTAAATCCAGTGTGATAATTCATGACTTATCAATCATAGTAAAAATCTAGTTCATCACTCAAGGACAATGAACATTGAGATAAAATAACATTTTATCATGGAGAAGGTGGATCACGGTCTTGTGAAGTTGGAGTATGTTCCTACAGAGCTACAGGTTGTAGATATTCTAACAAAGGCATTACCCAAAGAGGTGTTTGAAAGGTATCGACTATAACATGGTGTTCAGTCTACTCCCCACACTTAAAAGATTGTGGATGAGGAACCCCTCCCCCCTCACCCCGAGGTATGATGCGTTTTCCCTAATGTTATAATATGTGTTCTCTACTCTTTTATAGATTGAAAATGAGTGACCTTTGGGATCATTTATAATGGGTATAAAATAATGATTGTTAAATGGGAGATATTGTGGCTATTTGAGAAATCATGAAAGATCGGGGAAGAAGCTAAAAGGTGGAGCAGCCAGATAGTGGGAGTTGAAGCTGGTTCAAAGTTCTTAGCTAGAGCTAAGCTTGGAAAACACAGGCAATGGTGTTAATAAGTATTTGCAACTAAAAATAGTTAAATTGTTGAGTTGACTGGGAGAGTTTCAAATCTGACGATGCTATAAGAGATCGGTCAATGAATATATATCGCGACAGCTGAGGATCGTGATAAAAGTAGAAGAGGTATCAACAGTGGGTGTCAGAGTTGAAGTGATTCATTGATGAAATTCTCCTGTACTTTTTTTTCTCACGCCGAGCATTTCCCATGTATGCTTAGATTATGTGTTGAGTAATAACTTGACAACTATGAGAATCGCAATAGGCGAATTTTGGATGAATAATTAAAGATCTATCTTTTTATGGATGAGTTGTCAATAAACCCAAAGGGGTATATTTTTGGTAAAAATCCCTCAAGGCATCATCGATGAACTTTTGTGGTGATTGTGTTTGTTGACAAAGTGGGCCTCAGGTGTTGTTTTTGTTGAACAAGCAAACCATGATGTACAAATTTGTTGAAAAAGGTGATTTAATGTTTGCATTTAGATTTCAAGGTATGTTGTTAACAATCCATGAATGATTTATGAAGGTCGAAAATGGAATGGTCGATCTGGAGGTGGTTCAAAAAGAATAGATACAAGGTGGCATCATTTTACAATTTTTGCTAAATTTTTGGACCTCAAAATCGAAAATTGGAGAAAATTATTAATGGAAAAGGGACTTTTTCACCGGTGTCTTGGAGGCTTGGATACTTGCGTGCCATATGTTTTTCAAGATCAGAACATAAAAATATGGAAAAGGAAAAAAGGGACGCCCAAGTTTTAGGTTTGGTCGTGCAAGTGACTAGGGCGATAGAGACTAGCATGGAGAGACTTGCTCGGCGAGAGGAAACTTGTGCGCCCAGAACTCAAGGTGTCCAAATGCCTTTAAATAGAAGTCGAACCCTCCTCATCCGGTGTGATTTCAACACTTAGAGAAAATCAGATCTCCCGTCATGGAGGTGGTGTGGTCGCGCAAGTATAAATATATTCATTAGTTGTGCGCCGGTTGATAGATGCACATCCAAAATGGCTTGGGAGAGAAAGGGTGTGAGTCTCCCAAGTTTAGAGTTGAAGAAAGGGGTGTCGAGTAGGTGGTTTGGTGACACTTGTGCGCCAGGATATGAAGAATCACAACAGTTCATAGTTGCGCACCAAATTTGGTTTGGGCTTAAAATGGTGTAAGTGAAGGATGTTTGGAGGTGAAGAAGAAAGTGTCATGCAAGTTGGTGAGGTCAATATGCTCTCCGGATTGAACTTTCGTGCCGGAAGTTGCACACCAACATGGAAAAGCACACCAGGTATGGTTGAAGCCCTCCAGTCATTTTGGGACTACACAAATGTTGGAAGTTTTTCCAATACCTTCAGTGAAAAGTGAGATTCATCTACAGGTGAAAGATGGACTTCAACAGAGCATCTACATATATTAGAGGATTTATTCATTTGTCATAATGAAGCGAACTACAGGTCTATAAACTTTTAGTGGATCTTTTGAAGATGTTGTGATCACACATCAGTTGAAAGAGGAGTGAAATTTTTTCTGTGAGTGGTTATAAACTAGTATGGATAGTGAGTCCACTCCGAACTTGTAAACAACTGTGCGCTTTTAGTGGATTTAGTACATTGGAACACTGCCAATGTATGCTCCTTGGACATAACCCAGTGAGGGTGAACCAAGTAAAAACTATTTTTTCATGTGCATGCTTTATGTTATATTCTTACTTTGCATCGAGAAGGAGATTGAAGAGTGTTTTGTCCAACAGCAAAACAAGATCAAAAGGGGTAGTTGTTATAATCTGTAATACCCTGATTCACCCCCCACTTTGGGTATCCTGCCTAGTGGACCTAAAAATTCATAATTTACTCATGAACCAAAAATTCAAATTATATGCTAAAAACATTTCATAATTATTTGGAACTGGGAAATAAAGAGAAAACACATCATAAATCATGGTTTACTACTAAGAACATTTTATCAAAGTGGGTGCGATATCACAAAATATTTCTTATATAATAATGTTTTAAGAATCACCACATATTTCACATATCATAATTGATGTTTCATCACCACCAATTTACCATATTGGACCAGGATTCCCTACCTATTTCATATATTAGATATATCACATAGACAAATTTATTATTATTATATCATGTTATATATCAATTTACCCAATGCATTTTATGCCTATATAATTTTGGTCCCACTCATCAGATACAGAAAACCATACATATATGGACTAAAATATTATAGAACATTCATTATATAAAAATATCATAACACCTGGAAAGATTACGTGTTTCATAAATTTCTCAACATTTAATAATGGAAAAACTGAAAAAAATTAATGGAATTCACAAACATCCCATCATCATTGTCCAAAAACTTCCTAAAAATGAATAAGGGTGGTACAATTGTATTAAATCACTAATAAACTAAATGTGACATCAATGGATATTATAATGGATAAAAAAAATATTTTAAAATATCATTAGAATATTTTTTAGGAAAATATCCATTTCATTTTGAAATCACATAATTAAAATAAATATTTTTATAAAATAATAATGAATACAATTTATTTTAAAATAACCATTGAAAATTTTAATGGAATATTAATTTTTTTGATTTATTAATA
This sequence comes from Viscum album, assembly GCA_963277665.1. Taxonomy (NCBI): domain Eukaryota; kingdom Viridiplantae; phylum Streptophyta; class Magnoliopsida; order Santalales; family Viscaceae; genus Viscum; species Viscum album. The sequence continues at coordinate 168,977,866 of OY728150.1, read as the reverse complement.
TTTCATGAAATTCTATTCATTCAATGTATATTAAGACAAAATATTACTTACACATTTTTAGTATAAAGATAGAAGTGCCTCTTTTGGGAACACAGAAACTGAAAACTTTTAAATTATTTTATATAAATATAGAAATTGTTAAAAAAATAATATAAAAAATTATAATTTAATTAAAATGGAATTCATCAAGTAATTTTAAAGAAATCATGGAAATGTAAGAAAATTATTTCCGACTATGGAGGAAATCAAGTCTCTTCTTAGTAAAAACATTTTGGTTATCATTATAAGGTCCAAAGAGAGGAAAATTGTTCTATTAATTTAGAATTCCCTGAATAATAAAGGGAAACTAAAAATTAATGGTGTTTATCAAATAAGGATCCTAAAATATTCTAATTTGAAATTCAATTATAGTGAATCCTAATTAAAATGGTATTAAACTATAAATCCCTCAACTCAACTCTTGTCATACTTCATACATGTACAAAATTCCTATATATTAAATATTGATTTATTATACATATAATTAGTAATAAAAATAATTTACTTCATACTATATATTATTTATTTAAAACATATTATCACTTTTTGAATAGCAGTTCTTTATAAAAAAAATTATTCTAGGTTATAATTACTTCGTTATTCAAGTATGATTCAATATAGTAGTTCTAATACATGTACTTTGATCATGGTTACATAATCATCATAATATAAATCATTATATAGATATATTATATATAAATAAAATAAATTTATATTATCATCTATAAAATTTAGACATTGAAAAAAATACCAATATAATGGAGAGCATAAAGCCATTGTACCCATGAATATAATTTTAAATAAATTCTAACAACCATAAATATGAAAAGGTGATGAAAAACATAACTCATCACTTCGTGGAGGTGGCATTCAATGCTTATGCATGAGATGTGTATTTGTTTTCCAAAGGATGGAAAGTAATTGAATAATGGTCATTCCTCTATTATAATAAAATTTAATATATTTTTGATAATGAATTCATTATTTTAGAATAAATACAATAGATTTATAGTTGGTAGAAGAGGTAATAAAATTTAGGTGCTCAGTTAATAGTTATACCTCTATACTTAGAACCCTTTGGGGATTAAACCCTAAGCATTGAAATGGAAATATTTTGGAAACAAAATAAGAACTATAAAAAATTAAATAAAGCTATAAATGTATAATGTTAGGTACTTTCTAATATATAATGGTAATTATGTATGGGTAAGAGAGGAGAGGTGGTATCATTTTGAAGGAGAGGGAAAGATGACACGTGGGAAGTTTTTAAATGTTAAAATAATACAATCATTATAATCTTGTCATGTGGCATTAGGAACCCAAAATTATAAAATAATAAGAAATATATATTAAATAAAAACATAAAATTTTATTCTTCCATATTTTTGGTTAATTTTATTCTATATAGACAAATTGAACAACTTCAACACTATTTTAATTTTATCTCTGATAAAATAATTTTTTTATTATGATTACAGAATTATTTGAAGAAAAAAAGGACCACAATAAAATTGTAAGTTAAATTATTATTTTTATTTATTTTATCATTTTCAATATTTATAGGTGTCAAAAATTACATTTAATATATGTAAATCAATTTCATTATAATTAGGTTTTATGAAAATATTATATTTTTAGAGTAAAAATAATTTCACAATAACAAAAAGTAATAATTTTGGTTTTATTATTTTAAAAAAAATAATGTTTCTAGACATATGAGGATATCCACAACCAAATGGAATATTTTTAACCATACTATTAACTAAAGAAACCCAAAAATAGTATAAAACCTCAATAAAATAGAACTTATATTAATAAAATTTATTATTGTATTGAAAATCTAAAAGAATAATATTTTAAAATATATCATTAAAATTACAAGTAATACATTTAATCAAAGATAACTCATAAAAATTTGATAATATATTTAAAAACTAACATGATATTCATCCATCATATTTCTATTCTATCCCTCTACACACTTGAAGAGCATCCCCGACGCCCCAAGATAACTATAAGAATCAGGGGTATCATACATAAACACGTGGTAAAGATTCACCACCAAGGAACAACATATAAACATCCAAAAATGTTTTAATAATTGAAGAAACAATGGAACATGGAAAATGACGTCTCATATAAACAATCAATTCATTCAGGATTATAAAACTACAAGAACTAAAAGAAATGAAAAGTCAAGACCCAAGTTGCTGAAACCGAAACTCAAGCAGACAAGTTCCATTATAACAACTGAAACTTTTATCAATGGAATTTATCAATTATTATAAAAATTTTATATAGTTAAAAGAATATAAAATCATGTTGGGAGAACAATAAAATCATAAAAAATTCTGCATTAAGTGAATAAGATGAGTTTCTAGATGTTAAAGAACCTATACCTGATGTAATAATAATATTACTTTAGGAATAGTAATATGACCCTTATGAATCAAAAACCAACAAAATGAATAATAATCACAAGCAGTAAAATATATATAAAATTTAATTATCTTATAAATGATATTGTGATATATTAATATCATATTGTAAGTAAACAAATGTTTTAATAATTATTTATTAAGTGTTGGTATTTTTGTAAGCCATGAATATTTAAATAAAATTTAATTATTAATATAATAATTTAAAAAATATTATTTTCATAAAATTAATTTATAAATTATTATTAATATGTTTTGTTATTTTAATATTATTTTATGAGACCATAAAAAATATTTCAAAGGGTTATGAAATCTGTTATAATTCTAATATCTGTATTTTTTCAAATAAATGTCTATAATAATTAAAAATTAAACTTATCATACATAGAAAATTATTTTCATAAAATTGTGTCCTATTTTGAAATCATCATGTCGATATTTTCTAAGGGTTATTTTTTGGGTACTTTCTAAAATACATCAAATTTCGGGTGAATAGTAAAACAATTTCTACCTAATCGGTATACCTAAAATTACATCATTCATGATGTAATTGTGAGATAATCCTTTCTATAACTCTAGGATCAGACAATTTTGTTAATTTCATAAATATATCCATAAAATACATTAAATTCATTTTATTAATCAAAAAATAACTTTCCAAAACCTAAAGTCAAAACTGATTCCTTAAAATATCATTTTCTATTTTTTCAAATTCATCTTAATAAATAAATTAATTTGAATTATTTATATTATTTAAATTATAAAATTAATTAAATTATATTAATATATTATTCATTTTTTCAAAAAAAACATTTATTACATGTCTTGACACTAATATATTATTTTATTTTATATTTTATTCTAAAAATACCCCCTTCTTATTAATAAATAACCCCACTCCGCCATGGAATACAACTCCTCCCTACAATTAATATGCCTAATCACATCCTGAATTCTACCTATGATGCCCCTTAGAATACTAAGGGATGCTCTGGAGTCCTCTAACTCCAATCAGTGTGGGAATATATTTTCATGATTGAGATGTTACATCGAGGATAGAGAAAGTCTCTGTTAAATCTCATTTATTTTCTTCTATTATTTTCTTCATACCCTCTACCTTTCAAAAAAAATACTGAAAAAATTAATTATAATGTAACATAACATTTCATAAGTGACATTAAACTACTTTACTTATCATATTTATGAAAAATATAAATTCCATACTTCCCTTTCCCGCTCGTTTGACAACGTCCCATTAAAGGTTGGTTAACCAACTACAGAGACATTTCCAAGATAAATATTTATACCCTCCTTCATGAATGCATATCATAAAATATATAAAATATATTAATATAATAGTATGTTCATTTTATTCTTTTGGAACTAATTAAACTAATTTCTTAATTTCATTTAATAAAATAGTAACATTGTTGCAAGATGGGTAATTTTTATTAAAAATATAATATCAAAATTTTTAAATTTCATCAATGAAAATTATGAAATCTAATCCAATGAATTTAAATGATAAATATTTTTATAAAATTATTATAATTCAATCTAGGATAATTGATTTAATAAACATATTTTTATTTTTTTGGCGGCCCAAAAGAGTTGAAATGAAGCATGATTTAATGTAAGGGAATTTCCCGAACCCAACTCTCTTTCTTTGTGTTATCCATCCTTCACCATAGTTTCAGTATATCAATTCATAAAAAATAATTTATCTCTCATTATATTATAATTTCTAGGATATAAATGTTTTCTACATGAGGTTATGAAAAACATAATGTTTTACAAAATAACTATTATCTAAAAACACACCTTTTACTTCTAACTCAATGTTTATGATTGTTATATCATGTATGTTATTAACCATTTAATTATGGAACCCAATGTTTTTGAATTTATTATTATGTGTTGAAACCGATTCCATTACATTTGTTATTTATTTTTTATGATTAATATATGTTCTATGTTCCATGCACGATATTGTAAATGTTATGATGTGATGAAAGTACTCGGAATTTTATATCACTATGTAAATGTTATGATGTGTGTAGAGACCTGAAGCCTGACGTACATGGACATTACATTACATTTTCAGAATACTTAGTACATAACAAAAAAACACACACACAAGGATCGTAATAGTTTAGTGTCATTGGAAACTCGGAACATAATCTTCTAATCGTGGTGAAAGATCTTCAATATCTCCCATAAAGATCTTCCCTTTTTTTACCTAAAAACTTTCTTTATATCCTGGGGAAAAGAAAACATAAAAGGGTGAGCTCAAATGCTCAATAAGGGTAAGAAAAAGAAAAATCAATCACATCATATTCATAAGAACATAACTTTTGAAAATATTAACCTGCAAAAGAGAGCATAATATCATATCATGGGATAAATCATAGTAGTGAAATGAAATCCCAATACGTATAACATAAAACATGAAACATTGTGGTATAAACACATAATCCTAGAGAATCATTTCTTGTTAGTCAAGACTCATTGCCAAGACTATTTTAGTGGACAAAGTCCCTTTCTGAACCGAGTCACCCTCGTTTCAGTCCTGTTTCACTAAACCGGTATAACCTACCATTCTAGCCATGTCTATCTCATGAGATATAAAATCTTTACCCAATGCATTTGAGGGAGATATAGGTCCCACCCATCTCATAATGATACCATTCTTATGTGTGCCACAAAATCATAAATCATACATCATTGCATAACCCATGTAACACAAATGGGAATCATAAACATCATGACATCATAAAACAATTCATATACGATAAAGGAATTCATAAAAATATTTCCATCACAACATAATCAAATCCATGTAATATTAGGGATAGAAACAGAACCCTTTATTATCTTAGATGGAAAATAATTTTGATAAAACACTTGAACTCCATTCTTGAGGAAAATATCCTTTCTTCTTCAAAAACATTTTTCCTTTCTTAAAATGTCATACAACTTTAAACTAAAAGAAGTTGATTAAAAATAAACTTGAAAACATGTAAAGGATTCTTCTTGGAAATAATGTTTTAAAAATCCATTCATGTCGTATAAGTTAAAAAAAACATTCTTCGTACTTTTGTCCGAAAAGTCAAAAAGTACCTCGTACGGAAAACGACAAAAGATTCCTTTCATATCTTTTACTAAAAACTAAACGAAAGGTAAAATTGGATATAAACTATTTTATAAGGATATAAATATTACATATTGTGGAAACATGGATGTGGATGATAAAATACACCCCAGTAAAAACTTACGAATAAACAATCTCGGATAAAATTGAGATTGTAATATTTTCCTTACCTTAGGTCTGACTTGCTCTGTACGTGTCCGAACCTCCTGTATAATGATTTAAATCATGTTATTGACTTATTCCAGAATCATATTCATTGTTATTATATCATATATGTTCCACTTATGACTTTATATTACCCGTTCTTTTGTAAATTCATGTTAAAGAAGCGTTTTGGGTAAAATCGTTTAATTTATCGTAGGTGTTTTTAACTTGTAATTATTAATATGATTACTTGGATCATGATTACTTATATCCAAAATGTAAAAAATGATATATATATATATATATATTAAGAATATACATATATAATAAATCAGTAAATGGAAAGAAATACAACATTCATGGAGACGGTAGTCCGTACGTACGCATGAACGCTGTTTTCGTTTCCTTATTGAATTGAATGGAATTAAGTAGATGACATACATATAAATATAAATAATTCCAGTATCATTATTATGTCATATATTTCATTAGAAATTATTATATATACTATATAATCATTCATGAATGGTTAATCATTGAGAATGAATCTCATCGTGTCGTGGAGACGGTAGTCCGTACGTACGCACGAGCGATGATATCGTTCCCATGGTCGTGGAATTGTGTTGAAGTGTATGTATACTATTTCAGTATCAATATCACTTTATAATAATCATATATAGTTACTCATTAAACCATTATACCCATCCAATTAAGGTGGTGGCGGAAAATATATTACACCATGGCGTGGAGACGGTATTCCGTACGTACGCACGCGCGGTGATTTTATTTTTCCGTAGGATGGATAGAAGATTAATTAGAGTTGTTTCATATTTATAATAACATATCAGTATGTAATTAATACTGATGTTATTACTTTATCATGAAACAACTAATGAAGAAGAAGTTGAAGAAGAAAGAAATTGAAATGATCGGTAATGGATATTACCTCTTCTTTGAAACGCCTCTTTGAATCCTTCACTTAGGGAACTAAGATTGGTCTTTGAAGAAGACCAGAACCTCTAGGATTATTCTAGGGAAGTGGAGAAGGGATTTTGGCAGGGGTTGGCCGAGTTTGAGTGCTCAAATTGGTGTGAGGAGGAGGGGGATGAGGTGCCCTTTTATAAGGGAGGAGAGGGGCACCTTAGGAATATCTCAAAATATTATTTTATATTAAAGTCAAAATCGGTTTATAATTGTTCCAAAGGGTCTTATTTCGAAGCTAAAGTGGGGATGGGTCGAAATCCTATCAACCAATATGATTTAGACATGTTTAGGTTATTATTTTAACCTTATCAATTAGATTTAACTCCAAGTTAAATAATTTAACTTTTACCGTGTCTTTTTGTTTTCTTACACTATATGGTTAATACACTTACTATAACATGCCAAACAAACCCCAAATTATTTATTATTATTATATATATCCTTATCTAAGTAGTTTGGCCGAACCTTAGATTTTTAGGAATAAAATAACTATTAATAATATAATATTTGATTTAAAAACTATTTTGTGTCAATTTTGACACTATTTGATATATGATTTTTGTGAAAGTTATAACAGAATTATATATTCAAACCATGTTGATTAAATCAAAAATAATATATCATAGTAACCTAGAAAATTATTGGTATTTATAAAAAGTTTCAAATTACATTTAATTTGGTGTTTATAACATCAATTGTGTCAATATTTCATTAATAAGATAATTACTAAATCATCATTGTGTCATAAATAAATTAAATTATTTAATGACTAAAAATTATAAATAAAATACCATTATGTAGGAAATCGTTTTAGCTTTCTAATGAATCTTTACAATCTAATTTATCTTATGTATAACCCTATATTAAAAATGTTTTAGTAAATAAACATTGATTTTAACTCTTTTAACTCTTCTTTGAATTAAATAATAATAAATGTCCTAATCTAATCCAAGTGGGCCTAAATGATAATATTTTACACTTAAGGTTATTTTTGGTCGAGATACACTTGTCCAATAGGATTAGGACATGTGTTAGGGTAATATTAATATCATTGTTACCCTTAATTACCCTATTTACTTTTAACCGTGGTGAATAAAAATAAAAGTTACTATTCACCAAAAAATATTTTCATCTCATTGAACCACATTTTACTTACTGACATCAACCGTGTCTCTCGGATTTTTGAAATTCCATTCACAGAAGCGGTAAAATTATGTTTTATGAAAAATTCAGTTTTTTAACTACCACTTAGTAGTTTCACTATTCATCAAAAATTGATGTTTTTCAGAACAGTGCCAAAATTTCATCCTAAGCTATATTTCATATTCCGAATTCAAAAATGAAGTCTATTTTACCAAATTCATAACATATAAGTTGCATTAATTAATTTGATAATTAAATCCCACTGTTAAAATAAATAGCGTGTTTTTAAGAAACAATATCTATCAAAAGATTGACACTTGTTTATGTCTGGTTTAAATGTGAAATTACATCCAATGACCAACATTGTATTAAATTGTAAAAATATATTCTAAATATACTTTAAAACCACTCAAATTAATAATTTATCACTATTAATTATTTTGAATAAAAAATTTGTTTTTAATTATAATTTAGTAATTTTCACTATTCATCAGAATATGAAAGTTATCCGAAAAGTACCAAAATTTCACCTTAGGCTAAATTCGATACTCCGAATCCAAAAATGAAGTCCATTTTGAGAGATAAAATTTCTAAAATTTTAAAAGGTGGTTATTACTATTCATAATGGCTAGTTATAATAATATTTTAATACCATATCGTTGTTTAGTGAAACTCGGTATTGCGTACTACACACGCTATCGAGGAAGGTCGCGATTGCGTGTAATGCAAGGCAAGTCAAGGATGTGTGTTGTGCAAGCTCCTTTTGGTGTAGCGTACAACACAAGACATTAATAAAATTAAAAAGAATATTTTTCATAAAATCTCGGGCTGTTACATTCTACCCCCCTTAAAATGAATTTCTCCCTTGAAATTCGTCGGGGTTATAAATGGTTTACTATTCGAAAGTTTCTTTAATAGAAACCCACATCGTAAAAAATAATACCAAAACTTGGCTTAAAAAACTAAAGTATGAAATGTAACGATTACCCAAATAAACTAATCACTGGGTTTCCACATAGGTGAAAATATGGATATGGAAGAGAAATATAACCATCATGTTCTGATGGAGAGTGGTAGAGAACATGGCTATGGAAAAGCCAGTAATCAAAAATCCATAGATATGTGATGATATAAGGTACCATCTGATTCATCAGGTATAAGATCACTAGGACAACATTTTTGGTTTTCAAGATCATTTCCCTAAAGTTGAAAATTTTCTTAGAATAAATACTTACTTTATTTTGGTACAATCTCACTGTTGTTCGTGCCTTGAACAATTTACATTTCATCTCTTAAATAAATGAAGTTGAATTTGTTATTCGTGAAGTGTTAGCAGATCATGTGATAGAATGGTGGGTCATTCCGTCTGTCTCAAACAAAAGGTTAGCAAAAATTATATACATAAGTAGATCTATAGTGAGATTAATCATATATGGTTCCTAAAATGGACTTATACTTCATATATCATACTGCTTAATATAATAAAACTAGTTTCTACTAAACAGGGACTTCCTGTAGGCCAGTGGAAGGCGATAAAGGCCAGTCGCACTTCGGTTGTGGGTTCGATTCCCACAGCCTTGTCCGAAGCGATGGGCTATAGCCCATCCTGCAGGTTGTCCTTTTTCTAAAACTATACTACTATAATATCGAAAAAAAATTCTATCCTTAAACAATACTAACTTATGTCCAACATAATCCATTCCAATCTTTAGGATTATCGATAATACTTCAGTCCACTCTCATAATATAATGAAAATGATTACCATAGATTTAATACCATCTTTGATCCCCATACATCATAAGATATGTCTTGTTGGTCAAATTCCAAACATTCAAAGGCCTTAATAATGTATTCTCTTGAATACCCATTGAACCATAGTGAAAACTTGAATGCAGTTAAAAGTTAACACTTTTCACATACCAAAATCCTCAAAATTCTATATACTCAAAACATGACATCACTTAGTCCTTATATCAATCATGAGTTCATGAATACTGTTAAACATTTCATTTTCTTATTTTCCCTTCATTATGCGCATATCATCTTATTTCCAAAAATATCTCAATTACTTTGAATACCACATTAGACCAATACATAAATATTCCAATACTCCATGATACAACATTATTTTGGAATCCCATTACATAAACACTTAATCATTCCACCACATCGTTGTCATATTCAACATCACCAATAGTGATATCATGTGACTTCCCTTTGTCCTTTGGCTTCAGTGGTTGCTCATGTTGATCATCACTAACCCTTGGATTAGGGCATTTATTAGCATAATGTCCCATTTTGCTTGCACTTGAAGCATTGAAGTGTTGGTGGTGCGTTCTCTGCAGTGTTTTCTTTATTCACATAATTAGAAACCCTTTTTCCATTACTTCGACACTCAGATGCTCGATGACCTTCTTTTCCACACTTAAACCATTTTCTAGTCCCATTAAGACAATCTCCACCGTGCTTCTTTCCACACTTTGTGCATAAGGAAACATTCATCTTCTTTTCACCATTATTCTGAGATTTCTCCTTGAACTCCATCTTTCGTTTCTTGTCAAAACCATGAGATGGATATGTAACACCAACTACCATTTCTACCTTGATAGCACAACGCACAATTTCTTCATAGCTATTGAAGTCTTTTATAGCTAATGCCCTTCAAAGACTTGGTTTTATGCCACTGAAAAATCGATCAACTTTACTTTCAGGTTGGTTGATAATGCCAGATGCATACCTTGCAAGTCTTGTAAAATTCGCTTCGTATATACCAACAGATTCATCATCCTTCTACTTCAGCTCAAGAAACTCCTTTTCCATCATTGTTCGAAGAATACGAGGGAAGTACTTACTGAAAAACAAGTTCTTGAACTCGTCCCATTCCATGGACTCAATTTCATCTCTTGGCCTCGTATTCTTGATACGATTCCACCATTGATCAGCTTCACCTTCCAAACGATATACTGCTAAGATGACATTATCATGTTCAGAACATTGAAGAACTGAAAATATCTTTTCAGTAGTACTGATCCATTGTTCAGCAACAAGTGGATCGGAAGACCCACTAAAAGAAGGTGGACGTTGCCTCATAAAGGACTCAATAGAATATTGTTCCCTTCTCTGATCATTTGGAAGTCCAGAATGATTCATAGCTTGTGTAAGTATAGAAATAAGATTTTGCACTCCATCTCCCATAAAATTTTTTTGTTCAGGAGGACAATCATTGCATTGTCCATTGCATTGATCAACATGGTTCCTTCGGGTTCCAGCCATCGTCTAAAACCCAAAAAGAATAGCGTGAGAGGCAAAAATAATTCTAGGGAAAACAACATAATAAAGGGGGAGTACCTTCAATATCTAACATCTTAGGTTTAATTCTATGATCGTTAGCGTAATTATAGTACTATAACCTATACGTATACTTAACCTTAGGGACATCCCTAGACATACCTTAGAAATATCTCTAGGGATCTCACTAACGATTTCGCATCCTAGTTTCCAAAGGTTGACTAAACCTTTCCTCTGATACCAACTGTAGAGACCCGAAGCCTGAAGTACATGGACATTACATTACATTTGCGGAATACTTAGTACATAACAAAAAACACACTCACAAGGATCGTAATAGTTTAGTGTCTTTGGAAACTCGGAACGTAATCTTCTAATCGTGGTGAAAGATCTTCAATATCTCCCATAAAGATGTTCCCTTTTTTTTACCTAAAACCTTTCTTTATATCCTGGGGAAAAGAAAACATAAAAGGGTGAGCTCAAATGCTCAGTAAGGGTAAGAAAAAGAAAAATCAATCACATCATATTCATAAGAACATAACTTTTGGAAATCTGAACCTGCAAAAGAGAGCATAATATCATATCATGGGATAAATCATAGTAGTGAAATGAAATCCCAATAAGCATAACATAAAACATGAAACTTTTTGTCATAAACACATAATCATAGAGAATCATTTCTTGTTAGTCAAGACTCATTGCCAAGACTATCTTAGTGGACAGAGTCCCTTTCTGAACCGAGTCACCCTCGTTTCTGTCCTGTTTCACTGAACCGGTATAACCTACCATTCCAGCCATGCCTATCTCATGAGATATAAAATCTTTACCCAATGCATTGGAGGGAGATATAGGTCCCACCCATCTCATAATGATACCATTCTTATGTGTGCCACAAAATCATAAATCATACATCATTGCATAACCCATGTAAAACAAATGGGAATCATAAACATCATGACATCATAAAACAATTCATATACGATAAAGGAATTCATAAAAATATTTCCATCACAACATAATCAAATCCATGTAATATTAGGGATAGAAAGAGAACCCTTTATTATCTTATATGGAAAATAATTTTGATAAAACACTTGAACTCCATTCTTGAGGAAAATATCCTTTCTTCTTCAAAAACATTTTTCCTTTCTTAAAATGTCATACAACATTAAACTAAAAGAAGTTGATTAAAAATAAACTTGAAAACTTGTAAAGGATGCTTCTTGGAAATAATGTTTTAAAAATCCATTCATGTCATATAAGTTAATAAAAAACATTCTTCGTACTTTTGTCCGAAAAGTCAAAAAGTACCTCGTACGGAAAACGACAAAGGATTCCTTTCATATCTTTTACTAAAAACTCACCGAAAGGTAAAATTGGATATAAACAATTGTATAAGGATATAAATATTACATATTGAGGAAACATGGATGTGTATGATAAAATACACCCCAGTAAAAACTTACGAATAAACAATCTCGGATAAAAATGAGATTGTGATATTTCCCTTACCTTAGGTCTGACTTGCTCTGTACGTGTCCGAACCTCCTGTATAATGATTTAAATCATGTTATTGACTTATTCCAGAATCATATTCATTGTTATTATATCATATATGGTCCACTTATGACTTTATATTACCCGTTCTTTTGTAAATTCATGTTAAAGAAGCGTTTTGAGTAAAATCGATTCATTTATCGTAGGTGTTTTTAACTTGTAATTATTAATATGATTACTTGGATCATGATTACTTATATCCAGAATGTAAAACATTATTTATATATATATATATTCATAATATACATATATAATAAATCAGTAAATGGAAAGAAATACACCGTTCATGGAGACGGTAGTCCGTACATACGCATGAATGCTGTTTTCGTTTCCTTATTGAATTGAATGGAATTAAGTAGATGACATACATATAAATATAAATAATTCCAGTATCATTATTATGTCATATATTTCATTAGATCTTATTATATATACTTTATAATCATTCATGAATGGTTAATCATTGAGAATGAATCTCATCGCGTCGTGGAGACGGTAGTCCGTACGTACGCACGAGCGATGATATCGTTCCCATGGTCGTGGAATTGTGTTGAAGTGTATGTATACTATTTCAGTATCAATATCAATTTATAATAATCATATATAGTTACTCATTAAACCATTATACCCATCCAATTAAGGTGGTGGCGGAAAATAGATTACACCACGGCGTGGAGACGGTATTCCGTACGTACGCACGCGCGATGATTTCCTTTTTCCGTAGGATGGATAGAAGGTTAATTAGAGTTGTTTCATATTTATAATAACATATCAGTATGTAATTAATACTGATGTTATTACTTTATCATGAAACAACTAAAGAATAAGAAGTTGAAGAAGAAAGAAATTGAAAAGATCGGTAATGGATATTACCTCTTCTTTGAAACGCCTCTTTGAATCCTTCACTTAGGGAACTAAGATTGGACTTTGAAGAAGACCAGAACCTCTAGGATTATTCTAGGGAAGTGTAGAAGGGATTTTGGCAGGGGTTGGCCTAGCTTGAGTGCTCAAATTGGTGTGAGGAGGAGGGGGAGGAGGTGCCCTTTTATAAGGGAGGAGAGGGGCACCTTAGGAATATCTCAAAATATTATTTTATATTAAAGTCAAAATCGATTTATAATGGTTCCAAAGGGTCTTATTTCGAATCTAAAGTGGGGATGGGTCGAAATAATATCAAAAAATAGGATTTAGACAAGTTTAGGTTATTATTTTAACCTTATCAATTAGATTTAACTCTAAGTTAAATAATTTAACTTTTACCGTGTCTTTTTGTTTTCTTACACTCTATGGTTAATACACTTACTATAACATACCAAAAGAACCCCAAATTTTTTATTATTAATATATATATCCTTAGTTAAGTAATTTGGCCGAACCTTAGATTTTTAGGAATAAAATTACAATTAATAATATAATATTTGATTTAAAAACTATTTTTTGTCAATTTTGACACTATTTGATATATGATTTTTCTGAATGTCATAACAGAATTATATGTTCGCACCAAGTTGCTTAAATCAACACTAATATATCATAGTAACCTAGAAAATTAGTGGGATTCATAAAAAGTCTAAAATTACATTTAAGTGTGTGTTTATAACATCAATTCTGTCAATATTTCATTAATAGGATAATTACTGCATCATCATTGTATCATGAATAAATTAAATTATTTAATGTCTAAAAATTATGAATAAAATACCATTATGTAGGAAATCTTTTTATATTTCTAATGAATATTTACAATCTAATTTATCTTATGTATAACCGTATATTAAAAAAGTTTTAGTAAATAAACTTTGATTTTAACTCTTTTAACTCTTCTTTGAATTAAATAATAATAAATGTCCTAATCTAATCCATGTGGGCCTAAATGATAATATTTTACACTTAAGGTTATTTTTGGTCGAGATACACTTGTCCAATAGGATTAGGACATGTGTTAGGGTAATATTAATATCATTGTTACCCTTAATTACACTATTTACTTTTAACCGTGGTAATTAAAAGTAAAAAGTTACTATTCACCAAAAATTATTTTCATCTCATTGAACCACATTTTACTTACTGACATCAACCGTGTCTCTCGGATTTTTGAAATTCCATTCACAGAAGCGGTAAAATTATGTTTTATGAAAAATACAGTTTTTTAACTACCACTTAGTAGTTTCACTATTCATCAAAAATTGATGTTTTTCAGAACAATGCCGAAATTTCATCCTAATCTATATTTCATATTCCGAGTTCAAAAATGAAGTCTATTTTACAAAATTCATTACATAGAAGGTTCATTAATTAATTTTATAATTAAATCCCGCTGTTAAAACAAATAGCGTGTTTTTAAGAAACAATATCTATCAAAAGATTGACACTTGTTTATGTCTGGTTTAAATGTGAAATTATATCCAATGACCAACATTGTATTAAATTGTAAAAATATATTCTAAATATACTTTAAAACCACTCAAATTAATAATTTATCACTATTAATTATTTTGATTAAAAAAGTTGTTTTTAATTATAAATTAGTAATTTTCACTATTCATCAGAATATGAAAGTTATCCGAAAAGTACCAAAATTTCACCTTAGGATAAATTCGATTCTCCGAATCCAAAAATGAAGTCCATTGTGAGATCTAAAATTTCTAAAATTTTAAAAGGAGGTTATTACTATTCATAACGGCTAGTTATAATAATATTTTAATAGCATATCGTTGTTTAGTGAAACTCGGTATTGCGTACTACACACGCTATCGAGGAAGGTCGCGATTGTGTGTAATGCAAGTCAAGTCAAGGATGTGTGTTGTGCAAGCTCCTTTTGGTGTAGCGTACAACACAAGACATTAATAAAATTAAAAAGAATATTTTTCATAAAATCTCGGGCTGTTACAATGTGACAGGTGTACCCATAATTATATTTATCTAATTAATTGGGTAATGTGAATAAATTCATGGTTAAATTGAAATAATCATGAACATTATTCTATATTTTTTCAAAACTATGTGTTTTAGTTGACCACTAATAAAAGGATTTTTCATTATTATGTATTTCCACATTCCAAGCCTTCTCTTAATTAATCCTTTTAGGATTATGATCATATTCTTATGTTATGATATTGATTATTCTCAACCAATATTAAATGGTGTCATGTTCTTATCAATCCTCTTACTAGGATTTTATATCCCCCCTTTCTGATGAATATCCTCAATTGACTACTTATACTAAGGAGAATTCACGAACCAATAAGAAGATAGAGAATATAGAATTATATGAATTCTTGTGTTTTATATTATAAATGTTATATATGATCCTAGTTTTCAGAAGACACTAAACCTTGGGATATTTTCCAAGTAATGATTTTATGTTTTATCATCAAAATGACATAATAGTAATATATGAAAAGTAGGGTCATTATAGTTGGTATCAGAGCAAGGTTTAATTAAATTGGGAAATGGGATTAGAGAACCTTAGTGAAAACCCTTGGTGTGAGTCTATGTATATGTGAGAACATAATATTCATTTATAAACATATGTATCCTATAATATATTCTTTTATTGTCAATTTCACAGTAGAATAAATTATATATTCACATATTATTGACTTATGTCTTGTTCAAACATTATATATTTTAGAAATGATGGGAACCGGGAGAAACTCAGCCAACAACCAATGTGAGGAAAATTGTAGTGATTTCCCAAATGACATCCCCTATTCATTGGTAGGTGGAGTTAAAAAAAAGGATATTCTTAACCAACTATTCCATTTTATGAAAAATATCCTAAATAATATGGAATTTAATCCTTCAACTAAAAGGGGGAAACTGATTATCGATTGTTTTATGCAACAACAACAACCAAAATTTATTCGAACTTCTAATCCACTAGTTGTGGAATAGTGGTTCAACCCAATGAAGAATATATCTTCTGTGATTTACTATTCAAAGATGGATATGATGAGTTTGGCCATTTGTCTTCATGATAGAGAGGCAGGTAAATGGTGGGTGTTGATTAAGAATACCATGACAAGGGATGATATTGAAGAGATGGAGTGGGAATTCATTATGATAATGATTCTTAATAAGTGTTGTCCACAAACTCTGTGAGCTAATAATGATATAAAATTTATATAGACAAAATAAAATGATTTTGAATCTATAATATACTATTAATAAAATTTTACAAGGCATTCAAGGTACAGTTCACTGTTTTCTTTCAATAATGGTAGAAAATTTTATAGATTCTTAAGAAGTTTAAAACCACACCTTCATAAGGCTATATAAATCAGTGACTTTGGTAGTTTTGAATAATTCATTCAATTTTATTTAAATGTTTAAATGGATTTGGGAGAATGGTCTAATGGATATGGTGATAGAAAACAAATAATGGAGTTTCAAGCCGGGGGATCTAATGAAAAATGGAGAAAGAAAACATAGCCACCCAAATGCAAACAATGTGTGAAAAACCATCATGGGAAATATATATAAGGAATGATTATATGATTCTTGTGTGTGAGAGAAGGACACCAAGGTCATGAATGTCAAAAAAAATGAGAAGGATGGATAATGTGGTGGAGGAAAGGAGACAACAACCTCTATTACAATGCTATAACTGTAGGGTGCAAGAGAACTATGTGTGCCAGTGCACGAAACCTCGGGTTCTTGATTCCAATCGGTATGTCAACCACTAAATCCAAAGGATAAAAGGATATTTTATTCCATCACTACTATATAATTGGAGCAATAATATTAAATAATAAAAGGTAAACTTACTATTCACTATAAAATGGAAACTGTCTTATTTGATTCTGGTTCTACTTATTCCATTATATTAAGCATTCTTTAGAGAAATATAAAATATAAACTCCAAAAAAATGAATTATATATATCTGTAAAAACACCATGTGGTGAAATAATATCAACCCAATTGTTGTACTCCTCCCTTGGTGGCATACATGGTAATATTCATATAAAAACGTCTGATATATCCTTTGGTGGAATTCGACGCTATAATGTTAATGTATTGGCACTCATTATATAGAGCACATATCAACATTCAAGAAAATTAAATATCATATTATATTCAAAACCATAAAATAGTACTCTAAAAATTTAAAGAATATCATGAACTCCTTTATAAAATCCTTTAACGGTGTGGGTGTTAATAACCTGTGAAGAATCATACCTCACTCAAATTGTTGTGTCAAAATAAAGTTTCAACCTTGAGGAAATATCCATCATGAGTGAATAAAGTGATTTATTTCTTAAAGAGTAACCAGGACATCCCCAAGATCGTGACGTAGTGTTCCCAATAGAACTCACACCTGGATCTACTCCTATCTTGAAGTGTCCCTATAGTATGGCTCATATCGAACTGAAAGTATTAAGGAACAAACTGTAAGAGTAATTGGAAAATGTGTTCAATCACCCTAGTGATTCACCCTGGGGTATTATAGTGATATTAGTTAATAATAAGGATGTATCAATGAGATTGTGTATCGATTATCGGGAACTCAATTAGATCACCATAAAGGAGAAGTATCAAATTTTATATATTTACAACTTGTTCGATCGGTTTTGAGGATATCAATACTTTTCAAAGGCAGAAAATCATTTTGGATATCATTTTCTTGTGGTGAAGCAGGAATATATTTTCAATATTTCCTTTCATACATGGTATGGGCACAATAAAAAATTGAAAGTTGTATGCCATGTTCAGAAAGTGTGACTTCTGGATGCATCATGTCAAATTCTTGGGACACATGTTCAAAGATTAGGGAATTTAATTCGATCCCTCAAAGACAATGGAAATTGCATAATGGACCAGAGCCTTTATTGCCACAAAAATCAATAGTTCTCTTGGATTATCTTGGTACTACATACGTTTGTGAGAAATTTCTCATTTTTCAACATCGTGAACTATATTATCAAGGAATAGGTCGAAGTAGATCTAGATGGATTAATGTGAGGAAGTCTTCAAAGAGCTAAATTAAAGGCTAATCACCACCACTGTAATCACATTACCGAAAAGTGGATAATGTTTTGTGATATAGAGTGATTCTTTAAAAAAGGGATTGGATTATATACTCATGATAACTGAAAATGTCATAGAATATACCTCATCATGGTTGATGATCCTTGAGAATAACTACTCGATGAATGATTTAGATATAGTAGTTGTAATTTTTTCCTTAAAAATAAGGTTTCACTACCTCTATTGCGGGAAGTGTGATATATATACATATCAAAAGATCAAAAAGTATATATTCTCAGAAAATGATCTCAACATGCATCAAAGTATATTAATACATATAACAAAATACTATGATTTCTCATTTCAAAATCATCATGCGAAAGCGATAAAAGTAACTGATTCCCTATGTAAGAAAGAACCTACTAATATATCCATGTTGCTAATTGAGAAAGAACCTATCTTCATGGATATGAAAATGATCAATTTTGAAACCGTAATGGTCAGGAATCATTGTACCTTGACTAAAATGTTTTCTATCCATATACGCATGAGAATATTAAGAGGAACAATGGGATGATTCCAAGTTGAAAAAGAAGTCGAATGTAGAAAAGTAAGGGAAGATACATGAGTTACATATTGATGATGATGGTGTATTTTGGATGGGAACAAGGCTCAATATGCCTTCATCAGCTAGGATAGGTAATTAGCTGTTCGAAAATGCACATAGACCCCCATTCTCAATCCATATTAGTAGCAGAAAGATGTACAATTATCTCTGAAAAAATTTCTGGAGGGATAACATGAAGAAGGAGATTGTGGAATATTTTTAAGGTTCTCGATATGTCATCATGTTAAAGAAGAGACCCAAAAGTACATAGGTATGATGCAAACATTTTCTATACCCATATGGAAATGGAATAACGTCACCAAAGACATTGTCAATGTTCTCCTGAAGGAATCTAAATGAAATAATTTGATATGGGTTATTGGGGACCGACTCACCAAGACATCCCACTTTATCACAATTTATGAAGACCTATCCCTTGATAAACATCCAATGTTATATGTGAAATAAGTGGTGATAGTGCATGGAGTTCCACTTTCTATTTCCTCTGATTGTGATCCAGGGTTGACTTCTAATTTTAAGATGATTCTTCAACATGATTTCTATATTGAATTAAATTTCTGAATGGACTATCACCCCCAAAATGATGTTTAATATTAATGTACTATTGTGACACTATATGATATGATACTATCCTCCAATTAAAAATTCATGGGTCTATGGGATAAGTATATCCCATTGATTGAGTTCTCATACAACAATAGATTAAACTAGAGTATTCAGATGGCTCAATTTAATGCACTTAATGGAAAGCAATGTAGAACTCTAACATGTAGGTATGAAGATGAAGAAAGAAAGCTTCATGGACCTGATCTGGAGAAAGGGATGATATTGAAGGTTTAATTAATCTATAAATATATCTATGATACTCAGATTTGGTAAAATATATGTTTTGACAAGAGTCTATGGGACTGTAATTTCGACATTGGAGATAAATTCTACCTTATAATATTACCATGGAAGAAATTATTTCATTTTATAATGAAAGGGGAGCTAATCCCATTGTACATTATCCCCTTTAATATCCATGAATGCATAGTATCCATTGCATATCAGCTTTATCTTCCACTGAATATGGATAAAGTTCTTTATGTGTTTCAACTATCACTTCGGAGGAAGTACATTTCAGATCCCTCTCATTTAATAAACATAGAGGTGGTATAGCTGGATGATGATCTCCCTTAAGAGGATAAGACAGTAAAAATTCTGGATTGGAGAGATAAGGTTCTACAGAACACAAAAACCCACATTATCAATGTGCTTTGTAGAATCCATAAGTATGAGGAATCCACTTGGGAGCCCTAGGAGGTGATGAAGGAGAAGTGCCCTATCCTTTTTATGTAAAATGAAATTTTGATTTAGAAATTTCAAAAATGGGGAAAAATGTAATGACTGAAACTTTTATCAATGTAATTCATCCATTCTTATAGTAATTTCATATTGTATAAGTCACATAAAATCACTAAGATACCTTAGTAAATTTTTTTATAAATTATTCATTAGTATAATAATTAGTGTATCTATTTTTCAATGAACCGATAATAATGAAATAGAAACATTACGTTAGGAATAATAAACCAAAAAAATAAATAGTAACCATAACTAGTAATTTATAAATAATATTTATGCCTCTTATTAATGAGATTATGATATAATTATATCATTGTATAAGTAAAAAATGTTTAAAAAAAATTAATTAACTGTTGGTATTTTTGTAAGTCATAAATATTTAATTACAATTTACTGATTAATTTAACTATTAATAAAAATTTATTTTCATAAAATGAATTGATAAATTAATATTTTGATGTCTTATAATTTTAATATTATTATATGAGATCTTAAATAATAGTTCAAAGTTTTATAAAATCTCTTATAGAATTGAAATCTACATTTTTTTCAAATAAATTATTATTTAAGTTGAAAGTTTAATTTTAAATAATTAAAAAAATAATTTCATAAAATGGCGTACATTTTTGAAATTATGTTTTAGAAATTTAACAATGTTGATTTTTTTGTTAATTTTTTGAAAGACTAAAAATTTTGGGTAAATAGAAAAATAATGTTTTCACATAATTGGTATACCTTAAATTAGAATATCCATGATTTAATGGTCACATAATCCTCTCTATAACATTATGTTTTGACATAGTTTATCTTAGTTCGTAAATGGATCTTTAAAATACATCATACTCATTTTATAAATGTAAAATGTACTTTTTAAAAACTAAAGTCATAACCGATTCCTTAAAATTCATTTTGAATTGCTTTCGAATTTCATTTTAATATATTAATTAATTATAATTATAAATATGATTTAATGTCTAAAATTAATTATATGATATTAATATAGGATTTATATATTTGAGAAATTAAAATTACATTTCTGACCTTTGATATATTATTTTATTTAATATTTTATTCTATGAATACCCCTCCTCAATTAAAAATAAACACTCTCTGCCCCTTGGAATACCACTCCTCACATCCATTTCTAAGCATAATCTCTTCCCAAATATTATCTCTGAAGACCATAATTATTCCTAGATATTCTCTAGAGTTCTATAACTACAGAAAATGAGGGAGTTATAGTTTAATGCAAGAGAAGTTATGCCAATGAGATAGTAAGTCTCTATTAAATCTTCTATTTTTTATTATTCTCTTTTCTTTTTTATCCTCAAACTTTGAAATCCATATTCTAAAAAAGTTATTAGATATTATGATATATTATATAAATGATGTTAACATACATTATTTATCAAATTTATGAAAAATAAAAATGTCATAATTCCCTTTCTCGCTCTTTCGACAACATCCAGTTAAAGATCGTTTAACCACTTATGAAGAGGTTTCCAATACAAATATTATATCATCATTCATTTATGGAGATTATCCAATATATAAAATATATTAATATGAAAATATATGTATTTTATGCTTCTACAAATAATTATAAGAATTTATAAATTATATTTAATAAAATTGTGAAATCTTTGCATGATGTGAATCTTCTAATAAAAATATGATATCAAAATGCTTCAATTTCATCAACAAGATTTATGAAATATAATACATTGAATATAAATGATATATATTATTATAAAATTATTATAATTCACTTATGGATCATTCGTACAATAAATATATCGTTATTATTCAGTAGCCACAATTGATTAAAATTAATTAGGAATTATGTAAAGGGGATTTCTCGAACCCAACTCCCTTTCTTTGGGTTTTCTGTATTTCAATCCATTTTTAGTATGTCTATTACATAATAATAATTTCTCTTAATTAACTATTCTTTTTTGGGAAATATTTTTTTTCATTGGAGTTAATGACAAACATAATGTTTTCTAAAAGAACTCTTCTCTTAAAAAACACCTTTTACTTCTAACTCAGTGGTGAAGATTCTTATATCATGTATGTTATTTCCCATTACATTTTGGAACCATGTTTTATGAATTTATTCTTATGATATGAAAGTCATTCTTTTACATTGCTTATTTATGTTCATGATAAATATAAATTATACATTTCATACTTGATAATGTAAATGTTATGATGTGATGGGAGGGCCTATATTTTTATAGCGCAATGTAAATGGTATCATGTGACCGGTGTGAACATAATTATATAGTGCTCCAATAAATTGGTTAATGTGAAGAACCTCATGAATATATTTAAATATTCATTAACATGATGCTATATTTTATCAGAATAATGTATGGTAGTTTAAAACAAAGACATGATGTTTTATTTTTATGAATTTCAACATTCCATTCCATCTCTTAATGATTCCTCTCATGATTACAATAGTATGCCTATGTTATAATATTTATTATAATCAACCCATGTTATATTGTATCTTTATATTTTCAGTCATCTTTCTGTGATTTTAGATCACCCATTTTTGATGTATATCCCAAGGTGACTACTTGTACTAAGGAGAATTCAAGAGTCAATAAGAAGCTATAGAATATAAAAATAAATAATTGTTTATATATTATGTTTTAATTGATATTTATGATCCCAGGGTTACCAAGAAACATAACCATTGCATCATGGTCTTGTAAAAATTTTATATTTTTATCATTAAAATTATTTAATAGTAATGTTAGTTATTTTGGGTCTCTGAAGTTGGTATCAAAGCAAGGTTTAGTTAATTTGTTAATTAAGATTAGAGAACATACCCGAAAGCCCTATATTTTAGACTATGTATACGTAAGCACATAACAATCATTGATGAACACATATATCCCATATGGTATTATTTTAGTGTAAATTTCAAAAAGGAATAATCTATTTATTCATGAATAGTTGAGTTATGTTTTGTTTTAATGTTTTCTATTTTAGATAATTGTGTTAACCAAGAGAAACCCATCCAACAGCCCATATGGTGGACAATGCAGTGAATTCTAATATGACATCCCCATTTCTTTGAGAGGTCGAGTTCAAAATGTCAAAAAGATGCTTTCCCAAAAATCTCACATCATAAAAAATAACCTGTATAATGTGGAATTTTCTCCTTCACCTAAGAGGGAGAAACTTGATATCGAGTGTTTTATGATACAACACCCACAGATGTTATTTGTATCTTCTTATCCACTTATCTTTTAACAGTGGGTAAACTCAATAGAGAAGAGTTTTTTTCTATAATTCACTGTTCTTATATGGAGAAGGTGACCCTGGCCATTTTTCTTATAGATAGAGAGGTAGATCGATGTTTGGCATTGACTAAGAACAATAATACAAGGGAAAGAACATAATACATAGAGTGCGAATACCTTAAGATAATGTTCCTCAAAAAGTTTTTTCCTTCAAAACATTCAACTATAATAGAGGGAGAATTCATAGAGATGAAACAAAATGATGTAGAATATGTCATAGATTTTGAAGAAGAATACATAGGGCATTCAATGTATATTTCAGGTTTTGTTATCAACAATGATAATAAAATTAACAGATTCCTTATTGTTTTAAAACAACACCTTCTAAAGGATCTAGGAATTAGCGACTTTGGGAGTTATTAATAAGGTTTTTTATGTGCTATAAAAGATGATATGGAGTTTTAATTATGGTCCAATGGTATTGGTGATAAGAAATGAATGATTGAGATTCAAGGTGGATGATCTATTGATAAAGGGAAAAAGAAAACTCAACCACACACATTCCAAAAATATGGGAATAAACATCAAGGTAACTCCCTCAATGCAATGGTGAAATTATTTAAGTGTGGGAGAGAATGCCACCAACCTCATGAATTTCTAAAAGTCATCAGAAGGAAGGAGAATGTGGTTGGGAAAAGGAGAGAACCACCCACGGTCCAATCATACAACTGTAGGAAGCAAGGGCAAAATACACGACAGTGCACTAAACCTTGAGTCCCAATGGATAATCATCATAATAAGACATAAAATCCAAAGTAGTAAGGTGTGGTTTATAATATCAATAATACAGAGGTGGATAATGAAAATTAATTCATACAAGGTACAGAACCTATTTATTGAAAAAATGGAAAATCCATATTTGATTCTAATTCCACACATTCCATTATATACTAAAATTACTAGAACTATATAATAGAAGCACTAACACCTTAAAGTATAGTTAACTATAAAAACACAAATTTGTGAAACAATTTCATCCCATCTCTTGGAATACTTTCTTGTTGGTTTATGTTGGATGATTATTCTAGAAAATGTTGCAATACTTCCTTTGGTGGAAATCGATTTGATAATTGGAATGGATTGTCTCTCATTATATAGAGCACAAACCATCTAACAAGAAAAGGAAATATCTATTCATATTCTAAATTATCCCATAATAATCTACAAATGAAAGGAAGAACATGAATCTATATTATAAAATCCTTTAATGGCGTGGGTGTTGATTTTATACGAAGAAGCATACCTCCGTCAAATGAATTAGTCAAAAGAAACTATCAACCTAGTGGAAATTAAAAATATGGGGGAATACAATGATGTATTTTCCCAAGATTTACCCAAAATTCCCTTGGATTATGAGGTATATTTCTCAATATAACTCATACCCAGAGAAACAACTATCTCACAGTGTCTATATAGGATGTCTCCGATCAAACTGGAGGGGTTAAAGAAGAAGTTGCAAGATAATTTGGAAGATGGTTTCATACACCCTAGTACATCACCATGGGGTATGCCAGAGCTATTTTTCATAATAAGGACAGATCAATGCAGATATGTATCTATTATTGGAAACTAAAAAATATCACCATAATGAACAATTATCATCCTATGAGGATTGATTACATGTTTGATCAATTATGATGATATAAATACTTCTCAAACATGAATCTTTATTCTGGATATCATTAGCTTATGGTAAAGAAGGAAGATACTAATAGGACATCCTACCATACAAGGTTTGCGCTCTATGAGTTTTTTGTGATTCCGTTCAGACATACTAATTCCCTAGAAATCTTCATATATTTGATTAATAGATTCTATAGACATTACCTCAACAAATTTTGGGGAGTCTTTATTGATGACATTCTCATCTACTCCAGGATTAAAGTGTAACTTAAATAACATCGTTGACTCATACTTATGACATTGAGAATGATATATTATACACCAAGTTCATAATATGTTACTATTGGATATATAGAGTCACATTTTTGGGACATGTTATCAAAAGTAATTGAATTTTTGTGGAATTGTAAAAAACCAAGGAAATTTATAAATGGCCCAGACCCTCTAGCATCATGGAAATAAGCTGTTTTCCGGGATTAGTGGGGTACTACCGTCATTTTTTTAGAAACGTGTCATTATTTTGAGGACCATAAACTATGTTAACTGGAGAGGACTATGAAAAGGATTATGGCGTAGGAGCACTTAGTGATTCCCTTGAAATTTCTTGGGTTTTCCTACTATGGCCGCAATGCTTGACTTGAAATATTGTAGATCTAGTTCAACAAGGTGGCCTTAGTTCCTAAATGGGAAAGATACATCGAGTGTTATTATGTTAAATCCCACATGGAAACCCTACAGGTTAAAGGACACAAAGTAATTTATTTTCTTTAAGCTCTTAAAGGTTTGGATTAAATAGAAAACTACCTCGATGGAGCCATCACTTTGGAAGAAAAAAAATATGGGTGATTCGCAGTCAAGGCCGATCCTGAGTCCCTTTATCTGCACATGCATATGTGAATGTTTTCAATTATGGGTCATGTTTCATATATTTAAGGTGATAAACTTTGTTCATCCTCTAATCTCAAACCTAGGATTATACATGTTTGGGGATTCATTGATTGGAATCTTGTTCTAAAAGGAAGGGGTTATTTTAACATTATGCTATGATCGAAGGAAGAACTCGATCATGTTTAGAAATTAGGAAACATATATGTCCAAACTGGTGTTCATAGAATCACTTAATTGGATTATACCATTAATACCTATACTTATAGGAATACTATGGTGAAAATATGGGTTACACTATGAGGGATCAATTGGTTTTTCTGGCATCCCAGGATTTTGAAATATATATTCTCGGGTATAGGTAACCCCATTAAAAATGATCAATGAACCATAAATGCTAGGACAATGTTTTATGCAAGAGTTATGGTGGAGGTCAATCACTACTCTAAACTTCCAGATGTTATAAATTTTAATGTGAATGTCTACAAAGTGGATTTTTGGATTGAATTCGAACATAAACCCCCATTCTGTGAACTATTTAAAATCCTGGAACACTCTTTTATCAGTTATATGGTTCTGAAATGTCAGATTTTCTAGCCTATGGATAATGAATAGATAGAGGTTAAAAGGAATAAGAAGAGGGAAACACTATAATTGATAAACAAGATCCTTCCAATAAGAAAAAAAAAGAAATATGGGTGAAGAAATAAGAACCTTTTGGTGAGGCTTTGGGTTCAAACTGGGCTGAGATTTTCCATGAGGAAGAGAATGTCTCTGTTGAGCATTTAATTTCATATAAAATTAAAAAAATGTTCATAGATACAGTTTCTCAGTAAAAATATGAAGATACTATTGAAGAACACAATAAGCACACATAAAATTCATTGTATCATGGTCTAGTTCTTATGGACTCATCATGTGGGAATAATTCTAGGAGAACCATGGAGATTAAAGATAACATGTCTATTATTCAAACAAAACTTTTAAATCCCCCATCCTCCAAATCTTCTATTCTCCCTTCATCTAAAACAAACTATTGTGGTTCTATTAATGTTTTACCATCCCATGGGGAGGTAAGAATTAGGGTCGTGGAAAAAAATAAATGACGCCCAACCCTCCACAGATTCTTTACGTATAGTTCCCATGATCAATGCTACAGGTACGAATTAAAACTCTAATTTTTCTATATCTAATGATATTTCAAATATAGTAGGCACACACTATTCTAAATTTATTATAGACTGTTCATTTTTTATGAACACCCAAACATCAACACACTCAATCATTACAAGGAACAACCCCTTGACCACCCCTTAGGATGCTAAAACACCTGAAATAACTTAGGTTGGTTCTAGCATAGGAACTTCTATGAAATCTCTTGTTTATCCTATTAGTAAACTGGGAACTAAACCCAGTTTGTACTCTATTCAAAATTTCATAAGATCAAAGAGGAGGAAGGGCGTAGGTAGTTCAATAAAAGGGGGTTCTAAACCCTAATTCAGGTTCCAATTAATTTTATTTTCTGGAGTTGTCAGGGAATTTCTAACACTAACACTTTTATTGAGCGTAAAATATTCATTCATATTCATAGACAAATTTTTTTTTCAATTTATTAAACTAAAATTATTTTTTCTTCAAGGATTATCCATCTTTTTTCATGTGATTATATATATTTAGGTGCACGATAATATTTTATTTTTGTTGAATATCTTTGTAGATTCTATCACTCTACCTTGTAGGTTGTTCATGCTTTCAAAATTTATGAGTAGATATTTAATTTTTAATTTTACACTGACATCTTACAAAACATTTATTCCATGATTCATGAAAAAATATATACCATGATAGATGACCTATTTGGCATGATCATTCTGTTTTGGCTAACCAAATCCATGCTCCTAGGTTTGTAATTGGGGATTTTAATGAAATTATTTCTTCCCATGAGAAGATTGGATTGTACCACTATTATATATCCTCTGTAGAATTTTAATCATCTATTTAGGATTGTATCCTTGTGGAAATTAATCTCACTATTTCCACATTCTCTTGGAATACAAGGCACTACAACATGGTAGTTTCTAGAAAATTGGATAGGTCTTTCACGAATATTTCTGCTTTGAAAAAATTAAATACCATCTCTAGTATCAAACTTCCAAATATTGACTCGGATCATCTTCCCATTCTTGACAATCATTTTACAAAAATTCATAAACACAACCTTCCCTTTTGATTTAATAATTCTTGGTTTGTTGAACCTTATAGTTCTAACATCATTAGTTTTTTTGGAATCTATGAATCATTACAATGATGTGTTTTATTGTATCACCATACTAAAGCACCTAATACAATGTATAAAATGATGATTTATTTCCAAATCCAATAAAATTGAAAAGGAAATCTAAATTCTTGAGAATGAGTATTCCCAATGTCAAAACACCAATATTAGATCGTATTTTTCCTGGGATCCCCATCATGAAATCAACACTTCTTTGAAACTCAACACCCTTCTAACCCTTAAAGATAAAATTCATAAGAAAATATTCAAAACTATATGGCTTAATTATGGTGATAGAAACACCATGTTCTACAAATCTCTCCAAATAATTAGGAATTTTTGTAGATCTCTTACCTTTCTTTGAGTGGTAGACACTCTCATTGATTTTGAGGAGCCCATTTCAAATATTTTTGTCTCTTTCATTCAATATATTTTCAATGGAAAAGATGCAAATAAAGACCTCCTTCCTTATATCATTCTTGATATGGTGAATAAGGATGACAATGCTTTTCTATTAAGCACCCTCATGATCATGAAATTTAAGACACAGTTTTAATCCTTAATCCTAATAGTTACTTGACTCCTGATGATTTCAATAATAGTTTATTCCAACAATTATGGGAGGATATACAAAAGAATGTTTGAAAAGTTATCAAATCATTCTTTTCTAATGGTGTGATACCATATCACCTAAATGCTCAATTTATTACTCTAATTCCTTTTGTGGAAAATGCATTTGGGATTCATCTTTTTTGATGTGTTTCAATTATTAACACTATAAAAAATCATTATGAATCTTTTTTTCCAATATAATCACTTATATTTACAATCAATGTTTTTCATGGAATCAATTTGGATTCATCAACAGTAGGTGTATATTAAATTTCATATTCTTTTACTCAAATTTCACAAACATTTTATAAAAAGACAATAGAGGGGGATATTGTTCAATTATACATGATATTACGAAAGACATTTATGAAATTAATTGGATTTTGATATGATAGATATGATATTATTCATTATAATTACTCATTTACTCTTTTTGCAGCTCGGACGTGGATTCTCATTTCCATTCAAGATGCTGCCCTGATTTAGAAGGCTTATTGTAAAACCACTATTAATGACTTTGAGATCCTTCATCTCCTTCATATTGATGGTGTTTATAATCAACCTATATGAACTTTTGAGGTGTCTTGTAAATCCCCACTCCCAGGTTAGATCAAAGTAAATGCCAATGGTGCTTCTAAAGGAATCCCAGAACCTGTAGGTTGTGGTTCTATTTTTATAAACTACTTTGCACAGTGCCATTGAATATTTATTGTTAACTGTGATATTGCCTCAACTTTGAAAGAAAAAATGGTGATTGTGATCCATGATATTTCCTTTTCTAACCAAAAGGGTTGGAACAATATTTGTATTGAAAGCGACTCGATCACCATTGTCTAAGAAATTTTGAATAGTGTGATGCATCTTTCCTGGCCGTTTACTACCCTTTGGGTGATCTGCCTTTCTTTGAATTTGGGGGTCAACTACATTTTCACTCATTACCTTCGTGAAGCGAATATGGTTTTAGATGGTATTTATAATAAGGGAGTTGACCAAAACATAACGTAGAGGGATGACCTTCCTGTTGATTTACATCATATTTATAGAAATGGTTGTAATAAGAATCCATCATTCAGACTCATGTAACTCCTTTTTTAACTATATAATAATTTGTGTGTTGGTCTTTGGCAGAGGAACAAACTTATTTAAAAAATCTATGTTAATAAGGAAATGAGTAAAATATGTATAAATGGATGAATGTTAGGAATGCTTCATAGAGTTAAAGAGAAGGCTAATCAATGAAAATATACTCATATTACCAAAAATTGGAGAATTTTTTGTGATATATAGTGAAGATTCAAAGAAATTATTGGGTTGTTTTCTCAAGAAAAATGATAATTTGATTGCCTATGCATCATGACAGTTGATGATCCAGGAGAGGAAATACATGATATATTATTTGGATATAAAATCTATAATGTTTTCCTTGAAAATAATGTGTCACTACCTCTGTGGCTATAAGTGTGATATATATACCGATCAAAAGATCAAAAAGTTTATATTCGCTCAAAAGGATCTCAACATGCATCAAATGAGATGGTTAAAGCTAATCTAATACAATTATTGGTCTATTCACTATCATCCTAACAAGTAGAACAATGTAACGGATTGCCAATGTATGAAAGATCCTGCTATAATAAGCTTGTCGTCGACTGATAAAGACCTTATCTTCTTGGATATAAAAATTATGGATTTGGAAATCATAAGGGAATGGAATACATCCCACCTTTCATAGATGATTATACAACCATCAATCCATGAGAATATTAAGAGGCACAATGGGATGATACATAGTTGCAAACAATGTGAATGTAGTAAATGAAGGAAATCTACAAGGGTACCATATCGATGATGATGGAGTAATTCAGTTTGGAATAAAGATATGTATTCCTTCATCACCTAGGATAAAGAATAATCTATTGGAAATTGTCTATACCCCAACATTCCCTATCTGCCCTTGTATCACAATGATGTACTGTGATCTCTGTTTCTGATGCTTTCATTGCGGTGCGTGCACCCATCACGGGAGGACGCGTAGTTGTTTCCCTGCATTCTCATAATCCAATTGCAGGTGGAATCCGCTCCTTGTTCAGGGACGTCTTCTCCTTGATCAAAAAAAGATGATGGGATGTCAGTTCTTCCTTCTGTGGATTCCTCCTCAGAGCTCGTCACCTAGTTCAGGTCTCCCTTATAGATTTAACACATTGATCATGAAACACTTCATGGCACCATATCTTTATGGACACCAGTTAATTAATCTTGTTCTGCTAGGACATTCCAAGGGGTCTGGTCAGTGCAACAACCTTCAGTTAGGGGAGTAGTCACGTTGGGCACCACTGGCGGGTCTGGATGCTGGGGAATTGGCATATCTATCTTTTGTCCCTTATTATAGGGATTCTCGAGGGCGTGGAAGCTTGAGGCATCCCACATCGAACGCGAGGAATTATATTCCATGGCCATGTATCTGAGGTTTTCCTCAGATTCCCATGTTTAACATAGGGTATGCAACATGTTTAACATCTAGTAGAGATAGATCAGACTAATCAGAACACTGGTAAGAGTGGATCAGATGGAGGAACCCCGGGAGGGAACACTGATATTGTGGCCAACACATTGGTGTCTTCTAGAGTGTTTTCTGATGGAATGGGGAGTGGGGTGGCATGATCCCACAGGGATGTGGCGGCTCGGGTGAGGATCCGGATGAGTGATGGAAGGTTCTTTTAATGAGATGGAACAATCATGGTGTGATGATGTTTTTGGGTTGAGCCTCAAAGAGACTTCCTACATATCCCCGAGGCAGGGAATCAAATTCTGCATAGTTCGATGAGATGATGGGAAACTAGAGGAGGCGACCCGTGAGAATGGAAGCATGGATTGGACCTAGAAGAAATGGAACCTCCGGGTTGGGGAATGACCTTCCCGAGATACATAGGCTCTAGTGGAGATCAAGATGAGGCATGGGTGATGGGCTCGAACCATAGGTAGGCTTATTATGTAACCTCTTGGCAGAGAATAAAATTCCACATAGTTCAGGTGGCATTTGGGGCTTACACTTTGAGGTGACCCATAGTGTCGGTAAACCGACATTAAAGTGGACCTAGGGTCTTGATGGATGGTGGGATTGAACCTTTTGGAGTCATCTTACATATCCCCATGGTAGGGAATCAATATCCACATACTTCAGAATTGTATGGGGTTTACACTCTGAGGTGGACCAAGGTGTTGGTGATTGAACCTCATGGAGGCTTCCAGCATACCATGCAATGACATGGATCAAAGTAATCATAGTTAGGGATGTTATGGGACTTACACTCTAAGGATACCAAAGGTGTTGGGCCTTGATCCTCATAGAGGCTTCCTACATATCCCCATGTTAGGGAATCAAAGTCCACGTAGTTAAGGATAGTATAGGGCGTACACTCTGAGGCGTCCCAAAGTGTTTGGGCTTGAACCTTGTGGAGGCTTCGTCCGTACCATTTCTTGACATGGATCAAATTCTCTATAGTTCGAGATGGTATGGGGACTACACATTGAGGTGACCCAAAGTGTTGGGTCTTGAACCTCGTGGAGGCATCCTACGTACCATGCCTTGACATGGATCAATGTCCTTATAGTTCTGGATGGAATGGGGATTACACTGCGTGGTGGCCCATTGTGTGGGGGAGTGAACCTCATGGAGTCTTCCTACATACAATTCCAGGACATGGATCAAAGTCCCTGTAGTTTGGGATGGAATGGGGTTTACACTCTATGGAGGCCCAAGGTGTTGGGGCTTAAACCTCGTGGAGGCTTCATACTCACCATGCCTTGACATGGATCAAAGTCCCTGTAGTATGGGATGGTCTGGGGCTTACACATTGAGGTGGCCCAAGGTGTTGTCTATGGGCGGTGCTTTCTATAAGCTCACGTGAGTCATGCTCGGTGTGGGAAACAAGAGATAGTAGAGACCAAATGATCACATCGTGAAAGGTGCGTATGTGGGAAATGGGATGGGGCTTACACTCTGAGGTGTCCCAAAGTGGAAATAGGGGCTTATGCATTGTTAACAACCCGAAGAGGTCGGTGATTACTCCAGGATGGAGGCGCGAGGGTGAAAAAGCACATCGATAAAGGGATTTGGTACCAAAGAAAATAGAAGCACCTTTTCCCACCACACACTTCGCTGGCCCTGGGGACCAAGGAAGTAAGGGGGAGGAGGGATGCTACCTTATACAAGAAAGGTAAGGGGATTACACCAATGTGTCAGCCCTTTCCCACAGACAAATACCACTATGATAAAAAGGATATCAACCCCTATGAGGGGTGATCCCATCCCCTTGGAGACTAGTGGGCATAGACAATGTCCAAGATGAGGGACCATGTGTGCGAGCCATGGGGCGAGGTCTTAGTTTAACGTCATGTGCTGAGGACGATGGTGTTTGGCAGTTTAACATCCTGCAGATCAGAATAGGTGGGTGTGCTCCCCACCCCTAGGACTTACATAACCGGTACCCTCTAGTCCTTGTGGAATGGATGGCATCGGCAACGCCATGGAGAAGGGGCGTGTAGCGGACCATCGAGGGTCCACGTTAGCCTGGCTATGCGAAGAAGAAATAGCCATTATCGTGCCTTTGTGATGAATCATGAGGCAAAGTAATGAAATGGGAAGAATCGTCCAAGGGATTTTGAAGAAACATCATACAACCCTAGAAGGTCGTACGGGGAAACGGTGCATGATGTGGATTCCCGGGGCGTGAGGGGCACCCGAGAATGGCATCCATAAGAAGAGCATAGGGCACCCGCGCAAAGGGACACCCGGGGAGCTCTGAGGTGAGGGGTATCGGGGAATTGCGCGCACCTTTGAGGAATGCACATGAAATCAGTAGCCCTGTGCTTAAATAACAGGGTTGGCGCCAAATCAATGATGATTTCATGTAAATAGAGCCAAGGTTTTCTGTGAAACATGAATCGATTACATGAGAGGAGTAAGAATTGGGTGCAATTGGGAGAGGTTTCTCACAATGATTGGGGTGCATGCGATTGAAGTTGTTTATGCACAATTAGATGGCCTTCACACAAGGGGAAGGAATTGCGTAAAAAGGGAGGACCCCGAAGGGATTGAAATTCAGTCTTAGACGAATGGGATCTCACACCAAGGTGGACCTCATGGATACTTGGCACAAAAGTAAAGTACCTGAAGGCCATCTTGGCATGCATAGAAGGTGAATTTTGTGCCTGAGAGCCAATTCATATTCTTTAGCCCTAAATTCGAAGGGGCTCACCTTTTATTTATAGAAGATTGGGGTCACGGATAACGGGTTGGCACGGAATTATTGAACGCCAAGGGTGGTGGCACGAAATGTCAACCACGCGGGTGCGGGGGAGTGAAATAATTCGCACCCTGGTCGTAGAAATATCGTGAATCCCGGAACATTCAACGCGGGGCATCTTTTTTCATGCACATAGGAATTTGTTTCTCACGACCCCTCTGGGCCCCCCAGACGAGCTCCACGGATCAGAATATGAATTTACTTTTTTGTTTTGAAACGTTCTTCATTACATGAGCATCTTTCAACGTCTACAAATTCCCCCTTGGAATTGGATCGACAAGGGGTTGCAATGGTTGGATTTTGAGGAAAACACCGAAATGTAGAACTCCATGGGGTACATGGGTGCAAAACTCTTGTTGCGGTGTGAAAAAACCTAAGGGGGCGCAGAATCCACTTTTTACGCATGCGTGGAAACCTGGGATAGCTTATAAAAGACACCAAAAGACCAATGCTCCATATGAATTTTCTCACGTGATATGTTCCAAGCTCTCGTGTGCGAAAATTTCATGGGCCCTGCGCGAAAAAATGCTACGGGTGCATGCAATTTTTTCGAGATCAGGCACTGTTTTACGCACAATCCCAAGGCATTTCGCACCTCATCCTTATATTTTGCGATGCACACTTATTTTAGGCGTCATCCACTCATATTTCACACCAACCACTCAAGCAATTGTTAGAATTAGATGGTCCAAATCATGCTGATGTGGGGGAATCCACTGTTCGGAGTGCTGAAATGGTCTCCAACCAAGAGGTTTATGGCCCCCAAAGGATTTCCTCCAATAACCATACCCTATTTAATATTCTAAGCCCCACCCAAAAGGCATTCTCCATGTCCAAAAATATGTAGCTATGGGACATTGACATTCTGGAGGATGTCTAATAGCCAGCTTTTAAGGTTGATACACCGCAGTCATGGGTGACCCGTGAGGATGATCTCCCTCGATACAACATCACCATCAATGGTCATCCTTCCATAGAGACCAGGAACATGGATGTTTACGTCCGGAATCCAAGGAATAGGACCATGAATGGGGTTGACCCTGTTGCAAAGAGATCCCCGTCCCTCTACGCAAGCACCTTTCATCAGAGCATCACAAACATGGCTAAACGTTGGCTGCAGGACTTGGACCTGCGGTCTGGATGCAAATTCACCAAGAATTGGGCCTGGGAGTTCTAGGTTCCCAATACATGTGACTAATTTTGGGCTGAGCTCTGGCATATTGGCTTATTTTATGTGGTGTGGACATTACAATTTCACTTCTACCGCCATCACGAGCTTAGGCCAGAGCTTTTCACCCAGTGGTCCCCTGATACCAATACCTTACTTCTCCATCATGGGGAAGTCAATATCAGTCTCTGGGACATTCACTGAATCTTGGGTATCTCTTTGGAGGGCCACCAATATGATTAATTCCTTCCACTGATGAGCACCTCGGGAGACTGATCAAGAACCACCATACTGAAATTGAATTTATTAGAGCTGGATAAGGATAAGATGGGGGACAATGACTTCTTGAAGGAAATCACCAACAAGGACTGGTTCAGCCTATTCTTAGAGATGGATTCGAAGGTCAAGATGCCAAGGTGGGGAAGATGGTGTCCAACCGCACCATAAAGGAGAATGGGCGGATCATACTGGAATATCTTGGAGGTGGGGAACTACCAATCATGGGGATACAACATTAAATGGAGCCGGGATCTGAATCTTGGGTATGCCAGATTCTTCTCCACTTTCCTGAACGGGTATCTCTATCTGGTGAGGGATTTTTGGATGGTAGTTCTTCCAACAACCCTGGTGATGGTTGGCATCATTTCTTCCAACAAAAGATTCAATCTGGGGGTTCCTGTGCTGGCTCAGCTGTACGCCATTTTGGGATGCATCTCGAGAGGGGGATCACCTAGGAGAGTCTGTGGCCCCTTCCAGATTTTCCATGGCAGGGTTGTTGCTCATTGTGGCGGATATACCATCCCAAATGATATTCATCCCCCAAGTAATGGCCTACGACCTTCCCTGCTGAACATTGTCGGGGTCATGTCGCTGACGCTCAATGATGAGGGAGTAAGGATCATAATTGGTAATCATGTCAACTTCTCCTTTAGACCATTCCCCATCTCAACTGGCCAGATGATAGACAATGGGTAGGGCTCACTAGATCAGGATGAGTACTTCCAGAGAATCAAAGGTAGGGTACTTGTGGCCCGGATTGATGGGAAGATCTTCTATGAGCCTTACGTGCCATACAAGTTCGCCAGGCCATTTGGGTGACACTAGCGAATGCCGAAAAAAGTATACATATATATCTGGGACGAGAGTCATCCCGGTGTTTTCCCCAGATGTGGCTGATTTTCATGACCTATAGCTCTGGCGACGTCATAACCTTTCCTCCCAAGGGTTTCAACGCTGGCCTCTCAACTGATTATGCCAAACATTGGGCCATAGAATTCCCTGTGGGGATTTTTTAAAAGTCAGTTTAACAACTGAAGGTTGCCAGCGTGGAACCCGGGCGACAATAGAGGAGGTAGGGTGTTGTTAGAGAGGGAAGTCTAGAAGCACGTCAGGAAACAAGGCCCACGCAGGCTGGGGCTTCATCAGTAGGGACGTCGCATGGTGTGGCCACGCCCTCATCACCTTGAGGATGAAGGTCCCAAGGAGTGACCAGAGAACTTTCCGGGAAGCAAATAAGATATCTTCTTCAACCATCACATGACAAAATCCTCCTGGTGCTATGGTCGGCCTAGTTAAACCTACAACATTCAGTGAGTACCGAATCCCTCTGGAAAAAGATTGTGCGAGATGAAATCCAGGTGCCAGATGTTGGTCCTATTTGGTTTGGAGACAAAGTGAACATTCATCACAGGCATGTGTATCTGACGTCTGTGGACATGTACCCACGCAAATGGGGTTGGTGTGTGGAGTCACCTCTCTTGGTGAATGTGATGCTCGGCCATGAGAATGATCCGAAAGTGATGTAGTCTAATGATGATGGAAATAGTAACGAGTCGGAGGGAAGCAAGACGGAGGAGGAGGAGGCAGAAGGAGAATGAAATAGAGATGGGGAGCCCAAAGGCGATGGGTCTCAAGGGGCAACCCAACAAGAGAGTCCTCGGGAGAGCGGCGAGATCATCGGCTTTGATATTGATGTAACTATGCTACTCGAGGTACACTTCAGCCCTTATCTATCCTCCTCCCTTCATCCACATTCTTTTGAAATCCATAATCTAACCTCTTTATCTTACTCAAGTTCATATTGGTGCTTATCAGGAGTCACCAATCGAAGGATTGGGAGAAGAGCCAATGGGACAAGGTGGGGCACCGATGCCCATTAATTAATTGACCAGTGTTGAGGGATCCCCCGCTATGAAAGCTCCTATAGCGGCCGGAACACTAGAGGCTGATGCCTTAGGTCCCTGTAAGATCTTTGATTCGATATCGGTGCTTACCGTCGGAGGAATAAATTGATTAGGGTGCTCCTTGACTGTATAGTGATAACAACATTGGAGGCTCGTCGGGCTGTTGAGCCTAGGCCATCCATGAGGGAGTCAGTGGCCAACGTACCGCCCCATCCAGGACATGCCATCCAAACTGTGTCAACCCCAACAATAGGTGAGAAGGGAGCGGTGGACACCAGTGGTGCTACCGTCGGGGCATTGCTGGAGGTTGATAAAGGTGCCTCCAGGGTTGAGGCAAGAGAAAAAGGTCGCTCAGATGCTGAAGAGGACCCTACTGCTAGCCTGTTGGTTGCTATTCCTGTCAATCGGCCGTTGATCCTGATGAATTCGATGATTCAGACTCGGAAGCGGCTGAGGAGAGAGGGATGACGCAGCGCAAAGGGTGGAAGTGCATTAGGAATTTTCTTTATCAGCCTCATACGTAATGGCTAAAGCGGATGGTATCACTTCACACCAGGATGCATTTCCTATGTTTTGGAGGGGTAGATTCTTGACACCTTCACTTGAAGGTCTGTGATTACATGGATGAGAAGGTGCATGAGAGGAGATGGTGTTATGACGTCTCCAAGTGTCGAGAGGATTCGGGGAGCACTCAAGCATTTTTGAGGGCAGAGCAAGAGGTTCGAAGTCTAAAAGAATAGGTGAAAAGAAAGTAGATATTCATCGCAAAATATTCTGTGCTCATGGTGTAGTTGAGGGCCCAACTGTCAGACACCCAAGAGAAACTAGTGGAAGCGAGTAACCGGATGACTGAGCTCCAAACTGAAGAGGCGTAGGCATGAGCTAGGGTTAGCAAACTGCGCTCTGCGGCCGCTTGTGAAGAGAGAGTCCTAAAAGGGTGTGAAATAGTCTTGGAGGCCACCAGCCAAAAGGTAGTGGTGTTGGAAAGATCTATACAGGAACCAACCCTTAAGGGCGCTGTTTTGGATAAACCAATAAACTTATTTTTGCATACTACTTCTTATTTTGAATTGTATATATGGAACACTTTATTTACACACCCCCTTGGTTAAACATGCTCAATAATAATCTTGAAATAAATAGAAATTCATTCCAAAGCTCATGTGGGACATACATGGTGGTTGAAACAAGGGATGCTCATGCTATCACTTCGATTGATCGTGGGTGCACCACTCAAGATTCAGAAATTCACGATTCGAATCTGGATTTCCGAGGAGAATAGGAAGGGCTAATCAATGCCATAGGGCCTCATACCGATCAATGTATCATCTTCTCAATGTGCTCTAGTACATGAGCAGGGAAATGCCAAGGGAATTAGAATCCATCCAATCAAAGGGAAATGAAAAATGTGAATCACATTACCCCAAATTCGGAACACTGCGGGAGGGGCGTGGCATTAAAGGAAAACTGTTGACCGTGTTCGAAACACAGCATCCCTATTGTGTTAGCCAAAAATGGGGGCAAGAAATGAGGGTCGACTGCTGACCATGTTTGAAACATGGGACCTAACTCAGAATATCGTCTGAAGTCGTACGAGGCATTGGCCTAGGATGGTATGTGAGCCAATGTGTCATGGGACCAGGCCATTAGGGGTTACCTCTAGACATGAATGTGGATGAGGGTCCGATTAAAGGGCACACAAAATGTGGAAGGTGGAGTGGTGGTTTGTTCGAATAGAATACAACACTTTTAAAATCACTCCGCTAATATGGAAACACATTAGGCGAGAAGATTAGTATGATCATAGATCATTCCTACCTTGAGATAGGACCTCTCTGGTGAGGGAACTGTCACTTCCCAATGTCTTTTTGTGGCTGAACTTGTTAAGGGAAAATGTTGTGGTTACACAACTCCCTAAGGGGGTCAGGCCAAAGGGTCCGACAGTGAGAAAGGATAGGATGTTGATTCTCAG
Organism: Viscum album; assembly: GCA_963277665.1. Taxonomy (NCBI): domain Eukaryota; kingdom Viridiplantae; phylum Streptophyta; class Magnoliopsida; order Santalales; family Viscaceae; genus Viscum; species Viscum album. The sequence goes on along the minus strand of OY728150.1, from coordinate 168,937,834 downwards.
GGCTGGACCTAAGATGGAATGTCTAGGTGTTCCTATGTATCCCATAAGGATGAGAATCAAGCCATACATAGTTCAGTAAAGAGTCTTATATTAAGGTCTTAGACCTCGGAATAGGGATCAGTAAGGAATGTAGGGGACACATGGTAAGGTGATTATGAGACCCGACGTGAATGATGACATAAGTCTAGATTACAATGTATTCCTTGTATAAGTGTTTAGTTCAAGGGACCAAACACAAAAGTTAGGCTGGGCACATGGGGAAATGCCTGAGCGTTCTTACATATCTCATAAGGATGAGAATCATGCCATACTTAGTTCTGAAGGGGGGCATGGTAATGTTCTAGAGAAAATGATGAAATGGGGGGTTGGGTACGGGTCTGAACCTCACAGCAAAAGAAGTTGTATTTTATGTATCTTGTTTGTCCTTTAAGGTGAATGGGTTTTTTTGTGAAGTGATAAGACTAGGGTAGAAATTCCTGACATCTCCATAAGAATTAAGTCGTATAAAGGCATTGAAAATGATATGGTGGATGACTGACACCCAACGTGTTTCCCCCCGACGATGAGGTTATCACAATGTGATGTCATTTTTCATAATTCAGCTGAGATGATATTATCACAATTTAGGGTCATGTGATAGGACCAGATAGCACATTTTAATGTTTTATGGCTTGGACATGAATTAATGCACAAGATGCTATAAAGAATACACAATGTTAATGTTGACTAGGTCCACATCATCATCGTGCATAATTCCAAGAAGGATCCTCAGTCCAAGAGGCCAACAAGTGTTGGAGAATAAGTGGCAGAAGAAGCTAGCTCCCAGTTGATATGGACCCAGAAATGCGATGCCCAGGTGATCCAACATATCCAATGGGGATGATAATCGAGCCACACATAATTCCTAATTAAGATCATAGTTTATGGTCCTATATCATGGACCGTGGGATCCCTGAAGTGTGTCATTTTATAGCTTCATCCTTCTAAAGTTTAGAGGTGCATTAGGGGATAGTTCTAGGAGTTTTGAGATTCCCACTGAACATAATGGGGGTGGAACATAATGAGAATCAGGTAACCAACATTCAAGGGCTAAAGGGGCTGGCATGACGACAGAGGATTACTGCCGATAATATTCATGACAAAGAATCCATGTCACGTTTGCCTAAAACGGGGACAAACAAATGAGAATCGACCGTTGACCATGTTCACAACACGGGACATGTATCAATATGTTGTCTAAAACCCACGGGGATATTGGCCCTTAGAGGTAGGAGATCCCTTAGGCTTAGTATCCATGCCATTTTGGGGGTCCCTTTTGGGTGTGAAAAATAATGGGGGCCCAAATTAAGGGGAACATGATACTTGAAAAGAGGACTGAAACTAGCCCATGTTGAATCTGATACTCTTGGTCCTAGACTAGAGTACTCTTGAACACATCGGCAAACCACTATAAAGGGTCGAGGGATGGGAATCAAGCCACACGTAGTTCTTGAAGATATATTTTAACGTCATGCAGGATGACATACAGTCTAACGTCATGCAGGATGACATACAATTTAATGTCATCTGGGACGACATAAAGTTTAACATAATGCGGGACTGCATACAGATTAACATCATGCGGGAGGACATACAGTTTAACGTCATGTAGGACTGCATACAATTTAATTTCATATGGGTCACCATATAGTTTAGCTTCATGAGGGACGACATACAGTTTATTGTCATGTGGGACATCATAAAATTTAACTTCAAGCAGGAAGACATATAGTTTAACATCATGCAGGGCGAAATACTATCTAACATCATGTAGAACTGGTAGTTATAGGTCGTGCAGGACCCCTAAGTGTCAAGAAAAGTATTGTTTAAGGTACTTGGAATTGGTGGGAGGAGTTATACGTGAATCATCCATGGAACCATAGATTACACACCATTGGGGTAAACCTTATAAAAAATGAAAGGTCCTTCCCATTTGGGCTCTAACTTAGGTGTTTTCCTATCGGAGATCATTAGTGATCTCAGAGCTAGAACCAAGTCACCTAGCAGGAAAGAGCGAAGGTGAACCTTCTTGTTGAAGGCTCAAGCCATCCTACTCTGATGCCTTTCTAGGTTGTGTAGGGAATGAAGCCTATTCTCATCAATAGCTTCCAATTCAGCAAGATGGATTTCAGCCACTCTATCTGGCGCATGTTAGTCATAGACCACCATGCACAATAAGGGAAACTGAATCTCGATGGGCAGAAAGACCTCAGTTCCGTACACCAGGGAATATATGGTAACCTTAGTGGGATTATGAGTCGTCGTCCGATAAGCCCAGAGGGCGTTGGGGAGCTCATCCGGCTAACTCCTCTTATTCTAGCCAACCATTTTCTGTAGGAGTTAGAGAGGGTATTGTTGAATTCCTCGATCGTCCCATTCTCCTGCACGTAATAGCAAGAGGTATGGTTAGAGTGGATGTTGTACTTGGAATAAAACTTCTTCATCTCGGCTGCTCGGATGTTGGTGCTATTTTCGGTGAGGACAACATGAGGTACTCCAAACTGATGGATGATATTGGAACTCACAGAGTCAATTATATTACGGGCCTTGACATCCTTGAGTGATATTACCTCTGCCCACATGGAAATGAAATCCATAGTGGTCATAATTAATCAGCATTGGTGAGCCGTTGCCGGCGGATATGGTCCTACGACATCTAATCCCCAGACTGGAAAGGTCCAAGAGTACTTGGTAGTGTTGAGAGGCTCCAGTGCCTAATGCACACAGTTATCATGAACTAGACATGCATGGCACCTATTAGAAAACTCGATTCAGGCATAGATCATGGAGGTCCAAAAATACACTAATATTCAGATCTTGTGATACAGTTTTCGCCCAGACTGATGGGCACTGCAGGAACCGGCATGAACCTCTTGCATGACCTATGGAATCTCAACCTCTTGAATGCAACAGAGGATAACACCATCAAACCCACACTTATAGATGATGGGCTCAAGGCTGGGACTGCTCTGGAGGGTAAACTATAGCGTGTGACATCAGATTCTCTCATGCTCAGCCTGATCTGATTGGAGATTACCGTGTCTGAGGTATTCAACCAATGGTTTCCACCAATCGACAATCATTTCGATCACTGCATCCGGACAACCCGGGGGTCCTGAAGTAGAGGCCCCGATGGTAAGATGGCATACCTGTGGGCCTTCATCGCCATCTGGGATAACAGGAGCTATGAAACGCGAATGCGCTACGTGGATAATCAGATCATCTAGTTCGGGCTCTATAAGTGATGCAGGTAAGTTGGCCAAAGCGTATTCTCGACCGTTCATTGATAGAGATACATTGATAACCTCTGGCCAGAAGGGAACTTGTCCATTAGCTGGAGATTTCATTCTAACAATGGTACGAGCTATGGCTTCCTGATGACATAGTCGCCGTTGATCTACTTAATGACTTGCTCATAGTCCACTTTCACATGAAAATGATGCACGTCTATCTCGAGGGCTAGCTCAAGACCAGTAATGAGGGCCTAATATTCTCCCTCATTGTTGGTACATCCTTCCGATAGTAGGAACGAATATGGTAGAATGTCTTGTGCTAGGGTAAAAACAAACGATACCCAGGCCTACATTGTTGAGTCGATGATCATTGAGCCTCCTACCGATGGGGCTTTCGGAGGTGCCCTCAAAGGGAATTTTCTAACACGGTATGGCTCGATCTACTGAGAGGATAGTCTCATCAGGAAAATCCATGTCCAAGGAACAGTCAGTGTGGGTTGGATGGGCATCAAAGAAATCCGCCAATCCCTGTCCCTTGATAGCCTTCTGATTCACGGACCTGATGTCAAACTGCTGGAAGATTACCGAGCACCATTATAGTCGGCCAGTAAACATGGGGCAGCTTAGGATGTACTTCAATGGGTCTACTCGAGACACTATCTATACCTTATTATGTTCTAGGTAATGTCGCAATTTATGTACATCAAATACGAGCGCACTGTAGCTCTTCTCGATGGGGGAGTATCTGGTCTCTATATCGAGGAGCATGTGACTGAGATAGTAGAGGTTGTTCTCTATCCCCTCATTGTTCTTCTGGGAGAGAAGGGCGCCGAGGGACCATTCCAGAGTAGTTACATATTGGACTAGCAACTTTTCAGAGATGGGTGGAATCAAGAACAGAGACTGGAGAAAATACTGCATTATTTCCTCAAAGGTTGTATGACACTCCTTATCCCACTCATAAGAGTTTCCGTTCTTAATGAGCGGGGAGGAGGGCATACACTTGCCTGCCATATTTGCAATGAATCTGCGTATGTAGTCTATGTGGCCTTGGAAACCTCGAAGCTCCCAAATATTACTCGGGGAAGGCATTTGGATAATGGACATGATCATCCATGGGTCGATCTCGATGCCCCGGTACCTAACATCAAATCCAAGGAACTTTCTATAGGTGACCCGAATGACAGACTTTAATGGGTTCAACTTCAGGTGGCAAGAACAGCGGAAGCCAAAAGATTTATCAAGATCCTTGAGATGGTCCTAAAACCGATGGGATTTGACCACAGATTTTCTACATATCACTCCACAAATGTCCCTAGGATTGGCTTGAATATGTGGTGCATAGACCGCTGATAGGTGGCACCAGAATTCTTCAAGACGAAGGGCATAACCTGGTCTCAGAAAGTACCTTGGGGCACTCTGATGGCTGTGGAATCCTTGTCCTTAGGGGAAATTCTGATCTGACTCTACATTGAGTAACCATCTACGATGGAGAGGGATTTAAACCCATCTGTAGCATTAATCAAGAGCTCTGTCACAGGAAGGGGAAAATCCTCCTTTGGGAAATGGTGGTTTAGAACACAGAAGTCGATACAGACTCTGATCTGTCCATTCTTCTTCATGGCTAATACAATGTTGGATAGACACATGGGGTACTAAACCTCTTTTATGGAGTTGGCTCTAATGATATTGTCAAAATTAGCCTCGACCATGGCACTATGAGAATGATGCATCTTTCTGGGAGGTTGTTTGGACGCGCGATGATTTGCCCAAAGACTGAGGTGGTGGATGAGTACCTGAGGATCTTGTCCTGGAATCTCACCATAACTCTATGAAAACAAGTCACTGTTATATTTAAGGATGTTTAAGTACCACATCTACTCCTCGGGGGGCATGGAGGCACTAACCAACGTGGGTCTCAAGTATGTCTCACTCCTGAGGTTTACCTATAACAATTCGTCGACCGTGGCAGAGATGCCTTCCTCAAAGGTAGGGATATATTTTATATCCTCTCATCCAATTATGGAGGGATATTTCATGGGGGAAATGGATTCTAAGTTACCAGACCCCAATGGGAGGCTGGTACCAGTTTGAGTGGCAGTGGTTATTGCATCGGAGAATTTCGGCGCTGCTGAGACCATAACAATGAAGGCTGTCGACCTGAGCCCATCTGGACTCCTTCCCAAGGGGCCATGCTAGATAATATCAAAGTAGTAATGGATTGCTGGCCGGAGTCGGCTTATTCCAGCCTAGAAAATAGGGATGTATGATGTATTTCTATTTCCATGAGTCGGATTCCTCGATACCTAATGGGAGGGGGAGGCTCTATGATTACTAAGGACTCATTCATATAAAAATATGAAGTGATATTTCAACGTCACCTAGATTTGAGATCATTGTTCCCTCTTGTCCCGGAAATGAAAAAACAATGCCCCATATTGGGGGTTGTGGACTCAAACCGATGGATATGGAAGACGTAGTCGTCATCCAGGCATGCCCAAGGGTTGGTCGTAGTGGTGACGGGCACAACATCACTTGTCTGGACTATTTTACCCTTTCTCTTGTTATAGTAAGAATCCAAATAATGAGATTCACAATAGGTGAAAGTAGACACATCACCATGGAGTACACACACTCGATAATTAAGGGAGTACTTGGGGGCATTGGTGATACGATAAGGGGATCGCCACATGCTGGTGGAGCCATGGCCTGCCCATTAATGCACTATACGTCGTGTCCTGGGTGATAACCATGAACTTAGTACTAACAACTTGGCCACCGAACTGGGTCTTCAGATGGATCTATCCAACTGGGGTCTTCTCCGTCATGTCATTTCCCTAGATTCATAAATTAGAGGAAGTAAGGTCATATTCAGATAACCCCAACTTCCGCAACATCTGCATCGGTATATGGTTTATCCCGGAACTGGTATAAATGAGACAGGGGTGTACCTATACACAATTAAATTGGATGGTGATTTACAATGGAAAGATATTACCTTATATTGGGGAGCATTCATCTTCCCCCGAGAATGAGATGACGACCTGGCATTCAGCGTTCTCCAAAACATCAGCGAGGAAATCCTCTGAAACTGCTACCTCTATCTCAACCTGGAGGGGGATTCATAGATCCTCGGTGAGTGCTTCACGCATATCTGGTGACAGGATAAGGGATTCATGTGTGGAAATAATCATTGGGATGCCGGAGAGGTGCTTTAGAATGTCGTATTTCTGTGCCAGGTGCGAACTTCTACTTGCAAGAAGCCGCCATGTGATGTGATGCATAGCAGGCCCTGCCGGCTGAACTAGTGACTGAATGGTACTGGTTATATCCCGCTATTCACCAGTCGAAGCCTGAGAGTAGCTGTCAGATGAGGACTAGATGAATGGGATCATCCTGTAGCGGGGTGAAGCTCATCGCGACATGGCCGAAATGGATCTTCTTGGTACAGTAGCACAAACGGAGGTGGAGAGGGACCTGTAGACACCAGATGAAGAGGCTGCGCGTGCTGAGTTCTACATTGGGCATACTGTCTGGTCTCAGTGGCATGCGCCAACTAGCTATAGGTGCCAAATGACATGACCCGATGATCCATATGTTCGTGGTTCCGCCGACATTGGCATCATCTGGGGATATTGGGATGATTTTTCGGGTGCTCCCCCTCATTGGGATTCCTACAGGGATTTACCAACTCAATGGTATTGATTGAAGTGTACCCTTGACTGTCACTTTAAGATTCATCCATAACTGGGCAGATTATGGGAGGGATCCCCATCTTAGAGGGCATGATGTTGCCGAGAGTGTGGGATGATGATGGCATTGGTAGGGAGTGTTGCTTTTACTTGCACCATCGATGCTTGCTCTTATGGGAAGAGGCTGGCTGAGATTATGATACAAAAGTGGTGGCCACAGCCTCTGAAGGCTCTGGCTTATTAAGGAATGCACAGATAATTCGATGAGCATGCTAAACCACTTTGCGGGCCATCCAGTTGTTATACTTCCGGGACCCATAGTCAAAGACCATCTTCCATTTGCCTTCGACGTCACTACTTCTATATGACCTCGCAAAGACACCTACCACTTATTTCAGGGTTGTGCCAAACAAGACTATTTTTTTTCAATATGGTCTTAGAGCCAATCCTTGAACACATAGCATTTCTTGATAGTGTTACCCAAGATCCGGTGATAAGGGCAGTAGTCGGGGCGATCAGTGAGATTCGCCTCGACGAGATTTCTGCACTCAGGAAGCCGTACAATTATTTACTCTAAGGTGTTGTAGAAGTAACTGGGGACCTAAGACTCTTTGAATGAGTAGTTCCGATTTATTCTTTCTGGAAAGGGGGTTCTAGTAGTCTGACCTTGACGAGGAGCCGGATGAGCCTTCCGAGGAGGTAGAACTTGGTTATCTCACCTAGGTAGTGGATGTGCATTATGTGGAGGCGCCTGTGGATTATGAGGTGGTCACTACTGGGTTGGAAGCTGCGCCCGTGGTGGTGTACCTCTGCGGGGCTATGGAGTTGGCACCACTCGTAGCAATTCTAGCTGCCTAGGGGCTTCTATCTAGGAAATCGCGGTGGACTCGGCTTTGGTAGCACTCCTTGTTGGGAAAACAGGGGGCAGCAGACGTGCCTGGATGTCCTATTGAAGTACTTCTTCGAGGCGCTATGCTTTATATGAGAAGTATTTGAATCCTCCGGGATAGTTCTGTGTGATTAGGGAGGGAACCTCTTCCGTCTTGACATTTCCCATGCACATCGTCCGTAATTTTCCTGAGTTAGTGGCATGTCAAGGAAGTATGTGAGCCCCTTGCACTAGGAAATAATGTCTGTGACTCTCTAATGAGGACTTTGTTTTCACATGAGGAGGTCTGCAATGTTCGTTTTCTAGGTGGTAGAGCAAAACTGGTAAAGGAACTACTTGTGAAGGTCCTCCAAGCTGGTCACGGATCCGACGAGGGATTTGGATTTACCAAACGAATGACGGATCCTACAAAGTCTAAATAAAACAGTGGATCATGGCGTCCTCCTACTACGTTGGGGTTCCTAACATAGGCCCAATCCTTGAGTTGATGTGGGCCAGGTTATGCGGCGGGTCCCCCGTCCCATTAAAGGGGGAGAATGAGGGGTTTCCGAATCCCGGGGTTGCCTAAATATCATCCACCCATGCCGTGTGTAGATTTAAATCTGGTGGCATGGCCACCTGTCATTTCTCCAAAACATCTAGGCGGGAAATGAGTGCCTCCATTGGATCATCCGGGTGTGGGTCCTTGTCTTGATGGGGATCCCTAACCACGAGCGTGTTGCCGAGTTCTTCAATGTAGTAGACAAGCTCAGTGTCTCGTGGAGCAGCTGGTGGAGCGATGCTTGGGGTGGCTCGAGGAGCCCGACCAGGGTTCCTTGGATTGGCGAGCCATTCTGGAGGGTTTGGAGAGACATATGACATCCTCTTTCCATGAGATCCGGCTTCAACCATGTCCTTGGGAGTGGCATGAACAGGGTTGCCTTGGTAAAGATCGCCATTTAGTAGTTGTTCAGTAAGAATTTCATCGACTAACGTCTTTTACTCATCATGTTGTAGGCATAATGTGGCCTTCTCAGGATCTTTCTCTATCTTCTTCACTGAGGAGGATGGGTCGGAGTGCTTGACAACTCTAACATACACTTTTCTCTTATTGGAATTTCAGCTGAGTACTAGTGCCTCAGTGGGTGGAGGGATACCCAACAGAGTTCTCTGTTGGTGAGAAACTCTTCCTAACGGGTCCAGTACTAGTGGAACGTCCTCAGGGAGGATGTACCCCTCAAGATGTTCCACCTCATTTTCCCCTCTCGACAGATCAGTCATGTGGACCGCAACTGTTCTTGGGTGCATGTCCTCTATGTCGCAAAGTGAGTCGGGTTTCCGGCGAATAGAATTGAAGAGGAGGGAAGTGTACTACACGCAGCCATATACTTGCATGTGGGGGGAGCCTCCTTACTAGCCTGAAAGAGTACATGGAAAATTAGAATGCACTACTGTTGGAGGGCCATATGGCGACCTGGTGACTCAGGGTGCTGGACCACGTGGAGTTTGGTCAGATCAACTAGAAGTCATTGCTCACAGATGTCTTCAATGTTCCCTTGGATCTTCGAATAAGTCACTTGTCCTAGGTGAAGATAGAAGTGAGTCTCTCAGAGGTTATGGAAGAAGCATTCAAACTCTTCTAGGGAAAGGGACTCCGGTGGGCGAACGTTTGGTGCTGCCGTAGGCCAAAACTTCTCAGGAATGGGTCCACTGTGAGGATGGTCAAGAAGATCCTTGACTCAGATTCAGTATTTGGACCTTGATTTCCCCACTCGCCAAATGGGGGTGGCTGAGGAACTAGCAGCAGTACAGAGGGTGACCGCTAGGACAGCCGGCTGGCCTATGGAAAATATAGCGAGCGGGGTGACTGTTCGCTGAATCATGTGTTGTCCTCTGAGGACTGTAGTGACCTGGCCTCTATATCACTGTAGGATGGACCAACGACCAAAGCTCATGACACAGCATCAGCGTCATCCAAGGGAGGTCTATGTCGCAGATCTTCCACCATTAACCCCTAAATAGCTCTCTGTAGTGCCTAGACAATGTAGAGGGCGCTTCGGGGGATGACGGTGGCGACTGTGTGGTCGATTTCTAGGGACATCCTAGGTTCTCGTCCTCCTAGATATACCTTCGGAGTGAGATGGGGATCCTATGGACCTCAAATTCTAGGAGTATGAGGCTGATGCGCCTCGTTATTTCCCAATATATTGACTTAGGGTACTGACGGGAGGGCTCCATTACTAAGTCGTACTCCACCTCAGAGTCTGAGAAGCGGACAGGCCTTATTCATATCCGGCCCTCCCCAGATTTCCTCTTGCGGTGGAGACCACCTACTCTCATACCCCTAGGTGGCTCTTTGGGGTAAGGACCACTTTCGGTATGAGGAAGTCCTTAAGCCATACTGGTGCTGGTGTGGAGAGAGATCCCACTATGGTGGCTGGGGTGTGAGGAGCACTGGGGAAGATGTCAAAAGGGACATGAGGTGGACCTCTGTCGGAAGCGCTGGAGCAGGCAGGACATCTGCTGAAGATGACAGAAGCATGGGTAGGGTTGGTAGGACCAGGGGTAGGATCTCCATGCTCACATCCCCTAACTTCATTAGTGTATGGAAGGTCATCATAATGGTAAATCTGAGCATGGATTGGACCACCGTGATGGGTTTTGGTGTTGTTGGATTGGCCTCCACCCCTCCGATTGCTGTGGTGGGGAGGACCATTGCGGGCTAGTATGAGGAAATGTGGAGGGCCTCCATGATGGCAAGTGATCAGACGTGAAATGTCTCCATACCTATGGTCTGCGGCAGGGGGAGTGACCTTGTACCCATGTAGTGAGCGTGGGAGACGCCCCCATACAGAGTGTTTCTATCCCGTGGAAGACCCTCACATGGGTTGAAGGTGGAACGGGGCAGACCTCCATGCTGAGGTTGGAAGCAGGGAGGTCTCGTACCTTCTATAGTGGTTGTACAGAGTGGTCCTCTGCATTGAGTGGCATTGTTCCGAATAGGTCTGCAGTGGCAATCACTTGTGCCGGAAACCGACAGTGTCGACCCCGCCTGCTTGTATGGCAGTTGGGGCCTCAATCCATGTCGGGCATATTCCTTCCCCTTCTAAAAATTTGCATGGATTTGGGGATATGAGTTAGTAGTTTCTCAAGCCATATTTTTCACTAATGCTAACGCCCGTGGCAGGCGTCCTCTTCCATTTACGACCGACGTTGGATTCGGGTTAGATGAACTGGAGCTGGTGGTGCTGGTGCGCGGCTTACCTGTACCTCGGCTCGGGGAAATAGGCGGCGGGGTCTACACAACCTAGTGGAGCCCTCACCAGGAGCCCTTGGAATGAGGCTCTGATCATGCCAACATGAACATCCCCTACCTCATCAGTGTAGGGTAGGGAGTTGTCAAGGTGTTCCGGGGTCAAGCTCCTGAAACGATTGAATGTTGGGTTGGGGAGCAGTAGCTCCCTTCATGGCCCTCAAGGAAGCATTGATGGCGAGGCATGCCCACCTCAAGGTCTAGGCGGGCCATATCCCGGGTGGGGACGATCCCCTCCTCCTCATACCTACATGCAAGGTCATTAATTACCCTTCACTGAACAATTTATGATGGGTAGAGGGGGTGTGGGCACCTAGCAGTCATGGCGGTTGAGCCTGTCATAGAAGAAGTTGAACTACATGGGGTGGCCCTGTTGGCATTGCATGTGCCCCTGCATTGGTGGGCATGTGGTGATCGGGTTCTAGATGAAATAACTTGGTTCCTAAAAAAGGGAGATGAACTCATTAATACTGATAAGAAAAGAAATCGACAACCAGTTTCCCAGCGTCGTTCTGTCTTCTGTGGCTGGTAAGAGGGATCTACACTGACAACGTCGCAGAACGGAATGCTCAACGTCCATACATCCCCAACTTTGGGTGAGTTTCAAGTCAGGCCCGCAATTTGTTTGGTGGGACCTGGTGCCGAATGACAGGGTCTGATGACATGCTAATTCATCGATGACTTGAACATTACTAGTATTCATACATAAGAGGAGAGTTTCATTCTGGGTTCACCATTTCTGTTTCCAACGCTTTCACTGGGGTGTGCGAATCTGTCACGGGGAGGACGCGCACATGTTGCCCCACATTCCCACATTCCAATGTCAGGAAAAATCCACTCCTTGTTCTGGGATGTATACTCCTTGATTGAAATAGGATGATGGGATTTCTATTCTTCCTTCTGTGGATTTCTCCCCGGAGCTCATCACCAAATCCAGGTCTCCCTCAAAGACTTAAGGCATTGTTCATGAAAATTTTCATGGAGCCATATCTTCATGGACATCAGTTAATTACACTGCTTCTGTCATGACATTCCAAGGGTTCTGGCCAGGAATCAACCTTCGGTTAGAAAAGTTGTCACATTGGGCACCACTAAAATGTCTAGAGGATTGGGAATTGGCATGCCTGTCTTTTGTCCCTTATTATAGGGCTTATCGAGGGCACAGAAGCCCATTGAATCCAACATCAAATGAGAGGAATTGTATTCCATGGGAATGTATCTGAGGTTTTCCTCAGCTTCCCATGTTTACCATAGGGTATGCCTCATGATTAACGTCTAGTAGAGATGGATCAGACTGAACAGAACACTTGTTAGAGTGGATCAGATGGAGGAACCCCCTAGAGGGAACACCGACATTGGGGCCAACATGTGGGTGGCTTCCCCAATGTTTTCTGATTGAATGTGGATTGGGGTGGCATGATCCCACTGGGATGTGGCGGCCCCAGTGAGGATCAGGATGAGTGATGGAAGGTTATACGAATGTGATGTATCCGTCATGGGGTGATGATGGTTTTGGGATTGAGCCTCGAAGAGACTTCTTATGTATCCCCGTGGTAGGGAATCGAAGTCCGCGAAGTTCGATGAGATGATGGGACACCTGAAGAGGTGACCTGTGATAATCGACACATGGATGGGACCCAAGAGAAATTGAACCTATGGGTTGGGGCATGAACTTCCCGATACACATAGGCTCGAGGGATAGATCAGGATGAAGGAATGGGTGATGGGATCGATCCTCCGGGAGGATTCCTACTTATGCCTATTGTAGGGAATCAAAGTATACATAATTCTTGTGGAATTTAGAAATTACTCTATGAGGTTTCCAATGGGGTCGGTAAATCGACGTGAAGGTGGACCTGGGGTCCTGATGGATGGTGGACTTAATCCTTGTGGTGGCTGCCTACGTTTCCTCATAACAGGGAATAAAAATCCACGTAGTTTAGGATGGTATGGTGCTTAAACTCTAAGGCGGCCCAAGGTACTGGGGCTTGAACCTCTTGGAGGTATCTTAAGTACCATGCCTTGACATGTATCAAATTCCCCGCAGTGCGGGATGGAATGGAGCATGCACTTTGAGGTGGGCCAAGGTGTTGGGGCTTGAAGCTCCAAGAGGATTCCTACTTATCCCCGTGCCTGGGAATCAAAGTCCAAGTAGTTCAGAATGGTATGGGTATAACACTCTGAGGCGGCCCAAGGTGTTTGGGCTTGAAACTCGTGGAGGATTCCTACATACCATGCCTTTACAAGGATCAATGTCTCCATTTTTCGGGATGGTATGGATCTTACACTCTGAGGCAGCCCAAGGAGTTGGGGATTGAACCTCGTGGAGGCTTCCTACGTACCATGATTTGACATGGATCAAAGTCCCCATAGTTCGAGATGGTATGGGGCTTACACTCTCAGGCGGACCACGATGTTGCATCTCGAACCTCACAGAGGCTTCCTATGTACCATTCTTGACATGGATCAATGTCCCCGTAGTTCGGGATAGTATGGGGCTTACACTCTGCGGCAACCCAAGGTGTTGGGGCTTGAACCTCGTGGAGGCTTCCTATATACCATGACATAACATAGATCAAAGTCCCTGTAGTTTGATATGGTATGGGATTACAATATGAGGAGGCCCGAGGTGTTTTCCATGGATGGTGCTTGCTCTAAGCTCATGTGAGTCAAGGTCAGTGTGAAAAGCAAGGGATAGAAGAGACATGTTGATCACGTCGTGAAATGTGTGTCTGTGGGAAATGGGGTGGGGCTTACACTATGAGGCAACCTAAAGTGGAAACACGGGATTATGCATGGTTAGAAGCCCAAAGAGGTCGGGGCTTACTTCTAGATGGAGACCCAAGGGCAAAAAAGCGTCATGGGAGAGTGATTTACTACCGAATAATGGAGAATCACCTTTTCCCACCACTCACTTCATTAGAACTGGGGACTGAGGAAGTGATGAGGTGCATTGATGCTACCTCCTGTAAGAATGGCTAGGGGATTACACCTAGGTGGCTTCCCTTTCCCGCATACAAATGCCTCTCCGATAAAGAGGATATCATCCCCTATGAGGGGTGATCGCATCCTCATGGAGAAGAGTTGGAGTGGAGAGTGTCCAAGGTAGGGGACCCTGCGTGCAAGGCACGGGGCATGGTCATAATCTAACATCATGTGCTGAGGATGATGGTGCTTGGCATTTTAACGTATTGTAGCTCAGAAGAGATGGGTGCGCTCTGCACCCCTAAGACTTACATAACTGGTACCCTCTACTTCTTGTAGAAGTGAAGGAATTGGAAATTCCATGGAGAGGGGGTGTGGAGCGCACCATCGAGGGGTCTATGTTAGTGTGGCTATGCAAAGAAGACATAGTCATTATTGTGTCTATGAGAAGAAGCATGAGGTGAAGAAAAGCAACGTGGAGAATCTTCCAAGAGACTTTGAAGTAATTTTGTATGAGCCAAGAAGGTCGTACAGGAAAATGGTGCATGATGTGGATTCCAGGTATATGAGAGGCACCCACGAATGACATCCATAAGAAGAGAATCAGGCACTCGCGTAAAGGGACTCTAGGGGAGTGCCAAGTTGAGGGGTCCTGGGGAATTGAGCACAATCTTTGAGGCATGTGCGCGAAATCTGTAGCCCTGGGTCAAAAACACCGGGTTGGCATGAAATCAATGATGAATGCGTGTAAATAGAGTTGAGGTTTTGCGCGCAACTAGAAAGGATTGCGTTCGAGGATTACGAATTGCACACAATTGGGAGAGGTTGAATGCAATGATTGGGGTGCACGCAATTGAAGGGGTTTGCACGCAATTAGTCATCCTACGCGGTAGGGGAAGGAATTGCGTGCAAAGGGAGGACCCCGAAGGGATTGGAATTATAGAGACCCGAATCTTGGCGTACATGGTCATTAAATTACTTTTGCGGAATACTTAATACATGACAAAAACAAACGCCCAAAGACCGTATTAGTTTAGTGTCTTCGAAACTCATAACGTAATCTTCTAATCATGGTGAAAGATCTTCAAAATCTCCTATAAAGAACTTCCCCTTTTTGGTTTTCTTCCATAAAACCTTTATTTATATACTAGGGAAAATAAAACATAAAAAGGGTGAGCTCAAATGCTCAATACAGGTAAACATGGAGAACAAAAAATAATTCTTAAAAATATAAATGCAAACACTTGAATATAAAATCTAAACATCAAAATCTTGAGCAAAGACATAAATATTTCAAGTACATAAGGCATATATCATAAAGGAACACCAATCATGATAAAATTGCATGGTAATAAAACATGTGATTGTGGAAACCATTAAGCACATGATATGATTTCTATAGTAGCCAAGGCATTACTATCAAGACCACCATAGTGGACAAAGTCCTTTTCTGAATCGAGTTCACTCATCATTCCAGTCCTGTATTACTGAACCAGATTAACTTACTATTCCAGCCTTGTCTATCTCTTGAGATATAAATATTTACCAAATGCATTGGAGGGAGATATAGGTCCCACCAATCTAATAATGAAATCATTCTCACTTGTTCCACAAAATAAGCTTAAAACAATCATCATAACCTAAAGAATAAAATGGGTTTCATAAAGATCATCCCATCATCACACAATCCATAAAAAATAAATGGATTTTCCATCATAAGAAAAGTGAAATCATGTAAATCATAGAGACATTATACTTGAGACATACACATATTAAATAATGTTATCATATATGGAAAATGGTTTTGATAAAACACTTGAAATGTATTCTTGAGGAAAATATCCTTTCATCTTCAAAATCATTTTCTTTTCAAAAAATTCCATGCAATTTTAAAAGAAAAGTATTTTGTTGAAAATAGTCATAAAATCCTGTAGAGTATGCTTCATGGAAATGAGTTGTTATGAAAATGTAAAAATCCGTTCACGCCATATAAGTTAAAAATAACATTCTTCTCGTACTTATGTCAGAAAAGTCAAAAAGTACCTCGTTTGGTAAACAAAAGAAAGATTCCTTTCATATGATGTGGTAAAAGTAAAAAGAAGGGTTAGACTGAATTTAAACATAAATGGATGAAAAGTAAACATTATATGAAAATATTTTTAGAACATATGGACATGGATAATAAACATAACCCTAGTAAATACATAAGAATAAAAAATCTCGGACAAGAATGAGATTGGAACAATTATCCCTTACCTTAGGTCCGATATGCTTCGTATGTATCCAAACCTCCTGTATAATGATTTAAATAATGTCATTTACTTATTACAGAATAATTATCATTGTTATTATATCATATATGGTTCACTTATGACTTTATATTACCCGTTCATTTGTAAATTCTATGTTAAAGCAACGTTTTGGATAAAATTGTTTTATTTATCGTACTTGTTTGGACATGTTGTTCATGATATTATTATTAAATATATGATGATTTAATTGATTCCAAAATGTAAATAATGATTTATATATATCATATATATTCAGTATATATATATAATAGATAGATAAATGAAATGAAATACATCGTTCATGTAGACAGTAGGCTGTACGTACGCATGAACGCTGTTTTCCTTTCCTTATTGACTTGAATGGAATTAAGTAGATGACATACATATATATATACATAAATCCTGTATCATTTTTTTCATATATATCATTATTATTAATTATATATACTTTATAATCATTCATGAATGGTTAACATGGAGGATGAATCTCATCGCGTCATGGAGATGGTAGTCCGTACGTACGCACGAGCGATGATATCATTCCCTTGATCTTGGAATTGTATTGAAGTGTATGTATAATATTTCAGAATCAATATAACTTTACAATAATCATATATAGTTATTTATTTACACCACTATACCCATCCAAGTTAGGTGGTGGTCGAAAACAGAATACACCACGGAGGGAGACGATATTCCGTACGTACGCACGCGTGGTGATTTCATTTTCCGTGGGATGGATAGAAGGTGAAATTGGGTTGTAACATATTTATAATTATATATCAGTATATAATTAATACTAAAGTTATTACTTTATAATGAGACAACTAAAGAAGAAGAAGTAGAAGAAGAATGAAATTTCAGAGAATCGGAAGAAGAGATTACCTCTTCTTCGACGCACCTCCTTTAAGTCGTGTCTTTAGGAAGTAGAGATGTTATTTTTAGAAGACCAGAACCTCCAAAATGTTTCTAGGGAAGTGGGGAAGAAAAATTGGTAGGGGTTGGCCGAGCTTCAAGGCTCAAAAGGGTTGGAAGTGAAGAGGGAAGGGGTGCCCTTTTTATAAGGGAGGAGAGGGGCACCTTAGGAAAACAGAAAATATTATTTTAAAATAAAGTCATATTCAGTATTTAAAAGCTCCAAATTGATTTATTTAAAAGATAAGGTGGGTATGGGTTTAAATCATATAAACATATAGGTTTTAGGCAAGTTTAGGTTACTATTGTATCCTTATCATTTAGATTTAACTCTATGTCAAAAATTTAACTTTTACCGTGTCTTTTTGTTTTCTTACACTATATGGTTAATAAACATACATTAACAGGACAAAAGAACCACAAGTGGTTCATTATTAATATATATATCCTTAAATAAGTCATTTGGCCGAGCCATAGATTTTTAGGAATAAAATTTAAATTAAGAATATAATATTTGTTTTAAAAACTACTTTATGCCATTTTTGACACTATTTGGTACATGATTTTTGTGAAAATCATAACAGCATAAGTAGTTCAAAAAAAGTTAATTAAATCAATAAAAACATGTCATGGTAACCTATAAAATTAGTTTAATTCCTAAAAAGTCTAAAATTATATTTATTTGGGTATTTATAACCAAAATTATGTTAATATTTCATTAATAAGGTAATTACTGCATCATGATTTTGTCGTAAATAAATTAAATTATTTAATGTCTAAAAATTATAAATAAAACTCCATTATGCTGGAATTCTCCTTATCTTTATAATGAATATTTATAGTTGAATAATCTTATGTATAACCCTATATTAAAAATGTTTTAGTTATTAAACATTGATTTTAACTATTTTAATTTTTCTTTAAATAAAATAATAAAAAATGTGCTAATATAATCCAAGTTGACCTGAATGATAATATTTTACTTATAAGGTTGTTTTTGGTCGAATTACACTTATCCAACAGAATTAGGACATTTTTTAGGGTAATAATAATATCATTTTTATCCATAATTACCCTTTTTACCTTTAACCGTGGTAAATAAAAGTACAAAGTTACTATTTACCGAAAATTATTTTTATCTTATTAAACCAAATTTTACTCCTTTATATTAACCATGTCTCTTGTATTTTCGAAATTCCACTCAAAGAAGCAGTAAAGTTATGTTTTAGTTAAATTTTCAAAGTCTCCTAAGAGGTGGGTAAAAGACGGTGAAAAGTTCAATAAAAATTTTCTATGTCTAAAATTATTATAAAATGACTCTAATGAATTACATTGAACATATATAGGCATTATGTATAAATTTTGACCTGAAATAAATTTAAATAAAATAAATAATTATTTATATAAAAAGTCATATTTTAAATAGTAACATAGTGTTTTCACTATTTATCAAAAATTGAATGTTTTCAGAAAAATACCAAAAATTCACCCTAGGCTAATATCGATATTCCAAATCCAAAAATGAAGTCCATTTTTAAAAATAAAATTTCAAAAAGTGGGTATTAATATTCATAACGGCTAGTTTATATAATATATCTTTGTTTAGTGAAACTCGGTATTGCGTACAACACACGCTATCATGGTAGGTCGCGATTGCGTGAAATGAAAGCCAATTCAGGGTTTCGTGTAGAGAAATATTATTTTGTTGTTGCGTATAATAGAATCCAACCATATTGCATTTATCCATTGAATATATATATATATATACACTCAATGTTGTGTACAATAACTTCTAACGAACTTGAAATTGTGTGTAACACGATCCAAGAATAGTGTTGCGTATACTGCAAGATAAAATGGTGTTGCGTATAGCACAACATAATCTTTGTGTAGAATACAAGACAAGACATCAAATAAATTAAAAGGAATACTTTTCATAAAATCTCATGGTGTTATATTCTACCCACGTAAAATGAATTTCGCCCTCAAAATTTGTCAGGGTTATAAATGGTTTACTACTCGAAAGTTTTAAAAGAAACCCACATTGTAAAAAGGAATACCAAAACGTATCTTTAAAAAATAAAGTATGAAACATTAAAGTTACCCAAATTAACTAATCACTGGGTTTCCACATTGGAGAATATAGATGAAAATATGGACATGGAAGAGAAATCTAACCATCATGTTATGATAGAGAGTTGTAGAGAACATGGCAATGAAAAATCCAACAATCACAAAGCCATAAATTTGTGATGATCTAAGGTACCATCTGATTCATCAGATATAAGGGCACTAGTACAACATTTTTGGTTTTCAAGATCACTTCCTTAAAGTTGAAGAAATGTTGAATTAAAAAAAATACTTACTTGATTTTCGGTACAAAATTACTGTTCTTTATAGCTTGAACAATTTCTACTTCATCTCTTAAGGAAATGAAGTTGAATTTGTCTTATGGGAAGTGTTAGCAGATCATGTGATAGAAAGACGGGTCATTCCATCATTCTAAAAAAAAGGTTAGAAAAAGTTATTCAATATACATAAGTCCATATATAGCAATATGAAATGTATATGGATCCAAGAATCGACTTATACTTCATTTATCATACTTCTTAATAATAAAATTAGTTTCTACTAACAAGGGACTTTCTATATACCAATGGTATGCGATAAAGGCCTGTCGCACTTCGGTTGTGGGTTCGATTCCTGCAACCTTGTCCGACGCGATGGGTTGTCACCCATCATGCAGGTTGCCATTTTTCTAAAGCAATACTATTATAACAAAAAGAACTAGCCTTAAACAATCTTATATGATGTCTGACATAATCCATTCAAGTCTTTAGACTTATCCAAAATACAACTGTCCAATATCATAGTATAAGGAAAATGATTACTAGAAATGTCATTATCGAAGCATGTGAATACCATCATTTTTCCCTATATATCATAAGATACATCTTGTTGGTCACATTCCAAACATTCGAAGGCCTTAATCATGTATTGTCTTGAAAAATTACTGCCCATTGAATCTTAGTGAAAACATGAATGTAGTTAAAAGATAACACTTTACACATACGAAAATCCCAAAAATTATATATACTCAAACCATGATATCACTCATTCCTTATATTAATCATGAGCTCATGAATACTATCAAACATATTATTTTCACATTATCCATTCATTATGCGCATATCATCTGCTTTCCAAAAATATTTGAATAATCTTTCATGGTTACTAGTACCATTCAACATATACTTTCAAATACTTTAGGAATAACAATAGTGTAAGAATCCTTATATGATTCTTTATTCCATAGTACCGTACATTATTATTGATAAACATTCAATCATTCCACTAGATTATTAAACCGTTGACTGAGCTTCATCATTTCTTTCATCTCATATTGCATTTGTAGTCTCGTCATCTTCATCCACATAAATACTATCCATATGACCATGTTGAAGAGATTTTCCCTTAGGGCCTTGGTTGTCATAATTCTTATACATTCCACATTTAAAACATGTAATCATTGCTGATGTCGTAGAAATACCATTATCCTTCTCTGTGGTGTTAACTAAACCTTTTCCTTTGCACTTACTGGCTTTGTGTCCTTTTCCACACCCAAAGCATCTTTTATATCCTTTGAAACAATCTCCCTGATGCCTCTTCCCACATGATTTACAAGAGGGAAATTGAACATTCTTTCCTATATGATCATCATGAAACTCAATCATTCTCTTATTAGCTGAGTCGGGATACATACCAAAGATGAGATTATTGATCATATAATGAGATTTCTGATTAGGCATAATAATGATGTTTGGACTTCCAAATCCTGTCACATTTGGATTCTCATGAAGAATATCATTCCATTGTCCATCATATCATCCATTATCGTGAATCTTCATGTTTCCAGCCATTTTATAATACCCAAAAAGAATAGAGTGAGAGGAAAAAATCATACTATAAAACATCATAATAAAGGGGGAGTACCTTCAATATCTAACATCGTAGGTTTAATTATAATATCGTTATCGTAATTAGAGGACCATAACCTATATGTATACTTATCATTAGGGACATCCCTAGACATACCATATAAATAACTCTGGGGATTTCACTATAGTTTTCACATCCTAGTTTCCAAAGGTAAACTAATCCTTCGCTCTGATACCAAATGTAGAGACCCGAATCTCAGCATACATGGATATTCAATTAATTTTGTGGAATAATTAATACATGAAAAAAACAGATGCCTAAAGACCGTATTAGTTTAGTGTCTTTGGAAACTCAGAATGTAATCTTCTAATCATGGTGAATGATCTTCAACATCTCCCATAAAGATCTTCCCCTTTTTGGTTTCTTTCCTAAAACCTTTATTTATATCCTGGGGAAGAGAAAACATAAAAAGGGTGAGATCAAATTCTCATTAAGGGTAAACATAGAGAACATAAAACAATCCATAAACATTTGAATGAAAAAACTTGAACATAAAATCTAAACATCAAAATCTTGAGCAAAGACATAAATCTTGGAAGTACGTAAGGCATATATCATAAAGGACCATCAATCATGATAAAATAAAATGGTAATAAAACATGTTATTATGGAAACCATTAGGCACATGATATGATTTCCATAGTATCCAAGGCATTGCTTCCAAATCCATCTTAGTGGACAAAGTCCACTTCTGAATCGAGTTCACTCCTCATTCCAGTCCTATATTACTGAACCGGATTAACTTATCATTCCAGCCATGTCTATCTCATGAGATATAAATATTTACCCAATTCATTGGAGGGAGATATAGGTCCCACCCATCTCATAATGAAATCATTCTAAGTTTTGCCACAAAATAAACATAAAACATTCATCGTAACACAAATAATAAAATGGGTTTCATAATCATCATCCCATCATCACATAATCCATATAAAATAAATGGATATACCATCTTAAGAAAAATGAAACCATGTAAATCATAGATACATTATACTTGAAACAAACACGTATGAAATAATGTCATCTTAGATGGAAAATGGTTTTGATAAACCACTTGAAATGAATTTTTGAGGAAAATATCCTTTCTTCTTCAAAATCATTTTCTTTTCACAAAAATCCAGGCAATTTTAAAAGAAAATTATTTTGTTGAACGTAGTCATAAAATCTTGTAGAGTATGATTCATGGAAATGAGGCATTATGAAACCGTAAAAATCCATTTATGCTGTATAAGTTAAAAATAAAATTCTTCTCGTACATTTGTTGGAAAAGTCAAAAAGTAACTCATATGGTAAACAAAAGAAATATTCATTACATATGATGTGGTAAAAGTAAAAATAAGGGTAATAATGACATTAAACATACATGGAAGAAAATTAAACATTTTATGAAAACATTTTGAGAACATATGGACATGGATAATAAACTTAACCCCAGTAAATACTTACGAATAAACAATCTCGGATAGGAATGAGTTTGGAAAAATTATCCCTTAACATATCTCTAATATGCTTCGTACGTATCCGAACCTCTTGTATAATGATTTAAATAATTTCATTTACTTATTACAGAATAATATTCATTGTTATTATATCATATATGGTTCACTTATGAATTTATATTACCCGTTCTTTTGTAAATTCCATGTTAATGCAGCGTTTTGGGTAAAATCATTTTATTTATCGTACTTGTTTGGAATTGTTGTTCTTGATATTATTATTTATTATATAATGATTTAATTACTTCCAGAATGTAAATCATGATTTATATATATCATATATATTTAGTATATATATATAATAGATAGATAAATGAAATGAAATACACCGTTCCGGGAGACGGTAGGCCATACATACACATGAACACTGTTTTCCTTTCCTTATTGACTTGAATGGAATTAAGTAGATGAAATAAATAAATATATAAATAAATCTAGTATCATTATTATGACATGTATTTCATTATTTTTCATTATATATACTTTATAATCATTCATGAATGGTTAACATGGAGAATGAATCTTATCACGTCGTGGGGACGGTAGTCCGTACGTACGAATGAGTGATGATATCATTCCCATGATCATGGAATTGTATTGAAGTGTATGTATAATATTTAATAATCAATATTATTTTACAATAAAACAATATGGTAATTTATTTACACCATTATACCCATCTAATTAAGTTGGTGTTCGAAAACATATTACACAATGGCGTGGAGACGGTATTCTGTACGTACACACGTGCTGTGATTTCGTTTTCCTTAGGATGGATAGATGGTGAAATAGGGATGTTTCATATTTATAATAACATATAAGTATATAAGTAATACTGATGTTATTTCTGTATAATGAAACAACTAATGAAGAAGAAGTATAAGAAGAAAGAAACTTGATAGAATCGGAAGAAGAGATTACCTCTTCTTCGACGCACCTCTTTTAAGCCTTATATTAAGGATATAGAGTTAGTCTTTTGAGAAGACCAGAACCTCTAGAATTTTTATAGGGAATTGTTGAAGAGAAATGTTCTGGGGTTGGCAGAGATTCAAGGCTCAAAAGGGTTGGATGTGAAGAGTGAATGGGTTCTCTTTTTATAAGGGAGAAGAGGGGCACCTTTGGAAAACTTAAAATAATATTTTATAATAAAGTAATATTCAGTTTTTAATAGCTAGAAATTGATTTATTTAGAAGCTAAGGTGGGTATTGTTATAAATGCTCCCATCCAATTTGTTTTAGACAAGTTTAGGTTACTATTTTATCCTTATAATTTAGATTTAACTTTAGTTAAATAATATAACTTTTACGGTGTCTTTTTGTTTTCCTGCACTATATGGTTAATAAAATTACTATAAAAAGACAAAAGAACCCCAAGTGGTTCATTATTAATATATATATCCTTATATAAGTCATTTGGCCTAACCTTATATTTTTAAGAATAACATAACAATTAATAATATAATATTTCTTTTAAAAAATATGTCATGTCAATTTTGACTCTATTTGGTACATGATTTTTTTGAAACTCATAACAGCATGATTAGATCTAAAAACGTTAATTAAATCAATACTAAAGATGTAATATTAACCTATGAAATTAATTAAATTCAAAAAATAGTCTAAAAGTACACTAATTTGGGTATTTATAACATCAATTATGTTAATATTTCACTAATAAGGTTATTACTGCATCATCATTGTGTCATAAATAAATTAAATTATTTAATATATAAAAATTAAAAATAAAATAAAATTATATAGGAAATCGTTTTACCTTTCTAATGAATATTTATTGTCGAATTTATCTTATGTATAACCCTATATTAAAAATGTTTAATTATTAAACATTTATTTTAACTATTTTAATTCTTCATTCAATAAAATTATTATAAATGTCCTAATATAATCCAAGTGGACGTAAATGATAATATTTTATTTCTAAGTTTGTTTCTGGTCTAATTAAACTTATCCAATAGAATTAGGACATGTGTTAGGGTAATAATAATATCATTTTTACCCTGAATTACCCTTTTTTACTTTTAACTATTGTAAATAGAACTAAAAAGTTACTATTCAACAAAAAATATTTTTATCATATTGAACCACATTTTACTACTTGATATTAACTATATCTCTCAGATTTTCGAAATTCACTCACAGAAGCAGTAAAATTATGTTTTATGTAAATTTTCAAACTCTTATAAGAGGTGGGTAAAAGACGGTGAAAAGTTCAATAAAATTTTTTTATTTCTAAAATTATTATAAAACGACTCCAATGAATTGCATTGAACATATATAAGTATTATGTATCAATTTTGACCTAAAATAAATTTAAATAAAATAAATAATTATTTATATAAAATGTCGTTTTTAAATAGTAACCCAGTGTTTTAACTATTCATCAAAAATTTAATGTTTTCAGAAAAATACCAAAAAACCACCCTAGGATAATTTCGATATTCCAAATGCAAAAATGAAGATCATTTTTAAAAATAACATTTCAAAAATTTGGAATTACTATACATACCAGCTATTTTATATAACATATCGTTGTTTAGTGAAACTCGGTAGTGCGTACAACACACGCTATCGTGGAAGGTCGCGATTGCATGTAATTCAAGCCAAGTCAGGGTTGCGTGGAGTGCAAGATTCATTTTTTGTTGCGTATAATAGAATCCAACCATATTGCATTTATTCATTGAATATATATATATATATACACTCAATTTTGCGTATAATAACTTCAAAAGAACTTGAAATTGTGTGTAACACTATCCAAGAATAGTGTTGCGTATACAGCAAGATAAAACAGTGTTGCGTATAGCAAAAGATAATCATTGTGAAGCATACAACAGAAGAGATCAAATAAATTAAAAAGAATACATCTCGTAAAAAATTGGGGAGTTACAGGAATTTAGTCTTAGACCAAGGGGATCTCACGCGAAGGCGGACCTCAAGGAAACTTGGCATGAAAAGAACCGTACATGAATGACTTCATTGTGCACGTAGAAGGTTAATTTCTTGCATGAGATCCGGTTCGGATTATTCATCCCTGAAGTCGAAGGCGGTCACCTTCTATTTATAGAAGTCCGGGGGCATAAAAAATGGGTCGGCGTAAAATTATTGCGTGCCCAGGGCAGCAGTGTGAAATGTCAACCGCGCGAGAGCGGGGGCGTGAAATATTTAGCACCCAGGTCACATAATTCTCACGAATCTCAGAACATTCCCCGCGGGGGATATTTTTTCGCGCATTTATAAATAGTTTTCATGCGACCCCTCTGGGCCCCACAAAAGGGCTACCTAGATCCTAATATGACTTTGCTTTGTCGTTTTGAAACATTATTCATCACTTGAGCATCTTTCGGCATCTACAATCTCCGAGAACTCTTTTAGAGTGATAACATGAAGAAGGAGATTTCAAAATATATTTCATGGTTCATGATATGTCATAATGTAAATGTAAATCCAAAAAAATGTCCAATGGGATGATGAAACCATTTCCCATACCCATTTGGAAATTAGGTAATATCATCATGGACTTTCTCACAGGTCTTATAAGGACACAATCTTAAAACATTACAAAACCTTCAATTAAATGAATAATTCACATTGAATATATTTTCAAGTTTAGTGTTTTAGAGAATTAGGGCATGACTATCAAATTATATATCAAAGGTTACTATGTAGACAGTTCTACTCAGTTCTCATTATTTTCACAAAATAAAAACTCTTAAAAAATAGTCATGTCAAGTTACATGTTTTAGTCAACATGACTTTACCTTGATCCCATCCTTGACTCTATTCATCTTTAAGTCCAATGAAAAACATTTCAAAACATGTGATGATCAAAAAATGCACTGTAAGGGTTATAAGAAAAAGAAAGAAAACAATAGTTCTTCCTTATATACGTAACATATGTTTTTTATCATGCCTCTTGAAATCATATGATTTATGAATCACACATAGAAAACATAAATCCTAAAAGTTAACTTGTGGCATCCATATCATACATACTTGTAGCTATCACAGCTGCGTATGGAGTTACATTTGGTATACCCATCAAAGTATATTCTCTAAATCTCTTAGGAAAAACATTCATTTTTATCTCCATCATGTTACCCAATGCATTGGAGATCTATCTCATGCACACCCATCCTATCTTTATCACAGAACCTCCAATATACGTAACAATTCCCATGAACCATAATATATTCATAACACATAAAAAAATATTATGGAAAGATAAAACTTCCACATTTCAGTCACAATATATCATTTAAATATATTGGCATAACAAATCCATTATCAAAACCATTTTCAACAAAAAAATATGTAAAACAGTATATGTTACTTATTTTCCTTTTAAAAACATTACGACTTCTTAAAAATCCATAGATCAAATAATACTCGCGACGGTGGAAAGGTCGTTTTCATCGTTTACGTTAAATAGAAACATTTTTATTTTTTTATTTAGTAAAACATTTCATAGAGAAGAATTCCCTTTTAATGAAATTAAAAGTCATTGGTGTTTATACAATGTATAGTAGAAAGTCATGCATAATGAAAAATATGCCTCAATGAAAGGAGAATGAGACGACGTCCCATACCTCGAGTCCAACATTACCCATTGATTCTTTAATATCATGAGTAATAAACTAAGTAAATTTATAATTTCTTATTAATGTTTTTCATGTTTATAATTCCCTTTATATCACTTATTACAATGTTATAATCTTTATGTAATAATTTATGTTAATAATGGTCATTTTGTCGATATTTGGTACTTTAGTCAAAAATGGACTTCTTATAATTACATGTTCTCCATGTGGTCAAAAGTGCATTATATCCAGAATGATATTCATGATTTAGATTTCATATATATCATATATATCCATTATATACATGTATTTATAATAGAACATAACATTTGGAGGTATGAAATGAAATGCATCGTTCATGGAGACGGTAAGTCGTATATACACATGAATGCAACATTAATTTCTATTTCATATTTAATTGAATGAAAACATAATTATAAATAGGTATATTATAACTATATTATAATATTATATATAATATAATTAACTCCATCCTTTAGACATCCACCATATGGCATTAATGAGTCATATCACTTTGAGGGGGTAGTAGTCCGCGCTTCCAAAAATGAAATAATCTCGTTTACCCATAATGGAAACAATAAAGGAATGATATAAAGAAAAAATATAGAACCATAATTAAAACAAAAACATAATATGTATCATATATAAATACAGTTCCTTCTTAATGGCCACCGTGAGAGGGGGTCGGAGATAATTGAACAATCATCATTTCGTAAGGCGTTAGTTTTCCAACCACAGAAACTGTATTTTCTTTACCCATTAGATGGAGGTGTGTGTAAGTGTTTTTCAAATCCTTCTCATAAAAACATACGATTATATTAAGAATAATGGTTTTATTATTGAAAAAAATGGAATAAAAATAGATTAGGGGTTTTATAAATGAAAATAATAATTTAAGAGAAACTGTTACCTTTAATTCGGGTATCTCCCTTAGGATAGAACCAAAAGGACTTCTTGAAGTGACATTCGTTTATGTTATGGATTCTTGGTGAAATATTTCTATCATGAGAGTTTATTTGGGTAAGGGTTGGATGATCCAAGGGGATTGAGATGTTTGAGGAATTGGTTAGAGGTGAGGGATTTTTATTAGGTGGAGGAGGGGCTCTTCAAAAAAGTATGAAAATATTATTTTATTATATAATAGATATTGGTTTCTAAATGTAAAAAATTAATTAACATAGAAAACAAGATGACTAATGGTTGAAATAAAATCATGAAATAATAATTGGACAGGTTTTAGATATTGTTTTAATATGTAGAATATTATTTATTAAAATAATTTTTTATTGAGGTAAACACTGCATCATTATTGTTTCATAAATATTTTAACTTATCTGATGTATAAAAATTATAAAAAAAATACCATGATTTATTAAATTTTATTATCTTTACAAAGAATATTTATACTCGAAAATATAACTTATATAACCTTATGTAAAAATTAGTTTTTTAAAAGATATTTATTTATGTCATATTTTCCTTTACTTTATGTTAATTAAAATATAGTGTCCTTGTCACACATAAGTTTCTCCATGGGGTCCCCAAATAATCCACAGGATTAACATGGTCCCCCAAGACTCATCCAATATGGTTAGATCATGTGTTAAAGAAATATTATATTATTATGATATTCTCTTTACCTTGAATTACCCTTTTTACCTTTAACCGCTGTAAATAAATGTCCAATTTTATTATTCACAAAAACAATTCTCATATTATCCAAAAATATTTTATATACTAATAAAAATAATGTATGTTAGATTCTTTAAATTTATTTCACATAATTGGTAAAATTTCATTTGAATGAAAAATTCAGTCTTTTAACTACTATTAGTGTTTTCACTATTCATAAAAAATGGATGTTTTTAAGAAAAATACCAAAACATCAGCCCAAGATATTTTTGATACACCGAATTCAAAAATGATATAAATTTTACCAAATTCAAAACATCAAAGTTGAAGCAATTAATTTAAAATCAATTCCTATTGTCAAAACAAAAAGCGTGTTTTTAAGATATATTTATTATCCAAAGATTTACACTTGTTTATGTCTAATTTAGAAGTGAAATTAATTCTAATGACCAATGTTGGATTAAATGGTATAAATATTATCTAAATACACTTTAAAACTAATTAAAATGATTATATAACCATATATATTAAATAGATTAAAGGGTATTTTTGAATTCAAATACTATATTTTCCACAATTCATGAAAAATTGAATTTTATCAGAAAAATACCAAAAATTTACCCAAAGTAAATTTTGATGTCCTGGTTCTAAATAAGAATTATATTTTTTCAAATCTAACATATGAAAGTGTAAAAAACTAGATTTAATGAGGGTTCTCCATTAAATGGCATTAAATTGATCTTTTAATGGATATTAGAGTATTTGTGCCCAAAATTAGAATACTTCACATTTAAGAATATAACATTTACTAGATAAATGTAAAAACATTTAACAAACATGTATATTCATATTTTAGTTAGTTATATTTATTCCCACCAATAAAATGACTTGGTGTTAACTATCAGTTAAAATAATGTTATATTATTACTTTTTAGTATGGCCCAATATTGTGTGCAATGTAAGATTTCAAAGAAACCCGTTGTTGCATATCAGGTACAACATCAAACATAGTGTCCCATCTAAAGTAAAATCAATATTTAATTCACAAAATATTATTTAAAATGAAAATTTATTATTTTTTATTTAATTGGGATATTTTATCCTTACACCCTATTGAAAATTGCCTCCTTGCAATTTTTATTCAATTGTCATATTTGTGGGGGTATTTATCCCTCATAGAATTTTCAGATTCCCACATTCCATATTAAACCATATGGTTTTTCCACAAAATCGTTACCTGGTGAACTACCTTATTCTGCAACACTTGCTCTCTATGGTCGAAAATCTAGACTATTTGTTCCATATAAGAGAGATTCTGTACCAACTAAACTACCTCTAAACATAAAACATGGGAGGGATCTAATATATAATTTCACAACATTGAAACATGAATAACACTGTGTACCTGAGATAAAATTGGAGGTAAATCTAGTCATTACGAAACTGATCCAACTTTCTATAGGATTTCACAAAGACCAATGAACATCGGACTCAACTTTCCCTTCCTTCCAAAATGCATCACACTCCTCCATGAAGAATCATTGAGAATGACATGATCACCTACATCAAAAGAAAGATCCTTCCTCTGGTTATCCGCATAACTTTTTTGCATGCTCTGAGCTCTTCTCATGTGCTTCTGAATCAACTAAACTTTATCTGCCATCTCTTCTACCAATTCAGGTCCCTTCAAATTCCTTTCACATACTCCATACCAAAAAGATGGAGTTCGACACCGCTTCCCATATAATGCCTCAAATGGATCCATTTGTATACTAGAATGAAAAATGTTATTATATGAAAATTCAACCATATAAATATGTTCATCCCAACATCCCTGGTAATCCAGTGAACAAGCATATAGCATGTTGAATTGTTCATTTTGACAGCCCATCTGATTGAGGATGAAATGATGTACTAAAATTTAATTCAATACCCAATGACTTCTGAAGGCCATTCAAAAAGTTAGAAATAAACATGGGATTACAATCAGATATAATGGAGAGGGTAATTCCATGAAACCTGACTATATCTTTAACACATAATTGAGAATGTTGATCTTGAGACAATGTATCTCGGATAGGAAGGAAATTATCAGATTTATTCAATCAATCAACAATAACCTAGATTGCATTGTTACCTCAGGATGTATTCGGTAATCCCACAAAAAAATCCATACACACATTATCCAGTTTCCACTATGGCACGGGTAAAGGCTGAAGCATCCCTTGTGGTATCTGTCACTCTTTTTTAACCTACTGAAAAGTTGAACACCTCATAGTAATGTCAGAAATATATCTTTTCATTCCATCCCCCTAGTTACACAGGTGGAAGATCTTTGTACATCATAGTACTACCATTATGAACTAAAAACAGAGAACTATGAGCTTCACATAACAACTCATTCTTCAATTGTGAATCACAAGGCATGCATAATATCTTCCAAAATCATAAAATACAATCATTTTCAATGTTGAAATTAGGATACTTACCCATTTGAACCAACTCTACCTTTTTCAGAAACTCACTGTATTCCTTCTGCACATGCATAATTCTATCTGATAGAGATGATTTCACAGACACCTGAAACAAAAAATTGGAATTTTGTGCACCAAAAAATTCTATGCCAATGTTAATAAAATAAAAAAAAGGATCTCATTCAAACGATACCATGATTAATTAAGCATTAACTTTTCGTCTCAAAGAATCAACCACATTATTTTCCTTTCATGGAGGGTAATGGATCATGATATCATAATCCTTGATTAATTCCAGCCATCTTCTCTGTCTCATGTTCAATTCATTCTTAGTGAATATATACTTAAAATATTTGTGGTCATATTATATTTTACATTTTACTCCATACAAATGACGTTTGCATATTTTCAAAGCAAAAAATACAACTACTAATTCAAAATCATGTGAAGTGTAATATAACTCATGAGGTTTCAATTTATGTGAAGTGTAAGAAATTACCTAATCATTCGACATAAGGGTAAAGCCAATACCTTTCAATGAAGAATCACTATAGAAAACAAACACACCATTTCTGGAAGGTAGTGCTAAAACCAGGGCATTCCCATTTCTTATTTTCAACTCTTGAAAAAAATAATGACATTATTTTTTCCAAATGGACTAAACACCTTTTTGAGTTAATTTAGTCATTAGATTAGATAACTGTGAAAAATTATCAACAAACCTCTAGTAATAACCTACTTATCCAACAATACTATGAATCCCATTTATAGTTTTGGGTCTTGGCCATTCTTTAACAACTTTTATTTTAGTAGGATCAACTGTTGTTCCATTTTTTGAAACAATGTGACCAATTAAAAAAATTTGATATAACCAAAACACACACTTGTAGCATTTACAAAATAGTATATTTTTTAAAGGATTGTACTACAACCCTTAAATAACATTGATGATCATTTTTAATTTTATAATAATCTAAAATATCATTAATGAACACAACTAAAAAATTATCGAAGAACTCATAGAAAAATATATTCATAAGATCCATGAATAAAACATATGTATTGGTTAACCCAAAAGTCATAAATACAATTTCATAATAGACATATCTAGTATGAAACATGGTATTCATAATGATTTCTTCCTTTACTCTCAAATCATGGTACCCTGACCTCAAATCAATCCTCAAAAAATACTGAGCTCCTTGGAGCTATTCAAACAAATAATCGATATGAGGAAAATGAAACTTGTTCTTAACTGTAATGTTATTAAATTATCTATAATAAATCCAAAGTCTCATTGAACTATATTTATTTTTAAAAAATAAGACAGGAGCACACCATGGT
The DNA here is from genome assembly GCA_963277665.1 of Viscum album. Taxonomy (NCBI): domain Eukaryota; kingdom Viridiplantae; phylum Streptophyta; class Magnoliopsida; order Santalales; family Viscaceae; genus Viscum; species Viscum album. The sequence goes on along the minus strand of OY728150.1, from coordinate 168,904,991 downwards.
GATGTTTTCATTTTAATGAAACCTTTATCTACAAACTCTTGCAATTGATTCTCTAAATATAAGTGCTCTCTTTGAGTCATTCGATAAGGGGGTTTTGAAATTTTCTTAGCATCAAGAACCAAGTCAATAGTAAATTCAACTTCATTATCATGTATAAAACTAGGAAATTCATCTAGAAAAACATCAAGGTACACATTTACCACTGACACATCTTTAATCTTCAATGTTCCTTTTTTTTCAACAATATGTTCAAGGTAACATTCCTTTCTATCTTTAACTAGTTTCTCAGCTTCTTGATATGTTACCGAATGTGAGGGTTCATTCTTATACAAAAACTGAAAGTCTTCCTAAAAAGAAACCACTTTATATTTGTAGACAATATTATCATGATAAACAGAAAGCCAATCCATACCCAAAATAACATCAAACTCATCTAGAGGCAAAAAAATAATGTTCGAAGGTAGATTCTTTCAACACACAAGGACCAGAAGGTTATCATAATTTCATTTTTTTCTCAGCATTTCCTTTAGGTGTTTTTACCATAAATTTAGGATACATATCATGAAATGGAATTCCCAATTTACTAGAAAACCTTTCAGAAATGAACGAATGTGTAGAGCCTGAATTGAACAACACATTAGCATAATCTGAGAAAACACACAGTTTACCTGATACTACTTCATTTGTTGGCCCAACATCTACGGGAGTAGATGTAAAGGATTTCAACACCCCTTTTTTCTTGTAGTCTGGCTGATTTCTCTTAGTTGAGTTCTTCGTTGGAAACTCTTTTTCATAATGACCCATTTTGTTGCACTAAAAACATTTTACTGACTATAAATCAGATTTTTTCTTACCATTACCTTGATCCTTTTTAGATTAATTACATGATTTATGTCCCATTTTACTAAATCAGTATAACATACTAAAATTCAAAAGACATTCCCCAATATGATTTTTAGCATAATTTTCACAAAATGTAAAAATAAGATTCTTACCATAAGACATTTTTGACGAGTTTTTCCCTTTTGTCTACCACCTCGACCTCTTATACTGTTGTTTGTCAAAGAAGACCTAATCATTAGAAAACTCAATTTCTTCCTTCTCTACATATCGAAAATGTTTTGTATAAAATTTTAACACACAAGAAGCCAAATCCCTTTGATACATTGGATTTAATCCAATGTAAAAACAGTTCATTTTACTCCCAAGAACTCGTATGAAATTTGGAGCATACCTTGCCAGTCGACTGAATTTTGCTTCATAAGCAGCCACTATGTAATCCTACTACAACAATTAATGGAATTTTTTTTATCCTTAGATGAACCCCAGTAGAAAAATATTTCTTAGGAAACATACCTTTGAATTCATCCCAATAAAGAGAATCAATATCCTCACTATCCCTGATATTTTTCACCATCGACCACCACTGATCTGCTTCACCATCAATATGGTAAACAACAAGAATATCTTTTTGATATTATGAACACCCCATGACATTAAATATATTTTCCAGTGCTTTAATCCACCCTTCTGCTAGAACATGGTCATGTGATCCTCTAAATGATGGGGGATATTGACTCATTAAATGCTCCAATACTGACATGTTCTTCTATGGTTGGTCTGACTGATTTCATGAATGGATACCACCACTATTTATAGCCTGATTCAATTATTCCATCACAATAAAAAACTATTTAGTTCTTCTTATGACCATCTCAGGTTGATGATTTTGAAGGTTGTCTTCCTCCTGATGTCGTCCAAACATAGCTACCTAATTTCCTCTGTAGGAAAACCATTCTTATCATAGATATATCTTCAGCAAAGCAACATGTTAATCTACAAATTCTTTATTACATAAATATTACCATAAATTAATTTAACAATATTCTAACCACTAAAGCTATTTAAACCGACTTCCGATACCAACTATATGGACCCAGCCATAAAAAATTATACAATAATGAATTAAATGAATAATTCAAATTAAGAATTTTTTTAGGTTTAGAGTTTTAGAGAATATGGTAATAACTATTACATAACATCACAAAAGATACAAAGTAGACACTTCTAATCAGTTCACATTTTTTCTAAAAATAATAACTCTTAAAAAAATAGTCATGTCTAGTTTTATGTTTTAGAGAGCATGACTTTTCCATGATCCCATTCTTGACAATATTCATCATTAAGCCCTATGAAAAACAATTCAAACATGGAATGATCATAAAAAGCTCAGTAAGAGTTATAAAAAAATAAAGAAAACATTAGTTAATCATAAATAATATAACATAAGATCATTAACAAACCTCATTAAATCATAATATTTATGAATCACTCGTAGAAAACATAAATTATAATGGTAACTTGTTGCATCCATATCATAATCACATTATAGCTATCACAACTATGTAGGGAGTCACATTTGGAATAACCATCACAATATTCTCCCTAAATAACATATAATTAACATTCACACTTACCTCCATCAAGTTACCCAATGCATTGGAGAGCTATCTTGGGATCACCCACCCCGGGTTTATCACAGAACCATCCATATAGGTAACATTTCCCAAGAACTATAACATATTCATAATATATAAAAATTAAAAAGAAATGATAAGATTTCCACATTTCAATCACAATATATCATTCAAATATATTGACATAACAAATCCATTATCAAAACCATTTTCAATACCAAAATACATAAAATAGTATATGATTTTTATAATCATTTTAAATACATTACGGGTTGTTATAGAAGCCATAGATCAAATAATACTCGTAGCAGCGGCATGGTCGTTATCAATGCTTAGGTTAAAAAGAAAAATTCTTTTACATCGTATAGTAAAACTCCTCGTGGAAAAATATTCCCATTCAATGAAATGAAAATTCAATGGTGTTTATACTATGTATATAAGAAATTCATGTATAAAGAAAAATATGCCTCAATGAAAGGAGATTGAGACGAAGTCCCTTACCCTGTGTCTGACTTGACCCGTTCATTTTTTAACCTCTTGAATAATAAACTAATGTTAATCAAAACATGTTTAAGAAACTTTTATAAATTTATTATCCATATAAATCTCTTATTACCATGTTATAAACATTATGTAATAATTTATGTTAATAATGGGTTTTTTGTCGATATTTTGTACTCGAGTAAAAAATAGGCTTCTTATAATTACATGTTGTTCATGTGGTCAAAAGTTCATTATATACAAATATTCATGATTTAGATATCATATATTTCATATATTTCCAATATAGACATTTATTTATAATATTACATAACATGTGGAGATACGAAATGAAATGCACCATTCATGGAGACAGTAATCCGTACGTATGCATGAATACTACTTTCATTTCTATTACATATTAAATGGAATGAAAACATAATGATAAAAAGGTATATTATAATTATAGTATAATATCATATTTAATATCATTAACACCATCTTTTATATGTCCCACATATGGCACTAACGAGTCGTATAACTTTGAGGTGGCGGTAGTCCGCACTTCCAAAAATGAAATTATCACATTTAACCATAATGGAATCCATAAAGGCGTGTTATAAATGAAAAATAAAGAGGAATAAATAAAATAAACATAATATGTAACATATATAAATACAGTTCTATATTAATGGCCTCCACAAGAGGAAGTAAAATATAATTTAACAATATTCGTTTTGTGATGCGTTAGTTTGCGATCCACAGAAACAATATGTTCTTTACCAATTAGACGGTGGTGTGTGTAAGTATAGTTCGAATCATTTACAAACCAAAATACTAGTATATTAAGAATAATGGTTTTTTTATAAAAAAAATAAATAAAAATATTTTAGAGGTTGTAGAAGTAAAATATCAGAAAATAATTTAAGAGAAACCATTACCTTTAATTCAGGTAACTCCCTTTGGTTTGAACCAAGAGACATTTTGATGTTCCTTCTGCCTAGGTTATGGTTTCTAGGTAAAAGAGATTGATCTTGAGAGAATATTTTGGTATGGTTTGGATGAGATAAGGGGCTTGAAATGTGTAAGGAATGGGTTAGAGGTGATGTATTTTTATAAGGTGGGAGGGGCTCTTTAGGAAACTCTGAAAATATTATTAAATTATATTACGATATTCGGTTTCTAAAGGTCCTAAACTAATTAAAGTATAAGATAAGATGAATAATGGCCGAAATAAAATCATCCAAATATAATTGGATATGTTTTAGATATTTTTTAATATTTATAATATTATATATTTAAATCATTTATTAATGAGGTAAAGACAACATCATTATTGTGTCATAAATAATTTAATTTATTTGATTTTTATAAATTATAAAACAATTATATGATCATGGAAATTGTTTTAGCATTCAAAATAATATTTATTTTCAAAATTAAACTTATATAACTCGATGTAAAAAAGATATACTAAAATATATTTGTTTATGACATTTTTACATTTACTTTACGTTAATTAAAATAAAGTGTAATTATCACTCTTAAGAGGCCTCATGGGGTATTAGAATAATCCCATAGATGACCATGGTCGTCCCAGACACATAAAATAAGTTTAAGACTTGTTTTATGGAAAATTAGTATCATTTTTATATTATTGTTTACACAAATTACCCTATATACCATTAATGGAGAAAAATAAAAGTCAAAAGCTACTATGTACAAAAAACTATTTTCATCTTATTGAACAAAATTTTACTTACTAATAAAAACCATGTATTTTAGATTTTCGAAATTCAATTCAAAGAAGTGGTATAATTTTAATTAATTAAAAAATTCATCTTCTTTACTACTACATAGTGTTTTCACTATTTATCAAAAATTGATGTTTTTCAGAAAAATACCAAAAAATAAGCCTATGATATATAAAATTAATTTATTTTTTTTTCAAAAAAAGTTTGTTTTTACGAAATATTGACTATCAACATATTGACTGTTGTTTATGTCTAATTTAAAAGTGAAATTAATTCCAATGATAAAAATTTCATTAAATGGTAAAAATATAATCTCACTACAATTTTAAACCAAATTTAAAAATTAATGTAACCATATAAATAATTTATATTAAAATGTAGTTTTGAATTAAAATATAGTATTTTCCACTATTCATCAAAAATGAATTTTATCAGAAAAATTCCAACAATTTTCCAAAAGTAAATTTTGTTTTCTTAATTCAAAAGAAGAACATTATTTTGTCAAATTTTATATATAAAAGTTACCAGAACATTATTTAATGTGGGTTCCCCATCAACAGAAGTTAAATTGATATTTTAACGGATATTAGAGTATTTATGATTAAAATTAAAATCATTCACATTTTCATCTTCTTAATTTTATTAGATAAATGTAATAACATTTACCAAACATGTATATAAATATTTTACCTTGTTCTATTAATTCCCACCAATATAAGGTATAGGTGTTAACTACCATTTAAAATAATATTATATTATTATTTTTCAGAATGACTCAACGTTTTGTGCAACATATGATTTCAAAGAAAAACCTTGTTGCGTATCGAGAACGCTATCGAACATTGACACCCATTTAATGTAAAATTAATATTTAATTCACAAAATATTAATAAAAATGAAAAAAATTTATTCTTTATTTACTTGGGATGTTACAGGACTCTTAAAGTTATCCAATGGAAATAATACTATATTGGTTTTTGTGGAATGACTCACCAAGAGAACCGACTTTATAGCTATTCAGTAAGACCTCTAACTTGAATATCGTGTAATTAAATATGTGAAGGAAGTGGTGAAACATTAGGGAGTTACACTCTTGATTATCTCTGGTCGTGATTCAAGATTCACATCTAAATTCTATAGGATTCTTAAACATGATTTTAGTATTGGATACAATTTTTTCATGGCATATCACCCCAAACTGATGGCCAATCAGAATTATCTATTTATATTCTTGAATATATTCTAAGAGACCCCTATTTAGATTTAAATGGTGGATGAGATCATTATATCCAATTGTTTCCTTTCTCATTCTATAATACCTTCCCTAAATTATCCGGATGGGTCCATATGAAGCTCTATAAAGAAATAATTGTAGATCTTGTACCTATTGTGATGAATTTAGAGAAAGAAATCTACAAAGATCTTATATTGTGTAATATTTTAAAAATAAGGTTCAATTGATCTAGAAACATATCAATGATACTCAGAGTTGGAAAAAGATCTATTCTGACAACCGCCCAAGTGACGTAGAGTTTGATATTGGAGATATGTCTTACTTTAAATATCACCATGGAAGAGATTCATGTTATCTGGAATGATAGGGTGGATAATCCCAAGGTAAATTGTCCAAAATGAGATACATGACTTCATAGGATCCATTTCCAATCTTCTTACACATCCAATGAATATGTCTCGTGTTCATGATATGTTTTTCATATCAATCCTAGGAAAGTGCATATCAAATCCCTCACATGTATTGAACTCAGAGGTGGTACAGTTGGAAGATCATCTGTCATATAAGGAACAACATTTAAAAATTAAATATTGTAGAGATAAGCTTCTAGGAAACATGATATCCCACCTAGTTAAAGTATTTCAGAGAAACCATACGTATGATGAAACATCTTGGGAACCGAAGGAGGCATTGAAGGAGATGTACCCTCACCTGTTTAAGTAAAAACAAATTCGAGGTAGAAATTTCCAAAGGGGGAAGAATGTATCAATCCAAACTTTTATCAATGGTATTTCACTCTACTTATAAAAATTTTATGTAGTATAATGCATATAAAATCACTTAAACCCCATAATAATACATTATAAATTATGCATTAATGAATTAATTAGTGTTTCTAGATGTTAAGAAACCTATACAGATGAAAAAGTTACTTTACCTTGGGAATATTAATATAAGCCTTATGAATAATAATCCAAGAAAATGAATACTAACCACACCAATTAATTTATAAATTAAATTATGATAGAATTATACATTAATATTAGTAAAAACTGTGTTAAAAATAATTAATTAAGTGTTGGTATTTTCAGTAAGTCATAAATATTTAATTAAAATATTATGATTACTTTAATAATTTAAAATGAAATTTATTTTTATTACACTTAATCGTATATAAATTTTTTTTATGTCTTATGAATTTAATATAACTTTTTCAGACCTTGAATAATATTTTAATGTGTTATAAAATCCGTTATAATTTTAAATTCTCTATTTAGTCCAAATAAATATTTATTTTTGTTAGAAATTAAATTCCTCAAAATTAGAAAATTATTTTCATAAAATTTTATCCATTTTTGAAATCATCATCTTGAAATTTTCATGGTTGAATTTTTGGTAAATTTCTATAATACTTCAATTTTCAGGTGAATTGTAGAAATATTGTTTTTCACATAACTGGTATACCATAAATTATATCATTCATGATTTAATAGTGAAGTAATCCTTTCTAGAACATTAGGTTCAGCCATAGATTCTTTAATTTATTAAATAGTTCATTAATATACAATAAACACATTTTTTAAATCAAAAAATAACATTCGTAAACCTAAAGTCAAAAACAATTTATTAAAATACCATTTTATATTTATTTTCACTTTTATTTTATTAAATTAATGAATTATAATAATAAATATCATTTAAAATCTAAAACATATTATATTATATTAATATATTATTTATATTTTCAAAAAAATACTATTACAAGTCTATCCAATATTATATTATATTATTTAATATTTTATTCTAACAATACCACATCCTCAAGTAAAAATAAACCCTCTCCATCCCCTTGCAAAACAACCCTCTCATCCATTATTAAAACTAGTATCCACTATAATTCTCCCTATCAAGAAATTTAGATTACCTAATAATGTTTTGTAGTCCTCCAACTCCAATCATATAGGGAGTCATAGTTTCATGCAAAAGAAGATTCACCGAGGCGAGAGTGTGACCCTATTAAATTTTTTATCTTTTATTCTTCTCTTATATTTCTTCTATATCCCTTTTCTAAACAAATAATATAAAATTTATTATAAATTATGATTATATTATGTTTATGATGTTAACATAATGTAATTATCATATCTATAAAAATATAAAATTCATACATCCCTTTTTAGCTCTATCGACGACGTTCCGTTAATGGCCGATTTACCACGTATGATGACTTTTCCAATATAATTATTATAAAAACCTTCATTCATGGGCAATATAAATGAAATATAATACTTAAATATCAATTTACATGTATTTTAGGATTTTGTAACTACCTATATTAATTTATAAATTATATTTATTGAAATAGTGAAATAGTTGTGAGATGGCACATTTTTATATAAAATATGATATCAAAATGATTCCATTTTATCAACAGAAGTTAAGAAATACAATTTAATGAATATTTTTTATATAATTTTATGAAAATCACTTTAATTAACTACAAGGATTTTTTTAATGAACGTATGATTAGTATTCAGGAGGATCAAAAGAGACAAAATTATGTAGTAATTAAGGTTAGGGGATTTCTCAAACCCAACTCTCTTTATGTGGATTTTCCCTATTTAACCCAATTTTTACAATATTAATTCCATAAAAATCATTTCTACATCATTATCATATCTATTTTGGGATGTACGTGATTTCTACTAGACATTATGAAAAATATAATGATTTCCAAAAGAACTCATCTTTCAAAACACACCTTTTACTTATAATTCAAAGTTGATGATTCTTAAATAATGTATGTTATTCCTCATTTCAATTGGGAACCCATTATTATGATTGTTTTCTTATGAGATGAAAGATACTAACTTCCATGGGGTTTTTGTGTTAATTATTGATAAATATTCTATGTGGGATGCATGATAATGCAAATGCTATGATATGACAAGATTTCATATAATTATATAGCGCAATGTTTATGATATGAATTGATGGGGGCACCTGGAATTATAAAGTGCTTTAATTCTTTTGGTAATGTGATGAACCTATTGAGTAAAGTGAAATATACCTGAATGTGATTTTTGCATTTTTCATACTATGTGTGGTAGTTGAACACTAAAACATTGTGTTTCTTTTTTATGCATTTCTACGTTCCAAGACATCTATTAATTTTTATTCTCATGATTATGATCCCATTCATATGTTATGATTACTATTATAATCCTCCCCATGTTATATTGTTTAATGTTCATATATATCCTCCTATTGAAATTTTATATCACCCCTATTCATGTATATCCTCTGGTGACTACACATTCTAAGTAGAATTCAAGAGCTAATAACAAGATAGAGAAGAAGGAATTAAATGAATATTTATGTTCATGTTGAAAATGATATATAAGATCATATTTTTCCTAAGACACTAAATCATTGGATCTTGGTCTAGTAATTATTTAATGTTTATTATTATTTATATGAAGATACATTAATGTATGAAAATCAAGTTTGCTATATCCATGAACAGAATTTCTGATCACCATCTGCTTGTGAAATACATGTAACCAACGTGATCCCAACAACTATTTTATTCTATAGAGACACTATAAATCAACCAAAAACCAAAGTTCAATATTCCTACATAAGACATTAATACTATCTATCCACCAACATGAGTTTGTAGGGGCTTAGATGAATCCATTTTGATACCACAATGTGTCTAATGAATTCATTTTTAAAAATAATATATGCTCAATAGTTCTGAAATAATAGAAAAAAGCCTATATTCATTTTCCATCAAAATGTATGAGTATAAAAAAATATGTAATTTCTCTCTCCCAAAGACAAATTTTAATATCGAATCAAATAATTTGGTTTTTAAAAAATACATTCTAATTCAAAGTCCTAAATATTTCCCTTTAAATAGTCCACACTTGTGAAAAACTAAACCCACACATGGTTTAAAACATTTTAAAATCAGGAACAAAAAGAATGAAGCACTAAAAAAATTCTCCCATTTTCTATTAAAGGATTTACCAAACCCAACATAGAGGCAAAAAAGGATATAATGGAAACAAGAATAAAATTGTACCATTAATCTTTAAAAATAAATATAATAATTGGATTGAATAAAAATATTCAAAAATATGGATGAACCATAATAGTGCCATCAAAGTAGGAAAATACATCCATGAAATAAGAATCATAACTTCCAATCAACTATCCAAGGACATACATATATTCCTATAATTACTACACACTATATGAACCAATGGTATAATTTAGTACATGTATAGAAGTAACAACTCTTTTGAAGTTAATTTTTAAAAATAATTCAACAGAATGACTCTTACCAAAGTCAAATTATAGAAACATTCCACCTCCAGGTGTTACATTTAACTTTGGGGGACAAGCCAGTGCAATAAAAAACAAGCCAAACATCATCCCACTACTCCTCACATAGTATCATTTATGTTCCCCATTGGATTATAAAATATGTGGTCCATTATAAAACTATTTCATCCCATGAAAATAAAAAATAATTAAGGGATAATACCACAGTCACATCCATCTGACATCCCATAATACCCTTAATAAGATCTCCAATCGATAAAAAAACCATAATAACATAATATGGAATCCATCACATGAATAATACAACATCTACAACCACATAAGGGGTTTCAATAAGTGAACCATCAAAATCACATGACAATTCCTCACTAGGCCTTCAAATATTCTATTTAAATTTGGAAATTACTATTAATTATTTTATAAAATAAAATATCCAAAATAAATTATTAACACTTCTAGGAATTATCACAGATATTAAAGGAAACAAAATTTTCACTTTATAAAACCAAAACACCATAGGAAATAAAGAACCCCTATGAATAAAAATCAGGGAACCCACTCTGACAACCATATTTGGCCTAAAGCCGAAAAATAATGTAAAGCCCATAGCCTAGTTACCTAGAATCGATGTATTATTAAATTACATTGGAATGATACAAGAAATATTTTCCCAAAATATATATTAGTTTATAAGCCTTGGAATTACAAGATACATTCCTAAGTTTCACTTTACATTATGGAATAAAAAACAACATTGGGTCCCCTTTGAACACTCTTATAATCATTATCTTATCCCTGAAAGGTTAATAATAATATAATTATTTTCATATAGGAAGAATAAAACATAATAATGGGGTGAGCTCAGATGCTCAGTAAGGATAACAATATAGCAGAAACTGCCATAAATAAGAATAAACAGTTTTGGCAATGTATAAGACTAGAACACAAGCCTTTTAAACACAATCTTCATCATAATATGGCCGAAATATAAAATATAATTCCATTTAATAATTCACATGGATATTATAAAAGTCGAATAATCCCATTTAATATCAATATCCAATTTCCTAATGATGCAATGCATAATTCCAGACATTATAACCACATAGTCAAGGCCTTGTGCCAAGACTACAAATATGATTTGATATAGGACTTGTGATAAGATAGTAGTTTTACTCATTACACCCACTGATGCATCGATGAGATATAGTAGGCTCTTTCATTCACTTACTATGTCCAATGAATTCCTCATATAAGAAGGTTGAAACATAATCTAAACATTCTTATTAATACAAGCATATGAAATTTAAATATTTGAACAAAAAACCATGAGTGGTATCAAAATAGCACATCCAAAGTCAAAAATAACTCATTTAATAAAATATGGAAGATTGTATTATAATAAATTAACCTCAATCATGAATAATGAAGGATATTTATATAGATAAATAAAAGCAATAAAACTATTTGAGAGAAATATCCACCTGTTTCTTGAAAACATTTAAATGTCTCACTATTTATCAAGAAGTTGTTTAAAATAGATTTATGAATCAAAGTGTCCCATACCACATTGATAAATTTAAACATAATTTCAATTTTCAAACATTAATTTCCATATAAATAAATCTTTAATACCATATTTAAAACATGGACATTAATGAGAAATATTTAGAAGAATAAATTTTTAAAACATTTAAAATCATATTTTTGATACAGTTCCTAACCAAATGAGAGATGCTTGAATAAATATAATTGATGTAATAAAAAATTTCTATAAGAATAAATGTATTCTTGATATACTATGTCAATGTACATTATATACATCAAATAAAAGTGAATTGGCACATAACAACAAAAATGTATAAATGGAATGTAAGTTGAGATGAATTCCTTTACAAAGACTGTATCCTTAGGTGAATGATAAATCAATGACATAATTATGTGTGACACATATAAATACACTCAATGTGATTGGATATTTATTTTAAATCAATCAGAGGACATTCACACATATTCTTGTAAAAACAACACTAATGACTTGGATGTTTAGCACAATGAATAGAAATTGAGAAAACTTTACTCTTATCAAGTTTATATCGATGACTTGAGAATTTATTAAGGGAGTAATTATGTGGATCAAAAGTATATACAAACTAAGGGGAGTGGAAATTACTATATACTTAAATAAATAATTATTTCTCATATAATCATGGAGTAATGTAATTAGTCATGTTTGCGTAAAACCGAATGAGTGGAATTTGAAATTTTAAATTTCCTTACCAATTAGGTAACATAAGAAACATACACCCCATGAAATAAATATCATTAAATGTTGATATAAATACCCATACATTAATTTATATTATTTAAACAATAAAATCATGGGTAGTACATACACCACACAAAAGGTAATAGTGGGAAATATAGCATAAATATCATGGGAATAAAAGTGAGATAAAAACCTCTTACCTTGTACTGTTCGTTATTATTGGGTAGATTAACCTCTAATATAATGGTGAAATAACTTTTATAAAGTTATAAAAGAACCAAATACATAAATATGATATCATATATGATCTTATAAAGTTTCTTTGGTAATGATATTTCAACTGTATCATTGTTTTGGTTATTAACTAATTCATTTTTCTTTATATGTTTTGTTACATAAGTCTGGTTTGTTTTGTATAGGATGTATTTTAATCATATAATGAATGATATTATGTTCTTAAAAATTATTTTTAATTGTAAAATGAAAATTATTCTTGAATAATAGTGATGGGTAATGAATCTCATCCCGTTCGGGGAGACGGTAAGTCGTACCTACTCACGAGCAAAAATATCATTATATTGATGGTGAAATATTATATAATTTAATGTTATATCATATATAAAAATTCATTAACATGATTTATTTTTTAATTACATAAGTTATACTCATTATTATACCCATTCAAATAATTAAGTGTTTGAATAACAAACTACACCACGATGTGGAGACGGTAAGCCGTACGTACGCATGTATGGTGACTTTTCCATTTATTGGATGTATAGAATAAATTATATGGTTCTACCATATTTTTAATAACATAAAAATATTTAGAAGGTATCGAATTTATAATTTTGGTATGGAAACAAAATAGAATGAGGAAATGGAAGAAGAAAAGAACTTGAAAGACTGTGTTGAAATTATTATCTCTTCTTTGGGTGTTTCCTTTTGAGATGATAAAAAGGGCTACATATAATGGATTTATGAACAATGTAAGGACTCTAGGTTTAATTGAGGGGTGTTAGGAAGATATTGGGGCTGAGTTTGGGGATGAAAAAGACATTTGGAGGTGTGAAATTAAGATAAGGGTAAGAACTATTTTATAAGAGAGGTAAGGGTCACTTTAGGAAAATCTTGAAATATTATTTTATAATAAAATCATTTTCGGTTTCTAATGGAACCAAAATTATTTATTTCGAAGATAATTTAAGGAGGGGTCTCAATCCTCTAAAAAAATTGGTTTTAGATCAGTTAGGTAACCATTTTAGCCTTATCATTTAGATTTATCTTTTAGTTAAATAGTTTAACTTTTACCGTGTCTTCTTGTATTCATACACTATATGGTAAATATTCTAACTCTTAATATACAAGATAACTTCAAGTGGAACATTAATGTCATATATAATATTATTTATGCCATTTTTCCCAGACTTATATTTTAAGAAATATTATATCAACCAATAATATAGTATTTGTTATAAAAACTAATTTTTGTCAATTTTAACACTATTTGTATTTTGTTTTTGTGAAAGTCATAACAACCTTATCACTTCAAAATAAATTTATCTAATGAAACCTAACTTGTCATTTTAACCTAGTAAATTCTTTGATGGCATGGAATCATTTAAATTCAATTTATTTTATTATTTATAATATAAACAATTTTAATATTTGATTTAGAAGGTAAATACTGTATCAGCATTGTGTCATAAATAAATTTAAGTATTTAATATCTAAAAATTATAAATAAAATACCATTATGTAAGAAATAGTTTTAAATTTATAATTAATATTTATATTTGAATTTATCTTATGTATAACACTATTTTAAAAAGGGTTTAGTTAATTAACTTGAATTTAACACTTTTAACTCTTCTGTAAATAAAATAATAATAAATTTCATAATCAAATAAAAGTGGACCTAAATTATCATATTTTATTCCTAAGGTTGTTTTTGGTCGAATTATAGATATCAAATAGAATTAGGATATGTTTTTGGGTAGTTATAATATCATATTTACCTATAATTACCCTATTAACTTTTAACCGAGGTAAATAAAAGTCAAAAGTTACTATTCTCGAAAATTATTTTCATCTTATTGAAACAAATTTTACTTACTGATACTAACCATGTTTGTCGAATTTTTGAAATTCAATTCACAGAAGTGGTAAAATTATGTTTTATGCAGATTTGCAAATAATCCTAGAAGGTTGGTAAAAGACGGTAAAACGTTCAATAAACTTTTATACATCAAATTTTATTATAAAATGACTCCAATGAATTAAATTGAGATTGCATAGGTATTATATATCTATTTTTACTTAAAATAAATGTAAATAATGTAAATAATTATTTAAATAAAATGTTGATTTTAAACTATAACGGAGTGTTTTTCACTATTTATAAAAAATTTAATGTTTTCAGAAAAATACCAAAATTTTACCTTAAAGTAATTATGATATTATGAAATCAAAAATGAATTCTAATTTACCAAATTAAAAACATAGAAGTTTAATTAATTAATTTAAAATTAATTCCCATTGTCAAAACCGAAAATTGAGTTTTTAAAAAGTAAAAACTATCAAAAGATTGACATGTTTTAATGTCAAATATAAATGATTAATTACTTATAATGACATTAATTGTATTAAAATATAAAAATATAATGTAATTATACTTCGAAACCATTCAAATTCATAATTTAACACTATAAATTATTCTAATTAAAATAGTAGTTTTCAATTAAAATTGAATAGCTTTCAGTATTCATCAAAATATGAACGTTATCAGAAAAGTATCAAAAATTTATCCAATAATTAGTTTATGTCCTGATTCTAAATAATAATTAAATTTCAATAAATGGAGTACATAAAAGATTCAAATATTGGTTTTAAAAATGTTTTCCCATTAAAATGTGGTAAAATTAAATTTTTTGAAAAATACTTCTTTTATCTAAAAAATTAATTTGTTCTTATATTATATCAGAGAAACACATAATTTGGATTTGAAAATTATATGGAGTATATAAAATTAAAAATTCAGTTAATACTATTCATAACTAATTTTTGTAACTTCTACATTGGTAATTCGTGGTGCGGTCAATCTCAGTGGTGCATATAACATAAACTATTGATTTACTTTAAAGAAAATAACTTACTATGAAATATTGGGGTGTTACATTCTCCGCTTTTTAGAAAATTGTATACTTTAAATTTTAAAATTGGGCTTGGGAACAACATTTAAAGTCCAAATTTAGAAAAATAGTCATTAAAACAATCACATTAAAAGAAATAAAGAGAAGTACAAAGGTTATTCGAGATAAACCATACTAGAATTCTTGGTAGGAAAACATGGATTCAGATGATAAGTGTCCTATTCTGATGGTGACTGATAGAAAACATGATCACGAGAATGTTAACAAGAAGAAATACACAAACATGTGATGTGATATATGTTCATTAATTTCCTAGTAGGAAAAGTAAATGAAGAACGTTTTTTTAGTTTCATTTCCTAATGTTGAGGAATTTATTTATGGGATTGACTATGAAATTAAAGAGATATACTTAATTTTTAAGTAGAGTTTCATCCTTTAATAAATTTATACCACTAACTCATCTTTTTTTTAATCGATGATTATTCAATATGACTTGGTCACACCTTAAGCACTAGAATCAGCTTATAGAGAATCACATGAACACATGATAAAATATATATTTACCTTGTCTTTATAGATTATCCAAAACCAAAATAGTTAGTACAAGATTAGATGATCCCCAAAAATGATAATTCTTTAGAGAAATAGATACTTATATTAATTTCTGAAATTAAACCAACAATACACAAAGTTCAGGAAATACTAATTAATAAAAAATTGTCCCTAAAATCCATCAATATAATCCAAACTAATAATGAAATCTAAAAATTAGAACAATTTGATTACGTAGTCTCCCATGATAAATTGTATCTCTAAATAACATCGATTACTCTTAAAGAATCATACATAACCGTAATTAACCTAATCAAATTTTCTCTATGATAGGATAATCATTTCCATAAATATCTAAAATCAGTATAAATCCACAATAAAAACATAGATAAAAATCTTCCATTACTCTTCAAATGAAAACCCATAGTATTATATTTTCCTTAGGCATATAGTGTTCCCTACAGAGCGAACATCTTCCAAAATAATAGTTATCAATTAATGAAAAAGTAATTTACCTATACAAAGGATATCGATTTGATAAGACATAAGATCCCAAATCAACTTATTATTGATTAATAAAATCATTTAACTAAAAATAATTAGTCACACTAACCAGGGACATAACATAGTCCAGTGGTAGGCGATACATCCAAATCGCACTCTAGTTATGGGTTCAATTCCCTCATCTTTGTCCAATGAGATGTGTTGTCACACGTTCGACATGTTGTACATTTTCATCGACTATATTTTATAACATTCCCAAAATGAGATAATTTCCTCAAAATAACTATAAAATTGTTTTATCACAATTGTTCTCTCATACCTCGCATTTTCATCCCAAAATTTAATAACTTGTAATTGCCTCAAATTCAAGTATAATATAAACCCAAATGGTTATTTATTACTATATAAACAATGGAAAAGATAATTCTTCCAAAAATTTCATTTTCACTTTACAAATAGGAGGGTTACACATAAATGAAAAAAACCTTCCAAAGTTATCCCATCTACAAAGAGAACTAATACTTTAAGACATTTATCCATCCATTTATTTCCACATAGGTTCTTCATTGACAGAGAGGTTATCCTATTGAATAAGGTATTCACTCGCGTAATGCCCCAGTCCCCTACATTAAAATCAAATGAATGTAAATTGATTCATAGGACTATTTTTATTTTCATCTGTAGTACACTTTATTATTCCTTGGAAATTCTTTACATTAAATCCTTATTTCCCACACATAATTTTTTTTCTTATATTGAGACACTTTCCAAGGTGCCTCCTTCCACATTTCCTGCATGATGGAAATTGATCTTTCTTTTCTCCACGGTCTCCACTGCTGGAGCTCTTACCATTCCCCACATTTCTCTTCTTTTTTTGAGTATGGGTGTTGGTTATTATATATGTTGTTGATCATATTTTGGGAAAACTGATTCGGCATGAAAACAATATCTTTTACACCTATCAAAATTCCATTTCATTTCTCATTTCCACCACTATTACCACCTTGTACATCATGTTCAATGTTACTATAACTTCCATGGAATCCAGCCATTGACTTATAAAGGAAAGCATAATGTGAGTCCTAAAATCATATATGGAGTATCATTACACCTTATTTTCAATCTAAAAAACCATATAATTTAAAATGGTTATTTATTCTCATCTTATATTTAAATCCATAAAAAATGTTTTTAATGAAAATGTGAATTATCTTAAGCATATACCCTGGGAGTGTCGTAACCAAGAGTGCATCAAGGACTGTTTTCAGGTACCCGGATACCCTGGGCCAATCTTGAAACTCCTTGTCAATGTTTTTATTCCTCTTTACATTTGTGCCAGAGCTGCCTCTAGTTTCTCTATTCTAGACATGGATGTGTTGCTGTGAAAACCCATAAAATATTTACATTACCAAAATTTTGGATGTTATTCTAAACTAATCCTCAATGTCTATTTTAGTGTAGTCTTTTCTAATCAGATTTTTTTTTCTAAATCTCATTTCACGGATTGTACTAAACTTCCTTTAATAACTACTATAATGCCCGAACCCCAGTTACCGAGAATAAGCACATTATTACATAACATTGGCATGATACATGGAATCATGTCCTGAAAGACTGATCAGTTTAGTAGCCTTGGAAGTTCTAGATACATACATAATTATTACATTATATAATTAAATAATAAGACAACATCTTTTCCCATTTGAAAACTCTTATATCCCTTAGCCTATTCCTGAAGGTTAATCGTAATATACTTATTGGTGTCCTTGGGAAAATATAACATTATAAAGGGGTGATCTCAGATTCTTAGTATGGATAACAATATAGGGGATACTATCATAAATTAGAGTATACATTTAAGGAAATGTATAAGACTAGAAGATATTCCATTTAAACATAAACTTCTGCAGAATATAGAACAGATATATGAAATAATTCCATTTTTAATTATCACATGGATATTATACAAGTATAATAATCACATGTAATATCAATATCCAATTTTATAATGAAAGAATTCATAATTCCAGACTTCATAACCACATAGTCAAGGCCTCGTTCCAAGGCTACACATATGATTTTGTCAAGGCCCTATGGCAAGACTCTAGTCTATCTCATGAGTCCTACCCATGCATCGAGGAGCTATAGTGGGCTCTACCCTTCACTTACTATGTCCAATTCATTCCTCATATGAAAAGGTTGAAGCATAATCAAATCATTCCTATTAAAACTAGCATACGAAATGTAAATATTTTAACAAAAAACCATGAATGATATATATATAGAACATCCATAGTACAACATAACTCATTCAATGAAAAATGAAATATTGAATTATAAAAATTTAACCACAATCGATATTGATGAAGGATATTGAAATAGATGAAAATAATCATCAAAACTATTTGAGAGAAATATCCCCCTGTTTCTTGAAAACATTTTAAAGTATCACTATTTATCAAGAATATTTTTAAAATATATTTTGTAATCAATTTGTCCCATAACAAATTGAAACTATTAAAAGGAATTTCAATTTTAAAATTTTAATTTCAATATAAAGAAATCATTAAATCCATTTTTTGAACATGGAAATTTAAGAGAAATATTAAGAATAATAAAATTTTAAAACATTTAAAATTATATTTTAGTTAGAGTTCCTAACCAAATGAAATATGCTTGAATAAAAATAATTGAGGTAATCGAAAAAATTATTATAATAAATGGATTCATGATATACTATGTCAATGTACAATATATACAATAAATAAAAGTGAATTTGTGAAAAACAACAATGAAGTCTCAAAGGAATGTAAGTTGAGATGAATTCATTTATAAAGAGTGTATCTTTAAGTTAAGTATAAATAAATGGAATAATTATGTGTGAAAAATGTAAATACACTCAATATGATTTTATATTCAGTGTAAATCAATAAGAGGACATTCACACATATTCTGGTAAAAACAACACAAATGACATGGATGTTTAAGTCAATGAATAGAAATTGAGTATAAATTACTCTTATAAAGTATATAGTGATGACCTAAGAATTTAACAATGGAGTTATTATGTATATCAAAAGTATATAAACACTATGGGGGGTTGAAATTAACTCATAGATAAATAAATAGTGATTTTACACATAATCTTTAAGTAAAGAAATCAATGAAGTTTGAAAAAAACCAAAAGAGTGGAATTTGAAATTTGAAATTCCCCTATCGATTTGGTAACTTAAGAAACATACAACCCATGATAGAAGTATCGTCAAATGATTATGTAAGTACCCATAAATTAAATTATATTATGAGAAAAATACAATCATGGGCAGTACATAGACCACACAAAAGGAAATAGTGGAAAATATAGCATAAATCTCATGGAAAAAAAAGTGAGATGAAAACCCTTATCATGTTCTTTTCCTTAGTATTGGGTAAGATAAAATTCTGTATAATGGTGAAATAATTGTTATTAAATTATAAAATAACCAAATACATAAATATTATATCATATATGATCTTCTAATACTGCTTTGTTAATGATATTTCAGTTGTATCGTAGTTTTGGTTGTTAACTGATTCATTTTTATTTATATGTTTTGTTACGTGAGTCAGGTATGTTTTGTACATGATGTATTTGATTCAAATACAGAAAAATATTAATTTCTTAAACATTATTTTTAATTAAAAAATGAAAATTATTCTTGAATTATTACGATGGGGAATGAATCTCATTGCGTTCATGGAGACGGTAATCCGTACATACACACGAGCGACAATATCATTATATTGATGGTGAAATCCTATATAATTGGATGTTAAATCATCTATATGTAATAATTAACATTTTATATTTATTATTTACATCATTTATACTCATTTTTATACCCATAAAAAATTAAGTGTTTGAATAACAAACTACACTACGACGTGGAGACAATAAGCCGTATGTACGCTTGTTTGATGACTTTTTCATTTATAGGATGGATAGAATAATGAATATGGTTTTACCATATTTATAAGAACAACATAGTATGTAGTAGGTACTGGATTTGTTATTTTGGTACGGAAATAAAAAAGAAATAGGAAATGGAAGAAGCAAAAACATGAAAAAGGGTGGTGAAATTATAATATCTTCTTCTAGAGTGTCCATTTGAGTTGATTAAAAGGGCTCCATAGGTTAGCTTTATGATCAATCTCTGGATTCTAGGTTGAATTTATGGAAATAGAAAAGATATCTGGGTAGGGGTTGGACAATAAAATTTTTTTTGGAGTGGTGAAATTAAGATAAGGGAATGTACTCTTTTATAAGAGATGTGAGGGTCACATTAGGAGAATCATGAAATATTATGTAATAATAAAATCATTTTCAGTTTGTAATGGCTCCAAAATAATTTATTTAGATAATAAGGTGGTTATTGGTCAAACCCATATCAACCAATTAGTTTTATAAAATATTATATTACCATTTAAACATAATATTTTTTATTTAACTCTTAGTTAAATAGATTAACTTTTACCGTGTCTTCTTGTATTCTTACACTATATGGTAAATAAAAATACTCTAAACATCTAAAGGAAAAAAAGTGGTTAATTAATGACATATATAATATTATTTAATCTCTTTGGCCGATCCTTGATATTTCGGAATATTATATTAACCAATAACATCGTACTGATATTAACAACTAATTTATATCAATTTTGACACTATTTGGTATTTTGTTTTTGTTAAAGTAAAAACAACCTTATCACTTTGAAAAAATTTATCTAATCAACCCTAACATGTCATATTAACCTAGAAAATTCACTGATGTTATTAAAAAGATTAAATTTTATTTATGTTAATATTTATAATATAAAGTATGTTAATATTTCATTAAAAAAGAAATTACAACATAATCATTGTGTCATAGATAATTTTAATTATTTAATATCCAAAAATTATAAATAAAATACCATTATGTTTGAAATATTTTTATCTTTCTAATGAATATTTATAGGAAAATTTATATTATATAAAGATTAATATTAAAAATTGTGTAGTTAAACAACATTGAATTTGACACCTTTAACTATTCTTTAAATAAAATAATAATAAATGTCCTAATCTAATAAATGTGGACCTAAAAGATAATATTTAATTCCTAAGGTTGTTTTTGGTCAAATTATAGTCATCCAAAAGAATTATGATATGTTTTTGGGTAATTATAATATCAATTTTACCTTTAATTAGCCAAATTACTTTTAACCGTGGAAAATAAAAGTAAAAAGTCACTATTCACCAAAAATTATTTTCATCTTAATGAACCACATTTTTCTTAATGAAATTTACCATGGAACTCGGATTTTTTAATTTCAATTTATAGATACGGTAAAATTATGTTTTATACAAATTCCCAAATACACTTAGAAGGTGGGTAAAAGATAATAAAATGATCAATAAAAATTTATACATCTATTTTTATTATAAAATAACTCCAATGAATTATATTTAATTTATATAGGTATTATATATCTATTTGGACTTAAAATAAATTTCTATAAAATAAATAATTATTTAAATAAGAACTCGGTTTTAAACTATAACACAATGTTTTCACAATTCATCAAAAGTAGAATGTTTTCAGAAAAATACCAAAAATTTACCATAAGATAATTTTGATAATCTAAATTTAGAAATGAATTCTATTTTACCAAATTCAAAACATAGAAGGTGCATAAATTAATTTAAAATTAATTCCCACTATCAAAACCAAAAAGTGAGTTTTTAAAAAGAAAAAACATTCAAAATATTGTCATGTGTTTATGTCAAATGTAAATGTAAAATTACTTATAATGAAATACATAGTATTAAATGATATAAATATAATCTCATTATACTTCAAATCAATTAAAATAAATAATTTAACAATATAAATTATTTCTATTTAAAATGTTTTTTCTAATTAGAATTTATTATTTTTCATTATTCATAAAAATAAATTTTTATGTCCCGATTCAAAAAAAGATTTAAATTTCATTAAATTGAATACATAAAAGTGTCAAATATTGGTTTTAAAAAGGGTTTCCGATTAAAAGGTTGTAAATTATCATTTTTTGTAAAATACATCTCTTATCTAAAAAAAGAATTTGTTTATATATTATGTCAAAGAAACACATATTATGGATTCTAAAATTATATGGAGTATATAAAATTCAAAATTCAGTTAATAATATTCAAAACCGCTTTTTTGAACGGCTAGTTTGGTTAGTCATGGTGCGCTCAAACTTGATGTTGCTTATAACTCGAGCTATTGAATTACTTTAACGAAAATAACATAATTTGAAATCATGGGGTGTTACAGAAAATGTCTACTACTCTAAGAAAAACCACATTTGAATTGTACCAATCATGAAAATTGTATAAAACACCATTTTAAACCCATGTTTCATTACCCATAAAAAATCAGCCAATTTTCCAAAGGAAATCCTACACAAGCATTGATAACTATTGAAAATTTCCAATGTAGTTATCACAGACATAATTATATTAAATATAAAACGCTTTAAAATAATTATGCAATCATGAAACTCATAAATAATGGGAAATGAAATAGAAACACATACCTCAAGTGGTTGAATCATTTCACCTCTAATTAAATACTTAAGATTAGGACTCAAAGGTGGGATCAAAACTCATAGGAAGAGAAATCCCCAAATTTAACAAAACCCATGGAATGAAAATTAGATTAAGATGGCCATTGGGATATAAAGAGAAGGGGAAAAAGGAAAGAAACACATGAGAAATGTGAAAGAATCCAAAGAATGTAAAATTGGGTGAATAATCCACAAGAATCCCCTTTAAAATCTATTTATTATAGCTTTAGAGATGAAGAGAATCCCATGGGGGAATTTATGTTGGGGGAAATTGAGTGCGGAGGAAAAAGTAAGAAACAACACATAAATAGAACCCCAAAAGTCAAAAATACAACTATCTATGTGGGATTCAAAATTTTATTGGACTTTTATAAAAACAAAGTGGTAAATATTTAGATATCCATCATAAAAGGGTGTACGAGATGAATATATTGGATGGATGGCTAATCTAATCATGCTCTTTAACCTTGTGACCTGGAAAAAGTCCCAAAATTATTACCTTTTGGCACACAAAATCCTAATACTCGAGGGGATAAACCATATAATAAATAACATTACATAAAAGTTACATGAGGAGTGTCACAAAATCCCTAAAGTGAGACTTTATTCCCCCATAATGTCCCTTGTCATGAATGAAAAAATAACTATCCCCAACTCCCCATCAATGATGTTAGGTGAATTTGATAATGAATCACTATGTTGGTCTCTAGTATATCATTCTAGTTCCATGAAGATTCATCAAACTGAACAAGTAAATCCACAAGGCTATGAAATTAATCTATTAATAAAAATACCAATATAAATAACATAAAAAAGGAAATAGATACTGGGTTTGGGTCTTCATTGCATTAAGATATTTCCTAAACAGTTAAACAAAATATTACACCTAAAATGAATACCCCTACTATGGAGAATCATCTTTAAAAATAATTAAAAGAACTAATAGGAATAAATCCTTTCATCATCCGAGAAGAACCATTCACATTGAAATAAAATCCACATAGTAATGGAACCAACATGATTATCACTCACAATCATAAAGGAATACATCCTGACATTCCACAAATGCATACTACATGGGATCGTGACATGGGTAACCATACTATAGGGTTCAACCAGGACCAAAATATGGAACACCATCCACTGTATAACACCATAAAACTAGAACATTAATTTATCAAAGGCCCAAAAGATGTAATAATCTCAATTACTCATGCACCAACCCAAAGGTAGATTATTTAAACATCTATAAGTAGATGACCTTATATTAGGTCAAATCATAAGAAAACACTAGAAGAATCAAATTAAGTCAACTAAACCAATGCGTCAAACAACTATGGTTAAAACCCATGATGAAAGACATCATAGAATGGTTATAAGAAAACCCACAAAAATTAAAATGAAAAAAATGATTTCTAAAAAAATGTATATTTTATTTCAATAATCAACCACATAAAAATAAACATTATAGTCCTTAACCCCTTCTTAAAAACCCCAAATGAATCAATTTTACAAAAAAAAACCCAAAAAAAACGAAAAATTATATTTTTCTACTTCAAATAACGTCCAAATATCATTCATCGAACAACACTTTTTTTCCAAAACCACATTCCAAATAATTTTGAATGTCTCATTTGAAATTAAATTAGAACACCACTCAACAATTCCATTTATAAAAATAAATTCCAATTTCCATTGGTTTAATTCTCACTTCAATCCTTTCTTTCAAAACAATGTTCCCAAAATATTATTTCAAAATATATGACAAATGATTTTTCATAAACCGAAAGAATTAAAAGATCAAAAACATATAATTTTGACACAAAACCATAAATTGTATTTAAACAACCCTTTTAAAATTCAGAACATGACCCAATTTTGGTTAAAATATTTTAGAACACCGTATTTCATAAAAAAATTCCAAAAAAATTATAGAACACGTGACACTTTAAATCGTATCCTTAATCACCACATAAAACATTTGTATGTTGAAACCCACTCTTTCCATATAATTTCATGAACCAAATATTCTGAAAAAACCCATTAATATTACAATTATATAGTTTTAAATTCATCTTAATCATATTACACTACTTCTCATTTAATGTATCACATAATGTCTATGTGAAAACCATATTTCATGAAAACAAAATCACCTTGAACACATTAAAATCCGAAAATGATTATATTTAATTCTTGGTAATTTTAAAAATATTGAAATCTCAAGGAATTTCAACTTCATTAATGGAGATCTAAACTATATGAAAAGTCCAAAAATGATCCCTTACTGACAAAAATCTATATACCAATAAGAAGTTTCTATGAGACACTTTTAAAACAAAAAATAAAGGTTCTTAAATGAAAATAATATAAAAAAATATAATTAACCACATAACCAAGGGAATCAAACAATCAAATTCTGAAGAAATGATATTAAAAGAAATGACAACTGTTTTTCAAATATAATTTGAATGTTTAACCCCTCCCCACTGCTCTTTTTACAAGGGCTAAACCAATATTAAGGTACCACCTATCACATAATTTATTTAAACCAAGTATAAAACCCATTATCTGTACAAATAATAATATGACATATAATAAAAATGAAATCTCAAAATTCAATCAATTGATTATCAAAATGCAGAATTGAAATAAACTATCTAAAGGGGGACACATCCATAAAAATAATATAAACACATAGTTTAATAATTAATTTTGTAAAAAAAATTCATATTTTGAACCAAAATTGTTTTAAAATAAAAATGTGTTCCATATATTTATTTTAAAATGCAAAATGGTTTTCAAATTACAATAAAAATAGTTTAAAAATATGGACATCATTTACAATTAAAAATTAAAAATTCACCATTAAGTATAATTAACATAAGGGAAACAAACTAGTACACCAACATAGATCTCATATCAAAGAATATCGAACCACTTGAAAATCCATAAAATTCATAGTATTCTATCAGAACCTAGGAGTATGAAGCACATGTATTAATTTATGGCATTTTCATAAAACATGATTCAAATCCCAAAGGAACAGTCAGTTTAGTAGTTTTTGAATCATGAATACATTCTTTAATCATACATTACAATTTCAAATATAAAATATAACATAGATAATCCATTGACAACACCATTATTATCCATGGTAATCCCATGCTTATTTTTTAAAACATACTTCTCATAATACTAGGGAATAAGAAACCCATGAAAAGGGTGATCTCGAATGCTATGTAAGGGTTATAATACAATCGAAGTTATGAGAAAAAATGGCATAGACAACATGGAAATGTAAATAACTAAAACATAAGAAATATAAAAAATCACATGAGCTAGGAAAACCCACAATGGTTATTATACATTTTGAATAATTAGATGGAATATCAATTACTAACCTCCTAATCATTGATTGAATATTATCAAACATCATAAACAATTTTTCAAGAAATTATAAAAAAAATATTTTAATGTGTAGTGCCATAGCCAATACCAAATCTAGTTTGTGTCATTAGACATACCAATTTATATAGGGGCTATATAGGTCCCTTCAAATCACTTAATATGTATAATATATTCATAAAATGAAACTGGTGAAACATAAACATTATAAACAATCATATTAAAAACTCATATATAATATTTTAATACTTTAATAATAAACCATTAATGTTATCAAAATAGCACAACTATAGACAAAATAATCATAAAAACATCAATAAAATATGAAATATTTTATCATAAGAGAAAAAACACAAGAGAAATAAGAAAAAAATACGTATGTTGACATAGATTAAATAATTATTATAAAATCATTGATAACTATAAATGATAAAACATTATTAAAACCATATGAAAAATAGTATTGTACAAAAATAATCTTATTTATTATAAATCAAAATTTTCAATACCAACTGTTCAAAAATAAGAAAAAACGGTTTTCATTTAATAAAATATTTGTGATTTATTGGGAAGTTAGAAATTAAATATTTGTCATGACGGAAGGAAAGTCATTGTCAATGTTTTCATTAAAAAAAAAGAATATTCCTTTTTTCATTTTTAAAAATTATCTATATAAAACATGTAAAGGGATCCATTTTAAAAACCATTGGATTAAAATAATAATTAAAATAAAATTTAACTTATTATATATATATATATATATATATATGAAAAATAACATATTGAATACGGACATTGAGAAAATATTTGATAATTAAATATTTACACATTTTAGGGGTCCCATACCACATTGAAAATTAATATAGAAATCCCCAAAAAACAATAAGTGTTTAAAAACATTAAATAACATGATATCAAATTAATTACATGATATGTGAAAGGGGAAATCTATAACCCGTATAATTGAATTTGGGTGTATAACATCACACTTTTTGTAACATCCCATGTAAATGAAGAATAAGAAATATTTTATATTTATTAATATTTGTCAATTAAATATTAATTTTACTTTAAGGGGGTTGCTATGTTTGATAGCGTACCCGAAACGCCACAACGAGTTTCTTTGGAATCTTACGTTGCACACTAATAATATAATATTATTATTTTAAATGGTAGATAACTCCTAATTGTTTTATTGGGTGGAATGAACAAAACTAAATACAATATTATTATTCATGTTTGTTAATTGTATTTACATTTATCCAATAAAAGTTAGAGGCTTTAAAAGTGAATGAATCTAATTTGAAGCATAATTTTCATTAGAAGGCCGATTTATCACTTTTTAAAGGGAAAACCCTTTTTAAATCTAGTTTTGGTCACTTTAAAAAATTATATATTACCAAATATAATCCTTTATTATAATGGGGACATCAAAAATTACTTAGTGCAATTTTTTGGAATTTTTCCGATAAAGTTCATTTTTTAATGAATATCAAAAAATATTGTATTTTAATTCAAAAGTTCCTTTTAATCTAATTTATTCATATATTTAGATTATATTTTTAATTGGTTTTAAAGTGTAATTAGAATATATTTTTACCATTTAATTCAATTTTGGTCATTGGAAGTAATTTCACTTTGAAATTGACATAAACAAGTCTCAATCTTTTGATAGTTATTATTTCTTAAAAACACGCTATTTGTTTTAACACAGGGAATTAATTGTTAAATTAATTAATTCCACTTCTATTTTTTGAATTTGGAAAAATAGACATCAATTTTTAATTCAGAATATCAAATAATGCTTAGGCTGAATTTTTGGTATTTTTCTAAAAAACATCAATTTTGATGAATAGTGAAACCACTTTGTTGTAGTTAAAAAACTGAACATTTTTATTTAAATGAAATTTTACCACTTCTTTGAATTTAATTTAAAAGTTCCGACATACATGGTTATTATCAAGAAGTAAAATTTGGTTCATTAAGATGAAAATAATTTTAGGTGAATAGTAACTTTTGACTTTTATTTACCGCGGTTAAAGATAAATTGGGTAATTCAAGGTTAACAGAATATTATAATAATTAAAAATTACCTTAATACTTGTCAAAAAATTATTTGTTGAGTCATTTACGACCATTAGCATCTTTGGGTCGATTTTGGGACCCCTTTAAGCCACTAGAGTGTGATAATGACAATTTAGAATAATTAACTTAAAGAAAAGACAAAAATGACAAAAGCAAATATCTTTTAGTAAATTAATTTTAAAAAGGGGTTATATAAATTATCTGTCCAACAATAAATATTAATTGGAAATATAAACTATTTCCTACATCATGGTATTTTTTTATAATTTTTAGACAAAAAATAAATTAAATTATTTATGACACAATAATAACGCAGTATTTACGTCAATAATAAAATGATTAAAATAAATAAGATTATAATGATTAAAATATTATCCAAAACATGTCCAATTCAGATTGGATGATTTTATTTAGACCATGAATCATATTATCTTCGAATATAATTATTTTTGGAACATTAGAAACCGAATATCATTATATTATAAAATAATACTTTCACACTTCCCTAAAGAGCCCCTCCACTCCCTTATAAAAGGAGACCATTTCTATCCAACTCCTCACACCTCTCAAGCCATTTGACTCGTCCAAACTCTGCCCAAATAAGCTCCCAACATCCCTCTAATCCCCCTAGAATCCTTACATTAGGCAGAAGGCACTTCAAGAAGTCCTTTTGGTTTAAACCAATGGAAGTTACCCAAATTAAAGGAAGTGGTTTCTCTTAAATTGTTTTCTTTTATTTTTCTTCTAAAACCCCTATAATATTTTTATTTCCTTTATTTTGTAACAATACCAGTGTCCTAACTATAATAGGATGCTGTTATGATAAGGATTCTAACTACACTTACACACACCTCCATCTAATAGATGAAAAGAATAATGTTTCTATGGATGGAAAACTAAGGCCTCCCAAAACGATGAGTGTTCAATTACATATTACCGCCTCTTATGGTAGAAATTATGATGAAACTATATTTATATATGATATATATTATGATTATGATTTTTTTATTCTTCATTACTCCCCAATTATATCCAACCTTTATGGTTTCCATAGTGGGTAAATATGATAATCTCATTTGGGGAAGTGCGGACTAACTCCCCCTTAAAGTGACGTGACTTGTTAATGCCTTATGTGGGATGTATAAAGGATGAATTTAATGACATGATATATGATATTATACTGGAATTATAAAATACCTAGGTGTCATTATGTTTTATTTTCATTAAAATAAGAAATAGAAATTAATGTAGCGTTCATGCGTACGTTCGGCTTACCGTCTCCATAAACGGTGCATTTCATTTCTTACCTCAAAATGTTATGTACTATTAGAAAACATGTATATAGTAGATATATATTATATATATGATAACAAAATCATGAATATCATTCTGGATATAATGAAATATTGACCACATGGACAACTTGTAAATATAATGATTCCATTTTGACTCAAGTACCAAATATCGACAAAATGAACGTTATTAACTTAAATGAGTACATAATGTTATAACATGGAAATAATTTATATAAAATGAATAATAAACTTGAAAAAGTTTCATAATAAAGTAGAAATTAACTTTAGTTTATTATTCAGGAGATTAAAGAATGATTGAGTCAACTCGGACGTGAGGTAAGGGACTTCATCTCAATATCCTTTCATTAAGGTATTTTTAGTTTTATAGATGAATTTTTTTTATACGATGTATAAAACCTTTGATTTTCTTTTATACAAAATGAATTCTTTCTCTACAAATCATTTTACTAAATGACAAAAAGGAATGTTTCTTTAACATAAGTGGTGACAACGTCCTTTCCGCCACCCCCAGTATTATTTGATCTTTGGCTTCCTTAACAAGCCTAAATGTTTTTAAAAGGAAAAACAAATACCATATACTCTTTTTACGTATTTGGTATTGAAAATGATTTTTAGAATGGATTTATTATTTCAATATCTTGAAATGATATTTTATTATTGCAATGTGGAAATGTTATCTTTCCTTTATGCTTATGTTATCTGTTATGATCATGTTATGTTTCATGGGCATTATTTATGAATACGGGTGGTTCCATGAAAACCTAGGGCGGGTGAGCCCGAGATAGGTCTTCAATGCATTGGGTAACGTGACAGAGGTAAACATGAATGTATATCCTAATAGATTTAGGGAATATACTATGATGGGTATTCTAATGTAACTCCATATGTAGCTGTGATAGCTACAATGTATGTATGGTATAGATGCCACAAGTTACCTTTATGATTTATAATTTCTATGTGTCTTTCATAAATCTTATGATTTCATGAGGTAAGTAAAAGAGTTCCTGTTTTGTATATATTTATGAACAAATGTTTTCATTCACGGTTTTATAACCCTTACTGAGCCTTTTATTCACATGTCAAGTTTTCAAATGTTTTTCACAGGACTTAAAGATGAATAGGATCAAGGATGGGATCAAGGAAAAGGCATACTCTCTTTAATATGGAATTAGACATGAATTTTTTTTCAATAGTTCTTATTTTATGAAAAAAAGTTGATTCTGGGTAGAAGTGCCTACTTTGTAATATTTTGAGATTTAATAGTTATGTCCGAATTCCCTAAAACACTAAAACTGAAAAGATCTTCAACGTGAATTATTCATTTAATTCAATATTATGTAATGTTTAAGTCTGGGTCCTTATAGTTGGTATTAGTGGTCATTTTAGATAACTTTAGGAGTTAGGGTGTTGTTAAATAAATGTCGATAAAGTAATTTTTGTTAATATTGAAATCATATAGCATTTCCAGATTACTATGTTGCCTTTCCTAAGATATTTTTGTGTTCAGAATGGTTTTCCGCAGAGGAAACAGAGCAGCTATGTTGGGACAACATCAGGAGGAAGACAACCTCCCAAATCAGCAACCTGAGATGGTCAGAATCGGAACTGAACAGTTTGTTGTAGTGATGGAACAGTTGAATCAGGCAATAAACGGTGGTGGTATCCATGTACGAGATCAGCTAGATCAACCACAGAGGAACATGTCAGTAGTGGAGCATTTCATGAGGCAACATCCATCATCATTCAGAGGATCATCTGACCCAATGCTAGAATAAGGTTGGATTAAAGCACTGGAAAAGATTTTTGATGTCATGGGTTGTTCAGAACATCAAAAGGATAGTCATGCAATTTACCATTTTGAAGGTGAAGCTGTTCAGTGGAGGTCGATGGTGAAAAATATCAGGGATAGTGAGGATATTGATACTCTCGATTGGGATGAATTCAAAGGTATGTTTCTTGAGAAATATTTTCATAATGTGGTTCATCATAGAATGGAAAACTATACTTTGAATTGAGGCAGGAGGATGACTCAGTGGCTACTTAAGAAGAAAAATTCACTCGACTGGAAAGGTATGCTCCAAATTTCATACGAGATCTTAATAGTAAAATCAACCATTTTTACTCAGGATTAATGCCAAAGTATCGAAGGGATTTAGCTTATCGTGATTTCAAAAGTTATGGAAAATTTGTTCGTTGTGCAGAGAAGGTGGAAATGGAGTTTTCCGATGATCAGGTATTCTTTGACAAACAACAAAATAAGAGGTCAAGGTGGCAGGCGAAAGGGAAGAACTCTTAAAAAAAGTATGATGGTAAGAAACATAATTTTAAATTTCATGAAAATTGTGGTAAAAAGCGTGCTGGGGAATGTCTTTTGAATTTGGGTAAATTCTATCGATGTGGTAAAATGGGATATAAGGCTCGTAATTGCACTGAAAAAGATCAGGGTAATGGTAAGACAAAATCTGATTTACAGTCAGTAAAATATTTTAAGTGCAATGAAGTGGGTCATTATGAAAATGACTGTCCGACAAAGAACTCAGCTGAAGGAAGGAACCCAGACTACAAGCATAAAGGGGAGGCTAAATCCTTTGAATCTACTTCATCATATGTTGGGCCATCAAATGAAATTGTATCAGGTACACTGTTTGTTTTTTCAGATTATGGAAATGTGTTATTTGATTCAGGGTCTACACACTCTTTCATTGCTGAGATGTTTTCTAGTAAATTGGAAATTCCATCACATTATATGATCACTGAACTTATGGTAAAAACTCCTGGAGGAAATGTTGATACCAAAAGAAACAATAAGAACATTCCTTTCCTTGTGTGTGGAAAGAATCTACCTACAAACCTTATTGTTTTGCATCTAGTAGAGTTTGATGTTATATTGGGTATGGATTTGCTTTCTATTTATCATGATAATATTGACTGTAGATCTAAATAGGTTTCTTTTCAGAATTATTTTCAATTTGTATACAAAAATGAACCTTTGCGGTTGATAACATATCAAGAATCTGAGAAACTAGTAAAACATGGAAATGAATGTTACCTTGCACATATTGTTGAAAACAAAGGAACTGTTCAGATTAATGATGTTCCAATGTCAAATGAGTACCTTGATGTTTTCCTGATGAGTTTCCTGATATTATATCTGATTGGGAAGTTGAATTTATTGTTGACTTAGTTCCTAATGCTAAGCCAATTTCAAAACCCCCTTATCGAATGGATCAAATTGAACTTTTAGAGTTAAAGAAGCAATTGTAGGAGTTATTAGATAAAGGTTTCATTCGACCTAGCACATCACCCAGGGGTGCTCCTGTCTTATTTGTTAAAAAGAAAGATGGTTCAATGAGACATTTCATTGATTATAGAGCATTGAATATCATCACTATTAAGAATATGTATCCTTTGGCTCATATTGATGATTTGTTTGATCAGCTCTAGGGAGCTCAGTATTTTTCAAAGATTGACTTGAGGTTGGGGTACCATCAGTTGAAAGTAAAATAAGCCGACATTCCAAAGACCTTATTTCATACTAGATATGGCCATTATGAATTTGTAGTTGTGCTTTTCAGTTTAACCAATACACCTGTTGTATTGATGGATCTTATGAATAGTATTTTCCATGAGATCTGGGATAAGTTTGTGGTTGTTTTCATTGATAATATTTTGGTTTATTCAAAATGTAAATAAAAACATGAAAGTCATTTAGGGGCTGTCCTAAAAACCGTAAAATAATAGAAACCTTATGGAAAATTCAGCAAGTGTGAGTTTTGGTTACAACAAATTTCTTTCCTTGGTCACATTGTTTTAAAAAATGGCATAACTGTTGATCCTGCTAAGACAGAAGTTGTTGAACAATGGCCAAGACCCACAAATATAACTGAGATCTGTAGTTTTCTTGGTTTGGATGGTTATTACCGAAGGTTTGTTGAAACTTTTTCAAGTTATATAGTCCAATTACTATGTTAACTCGAAAATCTATTAAGTTCATCTAGAAAAAAGAATGTGACAATTGTTTTCAGTAATTGAAAAAAAGATCGGTGAATGCTCCAGTTTTGGCACTGCCTTCTAGAGATGGTGAGTTTGTTATCTAAAGTGATGCTTCTTTGAAAGGACTGGGTTGTGTCCTAATGCAGAATGATCTGGTAGTTGCTTATGCTTCACGTAAGTTGAAACCTCCTGAGTTAAATTACCCTACAAATGATTTGGAATTAGTAGTTTTCGTGTTTCCTCTAAAAATTTGGAGGCATCATTTTTATGGAGTGAAGTGTGAAATATATACAGATCACAAAAGTTTGAAGTATATATTCAATTAGAAAGAATTGAACATGAGACGAAGGAGATGGTTGTAATTAATCAAGTATTATGATTTCCCAATCCATTACCATTCGGGAAAATCAAATAAAGTGGCTGATGCTTTGAGTCAGAAAAGTATTGCTTCATTAACTATGATACGTTTGGAATAAGATCCTTTGGAATTTGATTTGATGAATTATGGCATAGAATTTGTTGGTGCAGGAAATTCTTCTGTTTTGTTTCAGGTGTCAGGGAGATCATCTCTATCAGACAGAATAAAGCAAGCGCAGAAGGAAGACAATGAGTTGCATAAAAAGGTAGAGCTGGTTCAGAAGGGTAAGTTTCCTGAATTTAACATTGATAATGATTGTGTTTTGAGATTTGGAAAGAGATTATGTGTGTCTTGTAATTCCCAGTTGAAGAATGATTTGTTATGTAAAGCTCATAGTTCCCCATTACCAGTTCATCCTGGCATTACTAAGATGTACATAGATCTTCGGGAGTATTTCTAGTGGGTTGGAATGAAAAGCGATATTACTGATTTTTCTGTGAAGTGTTTGACTTGTTAGCAAGTTAAAGCAGAGCATAAGTTACAGAAAGGGTTGCTTCAGTCTTTACCAGTGCCAGAGTGGAGATGGGAAAATATATCCATGGACTTAATTGTGGGATTACTAAAGACATCTCTAGGTAATAATGCAATCTTTGTTATAGTTGATCGATTGACTAAATCTTCTCATTTCCTTCCTATTAGAGATACTTTGTCTCTAGATCAACTTTCTCGATTGTATGTTAAAGAGATTGTCAAGTTGCATTGAGTTCCCCTCTCCATTGTATTTGATCATGATCCCAGGTTCACTTCTATCTTTTGGAAAGGCCTTCAGAAGTCATTGGGTACTGAATTAAATTTTAGTATAGCTTTTCATCCTCAATCAGATGGGAAGTTAGAACAAACAATTCAGAAATTGGAGGATATGTTACGTTCTTGGTCAATGGATTATCAGGGAAGTTGGTCCAACATCTTTCTTTGGTTTAATTTTCTTATAATAACAGTTTTCATTCCAGTATACAGATGGCTCCATTTGATGCATTATATGGAAAGCGTTGTCGAACTTCATCTTTTTGGGATGAAGTAGTTGAAAGGAAGCTGATGGGACCAGAATTGGTAGAAGAGATGGCAGAGAAAGATCATTTTATTCAGAAGCACATGAGAACAGCTCAGAGTAGACATAAAAGTTATGCAGATAACCGAAGGAAGGATCTTTCCATTGAGTTAGGTGATCATGTCTTTCTCAAATTTTTTCCATGGAAAAGTGTGATGCATTTTGATAAGAAGGGAATGTTGAGTCTGAGGTTCATTGGAACTTATGAAATTCTGGAGAAAGTTGGATCATTTCATATAGTGTGGCTTTACCTCCATGTTTATCCTAGGTACTCAATGTTTTTCATGTGTCGATGTTGAGAAAGTATATGCCAGATCAATCTCATTTTTCTAGCCTAGAGGTAGTTCAGTTGGAAGAGAACCTATCTTATGAAGAACAACATGTCCATATTCTTGAATGTAGAGAGAAAGTGTTTCAGAATAAGGTAATTCATCAGGTAAAGGTTTTGTGGAAACCCCATATGGCTGAAGAGGCAATGTGGGAATCTGAAAATTCTATGAGGGATAAATACCCCCAATTATTTTGATAATTAAATAAAAATTGCGAGGACACAATTCCCAAAAGGGGGAAGTATGTAACATCCCAAATAAATGAAGAATAAGACATATTTTATATTTATTAATATTTTTGAATTAAATATTAATTTTACTTTAAAGGTGTTGCTATGTTCGATAGCGTACCCGATACGCCACAATGAGTTTCTTTGGAATCTTACGTTGCACACTAATAATATAATATTATTATTTTAAACGGTAGTTAACTCCAAGCTGTCGTATTGGAGGGAATGAAAAAAACTAATCACAATATGATTATACATGTTTGTTAAATTTATTTACATTTATCAAATAAAAGTTAGAGGCTTAAAAATTGAATGAATCTAATTTTAACCATAATTTTCATTAAAAGGCCGATTTATTGCCTTTTAAGGGTGAACCCTTTTTAAATATAGTTTTGGTCACTTTAATAAATTCTATATGAACAAATAAAATCCTTCATTGTAATTGGGATATCAATATTTACATAGTGTAATTTTTTGGAATTTTTCCAATAAAGTTCATTTTTAATGTATAGTGAAAAATATTGTATTTTAATTCAAAAGTGCCTTTTAATCTAATTTACTCACATATTTAGATTATATTATTAATTGGTTTTAAAGTTTAATTTGAATAAATGTTTAGCATTTAATCTAATTTTGGTCATTGTAAGTAATTTCACATTGAAATTG
Organism: Viscum album; assembly: GCA_963277665.1. Lineage (NCBI taxonomy): Eukaryota > Viridiplantae > Streptophyta > Magnoliopsida > Santalales > Viscaceae > Viscum > Viscum album. Next base: position 168,868,090 of record OY728150.1, on the reverse strand, counting down.
GACATAAACAAGTATTAAACTTTTGATAGTTATTGTTTTTTTAAAAGCACGCTATTTGTTTTAACGTCGGGAATGAATTTTTAAATTAATTAGTTCCACTTCTATGTTTTTAATTTGAAAAAACAGACATCAATTTTGAATTCAGAATATCAAATAATTCTTAGGCTGAATTTTTAGTATTTTTCTGAAAAACATCAATTTTTGATAAATAGTGAAACCACTTTGTGGGAGTTAAAAAACTGACTTTTTTATTTAAATGAAATCATACCACTTCTGTGAATTGAATTTCAAAAATAATACATACACGGTTTTTATCAATAAGTATAATTTGGTTCATTAATATAAAAATAATTTTTGGTGAATAGTAACTTTTGACTTTAATTACCGCGGTTAAAGGTAAATAGGGTGATTCAAGGTTAAAAGAATATTATAATAATTCAAAATTACCTTAATACTTGTCCAAAACTTAATGGTTGAGTCACTTACGACCATTATCATCTTTGGGCCGATTTTGGGACCCCTTTAAGCCACTTGGGTGTGACAATGACAATTTAGAATAATTAACTTAAAGAAAAGAAAAAAAATGACAAAAGCAAATATATTTTAGTAAATTAATTATAAAAGGGGTTATATAAATTATCTATTATACTATAAATATTTATTAGAATGCTAAAACTATTTCCTAAATCATGGTATTTTTTTATAATTTTTAGACAAAAAATAAATTAAATTATTTATGACAAAATAATGATGCAGTATTTACCTCTATAATAAATGATTAAAATAAATAAGATTATAATGATTAAAATATTATCCAAAACATGTCCAATTATGATTGGATGATTTTATTTCGACCATGAATCATCAAATCGTTGACTATAATGATTTTTGGACCATTAGAACCCAAATATCAATATATAATAAAATAATACAGTCAGACTTCCCTAAAGAGCCCCTCCTCTCCCTTATAAAAGGAGACCATTTCTATTCATCTCCTCACACCACTCAAGCCATTTGGCTTGTCCAAAATCTGCCCAATTAAGCTCCCAACATCCATCTAATCCCTCTAGATGCCTTACTTTAGGGAGAAGTCACATCAAGAAGTACTTTTTGTTTAAACCAAAGGAAGTTATCCAAATTAAAGGTAATGGTTTCTATTAAATTGTTTTCTTTTATTTAACTTATTTACCCCCTAAAATATTTTTATTTCCTTTCTTTTGTAACAACACCAGTATCCTCAATATACTAGGATACTGTTATGAGAAAGATTCTAAATACACTTACACACACCTCCATCTAATGGATGAATAACATAATGTTTCTGTGGATTGCAAACTAAGGGATCACGAAACGATGAGTGTTCAATTACATCTTACTTCCTCTTATGGTGGACATTATGATGGAACTATATTTATATATGATATATATTATTTTTATGATTTATTTATTCTTCTGAACTTCCCAATTATATCAACCTTTATGGCTTCCATAGTGGGTAAATATGATAATCTCATTTGAGGAAGTGAGGACTACCGCCCCTTAAAGTGATGTGACTCGTTAATGCCTTATGTGGGATTTATAAAGGATGAAGTTAACGATATGATATATGATATTATAATGGAATTATAATATAAATATGTCTCATTATGTTTTATTTTTATTAAAATAAGTAATATAAATGAAAGTAGCGTTCATGCGTACGTACGGCTTACCGTCTCCATGAACGGTGAATTTCATTTCTTACCTCTTAACGTTATGTACTATTAAAAAACATGTTTATACTAGATATATATGATATATATGATAAAAAAATCATGAATATAATTCTGGATATAATAAACTATTGACCACATGGAAAACATGTAAATATAAGGTGTCCATTTTGGCTCAGGTACCAAATATTGACAAAATGAACGTTATTAACTTAAATGATTACATAATGTTATAACATGGTAATAAGTTATATAAAACGAATAATAAACTGGAAAAAGGTTCTTAAGAATGTATAAATTAAATTTAGTTTATTATTCAGGAGATTAAAGAATGATCGAGTCAAGTCGGATGTGAGGTAAGGGACTTCGTCTCAATCTCCTTTCATTGCGGCATTTTTAGTTTTATACATGACATTCTTTTATACGATGTATAACACCCTTTCACCATTACTTCTATATAAAAGGAATATTTTATCTACAAATTGTTTTAAAAAATGAAAAAAAGAATGTTTCTTTAACGTAAGCGGTGACAACGACCTTTCCACCGCCGCGAGTATTATTTGATCTTTGACTTCCTTAACAAGACTGAATGTTTTTAAAAGGAAAAACAAATACCATATACTCTTTTTTTGTATTTGGTATTGAAAATGATTTTTTAGAATGGATTTATTATTTCAATATCTTGAAATTATATTTTATTATTACAATGTGGAATTGTTATCTTTCCTTTATGCTTTTGTTACGTGTTATGATCATGTTATGGTTCTTGGTCACTACATACGTATACGGGTGGTTCCATGATAAACCTTTGGTGGGTGAGCCCGAGATAGCTCTCCAATGCATTGGGTAACGTGATGGAGGTAAATGTGAATGTTTCTCCGAAGAGATTTAGGGAAAATACTGTGATGGGTATTCCAAAGTAACTCTCTATGTAGTTATGATAGCTACAAGGTATGTATGGTATAGATGCCACAAGTTACCTTATGATTTATTATTTCTATGTGTCTTTCGTAAATCTTATGATTTCATGAGGTAAGAAAAAGAGTTCATGTTTTGTATGTATTTATGAGAAGATGTTTTCATTCACTGTTTTATAACCCTTGTCGAATCTTTTAAGCTGATCCCATGTTTTGAAATGTTTTTCACATGACTTAAAGATGAATATGGTCAAGGATGGGATAAAAAAAAGCCATGCTCTCTTTAAAATGGAAGTAGACATGACTTTTTTTCAAGAGTTGTTATTTTATGAATAAAAGTAAATTCTGGGTAGAAGTGCCTACTTTGTAATATTTTGACATGTAATAGTTATGTCCTAATTGCCTAAAACTCTAAACCTGAAATGATCATCAATGTGAATTATTCATTTAATTCAATATTATGTAATGTTTAAGGCCGAGTCCTTATACATTTCCTCAATGAAAAGATATTGGGAAAATTTTCCTAACATTACGCTTCCTTTAGTTGAACATTCATTAACATAATTTTATTGGTTTTAAACATGTTATTAAATTATATAATTATAATATTCGTATTTATGATATCAGATATGATCTCATTGTATTATTTTAAAAACTGGTTGTTGAGAATATTTCGTTATTACCTGTGTTTTTGGTGTTAACTAATTCTTTTTCATATGCACATTTTTTCACAAATGCCATGCTTATTTTGAAAAAGATATTGATTAAACATCCACATATTCATATTAGTTTTATAATCATCACTATTAATCATTAAATAAATTTATATTATCATTCAATAATGTTTAATATAGAAAATTAATAACATCATGTCATGGAGATGGTAGGACATGTATTTGTATGAGTGAAAATGGAACTCCCTTAATGGTGAACGAATTGGGTATTGGATGGTATATTAATTTTTATAGAATTAATATCATGTCATAATTATCATATATATCTACTTTTTCCATCATTATACCCATCCAAATAAATTAGTGATAGAAAATATTACACCATGGCATGTAGATTGTAATCCATATGTACGCATGGATGGTGCAATAATTTTTCATAAAATGGAGAAATCAGGTAATATTATTGTAAAATATTCATAATAACATCTCATAACATAGATGACACTAGAGTTATTACTTTATATTGTAAAACACATATAATTAAGAAGTTAAAGAAGAAATTAACTTGGATGAGTTGGTATAAATGATTACGTCTTTTTCGATGGACTTTCTTTTGATCTATTCGTAATGGATCTAAAGTTGGTAATTTTGGCAGAGCATAACCTCTATAAAATTTATAAGGATATTGTGAAGATAAATTTTCAGGATTTTTATGATCTTGAAGGATCAATGTGGGGTGAGAATGTGAAGGAGGGGTGAATTTTTATATTTGTGGTGAGGGGCACTTTTGAGAAATCTCAAAATATTAAATTAAAATATTTTTTTTATTTTCAAATGGTTCCAAAAAGAGTTATATCGAATATAAGATGGTTACGTGTCTAAAACCACCCAATAAATAACTTTTGGACAAGTTTATTCAACATTATTACCATTATGCATTGTCTTCAACCCATAGTTAGACTCATTAACTCTTACTATGACAACAATATAGTTTACTCTTTATAGGTTAATATAGATACAATAAAATTTCAAAATTACCCTAAATGGATATATTATGACATATGTAACCTTATAAAAATAATATTTCAGAAATTTATATTTTTATTACATTTATACCATCAAATAAAATAGTATTTATTTAAAATATTCTTCAATATCAAATTTTTTACTATTCATTTACGAAATGTTTAAAAAATATCAATACTAAAGATAAATTTGAAAAAAAACAACTAATACATCCCTAATATGTCAAAATAATGTATAAAAATCATTTATGACATTAATTATATCAAAATAAATTTACTTTAATATTTATTATATCAGATATTTAATATTTATATTAATTAAACAATTACTACATCATCATTGTATAATCCTTTAAAGAAATTCTTTAATTCCTAAAAATTAATGATAAGTTACTATGATTTTGGGAAACATGTTTTTATTTAAAATTACTATTTATAGTCTAATTTAATTTCTGAAAACCCCTATTTTGGAAAATAGTATTGTTATTAAAATATTAGTGTGACACATGTAACTATTCTTTAAAATCAATATATAAATTGTCATACTATCACCCAAGTGGATTAATAAAAATTTATAGTTTTCTCCCAATTAGTATTTTGGTCGAAACTTGATCATGTAATGAAATTATGAAAACTATTAGGGTAACTATAAAATATTAAAAATATAATGTTTTCCCTCAATTACATAATTAACATTTTACTGTGTTAACAAAAAAATTACTAATGTTACTATTCATAATGCACAAAACATAAAGAACATATTCTCGTAATTTTTATGAAAATATTTAAACTGTGTAAATTATTTGTCAAAATTTACAACTCATAACATAGAGAAAATAATTATAATTAATACCATTGATGTGGTGAGAAATGGGTTATTAAAATATTAACATGAAAATGATTGATACATTATTATCTGTAAATTCAATGTAAAATAGATTTATATGACTTAAATTTGAAAAAATGAATAAAAATAATCTATTTATGCATTAAATATTTAAAATAATATATTTTTACACTATAAATTGTTTCCATGAAAAATTTTATATTTAAGCACAATTTATTATTATTTTACTATTCATCAATACATGATTTATTTTTGGAAAATATACAAAAGTAAATTGAATTAATTTTGAATATCCCACAATTAAATAATACGTTTTTCATTTTCAAATATAATATATAAATTTTTATGATATTGGATTTGAAATAGGTTATTTTTTAAATGCTGAAAAAACAATTTTTTAAAAAATATACGTTTTTTGAATAACATTTTGCGGGTTATATTATTATTCTTGAAAAATATTTTGGTTCAATAGAAAAAATATTTTATATAATATAGAACATATATATTTCTGTAATATAATTTTCTATTTTTAATTAATTTAATTTAAAAATACAAAACACCAATGGGAGAATAAATATAAAAGTATTTTCTTTATATTTAAATGGTTTATATTTTCATTTCTAATTAATTGGTAACCAATGAATTAGTATTATATATTTCTAAACCATATATTTTTATATGTTTTAATATTATTCATAACTATTAATTTAATTTCTAGGTTATAATGGCAACATTTAAATAATAATATTTGTTTGTTTGTTTAATCTTGATGATGAATGCAATAGATGTTATCAATGAAACTGAATTAAAAAAAGAGACACAACATAAAAATATTGGGGTGTTAGATTATCCTTAACATTAGTAAATTTCTTCCTCATAATTTTGAATTTGGGTTTTCTAACAAAGGTTTGGTTATTACATATAGTTTTATTGAATTCCCACATCAGAACAAGGGCCGAAAAAACTATCACAGTAAAATGAAGACTGAAAATTATGGAGTCTACCATAGATAACCCTTTATAAGTATTTGTGTAAAAAACATGGAAATGAATGAGAAATCTAACCATCATGTTCTGATGGATAGTGTTAGAGAACATTTATAGGAAAAGTATAAAAATAAAAAAAGTGTTAAATATGAAACGATATCAGGGACCATTTTATTCATAACAAAATAATGTTCTAGGAAATCATTTTTGGGAAAAACATCCATTCCTAATAGATGGAGAATTAATTTAATTCATATACTAATAGAATATGTAATAATATATACATGAAAAGTAGTTTTTCATCCTTTAGTCAATTTCTACCACAAACAGATCTTTCTTTTCAAAAGATAAAATAATTTGAAAATATACTATTTATCTTAAAATTATATGGATTCAAAAAATGTTCTTATACTTAAAAGGTCATAATGTTTAAATAAATAATAATTTTTCATACTAATAAGGACATCATGCAGGCCTGTCGTAGGTGATTCACCCTTGTCTCCATTCAGTTTTGTGTTCATGGCTAACTGTCGTTCTGGATGAAACATATTTTTGATCAACTTGTGGGTTATTTTATTTGTAAAAGATATATTTTAATAACATTATAGAAATTACATTAAACTATAAAAAAATAACAAACCATTTTAACCTAAATAAAATAATATCCAATTTTCATATTAATTCATTCCAATAATACAACACATAAAAATAAATCTCTCCAAATTAATATTCCAAAAAAGTCTAAATATTTCTAAAATAAATCTTCACATAAAATTCTCCAAAAAACGTAACTTATTTATCATTATAACCTACCAAACAGTTGAATACCTTCATCATCTATTCTCTTGAAAAATTGAAATATCATTAATTACAATAAAGTTTTATTTAGAACATACAATCTTCTTTATTTTTAATTGTAAATATAGATTATTGGATATACTTCTTATATCCAATAATTTTGTAAACTCCATCAATGACAGAATAAACTAATTTTTCAATAAACCATTAATCAATTCCAAGATATACAGTTTACAATATCCAAATCAATCATCTGTATATTATTACATCATTATCTCAGTATTAGGAATATATTAATGGTTATCTTTCCCAAAAAACTATGTTTTACAAAAATACTAAATTGATTCTAAGTAACTTTTCTTGTTCATTAGTACCATTCAATATAAAATATGAAATCCTTAATGAAATAGTACTTAATTACAATGGTTATATATTCCATAATTTTTATTAACATTTCATCATTGATAAAATACTGAAATGAAAAAATTATTCAATCCCAACATAAGTATATTAACCATTCCTCTTTTTCTAGGGTGTTAGAATAATCTTGACCATGATCCATTATCCTCGTCTGGGGTATTATTATTTGAAACATGATAAAATGATTTGTATAGTGTCAAATCTCTTTATATTTGAAACATTGTTCATTGGAAATATTTTTCTTATTCTTTTAATCCCAAGTATAGTGGCCTTTATCAATACACTTGTAAAAAATATCCATTCCATTTAATAATGTTATTGGGTGATTATTTACACATTTTTTACATGTGGGAAGATAATTTTTTCACTTATTCTATTTATCTATATTATTCTTAGTTTTACTTTTCTTCTTATACATCCCTATATAGCCATAAAAATTATATTACTATTTACAATTCCTTTTATCACATTATAATATACACTCTTTTGTTGAGAATTCATGGGATAGTATTTCACTTCGAAATATTTTTTGAAGTCCATAAAAAATGTGACCCTTATTACTTATGGGATCATGTGCATCAGTGAGAATCATATTCCTTCAAATAGGAACAAATTATAACTAAAAACATACACTATGTTATATTGTATCTTAATATATATTCCAAAAATTAGTAATTCACAATACATAAATTCAAAAAATTATGTGTATGAAGTCACATAATCAGAAACATGTTTTTTGGGGACATATTTACATTTAAATCTTTAATAATGGTTTGTAAATATAATTTGAATTATAATATGCATATCTAAGAGGAGTGACAAACCATGTGTGTAGTAAGGCCCATTTTTGTGTATTAGGTTACACCGAGTTTGACCGGACACACCTTTTTTATGTTGTTACCCCTAGGTAGATATGTTCCAAAACCTCATCCACTATTTGTATCCATAAATGTATGTATGTCTATGAATACCCATATAATCTATAAATTACCAAAATTATATGATGTTATCTTTTTAAAATCTGGATTCATTGTATCAAAGTGTTGTTTATGACCTCACCGCCACATCAACCTGAAACGAAACTAATATTTGTGTCCCTAGACTTCCAAGACACACCAAAATAAAAAAGAGGGTGTACCTATGATATAAATTTGAAATGAACAAACCTTGGAGATCCATCCATCAGATTCTCGAGCTAGCCTTCCACAAATATAAGGATCATACCTAGACCCCTATCCTGATAAAAACATTAAATGTATCATGCATAACCATTGGGGATGGTTTTCCTTTGATGAAACCATATATAAACATAAATACAATGTGTAATAATGAAATAAACTAGGATATATCCCAAATGAATTCTTATATAAAATGAATTTAACATAAGATTAAGAAATAAAAAATAATTTAAAAGAAATTAAAACTAATGTCCCAAGTGCCAAAAAACAAAATGTTATCAGACTAGGTCCATGAATGAAGCACTGATCACTATCTCCATGTGACTATGAATTCACCACCATGATCCCAATAACCATATTCTTTCAAATAAGGAAACATTAGAATCCAACCCTGAATCCTAACGCGATTAAACCATTCCAAGACATGAATACTACATACGAACCATTGTGGGTATTTATGGTTTGGGATGAAGCAATAACTATACCACCATGAGTCTAATTCATTACTTTATAATAGAAACATTTCACCCTAGTTTGGATATAATATAAAATAACTAGTTTATAATTTTTTTCATTGTGTAGGATTATACAAATCATTGAATACTCAATTTAAAAATGAATAATTTTCAAAAAATATTATATAGTGAGGTTTTTCCAAAATTAATCCATATTAAAAGTGCTAATTGTTTCTCCAAATAAATACCACACTTTTGAAAAAAATAAAATTGTGCATGGTTTAAAAAATTGCAAAAGCATGGAATCCAACAATACCAACCTAATATAATTTCTCTCTTCTCTCCCTGATAATTTTGTATATAACCAACATAATATAAATAATATATCTATGAAAACAATAAGGGAATAAAAAAATTATTGTTAATAACAAGGATAATAAATTGATGGAATAAAAAACCCGACTAAACAAGAAAAGGAACATCAACTCAAGAAAATACATCCAATAAATAAGAAGAAAGGGGATAAATATAAATGTAAAAGGGCATAAAGGAGTGAATGGAGAAGGATGATAATACACTAACCCATTAATTGCTGACATGACATCTATTTTATTAAGAGATAAATGTAACATTCCATCATTTAGTAATTTTTAATAATTCATTCTTATAATTCAAGGGAATTAGTGCTCAATTTTCTAAAAAAACTTAGCATCAGGGAACACTATAGGTGAAAACATTGATTTTCGAGTCACATAAATTTGGACCACATTTTGGAAGGTTAATGGTCACAGATTTATAAATTAAATCACCCATACACTAATCTAAATAGTGAAAAATCCAACATTCTCGGTGCTATGTACCATTTGGGGGACTAAAAATTTAAAAACTCAATTATATGACCACTATCACACTAATTTTCAATTTATAGCCATAGTGTCCCCATGAAATATTTACAAAGGTAGTCTATAATGAAATATTTTCACCACATGACAATAAAAATTCCCCTAGGGATAACAGCACAATCACATCCATATCACTTACCATACTACCCAATATAAGATCCTTAATCACTTGCACAACATATATTACATAACAAAAAATACATCACATGGATAAAACAACATGATCAATAAAACAAGGGGTTTCAATAAGGGTGCAATCAACATCACATCACAATTTTCCCCCATTCCTTCACTTATATCATATGTATTTGTAAATTCTATTTTAAATCATTTTTAAATTCACATAGAATTCTAAATGAAATTTTAAACACTAAAAATAACCACATATGTAAATGGAATATATAGTTTCACTATATAAAACCAAATAGACCTTTGAAAAAAGAAATAATTTAAATAAAAAATGACTCATATTTTGAAAATCCCATTTGGAATAAATCCCAAAGAACAAGTTTATGTTACATAAAACCACTTTCTCATTTTATCAAACATGAAAATTTTAAAATAAAAATTTCAAAACCATGTTCCATTTCCCTAAACAAATAACCCAATTTTTGCAAAAGAAAAATCAACCAATAATATAAAACCATTGAAAAATCCAAAAAAAGATATAATAAACATAACTAAACAAAATATAAAAAATCATAAAAAGATTCAAGAAATAATTAAACTCTTAAATTAATTTAATTTAATTATAAACACATACCTCAAGTGGTGGAATCATTTATCCTATGACAATATCCACCAGATAAGGTCTCAATGGAGAACTCAAAAGTACTAAAGAGTCCCTATCCAAATTAATGACAAGCCTAGAAATCAATAATCGTTCATACATAGTAACTAATTATATAGTAGATTGTGAAAAAGAATAAATACATATAAAAAATAGAAGGAAGCTCTGAACATTCTAGCAGGGTAAATAATTACTAAGAAACCAGTTCAAAAATCTACATAGATGAGCTTTGGCGATGAATTCAATCACATGTGAGGTTTCCATATCATGAGAAATCATGTGAGGAGTCCAAGATAAGAAACCCCAGCAAAAAACACAAATGATATAAAAGAACCCTCTTTAAGTTTGATGAATGGTTTAAGGACATGGTTAAACAAACCATGTGCTGACTTTCAAGATCCCCATAGTCAAAGAGTTCACATGATTCAATTTTAGATACATGGTTAATATAACAATGTACATTACCTGTGTATCTTGAAAAAAGACCCCAAAATCTACCCTTTATATCCTAAGACACATAAAAACCTAGGGGATAAACCATCCAAAAAATACCCTCAAATAAATGTGACAACAATGGTGTCATATATGAAATGTTTTCTATTTATTTTAATTCCCTCTCTCTTAGCTTAAACCTATATGTAAAAAAATTTATTATTATTTGGTAAAAATTATTACCATGGTTACTATTTATAATTTCACAAAATTAGGTTTACCTTATTACATTATATTAATTCGTAAGATTAATAATATGGAATACATCTAACAATATTTATCTTCTATAATTTTATTCATTTCATTTTCTGATATATGATCAAAACTAAATGAAAATCATTTTTATAAAAATGAATTTTTAGTCATAAAAATTGATTTACTCTCATGCCTTGTAATCCCCAAAAATTTAATATAAATGATTTTCATTGTGTAACATTTCATCTATTACCCATTTTATTGGGAAGGATAAGAGGGGTATTAATAGGTCTTTAGTGACATGCCCAATACATGAAAGGCTAAAAATAAATGTTAATGGCATCAAATCAATTATGGGATCATATTTAGTAGGAAAAATAAACCACAAATCCAATATTACCATAATTAGGAATTACTATATCATGCATGTTGAAAATATAATAGTACCAAAATTTAAACATCAAAAAAAATAAAAACTAATAAAAGAACAATGTAAGTGTATTAAGAGAATACCAAAACCAAATAAACTCAAACACTCTAAGACACAAACTCATTAACTCCAAATCAATCTCTGATATCGCACTCCACAATCCATACCCAAGATATCATGATGAATCTATAATGAAAAGGGATACCTTTCCTTTGAATTTGTGCTGATATGTCACATATAAAGACATACCAATGTACCCAAGTAGTGGGTTATTATAAAAATGTGTAGAATTTCCTTTAATGACTTTAATACTCACATCACCATGATAAAACCTGATGGAACATTTATTAATGGTTTACCATAATGCCCACACTACATCACTTTGATGGTCCTACATCCCAATCCTTATCCATCTCATTTAACACATGTCAAAATATTTATTCATAATAAAATTACAGAATAATTTTACCCAACAATTTCATTAAAAACCCTTTTATTAGAAATAAATTTACAATAAATTATCTATGAATCAAAACCAAACACCATTTTAAAATCATTTAACAATATCACATTCCAAATATAATTCCATTTCTATAATTCCACAAATCATCACTAAATAGGGGTTCAAAAAATCATTTCACATCAATTTAATAATTCAAAATATGAAAATAAATCAATTTGAAAGGAAGACTAATAGTTTTAATCAAGAGGAGTTAAGTGAAAATCCACCTACCATGCTCACTTCGGAGAAAATGAAAAATGAAAAAATTTCATCCACAAACTTGGATAAGATCTGTAAAAACACAATAGAAATCTTGTTCCCTATCATCAATAAAACCATATCTCATCAATATTGGAATCACCCAACATGGATCAATACATAGTAAACAAGTTCAATGAATCTCATAGATGGAATATAAATAACACTAAGGAACCCCACTAAGAAGGAACACATACCAGAGAATCCGGCCACCAATTCCCCATGATTAAAAGACTGATTTCTATTAGATAATGGGTATGGGTCCACAAAACCATTGTGGGTATAGGATATTGAGTTACAGTTATATTAAGGAAAAATTGTGTATAATAAGAGTTGGTTCATATTAGATCCAAAAAATATGGTTTATTTATTAATGGGGAATGGTTTAGGCACATAGTTAGGAAATCTATCTGTCAAAAACTACCAAAAACACCATTAACTTAGTTGGATAATGTGGTTAGAAAAGCAATGTTCCAGACATTATATTTGTAACACCCCGAGCTTCCACGATACGCTTCTCATTTAATAATGAAATAGCTTTCATTGTACGGAAGTTCGAGTTCTAACACACCGAGACTAATCAAAGTAGCCGTTATGAATAGTAATGCCAACTTTTTAAAATTATAGAAATTTTATATTTCAAATGGACTTCATTTTTTTATTCGTAATATCGAAATTATCATAAGTTGAATTTTTTGTAATTTTCTGAGAACATCCATTTTTTTATGAATAGTGAAAAATACTTAAAAAAACTTTTTTAATCAAAATAATTTATAGTGATAAATTATTCTATTGAGTGGTTTTAAAGTATAATTAGAATATATTTTTACCATTTTATCCAATGGTGTTCATTATAATTAATTTCACTTTGAAATTGGACATAAACAATTGTCAATCTTTTGATATATATTGTTTCTTAAAAACACGCTATTTGTTGTGACAACGATAATTAGTTATAAAATTAATTAATGCAACTTATATTATTGGAATTTTGTTAAATAGAAATCAGTTTTTGAATTTGGAATATCAATTATAGATTAGGGTGAAATTTTGGCATTGTTCTGAAAAACTTCAATTTTTGATGAATAATGAAACCACTAAGTGGTAGTTAAAAAACCGATTTTTCGTTTAAATGAAACATTACCACTTCTGTGATTTGATTTTCAAAAATCCAACATACATGGTTTTCATTATGATGTAAAATGTGGTTCAATTGGATTAAAATATTTTTTTAGTGAATAGTAAATTTTAAGTTTAATTTATCGCGATTAAAGGTAATTAGTGAAATTTAATGTAAAGATAATGTTATAATAATATGAAATGACCATGAAACATGTCCTAACCCTATTGTATGAGTCATTTCCGACCAGTAAAATCAATGGGTCAACTTGGGGAACCCATGGAGCCACTTTGGTAGGAAAATGACATTAAAAACGTTTTATTTAATGTTAAAATAAAAATGTCACAAACATGAGTTGTTTTACTAAAACAATTTTCAAATGTGGTTATACAAGTCATATTTTTGACTATATATATTCATTAGAAAGATAAAAATATTTCCTACATCATGATAGTTTTTTTATAATTTTTAGACATTAAATAAATTAAATTATTTATGACACCATGATGATTGAACGATTACCTCATTAATTAACGATTTAAATAAAATGAAAAGATAATGTAAAATATAAGTCTTACACATGTAAAAAACCTATTTTATGAGTATATTTTGAACCATTATCACATTATCCATCAAATATATCATTGTGGGACCTTTAGAATCCTATAATCATTTCATAATAAAGTAACATTTCAATCTTTCCAAGAGTGCCCCTTCTCCTCTCTTATAAAAGGACCCCACCTATACCATCTTATTCACACCTTCAAGCCATATGGATCGGCCAAACTATGCCCAAATACTCTCCCGACATCACCCTCTTACTCCTTGAAGCCTCACTTTGGGCATAAGTCTTCCCAAGGATGCCTTTGGCTAAAATCAAAAAGAGTTGCCCGATATTTAGGTAATGTCTTCTCTTATGTTATTTTGTTTTATTTTTCTTCTCCAACCCCTTAAACTCTTTTTATTCATTTATTTTGTAACAACACCAGTATATCAAATATACTAGAATGTTTTTGTAAGATGGATTCTATCTACACTTACACACACCTACATCTAATGGTTAAAGAACATATTGTTTCTGTGGATGTCGAATTTCTACCTCACGAAACGATGATTGTTCAAAACTCATATAACACCTTCAAAGGTGGCCATTAAGATGTCAATATATTTATATATGATATAAAATATCTTTATGTTTTACTTAAGCTTCTGTATTTTTCATTTATTACATGTCTTTATGGTTTCCATTATGGGTAAACGTGTTATTTTCATTTTAGGAAGTGCGGACTACCGTCCCCTCAAAGTGATTTGAATCGTTAATGCCATATGTGGGATGTATAAAGGATGGAGTAAATGGTATTATACATTATATTATACTGGAATTATAATATACCTATATATAATTATGATTTTATTCCATTAAATATAAAATAGAAATGAAAGCAACGTTCATGCGTACGTATGGCTTACCGTCTCCATGAACGGTGCATTTCATTTTTACCTCTAAATGTTATGTAATATTATAAATTCATGTATATACTGGATATATATGATATATATGATATCTAAATCATGAATATAATTATGGATATAATAGATATTTTACCACATGAACAACTTGTAATTTTAAGAAGTTTATTTTTGACTCAAGTACCAAAGATCGACAAAATGGTGGTTATTAACTTAAATAATTACATAATGTTCATAACATGGTAATAACTGATATAAAAGGAATAATAAACGTGAAAAATTTTCTTAAGAAATTATACATTAACTGTAGTTTATTATTCAGGAGGTTAAAGAATGGTCGATTCATGTCGGACACGAGGTAAGGGAATTTCTTAACCCAATTTCCATTCTTAGGGTTAATCTCCTACTTTAAAATTATGTCATGATATTATTATGCCCTATCTTGTATTTGTAATTTATTTATCTGTACTTATACTGAATACACATAAAAGATCTATTTTATTTTAAAAATGTTCTGTGTAAGGACTTCGTCTCAATCTCTTTTCATTGAGGCATATTTGGTTTTATACACAACTTTCATTTATATGGTGTATAAACCCCTTTGACTTTTACATTTATTCAAATGGAATATTTTTATACGAATTGTTTTTACTAAACGAAAAAAGGAATATTTTTTCTTACATATGCGGTGACAATGACTTCTCCACTGCTGTGACTATTATTTGAGTTTTGGCTTCCTCTATAAGCCATAACTTTTTTTAAAAGAAAAATAAATACCATGTTTTACTTTTCTTTTATTTTGGTATTGAAAATGGTTTTGATAAAGTTTTTATTATATCAATGTGTTGTATTGATATCTTGTGATTGAAGTGTTGAAATATTATGTTTCTATTATGCATGTTTTATGTGATACAATTATGTTATGGATTATGATATGTTTAAACCTGTTCATATGAGGAATGCATTAGACTTAATAAGTGACGGGTGGAGCCCGCTATAGCTCTTCGATGCATCAGTAGGTCTCATGAGACAATCTAGTGTCTTGGCATGAGGCCTTGAATGAATCTTATTTTTGGTCTTGGCACGAGGCCTTGGCTACGTGGTTATGATAGTCTGGCATTATGCATTCCATCCTTATGAAAGTTGTTATTGATATTGCATGTGATTATTCGACTAGTAGAATATCCATGTGAGTAAGTAAATGGCATTATTTAATTTTATTTTTTCCATATTATGATGAAGTTCATGTTTAGAAAGGCTTTGGTTTTAGTTATACATTGCCTTAAATGTTAATGTTTTTACGGAAGCATCCACAATATTTTTATCTTTCCTAAGCATCTGAGCTCACCCCTTTCAATGTTTTAATATTTTCCAGGATGTGAAGAAGTATTTTATGAATGACCTATCGGGATAGTCAGAAGAGGACAAGAGTGTGGACTATGAAGACCTTGTTATTTTAGTTTTTCACTTTATGATGTAATGTAACATTTATGAATGTATCTAGTGTTTCCAAAGATACTAAACTAATAGGTCTTTCAAGACTTGATCTTTTGTGATCATGCCAATGTTACGCAATAATGCACTGACTCTGGGTAACTGGTGTCGGGGCGTTACAGTTGGTATCAGAGGAAGTTTAGTACTAACCTTGGATGCTAGATTTAGATAAACTCTGATTAGAGCACATTGCCCAAATATAGACTTTGAGGATTAGTATAGAATAACTTCCTAGAATTTTGGTATTATAGAGATTTTGTGAGCTTTCTGAGAAATACATCCCTGTCTGGATACGAGTAGGTAGAGGTGGCTCTGACATAGATGTACCTAGGGGTAAAACCCGAAAACACTGCTTTGAGCTAGACTCGAACGAGAACCGGTGCTCGACAATGGGCCTTGCTGCATTTTTGGTAACGATACTCCCGAGGGATATTCTTAGGATAATTCTCATTTTCATTACAAACCACTATGAAGGGTTATAAGTATATACTTCCTCAAAGAAAATATTTTTATGATTATGGATTATATCCATAAATAGTATAATTTATGTTAAGTATTTTACAAGAATGGAATTATGTATTTTGATACATAAACTAATCTAGTTTATGCCATTGTTTAGAAATGGCGCTTAGTGGAAGGAATGGAAACCGTATCAATGCATGCACTCCGTGTAGGGATTTAACTCCTGCTAAAGATAATTATTGTGGATATGGAGATACAACTGGTGCTGATCAACTTATTACCATACTGGGACAACTCACTCAGGTTATGAATAATAACCTTACTCGTATGGAGCACCACGATCCGCAACGTGGAGGATCAATGTTAGACCACTTCATGAGGCAAAAAATGACAAAATTTAATGGGGGTACAAATCAATTAGTATATAAGCATGGGATAAACACCTTAGAGAAAATATTCCACGCCCTGTGGAGTAGCGAAAGAGAGAAGGTTATCATGGAAGTTTACCGCCTCACTGGATATGCCTACCAATGGTGGTCATTGATTCAAAATACAAATGAAGATGAAGAAGTATCAAGTATGGAATGGAGATTGTTCACTGATCTTTTCTTAGAAAAATACATTCCTCGTGACCATCAAGCCGATATGGAAAGGCAATTTCTGAGTCGGATACAAAAGGAGGATGAGAATGTCGCAAAGTATGAGGCCAGCTTTACAAGTTTAGCGAGGTATGCTGTAGATTATATATGTAACCCAAGAAGTAAGATTGATCGTTTCTTTGAAGGGTTAAAACCATTTCTCTGTCGAGCTTTAGAATCACAATCCTTCTCATCGTACGAAGATATTGTCTCAAGTGCTATCAATACAGAAATGGAATTCTCTAAGTCATATGACAACAAACTAAAGAAAGAGAAGAAGAGAATTGTAGAACAAGATATGGATAAAGGGAAAAAGGGAAAGAAGGATTTTCAATTATGTGATAATTGTGGGAAGAATCACCCCGGTGTTTTCCTAAAAGGAATGGGAGTTTTTTATAAATGTAGAGAAAAAGGTCACCAGGTTAGTGATTGCAAGGGAAAGAAAGAGGCTATCAATGTTGAATGCTACAATTGTAGGGTAATGTGGCATTATGAAAATGAATGTCCTAATATTCTAGGAAACTTACCTCAGAAAAGGCCAAGGTATCCAGGACAATATTATGTTGTTACTACAGTTAAAGTAGAATAATTAATGTATTGGTGCTTTTGGAATCATGGATTATATTCTGGTTATAATAATAATGTGATATATATAAGGATTGTACTGCAATACTTTTTTTAATTAAGGTTTTAATATGATGAAGGAAATAATTTTATTAGTATGTGAAAATAAGAGAAACTTTACTTTGTTTGGGGAATCTGATGTTACAATTGATTTTGGAATTTAGGGACCTTTTAGAGAATGTCTGGACAGAGGTATTTTGGATAACTATATAGGTTGGGATGGATTAAGTTGAACCTTGGATAGTATTGTTTAAGGATAAAACATTTTTGATGATTATTTTTTGAATATTATAATACTATATTTTTAGGAAAAGGATAACCTCCTGGTTGGGGGATAACCCGTCATGTTGGACAAAGCTGCAGGAATCGAACCCACAACCATAGTGTGACAAGCCTTTATTACCTACCACTAGCCTACAAGAAGTCCCTGGTTATTTCAAAATAGTTTTCCGAATATAAATGATATGTGGTAACATTTGTAACCTTATACAATTAGGATAAATAGAATATTTTTGAGTTCTGTTACCATTTGGTGTGAAAGATGGGTTCGTGGTAAACATTTATTAAAGAATGAAAGCCTACATGACAAGTAAGTATATTTACTTATGTTCTTAGTAAATCTCTTAAATAAATTCCTCAACTTTATGAAAGGTAACTTAAAACAAAAAAGTTGTTCGATAACTTTTCCAACTGGGGATTCAATGATCATTTAACCAATCACAGGTTTTTGATTTTCTTGTGGTTAACTTTCTCCTAATCCTTTTTTATACGACTCTCCATCAGACCTTGATGGTCTATTTTTCCTCCATATCCATATTTTCATAGAATCCTAATATGGGCTCTCTTGGGTGACCATTGTAATTCTATTTATTTCTTTTAATGTTATATTTTTATTGACCCTATTTCCGATGTGGGTTTTCCATAAAGGTATTTTCTATTTTCAACCTTTTATTTTCGAACAAAATTTTCAAATTGCGAGGATGCAATTTATTGAAGGAGGGGAGAATGTAACACTTCGAGTTTCCACAATACGCTTCTCATTCAATAATGCAATAGCTTTTATTGTACGCAAGTTCGAGTTCTAACACACCGCGACTAATCAAAGTAGCTGTTATGAATATTAATACCCACTTTTTAAAATTATAGAAATTTTATATTTCAAATGGACTTCATTTTCGTATTTGTAATATCAAAATTATCCTAAGTATAATTTTTTGTAATTTTCTGAGAACATCCATTTTTTTATGAATAGTAAAAAATTATACTATTGGGTGCTTTTAAATTATAATAAGAATATATTTTTACCATTTTATCCAATGGTGTTCATTAGAATTAATTTCACTTTGAAATTGGACACAAACAATTGTCAATCTTTTGATATATATTATTTCTTAAAAACACGCTATTTTTTGTGACAGGGGGAATTGGTTATAAAATTACTTAATGCAACTTATATGTTTGGAATTTTTTGAAATATACATCATTTTTGAATTCAGAATATCAATTATATATTAGGGTAAAATTTTGGCATTGTTCTGAAAAACTTCAATTTTTGATGAATAGTGAAACCACTAAGTGGTAGTTAAAAAACATATTTTTCATTTAAATGAAACATTACCACTATTGTCATATGATTTTCAAAAATTTGACATACATGGTTTTCATTAAGAATTAAAATGTGGTTCAATGGGATGAAAATAACTTTTTGGTGAATAATAACTTTTAAGTTTATTTAATCGCGATTAAAGGTAATTAGTGAAATTTAAGGTAATGATAATGTTATAATAATATGAAATGACAATGAAACATGTCCTACCCCTATTGGATGAGTCATGGGAGACCGAGAAAATACATATTTCAACTTGGGGACCCCATGGATCCACTTTGTTAGGAAAATGACATTAAAAACTTTTTATTTAATGTTAAAATAAAAATGTCACAAACATGAGTTGTTTTACTAAAACAATTTTTAAATGGGGTTATACAAGTCATATGTTTGACTATAAATATTCATTAGAAAGATAAAAAGATTTCCTACATCATGATATTTTTTTATAATTTTTAGACATTTAGAAATTAAATTAGTTTTGACACCAAGATGATGCAATGATTACCTTATTAATTAACGATTTAAATAAAATGAAAAGATAATGTAACATATAAGGCTTACACTTTTCAAAAACCTATTTGATGAGTATATTTTGAACCATTATCACCTTATCCTATATATATATTATTGTGGGACCTTTAGAATCCTAAAATCATTTTATAATAAAGTAACATTTCAATCATTCCAAGAGTGCCCCTTCTCTCCTCTTATAAATGGCCCCTACCTCTACCACCTTATTCACACCATCAAGACATTTGGCTTGGCCAAAATCTTCCCAAATACTCTCCAAACAACACTCTCTTACTTTTCGAAGCCTCACTTTGGGCATAACTCATTCCAATGAAGCCTTTCTATCAAATCAGAAAGAGTTACCCGATTTTAAGGTAATGTCTTCTCTTATGTTATTTTGTTTTATTTTTCTTCTTCAACCCCATAAACACTTTTTATTCCATTATTATGTAACAACACCAGTATTGACAATATTATATGATGTTTTTATAATATGGATTCGAGCTACACTTACAGACACCTACATCAAATGGTTAAAGAACATACTGTTTCTGTAGATGGCGAATTTCTGCCTCACGAAACGATGATTGTTCAACACTCATATAACACCTTCAAAGGTGGCCATTAAGATGTCACTATATTTATATATGATATATAATATTTTTATGTTTCACATAAGTTTCTGTATTTTTCATTTATTTCATACCTTTATGGTTTCCATTATGGGTAGACACGATATTTTTATTTTAGGAAGTGCGGACTACTGCCCCCTCAAATTTATTTGAATCGTTAATACCATATGTGGAATGTATAAAGGATAGAATAAAGGGTATTATACATTATATTATACAGGAATTATAATATACCTTTACATAATTATGATTTAATTCCATTAAATATGAAATAGAAATGAAATTAGTGTTCATGCGTACGTACGACTTACCGTCTCCATGAACGGTGCATTTCATTTCTTACCTCTAAATGTTATGTAATATTATAAATTCATGTATATACTGGATATATATTATATATATGATATCTAAATCATGAATATAATTATGGATATAATGGATATTTTACCACATGAACAACTTGTTATTTTATGAAGTTTATTTTTGACTCAAGTACCAAAGATCGACAAAATGACCGTTATTAACATAAATAATTACATAATGTTCATAACATGGTAATAAGTGATATAAAAGGAATAATAAACTTGAAAAAGGTTCTTAAAAAATTATAAATTAACTCTATTTTATTATTTAGGAGGTTAAATAACGGCCGAGTCAAGTCGGACACGAGGTAAGGGAATTTCTTAACCCAATTTCCATTCTTTGGGTTAATATCATACTTTCAAATTATGTCATGATATTATTATGTCATATCTTGTATTTGTACTTTCTTTATGTGTACATATAGTGAATACACATAATAGATCTATTTTATTTTAAAAATGATCTTTTTAAGGACTTTGTCTCAATCTCCTATCATTGAGGCAAATTTGGTTTTATACACAACATTCATTTATACAGTGTATAAACCCCTTTTACTTTTCCTTTTATTCAAATGGAATATTTTTATACGATGTGTTTTTAATAAATGACAAAAGGAATATTTTTTCTTACGTATGCGGCGACAACAACTTCTCCACCGTCATGACTATTATTTGAGTTTCAGCTTCCTCTATAAGCCATAACTTTTTTTAATGAAAAAAATACCATGTTTTACTTTTCTTTTATTTTGGTATTGAAAATGGTTTTGATAAGGTTTTTAGTATATAAATGTGTTGTATTGATATCTTTGGATTGAAGTATGTAAATCTTATGTTTCCATTATGCATGTTTTATGTGATAAAATTATGTTATGGTTTATGATATGTTTAAACCTGTCTATATTAGGAATGCATTGGACTTAATAAGTGACAGGTGGAGCCCGCTATAGCTCCTCGATGCATCGGTAGGACTCATGTGACAAACTAGTTTCTTGGCACGAGGCCTTGAAAAAATCATATTTTTTGTCTTGGCACGAGGCCTTGGAAATGCGGTTATGATAGTATGTCATTATGCATTCCATCATTATGAAAGTGGTTATTGATATTGCATGTGATTATTCGACTAGTAGAATATCCATGTGAGTAAGTAAATGGAATTATTTAATTTTTTTTCCATATTATTCTGAAGTTCAAGTTAAAAAAGGCTTTTTTTAGTTATACATTGCCTTAAATGTTAATGTTTATTTATAATAGTTTCTGCAATATTGTTATCCTTACTGAGCATCTGAGCTCACCCCTTTAAATGTTTTAATATTTTCCAGGATGTGATGAAGTATTGTATAAATGACCTAGAGCGATAGTCATAAGGGGATATGAGTGTGGACTATGAATACTTTTCATTGTTGTTTTTCACTTTATGATGTAATGTACCATTTATGAATGTATCTAGTGTTTCCAAGGCTACTAAACTAATTGTTCTTTCGAGACATTATCTCTTGTGATCATGCCAATGTTACGCAATAATGCACCGACTCTGGGTAACTGGGGTCGGGGCGTTACAATATTCCCCTCTGTTCAATATCACAAATGATCACATGGTAGGAAGAATAGTCTGGGAAAACTATGTGCCAACTGTTTGGCCACCGAGTGATCCCAGTTTTCCCTTGCACAGTTTGTTTGAGGTGTTCTACAATTTCAAATAAATGTTCTCAAAATGTGTACCACTTAAATACATAAAAACACTTTACAAAAAACCTAAAATAATTCCCATTCATAATAAAAAAACATTATAAACATAAAATAATTAAATTAAGGGTAAATAAACTCAAACCTAGGGTGATACATTCTACGCACCATAGATATTTCCATCATTTGAATGTAGAAAGAACCCACTAACTGGAAACAATTTAGGCCATTTGTAAAATCCATGTTAAATGAAGAATAATATATTTTTATATTTATTAATATTTGTGAATTAAATATTAATTTTATCTTAAAGGCGTTGCTATGTTCGATAGCGTACCCGATATGCAACAACGAGTTTCATTGGAATCTTACGTTGCACACTAATAATATAATATTATTATTTTAAATGGTAGTTAACTCCTAGCCATTGTATTGAAGGAAATGAACAAAACTAACTACTATATGATTATACATGTAATTATGATTATCAAATAAAAGATAGAGTCTTAAAAAATGAATGAATCCAATTTTAAGAATAATTTTCATTGAAAGGCCGGTTTATCGCCTTTTAATGGAGAACCCTTTTTAAATCTAGTTTTGGTCACTTTAATACATTATATATGACCAATAAAATCCTTCTTTATAATGAGGACATCATAATTTACTTTGGGGTAATTTTTTGTTATTTTTCTGATAAAGTTCATTTTTAAGGAATAATGAAAATATTGTATTTTAATTCAAAACTATGTCTTAATATAATTTATTTATATGGTTAGATTATCCTTTTAATTGGTTTTAAATTTTATATAGATTTTATTTTTACCATTTAATCTAATGTTGGTCATTAGAAGAAATTTCACATTTAAATTGTATATAATCAACTGTCAATCTTTTGATAGTTAATATTTCTTAAAAACACGCCTTTTATTTTGACAGTAGGAAATAATTTTAATTTAATTTTTTCCAATTCTATGTTTTCAATTTGGAGAAATGGATTCCATATTTGGAATCAATGGGTTCAAATTGTGTAAATATGTATCTTTTTTATTTAGGAATTTTAAATATTTACCTCAGTAAATATTTTATTTACCGTGGTTAAAGGGTAAATCAGGTAAATAAGGGTAAAAAATACATTCATTTACCATTACAGGTGTCCTAATCTTATTGGTTGAGTCATATCTGACCATTGGCATCCTTGGGTTGATTTGGGGACCCCGTGGATCCACTTAAAAGTGAGTATGAATCTTTATTTTAATTAACTTAAAGTAAAGGACAAAATGAAATAAACAAATATCATTTAGTTAATTAATTTTACAATTGGTTTATACAAGTTATATTTTTTACAATAAATATTCATTATAAAGCTAAAAAGGTTTCTTAAATCGTGGTATTTTTTTGATAATTTGTAGACATCAAATAAATTAAATTATTTATGACACAATCATGATGAAGTATTGACCTCATTAATAAATGATTTAATTAAGTAAGATTATAATGATTAAAATATTATACAAAACATGTCCAATTCTGATTGGATGATTTAAATTTCGATTATGAGGCATCTTAGCTTTGACCATTATTATTTTTGGACCATTATAAACCGAATAGCATTATATTATAAAATAATATTTTCATTCTTTCCTAAATAGACCCTCCTCTCCCTTATAAAAAGAGACCACTTCTGTGCAATTCCTCGAACCTTTAAAGCCATTTGGATCGTCCAAACACTGCCCAATTAAGCTCCCTACATCCCTATCCTCCTACAATAAGCCTTAATTTAGGAATAAGGAACTTCAAGAAGTCCTTTGGTTCAAACCAAAGTGAGTTACCCAAATTAAAGGTAACAGTTTCTCTTAAATTGTATTCTTTTATTTTGCTTCTTCAACCCCTAAAAAAGTATTATTTCCATTATTTTGTAACAACAATAGTATCCTCAATATACCAGGATGTTTTTATGATAAGGATTGGAACTACACTTACACACACCTCCATCTAATGGATGAATAACATAATGTTTTTGTGGATGGAAAACTAACGCCTCACGAAACTTTGATTGTTCAATTATATCTTACTGCCTTTCATGATGGCCATTATGATGGAACTGTATTTATATATGATATATATTATTTTTATGATTTCTTTATTCTTCTGTAATTCCCAATTATATCAAACCATTATTTTTTCCATGGTGGGTAAATAAAATAATCTCATTTGAGGAAGTGCGGACTACCGCCCCCCCAAAGTGACGTGACTCGTTAATGCCCTACGTGGGATGTATAAAGGATAGAGTTCATTATATTATATATGATATTATACTGGAATTATAATATACCTATGTATCATTATGTTTTAATTCCATTAAAATAATAAAAAGAAATGAAAGTAGCGTTCATGCGTACGTACGACTTACCGTCTCCATGACCGGTGCATTTCATTTCGTACCTCCAAATGTTATGTACTATTATAAATACATGTACATACTGGATATATATGATATATATGATACCCAAATCATTAATATCATTATGGATATAATGAACCTTTTACCACATGAACAACATGTAATTATAAGCAGTCCATTTTTGACTCAAGTACCAAATATCGACAAAATGAATGTTATTAACTTAAATGATTGCATAATGATTATAACATGGTAATAAGTGATATAATAGGAATAATAAACTTGAAAAATGTTCTCAAGAAAGTAGAAAATAACTTTAGTTAATTATTCAGAAGATTAAAGAACGAACGGGTCAAGTCGGACACGAGTTAAGGGACTTCGTCTCAATCTCCTTTCATTGAGGAATTTTTAGTTTTATACATGACTTTCTTTTATAAGATGTATAAAAACCTTTGACTTTTACTTCTATTCAAGAGGAATATTTTCTCTATGATGTGTTTTACTAAATGATAAAAAGGAATGTTTTTTTAACGTAAGTGGTGACAATGACCTTTCTACCGCTGTGAGTATTATTTGATCTTTGGGTTCCTCAACAAGATGGAATGTTTTTAAAAGGAAAAATAAATACAAAATACTATTTTTACATATTTTGGTATTGAAAATGATTTTGAGAATGGATTTTTTATTTCAATATCTTGAAATGATGTTTAATTATTTCAATGTGGAAATGTTATCTTTCCTTTATGCTTATGTTATGTGTTAGGATCATGTTATGGTTCTTGGGCATTATTTACAATACGGGTGGTTCCGTGATAAACCTAGGGCAGGTGAGCCCGAGATAGCTCTCCAATGCATTGTGTAACATGATGGTGGTAAACATGAATGTTTCTCCTAAGAGATTTAGGGAATATACTGTGATGGGTATTCCAAAGTAACTCTCTATGTAGCTGTGATAGCTACAATGTAAGTATGGTATGGACACCGCAAGTTACCTTTATGATTTATTATTTCTATGTGTCTTTCATAAACATTATGATTTCATAAGGTAAGTAAAAGAGCTCTTGTTTTGTATGTATTTATGAAAAAATGTTTTCATTCACTGTTTTATAACCTTTACTAAGCGTTTTATGCTCATCCCAAGTTTTGAAATGTTTTTCATAGGACTTAAAGATGAATAGGGTCAAGGATGGGATCAAGGAAAAGCCATGCTCTCTTTAACATGGAATTAGACATCACTTTTTTTTCAAGAGTTTTTATTTTATGAAAAAAGTGGATTCTGGGTAGAAGTTCCTACTTTGTAATATTTTGAGATGTAATAGTTATGTCATAATTACCTAAAACTATAAACCTGAAAAGATCCTCAATGTGAATTATTCATTTAATTCAATATTATGTAATGTTTAAGGTTGGGTCCTTATAGTTGGTATCATAGGATGGTTTAGATAACTTTAGGAGTTAGGATATTGTTAAATTAATATCCATAAAGTAATTTAGGTTAATATTTACATCATTTAGCATTTCCAGATTACCATGTTGCTTCGCATAAGATATTTATTTTATTATAATGGTTTTCCGCAGAGGAAACAAGGAATCTATGTTGGGACGACATCAGGAGGAAGACAACCTTCCAAATCAGCAACCTGAGATGGTCGGAATCGGAAGTGAACAGTTTGTTGCAGTGATGGTACAATTGAATCATCATATAAATGGTGGTGGTATCCATGTATGAGATCAGCAAGATCCATCGCAGAGGAACACGCCAATAGTAGAGCATTTCATGAGGCAACGTCCCCCATCATTCAGAGGATCATCTGACCCTGTGCTAGCAGAAGGGTGGATTAAAGCACTGGAGACGATTTCAGATGTCATGGGTTGTTCAGAACATCAAAAGGTTAGTCTTTCAGTGTACCATTTTAAAGGTGAAGTTGATCAGTGGTGGTTGATTTTGAAAAATATCAGAAATAGTGAGGAGATTGATGCTCTTGATTAGGATGAATTAAATGGTATGTTTCTGGAGAAATATTTTCCTAAGGTGGTTCATCATAGGATGAAAAAACAATTCCTGGAATTGAGGCAGGAGGATGACTCAGTGGATGCTTATGGATAAAAGTTCACTCGACTAGCAAGGTATGCTCCAAACTTTATACTAGATTTTGATGTAAAATCAACCATTTTTACTCAAGATTAAAGACAAAGTATCAAAAAGATTTAGCTTCTCGTGAGTTCAAAAGTTATGAAAAACTTGATCATTGTGTGGAGAAGGTGGAAATGGAGTTTTTCAATGATCAAGTATTCTTTGAAAAACAATAAAATAAGAGGTCGAGGTGGAAGGCGAAATGAAATAACTCTTCAAAAAATTCTGATGGTAAGAAGATTAAGTTTACAGTTTGTGAATATTGTGGTAAAAAGCATGTTGGGGAATGTCTTTCGAATTATGGTAGTGCTAC
The DNA here is from genome assembly GCA_963277665.1 of Viscum album. Classification (NCBI taxonomy): domain Eukaryota; kingdom Viridiplantae; phylum Streptophyta; class Magnoliopsida; order Santalales; family Viscaceae; genus Viscum; species Viscum album. The sequence goes on along the minus strand of OY728150.1, from coordinate 168,840,057 downwards.
TGATGTGGTAAAATGGGACATAAGGCTCGTAATTGCACTGAAAATGATCAGGGTAATGGTAAGACAAAATCTGATTTATAGTCAGTAAAATGTTTTAAGTGCAATGAAATGGGTCATTATGCAAATGAGTGTCCAACAAGGAACTCAACCGAAGGAAAGTAGCCAGACTACAAACAGAAAGGGGTGGAGAAATCCTTTGTAACTACTTCAGCAGATGTTGGGCCGTCATATGAAGTTGTATGAGGTACATTGTTTTTTTGTTCAGATTATGCCAATGTGTTGTTTGATTCAGGGTCTACACACACTTTCATTTCTGAAAAGATTTCTAATAAATTGAGAATTCTATATCATGATATGAATACTGAACTTACGGTAAAAACACCAGGAGGAAATTTTGAGACAAAAAGAAAACATAAGAACATTCATGTCCTAGTGTGCAGAAAGAATCTACCAACAAACCTTATTTTTTTGCCTCTAGTAGTGTTTGATGTTATATTGGGCATGGATTGGCTTTCTGTTTATCATGCTAAGATTGACTATAGAGCTAAAGAGTTTTCTTTTCAAAATGATTTTCATTTTGTGTACAAGAATGAACCCTTGATTTTGATAACATATCAGGAAGTAGAAAAACTGGTAAAAGATGGAAATGAATATTACCTTGCACATATTTTTGAAAACAAAGGAACTATTTAGAATACTGATGTTCCTGTGGTAAATGAGTACCTTGATATTTTTCCTGATGAGTTGCTTGGTATTATACCTGATCAGGAAGTTGAATTTAATGTTGACTTAGTTCTTGATGATAAACCAATTTCAAAACCCCCTTATAGAATGCCTCAAATTGAACTTTTAGAGTTAAAGATGCAATTTCCAGTGTAATTAGATAAAGGTCTCATTCAACCTAGCACATCACCCTAGGGTGCTCCAATCTTGTTTGTTAAAAAGAAATATGGTTCAATGAGACATTACATTGATTATAGAGAATTGAATAACATCGCTATTAAGAATAATTATCCTTTGAATCATATTGATGATTTGTTTGATCAGCTCCAGGGAGCTTAGTATTTTTTGAAGATTGACTTGAGGTCAGGGTACCATCAGTTGAAAGTAAAAGAAGTCGACATTCTGAATACCTCATTTCATACTAGATATGGCCATTATGAATTTTTAGTTATGCCTTTTGGTATAACCAATGCACCTGCTCTATTCATGGATCTTATGAATAGAATTTTCTGTGAGTTCTTGGATAAGTATTTGGTTGTGTTCACTAATGATATTTTTTTTATTCAAAAATTAAAGAGGAACATGAATGTCATTTAAGGGTTTTATTGAAAACCATAAATGAAAATAATCTTTATGGAAAATTTAGAAAGTGTGAGTTTTGGTTAGAATAAATTTCTTTCCTTGGTCACATTGTTTCAAAAAATGGCATAACAATTGATCCTGCAAAAACAAAAGTTGTTGAAGAATGGCCAAGACCCACAAATATAACCATGATTCATAGTTTTCTTGGTTTGGTAGGTTATTACCGGAGGTTTGTTGAAAAATTTTCACTGTTATCTACTCCAATGACTAAGTTAACTCGAAAAGGTGTTATGTTCATCTGGAAAAAAGAATGTGATGATTGTTTTCAAGAATTAAAAAGTATATTGGTGAATTCTCTAGTTTTGGCACTGCATTCTAGAAATGGTGAGTTTGTTATCTACCATGATGCTTCGTTGAATGGACTGGGTGGAATCCTAATGCAAAATGATCAAGTATTTTCTTATGCTTCACATCAGTTGAAACCACTTGAGTTAAATTACCCTACACATGATTTTGAATTAGCTGCTATTTTTTTTTCTTTAAAATTTTGGAGACATAATTTGTATGGAGTGAAGTGTGAAATATATACTGATCAAAAAAGTTTCAAGTATATATTCACTCAGAATGAATTGAACATGAGACAGAGGAGATGGTTGGAATTAATCAAGGATTGTTATTGCACGGTCCATTACCATCTGGGAAAAGCAAATAAATTGGACGATGCTTTGAGTCGAAAATGTAATGTCTCATTAGCCATGATATGTTTGGAACAAGATCCTTTGGTTTTTGATTTGATGAAATTTGGAATAGAAGTTGTTGGTGCAGGAAATTCTTCTATTTTGTTTCAAGTGTAAGTGAGATCATCTCTATCAGATAGAAGAATGAAAGCGCAGAAGGAAGACAGTGAGTTGCAGAAAAAGGTAGAGTTGGTTCAGAAGGGCAAGTTTCTTGAATTTAACATTTATAATTATTGTGATTTGAGGTTTGGAAAGAGATTATGTGTTCCTTGTGATTCACAGTTGAAGAATGAGTCGTTATGTGAAGCTTATAGTTCTCCATTTTCAGTTCATCCTTGGAGTACTAAGATTTACAGAGATCTTCAAGAGTATTACTGGTGGGATGGAATGAAAAGAGATATTGCTGATTTTACTGTGAAGTGTTTGACTTGTCAGCATGTTAAAGCAGAGCGACAATTACCAAAAGGAATTTTTAGCCTTTATCGGTGCTAGAGTGGAAATTGGAAAATATATTCATGGACTTCGTTGTGGGATTACCAAATACATCTGGAGGAAATAATGCAATCTCGGTTATATTTGACCGATTGACTAAATATGCTCATTTCCTTCCTATTAGATTTACTTTGTCTCTAGATCAACTAGCTCGGTTGTATGTTAAAGAGATATTTAGGTTGCATGGAGTTCCCCTGTCCATTGTATCTGATCATTATCCCAAGTTCACTTCTAGCTTTTGCAAAGGCCTTCAAAAGTCATTGGGTACTGAATTACACTTTAGTACATGTTTTCATCCTCAATCAGATGGGCAGTCAGAACGAACAATTCAGACATTAGGGGATATGTTACGTGCTTGCTCGATATATTATCAGGGAAGTTGGGACCAACATCTTTCATTGGTTGAATTTTCATATAATAACAGTTTTCATTCCAGTATAATGATGTCTCCATTTGAAGAATTATATGGAAAGCGTTGTCGAACTCTTGCTTTTTTGGATGAAGTAGGGGAAAGAAAGTTGACACGACCAGAATTGGTAGAAGAGATGGCAGAGAAAGTTCAGTTGATTCAGAAGCACATGACAACAGCTCAGAGAAGACATCAATTTTTGCCGATAACAGGAAGAAGGATCTTTCTTTTGAGGTAGGTGATCAAGTCTTTCTCAAAGTTTCTCTTTCGAAAAGTGTGATGTGTTTCGGTAGGAAGGGAAAGTTGAGTCTGAGGTATATTGGACCTTATGAAATTCTGGAGAAAGTTGTATCAGTTGCGTACAAAGTAGCTTTACCTCCAAGTTTATCCTAGGTACACAATTGTTTTCATGTTTCGATGTTGAGAAAGTATATTCCATATCCATCTCGTGTTTTGAGCACAGAGGTAGTTTAGTTGGACAAGAATATCTCTTATGAAGAACAACCAGTCCGGATTCTGGATCATAGAGAGCAGGTGTTGCAGAATAAGGTAATTCACCAGGTATATCTTTTGTGGAAAACCCATATGGTTGAAGTGGTAATGTGGGAATCTGAAAATGCTAGAGGGATAAATACCTCCACTTATTTTGATAAGTGGATAAAAATTGTGAGGACGCAATTTCCAAAAGGAGGGATGGATGTAACATCCTAGGTTAATGAATAATAAGAGATTTTCATATTTATTAATATTTGTGAATTAAATATTAATTTTATCTTAAAGGGGTTTCTATGTTCGATAGCATACCCCATATGCATCAACAGGTTTCATTGGAATCTTACGTTGCACACTAATAATATAATATTATTATTTTAAATGGTAGTTAACTCCGAGCCGTTTTATTGGAGGTAATGATCAAAACTAACTATAATATGACTATACATGTATTTATATTTATCAAATAAAAGTTTGAGGCTTAAAAAGAGAATGAATCTAATTTTTAGCATAATTTTCATTAAAAGGCCGATTTATTGCCTTTTAATGGGGAAAACTTTTTAAATCTAGTTTTGGTCACTTTAATACATTATATTTGAAGAAATAAAATCCTTCGTTATAATGAGGACATCATAATTTACTTTGGTTAATTTTTTGGTATTTTTCTGATAAAGTTCATTTTTTAAGGAATAATTAAAATATTGTATTTTTATCCAAACTATGATTTAATTTAATTTATTTCTATTGATAGATTATACTTTTAATTGGTTTTAAAGTTTAAATAGATTATATTTTTACCATTTAATCTAATTTTGGTCATTAGAAGCAATTTCACATTTAAATTGTTAATAATCAACTGTCAATCTTTTCATAGTTAATATTTCTTCAAAACACGCCTTTTGTTTTGACAGCGGCAACTAATATTAATTTAATTTTGTACACTTATTTGTTTTGAATTTGGATAAATGGATTCCATATTTGGAATCAATAGGTTCAAATTGTGTAAATAAGTAACATTTATTTTTAGGCATTTTAAATATTTAGCTCCGTAAAAATTTTACTTACCATGGTTAAAGGGTAAAACGGGTAAATAAGGGTAAGAAAAATAATATTTATTTACCCTAAAAGGTGAAATAATCCTATTGGTTGAGTTATATCCGACCATGGTCATTCATAGGGCTATTTGGGGACCCCATGGAGCCACTTAAAAGTGATCATGACACTTTATATTTATTAACTTAAAGTAAAGGCCAAAATGAAATAAACAAATATATTTTAGTAAATTAATGTTTACATGGGGTTATATAAGTTATATTTTAGACTATAAATATTAATTGGAATTCCAAAAATATTTCTTACATAATAGTATTTTTTTTATAATTTTTAGACATCAAATAAATTAAATTATTTATGACACAATCATGATGCAGTATTTACCTCATTAATAAATTATTTAATCAAATAAGATTATAATGATTAAAATATTATCCAAAACATGTCCAATTCTGATTGGATGATTTTATTTAGATTATGATTCATCTTATCTTAGAAAATAATTATTTTTGGACCATTAGAAACTGAATATCATTATATTATAAAATAATATTTTCACTCTTTCCGAAGGAGCCCCACCTCTCCCTTATAAAAAGAGACCACTTCTATGCAATTCTCCACACCTCTCAAGCCATTTGGCTCGTCCAAAATTGGCCCAATTAAGCTCACTACATCCCTATACTCCTATTAGAAGCCTTACCTTAGGATGAAGGCACTTCATGTAGTCCTTTGGTTCAAAACAACGTGAGTTACCCAAATTAAAGGTAACAATTTCTCTTAAATTGTTTTCTTTTATTTTGCTTCTCCAACCCCTAAAATCTTTTTATTTCCATTATTTTGTAACAACACTAGTATCCTCAATATACTAGGATTTTTTTATTATAATTATTCTAACTACAATTACACACACCTCGATCTAATTGATGAAGAACATAATGTTTCTATGGATGGCAAACTAACGCCTCACGAAACAATGATTGTTCAATTACATCTTACAGCCTCTCATGGCGGCCATTATGATGGAAAGGTATTTATATATGATATATATTATTTTTATTATTTAATTATGCTTCTATAATTCCCAATTATATCAATACCTTATGGTTTCCATGGTGGGTAAATACAATAATCTCATTTGAGGAAGTGCGGACTACCGCCCTCTCAAAGTGATGTGACTCGTTAATGCCATATGCGGGATGTATAAAGGATATATTTAATGATATTATATATGATATTATACTAGAATTATAATATACCTATGTATAATTATGTTTTAATTCCATTAAAATAAGAAATAGAAATGAAAGTAGCGTTCATGCATACGTACGGCTTACCGTCTCCATGAACGGTGCATTTCATTTCGTAACTCCAAATGTTATGTACTATTATAAATACATGTACATATTGGATATATATGATATATTTTATACCCAAATCATGAATATCATTCTGGATATAATGAACCCTTTACCACGTGAATGACATGTAATTATAATAAGTCCCTTTTTGACTCAAGTACCAAATATCGACAAAATGAACGTTATTAACTTAAATGATTACATAATGATTATAAAATGTTAATAAGTTATATGAAAGGAATAATAAAATTGAAAAAGGTTCTTAAGAAATTATAAATTAACATTAGTTTATTATTCAGGATATTAAAGAACGAATGAGTCAAGTCAGACACAAGGTAATGGACATCGTCTCAATATCCTTTCATTGAGGCATTTTTAGTTTTATACATGACATTCTTTTATACGATGTATAAAACCCTTTGAATTTATCTTCTATTTAAGTGGAATATTTTCTCTACGAAGAATTTTATTAAATGAAAAAATGAATGTTTCTTTAACGTAGGTGGTGACAATGACCTTTCCGCCGCCGCGAGTATTATTTGATCTTTGGATTCCTTAACAAGTTAGAATGTTTTTAAAATGAAAAATAAATACCAAATACTCTTTTTACATATTTTGGTATTGAAAATGATTTTGAGAATGGATTTATTATTTCAATATCTTGAAATGATATTTTATTATTGAAATGTGGAAATGTTATCTTTCCTTTATGCTTATGTTATGTGTTAAGATCATGTTATGGTTCTTGGGCATTATTTACGTATACGGGTGGTTCCGTGATAAAACTAGGGTGGTTGAGCCTGAGATTTCTCTCCAATGCATTGGGTAATGTGACAGAGGTAAATGTGAATGTTTCTCCTAAGATATGTGGGGAATATACTATGATGGGTATTCCAACGTAACTCCATATGTAGCTGTGATAACTACAATGTAAGTATGGTATGGATGCCCCAAGATACCTTTATGATTTATTATTTCTATGCATCATTCATAAATCTTATTATTTCATGAGGTAAGTAAAAGAGTTCATGTTTTGTATGTATTTATGAAAAAAATGTTTTCATTCACAGTTTTATAACCCTTACTGAGCCTTTTATGCTCATCCCATGTTTTGAAATGTTATTCACAGGACATAAAGATGAATATGGTCAAGGATGGGATCAAGGAAAAGCTATGCTCTCTTTAACATGGAATTAGACATGAATTTTTTTTCAAGAGTTTTTATTTTATGAAAAAAAGTTGATTCTGGGTAGAAGTGCCTACTTTGTAATATTTTGATATGTAATAGTTATGTCCTAATTCCATAAAACAGTAAACCTGAAAAGATCCTCAATGTGAATTATTCATTTATTTCAATATTATGTAATGTTTAAGGCCAAGTCATTATACCATTAATCGACCATTTCCTTCTAAAATTCCCATGTTTATTCCTTAATTTGATCATGTTACCACAAAATCCAAACTAGACTGATTCTTTTCCAATGCTAGATAGTCTATAGCCTATAAAAAATCCACACTAGCATGTTAATAAATATATAATCAAACTCTTGGTCAATGTTATCCCATAAAATCACATGGTTAGAATTAGACTACTACTTTTCAACTGAGATACATGGTATAAATTATGAACTGATCTGATCCTTTGTAAAAAAGCCAACTAATATGCCACAACACAAACCCATTCAGTTATCAAAAAGGGACTAGGTTTCGAGGGGATATCATTACCTTAAACCAAAAATGATGATGGACAAGTCTCAATTATATTATCAAGAACACAAGATCAATAAACTCAAACAATGACAGTCATTAATGATTATCCAAAAATGAATTAAAAATATTTTGATTCATCTATTAAAAAGTCTAGAGCAATTAATTCTTCTCTATATTCTCTTACCAAAGTCTTCATCGATGTTGAACCCCATGATATTACAATATTTTCATGTAAGAATAAATGTTGTCTTTTCTCTCTTCATATGAATCACAATGGTAAACTTATGCTACATAAAACACTAAAATATCTTGTGTTGCACACAGGATCATGTTTTACAATATTTTATCGTTGCACCAATTTCTAAACTCAAATTTGAAAACTTAATATATTTTATTTTTATCAAGATAAACATTATTTTTAATTTTTTAATGTAGTAATTAGCTTACTGTGTTTTTTTTATTTTTTTCAAGATGTTTTATTTTGATGAATAGTGAAAATTACTGCTTGTATGTTATAAACGTTTCATCAATTTAAATAATTATAATGGTTAAATTATTTTTTAAATTGATTTTTCGAGTTAAAATGGATATATTATAAATACATTAATCAAATAGAGAATATTGTAATCCTTTTTTAGATTATATATAATGACTTATTGATCTTTTGAAGGTGTTTTCCTTAGAATCATTTTTTCTCACCACGTAAGGGAGATTTGAATTAGTCTCAATTTTCCCACCTATTTGATTTAAATTTTAAAAAAATAACATACATGTATATAATAAGTTAAAATTTTAAATTCTACAAAGGCCAAGTTATTTTATAACCAAAACGATCAGTGAAAATGAGTAATATTAATTACGATAAGTAAAGTAAAATTAAGCATAATAAGGGACAAAAAATTAATCTTAAAGAACCAAAATGTCATGGAAAATTGTTTAAAAAGAAATTATATTTCAATAAATTGACTATATACCTACTTGGTTTATATAATATGGGTTATTGATATATTATTATGTTGAAATTCCATATATAAAAGCTTATGTATGGAAAATGACAAAAGGGGACTTTCCATCCCTTAAACATTTATAATAGATTATAGATATGTAGATAACATCATATTATAATTTATAAATGTAATTTTACTAGATAAATAGGTTATATATATCATAATAACTTAACATTAAATTCTAGAGATGATTTTTTAAAAATTCTTTAGAAATTCCAAAATAGAGATTATTTAGTTAAAAGTTAACTAAAATAAATAATAACATAAATTTTAAAAGTGTTGTAGCTGGATTTAATTATCATCATTGATTATTTTCTGAGATTAATATATATTGTTTCATATATTTAATGTTAATATATTTGAATTCCAAAATTGTTTTGATATTTTTAAATTTAAATTAAATATATAATGTCAAAATTGAAATTATTGTTATGTAATGTAAAAATTATTTTATTTAATGATTTAAAAATAATAAAAATACTGTATTATCTAAGGTGATTATTAATTATTATTAAAAAGTAAATATGTTATATTAATGTACTAATTAATAATTAAAAATTAACATGTATACACATATACAATGAAAACATTGCCAATATAGTCTCTGTTTAGGCATTGTTTTAGCGCGTGACATGCGCCTGTTTAAAAATTACTTTCCAAAAATGTTATTTTTTATAAATTATATATTATATTAACAATTAATTTTCTCTATATTTTAAAATAAATAACACTTATGTTTAGTTTTAATGGTTAATTATTTATGTTACAAAAATAGATGTTTTAATAAAAACATAAATTGATATAATTGGGAATTAATAGAAGTTAATGACCGAAATTATAAAGATTTACATATTTTTTATAAGAGGATCTAACAAACCATTATTCCTTTTAAATAAATTATATTTATATTTTCAGTCATATTAGTTAAGGTAGACTACCAATTAATTTGTACCTTTTGGTATTTAAAAAAGAGCCACTCCCCCTCCACTCTAAATAGGAAATCTCTCCACCCCTTCCTCACACAACTAAAGCCATTATTTCATATCCTAAATATGCCCAAATAGTCTCCAAAAAACACTCCCCTAGACACAGAATCATCCGTTTCAGTAAAAATCCAACTAATGAATTTTCTTGCTTCAAATGGTAGGATTAAAATAAATAATGTAGATGCTCAATTACAGAAGGGGGGTGAATAGTATGTTTAAAAAACACGTGTCCTTAACTATAGGGAAAACTATGTTTTGCAATATTAAACAACGTAAATTCACAAACCCTAAAATACTTCAATGACACAAAATTTCTTAGGATATGAAAATATGATTTTGGAAATGAAACATTAGAAAATATTACATTTTAAATGATTCTACCTTAAAGAATATAGAATATTATTTATCAGAGTAAATAAAAATATATGAAAGTATACCAAAATTATACATTATTCCTTTATAAAAATATATCAGAAATAAAACATGAAACAAAATAAGTATCTATTAATAAATCTTTTCTCCCACTTAGTAGGGTATCTAAAAACCTTGGATAATGGTCCATTGATTTATGTGTTCAAGAAACTCTTCATTACCCACACCAGGGTAAGCCCTCTATTGGAATATCAAAATATTTCTTTCTATCCCTATAAGACCTTGATCAAAAAGGTAGTCATCACCCCTTTATTCCTATCTAGGGAGGTCCTTAAAAATTAATGAAGTTATCAAATTTTTCTTCATATCCCATGAATCCCTTGATAATACTCAGCAATAATCGGAGTTGTGAAAATCAATATGAAAAAGATGTTCAGATCCACATTGAGTAAGAGAGTCTCTATCTCTAGAATTCACTTCATAGCATGTAATATCTAGATTAATGGAAGGGCCTTGAGCTCCTCCAAATACACTCTTATTTATAGGAACACCTCCAACTGTCATCTCCCTCCTCCAACAGTCGTGTTTTTCATTGAAATTTAGAGTAAAATGTACACATTTCACTCAAAAAATGGTTATTTAAAAACATATTGTACTGCATCATTTATTAATAATAAAATGTGTAAGTAAAATGAACTAGTATTAACAAAAATATATTTCTGGAGTCTAAAGAAAAATAAACTTCGGAGTCTAATCATATAAACAATCAGAATCAATGAAACATGGATATTCATATTCTGTTTTATAATAAGTTCAGAATCTGACTGCTAAATGCTTCGGAGTCTGAGTTCTAATGAATTTAGACTATGAATTATAAGGAATTCATAGTTTGAATTATAAAGAATTTTGAGTCCGAATTCTGTGAATTAGGAGTCTGAATTATTAGGAATTTGGAGTTTGAAATATGAGGAAGTCAGTGTCTAAATTCTGAGGATTTTAGAGTCAAAATTTTAGTTAAATGGGTGTCTAAATCACAGAGAATTCGGTGTATGAATTTTTTAGATTTTGGAGTATACATTTTAGAGAATTCAGAGTCTTAATTTCAGAGAATTCAGAATATGAAAACAATGAATCCAGAGTTTCAATATATGCCACTCAATATCCAAGGAATTTTAAGGATCTGATTCCTTAGATATGAATCCAAATCTTTTACATTGTAATAAAATGAGTTTACAATGAGGAATTACAAAATAAGATAATGGATATTATGGTATGGACTAAAATATTTATAAAGTAGGGAAGGATTTCTTAAGAAAATATTCCTATGGGAAAATGATTTTTCTTATGATAATCTGTTTGTGATTTTCAAAACATAGAGAAATAAAAAAGTAATAAGGAAACATTATTGACTCAAAAATATCTGACTTTTGTAAATCAAAAACAAAATTACAAAATGGGATATAAGGACTATGATTTTGCTATATGAATTTTAAAAGAAGACTTTTCTCCCTTTAATTATGAATAACGACTATTATGACTAACTACCACTTATGTTTTGAATTCCCTAAGGATCATATTCCTGACTTCCTTAGAGAGATTTTACTTTTTAATGCACACAATTATTTTCTTTAAGCCAGCTGCCCCTTAGTTAAACTCCTCCTACCATAGGTTAATATATTCATTATACTTAGTATTGTTTTTATCGTTATTTTCTCCCCCTTTGTGATTTTGAATATGGAATAAAGATAATTGAAAAAAATGATACCAAAAATATTAGAACTATACAACAAAACAAATGAATAGAAACCAAAATATTCATTTTTATTGTAATAATTGTTAAAGGAAAATAAATACAACAAAATATAGGAATTTAAAGTAAACATATTCATCCTTCTTTTTTCCTTTGGAATGATATTTTTCACTATAGTATTCATATTATTAATCTCTTTATGATATTTTTCAAAACACATCACCAAGTGTTCTTGATCCTATTTATTTCTAGATCCTAGATCTTTTCATCTTGAGACTTAAAATATTTAATCACGAGACATCAAAATCTCTTCTTTCCGACCAATCATTACCTCAAACTCTATTTTGAGATCCCTTTCCATATTCATTTTTAATGTATCTTAATTCAATTTCTCATTCAAGTGTTTTTCTTCCATCATGAAGGGTACTTGATCTAGCTTCAGATTCTGAGTAAAAATATTAGTATGATCTTTCATCTAATCATCTACTATATTAAAATCATCATTTACTGAATCCTTAACAACATCAAGATCTCTCAATACTTTAATTGTTTTCTTAGACAACTTTGAAATATTGTGGGAATCATAATCGATATTAATGGTTTTAAAATAATCCTCAATAATGATAAATTTTTCATAAGAATGATTATAGATTCATTCTTCTAATTATAAGACTATTTAAGAACCTGAAACCTCGAGTCAATACTTGGAAACAATGGAATAGTTTAAACTTAATTCTTCAGCGACATCACGAGAAATTCCTGACCTATGGAAGATGATTCAAAATTTGATTCCTTTGTAGGTGTGGATTCTTTTTCAATTTCAACACCTTTCCTTATGGGTGATACACCGATTTCATTATTTGCTATCACATATTTCTGAGGTGTATCATCTATATCATTTTTTCATTATGAAATCCAGAAATGGTCTCCACAGTATTTGGGGATTCATGCACAATATCTCAAACATGAAAGATTTTGTCATCATCAATATTTTCCTCCCCAGAATTTTCCATAATATCATCAGGTTGAATAATGTATTGATTGATGATTTCATCATCAGATGGTTTATTAAACTCTTCACAAACCACATCTTGTTTTTTGTGTGATACACGTTTTGTTGATTTGGCCTAGGAAGTATGGATTGATAGATTTCAAAAGGGATTACATTCTCAGGATATTATAGTTAATGCCTTATCACATCATCACTCTCATATCCTTCTTCTTCTTTTTCCTGGTATACTTCCTCTTCTTGAAATATCTCTTACTCCACATTAGGTTTCAGAATTATGATATTCTTTCCCGGAGTCACTAGTACTAATTCTTATAGAATGGATTCTGATACCTGGATTTTTTTGGAAGAATCCTCAGTAGTATTTTGGAGAGTATACATGATTTATTCCACAGAAAATATCATCTTTTTTTATTCTCTTATTCGTTTTTTTAATACTTCTCAGAAATCCTTAATCATCAATTCCATTACCTCAGCAAGATCTCAACCAAAGCTATGATCACCTTCCTTCTTATTTTTCTATTCTTTCCTCCACATCACAAAAAATTCCTCAGGGTAGGTTTTTTTCTTCTTTGACATTGGGGGTACTGATTGGGTTTCTTGAACTGAAGGATTCTCTTCGGTTTCTAGTTCAATATGCTTTCTCTTCTAATGTGGTGGTTTCTTGGAAGGCTCTATGACTTCTACTTTCTTAGTAAATGATTCAATCTCAGTTTTTATAAGATATAAAATTATCTAGACTTGATATTGAATCCAATATTATTCTTCTTCAAAGTATCCTCACCCAGAAGAAAAATCATTAATGTTATTGGCTTAGAACAATATGTAATTTTTAAAGACTCTAGGAATGGTAATATTATCTAGTATATAATTTCCAAATACATGATAATTTTTTATTTTATGTTCCCTTCATTGTTATAAGTAATCATATGCAAGACATACTACACCATATTTATCTTCCACAAGTTCACCAGAAAATCTAGAATGTAGATGTCACTCTTCTTCAAGGATTCCTAGAGTCCATTTCTTGGAATTATAAAACATTTTACCCATAACTGTAGAATTAAGAAATTTCTTGGGAGATTCTTTATCTTCAGTGCTTTAACTTCACTATGTCAAAGACAATATATTTACTTCTAATTATCAATGCATCCCGATTGATCTGGTAGCTTGTGGTTGTAGAAAATGGATTTCCCTACATACGAAACTCCAAAAAATACTGGTTTCTTTATTGATGGAAATGAAATAGGTTTTCCGATAACTCTTGAATTATTAATTCTCTCTCCCACCATCATTAAAAAATATTACATTATCATAATACCCAATAAGAATATATGTATATACTTGATCTTGTCCTTTTTATTTTTCTACAGACAAGATTTCTCATCCATTCTGCTTAATATTTTTCATAATGAGAGAATTATAGATTATAAAGACCCACAGATCAATTAATATTTCTCTTTAAATTTTACATTCTGAGATTCCCTTAACTAAAGACATTTGATTTGGAGGAGAGGCTTTCAAAGTTATCTATAACCTAAGAAAACTTAGAAATGTGGAACGACCAAATTGAAGAGAGGCAGAGCATTGGGGATGAAAACCTTAAAAACTAACATTGGATGAGAAATAAGGGGACATTATAGAGGAGTTGAAGTAATGTTTCATGTTCCCAAAATGATCTAATGGTTGAAACAGGCACGACATGATCTGACGGTTGAGATGAAAGCCGAAGAAGTATTTTGTCGGTTCTGTTCTTTTTAGTTTTAAAGGGAACAATTTGGATATAAGGAAATTGAATATGAGAAATGTACTTAAAACATGATAAAAATACCAACAAGTAAAATATTTTATTAGGAAAATTTATCTAAGGAAACATACATTTTGGATTTATAGAAACATTTTCTGTAATGTAGAAAATCCTTTTTGAGAAATTTTATATTCCTGAAAATTTTATGAAAGGAAATTTTGGATTTATAAATTATGGGTGTCAAATAATTTTTTATAGATAATTTTATATTATTAAAAAATGTGATTAAGGGAAAAAGTTTGATTACAAAAAAAATGATTATGGAAATTTTTATGATTTAGACAAAAATTAATAAGTAATGAAAACAAATTATAATATAAAAAATTGATTTAAGGAATAAAAAAAATCTGATTACAAAAAAAATTAATTCCCCTATTAAAAGGAGTTGCCTAATAAAAAAAGGCAAATTTCAAAAAAAAATTAATATAGGAGATTAACTTATGGTTATCATTTTTTTATGAATTCAAATCTATCTAAGGATAGAGATTTTGTAAAAATATCAGCAATTTGATCTTGCATTCTGATAAATTGAAGAATGATATCTCCTTTAAGTGTGTGATCCCTAAGAAATTGATTCATAATATCTATTTGTTTTGCATGAGAGTGATGTAAAAAGATTTTTACTTAGTGAAATGGAAACAGTATTATAAGAAAATATCCGTGATTCGGTAAAACTTATTCCATGGTTTCTGAGTGTGTGTTCCAACCACATCACTTGAGCACACCTTCATCCAGCTGCTACATATTCAGCTTCAGTAGTGGAAAGTTCTACTGAGTGATGATTTTTTCATGAACAAGAAACTAATGAATCTATTAAGAAAAGAAATGTTCTAGATGTACTTTTCATATCCATTTTACATCCACCCAAATCACTATCTGAAAAACATTTTATAACAAAATTATTTCCAGATGTATAAAAAATTACTAAATCTATGGTTCCCTTTAAATAATAAAAAAAATCATTTCATAACATTTAAATTACATTTCATTAGATTATATTGATATATTAAACATAATAATACTAAAAACATTATGTCTAGATGACTATATTTCAATTATAGTAAACATACTATCATACCTCTAAATGATGTTTGATTTACTAGTTTCACAGATTCATTAAGATCAAGAGAGTTTGAGGTACTGATTTGAGTGATTAGACATTTAGTGTTCTCATATCCATATATTTTAAGAATATATTTAATATACATATGTTGTGATATATATGTTCTTTATGGTTTTTGAGAAATTTTAAAACCTGGGAAATTTTTTAATGAATTGATCATAATCATTTAAAAATATGATTTCCGTAGATACAAAAGCAAACCAGTTAATGATTGCTGAGTTGATCCAAATATAAATTCATCCGAATAAACATTAAAAATCAATAAAATTTTATTAAATTTATTTATAAAAATATTTGGATCAGCAATTCCGTTAACATAATTGTTTTATAACAAAAATCCTATAATTCTATCATACTAGGCTCTAGGGGATTGTTAAAGTCTATAATAATCATTGGTAGGATTGAAAACATGTTCTAGATGTTTTGTGTCTTTAATCCCAAGAGGTTTCTCAAAGTAAACATCCCCTGGAACATATGTGTTAAGGAAAGCACACTTTACATCCATTACAAAATGTTTGAAATTAATGAATGCTTTAGTGTCAAGTAAAATGAGAATAAATTCATCTCTAGCTTCTAATGCATAGGTTTTTTATACTCTATTCCTTCTGGTTAATTATATACGTTAGAAAATAATCTAATTTTTTTCTTACAATGATTCCATTTTCATCAAATTTGTTTTTGAATACCCATTTTACTACAATTACATAAGTTTCCATAGGTCTTTCAACCATGGTCCAGAATTTGTTCCTTTCAAATTCATTGATCTCCTCTTTCACGTATTTAATCCAATCATCATCCCCTAAATCTTTATAAATTATTTTTTGTTCTTATTGGGAATGAAATGATAGATGTTGTACTTAATTTCTTAAGAAACATCTAGTCCTTACAACTTGATTTACATCACCAATTATACTGTTACTTGGATTACTTTTAAGAAAAAACTCATTTGAGTTTTTTATAACCTATTCATAAATATATGGTAGGAAATATTCTAATATAAAGGCTTCAGATATATTTTCTTTTTCATTTTTCATTTTATGAATAATCATTTATCAACGGTGGATAATCAGTTTTTGTAAACTCATTTGAAGATGTATGTTGGTGTTATTTAAAAACCAAAGGATCAATTTCATCTAATTTGACAAGCATAGTTTCATCAACAGTAGAAGAATTTTTATTTAAAAAAATTTATAACATAGATGTTTTTGAGTATCCTATGAAACATCCATCAACATATTTGGTGGAAATTGTATAGAAGTTATCATTAGTATTCAGGATGAATATATTGCACCCAAAATCATTGAAGTAAGAATGTATAGGTTTTCTTCCATTCCACAGTTCTTAAGGTGTTTTGTTAAGAAAGGGTCTGATTAATACTCAATGTATAGTATATAAAGAAGTATGAATTGATTCATCCCAAAAGTGTTTAGATATATTATTTTCACATAACATGGTCATAGTTATATCATTTGGAATTTAATTTATTCCTTCAACAACACCATTTTGTTTATGAGTTCTTGGAATTGAGAAGTTATTAGTAAATCATTGTTTACTACAAAAAGTTTCAAAATTTGAATTTTGAAATTATCCTGCATGATCACTATGAATTGTAATTAAAGGCTTATATCATTTTTTTACTTGGGGTCTAAAAGTTTTAAAATAAGAAAAATATTCATATTTCTTCTCTAGAAAATAGTGCCACATAAATTTATTGTAATAATCAACTAAATCTAATACATAATATTTATCTCCAATAAATCCAGTTTTTGTTGTACCAAAAAGATCCATATGTACTAATTTTAATTCATTAGAAGTTAAGACTTCACCAAATTATTTAAAACATGATTTATGTTATATTCCATATTGGGAAGGATTACACTCCTTTGAAGAATAATAACTATGCTCTAGTAGATCATTAAAAAGTCTTTTCATTGAGTGTTTACATATGTTCCCAAGGTTATAGTGTCCTAAACACATATGTGATAACCAATATTGATATTCCATTGCTCTAAGGTATGGTAGATCTCAGTTGCTAAGGTCTTCTATGTTTAGTGTCTTTACCTTCTATTTCATATGTGTAGAATGAATAAATTTTAACTTGGAATTGTGTACGTGGCATTTATCCTTCAAAAAAATTACAATTTAACCATAATAACATAATTGATTTATGCTAATGAGTTTGGGATTATTCTCTTTGAGAAATAAAACATTTGAAATTAAAATTTTTCCCAGAAGAAAAATGTTACATATAACAACAATTTCCCCTATAGCATTATCTTCAAAATTTACTTTTCCCATTTTTGTCTTGATAATATTTTCACATAATTTTTTTGTAATAAGTCATATGTCGGGAACATCCAAAATCCATGTACCATGTATTCTAGTTGGTACTTCCCATGTTTTCCTGAAAAATAATAGAGTTAGAATTTTGGAATTCAAACATTCATTGATCCTGAAATTTCAAAAGGTATGAATTTAGGAATCCATATTTACCTTAAAAATTAGTCTTTATGAAAAAATTAAGATTGGGTTATATTTAAAGAAAAATCTCTTTCCCAATGTCCACCACATTGAAACTTAGTACAAAATAGAGCACTTTGAGGAATAAAATAATTTTTACAAACTATTGGTTTTGAATGAGTATAAACAAATCCAGAACTATTACATTGAGGACGAATTTAGGAATACATCATCTCAATGTTTTCCTTTCTAGAGGTAATGTTTGGCAGAAATTTTCCTAAGGAATATATTTATGACTTTAGTTTAATGAAATTTTATTTTTTAAAGGTTATTAGATTTATAACAAGATCTATCCTCTAAAATATTTTTCTTAGAAATTATATTTTCAAGATCTTTATAAAATGTCTCCTTCTCAAAATTAAATTCATTATATTTTTTTGAAACATTTTTAATATCAAAAAATTCTAATGAAGATATTTAGAATGGTATGATACTTCTATAGTCAATATAGAAGTTATTGAATAGTCCATCTCAGGTTTTTTATTGAGTTTAGAATTCTCATTTTCAAAAATATTAGAAAACCTAGAATCTTAATCATAAGAAGTTAATGTCATATACTCATTAATAGAAGATTCATCATCTGAAGAATTATGATATTTATAATATGTAAAATTTTTATTTTAAGATACATTGGTATTAGATTCCACATTATATATGTTGACCGTTAGAAAATAATTTTTAATTGGTAGTTTGGTTTGTAAATCAAGGTCCTTCTGTCAAGAAGATTCATACTCTGAAGACTCATAAAAGGATTCAACCCAATGTAAGGTCACATATCATTAACCTTCAAGACATTCATGGCCTTATATTTGCAATACTTCTTTCTATTCCTCTCAAAATTCATTTCTTTTTTATCTTTTCTTTTAAGCATGGGAATATATATCCTACCATGTCCAGCTCTTTTTCATTCTTAATGAGTTACTTGTGAATCTTTCATTTGAATTTGTTCTTTATTCTTATAAATAAATTCAATGTCTTTCTTTCACAATATCTTGTTCATCCATCAACCAAGATTGACTGACTCATTTTCAAAATGCTCACTTTAACTTGACTCATATAAAACAATTACTTTTTTTTGTTTTATATCTTGTATCCCTTTCCAGAGTCTTGGCATTAGTATTAATAAAGGATACACTTCCATTGTTATTCCTCAACTTATTCATATCATGATCTCTTTTCATTACAGTTTCATGTTGAAGAAGAGTTCCAAAAAGTTCATTAAGAGTAATTTGAGACAATTTTTTATTTTCATCAATGGATGTTTTTATGATTCCCACTCATTTGACATGACATCAATTATCATGTAAACAAGGGAATCGTCATCTAAACCATTCCATCCCATTGATTTTAGACTATTGACAATGTTCATAAATCCATGTTGAACCATTCAAACAGTTTCTCCATAAGGAAATAGTAATATATGATATTTTACTCTTAACATATCTTTTCTAGAATCTATGACATTAGAAGTCCCAAAATGTGTAACATTATGTTTCTTCCAGATATAGTTAAATCTTCATAAGAAGATATTAGATTGTATATATTCCTGGTCATGGAACACAACAAATTATTTCTTACCTTGTAATTTAATTGGTATTCTAATTTTTATTGTTTGTGGATGGTTTTGAATTCCTTGTCTGGAATTTTCTAATCCCCTGTCATAATCCAACAAATTTCTACTCCAGTGTTGATTAAAAAAAATTTCATTCTATCTCTCCACTATTCATAATCATTAAAATCTAAAATAGGTGGTCTGGTTGGATTGAGGTTATCAATAAAACTAATATTCGTACATTTCATTATATAATCTTTTTTTTTCTAGAAAAATCATTATTAGTAAAAGATTATAAGAAAAGATAAAAATTCCTAAGAAAAACATGATCATGAAAAATATTAAAAGAAGACAAAACTTAATCTAGAAAACATAGAGCTGAGTATAAGTATTTCAGAGACCTACTCTCATACAAATTGTAGGATCAAAATTATTAACGTAGATGCTCAATTAAAAGTGGGGGTATGAATTGTATGTTTAAAGAACATTCATTTTTAACCTTAAAAACGATGTTTATCAATGTTATACAATGTAAATTCACAAACCCTAATATAGTTCTATGAACCAAAATTTCTTAGGTTCCATAAATATGGTAATGGAAATGATTCATTCAAAAATCTTACTTTGGAAAAGATTCTACCTTAAACCATATAAGAATGTTAATTATCAGAGTAAATATAAATATATGGAATTATAAGAAATTTATACATTATTCTTTAATCAAAATACTATGGAAATAAATCTTGAAACAATACAAGAAGAAAATAAAAAATATTTTCATCCAAATAGTAGGGTACCCAACAACCATGGACAAAGGTCCGTTGATTTATACTTTCAAGAAAGTCTGTCTAACCCACACCGGGGTATGAATTCGATCGAAATAACTTAAACTATCTTTCTATCCTTATATTCTCTCAATATTTATGGTAGAAGACACCTATGTATTCCTATCTTTAGAAGTCCTCGAACATTAAGGTAATAAAAACCTATTTCTTCATATCCTTGGAATCCCTCGATTGTACGCAACAACTATCAAAGTTACACTAAACATGATGAATAAGTTGTTCAGGTCCACACATATCATGATAGTCTGTACCTATAGAAATTACTTCACAACATGTAATCTCTAGATTGATGGAATGGTCTTGAGCTCATTCAAATTAACTATTAATTTCAGGCACATATCAAATGGTCAGCTCCTTCCTCCAACTGTCATATTTTTACTTGAATTTTGGAGGGACCTGTAAATGTTTCACTCAACCAATGATTAGTTAGAAAAAAATTGTATGAAATCATTTTATAATAATAAAATGTGTAAGGAAAATGTAATATCTTAACCAAATCAGAGATTTCAGAGTCTAAGGAAAAATAAACTTCATATTATGACCATATAAGCAATCAAAATATATGAATCCTGGATGTTCAAATTCTGTTTTACAACATGTTAAGAATACGAATTCTAAAGGTTTCATATTCTGATTTCCAATGAAATAGGAATCGAAAATCCAAGGAATTCAGAGTCAGAATTACGAGGAATTTGGTGTCTTAATTCTTAAGAATTCATACTCTATATTCAGAGTCTAAATTATGAGTAATTCAGATTATTAATTATGAAGAATTCGGAGATTGAATTCTGATGAATTTAGAGTATGATGTCACGACCCGTCCTCGGGGCCCGTGCCGTGACTACCCCAAGCCCGCCTTCCAAAGGCCAGGGGCTGGAGACTAGCACCAAGGCGTAAATCCCAACAAAAGGGAAGGCTTTGCCTTTGAAAAGTAAACAAGCACCCGCAGAGTATGCAAGCGGAAAAGTAAACACTAAGTGAAAACTGTACAAGATGTGCTGAAAGAAAAAGGGGCCGGAAACACAAGCCCAACTGTAAAGTACAACTAAAAGGAAAAACAGCTACTGAAAGGAAAAGCCACAGCGTCGAGCTGTCCTCTAGAAGTCCCACCTGATGGGTGGGTACAGATAGCCTCCACAGCTCCTCGGTCCAGCCGTCCGCTCCGAGTGCGTCCCGCCCGGTGGTCCACCTCCAGGTACCGTCATCCTCCGCACGCCTCCACCACTATCAGTGTTGTCCGTCGTCTGCAACCAACACCACGAAGTGCGGGCATAGCCCGTGCAGGGGTGAGTATAATCTACTCAGTAGGGACCCCGAGACCCCTAAAGGTCTCCCGAAATTCACAAGGATAATCCACAAAGGAAAGACACAATCATGAAGTAACATCTGACACGGCTTAGGTATATGCCCATACATATACCTAAGTCATCAATTCTCGTTCGGCTCCAATGTCCGAGCCGAAGAACAACCCAATCCTCACAGGAAAGCAAAACGTATACCCACACAGGATAGCACAACACAATCCACAAAGGAGAGTAAATAGTAAATCCACACAGGATAGCTCAACACAATCCACAAAGGAGGGTAAACAGAAGATTCAGCTCACACAGGTATACATCATCGAAAATGTGAAAGAGATGATCAGACATAGATACTGAATCATCTAAGCTGGGACCCACATTGGATACAAGACTAGCCGTCCTCATTGCTTCGTTTATGCTGGGACCCACATGGGATACAAGACCAGCACGGCTGGGACCCACATATGATACAAGACCAGCACTGAGTCATCTAAGCTGGGACCCACATAGGATACAAGACCAGAAGTCTTCATTGATTCATCAATACTGGGACCCACATAGGATACAAGAGCAGTATTGAATCATCTAAGCTAGGACCCACATAGGATAGAAGACCAACATAGCTAGGACCCACATAGGATACAAGACCAGCTGTCTTCGTGGATTCATCAATACTGGGACCCACATAGGATACAAGACCAGTATTGAATCATCTAAGCTAGGACCCACATAGGATACAAGAACAGCACAGCTAGGACCCACATAGGATACAAGACAAGCTGTCTTCGTTGATTCATCTATACTGGGACCCAGATAGGATACAAGACCAGTATTGAATCATCTAAGCTGGGACCCACATAGGATACAAGACCAGCACAGCTAGGACCCACACAGGATACAAGACCAGCTGTCTTCATTGATTCATTGTCACAGTCCACTGAGGATCTCTGCACAATCGTCGTCGCGGTCCACTGAGGATCTCTGCACCGTCGTCGAAGTCGCAGCCATCACTAGGGTTCTCGCACACATCAAGCTCGTTCGGGAGGGTCCGCTCCACGAGCCGAGAGGTCGATACACCAACTGTCAAAAAGTCCGAAGTTGATGTATCCAAAAGTTCTGTATCGTCAACAGGAACTCAACGTCGCAGACAGCGCATCAATCGGCCGCCCGGTCTGAGAGTTATTGGCTTTTTCGTCCCAGGGGCCCGGTTGGTTTTTAAGGAAAAACCAACCCGACCGTACTCCACCTGCATCCAAACCTCGGGCGGAGTGAGCCAAAAGATCCGCCTCACTTAGAGGAACTCAACAAAGCTGACGGCGTGTCAATCGGACGTCCGTAGCTCACGATATGAGCGTTTCCGCTCCGAAGGCCCGGTTGGTTTCGTGTACGAACCAACCCGGCCGAACTCAAAGTATTCCGAAACCTTTAGGGCGATATACCGAAACGACCGTCTCGATCCAAGGATCGCGTTGCCGCTGACGGAGAGTCGTTTGGATGGCCGTAGCTCAAGTTACAGGAATTTGAACGAAAACCGTCCGAAGACGGGGGGGTCCGGGCCCGGGCCGACCCGGCCCGACCCCCCCTGGGTCGGCCGAACCCGGTCTGACCCGGTCCGACCCAGTACTACCTGGTCGGACTGGTCTGGCTCGGCCGGCCCGACCCGGCTCGGCTGAGCGACGCGGGGGGGAGCCGCCACCCCCGCGAGACACCCCCGCGGCACCCGCGGGGTGTCGCCCAAGACAACCGGGCGACGCGGGGGGAAGCCACCGCCCCCGTGTGACAACCCCGCAGCACCCGCGGGGTGTCGCTCGATCAACCGGACGCGGCATCAGCCACGTCCCACGCGCGCCGGACCCGCGCGGCCACGGGTCCGCGAGCTCCGCCGCCGCAGCTTCTGCCGCGACGGCCTTGTCCCGCGGCGCGCCGGGGCGACGCCGCTCCCGACTACCGGCACCGCCGCACCGGCGACCCGCGCCACCGGCGGCTTCCGCGGGCCCCCGGAGTTGCTCCGGTGGTCCGATTCTGTTCCCGTTTACGCCGCTGCTCCTCCCGGGACTCTTTCTTCACTGCGGAAACATCAAACTTCCATTGCGGCATGTTCCGTCGTCGCCCGTCAAATCCTCACAATAACAAAGAACGGCGGAGGGTTTTCGGGCCGTGTTCGTTTGGCCCGCACCCTCAGCGTTAGAGATAAACAACAGGAGGAAATAAAATTCAACATATGAATTCAACAATTTTTATGAATCAAAATTGTACTTAATTGCCCGGTTCTTTACTTTTAAAAAAAGAACGATCACAGGAAAAAGAAAAAAGTTCACAACAACCCCTACCTTGTTGGTCGTCATCGTACGCACGTCCTTCGCAGAATTGCTCGTCGCGGAAGGAGGTGATCGTCGCGTCGTCGCGGAAGGGCGTCGCGTCGTCGAGGAACACGACGTTGAGTCGGCGAACTCAAAGGACCATGAAACAACAGATTTAATTTAATTAAAATTAAATCTCTGTTTGGGTAAAAACCACAAAGGAGAATAAAAAATAAATCCGCGACTCTTTCCTCAAGCAGCTGATCGAAGATTCGTTGCGGAGGAAGAGATGTCGCAGAAGAACGTTGCCGGAAGGGAACGTCGGCGTCGCGGAACACGGCGTCGCGTTGTCGACTTCCACAGGTTCGGCGTGCTTCGTTGGAGGTCGGCGTTCTTCGCGTTCTTCTAGTTCTTCGCGAAGGGGGATGAAGGCTCAAGGATTCTCTCAAGCCTCTCAACGTGTAATATTTCAAAAAGACTTGTTGGTCTTATTTTATTATTACGCCAACAAACGAAAAAGGTAAGTAACGACCCATCAATTCATTGTATTAATTCAACGAAAGTAACAGCTCATTTAATTCATGAAATAAACTGCCCAATTAAATGGTTTGTTAAGAATTTAAGAAAACGCGTCAGTTGACTTTCATAATGACAGGTTTTCGCGGGTGCGTTACTTAGTGGAAAGAAACGGCGGGGCTCGTGCGGGCCCCACCTCACAAATATCCTACCAAGGGGGTAGGATATTTCTGGATAGCATCTTATCCGGATGAACTCAGATTAAGCCGTCTTTAAGTGGCATCAAGAGGCTTCCAAGTGGCTTAAGTGAAATAAAATAAAGTTGTCACAAAATTATTTTATTTCATAACTTTAAGCCCGAAAATTAAAACCCACACCCGAGCAAACGCAACTCCAGAAGAGGCGTTTCTAAGCGAATAACGGCGCTGCGATTTCATCGGTGCCCTCAGAATTTGATTCCGGGCACCGGTTCAAAAGTTAAAAAAACCCGCTCGTCCGTTCACTGAACGTACCTGAGCCAAAATTCAGAAAATGATTCTGGGCACACTGGGCCTCGGAATCAGGTGCCATCAGAAACTGCATTCTTGTAAAATTCCAATGAAAATTAAGAAAACAATTTCCTTGAAATTTACAGGTCTTTAAATTACTCCCACCACATGGCTTTACGTCCCCGTAAAGCTTCAACACAAACTAGGGATACAAAGGCGGTACTGAGCACGCATCTGAGCCTCCCGCTCCCATGTGCTCTCTGGAGGTTCCCGTGATGCCATCTGATGCGCACAATACGAATCGATCGCCCACGTTGGACCCGCTCCTGTCGATCCTGTATCTCCACCGGGACCTCCACAAAAGTCACCCCATCATCCACGTCTAGCTCCCCATGGTCAAAGATGTGCGTCGGGTCGTGCACGTATCTTCTCAGCTGAGATATGTGGAAGACGTCGTGTACCTGGTGAAACTGAGGTGGCAGAGCCAGGCGATAAGCCACCTCGCCAATCCTGCTGAGGACCTGGAAAGGCCCGGTGAAGCATGGAGACAACTTGCTGCCTCGACCAAATCTCCACAAACCACGTCGAGGTGAGACCCGCAAGCAGACGTGGTCGCCATCCTCGAACTCTAGTGGCCTCCACCTCCTGTCATCATAAGACTTCTTCCTACTCTGAGCTGTACTCATCCGCCCCTGGATGACCTGGACCATCTCATCCGTGGCCTGGACCATCTCCGGCCCCACAAAAGCTCTTAAGATTTCTTCTTTTCCGATAAGAGAAATCTTGTCCCATCCCCTCGATGAACCACATTCTTTGCCTAATACAGTCAATCCTGACATGGATTATATTAATCCATACCAAGGATGACGTCGTAAGGCCTCGACGCTACTACCAAGAGATCCAACCGTTACTCTCGCCTCCAAGGGTTGAGTCACACTGTCGGCATCAGTGTGTGGTAACTGGGTATCCTCCAGTAGATGTCTCACAAGTGAAGGTCAAGTCAACAGTCAAAACTGGAACCTCTTAGTAACAACACAAAAGAAGGTAGGAATGAAAACATCACAAAGGTATGCATCATTTATTATTGCAGCTCATAATACAAAGACGCTACACAATAGCAACAAGGAACTAGAAGTACAAAGGACGTATCCACTAGTTCCGCTCCTGTCCATTTGCTCCCAGAGCTCCATGATCAAAGGCCTCAGCTACCTGAAGCTGAGCTCTCCCATGTCCACCAACTCCCTGCGGTCGTGGTGGACCTCCTGGTGGTGGTGGTGGAAACACCTCGAAGTGTCTTCTACCATCGGCTACTCGTCCAGCTCCTCTGCCTCATCCGCCTCCTCCCTGCGGACCGCCACGGTCGAATCTCTGTCTGGGAGGTCCCTCTACCACCTGCTGCTCATCTGTAAGACGATTCGGGCAGTCTCGAGCCATGTGACCTCGCCCACTGCATGCGTATAAATGTTTTCCCCTCGCGTATTTAGCTCTCCTTCGGGTTCCCCGCACAACTGAATCTTCATCCTGAGACTGCCCATCTGATGATTTGTCCTGTTTGAACCTCTGCGTCACCTGTCTACTGCCAACTGCAGAAGACCCTGCTACGGGCCATCCTGCGGAGGGCCCTGTCACTGGAGCCTGCTCGGCGAGAAAACTCTCAACTAGAAGGGCTCTCTCCAACACCTATGCCTGTGTCGGAATGTTGAGGGAGATCATCGAAGCCCTGATCTCATGCCCCAATCCATACTCGAAGGTCCGGGCCCGGAAGAAGGGGTCTCGTACCATATCGGTCGAGTAGCGCGAGAGATCAGTAAATCGCGCCGAGTACTGGGCCACTATCAAGCTACCCTGCCACATCTGAAGAAGCTCCTGTATGCGTACCGCACAGAGGGTGGCTGGGACGAACTCGGAGCGGAAGATTCTCGCAAAGTCCGTCCAGAGGAGAGATGTCTCGTCGTGCACCTGGAGCATCAAGCTCCACCATCTGCCTGTTGCCGCGTGCAGAAGGCTCACTGCGAGGATCACCATGAGGTCTGCTAGTGTCCTCACTAGCCTGAAAACACGCACCACTGCCTCCAGCCAGTCCTCGGCTGCCTGGGGGTCCGTCTCCACACGGAACCTGGGAGGTCGATGACGCTGGAACTCGTGCAGCGCGCTAAGGCAACGTGCATCGTCAGCGGCTGGAGCTGGTAGCATCGGTGGCTCGGCGGGTAAAGGTACCACCGGTGCCTCTACTGACAAGGAGCCATGCACCAAGGCCTCGTTGCTCGGTGGGCTGTCATCACAGTCCACTCTCGGAACCCTAGCTGGCTTCCGTCGTGGGGCCATCCTGAAAGAAGTAGGCACGCCACGGTCAGAACTGTATACCTGGTGAGATGACACAAGTAATCACAAAGAAACTTGAACACACATGCAATCAATGTTTTCGTGCATTAAGTCAGAAATAAGAAGTCAGGGTCCTGGTGTAAGGATACGTCGGCCACCGCAACAACACTGGACTCCCTGGACTGATAACCACACCCAATACGCTAAACAATATTGCTTCAAAAAAAAGAAAGATCAGAGTCTCCGGTAGAACCGACCACCTCTGATACCAATTTGTCACGACCCGTCCTCGGGGCCCGTGCCGTGACTACCCCAAGCCCGCCTTCCAATGGCCAGGGGCTGGCGACTAGCACCAGGGCGTAAATCCAAACAAAAGAGAAGACATTTCCATTGAAAAGTAAACAAGCACCCGTAGAGTATGCAAGCGGAAAAGTAAACAATAAGTGAAAACTGTACAAGCTGTGCTGAAAGAAAAAGGGTCCAGAAATACAAGCCCAACTGTAAAGTACAACTGAAAGGAAAAACAGCTACTGAAAGGAAAAGCCGCAGTGTCGAGCCATCCTCTGGAAGTCCCACCTGATGGGTGGGTACAGATAGCCTCCACAGCTCCTCGGTCCAGCCGTACGCTCCGAGTGCGTCCCGCCCGGTGGTCCACCTCCAGGTATCGTCCTGCTCCGCATGCCTCCACCACGATCAGTGTTGTTCATCGTCTGCAACCAACACCATGAAGTGCGGGCATAGTTCGTGCAGGGGTGAGTATAAGCTACTCAGTAGGGACCCCGAGACCCCCGAAGGTCTCCCGAAATCCACAAGGATAATCCACAAAGGAAAGACACAATCACGAATTAACATCTGACACGGCTTAGGTATATGCCCATACATATACCTAAGTCATCAATTCTCGTTCGGCTCCAACGTCCGAGCCCAAGAACAACCCAATCCACACAGGAAAGCAAAACTTATACCCACACAAGATAGCACAACACAATCCACAAAGGAGAGTAAACAGTAAATCCACACAGGATAGCTCAACACAATCCACAATGGAGGGTAAACAGAAGATTCAGCTCACACAGGTATACATCATCGAAAAGGTGAATGAGATGATCAGACATAGATACTGAATCATCTAAGCTGGGACCCACATAGGATACAAGACCAGCCATCCTCATTGCTTCATTTATGCTGGGACCCACATAGGATACAAGACCAGCACGGCTGGGACCCACATAGGATACAAGACCAGCACTGAGTCATCTAAGCTGGGACCCACATAGGATACAAGACCAGCACTCTTCATTGATTCATCTATACTGGGACCCACATAGGATACAAGACCAGTATTGAATCATCTAAGCTGGGACCCACATAGGATACAAGACCAGCACAACTAGGACCCACATAGGATACAAGACCAGCTGTTTTCGTTGATTCATCTATACTGGGACCCACATAGGATACAAGACCAGTATTGAATCATCTAAGCTGGGACCCACATAGGATACATGACCAGCACAGCTAGGACCCACATAGGATACAAGACCAGCTGTCTTTGTTGATTCATCTATATTGGGACCCACATAGGATACAAGACTAGTATTGAATCATCTATGCTGGGACCCACAAAGGATACAAGACCAGCACAGCTAGGACCCACAAAGGATACAAGACCAGCTGTCTTCATTGATTCATTGTCGCAGTCCACTAAGGATCTCTGCACAATCGTCGTCGCGGTCCACTGAGGATCTCTGCACCGTCGTCGAAGTCGCAGCCAGCACTAGGGTTCCCGCACACAGCAAGCTCGTTCGGGAGGGTCCTCTCCACGAGCCGAGAGGTCGATACATCAACTGTCACAAAGTCCGATGTTTATGTTTCCAAAAGTTTCGTATCGTCAACAGGAACTCAACGTCGTAGACGGTGCGTCAATCAGACACCCTTTCTGAGAGTTATTGGCTTTTTTCGTCCCAGGGGGCTGGTTGGTTTTTAAGGCAAAACCAACCCGACCATACTCTACCAGCGTCCAAACCTTGGGCGGAGTGAGCCAAATGATCCGTCTCACTTAGAAGAACTCAACAAAGCTGACGGCGCGTCAATCGGACGTCCGTAGCTCAAGTTATGAGCGTTTCCACCCCGAAGGCCCGGTTAGTTTCGTGTACGAACCAACCCGGCTGAACTCAAAGTATTTTGAAACCTTGAGTGCGATATACCGAAACGACCGTCTCGATCAAAGGATCGCGTTGCCGTTGACGACGAGTCATTGGGAGGCCTGTAGATCATGTTACGAGCATTTGAACGAAAGCCGTCCGAAGACGGGGGGGTCCGGGCCCGGGCCGACCCGGCCCGACCCCCCTAGGTCGGCCGAACCCGGTCCTACCCGGTCCGACCCGGACCGACCCGGTCCAACCCGGTCGGACCGTTCTGGCTCGGCCAGCTCGGCCCGGCTCGGCCGAGCGACGCGGGGGGGGGGGGGGGGGGGGGGGGAGCCGCCACCCCCGCGTGACACCCCCGCGGCACCCGCGGGGTGTCGCCTAAGAGAACCGAGCGACGCGGGGGGAAGCCGCTGCCCCCGCGGGACAACCCCGCGGCACCCGCGGGGTGTCGCTCGGACAACCGGACGCGGTATCAGCCGCGTCCCGTGTGCGCGGGACCCGCGCGGCCGTGGGTCTGCGAGCGCCGCCGCCGCGGCTTCTGCCGCGGCGGCCTTGTCCGGCGGCGCGCCGGGGTGAAGCCGCTCCTGGCTGCCGACGCCGTCGGCTTCCGCGGGCCACCGGAGTCGCTTCGGTGGTCCAATTCTATTCCCGTCTCCACCGCTTCTCCTCCCGGGACTCGTTCTTCACTGCGGAACCATCAAAATTCCGTTGCGGCATGTTCCGTCGTCGCCCGTCAAATCTGCACAATAATGAAGAACATCGGAGGGTTGTCGGGCCGTGTTCATTTGGCCCGCACCCTCCGCGTTAGATATAAACAATCAGAGGAAATAAAATTCAACATATGAATTCAACAATTTTTATGAATCAAAATTTTTCTTAATTGCCTGGTTCTTTACTTTTAAAAAAAATAACGATCACGGGAAAAAGGAAAAAGTTCACAACAACCCCTACCTTATTGGTCGTCGTTGTACGCAAGTCCTTCGCGTAATTTCTCGTCACTGAAGGAGGAGATCGTCGCGTCGTCGCGGAAGGGCATCGCGTCGTCGCGGAACACGGTGTTGAGTCGGAGAACACAACGGACCATGAAACAACACATTTAATTTAATTAAAATAAAATCTGTGTTTTGGTAAAAACCACAAAGGAGATTAAAAAAGAAATCTGCGACTCTTACCTCAAGCAGCTGATCAAAGATTCGTTGCGGAGGAAGAGATTTCGCAGAAGAACTTGCAGGAAGGGAACGTCGGCGTCGCGGAACACGGCGTCGCATTGTCGACTTCCACGGGTTCGGCATTCTTCGTCGGAGGTCAGCGTTCTTCGCGTTCTTCACGTTATTCGCAAAGGGGGATGAAGGCTCAAGGATTCTCTCAAGCCTCTCAACATGTAATCTTTCAAAAATACTTGTTGGTCTTATTTTATTATTATTCCAACAAACGAAAAAGGTAAATAACGACCCATCAATTCGTTGTATTAATTCAACGAAAGTAACAGCTCATTTAATTCACGAAATAAACTGCCCAATTAAATGGTATGTTAAGAATTTAAGAAAACGCGTCAGTTGACTTTCATAATGACAGGTTTTTGCGGGTGCGTTACTTAGAGGAAAGAAACGGCGGGGCTCGTGTGGGCCACATCTCACAAATATCCTACCAAGGGTCTAGGATATTTCTGGATAGCATCCTATCCGGATCAACTCAGTTTAAGCCGTCTTTAAGTGGCTTCAAGAGGATTCCAAGTGGCTTAAGTGAAATAAAATAAACATGTCACAAAATTATTTTATTTCTTAACTTTAAGCCCGAAAATTAATACCCACACCCGAGCAAACGCAACTCTGGAAGAGGCATTTCTAAGAGAATACCGGCGCTGCGATTTCATCGGTGCCCTCAGAATTCGATTCCGGGCAAAGGATCAAAAGTTAGAAAAACCCGCTCGTCCGTTCACTGAACGTACCCGAGCCAAACTTCGAAAAATGATTCTAGGCACACCGGGCCTCGGAATCAGGTGCCGTCAGAAACTGCGTTCTTGTAAAATCCCAAAAATAATTAAGAAAAAAATTTCCTTCAAATTTATGGGCCTTTACATATGAATTACAAAAAAATTAGAGTCTGAATTTTAGAGAATTTAGAGTCTAAATTCCAAATAATTCAGAGTCTAAATTTTATGGATTTCAAAGTCTGAATTTTAGAGAATTCAAAGCCTTAATTTTAGAGAATTCTAAGTTTTAATTTCAGAGAATTTGGGATATGAATTTTAGAGAATTCAGTGTCTGAATTTTAGATAAATTGGATATGAAAATAGAGAAATCAAAGACTAAAAATAGACCACTATATATCCATGTAATTATAAGATTCCAAGGTTTTATATACGAATCTGAATTTTAGACATAGTAATAAAATGAGTTTGATTATGAGGAATTATGAAACAAGATTATGAAAATAAAGGTAATGATAAAAATTTCCTTAAAGAAGGGAAACAGTCCTTAATAATATAATCCTTAGGTAAATAAAATTTTCCTTAATATCATATTTTCTTTGTTTTCAAAAAAAGAGAAATGGGAAACTCATAAGGAACCTTTTTTTGACTCAACACAAATGAAGTGAAGTTACTCGATTATGAGGTAATGTCTTCTCTAAAGATGTTTAATATTATTTGTATCCACACCCTCATATCTTATTAATTTGGGAATATATAACTAAAAACGTATCTTCAATATATTAGTATGAATTAATTATATGGTTTATAACTAAAATCACAAACACTGACATTTAATGTGTAACAAACATACTAGTTTTCAATATGATGAACTAATGAATCCTTAAACTATGATTGATCATTATTTTCTTTACCATATATCATAGTGGGAATTATGATGGAAATTATGACTATATATGTTATATATTATATTTATAATGTCTTTATTAATATTTAGTATTTATTTTTTACATACCATTATCCCTTCCATCTTATGTAAATTTGTGATTTTTGATTCGGGAAGAGTGGAATATCGCCCCCTCAAAACGATATGACTCATTCTGTAATACATAGAACATATAAAAGAAGAATTTAATTAAATTATGTAACATATGTAACATATATAACATATATTTTACAATTTAATTATATATATATATATATATATATATATATATCATTTAGTTTTTATTCTTTTAATACAACAAATAAATGAATTTAACGTCCATGCATATATATGACATATCGTCTCCACGAACGATGCAATTTATTTCTAATCTCAAAATATGATATACTACTATAAATAAATTAATAGTGATTATATATGACATTTAGTCCATGATTTACATTATTAGATATGATTAAACCAAGATCTAATTATTAATAATAGCAAATAACAAGTAAATACTTACTCGAGAAAAGGATAAAATTAACACATAAAATAGTAAAATTATTGGATGAGTTTTACTAAATGGGTAATAAAATAATTTAAGGAATTAATATAAGATATTATAATCCGGATATGGTTATGGAATATGTTAGTAAAAAATTTCAAAACCCTTTATAAGAGGATAAAGACCACACTACAAAAGAATGGTTAAGGTTAGAGATGTCATCTCTACATACATTCAATTGAAACATATTTTTTATTATTCACCAATTCACTTTTATTTTATATATTAACACAAAATTTAAATTAAATATCTTTAATATACATACAATAATGATATTGTATGTTTCATTTAATCTTATCCAATCATCGGGATTGTGATTTATGTTTTTAAATGGTCTTTGTAAGATGTTGGAATATTTAAAATTACATTTCCCTCAAGAGTGGTTTATGATCATTCAGTTATATTATCATTCCTTAATGTCCACACACCTTATTTATTCATAGGCTCCTTTATGGTAATATTGATAAATCCATATTAATAACCAATTTTTTTAAGGAACATTATTTTTTTGATAAATGATAAATGTTTTGGACTAGTATGATAAGGGTACGGCCATGTTATAGAAAAACACTTGATGAATTTTTACTCTCATGACGTGAATATTTTGGAAAAATCAAAAGTTTTATTACATAGTATATTGTAATCCATCATGTAAACGTTATTGCATGTAAAGGAACCATGTACCTAAGAAACATGTCATCCAGTAATTAAAAATTTCTCTTATTTATATTCCTCTAATATTCATCCTTGACATGTTGATTCCATATATCTATATATCCATTTCATTTTCAGGATTTATTTATTATTTATCCAAGAATTTTTTCAAAAACACATCTATGTAAATATTACATTTTCAATTCACTGATTAAATGGAATGTGTTTTAGTTTCTTAACCTTATATATTGACATTTGATAATCTAGTTATTTGAATGGCATGTGTTATTAGTTATTCAACTATTCATGTTAATTTATTCATATTGGTTCATTATTTATTCTGGTTTACATACCTTTAATGTGCATTTGCACTCACCCTTATTATGTTTCATTCTGCAATTTATGAAGAAGAAATTTTTGAATAAGTGTTCATGGATGAAGTTTATTTCATTTTATTTTATAGAGTGCTTTATTTTGTTTTCCCATTATATAATGGGTATCATTTATGTAATATAGAATTTCAAGATTTCTAAACTTGTCATTCTATTGGGATTTGTCTCCATGTAATAATGCGAATGTAATAAAATAAATCACTGGTTATGGGATTATAGGGGAGGGGTGTTACAGTTGGTATCAAGGGAATTTTACTAGTAACCATAGAAACAAGATATAGAAAACATAGATTAGATAACATAAAACTAAGAATGATATTGAGGATAAATATATAAGAACATCCTACAATTTTCATAATCTCTTGATGTTGAGGGTATTCCCCAGAATGCATCCCTGCCTGGATGCTATATGTGGAGTGGTTCTGGAAGATATGTACCTCAGAGTAATTACATTGACCAGGTGTTTTATGGTTGATTCGGGGTAACCTAGTACAAGTGAATGGGTCATAATTCACAATTAGTTTTACATTCTTGAGGTATATTATTAGGATAATTCCCAACCCCCATACATTAAATTATTAATGATTTGAATGTAACGATTTATATAATGTAATAAAAGTTTATGATTCTATTATCCATGAAGCATAAATTTATGTGATGTTATGTTTCATATTTAGGGATTTTCAATGTCTATATTTTTATGAGTTAATAAATTATATTAAATTTTTTAGAAACCAATCTTAACAAAATGAATGAGAACACCACAAATTTGTGTGATTTAAGAGGTAAAAAGTGGTCAAATCTTTTATGTTCTTACAAAAATATTTCATAGGGATGTAGTTTCCTATGTATTAATATAATATAAAGAATGGTATCATGAACAAAGAGTTTGGTATGTAATTCTTCATGTCCAATAGATTTGAAGGGAAGCAAGAGGATAGTATGATAACTGATTAAATGATGGATTAAGGGAAGAAGGGAATGATGTACTTTCCCACATATGTTAATTGTGGAAATAGACATTCTAGAACTTTCTTAAAAGGAATGAGAGTTTTCTACTAGTGTATAAGTAATGTTTATTATGCCATTGGTTTAAATGGAATGGAAAAATATTTTCAATGTATAATTCTTCAATATCAATTGGATGGGAAAATATGAGAATAAATTTCTTAAGCGTCAATGGAATTAACCCCAAATGATGATTATAGATAATGACCATGTTATATAATTTCTATCGATGAATAGGAATTATTTATATTTTTATTCAAGAATTATTTCATTGAATATTTTATCAAAAATGTACTAGTTATAAGAATTATGGAATATATGACGATTCTAATGCAACACATTTTCATTAAGGATAAATGATCATATGATGAATTGTACAAAGAAATATTATTATGTAGAATGTTATACTTTTAAAAGAAACAAATAATTGAAGTAAAACCTCTTTAATATGATCCTGATTTTGATATAATGAAAACGAAATGATTTATCTTGAAAATATTTGACTACATTGGAATTGATTAATGAGTTGTCGACAAGTGGTCTATGTTATCACTGATGGATTTTACAAAATGTCTGGATTTAAGAAATATATATAATAATATGTGTCTTACTTAAGGGATATGGGAGAATGTATGTTTCCGCTAAGGTTTTATGGAAATTTGTGTTATTACTATATTTCATGATGAAACATGATTAGGTAATTCACATGTTTGAAATGTGAAAATTTATAGTTACTTCATGTTGATTGAAGGTTAAAGATAAGTTTATTTTGTAAAATCAGATTATAGTTCCTCCAAAGTATTCAATCGTAATCCTTAGGAAAGGATAACCATTTATAAAACAAATTATATTTGGATGAGATTTTATAAGTTAATGTATTAATTCACCATATGAAACATCTTATGATATGATATGAAGTAGAAATCGTTCAAGGAAGAACAAAAGGATAAGATTGTCCTTATATCAACATACCATGTAAATATACTTAATTATATTGTTAGAGAGTGAAATAATTAATAAACATAAAGAAACATTATATTAAAACAAAAAATTCTGAACTTCTAACTTCATTTCCAATTATTCTAATGAACCCTTATATCTTCATGGATTTAGGGCCTTATGGTTTTTTACTTTATACTAACTATCGTCTGAAGTATGGTCCCTCAATACTTGATTGATATAATTTTTTTTTCTGTATCCATGTTTCTATTTCCCATTTAAGTTCTTCTAATAGGGATCATAGTTACATGACCATTGTACATACCTTTCACTTTTATTAAGAAGATGTCTAATAAACCCTATTTACGATGTGGGTTTTCTAAAAAAGAGTTTATTTACAAATATCAGTTCCTTGATTACTAAGATCACATTAAAATTTTGAGGATTTAAATTAAAGATGGTGGGGAGAATTTAAACCCCTGGGAATTACAACATTTCAATGTTAGAATAAATATTATTTATGTCTCTCTTTATACGCAACACAATGTTAAACATCATCTACACCCAATACTGAATTAGCTTTTGTTACACACAAGATCGACTTTTACCACAATTTAATGGAGAACTAATTTTAAAACAAATTATTAAAAAATTTATAATTACCATTTCTCAAAATATACATCATTTTTGTATTCAAAATACTGAATTTATCATAGGGTAATTTTTTGGTATTTTTATAAGAAGTTTTATTTTCTATTGAATGGTGAAAAATACAGAATTATAAATAAAAAATCCCTTCTAATGTAAATAGTTATTAAGTTTAAATTATATTTTAGATTTTTTATTAGTATCAAAATGGGTCAGTTAAAAAAATTAATGTAGTGGAGGATATTAGATCAAGTATATGTTAAAATTAGATATAAAAAACTTATTGTACTTTTAAACGTGTTTACCTAAGAAGCCTGCTTTATCACCGCATATGCATGATTAGTATTAATCATAATCTCCCCAATTATATTATTTTAATTATGGAAAACTAGCATACATGCTTATAATCCGTTTCTTATTTATGTTCTAATAATATCAATATAATTTTTGACTAAAATGATTAATGAAGGTGATTAAAATTAGTTACGTTGGTTAAGGTAAGATTATTTTTAATAAGGTAATAAAACCTAATACTAAATAACAAAATGGCCCATGAACTTGTATATATACCATTAGTAGCCTATAAATCGACCATATCCCTAGGCGGTTTGAATTTTATGGTTTATGGGAAATTATAAAATGGAGGTTCCCTATATAAAAAGTTATGGGAAATGAAAAGGGGTACTATACATTCCCTTAACATTAATATCAATTTTGAAAAAACATCATAATTTTATTTATAAATATAATTTTCAATATAAAAGGTTTATTTATATTATAATAATTTATCATTAATTTTTAGTTATGATTTAGTCACTTAAAATTATTACAATATGTCAACATAGTGATTATTTAGTTAAAAAATAACTAAAATAAATAATATTATAAATATTAATATTAATGTAGATTAATTGAATTAATGAACATAATTATTGTTGTGGATGAATATATCAAATTTAAAAGCTATAAAATTAATATATTTTAATTCTGGTATTTTTTAGATATTTGAAATTATAAAATAAAAAAATATAGGCAAAATTGATATTATTGTTATTTTATAATAAATGAAATTTTATGAAATTATTTAAAATTTATAAAAAAACTATATTCTATGAAGTAGTTTGTAAATATTAAATAATATTTATTAAGTGAAAATTTTAACATTTAAATTTAACATATTGACCCATATACTATGAAACCATTGTTTACAGGGTCGGGGTTTGTGTAGTGTTTTAGCACGTCAGAAGCGCTTGTATTAAAATTAAATTGAAAAAACATGTGTTTTATATTTTTAAAAATATATATCACGTTAATAAAAAATTGTATTTATATTTTATAATAAATATCAATTTATTTTATTTTTATGTGTTAAATTTCTTCTGTTAGAAAACTACATGCTTAAATATAAATAAAAATGGTAAAATCAGGGAATCATAGAAGTAATTGGAACTAAATTATTTGAATACCGATATTTTATTTTTTGGAGGTTCTAATTGACCATGATTCCACTTGTATACATTATTTAACACTTTTTAGAAAAATTATATGAGGTTGACCACACATTAATGCATATATTTTGGTATTTACAAGAGTTCCCCACTCGCGCCACTACAAACAGTGATGCACTCTACCCATTCCACAGACCCCTCAATACATATTGGATCATCTATAAATTGCTCAAATAGTATACCAACATCATTACCCTCAACCAATATGCCTAACCCTAGTAATAAAACCAAATATGTAAGCCATTTGGTATAATCAAATGATGTTACCATTTAAAGATGTTTTATATTTTCTCAAGGTCTTTAATTTTATTACGATACTCCACACCCTCATAGCTCCTTGTTTCATCAATATATAAAAAACTGTATATTATATATAATAGTATTTTAATATGATAATTCCTACCCATAAACTATCACACAGCTTAATTTAATGGGTAATGTACTTATTGTTTATCTGTATGGTGAACTACTACCATAGAAAACTACAAATGTTAATTTTTCATTTAACAACGATCATATATTAAAATATAGTAGAAAATATATTTATTTTATTTATATATTGTATATATAATTTTTTTATTCTTCTATAATTTTTATTCATAACACAACATTATTATTTCCCTCTTGTGTATATACAATAATTATGTTTGAGATGTTTCGACTACTTCCCCCTCAAAGTGATATGACTCGTTCATGCCATACATGGAACATATAAAAGATGATTTTAATACAACTATGTATCATATATATCGTAGTTATTATAATAGAATTATAATATATAAATCTTTCAATTAGTTTACATTTCTCTAAAAAATCATATAAATGATTGTAGCATCCACGAGTACGTACGACCTACCGTCTCCATGAATGTTGCACACCATTTCTAATCTAAAAATATAATGGTGTTCTATAAATATATATATATACCGACTATAAATGATATTTAGGGAATGTTTTAAATTCTGGATATTATTACTCAATTATATACTTAATTATTAAAATAAATGACATGCTAAAAAGTACTCGAGCATACTAGGCAATTATCACTCGAAGTAGTAAATTAATGAAAGGGTGCTATCAAATGGGTAAAAATATATACTATGTAATTAAAATATGATATTATAAGCAGGATAGTGGTTATGGTATAAGAATATAAAATATTTAAGACCAATATATACAAGGAAAAGGACTAAAGAACAAAATGAAGGATAATGTAGTGGATTTCCCCAAAATTTAAATTCTACTGACACTTATATGTTATTATGCACCAATTCACTTTCATTTGGTGTATTTGCAACATACCAAGTAAATAAATAATAATAAATTTGAATTTTAATTAATATTTTTACATTATATATTTATTTTACTTTAAAGTGGATGCTATGTTCGATAGTGTACCCAATACAGAACAACGGGTTTCTTTGAAATCGTACATTGCACACTAATAATATAATATTATTATTTTAAATGGTAGTTAATGCCTAGCCATTGTATCAGTAAGAATGAATAGAAATAACTAAAATATGACTATACATGTTTTTTTAATGTTTTTACATTTATCTAATAAATTTTATAGGCTTAAAATGTTAATGAATCTAATTTTAAGCATAATTTTCTTTAAAAGGCCGATTTACCAACTTTTAATGGTGAACCCACTTTAAATATAGTTTTTTCCACAACTATATTTTATATTTGACAAAATAAAATTATTCATTATAATAGGGACATCAAAATTTACTTTCGATGAAATTTTGGTATTTTTCTGGAAATGTTTATTTTTTAATGAATAGTAAAAAATAGTGTATTTTAATTCAAATATTACTTTTAATATAATTTATTTATATGGTTATATTGTCTTTTTAATTTGTCTTAACGTTTAATTATAATATATTTTTAGAATTTAATCTAATTTTTGTCATCATATTTAATTTCATTTTGAAGTTGGACATAAATAAGTGTCAATCTTTTGATAGATATTATTTCTTAAAAAACTCTATTTGCTTTAACAGTGTGAATTAATTTTAAATAAATTTCGGCCACGTCTGTGTTTAAAATTTTGAAATATGGATTCAATATGTAGAATAAGTAGATCCATATTCTATAAATAGGTAAATTTTATTTTTAGACATTTTAAATATTTACTTTAGTAAATACATTATTTACCAAGATTAAAATGTAAAAATAATAAATAAGTGTAAAATATAATAGAATAATAATATTACATTACCCTAACATGTGTCCTGATCCTATTGGTTGATACATAACTAACCATGTTCATCCATGAGTTGAATTCGGGACCCCATGGAGACACATATGTGTAATAATGACACTTTATATTAAATAAATTAATGTAAGTACAAAACTGACATAAAAAAATATTTTAATAAATAATTTTTTACATGGGGTTATATAAGATATATTTTGGACTATAAATATTAATTGTAAATTTAAAAATATTTCCTCCATAATGGTTTTTGTTTTATAATTTTTTTACATCATATAAATTAAATTATGTATTACACAATAATGATGTAATATTTACCTCATTAATAAATGATTTAAATAAGTAATATTACAAATATAAAACAATATGAAAAACCAATACAATTCATATTAGATTATTTTATTTCTACCATGAGTCATCTAATCATTTATTCTAATGAATAGTTGACATTTTGAAACCGTAGATGAGTTTAA
Source organism: Viscum album (assembly GCA_963277665.1). Classification (NCBI taxonomy): domain Eukaryota; kingdom Viridiplantae; phylum Streptophyta; class Magnoliopsida; order Santalales; family Viscaceae; genus Viscum; species Viscum album. Next base: position 168,799,184 of record OY728150.1, on the reverse strand, counting down.
AATAAAATAATAGTTTCAAACATTCGTAAAGAGCCCCTCCTCTCCATTATTAAAATCCCTAACTTATAACTTATTCATCACACTTATAAAGCATTTGGCTCATCCAACCTATCCTCCAATAAGCTCCCAAAATCCCACTACAAAACCTAGCAGCCTTACCTTAGGTATATATCCCCTCAAGAAACCCATTTGGTTCAACCCAAGGGGAGTTACTCAATTTAAAGATAAAATCTCCTCGTATGTTCTTTTGTTTTATTTTCCATATCAAAACCCATAAAATATTTTTTTTCTTTATTTTGTAACAAAACTAGTATTATAAATATGCTATTAATTTTTAATGAGAAATATTTAAACTACACTTACAAACACCTCCATCTATTGGGTAAAGAACATACTATTACTGAGGATGGAAAAATAACTCTTCAAGAAACGATGATTGTTAATTATCTCCTACCACCTCTAATGTTGGCCATTATGATGGAACTCTATTTATATATGATATATATTATGTTTATGTTTCCTTTATGCTTCTATATTTTCCATTTATATCATACTTTTACGGATTCCATTATGGGTAAAGACGATAATTTAATTTGTGGGAGTGCGGACTACCGCCCCCTCAAAGTGACATGACTTTTTCATACCATACGTGGTACATATAAAGGATAGAGTTAATGATATTATATATTATAATATACTGGAATTATAATATAACTATGTATCATTATGTTTTAATTCTTTTAAAATATGTAATAGAAATGAAAGTAGCGTTCATGCATACGTACGACTTACCGTCTCCATAAACGGTGCATTTCATTTGTTACCTCCAAAATGTTATGTACTATTATAAATACATGTATATACTATATATATATGACATATATGAGATCTAAATCATGAATATCATTATGGATATAATAAACTTCTGACAACATGAACAACATCTAATTATAAGACGTTTAATTTTGAGTCAAGTACCAAATATTGATAGAATTAATGTTATTAACTTAAATGATTACATAATGATTATAAAATTGTAATAAGTGATATAGGAAATAGTAATTAACTTGATAATGGTTATTATGCATGTATAAATTTACTTTATTTTTATTAGTCAGGAAATTAAAGAACGAACGGGTCAAGTCAGACACAAGTTAAGGGAACTTGTTAACCCAATTCCCATTCATTGGGTTGATCTTATCTTTATTATGTATGTTTTTCATTAATTTATATGTGAAATTATATTATATGGTTTATAAAATCTTTTTAATTTAATTCAAAATGATTCTTTTCTCCAGGAATCGTTTTACTAAACGATAAAAAATACTTTTCTTTTTAACGTACGCGATGACAATGTCCTTTCCACCGCCGTGAGTATTATTTTACCTTTGGCTTCCTCAACAAGACCTAATGTTTTTAAAAGGTAAATAAATACAAAATAACATTTTATATATTTTTTATTTAAAATGGTTTTTGAAATGGATTTATTATTTTAATGTCATGAAATGATTTCTTGTGATTGAAAATGAAATGTAATTAGTGAAATGTTTTTATTTTCAATACTTTATCTTTTATGTTTTTATTTAAATTTGGTTCGGTGATAAACCAAATGACATGAGTTGATGTGATAAACCAAGAAAGGTGGATACATTATAAAATCGAATGTATTGGGTATGGAAGTCAGATGTATTCCTATTCCATTTAGTGATATGTGTGGAAGTTGACCGTATGGTTATTCTATTTAAGTATGTTTATGTCCCACGTAACCCGTATATGTTATGTGTTATTTGTATGGGTTTTATGGTAATATTTTTGTTATAAAGGTGTAATCAATGTTCTTTTTTTCACTTAAGAGTATTTAACACTTCATAAAAGTGAAAATTATTACTTATGATAAAGTATTCATTGTTTAATAGTTGTTTTGAAAAAATATAATTTTCCTTCTTTGTGTATCCCTTGCTGAGATTTGTATACTCATCCCATGTTTTTGAAATGTTTTTCACGTGAAATAAAGTGGAATTTGGTCAAGGATAGGGTCATGGAAAACTCATGCTGTCTGAAACGTGGAACTAGACATGACTCATATTTCAAAGAGTTTATATTTTGTGAAAAAAATTGAAACTGAGAATAAGTGTCAACTTTTTCATCAATTGAGATGTAACAGTTATGTCATAATTTTCTAAAACTGAAAACCTAAAAATATCCTAAATTTTAATTATTAATGTAATTTAATATTATGTAATGTTTTAAGGTCGGGTCCTTATATTTGGTATGAGAGGTCAGTTTAGACAATTTTAGGAGTTATGGTATTATTAAATTAATGTCCATAATTTAATTTATGGTCATATTAAAATGATATAGCATTTACAGATTACCGTATTTCTTCAACTATGATATTTATTTGTTGAGAATGGTTTTTCATAGATGATATATGTAAGTTGTGTTGGGAAGGCATACCGAGTGAAATGACCTTCCAAATAAGCATCCTTCGATGGTTGGAATCAGGATTGAACAGTTTGTTGTAGTGATGGATAAAGTTGACTCCGTTGATAAATAGTGGTTGTGTTTATTGATGATATTATGGTTTATTATAAAATTAAATTGGAACTTGACATTGATTTAAGGGTTGTCTTGAAATACTTAAAAGAAAAAAAACTATATGGGAAATTCATAAAGTGTGAGTTTTGATTACAACAAATATCATTCCTGGGTCACATTGTTTAAAAAACGACATGACTATTTATCATGCTAAAACAAAAGTATTTGAAGAATGGACAGGTCACCCAAATATAACTGTGATCCATAGTTTTATTGGTTTGGTAGGTTATTACCAGAGGTTTGTTATGAATTTTTCATGATTATCTAGCCCAATGAGTAAATTAACTCAAAAGGGTTTTAACATAATCTTGACAAAAGAATGTGACGATTGTTTTCATGAATTGAAAAGAAGATTGGTGAATAATCTAGTTTTGTCACATCCTACAAAAAATTGTGTGTTTTTATCTACAATGATGATTTGTTGAAAGGAATTTGTTGTGTCCTTATGCAAAAGGATCTGGTAATTGCTTATGCATCATGACAATTGAAACAGTATGAGTAAAATTACCCTAGAGATGATTTGAAATTAGCTGCTATTGTATTTGCTTTAAAAATTTAGAGGAATAATTTGTATAGTGTGAAATGTGAAAAATATACTGAACACAAATGTTTTAAGTATATATTCACTTAAAAAGAATTGATCATGAGACATAGGAGATGGTTGGAATTAATCAAGGATTATGATTGCACGATCCATTACCATCTAGGAAAGGCAAATAAAGTGGATCATGATTTGTGTAAAAAATGTAATACTTCACCAAAAATGCTATGTTTGGAACGAAATCATTTGATTTTTGATTTTATGAACTTTGGAATACATGTTGTTGGTGCAGGAAATTATTCTGTTTTGTTTCACGTGTCATTGGAATCATCTCTCTCAGACAGAATTAAGCAAGCGCAAAAGGAAGACGGTGAGTTGCAGAAAAAGGTAGAGTTGGTTCATAAGGGAATGTTTCCTGAATTTAACATTGATAATGATTGTGTTTTGAGGTATGGGAAAACATTATGTATTCCTTGTGTTTCACATTTGAAGAATGAGTTGTTGTGTGAAGCTCATAGTACCCCATTTTCAGTTCATCCTGAAAGTACTAAGATATAAAAAGACCGTCAAGAGTATTACTCATGGGATGGAATGGAAAAAAGATATTTCTGATTTTGCTGTGAAGTGTTTTAATTGTCAGCAGGTTAAAAAATAGGGACAATTACTGAAAGAGATGCTTCAGTCTTTACTAGTTCCAGAGTGGGAATTGGAAAATATATCCATGGGATTCATTGTGGAATTTCCAAAGACATCTAGAGTTAACAATGAAATCTAGGTTATTATTGATCGATTGACTATACCTGCTCATTTTCTTCCTATTCAAGATAATTTGTCTCTTGATCAAATTTCTCATTTGTATATTAAAGAGATAGTAAGGTTGAACGGTATTCCCCTCTCCATTGAATCTGATCGTAATCACATGTTTACTTCTAACTTTTGGAAAGGCCTTCAGAAGTCATTGGGTAATAAATTAAATTGTAGTATATCTTTTCATCATCAATCAGATGGGTAGTCAAAATGAAAAATTCAGACCTTGGAGGATATGGTACGAGGATGTTCACTTGATTACCAGGGATGTTTGGACTAACACAATTTTTTGGTTGAATTTTCCTATAATAACAGGTTTCATTCTAGTATACAGATGGCTCCATTTGAAGCATTATATAGAAATCTTTGTCGAACATCATATTTTTGGAATAAAGTAGGTGAAAAAAGATGATGGGACCATAATTTGTAGAAGACTTTGAAAAAAAAGTTCAGTTGATTCAGATGAACATGAAAACAACTCAAAGAAGGCAAAAAAGATATGCGGATAACTGGAGGAAGGATCTGTCTTCTGCGGTAGGTTATCCTGTATTTCTCAATGTTTATCCATGGAAAAGTGTGATGCATTTTAGTAAGAAGGTAAATTTGAGTCTGAGGTTTATTGGACCTCATGAAATCCGAGAGAATGATTGAGTAGTTTCGTACATAGTGGCTTTACCACCATGTTTATCTCAGGTACACAATATTTTTCATGTTTCAATGTTGAAAAAGTATATGCCAGATCTATCTCATGTTTGAAGCCGAGAGATTGTTCAGTTGGAAGAGAATCACTCTAATGATGAACAACCAGTCTAGATTCTAGACAGTAGAGAGAAAGTGTTGTGTAATAAGGTAATTTTTCAGGTAAAGGTTTTTTGGAGAAACCATCTGATTGAAGAGGAAACATGGAAATCTGAAAATGTTATGAGGGATAAATATCCCCAATTAATTTATTAGTGATTAAAAATTGTGAGGATAGAATTTAAAAAAGGGTTGAAGGATGAAACATCCCAACTAAATAAATAATAATACATTTGAATGTTAATTAATTTTTTTAAATTAAATATTTATTTTACTTTAAAGGGGAGGCTATGTTCGATAGCGTACCCAATACGCAACAACGGGTTTCTTTGAAATCATACATTGCAGACTAATAATATAATATTATTATATTAAATGGTATTTAATGCATAGCCATTTTATCAACAAGAATGAATAGAACTAACTACAATAGGATTATACATGCTTCTTAAATGTTTTTACATTTATCCAATAAATTTTGGAGGCTTAAAATGTGAATGAATCTAATTTTAAGCATAATTCTCTTTAAAACATCAAATTATAGCCTTTTATTGGAAAAACCTTATTAAATATAGTGTTTACACTCTTATATGTTCTATTTGAAAAAAATAAAATTCTTTTTTTGAATCGGGAAATCAAAATTTACTTTGGATTAAATTTTGGTTTTTTCTGATAATGTTCATTTTTTAATGAATATGGAAAAATATTGTATTTTTATTCAAAAGTGCCATTAAATCTAATTTAATTATATGGTTATATTATATTTATAATTGGTTTTAATGTGTAAATAGAATATATTTTTACCATTTCATATAATTTTTGTCATTTGATGTAATTTCATTTTTAAATTGGACATAAACAAGTTTCAATCTTTTGATAGATATTATTTCTTAAAAACACTATTTGTTTTAACTGTGGGAATTAATTTTTAATCTGTTTCTGTCACTTCTATGTTTTAAAATTGTAAAAATTTATTACATATTTGGAATCATTAGGTCCAAATTGTGTAAATAACTAACTTTTAGTTTTAGACATTTTTAATATATACTTAATTAAATATTTTATTTACTATGATTAAAAGGTAAGAATAATAAATAAGGGTAAAATATAATATTATAATAATATTAAATTATACTAACATGTGTCTTATTCCTATTGGATGATACATAGCCGACCATGTGCATACTTGGGTTGAAATTGGGACCCCATGGAGCCAAATTAGAGTAATATTTACACTTTATATAAATTAATTTAAAGTAGAGACAAAAAATGACATAAAAAATATATATGTTAGTAAATAATTTTTCACTTGGGGTTATATATGTTATTTTTTCAACTATAAATTTTATTTGGGAAGATAAAAATATTTCCAACATCATGGTATATTTTTATGACTTTTGGACAACATATAAATTAAATTATGTATCACACAATAATGATGAAATATTTACCTCATTAATAAATGATTTAAATAAATAAGATTATAAATATTAAAACAATATCCAAAACCTGTTCAATTCATATTGGATTATTTTATTTAGACCATGATTCATCTTAACATGGATTTTATGGAATATTAGATCTTTCAAAACAGAATATGAGTTTAAAATAAAATAATAGTTTAAAACATTCTTAAAGAGCCCCTCCCCTCGATTATAAAAATCTCTCACTTTAACTCATTTTTAACACTTCTCCATCAATTGTCTCATCCAACCTCTACTCAAATAAGCTCCCAATATACTTCTCTTCAACTATGAATCCTTGCCTATGGCCAAAATTACCTAAAGAAACCCATTTGGTTCAAAACAATGGGCGGTACTCGATTTAAATGTAATGTATCCTCTTAAGTTCTTTTGTTTTGTTTTACATCTAAAACCCAATAAACACTTTTTATTACTTTAATTTGTAACAAAACTAGTATCCTCAATATATTTTGATGTTTTTATAAGAATTATTCTAACTATACATACACACACCTCCATCTAATGGGTAATGAACATACTGTTTCTGTGGATGGGAAACTAACGCCTCGTGAAATGATTATTGTTCATTTATCTCCTATAGCCTTTCATGGTGGCCATTATGATGGCAATTTATTTATATATGATACATAATTTTTCTATGTTTCCTTTATTCTACTATAATATCCATTTATAGCATATCTTTATGGTTTCCATTATGGGTAAATGCGATAATTTTATTTGAGGATGTGCGGACTACCGCCACCTCAAACTGATATGACTCATTCATATGATATGTGGTACTTATAAAGGATAGAGTTAGTGATATTATATATGATACAGTATTGTAATTGTAATATAAATATTCATCATTATGTTTTAATTCCATTAAAATAGAAAATAGAAATGAATGTAGCATTCATGCGTACGTATGGCTTACCGTCTCAATGAAGAGTACATTTCATTTCATACCTCCAAATGTTACGTACTATTATAAATACATGTATATCCTGGATATATATGATATATATGATATCTAAATCATTAATATTATTCTGGATATAACCAACTTTGGACCACATGAACAACATGTAATTATAAGAATTATATTATTGACTCAACTACCAAATATTGACAGAATGACCATTATTAACTTAAATGATTACATAATGTTTATAACATTGAAATAAGTGATATAAAAAGAATAAGTAACCTGATAATGGTTCTTATGAAAATAGAAATTAAATTTAGTTTGTTATTCAGGAAGTCAATGATCGAATCGGTCAAGTTAGAAACAAGGTAAGGGAACGTTTTAACCCAATTCCCATTATTTTTGTTGATCTTATCTATCTTATATATGTCGTTCTTTAATTTATACAAAAAAAATTTTATACAGTGTATAAACCCTATTGAATTTTATTCAAAATTAATATTTTCTCTATGAAACATTTTACTGAATGACAAAAAAATTATTTCTTTTTAACGTATGCATTGACAACAACCATTCCATCAATGAGAGTATTATTTGATATTTGGATTCCTTAACAAGACGTAATGTTTTTAAAAGGTAAATAAATACCAAATACTATTTTACATATTTTTTATTGAATTTTTTCTAAAATGGGTGGATTATTTCAATGTCTTTAAATGATTACTTGTGATTGAAAATGAAATGATATTAGTGAAATGTATGTATTTTCTATACTTTATGTGTTATGATTTTATTTGACGGGTGGTATCATGATAAACCAAATGACAGGTGGTGTCGTGATAAACCAGGATGGTCAGTTGCGTTATAGCCACCAATGCATTTGGTACAGAAGTTGGCTATATGGCAATTGCATTTAGTTATATGTGTGGAAGTTGACCGTATGGTTATTCTATTTATGTATATTTATGTCCCAAGTTACCTTTATATGTTATGTGTTCTTTGTATGGGTTTTATGGTAATATTTTGGTTACAAAAGGGTAAGAAAATATTTTTTATTCATTGTAGTGTATTTAATACATCATAAAGGTGAAAATTATTACTTATGATAATGTATTCATTGTTTACTTGTTGTTTTGAAAAACTAATAGTTTCCCTTATTTGTGTATCCCTTACTAAGCTTTTTGTTCCCACTGGATGTTTCTGAAATGTTTTACATAGGAAATAAAGTGGAATAGGTTCAAATATGGGATAATAGAAAATTCATGTTATCTGAAACAAGAAACTAGATATGATTCTTTTTTTCAAAGAGTTTATATTTTGTGGGAAAAAATTGGAAACTGAGTAGAAGTGTCTACTTTTTCATCTTTTGAGATGTAACAGTTCTGTCCTAGTTTTCTAAAACAATAAACCTGAAAAGATCTTCACTAGGAATTATTCATTTAATTCAATATTATGTAATTTTTTCAAGTTGGGTTCTTATAGTATTTACTAAACATTAAAATTTTATATCATGAATCTCTTTAACCTTATGATATTCGATATTAAATTTATTATTATTCCTTAATGGTGTTTATTATTTAATGTATCAATGTGGTATAAGACACATTGAAATAGTTAATATTTCATCTCCCTCAAGATTTTTTTATGTTCTTTTAATGGTATTTCCATTATTTAATGTCAATAACCCTTTTTACATAGAATCCCCAGAGGTATTATTGATAAATACTTATTATTTTTTCTATATAGAAATTAGATAAGGAAAATTATTTATATGTTATATGAGTAATGTTTTGGACTAGAATGACATAAGAGGGGATCATTTATAGATAAACCCTCGATGAATTGGTTGTCTCATGAGATGAATGATTGGGCCAAACCAAAATTGGTTTTACTCAATATTATGTAAAATGTCAAGTGAAAGGTATTAATAGTAAATGTACCATGTTCCTAGAAAACAAGATGTACAAAAATTAGCACTAACCGCATTTATATTCATTTAATATTTATCCAGGATATTCTTTTAGACAGATATATTAGTACATTTCATTTTTATGAATCAGTTATTATTCATCCCATAGATTTTAATCAAAATATCTAAAGATAAATATTATTTTTAGTTCACTAATTAAATGTAATGTGTTTTACTTTCAAAACTAGCCATATTGATATTGCCGAATCTAATAATTTGAATGGAATGTGTTATAATTTATTCACCTGGACTTGTTAATTTATTCATAATGATTCATTATTTCTTCCAATCTACTTACCCTTATCAAGAATTTGATCTCACCCATATTAAGTCTCTTTTCATATAATATGAAATATAATCAATGGATAATCATGCATGGATGAATTTCATTTTATTTTATTTTGTAGAATGTTTTATTATGTTTTTTCCAATTTATTATGTGTACTATTTATGTAATATAGAATTCCAAGAGTGCTAAAATAATCATTCCTTAAAAATTTAATTCCTTGTAATAATGCTAAGGTAAATAAATAATGTATCTGCACTGGGATTTTGAGTAAACAGTGTTACATTAAGTATGAAAGGATGTTTAACAACATATAGGGAAAATAGTTTTAGAGGACATAGATTAGAGAGAACAATACTAAGATATAAATTGAGTATATATATATATATATTTAAACATCATATAATTTTGGTAAGGTAGTTATTATGTGGGTATTTATATCAATACATCCATGTATAGATACAATATGTTGATGTAGTTCTAGCCTAAATATACCTAGGAGTTACTACTCTGACTAGGTGTTCAAGGCCCATCCTAGGGTATCCCAGATCACAATAATCGGTCATACAATGCACCAGGTTTGACACTCTTGGGGGATATTATGAGGATAATTCACATTCTCATTATCTAACACTATGAAGGATTTGAACGTAAATATTTCAGTATAGTGACAAAATTTTATTATTCTACGATCCACAATGCATAAATTTATGTAATGTTCTATACGATATTTAGAGTTATGCACATGTCATATTTTGAGGAGATAATCAATTATATTGAATTATTAAGAAATGACACATATCTAAATGAATTATAAATCCTCTAATGAATGTGATCTAAATAGTAAGAAAGATCTTATCTATTATAATCTTAAAGAAACATTTAGAAGGGAAGTAGTGTCACTAGTATTCTAAACATATTTGTAAATATTGTCATGGGATAATGATATTGGTAAATAATTATCCCGGTCCAATTGATTTTAAGGGAATCAGGTGTAAAAGATGATGGGATAGAAATATATAGTTGAAGGGATGAAGGGAATGATGTCCTTTCCCACATGTGATAATTGTGAAAATAAGCACCCTAGTACATTCTTAAAAAGAACAAAAGTTCTCTACATGTGTGGAAAGACAGGTCACCATGCTTGCGACTTCAAGGGAATGAAAAATTTTCCAATTTACAAAGCCTAAACATCTAGACATGGAACACTATGAAAATTAATGTCAAAAGCATCAATGGAATATACAAAAATTATTCCATTTAATGATTATCGAGTTATGCTGCTTCCATAGATAAAGAGGAATGATTAATATTCCTATAAAATTATTATTTCATTTGGATTTATTATTTTAAATGTAATGGTTATAAAAATTATGTAATATTTTAGGATTCTATTATTGTAATTTGTCATTATGTATTTGAGATTATATATTGACTGGTACCAAGAATAATTATTAAATAAAATATTAAAACGTTCAGAAAACATATAATTGAGGGAATGAAAACCCATAATATTTTCCTGATGTTCGTATAATTATAATGAAATGATTGATTTTCATTAGTGAAAAATATATTAGAATTTATTAATGGCTTCTCAAAAAGTTTTTGATGATATCACTAATGGAGTTTATAATGCATATGTATTGATGGAATATATCCAATAACACATGTCTTACATTTGGAATGTTTAATATTTAATTTTTCCAATAATGATGTATGGTAATTTGAGTTGTTACCATATTTCAATATGATACATGATCAAGTCATTCACAAGTTATGATGTGAATATTTATAGATAATTTATGTTTGTTGAAGGCTATTTATAACTTCATTTTATAAATTCATATTAAACTACATCCAAAGTGATGGATTATAATATTTTTGAAAAGCTAACTATTAGTAAAATTGTGCTCCATTGGATGATATTTTAAAAATTAATGTATTACTTCACCATATGATGCATCATGTATTAAGAGATTATGTATATATTGTTCAAGGCCCCAATAAATGATAATATTGTTCTTATAGAAACATACCATGTTAGTATATTTACATATATTCCCTGAGATTGAAAGAATTGTTAAAGTATTGGGAAAATAATATTGAATCAAAAAAAATTCATAACAACTTCATTTCCAATGATGAAAATGGAACAATAATTAATCTTAGATTTATTTTCTAGTGGTTGTTAAATTTCACCTATACATGTTCTCACGAACTCTCCATTAGAACATGATTGTTAGATTTTTATTCTATATCAATGTTTAAATTTCCCACCTATGTTATCCTATGGAGGATCTTTGTTATGTGACTATATTTTATTCCATCCTCTCTTAATAAGACAATATTATGTTAACCCTATTTACTAAGTGGGGTTTTTTAAAATAAAGTTTATTTTTAAATATCAATCACTTGATTATTGAGATCAACAGAAAATTTGGAGGACAAATATTAAATAAAGAGGAATGAATATAACACCCCACGACAATAAAATATTTTTTGGGTAGATTATATTTAATTTTCCTCTCTTTATACGCACCAAAACAATAAAATTATTCAACAAATAACACTAAATTAGCTTCATTTACATGTAAGAATGAGTTTTAACTCCTTATAATAGCACACCTATTTTAAAACTTATTATTGAAACTATTATATTTTTTATTTCTCATAATAAAAATCTTTAATTCATTGTTATTATTAAAATAGGATTACGGATATTTTTTTGTTTTTTCGAGAAGTTTCATTTTTGATGAATATTTAAAAATACATCATTTTAGTTAGACACTATCTTTTCTTTTAAATAATTATTAAGGGTAAATTATATTTAAAATTCATTCTTGGAGTAAAAGTGGATCCATTATACATATATTATTTCAATGGAGTACATTAGAAGTTTTTTTTATAGTAATATTATATCCAAAAAATTGTTGATCTTTTCAACATGTTTACCATAGAAACATGTTTCTCACAATGTGTATAGAAATAATGTTAATCTTAATTTTCCCACATCTATTATTTGAATTTTGAAAAATTGACATTTATTTTTTTAATTATATTAATATTTATGGTCTAATAATATCATCAATATTTTTGAATAGAAATATTAGTAAAATTGATTAAAATTAATTACAATTACTAAAGTAAGATTGAGCTTAATAAGTGACAAAACCTTAATCTTGAAGACCAAAATGAACTGGAATCTGGGCCACTAGACATTAGATTCCAATAGGTAGACCATATCCCCACATGGTTCTAATTTTATGGGTTATTAGGATATTACTAAATGAACATTCACTATATAAAATGTTATGTAAGGAAATTGAAGAAAGGGATTTTTCTTTCCCATAATATTTATAACAAATCTAAGATATGTAAAAGACATCATATATTCATTTATAAATATCATTTTGGAATATAATTTTTTTTCATTTAACATAATAATTTATCATTATATTTTAGAGATGATTTATTTTACTATGGTTCTTATGAAACACTAACATAGTGATTATTTAGCTAATAATTAACTAAAATAAATAATACTATAAATATTAATAGTGAATTAGATTGATTGACATATTGTATTTTATTATACTTTAATATGAATATATTATGTTGATCTTCTCTGAAACTAATATATTGTATTAAAATATTGTTTTTATATTTTAAAATTAAAATCAAATAAATAATGTCAAAGTTGACATTATTTTTATTTTACAATAAATAATATTTTTTTAATGTTTTAAAATTAATCAAAGTACTATATTCCTCTAAATGATTTGTATGTGTTAAAAAATATTAAATATGGTGTGTTAATGTACCAATTTAACATTTAAAATTTACATATTTACTATATACTATGAAAAGATTGTTTACAGGGTCTTGGTTTAAGTAGTGTTCTAGTGCGTTAGAAACACAAATTTGAAAATTAATTTCAAAAGAATACATGGTATTATTATTTTATATATTATATATAATGTTAATAAATTATTGGATCCATATTTTTTAATAAATCTCACTTTATTTTAGTATTAAGCATTAAATTACTTATGTTAGGAAAGTAGATGCATCAATAAAAACCGAAAATGATAAAATTGGGGAATCATAGATGTTATGGAACAAAATATTTAAAATGTGCACATTTGTTACTGTTGGAGTTTATAAACGATCATTAATCACCTTTAATACATTATTTTTCTACTTTGGTGTCACTTTAGGTAATGTAGACTAACAATTAATGAATACCTTTTGGTATTTACAAGAGTACCTCTCCCCCTCTACAATAAAAATGAATGTAGTTTACCCCTTCCTCCCTCATCTCAAGCCACTTTGGACTGACCAAAAACTTCCTAGATAGTCTCAAAATATCAATCCCCTTGACCTAGAATCATTAATTTGTGTATAATTCCATATAATTAATACGTTTTCTACAAACAAAAATAACATAACCAATTAATAATTAACACATTATCTCAAGGTCATTAATTTAATTTCCATTATAAACCTTCTAAAATGCCTTTATTTCATTATTATATAACAAATAAATATCCCCATATACTAGATTATTCTTATTCTTAGGGCTCTCCATACACTCTCATACACCTCCATATAACAGTTAACAAACATACTATTTCTTTATACGGTGAACTATTCCCTAACAAAATGATGATTGTTCATTTTTTTCCTTTACGACCTATAACGGTGGACATTATGATGAAAAATATGTGTATATATATGTTATATATGATATATATAATTTTTTATGATTCATAAATTTTTATTTATAACATGTATTTACGATTTTTATATTTTGTAAAAATGATAATTTCATATGAGGAAGTGTGGACTACCACCCACCAAAAGCGATATGAATCGTTCATACCATACATAGAATGTATAAAAATGATATTAAAAACCATATAAAACATATAAAACATATATATTATAATTTCATTATAATATATATATATCATATATTTTTCATTCTATTACTACAATATATAAATGAATATATCATCCATGTGTACGTATGACCTACCTTCGCCAGGAATGGTGCACTTAATTTCTAATATCTAAATATAATAGACTATTGTAACAACATTTATATTAATTATATATGATATTTAGTCCATATTCTGCATTTTTATGTTATTAAACAATGTTCTACATGAAGATAATAACAATAATAAGTTAAAACATACTCATAAAAACTATGCATGTAACACCTGATATTGTAAAATTAATGAAAGGATGTTGAAAAACAAGTAACAAAATATTATAAGGAATTAATATATGATATTTTAAACATGTTTATATTTATGATATTTCTTAGTAACATGTTTTAATCCACTATAAAAAAGGATAAACACCACACTGTAATTGGATGGTTAAGTTAAGGGTTTTTTTCTCAATTAATATTCCTTTAAGACTTATTTGTTATTATGCACCAATTCACATTTATTTGGTGTATTTACTAAAATTAATAATTTTTTATCATGAATATCCTTACTATCATGATATTATATTTTTCATTTAAAATTATTACTAGAATGGTTTTATGAATTAAATGTTTCAATGTGGTATGTGACACATTGGAAATTTTAATATGTCATTTCCCTCATGGTTGTTTGTATGTTCTTTCAATGGAATTTCCATTAATGAATGTAGAAAAAAATTATTACCACTTTCTGTCCTATGAGGTATTACTTATAAAAACATATTCTTTATTCAATATGTAGATTTTATAAGGAACATTATTTATTTTATATATGAGGAATGTTTTTGTCCGGTATAATAGGGGTGGGCCTGGTTATAGATACCATCTTGATGTATCGATTGTCTCATGAGATGAATCATTTTGGAAAATGTCATGGGTTATACCCAATATTTTTTAAAACTTCTTTTGAAATTTCTTTATATTAATGGTGCTATGTACCTATGAAACATGGAATCTTATTATTAGGCATTTCCCTTTTTTATAATTTTCTAATATTCATCGATGAGATTTTGTGTCGACATATATTTAGATGTATTTTATTTTAAAAATTTAGATATTATTCATCCATCAGATTTTGATTCAAAATATATATAGAAACATTTCATTTTTAGTTTATTGATTAAATGGTATGTGTTTTTGTTTCTTAACATTCCACATTGATATTTTCTGATCTGGTCATTTGAATGGAATCCCTTATCTGTTATTTACTTTGTGATGTAAATTTATTTATATTGAATCATTATTTCTATATCCTTAAAATCCCTTACAGATCATTTGATCTCACCCTTATTGTTTTTCTTTTCCTTAGTTCTGAAGAAGAAATATTTTAATAAGTGTCCATTGTTGCAATTTATTTCATCATATTTTGTAGAATATTTTATTTTTTTCCCCAATGTATTAGGGGTATCATTTTTGTAATTTAGTTTTCTAAAATTTCAAAATTGATCATCCATTAATGATCTAGTTCCTCCTTATAATTTTAATGTAATAAAATAAATCCTTGCCTCTAGGATTCTGGGGTCATGGCATTACAGTGGGTATTAGAGGAAGGTTAGAAGCAACATTGGATTCTAGATTTATATATCATTGATTAGGGAGCATGACCCTATGATAGACATTTAGAAAAAGTATACAAGAACATCCTAGAATTTTGTTAAGGTATATATTATGTGGGTATTCCTATCCATATATATTTATCTTGATACTACATGTAGATGTGGTTCTGGAACAAATGTACCTAGGAGTAACAACTCTGACAAGGTGTTCTAGGCCTGACATAGGGTAACCTGGAACACCACAATGAGCCTTACAACACACCTGGTTTGACAATATCAGATATATTCATAAGATAATTCACATTCTCTTTACCTACAATTATAATGGGTTTGAATGTTATGATTTCTGTAAAGTAAACATTTTTTATGATTTTAGGATACATGATGAATAAATTTATGTGATATTATATAAAATATTTAGAGTTATAAAATGTTCATATTTTTATGAGTTTATTCAGTATATTATATTATTTAGATATGGTTCCTAGAAGAAGGAATGAGAACTAATCCATTGCATGTGATCCAAATGGTATGAAGGTTCATATCTTTTATTGTCTTAAGCCAGTATTTCAAAGGGAAGTAATGTCTCAATTAGTCTAGCCTTCCCATTATGCTTTCCAACTTTTTAGTTATGAATGTTGGTTTTTGGGGTGGTTTTGGGATGGTGTTGCTGGTTGAAAATATGTGGCGGGTGCTCGTCTCGGTAGCTAAAGTCTTCTTCTTCTATTTATATCATTTTCAGATGTTCATTTGTTATTATGGTAGTTTTTCTTTTTTTAGATGATGTTTTCTGTGGTCCATTGTTGGAAATTTCCTTCGGCATAGAGATTTATTTTTTTAATGTTGTTCTGATGTTGGTGAGTTATATTGTATTGATGGTGCTGGATTAATCGTGGCACACTATGTAGTTCTCGTTTTCTCTTACGCTACTATGGCTTCCTAGTATATTGCTCATTTCTAGGTCGGTTTGGTTATATGGCTTCCACAGAAGTATTTGGATGTGTTTTGTGTTAGCGGTAGGGAATTCCAGGAGGAGAAACGAGCAGCTATTCTCATTTCTATGGTTCCCTCGATGTTGGTCCTCCGTATTTGTTACTTATGAGGCATGGGGATCCTGGTTCTTATCGACTGTCGATTACAACGGTTTTGTTTCCTGTCCGCTTTTGTGCCGATTCTGCAGATGTTTTAAGTGGTGATAATGGTTTTTCATATATGTTTATCAATGATTAGCTTGTTTCAAGGTGGTTCAGTTTGTTTCAGGGTGTGTATCATAAGGTGGTATGGTTAAGGTGGTCATAATATCTCTTTTTGGACATTTGAAAGTATGTCAGTTTGTGGTGTGGTGATATAGATTTCTGTATATTTGGAATTTTGTTATATGATCTGCATTTTTGGTTTTTGGAAGATCTATATAACTTTTTTAAAGTTTCCACTAATCCACAAAGTCATTTTTCAGTAATACAAAAATTTTCTTTGAGGATATTGGTAAAAAATTATTAAAGACAAATGGATTTGATGGGAAGTCGCAGGATAAGAGTATGGAAGAGAAAAACAATGATGAAGGGAAGAAGGTAAAGAAGTACACTCCCACATGTAATAATTGTGCAAATAAACACACTGGTACTTTCATAAAAAGAATTTTAGTTTTATTAATGTGAGGAAAGAATGTTCATTGTGTATGTGATTGAAAGGGAATGAAAAAGGTTTTATATCAAAAATGCTTCAACTAGAAGAAGATGGGGCACTAAAAAAATAAATGTACCAAGTGTCCACGAAATGTACCCCAAATGATGGTATTGGTGAATTGTAACACCCCAAACATAGTTTCCCTGAATCATTTCATTATTACATAACATTGGCATGATACAAGAAATCATATCCCGAAAGACCGATCGGTTTAGTAGCCTTGAAATTACTAGATACAAAAATAAGTTTTTCATTACATCAGAAAATAAAAAACAATAGTGTGTACCCTTTGAAAGATCTTATATCCTTTAGCCTATTCTTATAGGTTATTCATAATACACATCTTTTCCTCCTTGGAAAAATAAAACACAATAAAGGTGTGAGCTCTGATGCTCAGAAAGGATAACAATATAGCAAAAACTTTCCTAAAATAGAATAAAAAATTTAATGCAATTTATAATACTAGAACACAAGACTTTTAAACTTAAACATTAGAATAATGAGGCAAAGATAAAACAAATACTTCCATTTACTTATTCACATAGATATTCTACTAGTTAAATAATCACATGTAATATCAATATCCAATTTCATAATGATGGAAGGAATAATGCCAAAATTAATAACCACATTGTCTTGGCATTGTTCCAAGACTACAAATAAGGTTTTGTCAAGGCCTAGTTCCAAGACACTAGTTTGTCTCATGAGTCCTACCAATGAATTGAAGAGATTTAGTGGGTGCCACCCATGACTAACTAAGTCTAATTCATTCTTCAGATGAAAAGGTTGAAACATATTATAAACATTCATATTAAAACTAGCATACGAAATGTCAATATTTTGACCACAACCAATCAATGGTATACAAATAGCATTTCCACAGTCAAACATAACTCATTCAATAGAATATGGAATAATTTATTATAATAAATTAAACTCAATAGATAATAAAGAAGGATATTGACATAGAAGAAAATAATCATCAAAACTATTTTAGAGAAATATCCCTCTATTTCTTGAAAACTTATAAAAGCCTTACTATTTATCAACAAGTTATTTAAAATAGATGTTTGAATCAATGTATCCCATAAAACATTTTATATTTTTAATGTAAGATCAATTTCAAAACATTAATGTCCATAATAAAAAATCCATAAAACCAATTTTAAACATGGACATTAATGAGAAGGATTTAGAAGGAAAAAAATTTTAAATCATTTGAAATGATATTTTAGTTAGAGTTCCTTACCAAATGAGAGACACTTGAATAAAAATAATTGATTTATCCAAAACATTATTATATCATGAGAATAAAGGTATTCATGATATACTATTTCAAAGTATAATATATATTCCAAATAAAAGTGAATTGGCGTATAACAACAAAGAAGTCTCAATGGAATGTAAGTTGAGATGAATTCCTTTCTAAAGACCGTATCCTTAGATTAAGGATAAATAGTTGACATAAATATATGTGATAAATATAAATACAATAAATATGATTGGATATTCAGTGTAAATCAATCGGAAGAGATTTATACATATTCATGTAAAAAAGACCAATGACTTGGATTTTTAACTCAATGTAATGAAATTGAGTAAAAATTACTCTTATAAAGTTTATATCGATGACTTGAGAAATTATAAATGGACGGATAATGTATATCAAAAGTATATACACACAAAGAAAAGTGGGAATAACTATATAAGTAAATAAATATTTTTTTTAACATAATCTTGGAGTAAAGTAAACAATGATGTTTGCGTAAAACTGAATGAGTGGAATTCGAAATTGGAAATTCCCATACCGATTTGGTAACATACAAAACATACACCCCATGAAAGAAATATAATCCAATTATGATGTTAATACACATAAATTAAAGTAATATTCTGCAAAAAAATACAATATTGGCCAGTACATACACAACAGAAAATGTAATAGTGGAAAATATAGCATAAATCTTACGGGAATAAAAGTGAGATGAAAACCCCATACCTTGTACTTTTTCATAGTGTATGGTAGTTTAACATAATATATAATGGTGAAATCATTGTTGTTAAATTATACAAGAATAAAAAACCTATATATGATATCATATATGATCTTCAAATATTGATTTATTAATGATATTATCATTATATCATTGTTTTTGTAGTTAACAGATTGGTTTTTATTTATATGTTTTTTATCAAAGTCATGTTTGTTATGTATATGTTGTATTTGATTCATATTCAGAATTATATTATGTTCCTAAACATGATTTTTAATTATAAAATTAAAATTATTCTTGAATTATTATGATGGGGAATGAATCTCATCGTGTTCGTGGAGACGGTAAGCTGTACGTACGCATGAGCGACAATATCATTATATTATTGGTGAAATCATATATAATAGGATGGTATATCACATATATATATATATATTCATTAACAAGTTATATTAATTATTTACATTAGTTATACTCATTATTATACCCATCCAAATAATGATGTGTTTGAATAACAAACTACACCATGACGTGGAGATGGTAAGCTGTATGTATGCACGTGTGGTGACTTGGTCATTTATAGGATGGATAGAATAATGAATATGGTTGTACCATATTTATAATAATATCACAGTATATAGAAGGTAATGGATTTATTATTATGGTATGGAAACATGAAAAGAAAGAGGAAATTGGTGAAGTAGAGAACTTGAAAGAGGGTGATGAAATTATTACCTCTTCTTCAGGAGTTTCCTTTTGAGTTGATCAAAAGGGCTCCATTGGAAGGATTTCTGATCAATGTTTGGCCACTACATTGAACTGATGGATGTTGTGAATATATTTGGGCTAGGGTTGGTGGAGAAAATTATCTTTTGAGGTGTGAAATTTAGAGAAGGGGGAGTAAGCTTTTATAAGAGACGGGAGAATCACTTTAGGAAGATCTTAAAATATTATTTTATAATAAAATTATTATCAGTTTATAACGGCCAAAAAACAATTTATTTTTAAGATAAGGTGGGGATGTGTCGAAATACTGTCAAACAATAGGTTTTTGGCATGTTTAGGTTAGCTTTTTTCCCTTATCATTTAAATTTAACTCGTAGTTAAATAGTTTATATTTTACCATGTTTTCTTGTATTCTTACACTATATGATTAATAAACATACTCTAAACATACAAAATAACATCAAGTGATTCATTAATGACATATATAATATTATTTAATCCCTTTGCCCTAAAAATAAATTTTTTGATATATTATATCAACCAATAATTGAATTTTTTTTAAAAAGTAATTTATGTCAATTTTGACACTATTTTGTATTTTGTTTATCTGAAAGTCATTAAAACCTTATCACTTGGATAAATATTTATCTAATGACCCCTAAAATGTCATATTATCCTTTAAAATTCATGGATGGAATCAAAACTTTTAAATTGTATATTTTTTAATATTTATAATATAATCCATTTTCATATTTCCTTAAGAATGTAATTACCGGATCATCATAGTGGCATAAATAACTTGAATTATTTAATCTAAAAAAATATAAATAAACATCCATTATGTTTGAAATGATTTTATATTTCTAACGAATATTTATTGTCAATTTTATCTTATGTAAAACCCTATATTAAAAATGGTTAAGTTATTAATTTTTGAATTCAATAAATTTAATTCCTCATTAAATAAAATAATAATAAATGTTGTAATCTAATCCAAGTGGACATTAAGGATCATATTTTATTCCTATTTTTTTTTGAATAACACTTATCCAATAGAATTAGGATATTTTTTATGGTAAATATAATATCATTTTTACCTTAATTTACTATATTTAATTTTAACTGTGGTAAATAAAAGTCAATAGTTTATATTCCCCAAAAATTATTTTCATTTTATTAAAAACAATTTTACTTACTGATATAAACCATGTATCTTGGATTTTTGAAATTTAATTTAGAGTAGCGGTAAAATTAAATTTTATGCAAATTTGAAAAAATATTCATAGAAGATGGGTAAAAGACGGTAAAAAGTTCAACAAATTGTGTATATCTAATATTATTAAAAAATGACTCCAATTAATGAAATTTAACTTATATAGGTATTATATATCTATTTTTACTTAAAAAAAATTGAAATAAAATATAAAATTATTAAAATATAAAATCGGTTTTAAACTATAACTATGTGTTTTTAACTATTCATAAAAAATTTAATGTTTTCAGAAAAATACCAAAATTTTACCTGAAGATAATTTTGATATTATGAATTAAAAAATGAATTAAATTTTACCAAATAAAAAACATATAATTTTTATTAATTACTTTAAAATTAATTCCAATTGTAAAATCCAAAAATCGGTTTTTTAAATAGTAAAAACTATCAAATGATTGACATGTGTTTATGTAAATTTTAAATGTGAAGGTATTTATAATGACCTACATTTTATTAATTGATAAAAATATAATATAATAATACATAAAAATCATTAAAATGGATAATTTAACACTATAAATTATTTCTACTAAAAATTTTGTTTTCTATTAAAATTTAGTATTTTTACGTATTCATCAAAATATGAAATTTTTTAGAAATGCACCAAAAATTTATCCAAAATAAATCCTAATTTCTTATTTCTAAATTAGAATTTAATTTCATTGAAATATATATATAAAAGTGTCAAATATTGGTTTTAAATGGGGTTCCCATTTAATGTTGGTAAAATTGGATTTTTTGAAAAACACTTCTTTTATCTGAAACAAAATGAATTTTTTCTTATATTATTCCTAAGAAACACATAATATAGATTCTAAAATTATAAAGAGTATATAAAATTCAAAATTTAGTTAATTCTATTAATAAAATTTTTTTTTAATGGAGAGTTTGATTAGTTGTGGTGTGTTCGAACTCAGTGTTGTATATAGCACAAGCTATTGAATTACATTAAAGAAAATAGCTTACTATGAAATCCCGGAATGTTACATCACCCCCTTTTGGAAATTGTGTCCTTGAATTTTTAATATTGGGCTTGGGAACATCATTTAAATTCCCACATTGTACAAAGAGTCAATAAAACAATCAATTTAATAGAATGTAAAAGAAGTACAATGGTCACCCAAGATAACACATACTGGGATTCCAAGTAGGAAAAGATAAATATGGAAGATTATGGTCATGTTCTAATGGAGAGTGTTATAAAACATGATCAGGAGAATGTTAACAACAAGAAAACCACAAACGTGGGTTGGGATAAATGTTAATTAGTGTCCTAATAGGAAAAGTAAATGTTTATCTTGTTTTATGTTCCATTTTATAATGTTGAGGATGTTATTTATGAAATAGACTAAGAAAATTAAGAGATATAATTAATTTTTATGGAGAGTTTCATCCTTTAAAAAATTTCTACAACTAACTCTTCTTTTTTTAAACAATGATTATTAAAGATGACTTGGTCACACCTGGTGTACTGGAATATACTTCTAGAGAATCACATGATCCACAAAGGATAAACTATATATTTACCTTGTCATTAAATATTACCCAAAACCAAAATAGTTTGTACAAGATCCAATGATCCCGAAAAAGTATAATACTTTAGAGAGAGAAATAATAATCTTAATTTCTAAAATTAAACCAGTAATACCCAAAGTCGAATAAATACCATTAAATAAACAATTGTGATTAAAATACTTCAATATAATTCAATATAATATTAAAACACTAAACATAGAAGAATTTGATTATATTGTCTTACACATTAAATTTTATATCCAAATAACATCGGCTACTCTTAAAGTCACATACATAAAATTAATTAACCAAATCATATATTCTCAATGATAGGTTAATAATTTCCATTAATAACCCAAATTTCTATAAATCCACAATAAGAACATAGATTAAAATCCACCATGAGTGTAAAATTGAAATCCCCTTGTAATCTATTTTCCCTAGGCATATAGTTATCCAAACAGAGCGAACGTCTTCCAAAATAACATTTTTCACTTAATCACCAAATAATTTTTCTATATTAACGATATCCATTTGATAATACATAAGATCCCAAATCAACTTATTATTGATCAATAAAATAATTTAACTAAAAATAATTAGTCACACTTACCAGCAAGGACTTCATGTAGTCTAGTGGTATGCGATAAATCCCAATCGCACTCTGGTTGTGGGTTCGATTCACACATCTTTTTCCGATGCGATGGGT
Source organism: Viscum album (assembly GCA_963277665.1). Taxonomy (NCBI): domain Eukaryota; kingdom Viridiplantae; phylum Streptophyta; class Magnoliopsida; order Santalales; family Viscaceae; genus Viscum; species Viscum album. The sequence goes on along the minus strand of OY728150.1, from coordinate 168,775,339 downwards.
TTTCAAACGGTCTAAATTTTTTCCTTTTTCATAAACTATTTTTTGTAACATTACAAAAATGTTAAAAATTCCTCAAAAAACCAATACAAAATTTCTTTACAAATGTTATCTCATACCTCACATTTTCAACCCAAAATTTAATAACTTGTAATTGCCTCAAATTAAAGTATCGTATAAACCCAAATGGTTATTTATAATTATATCAACAATATAAAAGACAATTATTCCAAAAATATAATTTTCACATAAAAAACTATAGGGTAACACATACAAGAGAAAATTCATCTAAAGAAATCCCATAAACAAAGAGCACTAATACATTTAGTCATTTCACCATCCATTTAGTTCCACATAGATTCTTCCTTGACAAAGAGGTTATCCTATAGAATTGATCATTCACTAGAGTAATGCCCAGATTCCTTAAATTTATAGAAAATGACTATAAATGGATTCTTGGGATCATTTTTAATTTCTTCTATAATACTCTACATTTTTCCTCGAATATTATTTGCTTTATTTCCTTCATTCCCACACATAAAGCATTTATTTGTTCCATTGATACAATTTCCTAGGTGTCTCATTCCACATCTCCTGATTGACAAAAAATGATCTTTCTTTTCTCCATGGTCTCCACTACTGGAGCTCATATCTTTCACTGACTTTCGATTCATTCATGATTCCGGGAGTTGTTTAATATATATATTGTTGATCAAAATTATGGAAAATAGATTCAGTATAAGGCCCCAGCCTTAAACCTTACTTAATCTTGAGTTATTACAAGATTACACATTGACGATCTTTTCAGGTTTAGTGTTTTAGAGAATTATATCATGAAACATGCATTACATTCGACATTTAAACAAAGTGGTTACATAAAAGACAGTATTTATTCTTCCCATCAATGGAAACATATTTAAAATGTAACACGGATTCTTTCTTGACAAATCCTTGGCACTATCATCACATCATGTACATTTCCCTTGACCTGTGAACAACATTTCAAAAACTTGGGATGAGCATAAAAATCTCAGTACGAGTTATAAAAATATGGAAAGGAAACATGAGTTCATATATACATTAGAATGAAATCACACTTTACCCATAAAACATAGGCATATAAAATCATGAATAAATCATAGAAAACATAAGACATAAAGGTAACTTGAGGCATTCATAACATTCTTACATAGGGAGTAACCCTCTTGGTTACATTTGGAATACCCATCACAGTATATTCCCTAAATATCTCCGGAGAAACCTTAACATTTCACTCCTTCGCGTTACCCAATGCATTGGAGAGCTATATCAGGCTCACCCACCCTTAGTTTATCACGGAACCACCCATTTTCATAACAATTCCCAAGAACCATAAAATAAATGTATCACATAAAACATGCATAAAGGAAACATAACATTTCCACATTTCAATCACAATATAACATTTTAGTATATTGAAATAATGAATCCATTCAAAAAAACCATTTCCAAAACCATTAAAAACATTTAATAAAGATATTTTTGAATCAAAGTGTCCCATACCACCTTGAAGATTAAAATTTTAAACCATTAATATCCATATAAATAAATCCTTAAAACCATTTTGAAAACATGGATATTAATAAGAACAAATAATTAAAACATTTAAAGCGATATTTTGGTTAAAGGGGTTTTACCAAAATTAGAGACACTTGAATACAATAATTGAGGAATAACATTTAGTCAGAACTTTATAATATCTTGAGAATATACGGATTCATGATATAATACTCCAAAGGACAGTGTATACACCATATAAGAGTGAATTGGTGCATATCAATAATGAACTCTCAATAGAAATGTCAAATGTGATGAAATCCCTTATAAAGAAGGTATCCTTAAATTAAGGACAAATAAATCTCAAAAATATGTGTGAAAAATATAAATACACCCAATATAAGTGGATATTAAGTGTAAAACAATAAAAGGCCATTCACAGATATTCAATGGATGACATATTCAATGACTACATGTTGAACCCAAAGAAATCGAAATTGGGTTAAAAAGTTCCCTTGAAAGCCTAACGACATCACATAAAAATGAGTTGATGAGAGATAAAAAGTGTATATCATCACTTGGACATTAATTTTACATCAATAAGGATATATGATAACATATCCCAACATAACAATATGTGAATTAATAGACATAACAAACGTAGTCTTTTAAAAAGAGGAGGGTGAAAGGTTCCCTTACCGATTTGGGTAACTTTCGAAAAGTACACCCCATTGAAGAAGTGTCATAAAATGAATATGTAAATACCCATAAATGAAATTATATTAAAAAATTAGTGTAATAGTGGGCAGTACATAAACCAATCAATGGAAATTGTGGCAAATGTAGCATAAATCTCACGGGAATAAAAGTGAGATGAAAAATCTCTTACGAAAACTCGACAGCCAAACGACGCCACTTAAAACATCCAAAATGGATTGATGAGAGGAAATATGGTCTCTCATCACATGAACATAAAAATTACAGTATTATTAATATAAAAGAACATCCCCATAACAATAAATATGATATTTAAAAGGAATGACATAAAAGAGTGTACTTAAAAAGAAAGAGAGGAGTAGGATCCCTTACCTCGGGTCCAACTTGACTCGATCGTTCATTAACATCCTGAATAATAAACTTGAGTTAATTTCTATTTGATTAATAACCTTTTTCAAGGTCATTATTCCTTTTATATCACTTATTTCCATGTTATAAACATTATTTAATCATTTAAGTTAATAATGTTTGTTTTGTCGATATTTGGTTCGTAAGACGAAAGTGGACTTCTTACAATTACATGTTGTTCCTGTGGTCAAAAGTTTTTTATATACAGAATGACATTCCTGATTTGGATATCATATATATCATATATATCCAGAATATTCATGTATTTATAATATTACATAATCATTTAGATGTAAGAAATGAAATGCACCGTTCATGGAGACGGTAAGCCGTACGTACGCATGAACGCTACTTTCATTTCTTTGTCATATTAATGGAATTAAAACTAAATTAGAGGTATGTATATTTTAATTACAGAATTATAATCATCATTTATATGTATCATTCATCATATATATTCATTATATACATGTACTTATAATAATACATTACATTTGGGGATAAGAAATGGAATGCACCGTTCATTGTGACGGTAAGTCGTACGTACGCATGAACGCTACTTTCATTTATAACTCATACTTTAATGGAATGAAATAATAATGATATAGAGGTATATAATAATTCCAGTATAACATAATATATAATAACATTAAATCCATCCTTTATACGTCCCACGTATGGCATTAACGAATCACATCACATTGAGGGGGCGGTAGTCCGCACTTCCTAAAATGAAGATATCGCGTATACCCATAATGGAAGCCATAAAGGTAAGACACAAATGAAAAATACAGAATCATAAGTATAAAATAAACATATTATATATCATATATGAATATAGTGACATCATAATGGCCACCTTTGAAGGTGTTAGGAGAATGTTGAACAATAATCGTTTCGGGAGGTAGAAATTCGCCATCCACGAAAACCGTATGTTCTTTAACCATTTGATGTAGTTGTGTGAGAGTGTAGATCGAATAAATCTTATAACAACATCCTAGTATATTTAAGATACTGTTGTCTTTACAAAAGAAATAAATAAAAAGAGTTTAGGGGGTTGGAGAAGCAAAATAAAACAAATGAACAAGAGAAAATGAATTACCTTTAAAAGTGTAACTCCTTTTGATTTGATCCTAAAGGATTCATTTGAAAGGATTCTTCCCAAAGGGAATCCTCTAGGATTAGGATAGGGATGTGGAGAGAGTAAATGGGCAGGGGTTGGCCGAGCCAAAGGCTTGAGGAGTGTGTGAAAGGTGGTAGAGTTGGGGGCCTTTTATAAGAGGAGAGGAGGGGCACTTTTGGAAAGTAAAGAAATATTACTTTATTTGAAAATGAGTTTCGGATTTAAATGGTCCAACATTGATATAATTCGTGGATAAGGTGATAAGGGTTCTAAATCCACCCATCCAATAAGTTTTGGACATGTTTAGTTCATAGAGTTTACATTATCATTCCATTTTATTTAAATCGTCAAATAATGATGTCATCGCTGCATCATTATTATGTCATAAATAATTTAATTTATTTAATGTCCAAAAATTATAAAAAAAATACTATGATGTAGGAAATATTTTTAGCTTCAAAATGACTATTTAGAATCAAAACTCTGACTTGTATAACCCCATTTAAAAATTGTTTTAGTAAAACATATCATGTTTGTGCCATTTTTTACATTAACATTAAATAAAAGGTATTTATGTCATTTTCCAACCAAAGTGGCTCCATGGGGTCCCCAAGTTGACCCATGGCTTGTCATGGTCGGCCATGACACATAAAATGAGTGTATTACATGTGTATAGGTAATATCATATTATTAAAATATTATTTTTACCTTCAACTACACTAATTACCACTAATGGGGATTAAAAACTTAATAAGTTACTATTCACCAAAAAATTATTTTAATCTCATTGAACAACATTTTACTTCTTAATGACAACCATGTATGTCGGATTTTTGAAAATAAAAACACAATGATGGAAAAATTTCATTTAAATGGAAAAATCAGTTTTTATAAGTACCACTTAGTGGTTTCACTATTCATCAAAAATTGATGTTTTTCTAAAATTACCAAAAATTTACCATAAGCTATATTTGATATTACGAATTCAAAAATGAATTCTATTTTACAAAATTCAAAATATATAAGTCACATTAATTAATTTAATAATTAATTCCCGCTGTTATGACAAATAGCGTGTTTTTATGAAACAATAAGTATCAAAAGATTGACACTAGTTGAAGTCCGATTTTAAAGTGAAATTAATTCCAATGACCACTATTGGATTTAATGGTAAAAATATATTCCAATTTTAATTTAAAACCAATTAAAAAGATAATCTAATCATATAAATAAATTAGATTAAAAAGAGGTTTTGAATTAATATACAACATTTTACACTATTCAAAAAGAAAAAAGAACTTTATCGGAAAGATACCAAAAATTTACACAAAGTAAATTTTGATGTCCCGATTCTAAAGAAGAGTTTTATTTGGTCTAATAGAATTTATAAGAGTGAACAAAACTATATTTAATGATGGTTCAACATCAAAAGGTGATAAGTGAACCTTTAGTGAAAACTAGGGCATATACGCCTAAAATTGAATTTTTTCCGTATTTTAAGCCTCTATCCTTTATTGGATAAATGTAAAAACATTTAAAAACATATATAATCATATTTTAGTTATTTCTATCCATTCTCGCCATTACAATGGCTACATGTTAACTACCATTTAAAATAATATTATTTTATTATTAGAGTGCAACGTAAGATTCCCAAGAAACTCGTTGTTGCGTGTTGGGTACGCCATCGAGCATAGAGTCCCCTTTAAAGTCATATCAATATTTGATTCACAAATATGGATTAATATAAATATTTTATATTCTTTATTTACCCGTGGTGTTACATCCTTCCCCCCTTTTGGGAATTGCGTCCTCGCAATTTTAAAATTGAGCTTGGAAACATCCTTGAAAGTCCCACATCAGAACAAGAGTTGGTAAAACAATCACTTTAAAATAAAGAAATATAAGCAGAGAGGTCACCCGAGTTAACCCATACTAGGATTACAAGTATGAAAATATGGACATGGATGAAAAAACAAAGGGTCATGTTCTGATGGAGAGTGATAGAAAACATGATTAAGAGAAATTTAACCACAAGAAAATCACAAACATGTGATCGGTTAAACGGTATTCGATTCCCCATTAGGAAAAGTTAATATACAACATTTTTTTAAGTTACTTTTTTATTGAGGAATTTTTTCATAAGGAAACATAATCACTTATCATGTTGACTTTCAACTTTTACTAGATTCCTTAATCAAACTCATATTATTTCCAAAAGACGAGTATTTAGGGAGACTTGTTCGCATTAAGAGTTCTATAATCAACTTCTAGAGAATCACATAATCCACAAAAGAGAACTATATACTTCCCATGTCTTTAGACTTTATCCAAAACCAAAACCAAAAAGGCTAGTACAAGATCAGATAAACCAGAAAAGGATAACCCTTTATAAAAAGAAAATCTATTCTTAACCTCCAAAATTTGTCCAACAAAACCCAAAGTTCAACGAGGACCATTAGATAAACAATTTGTCCATAAAATTCTTCAAAGGAAACCAATCTAAGATTGAAACCCAAATATTTGAAGGATTTAGTCACATAGTCTTCCAATTTAAATCGTAACATTTATCTCCAAACAACATCAGTCGCTCCTAAAGTCTCGCATTGAAAAGTAATTATCTTAATCACATATCCTCCATGATAGGTTAATCATTTTCATAAATAACCCAAAATCAACTTACTATTAATTCATAAAATCATATAACTAAAAAGAATCAGTCAAAGTAACTAGGGACTTCATGTAGTCTAGTGGTAGGCGATAAATACCAGTCGCACTTTGGTTGTGGGTTCGATTCCTGCAGCTTTATCCGACGCGACGGGTTGTCACATGGTCAGCGTGTTGTCCTTTTTCCAAAACTATATAATTCTTAAAACATTCCCCAAAATGAGATAAAATCTTAGAAAATAATCATAACATATTTTATCCTCAATTTTATCTCATTCCTTTCATTTTCCATCATATCATAGAGTAACCCATAATTACCTAAAAAGTAAGGATCATATAAACCCTAATGGTTACCTTTTTAATTATTACCTGAACTTCCACATCGATTGGTCATCTCGTACATGATGCATTATAGAACATACCAAGGTTCACGTGGTTGATCATGACTCCTTGATAGTTGGTTTAGAACAACCACAAGTTTCCTCATTGAATCCTCCATTTTATCTGGTATCTTAATCAGAGAACCACCACAGTTTCCTTCAAACCTGTTGTCTCTTTGGTGCCTGCTAGATCCATCCATTCACTAAAACAGAAATGTCAGTGTGAGTATATCAACAAAACCATCATGTACTAATGAGGAAGATAAACACTAAGATATACTTACTCATTCAATTTATCTAAAACTAGGACTCTTTCTGAAATCCTAACCATTATGGTAATGTCCCTTATGCTTAAAGAATACCCGAACCACTAAAGTTATCTAAACCGACCTTTGATACCAACTATAAGGCCCCAGCCTTAAACCTTACTTAATCTTGAGTTATTACAAGATTACACATTGAGGATCTTTTCAGGTTTAGAGTTTTAGAGAATTAGATCATGAAACTTGCATTACATTCCACATTTAAACAAAGTGGTTACATAAAAGACAGTATTCATTCTTCCCATCAACGGAAACATATTTAAAATATAACACGGATTCTTTCTTGACACATCCTTGACACTATCATCACATCATGTACATTTCCCTTGACCCGTGAAAAACATTTCAAAAACTTGGGATGAGCATAAAAAGATCAGTAAGAGTTATAAAAATATGGAAAGTAAACATGAGTTCATATATACATTAGAATGAAATCGAACTTTACCCATAAAACATAGGCATATCAAATCATGAATAAATCCTAGAAAACATAAGACATAAAGGTAACTTGAGGCATTCATAACATTCTTACGTAGGGAGTAACCCTCTTGGTTACATTTGGAATACCCATCACAGTATATTCCCTAATTATCTTCGGAGAAACCTTAACGTTTCACTCCTTCGCGTTACCCAATGCATTGGAGAGCTATATCGGGCTCACCCGCCCTTAGTTTATCACGGAACCACCCATTTTCATAACAATTCCCAAGAACCATAACATAAATGTATCAGATAAAACATGCATAAAGGAAACATAACATTTCCACATTTCAATCACAATATAACATTTTAGTATATTGAAATAATGAATCCATTCAAAAAGAAACCATTTCTAAAACAATTTAAAACATTTAATAAAGTGATTTTTGAATCAAAGTGTCCCATACCACCTTGAAGCTTAAAATTTTAAACCATTAATATCCATATAAATAAATCCTTAAAACCATTTTGAAAACATGGATATTAATAAGAACAAATAATTAAAACATTTAAAGCGATATTTTGGTTAAAGGGGTTTTACAAAAATTAGAGACACTTGAATACAATAATTGAGGAATAACATTTTATCAGAACTTTATAATATCATGAGAATAAATTGATTCATGATATAATACTCCAAAGGATGGTATATACACAATATAAGAGTGAATTGATTCATAACAACAATGAACTCTCAATAGAAATGTCAAATGTGATGAAATCCCTTATAATGAAGCTATCCTTAAATTAAGGACAAATCAATCTCAAAAATATGTGTGAAAAATATAAATACACCAAATATAAGTGGATATTAAGTGTAAAACAATAAAAGTTCATTCACAAATATTCAATGTATGACATATTCAATGACTACATGTTGAACCCAAAGAAATCGAAATTGGGTTAAAAAGTTCCCTTGACAGCCTAACGACATCACATCAAAATGAGTTGATGAGAGATAAAAAGTGTATCTAATCAGTTGGAAATAACTTTTACATCAATAAGTATATATGAGAACATATCCCAACATAACAATATGTGAATTAAAAGGCATAACAAACGAAGTCTTTTAAAAAGAGGAGGGTGAAAGGTTCCCATACGGACTTGGGTAACTTTCGAAAAGTACACCCCATTGAAGAAGTGTCATACAATGAATATGTAAATACCCATAAATGGAATTATATTACCAAAGTAGTGTAATAGTGGGCAGTACATAAACCACTCAATTGAAATTGTGGCAAATGTAGCATAAATCTCACGGGAATAAAAGTGAGATGAAAAATCTCTTACGAAAACTCGGCCGCCTAACGGCGCCACTTAAAACATCCAAAATGGATTGATGAGAGGAAATAGGGTCTCTCATCAAATGAACATAAGATTTACAGTATGATTAATATAAAATAACATCCCCATAACAATAAATATGAGCTTTAAAAGGAATGACATAAAAGAGTGGACTTAAAAAAAAGAGAGGAGTAGGATCCCTTACCTCGGGTCCAACTTGACTCTATCGTTATTTAACGTCCTGAATAATAAACATGAGTTAATTTGTATTTTCTTAAGAACCTTTTTCAAGTTCATTATTTCTTTTATATCACTTATTTCCATGTTATAAACATTATGTAATCATTTATGTTAATAATGTTTGTTTTGTCGATATTTGGTTCTTAAGTCGAAAGTGGACTTCTTACAATTACATGTTGTTCGTGTGGTCAAAGGTTCTTTATATCCAGAATGAAATTCATGATTTTGATATCATATATATCATATATATCCAGAATATACATGTATTTATAATATTACATGATCATTTAGAGGTAATAAATGAAATGCACCGTTCATGGAGATGGTAAGCCGTACGTACGCATGAATGCTACTTTCATTTCTTTGTCATATTAATGGAATTGAAACTAAATGAGAGGTATGTATATTTTAATTACAGAATTATATTCATCATTCAGATGTATCATTCATCATATATATCCATTATATACATGTACTTATAATAGTACATTACATTTGGGGATAAGAAATGAAATGCACTGTTCATGGAGACGGTAAGCCGTACGTACGCATGAACGCTACTTTCATTTCTAACTCATACTTTAATGGAAAGAAATAATAATGATAAAGAGGTATATAATAATTCCAGTATAACATCATATATAATAACATTAAATCCATCCTTTATACATCCCACGTATGGCATTAACGAATCACATCACTTTGAGGGGGCGGTAGTCCGCACTTCCTAAAATGAAGATATCGCGTATACCCATAATGGAAGCCATAAAGGTAAGACACAAATAAAAAATTCAGAAGCATAAGTAAAACATAAACATATTATATATAATATATGAATATAGTGACATCATAATGCCCACCTTTGAAGGTGTTAAGAGAATGTTGAACAATCATCATTTCGGGAGGCAGAAATTCACCAACCACGGAAACCGTATGTTCTTTAACCATTTGATGTAGTTGTGTGAGAGTGTAGCTCGAATAAATCTTATAACAACATCATAGTATATTTAATATACTGGTGTTGTTACAAAAGAAATAAATAAAAAGAGTTTATGGGGTTGGAGAAGCCAAATAAAACAAATGAACAAAGAGAGAATGAATTACCTTTAAAAGTGTAACTCCTTTTGATTTGAGCCTAAAGGCTTCCTTTTAAAGGATTATGCCCAAAGGGAATCCTCTAGGATGAGGAGAGGGATGTGTAGAGAGTAAATGGGCAGGGGTTGGCCGAGACAATGTCTTGAGGAGTGTGTGAAAGGTGGTAGAGGTGGGGGCCTTTTATAAGGGGAGAGGAGGGACACTTTTGGAAAGTAAAGAATTATTACTTTATTTGAAAATGTGTTTCGGATTTAAAGGGGCCCAAATTGATATAATTCGTGGATAAGGTGATAAGGGTTCTAATTCCACCAATCCAATAAGTTTTGGACATGTTTAGTTCATAGATTTTACATTATCTTTCCATTTTATTTAAATCATCAAATAATGATGTCATCGATGCATCATTATTATTTCATAAATAATTTAATTTATTTAACGTCCAAAAATTATAACAAAAATACTATGATTTAGGAAGTCGTTTTAGCTTTCCAATTACTATTTATAATAAAAAATATGACATGTATAACTGTATTTAAAAGTTGTTTTAGTAAAACATATCATGTTTGTGCCATTTTTTACATTAACATTAAATAAAAGGTATTTATGTCATTTTCCAACCAAAGTGGCTCCATGGGGTCCCCAAGTTTACCCATGGCTTGTCTTGGTCGGCCATGATACATCCAATGAGGGTACGATATGTGTTTAGGTCATATCATATTAATAAAATATTATTTTTTGCTTAAACTACACGAATTACCACTAATCGCGATTAAAAACTTAATAAGTTACTATTCACCAAATTTTTTTTTATTAATCTCATTGAACCACATTTTACTTATTAATGACAACCATGTATGTTGGAATTTTGAAAATCAAAACACAATGAGGGAAAAATTTCATTTAAATGGAAAAATCAGTTTTTATAAGTACCACTTAGTGGTTTCACTATTCATCAAAAATTGAAGTTTTTTAGAAAATTACCAAAAATTCACCCTAAGCTATATTTGATATTACGAATTCAAAAATGAAGTCTTTTTTACAAAATTAAAAATATATAAGTCACATTAATTAATTTAATAATTAATTCCCACTGTTATGTAAATAGCGTGTTTTTATGAAATAATAAGTATCAATAGATTGACACTAGTTGAAGTCCTATTTTAAAGTGAAATTAATTCCAACGACCACTATTGGATTTAATGGTAAAAATATATTCTAATTTAACTTTAAAACCAATTAAAAAGATAATCTAATAATATAAATAAATTAGATTAAAAAGAGGTTTTGAATTAAAATACAACATTTTACACTATTGAAAAAGAAAAAAGAACTTTATCGGAAAGATACCAAAAATTTACACAAAGTAATATTTGATTTCCCGATTCTAAAGAAGAGTTTTATTTCGTCCAATAGAATTTAAAAGAGTGAACAAAACTATATTTAATGATGGTTCAACATCAAAATGTGATAAGTGAACCATTAGTGAAAACTACGGCATATACGCCTAAAATTGAATTCTTTCCGTATTTTAAGACTCTATCCTTTATTGGATAAATGTAAAAACATTTAAAAACATATATAATCATATTTTAGTTATTTCTATCCATTCCCACCATTAAAAAGGCTACATGTTAACTACCATTTAAAATAATATTGTTTTATTATTAGAGTGCAACATAAGATTCCCAAGAAACTCGTTGTTGCGTGTTGGGTACGCCATCGAGCATATAGTCCCCTTTAAAGTCATATCAATATTTGATTCAAAAATATGGATAAATATAAAGATGTTATATTCTTTATTTACCCGGGGTGTTACATTCAGAATGAACATGATATGTTTTACACCTTTCAACATTCCATTTTATTACTCATTTCCACAATCGTTCCCACCTTGTACATCATGTTCAATGTTAATATGACTTCCTAGGAATCCATCAATTGACTAACACAGGAAAGCATAGGGTGATCCCTAAAATCATTTAGAGAATATCATAACATCTTATTTTCAATCTAAAACACCTTTGAATTTACCATGGTTATTTATTCTTTTCTTATATTAAAATCATTCAAATTGGTTTGTATTGAAAATATGAATTATCCGAATAATTTCTATTTGGAGTGTCACAACCAAGAGTGCAACAAGGCTTGTTGTAGTGTACCCAGATACCCTAAGTCAAGCTCAAAACTCCTTGTTAGATTTTTCACTCCTAGGTACATCTATGCTAGAGCTTGCTCTACCTTCTCTTATCCAGACATATATGTATTTTTTGGAAGACCTACATAATATTTACATTACCAAAATTTTGGGATGTTTTTCTATACTAATCCTCAATTTCTATATTAGGGTAGTGTTTTTTAATCATGGTTTTTTTAAATATAGCTTCCAAGGTTTGTTCTATACTTCCTCTGATACAAACTGTAACGCCCCAACCCCATTTACCTAGAATCAGTGCATTATAACATAAATCCACCATGATACAAGGAATAATGTCTTGAAATACCGATAAGTTTAGTACTCTTGAAGTACTAGATACATACATATGTTTTACATTACAACATTAAATAAAAAATCACTGTGTCCCCTATGAAAACTCTTATATCCATTAGCTAATTTTTGCAGGTTAAGTGTAATATACTTCATTTCATTCTTAAAAAAATAGAAACATAATGACGTGGTGAGATCAAATGCTCATTAAAGATATAAATATAGAGGAAACTATCATAAATATGAATAAACATTTCAGGTAATGTATAATATTAGAACACAATCCTTTTAAACATAATCTTTTTCATAATATAGAAAAGATAAATCAAATAATGCCATTTAATTATTGAAATGTTTATTCTACTAGTCAAATAATCAATGTAATATGAATAACCAATTTCATTAGGATGGAATGCATAATTCCAAACATCATAACGACATTATCAAGGTCTTGCGACCATACTACAAATAAGATTTTGTCAAGGCCTTGTTCCCAGACACTAGTTTTTCTCATGAGACCTACCGTTGCATCGAGTATCTATAGCGGGCTCTAAATTTCACATAATAAATTAAATTAATTTCTCATATGAAAAGGTTGAAACATAATCTTGACATTATAATTAACACTAGCATACAGAATGTCAATATTTTAACCACAAACCTTGAATGGTATAAAAATAGCACATCCATAGTGAAACATAACTCATTCAATACAATATGGAAGATTGTATTATAATAAATTAACATCAATCCTGAATAATTAAGGATATTGAAATAGATGAAAATAATAATCAAAACTATTTGAGTGAAATATCAACCTATTTCTTGAAAACTTTTAAAAGTATCTCTATTTATCAAGAAGGAGTTTAAAGTAGATTTTTGAATCAAATTGTCCAATGACCCATTGAAACTTTTAAAAAAAATCATTTTAAACCATTTATTTCCAAATATATAAATCATTAAAACCATTTTAAAAACTTGGACATTAATGAGAATGATTTTGAAGAATAGATTTTTATAACATTTAAAATTATATTTATGTTTGAGTTATTAACCAAATGGTAGATGCTTGAATACAAATAATTGAGGTAATAAAAACATTATAATATAATGAGAATAAATGGATTCAAGATATATTATGTCAAAGTACAGTATATACACCAAAGAAAAGTGAATTGGCCCATAACAACAAAAAATTATCAATAGAATGTTAGTTGAGATGAATTTATTTATAAAGACTACATACTTATATTAAATATAAATCCATGACATAATTATGTGTGAAAAATATAAATACACTAAATATTATTGGACATTCAGTGTAAATCGATCATAGGACATTCACACATATTCTTGAGAAAACGACACCAATAACTTGGATGTTTGACTCAATGAATAGAAATTGAGTTAAAATTATTCTTATCATGTTTATAGCGATGGCTTGAGAATTTATAAATTGAGTTATTATGTGTATAAAAAATTGACACACACAAATGGGAGTGGAAATTAATAAATAAGTAAATAAATAGTGATTTATCATATAATCTTGGAGTAAAGTAATCAATGATGTTTGCGTAAAACCAAATGGGTGGAATTTGAAATTTGAAATTCTGTTACCGATTTGGTAACATACAAAACATACACCCCATTAAAGAAGGATCATACATTGATGATCTAAATAACAATAAATTAAAGTATATTATTCGAAAAATGTAATCATGGGCAGTACATACACCACACAATAGGTAAATTGGAAAATATAGCATAAATCTCACGGGAATAAAAATAAGATGAAAACACCTTAACTTGTACTTTTACTTAGTATAGGGTAGGTTAACATCCTATATAATGGAGAAAAATTGTTATTAAATTATAAAATAACCAAATACATAAATATTATATCTTATATGATCTTCTAATATCTCTTTGTTAATGATATTTCAGTTGTATCATTGTTTTGGTTGTTAACTGGTTCATTTTTCAATATATGTTTTGTTACAAAATTTAGGTTTTTTATGGATAGGATGTATTTTATTCATATCCAGAATGATATTATGTTCTTAAAAATCATTTTCAAATATAAAATTAAAATTATTCTTGAATGATTATGATGGGGAATGAATCACATCGCGTTCATGGAGACGGTAAGTTGCACGTTCGCACGAGCAACAATATCATTTTATTGATGGTAAAATCATATATAATTGGAGGGTATATCATATATACAGAATAATTAACATGTAATATTTATTATTTAAATCTGTTATAACCATTCTTATACCTATCCAAATAATGAAGTGTTTAAATAACATACTACACCACTACGTGGAGACTGTAAGTCGTACGTACGCACCCATGGTGACTTTGTCATTTATAGGATGGATAGAATAACCAATATGGTTGTACAATATTCATAATAAAATATCAGTATGTAGAAGGTACTTTATTTATTATTTTGGTATGCAAAAAATAAGGTAAGAGAAAATGGAAGAGGAAATGAACTTGAAAGAGGGTGGTGAAATTATTACTTCTTCTTCATGTGTTTCCTTTTGAGTTGATCAAAATGCCTAATTAAGATGGATTTGCGATAAAAATAAGGCCTCTAGGATGATTTTAGTGAAGTTGAGATGATATTAGGTTAGGCGTTGGTCATGAAAAAAGTCTTTAGAGGATTGAAATTAAGAGAAACGGAAGTACCCTTTCATACGATAGGTGAGGATCATTTTAGGAAAAGCATGAAATATTATTTCAAAATAAAATTATTTTCGTATTCTAATGGATAAAAAATGATTTATTTCGACACTAAGGTGGATATGGGTCGAAATTCTCTCAACCAATAGGTTTTAGACAAGTTTATATAAAAATTGTTATCATATATTGTAGATTTTACTCATAGTTAAATTGTTTTACTTTTATGACTTATTCTTGTATTCTGACACTATATGGTTAATACACATACTCTAAACATACAAAAGAACCTCAAGTGCTTCAATAATGACATATATATTAATATTTAACCCTTTTGGCTGAACCATAGATTTTTAGGAATATTATATCAACAAATAATATAGTATTTGTCTTTTAAAATAATTTTTTTCAATTTTTACACTATTTTCTATTTTGTATTTGTGAAAGTCATAACAACCTTATCACTTCAAATAGAAATTATCCAATCAACCCTAAAATATCATATGAAATTATAAGATTTGATATGGAATCAAAAATATTAAATTATATTTATTTAATTATTTATAATATAAACTATTTTAATATATCATTAAGGAGGTAATTACTACATCATGATTGTGTCATAAATAAGTTTTATTATTTAATAACCAAAAATTATAAATAAAATACCATTAAGTAATAAATCCTTTAATCATTCTAATTAATATTCGTAGTTGAATTTATCTCATGCATAATGCTATATTAAAAAAGGATTAGTTAATAACCTTCGAATTGTAATCTTTTAACTCCTTTTTAGATAAAATTATCATAAATGTCCCAATCTAATCCAGGTGGACCTAAAGGATAATATTTTATTCCTAATTTCATTTTTAGTTGAATTAAACATATTAAATAGAATTTGGATATGTGATAGAACAATTATAATATCATTTTTACCAGTAATTACCCTATTTACTTTTAACCGTGGTAAATAAAAGTCAAAAGTTACTATTAACCAAAAATTATTTTCATATTATTGAACCAAATATTATTTACTGATATTAACCGTTTCTCTAAAATTTTTGAAATTAAATTCACAGAATCTTTAAAATTAGGTTTTACGCAAATTTGCAAATACTCATTGAAGGTGGGTAAAAGACGATAAAAACTCCATAAAATTATATTCAACTAATTTTATTATAAAATTACTCCATTGAATAACATTAAACATATATATGTATAATATACCTATTTTACATAATATAAATTTTAATAATATAAATAATTATTTGAATAAAAATTCTGTTTTACACTATAACGTAGTGTTTTCCACAATTCATCAAAAATTGAATTCGTTCAGAAAAATAAAAACAAAAATCCCATAAGATAATTTGGAAATTCCTAATTAAAAAATGAATTCTATTTTATCATATTTAAAATATAGAAATTAAATTATTTAATTTATAGTTTATTCTCATTGTCAAAACTGAAAAATGGGTTTTTCATATGTAAAAACGATCCAAAGATTGACTTGTGTTTATGTCAAATTTAAATTTGAAATTACTTATAATTAGTACATTATATTAAATGATTAAAATATAATCTAATTATACTTCCAAACTATTGAAATGCATAATTTAACAATATAAATTATTCAGAGTAAAAATTTTGTTTTCAATTAAAATTTAATATTCTTTGTATTCATCAAAATATGAAACTTATCAGAAAAGTACCAAAAATATATACAAAATAAATTATTATGTCCCGATTCTAAAGATGAATTTAATTTCATTAAATTTAATACATAAAATTGTCAAATATTGTTTTTAAAAAGGGATTCCCATTAAAAGGTGGTAAAATTTCATTTTTTGAAAAATATTTATTTTATCTGAAAATATGAATTTTTATTATATTACATTCAATAAACAGATAATATGGATTCTATAATTATAGGAAGTATATAAAATTCAAAATTCTGTTAATACTATTCATAACCACTTTTTCAAACTGCTAGTTTGGTATGTCATGGTGCTCTCGAACTCGGTGTTGCGTATAGCACAAGCTATTGAATTACATTAAATAAAATAACTTACTATGAAATCATTGGGTGTCACAATATTGATGATGTTATGCTACTTCTATAGATAAATAGGAACATTTAATATTCTAAAACATGAATTATGAAATTTTACTATTTTATAAGAAATTTACATGTTATAAGAATTATTCAATATATAAGGATTGTACTCTAATACTTTTTCATTAAGTATTTGAGGTATTTTATTAAATGGTACAAGGAAAAAATATTACATAAAAAGTGAAACTTCCGAAAAACACATAATTGAGAGAAATAAAACACTTAATAAGTTCTCAATTATGAGATAATGATAAAGAAATTATTTTTTGGAATGGGAAATGTTTGAGCTACTTCATGTTGATTGAAGGCTAATGATAAGTTCATTTTGGAAAATCATTTTACATTCTTTCAAATGTGATGGATCATAATATTTTGTAAAATTGAACCATTTATAAAATGGTTGATCATTGGAAGATATTTTAGTGGTTAATGTGTTAATTCACAAATATAATGCATCATGTGCTATGTGAAGAGGTATAAATAATTCATGGGGTGACCAAAGAATAATATTGTGCTTATTTAAATGTATAAAGTATGTATATTTACTTATATTTTAAAAGAGTGAAAAAATTCATAAAATATAGAAACAATGATAAAAAAAACAAAAAACAAATTCATAGTACCTTCGCTTCTAATGAATCAAATTGATCCTTAGATAATCATGAATTTATGGAAGTATGGTTGTTAACATTATCCTATACATGTACTCAAGAACTCTCTATCAGAACCTGATTGTTAGATTTATATTTTGTATCTATGTTTCAATTTCCCACCTATGTTCTCCAACTGGGGATCTTAGTTACATGACCATTATACATTCCATTATCTCTTATTAATAATATGTTTTTAACCCTCTTTATTATGTGGATTTTGTTAATAATTATTTATTTTCAAATATCAATCCCAAGAGTATTGATATTAAGTTTATGATTTTTGGGGACAATTTTAAAAATTTGAGGATAATGTTAAAACCCAAGACATTTCCATATTATCATTTTATAATAAAAACCATTTTTTCTCTCTTAATACACAATATATAGTTTAACTTATGCTACACACAACACTGAATTAGTTTGTATTACACCGAAGATCATGTTTTACCGTTTTTAATGGTGCACAGATTTTAAAACAAAATTTCAACACATTTATAGTTTTTTTTATAATTGGAAACATTTCTATGTTTGGTATATCATAATTATTATATGATGGGTTTTTGGTATTTTTAATGATTTTCCTATTTTTTATGATCAGTGAAAAATACTATATTTTAGTTAAAACCAACCATTCATTTAAATAATTATTAAGTTTATATAGTATAGAATATTGGATCATAGATTAAAAATTCATCAATTATAAATATTTTAGTACAATGGGGGACATTGGTATTTATTTAATATTTAAATTAGATATAAATTCTTTTTGATCTTTTGAACATGTTCACCTTAGATACCCACATTCTAACCATGTATGTGGGATTAACATTAATATTAATTTTCCAACTTATGTGATTTGATTTTTGAAAAAACTATAATAAAAAAATTTAATCAGATTAAGATTTAGTGTATAATAAGATCAAGTAAAATTTTGACCAAAAAGAATAGTGGAATTGATTAAAATTAATTATGGTTATTAAGGTAAAATTAATCTAATTGGGGACTAAACAATATTATTATGGACAAAAATGACATATATCCTTGTCTAAAAGGCATTTTATTCCAATAATTCGACCATATACCCACTTGGTTATAATTTTTAGTGTTTTTTGGAAATTATTAAATATAATTTCTATATATAAATTTTAATTATGTAAAATGAAAAAGGGGACTTTCATTAACATTAAAATTTATTACACTTTTTAGATATATAGAAAACATCATATATTAGTTTATAAATATAATTTTGAAATTTAAATGAGCAATTATTTTCATAATTATTTATCATTAAATTTTAGAGATGATTTTTTTAATTAAAATTCTTAAGAAATGTCGACATAGTGATTATTTGGTGAATAATTAACAAAAATAAATAATATTATAAATATTAAACATGTAGTAGATGGATTGAAATACTATCATTAATTATTGTTCTAAATTTATGTATCGTGTTTCACCGAACTGAAATTTATATATTTGAATTCCAATATTTTTTCGATATTTTAAAATTAAAATTAAATAAATAATGTCAAAATTGACATTATTGTTATTATACAATATATGTATTTTATTGAATGAATTAAAATTAATAAAAATATTATTTGTAAAAATTATTATTAAATGTTAATAAATATTTAATATGGTATATTAATGGAACAATTTATCATTTACAATAACATATTGACCCAGGTATTGTGAGTGGAATGTTTACACCATCTGGATTTAAGCTGTGTGTTAGCACGCCACAAGTGCCAATTTTAAAATTACAATCAAGAAAACCTAGGTTATTTATTTTATTAATTAAATAAAATATTCATAATTCAGTGGATCTATATTAACATATAAATAAAAACAAATTTTATTTATAGTATTAAAAATTCATGATGTCATAAAATTAGTTTGTTTAATAAAAACAAAAAAGATAAAATTGGGAAATTATAGAAGTTAAGGAACCAAACTATAAAAATGTACATATTTTTGCGTCTTGGGGGTTTTAATAGACCCTTATTTCAATTTAATACATTATCATTCAATTTTATAGTCACTTTAGGTAGAGTATACAACCCATTAATGAATATATTTTTGTATTTATAAGCGTGACACTCAACCTCCACTATAAAAAAGCAAGAATTATACCCCTTAATAACACCACTAATGAAACATTTACGTATCCAAAAATCTACCAAAATTGTATACCCAAATCCATCCCCATTACCTAGTATCCAACCATTTTGAATAAATCCAACTAATTTTTACTTTTGGTACAAACCATAAGAAGATTCCCAATTAAGAGATAATGTCTTCTCTCAATCTCTTTAATATTAATTTCATTCTACATCCAGATAAAATAATCTTATTTCATGATTATATAAAAAAACTATATAATACATATACTATGTTGTTTTTTTGCTATTTATTCTACAAATAATCACATACACATCCACGTAATGGGTAAAGAAAATATGGTTTTTGTGTACGCCGATCTACTGCCTCACGAAATGATGATTGTTCATTTGTTCATTTCTCCATTACCACATATCATTGTGGCCATTATGATAGAAAATATATTTATATTATTTATATATTATATTTATAATTTATCTATGATTATTTAATTTTTATTAACAACATACCTTTTTTCTTTCCATCTTCTATATATATGATAATTTCATCTATGGCTGTTTTGACTACTACACTGCTTAAAGCGATATGACTCATTCATTCCATACTTTGAATGTATAAAGGATGATTTTGATAAAACATTGTAACATATATAATATATTTATATATATATATAATAATTTAATATATATATATATATCATTTATTTTTCATTCATTTAATACAACATAGAAAATAATGTAGCGTCTATGCGTACGTACGACCAATGGTCTCCATAAACAGTGCACTTTATTTCTAATATCAAAAGATAATGGGATATTATAAATTTATATATTTAATGATTATAAATGATATTTAGTACATTTATTATATTCTTTATTTGATTAAACCATGATCTAATCAATGATAACAACAATAAGAAGTTGAAACTTACTCGAAAGAACTAGGAACATAACCTCAAAAATAGTAAAATTATTGAATGAATGTTGAAAAATGGGTAATAAAATATTATAAATAATTAATATATGATATTATAATAATGATTATGGAAATGTTATAATTTATTTACATATTTTAAACCAATATACATGAGTATAATGATAACACAAAAAGGACGGATATGGTGAGTGATTTCAGATCAATTTATATTGCATTAAGAGTTAATTGTTATTATGAACCAATTAACATTAATTTTGTTTATTTAATAAAAATTAAAATTTTATATAATTAATGTACTTACTGTCCTGATAATATATGATTCATTTAATATTATCCGTTAACGATGATTTTGATTTTAATGTTTCAATGTGGTATGTGACACATTGGAATATTAAAAATATAATTTCCTCTAGATGTTTTATGATATTTTCATAGAATTAGAATTAATTAATTTCAAATATCCATGTTGCTACTGAAACTACATTGATGTACTTTTAATAAATCCATATTCTTTATTCTATATGGATAATTTAGAAGTAACATTATTTATTTGATATATGATGAATGTTTTGGACTTGAATGACAAGGGTGGGCCCTAGTTATAGATATCCCCTCGATGCATAAGTAGTCTCATTAGACGAATCATATTGAACAATTATAATTATTTTTAACCAATATTTTGTAAAAGATCTGGTGAGAGTTCTGGATAGTAAAGGCACCATTTACATATGAGACATGGAGTTTAATAATTAAGTATTTCTCTTATTGATATTTAGTTAATATTAATCCAACAGATATTGTATCAAAATATATATAGATGAATTTCATTTTCAAGATTTAGTTATTATTCATCCATGAGATTTTGAATTAACATATATATGAATACATTCCATTTATATTTCATTAACTAAATGGAATGTGTTTTAGTTTTAGAATATTCCATATTTAATTTTACTAATCTAGTCATTTTAATGGAATGGATTATCAGTTATTCACCTTTCTATGTTAATGTACTCATATTGATTCATTATTTCATCTACATTGCGTACCCTTACTAAGCATTTGAGCTAACCTTTATTATGTTTATTTCCCCAGATTATGTAGAAGAAATATTTGAATAAGCATTCATGGATGAAATTTATTTTAGTTTATTTTTTATCCTGTTTTATTTTGTTTTCCCAATGTATTATGGGTATCATTTATGTAATGTATCACTCCAAGAATTCTAAAAAATCATTCCTTTTTTATTTATTCTAGTAATAATGCCAATTTATTAAAATAATTCCCTGGATCCAGTCCTATGAGGGCAGGGTGTTACAGTAGAACTAGTGATGTCTCACCCATGTCCATGCGAAGAAAGTAGAGAGTAAAAAAGATTCCCATAAAATGGTTTAAAAAGATCTATATGTATGAAGACCTGATAACTTTTGTTATTTGAAAACTCTACTAATGGGTTTTCTCCTCCTATGATCCACCAAAAACCATTAAACAACCCTGAATCATATCTTCCAACCATTGTATACTCCCCCCACATTTCCAATCTATGTGAAAATGATACATCATGATCATATTCAATTGAGCCTTGAGGGCTTGTTGTAAGGATTACAAAAAATTAGACTTAAACCTTAGAACATGATCCAATAGTATCAAATGTTTTTCTCCATTCCTCTGTAACAATTATCCTAAATAGAATTTTGAAATGTCTTACACCGTATGAGATACATGAATAAAAATAAAATGGATAGAATTTTTTTGGTTATCAACTATATCCAATATTAAATCATGGGTCTACACCATCCATGGGACACCTGCCAATTTTTCTTTGCTATTTACTCCCATTTCCTAATTGTAATAGATTAAGAATGCAACAAACCCTCCAACTACTAGTTCTATTTCTTAACCTAAATACATGTGAGGAATCTCAAAAGGACCTCATCCACCTTTCAATTCATGTTAGGCCAAAAAATCCACTCAGTGAATTATAGATAATTTTTTTGAAGGATTAAAATCTCATCTCAACTATTTTTAATAATGAATATGTTTTTTCTATAGTCCATATGTATAATCATTGAATATATAAAACCCAACATAGATCCTATGATAATGTTATAGCCCCTGTTTGGGGTATGTAAGCCTTACATTGTGATTTTTATGTTTATACAGTGTAAGGGGGAATGAAGGGAAATTAGGTAGAACATTCAATATGTTTTTTGGAACCAAAAAAGAGGTGCACAAGCTGCACAAGACTTGTCCAAACCATGCTCAAAGCCTTGTAGAAATAATGTGATTTTTCATATTCAGGATATAGATTCATCGTGTTGTGCACATTGATTGAGATAATTTACAAGTATTTTGTGTGAGGATTTCCCTTATGTAGTAGCTAATGCATTGTTTGCACATGGATTATCTGACAGATCGAACTAACTATGCGCAGGGTTTATGTGAGATCCTAAAAAATTCGACCTCAAATGTTTTGGCCTATAACCCACTTTTTTTTGCTCCTAAGCATCTCTTTCTTATAAATTATTCTCCTTGAAAGGAGGAGAAACTCTACCCAGTGATTTAGATTCAATTTGAAGGCTTCCATTGGTTATTCGAAGCCAGTTTCTTTTGGTATGTGATCTTTCATCATCGTTCTGGATCAGTTTCATAGATCCACATAGATCTACTTTTCCTCTCTTCTCAGGTTCATAGATCAAGGACTTTTATGGGTTATCAAATATTTTGGATTCCAAATATGTTTATATTTGGTCTTGATCATTATAGTTGAAGATATCTAAGGTGATTTCATGGATAATCGACCTTGTTTCTTGAGCGTTCTTTTTCTATTATCTGTTTGTGTCAAAAAGGCTGAGGTAGGTGGCTTTACTCTCAAATCATCATTCCATAATAGAATGGAATGATTTCAGATTTATTATCTTGTGTTTAATTAATTTGGAATTGGATTTTTGGGAATTATTGGAAATCATATTTATAGATGGTTTAAAGAATTGTTGAAATGAAGAAATTTTGTTTCTCGAATTTACTGATTGATTCTTCAATTTAAAATGTGGATTTTAAAATATGGATTTAATTGTAATTGTTGAACGTGGATTTGATAAAAATGTTTTCAATGGTTTTTATGAATTGAATTGTTTCAATATTTTCAATAAATGAATGAGTTTATTGAATTGGATTAACATACTCATATTTTCATAGTTTATGGGGTGTGTTCATTTTCATTTGTATTGATAAATGGGTGAATGACCCCATCAAAAGATTTGGATGAATATGGGAATAATGTAACTTAGTCAAATAGGTCCACTAAGAAAAGGTTTAGTGTATTCATAACTTACCAATCGCATGTATATGGATTTTCAGGTGGCATGGAATGTTGGCAGTGTGTTTAATGGGAATGTAATTGGTATATGAAAAATTTAATGATAAATGGATTTAAACCCTTGTTTTTTTACTTCTGGAAATGTTACTTTCTAAAAAATGGCTGGAAATATCACTTGTTTACATTTTGTTTTAAATGATTTGGAGAACAATATATATAGGGTTATAAATATTTTGGGGAATTTTTTAAAGTAAAATCTATCATATTAATGTTTCTAACATTTCTATCCTAGTGGTGTGAGTAGGGATATTATTATGGCAAAACCTACTATGTTTTATACTCACACATCTTTGGAAATTTGGATCTTTTTTATATGATATCATTCGAGAAATGGTCAATGGTAAATTATCACACTTATTTAGAACCAACTCTTGATAGTTTTTCTATTTCTAGATTAGAGCATGAAGCTAGTGGAGAATGGGGTCTGTTTATCATCTTAGAGTTGACAATTTTACTTTTCTCTATTTATATAGACATATTCATTATCTTCCGTTGTGGTAAACTTTGTTTGTATTGGTTATAAACGATGTTGTAGATATTTCTTTCTTATATCATGCATCATATGGAGTTTTTGTTGGTTATGGTTTTTTGTTAATGGTTTTATTTCAACAAATGTTAATCATTCCTCACATTTATTTGAATCCCTTTAGAATTTATTTCCATCCTTTCGCATCTTGGGGATGTTATTTTTGTCCATGATATGATTCATGGTGTTCTCAAGAAAATGAAATCTTCTGATCCATTACACATTATAGCAAGTTGTTTTTCCTTTCCTAACATTTTTCCACAATTTCATGATATTTGAGTAGAAATTATTTCTTATATTTTCCTTTGGTTTTCATTTTAGAATGGAGTAAGATTGTTAGGACGTGAAATGTAGCGAATAAAAATATATAACTACCCTTTTTGTGATAAACATCTTGTTACCAGAGATTTATGTTCATAAGTGTTTTGGAGAAACTTATAGGATTTTGGAATACAATTTTCTAGGGATTAGGCAATGAGATGAGTATAAAATCGATTATAGAGGAATGACTTCCCACTAGGATTCTATATTTCATTTAGAGAATTGATTTATGATTTTGTGAATTATATGGATTTTTAAAAATGGTAGACATTCTATTCAAATCAATGATTTAGAAAACAAAATGAATAAGGTATTTTGAAGATGGTTTGATTTTAAAAACAAAGAATTGAATTTCTCCATAAATAAATGGTTAAACATATATAAGGATATTTTTAGAATACAATTTTGTGATAGTTTATTTGAAATAATATGAAATTTTGTGACATCAGTTTATAAAGGGTGCAACTTACAAATTCTATAGTTTGTTTAAAAAATGGAACTCATTATGTGTTGTAGAAACCAACTGAAAGATTCTAGGGAGAATAAGGTTGTTCCTAAACCACTAGTAAAACTAGAGATGATTCAGAGTATCATTTAATCATTTAGGGATATGCACACAGGGAGTTAGTGGGATGAGCCAAATCATGTGGATCATTCCATACAGTTCCCAATGAAGAATCCACCCATTTTCCAAGGTGATTTATAACCCCAAAAGGCAGAGTTTTGGATGAATAAAATGAATAAAATCTTCAATTTCAACGACACTCAATCAGATCTGAATGTCTAGATGGAAACTTATATTTTCAAGGATCTCTCATGTGTGTGGAGGGATTTGGTGGTACATGATAGACTAGATCACGGTCTTAGTTGGGGGGATTTTTATAAATTGGTTAACAAACAATTCTATCATGATCTAGGTAACAAAAGACTTCAATATCTTGAAGTAGGAAAATATATCTACCACAGATTTTGTGGCCAAATTCATGAATTTAGTGTGTCTTTTTAGAAGAGGTTGTGGGTAGTGCGTCCTTGAATGATCAGCTTTTCTAATCAGGGCTAAGGTATGAGATTCACAAAATGATTGTGGTACTCTTCATTAAAAATTATACAGAGACAGTGAATAGAGAGACAACGGATGAATGGGAAATCTCAGGATTTGTGGGAGAAGGATGTATGATCACACAGATTCAAAATGGGGGAAAATATAATGTAGGGAACAAGTGGACGAGGTACACATATTTCAATGGTGGGAGTAGGAATCAAAATAATATGGCTAGATCAGTGAACCATCCTCAATGACCCAAGATCAATGGTGCCTATTTTCAATGTGGTTTTATTGACCACATAAAGTGAGAGATTACAACACAACCTGTGGAATTCCATAAATACAAGGTGATTGGGCATCTTAAATGTTATTGTCACAACGCTCTGAGGTCAGTTGCATGAGACACCTCTCTGGTGTCACAAACATCTTATTCATCAACTAGATGACTGAAGCTAAATCCGAATTGTCGGTAAAAGAATGCTACTCATGATGATTCTAGGGACACAATGGACCCTCATCCAAGGAAATATCAGTATGGAAACAAGGATAAGAGTGTAGTGACAAACCGGTTTAATGAAGATAAGGAGTTTATTTTTGATGATTGGGATGTACCATCTTTTGAGAGAGGTACGATTCATTTGAATTCCACCGTAATGTAAGTGTAGTTTGATACTGATGAACTACATTCCTTCATTGTTTCCCATGCTATTTATTTTATATGTTTTAAAATTGTAATGATTCCATCCATTTAAAAACATAAAACCCATTTTGATTAATGATAATGACGAGCCTTTGGGTTTTGAGTATATTCCATAATGGTTGATGGAGATGAGGTAATTTGGGACATCACTGTATTGGAGATGAATGTATTTTATGTAATAATGGGTATGGATTGGATTATAATGTTCATGGATCACATTAATTATTATTGAATAATAGTTAGTTTAAAAATAGAGGATGTTTTTAAGAATATCTTTAAAAGTGAAAGGGTTCTAATGATTGGTGAGTCTATATTATTGGAAGCAGTAGTGGGAACAATCTCTTATAAGTTTTCATTATTGACTATATCATTGATAGAAGAGATTTATGATCATAGTTTTCAAGAATTATTGGATCAATTTCAATATTTATATCCAAAGAACATCCTAGGTTTACCACCTATAAGGGATGTGGAGTTTACGATTGACAACATTCTGAGGACCGGTCTATTTTCTCCTCCATCTTACAGGATGGAACCATTTGAATTAAGGGAACAGAAAGTTATGATAGAATAAATAAGATGAAATGGTTTCTTTCAGACAAGTACATATCCTTAGGTAGCACCAATGTTGTTCAATAAGAATGAATATAGAACTCTATGATTGTGTGTGGAGTATCGTAATCTTAACCAACTTATGATAAATAACCGGTATCCACTTCAATGGATTGATCATCAATTTGATCAATTGGGAGTTACATAGTGGTTCTCTAAAATAGACATGGGATCATGATATCATCCCTTAAGAGTTCAGAAAAAAGATATTTTGATGATATATTTTAGAACAAGATATTGACATTATGAATGTGTAGTCATGATTTTCAGTCTTACGAATGCACTACTGATATTTATTTAATTGATGAATCATATATTTCAATGATATATGGATTATTTTTTTGCTGTGTGTGGATGAAATATTTCTATATTCATAGAAAAAATATTATCATGAGAAACAATGGAATATAGTGTTTGAAATCTTGAGAGATCATTGTTTCTTTTCCAAATTGTTAATATGTTATCATGGTATACAATTGGTACACTTTTTTGTCATTTTAATTTCCAAACAAGGTACTATTGTCGATCCAGAGAAGATAGAAGTTGTTATCTCTTGAAATCCTTTGAATAATTTCTTTGAGATATCAATTTTTATGGGTATATTCTGTTATTAACAACACTTTATGAATGACTTCTCATGATTAGAATATTCTATGATATCATTGAAAAAGAATATTGCTTTATTTGGATGGATAGAGGAGTAGGGATGAAATGGGATGAGTAATGGATTTTTGTGGTTCTTTGGAAGATCATATACCCTTTGTAGAGTTCTATTATAATAAAATCTATCAATACTCAACACAAATGGCTCATTTTAAAGCATTATATGGGCATCCTTATCATTCTAATATTTGTTGGCTGGAATCTGGTGAGACATCACTAGTCGCGATGAGCCTTGCCCAAGAAACCACAGAGAATATTCAGTTGATCAAAAAGTGGATGGTGACACCTTAGTGTAGTTATAAATCATATTCAGATCATTGTTCAAGACCATTTTCATATGTGGTGAGTGATCATGTGTTCTTTTGGATCACACCAAGGATTTTTCATCCTCATTTTGGGATGTTGGGTATGTTATCTCTTTGACACATTGGCACATTAGAGGAACTATAATTAGTTGGATAAGAGGAATTTCATTTTTCAAATCTATAATGGATAATTTAGGTGATTAATGTGCTCCATGTATCATAGTAGAACAAGTTTTATCTTAATCTTGACCACATAGTCACATGGGATCACATTGACCTTGATCAAGATGTTTTATTCGAACGTATCCCGCTTTGGATTATGGAAAGGCCAAAGAAGGTTGTTCATGGAAAAAGAATAAGTCTAGTTCGTGGTTTATGGAAACATGGTTTGATTCAAGAAGATACATGGGAATAAGAGAAGGATATGAAAGGGCAATGGGAAAAACTCTATTTGGGCAATGAGGGTTTCCTACATTACTTGGATAAAAAGACCAATCATAGGGAGAATGTTGTATCTATAGTTTCTATTATGTAACCCTTACATTGTTATTTTTATGTTTCTAATTTTTAGATGTGAGGAATGGGGGAGTCGGTTTTACATTAAATATGTTTTTAGGGCCAAAGGAGAGGTTCATGGGGTACGTATGGTTTGTCCAAACCATGCGGAAAGCCTCGTAGAAACCATTTGAAGTTGTAGATTCTGGATAGTAGAATTTGAATAGTGTGTGCATGGATAGAGATGAAATTCAAGGAGGGAGTGTGAGTATTTCCAAAAGATTTAGTTAAAATACATTCAGCACATGGTTTTTCTAACAGAGTGAACTAAATTTGTATAGTGTTAAAGTGAGACCCTAAACAAATTGATCTCAAATTTTTTTTTCATATAAACCACTCTATTTTTCTCATATGTAGATATAGCTTAGTATTTCTCATCATTTAATGTTATATAACCACTCTCAAGTGATTCAGAGTTTGTCTGAAAGCTTTTCTTGGGGATTAGATGCTAGATTCTGGTGGTATGTGTTCAATCATCATCGTTCTTGATTGGTTTATTATATCTACTCAGATATACTTATCCTCTCTTATCAGTTTCATATATACATGCATGTTATGGGATGATATAAGATTATGGATGCCAAATATGTTGTGATTTTGTCATCATTCCTGTAGGAGAGGATATCTTAGGCAGTTTTGTAGAGAATCAACCCGGTTTCTTGAGCTTTCATTTCCGGTTTTAGGACTTTCGTCGAAAGAAATTATTTAGGTGGCCGCACTCTCAAATACTCTTTATAGAACTAAAGAGAATTATTTCAAATTTATTATCTTATGTTTAATTTAATGGGAATTTATTTTTCAATAATAATTGGAAAACCTGTTTAGTGATAGTTTGATGAAATGTGGAAATATAGAAAAATTATGTTCTTGAATAATGTGCATGATTATTTATTTTAAACTATGGATTTTAAAATAATTATTGTCTAGAATTGTGTAACATGGGTTTTATGGAAATTTTATCAAAACAAGGAATGATTTTATTGAATAAAATGGTTTCTTTGAATTGTCGCGTTTAATAACTTTTCAATAATGGAATGAGTTTAAGGAATTGGTTGGACACACTTGAAATTAGCATGGGTTATTGTGGGTGTTCATATGCATTTGGATGGAAATGGTTGTGGAGGATCCCCATAAAAAGGTTTGGATTGATATGGGCATGACTTACCCTCATCAAAGTGGTCCATTAAGAGAATGCATAGTGGAAGGATAACTCCCTGCTCGTTACTATATGAATTCCTTGATTACATCTATGGATTAGGGTGTGGTTAAGGGTAATGAAATGGGTATTCCAAAACATTAATGAGTAATAGATTTATTTCCTTGTTAGTTTTTTTCTAGAATTGTGGCTTTCTGAAAATTGGGTGAAAATAAAACTTGTTTATATATGGTTTTATATGGTTTTGAGACTTATTTTTATTTAGTGATTATCTGTTTTGGGAAATTGATTTATATAAAATGTTTTATAAAAATATTTTGAAATATTATATCATATTATATTGAGTAGGGAAGTCAATGGTAAAAATCCACTAAGTTTCATACTCACCCCTGAATTTTCACATTGGTGATTTTTCAGATTGTATCTTCCTAACCATGAGAAAGGTAAAGTATCACAAATATTTATCACCATATCATGATGCTTGGGTTGTTAGGTTATTAGAGAGTGGAGTTGGTGGAGCATAGGGTCGTATTTCCATCTTTTAGTTGATTAGATATCTCTCTAATATTTACTTTGTCAGTTTCTTTGTTTTCCTTTAAGGTAAACTTGTATTGGTTTTGGTTATAAAAGAACATATCGATTTGTGTTTCTCAGTTCATTTGTATTATGTTTTTTGGTTGTAAATGGTTGTCGGTTTATGGTTTCATTTATTAATTAGAAAATGATCCAACACATTTATTTGAAACCCATTAGTATTTACTTACAACCTTTGGTGTCTGGGGGGTGTCACTTATGGCCATTTACGGAGTCACGGTATTCTCAAGCCAGTGAGAATATGTGGATCATTACAATCAAGCTTCCATCCCTAAAAGGTCATCCCAAAATGGTGTTTTGACCTCAAAACCACACATTTAGAATAAGGTATCTATGAATATTTAACATTCTCAATCCAATCCGAAAAAACAAAATTAGAATGAAAACCACGACACTACCTAGGTTTTCACAATCTAGGTGTGGCATCAACTTCCACTGACCTGAAGCCTCCTTTCCCAACTTACCATATGACATTCTACTTAATAAATCTTCAACCAAATTTCCTTTACCTATTTTATAGATCATGTCAATGTAAAAAAACTACATATACTCCATTCATCCTATCTATGTGATGTTCATATCTATTTCTGATAAATTTTTTTACATTCTCTGGTGATCTATAGTTACCATAAATTTATCACCAATGAGGTAATGATAACAAGCCATTAATGTAATGAATAAAACTGCCAATTCCATATATTTTGTTTGATAGTTATTCTCGTGAAACAATTACTAATTTGATATATAAAAACATTATTATATTCCTACATGAGAACACATCCCATCCTAGATTCCTATGCATCATAATACACCACATACCCCAGTCCTAATTCATGAAATATCATGACATGTGCAGATGTATAGAAAACATTAATGTCTTGATAAGACATCTAACATTCATAATTACATTTAATATAACAATTTTTTTTCTCATTTTTTTCTGAGATAAAATGTACAAGGAAACGTCCCTCTTATATCAAAATATCAATATTTTAATTTAGAATACAACCAATGATCATGAAAGATACCCAGCACTATTGCCTAGTGTTTCTCATGCCCATCCATTTTTATTGAGCACACCAATATGTCATCCAAAAACTCCACAATAAAACAAGCCATAAACATTTGAAATATTTGATTCATCAATTCCATAAAGATATACTATGAATTAATAAGACCAAAAAAATTACAACATAATTTTAATGGATATATAGACTCTTGAACACTTTCTTCAGAATATCCACATTCCAAACCCATAGTTCCTATTATCCTGAGGACATTTTAATTTTAGAGAACAATTGGGATCCCATCAATTGATGATATATATAATCAATGAATGCATTTGGATAATGATTGAGTATGATAATTTGTTTAATATTATGATAATATACACACATAAGAAGGGTTACACCTGTCACAAACTAAGCCAGTACTCCCCAAAGAGATGTATTGTACCAAATGAACCCTTTTCATTCCAACTCATCCAAATAAAATTTTTATTCCCTTAACATTATAGGTTCCATATGACAATACATATGTAAGAGAGTACTGATACCCGATAATAGATCAATTGTAATCTCAACATCTTTTATGGGTGAAAGCAGAAATCTATTTTCAAAAAAACATCAAAGTGATAAATGATAGTTCAGAATCCAATTCCACTGATCTCGTCCACTGATGCCATAGTCAAATATTCAATCTCCTAAAATAACATTCCAACTTCTAGTGACATAAATCCTATCACATATATATTTATATTCTGGTATCCTCTAAATAGATGGTCGATGTTGTCATCTGTTGTAAATCTAACCCTTGAGAAATAATAATCGATGTGATATTTTAACAAGGTCAACAAATCCATAAATATGATTATATCATAAAAATATATATCATGTATATAGAAATATCATTTCAACTCAGATCCGTAAATAGTTTTAGAAAATGATATTCACTTAATGGTTCGTTAATCTATATAGAGAGGGTGAGTTTAACGTTTCAAAATAGATGGCATCATCCCAAAATTCTGACATAGAAGGTCAAAAACACAAGAAGAAATAAATTAATGGTATTAAAATATATCCTATAATGATTTATTAAGGGTATAATTCAAAAGAATCATACATCTCATCATTGAGGGTTCTGATTTATCATCCATGATCAATTTCTGATCTCCATACAACTTTTTACTCACCACACTTTTCTATTTATTACCATATTGAGATTTAACTAGTTGAGGAGTCATGGTATTCCTAGAATCCCCATGTATTTTTAGGTTCTACTAATTGGTAGTTTTTTACAAACCTCATCCAATCAATGAATACAACATTTGAGAATCCTCAGATGTGTCCTGAATACCCTACCTTGGAGCACTAAGACAATAGCACTAAAGATGCATCGTATGATAGAAATTATGAAATGCTCTAGGATAAATTGGACAATCTCACATTATGTGATCCAAATAACCACATTTTAAAAATCTAGGACCACACTTTGGTTTGGATGGAGATCCACCTATCTATCTATCTAATTCTGAGTCATACCACTTCCTTGGAAAAAAGTTTCCCTCTTTTGTTTATTCCCACCATCAGAGTTCCACCATTTCTTATAGGTACCGACTTGTTTCCTCCACATATATTTATCGAGATGTGTCATTCATCCTCCACATTAATATTTAATATCTATGAATAACTCGATATTTGAAACATGCAAATCTTCAATCTAATTCGCACCCTTAATGCCGAATAAGAAATACATTCCTTTAAGAATGAAATTGCAATAAAATATGATGAAAATAAGACTAAATTCATGAATATAGTCTATATTCATCCAATATGATATTTTCATACATCATTTGGGAAATTAGGTCATTCAAGCAATCCAAATTGTGTGTGGATATAATGATTTATTGAATAATTCATTAAAAAACTTTTATCCAATGCCTTGGAATAATTTAGCATAAAATAAAAAATTACACTAAGTCAATGTTGATATTCTAATATATACATTTATAAGATCACTTATCCCTCACCTAGTGTTCCTATTATATCAATGATTTTATTCATCATATTTATCCTCACTTTTTTCCCTATTCTGAATCACCCAATTAGATGGATGGGTTCTTCTTATAGAATTGAATAGAATGATCTACTTTTATGGATTCATCCATGTGGTTACTTATATCCTGAAATTGAAAATATTTTATAATAATTAGAACTATCATTTGGGTCACCAATGTATAACATGAAACAATATTCACCAAAGCTTCTTCTGGTTGGTTTCTTCTAGTAATTACATGTACCATTTTATAAAACAAAAAAAACTCAATTTAGTCTCACTCTATAAAAATTGAAGGCTTAATACATTCAAATATTGCAACAACATAAACATCAGAACAATTATTTCCAAATTTCAATTAATTTTCTCTTCCAAACCGTATTTTAAAAATTTACCAGGATCTTGGAAAATCAAACCATTTTCACCATTTTCTAAAAGTATCCCTTTTTCCCCAAGTCATATGTCATTACTCCTAATGAATTAGATACTACTATTGGGAATCCAATTCAATCAATAAATTTCATACCCCAATAATTATATTATCACTGGATAATAAGATTATAATTCCTAGATGGGTCTTAAAAAACTCATGTACCCAATCTCTTGGGTAATGTGAAGTTCAACAAAAATGTGTCACCTCCAACACTATATGCTCAACATTTCAAGTTTAGATTTTCCTACTCCATCACACTATTCTAAATCCATGATAAAAACCCAATATCATTTTAAAAAATTAATGATGGATATGACCATGAATGGTACCATTTGTAACCTCGTTCCCCTCACCTATTGTCCAAGGAATAGGTAGAGGGGTTTTAATCAACCATAGGGGAAAGACCCCAGAAACCAAAGGCAATAATAAATTCTAAGGTCTTTATACCAATTTGGGGATGATTTTCTATTTGAATATAAAACCATACAACCAAAATAACTATAATGTGGAATAATTATATGATTCATGATAACAATGTAATACAATATTGTCTAAAATGATAAACAAAAAAACTAATCTACAACAAGAACTATATTTGAGTATAAAATGGAAATAAAAACTAATAATACTAAAAGTCTCCAAGACACTGACTCTTTATCTACCAATAATAACAAAGATCCCTCTCCCCAATATATTCCCAAAAAATTGTAGTAAATCTCAAAATAAGCGATCTACATTATCTTTTCCTATATCTTGATATATCAGATCTACAAATGAACCATAGTTCATAATTAAGGAAGTCAGTATAGATTTTTTTTATGAAACAAATGACTTCTATACTAACACCTCTAGGATATTACTTGTAATAATATTTATATAGATAAATTTAAACCAATATATTTCATTCTTTATAAAACCTAAACCATTTATATGAAAAATATATATCTATGGAATGAAAACAACCCACTCATTCGAAAAATTTCTTAAATTCATCTGGAATAACCCAATCCATTCCACACACCCACACACACACACACAATCAAGATATGTGTTACCATTTATGGTGAAAATTCATTTCCATACTCCATACTATTGATGATGGTACTTCACAACCATTATCTAACCCCTTGAACATGCGAACAACCATTTATTCCAAATTCCCTGACAAAAAAATTTTCCATAAAATTTCTATAAAACTATTATTTTATTAACAAGCACATTCTCACCAATTTATCATGTATCAAATGAACCAAAAATTTTAATATCATTATTTTGAATTTATTTAAAAATTTCACTTTCTAAAATAGAATTTTATTCCTATAATTCCAAAACCATCAGTGAAGTGTGTTTCCAAAAACATATTACATCAATTTCATAATTTTAAAAAATGAAATCAATCAATTTAAAATAAATCCTTATAGTCATAATCATGAATACATAAGAGTGATGCCACAAACCCCACAACCATATTTGTAAATGAAGAACACCACTAATTTTTCAACAAACAAGGCTTTGGTCTTCCCAAAACCACCTTAGAACTTATACTTTATCATCAACATAACCATATCCCATCAGGATTAGAATCAACCACCAAGGATATGTCGCAAATAGATTATATCCATGAATAAAATTTTGCGAAGAAGATCAGGACAATAAAAAACTGCCATGAATGATCTCTTACCAAGGAATCTGGCCTCCAAGGCACCAATATTCGCTAATATATTTCCCCTAGATAAAGGGGAATGGTCTTCACATACATTGGGTGGAATGAGGATAATGTTAGGGTTTGATTAATATAGAAAAACTAGAGGTTGAATAGTTGATTAAAATTAGATCCTGAAAATACAGATATAATACATTATAGTACATGGTTTAGGCGAATAGTTAGGCCTATCATGTGAAAACCACGCACCAGCCACTTCCTTAAAACACCCTTTTGGAGTTTGGAACACACGGGTTCACAAATAATGTTCCAATAAGGAAATCACCCTCTATTCAACATCATATAGATGCACCTCATTGGATTCATGGTTTGGAAAAACTATGAGAAAATTATCCACCATCCTAGGGAACCATATATCCCCTTACACAGTTTTTTTGGATGCGTTTCATAGTTTATACCTACCATTCTAAAAAGGTGCGCCTATAGAAAAAACCCCAATCATATTATAAAATGCCTCTAATCCTTCCCAAACATAACCATATAGATTTATGTATTTAAAAAACATATATAATGGATTAATTACATGAATCTATGAGGTGAAAAATATTGAATATATAAACAACATATTTAACATACATAATTAATCAATAGTGCTTTATATAAATAAATATGATAAAAAACTGTTCTCACATTAAAATAGTTTTTTAGGAAAATTTTTTCTTAAGAGGAAAAATGTGAATATATGAGAATGAATTATAATAATGATTCATATTAAATCAATTTTATTTTATCAAATTAATTGATACATATATTACATTAAAATTAAATTCAAAACATAATGTGACATTTAATTTAATTTATTTTATGAAAATAAATAATAGTTTTTTGAATAGGTAATTTCATAGTACGATGAAAACTAAAATTTTTAGTAAATTCAAAAAATCAAACCCTAATATAAATTTAGTATACTGGTTTGAAAAATTAGATATATTTGAAAAATTTTATTTTCTAATAGTGTTATAAGTTTTTTATAATATTAATCTATAAAATTAATAAAATCTATTTTTAATGAAAGAATATTTTTGATGTATTAGATGACATAACTGAAAATTGAGTAATTAAATAGTATACATTAACAAAAAATTAAATTAATAAATAAATGTATATATATATATTAAATATTTTTCTAACCTATTATTACCCCTTAATTTAATAGCTATGTTATAACATATCACAATCCATTTTGAGCATAGAGTATTGTCCCATGAAATCCATCAGACACCGAAATCTACTTAAAACCAAATATACTTTAGATTATCAGGGTATTATATTCTTCACCCATTAAATAAATCATTCCCATGAAATTTTTTATCTTCGTAATAAAATGGTCAATATTTTAATTTACCTTTGCTATAAACCCATGGAGTACCAAGGGATAACAAAAATTCATTAAAAATGGGAATTTAGGAAAATATAATTTACAAAAATTACACATAATCAGGTTCATAATTTATGATAGATTTGATGTGAAGTTAAAATATAGACATATAAGATAAAAACTTATACAAAGAATAATAAGGAGTAATTGAGAATATGTTCATGATAATGTTAATGACCACACAAACATAAATCAGTGAGGGGTGAAATGACCATCAATTATCCAACAAATGATGGTAAAAGAAAAAAAATTATTTTAAGATCCTCTTCCCAGAGTTGTGGGATTATTTTAATCTCAATAATATATACAGGAGAAAATATAAAAACCAGATTTATTTACAATTCATATGCATAATTATATCATTTTGTCATTATTTAATAAATATCATCTTCTTTATCATATCTTATTCTTAGAAAGGAAAATTAAAATATTTATTCTTCCTATATGGAGAACAAAAATTGACTTTTGATTAATGAAATGCCATTCCTTATGTCTCTAAATATATACCAACACTAAAATTGTGAGAACATGTTATCTAATATGGATAAATATATTATAGTAATATATAAAACCTAAATTATAACATCTAAATTTTTAATTAAACCATTATCTATAAAGACATCCTTAATACTCCAGAAAAATAAATATAACCAATTGAATACCCAGAAACATTAATGACATGATGAAATAATTTTTTAAAATCAAAGATATCATTTACCCCCAAACAACAAAATTTATCACACTATTTCACATACCAAACACATTAATAACATGATCATATATTCTCTAAGAAGATAATATTCATTTCCCAAAAATTTCATTAATCATTATAAAATATCTAAGAAAAAAAAATTCAACCAAAATGTAAATCTACCAAG
The DNA here is from genome assembly GCA_963277665.1 of Viscum album. NCBI lineage: Eukaryota > Viridiplantae > Streptophyta > Magnoliopsida > Santalales > Viscaceae > Viscum > Viscum album. Next base: position 168,736,765 of record OY728150.1, on the reverse strand, counting down.
ATTATATAACATATTCAATAAATAAAAATAATGAATTAAACATTAACAGAAAATAAATTTGAATGAAATTACATATCAATTAGAAGGTAATAATATCCAATTCACATTAACAAAATAAATTATCATTTTAACCCAACTAAACATTATTATCCCAGAAACTATCAAATAAAAAAGGCAATCTTTCCATTATTAAGGTCCTTAAAATTTTTTTTTCCAAAAATATAACCACATCACTAAATAATATTTCAATTCTACTTGTACAATTCAATGTATAATGGAAAATCTAAAACAAGAAAATATTGTAGAAAAATCATTATAAGTTTCATTAATCTTATAATCTAGTATGTCATTGATAAAACACTCCAATGACTTCATTCATTAATCCCAAAATAAAATCACATAAATCATTATAATTTAATGATTTGAATAATATATTCACTTACTTGTATTTTTAGTTAACCATTGTAATTGGGAATAGAAATAGATAATTCCCATGATCCACACATATAATAAATCAATTTCAATTTCAATTAATTTTTATATTCCTTTCTATTTATCATAGAAAAAATCTTACATATCCTTGTATATATTCACATGGGTGATCCTCCCAACATTTTCTATGTGAATACAATTTAATAATCATTATTATGTGGCCATTACTGCATGAACATCCCTAAAGGTCATTACTCCCCTTATTTAATTTTCTAGGATAATCACTTACGTTTATACTGTTAATAATAAATCATTATAAATGATTGGATATAATAACAATGTTTTAAATTTAATATATTATTTAATTTAGATTCTCATGAGGACTATCATTTTATTTTCCATCTGATTTATTGTTTAAATGGTTCGTTCATGTTCTATATAATGATTAAAAACAAATGAATAGTGTCAAAAAAATAATCATATTGATAAACAATATAATCATATAAATACTTATAAATAACGACATCATACTTACAAAATATAACAATTGAGGATTAACCTATTTTATCCACTATCATCATCCATTCATATATGTTACAAATGGTTCACTATTAAAGTGTTAATTAATATGAAATATCCCTTATGGGTAGGAAACTTGGATTCTAGTAATGGAAAATTAACTATGAACAATAATTATCACATTGAGATAAACAATAAACACTTTTTGGGGTTATTACCACTGGATTCATATAGGTTAACACCATATCCACTTGTAATATGTAGATAGAGGTGTAATAATAAGAGAAAATAACATCAATACCATAACAAAATATTAGGATGGTGTCGTATACACAGATATATCACTAGGGAAATCTAAAATATTTTATAATCATAATATTAATATATTCAATAAACAATTATGGGTTTCCAACTATATTGACTGAATGTTTTTGTAGATAAGTATTACATCATTTTTATGACTATTCAATAAATAACATTACAAACCATTCCAGAACCAAAATGGGTTAATTTATTAAAGGTTTTGGAAAGTAAAAATATTATTTAGTAACATTATTAATCACTCTCATGAATCTTAGATCGCTAGTATCATTCCTAATATACCATAATTAAAACCTTTCTTTATACCCTAGATTAATTAAACATATTAAATAGTGGGATCAGATTCATAGTTTGGATAAATATAAGATATATCAATTGATTATCATATAAAAATAATAGAAAACAATAAATTATATGGATCATGATAACAATATAAAAAATCTCATAACCAACATGTAATTGATCATAATTTCGAGATGTCATATACAAATTTATCATTTATAAATAAATACATCATATGTGTGAGAAGTCATCATAATTCAATCATGAACCATGAGTTAAAATTAAATGAATAAATACATTTCATAAGAGTGTAACACCATAATAGAAATATAACACATATCATATGTGAAGGTTAAATATTGATAGGTTTTTCGGCACTAATGAGAGCGCTCATTATTGTATTTGGCTTCTAGATTCAACCTCATCACGATACTATGGTTTGGATCCGAGCCCTCTCAAATTAATACCTTGAGATCATGTCTCTAGGTACCACTTAGAGTTATATCGAGAGCAGTGGTTCCACCGATGTTTTTGGAGGTGGGATTTGGCGGCCGATGGTTGTCTCAATGCTGACTAATTAAGTTGGTCTCTTTGTTGATGTTTATATTTCTGTTCCTCTAACCAAGGTTCCAATGTAATTATTCATGGGTTTTTTTGGTTTTTCTGATTTCTCCCCTATTTTTCAGTGTTTTTACAATGTCATGTGAAGTTGGTATTCATGACACTGTCATATCAATGATCTGAATTGGGGGATTGGATACTTCTATTTTGAGATGAAATGGTTTTGTGGTTTTATGACCACAACAATAAGCTTCAATGGTATTTGGTAACTTGTGTGGTGTTTATATGGCGACAACGACGATAGTGAGGAAGGCGATGTCGAAAGTGGTTCTCAGGATGATGATGGTTGGAGATAATATTTGACTAAAGGGGTTGATGATGATGGATACTTCAACATGTATAGTGGCTTGATGGATTATGTGGTTCTAGCATGTATTAAGTTGGGTTTTTTGACTCTAATCGTGTGGATATTTTTTAAAAAATTTAATTCCATGCTATTTACTGTTTCATTTTGAATTTTGAAATTCATTGTAGTATTTTGTTTATTAAATATTTAATAAAAAGGTATGTTGTTTTTTTCATATGTGCATTTCTGAAAAAACATTAATGTGGATTTTTTTGGAAATAAAAAAAGGGATTGGAGGATAAGGAGTCCCCACCAGGTTGAGAAACCACTTTTCACCCTAATCAATATGTCTTGAAGGGATGATATTATTTAAATACCATATGATCTAGGAAACTCTTATGTAATATCTAAAGTATTTATATAAATTATAGTTATATATGTAAGGCTTATTAAGTGAATATAAGAGAGGAGATGTGGTATCTTTTTTTAAGGTGTGGAAATGATACGGTTGCAATTATTTAAAATATTAAATCATTCAAGCACAATAAAAATTTTATATGGACCTAAAAAACCCTTAATGAGCATATAATTTTTGATATTTTATAAATAAATCCAACCAATCACAATATCACATGTTTTGGGCATGTTTTACTCTTTATCACCTAAATTCACTACTTTAAATATATTTTTACCTTCACCTTGTTAAAATAAAAACTGTACTATGATAACTTAATTATAGACTAGAAATTAGAGGATACATATAAAAAATTGGGAATGTTTTAATCCAAATTTTTAATCTATTTTATAAGTTTCCATTTCAATAGGTGGAAGTAATTACTTTCAATAGGTAAACACAACACAAGGAAAATAATTTTTGGGAAAATATAATCTTTTTTGAGAAATAATTTTTCAACCTTGAAATAAAGCCATGAACTAGTTTAAATGATTGTTTAGGTTAGAGATTAAAAAATGAAGTTTTTTAAACATTATTAGTAATCAAAAATAGAATTTTAGAATCCAAATATACAATTAAATGCTCAGAAGATTTTTTTTTGAATTTCAATAAAATATACCCTTTATTCAAAAAAAGTGAATTTTGGGATCCCAATTTCAAAATAATGTATTGAAATTAATTATTCAGCTCATTAAAAATATTTTTTCTTTAAAAATATGCAGATAATATGATATATTCATTTGTATGTTTATTTTAAAGGCTTATCCCATAGTTTTAACCATACATCACCATATTGAGGTGATAAATATTTACCTTTGTAACTATTCAGAGGGACCAAAAATTTAATTGACCCTATAAAATTATTGTAATATTTATGATTTTTAATATAGAATATATAAAATTAGATTAAATTCTTATATGTGGAATAAATTCAATTTAAAACGAGCATGGAAAAAAAGAAAACATTTTTTGAAAATTGTAATTTTACAAATAAAAATTGGTTTACTCTCATTAAAATCATACAAATAACAATAAAATAAATGTATAATAATTTAAATTGAAATATAATATATAAAATGCGTTTAAATATTCAATAAATAGTGAATTATTTAATTAATTATGATAAAAATACATTACACACATATAAATATTTTCAGAAAAATGTGTTTTTTAAGCCGAAAAATAAACATTTACCAGAATCATTATATTATAGGTTACTATGTAATTAATTATATATTTCATATAATAAAATGATTATTATATGAATTTGAAATAAAAATAAAAAAATCATTGGACCATAAAATTAAATTATTTAATGAAAATAAATTTCATTGTAACAATATATGTATTTTTAACTATTCCAAGAAAAATCAATCTCTATAAAAAATACCAAAATTCCTTCATAAGGAAATTTTGATATTAAAATTTATAAAACTATCTCCATTATACTGATTTGAATTTCTAATAATGTTATTATTTAATTGAAATATTCTCCCAAAATATTTATTAAAATCCATTTTTAAATAAAACAGTTTTGAAAAATAAAATGAATTTATTGAAAATATAAATTGAATATGTGATGAATCAATAAATACATTTTAAGGAATGAAAACAAATTCATGATGTATTCCATAATTTGTTCAATATTATTTATACATACTACTTTAATGAATATTTTCTAATATATCATGATATATTTTAATCCCTATGTTTCTTGTCAAGAAATATATCAAACACTGACAATTTATTAAACGAGAAACATATTATAAAATCTCTATGAGTTACCCTTATAAAAAGTAATACAAAAGAGAAAATAGTAATCTCAATATACAAATATATGAAATATAAATAAATAGTTTTTTATATATAAATCTTATAATATCATGATTGTAAATATCATGGTAAATGATCCATATAAAAAGTGAGATTATAACATTAAAAATTGACCTTATGTTCTACTTACTTTACAAGATCATTATTATCATATTTCATAAATTTAATTATGTTATAATTATATAGAATAACTTAATTAATACTTATAATGAAATACATGGTTTAATGATAACATCTTATCATATATTCAGTAAAAATATTACATTGTAATCATTACTTTGGGTCTCAACAACTTCTTTTTTCTTGTATATTTAGATTCAAAAAAATTATTATAGAATCATGATCATCGTTCCATAATCTATAAAATATTATTTTTGAAAGAAAAATAATACATTTTTAATATAAAATTTTTATGAACCATCTATAAAATTTAAAAATAGATAAATTAATTACATAGTTCTTATAGATGGTAGTCCGTACATACACATGAACATCATTTCCATTTCATAAAAATTAGTAAAAAAATATAAACAATATTTTAAAAATAAAATATCATAATTATATGATACTTATAATATATTTTTATTAAATCTATTAATATATATATATATATGATTGGTGTTAATTGAAAATGAATCAATTTTTTTATAGAGGCTATAGGTAAAATGTACACAATGGTAATACTTTCATATTTCATTTGATTGAAAGGTGGTGAAAAATTGTAATCCAAAAATAATAATAACAAATATGTATATTTTTTATAATATATTCACAATCATAGTAGTGATAAAATATATTTGGAAGAATTATAATAATAAATAAACTTTGAATGAATTGGGTAATACAATCACCTCTTCATAGAGATACCTCCTTTGACTTAATCCATATGCTTTAATAGGATTATTTTTTGGTAAGTAAATGAAATAAATTAAAATTTAATGAAATATATGATGGTTTTTTTGTATTTTTTGAGTTATAGAGCTCATTATTTATGAATAATGGATTATACGACGTGTCCTTTTATTTGTGTGGGGATTAACACATATAAAATTATATAAATGATTTTCAATGTATTTAGCAATTTTATTTTTAAAGTGAAACCAAATATACAAGATATAGAATATAATGGTATATATGTTTTGAATATATTCATCCCATAACAGTATGACATGTTTAAGTCGATTTTTTACCATATACTATTAGTTTAACCCCCGATAAACACATTTTAGCATAGAACATGGTGACCATTATTTATTATTTTGACTATTCATTTTGAATGGAAATGATAATGGAAAAAATAAAAAAAATTGAAAATTGATTAAAAATATATTATAAATTTTATAAAAATTAATTAATACAATTGTTACAAATTTATTTTAAAATTAACGTGAAAACATAATGAAAACCTTTTAAAAAAAATGCATTTTTAATATTAAAACTGAATTTACCTCCATTATTTTCATTTTTTAAAATATTAGATCTATGTTAAAATATTTTATTTAATAGATTATAATTTTATTTAATTATAATAATTATTTAATTGATATTTATTTAATTTATTTCTATAAAAATGGATTTAACACATAAGAAATGTTTTTAAAAAATAACTCTATTTACTTCTAAATGATTGAATCATCATTATTAATAATTAGATAATGTATATATGAATAATTAATATTAAATTTACAATAAATTTCATTAAAATAATTTTTTATTAGTGATAAAAATAATTTTTAAAATAAAAAATCATAACACTTAATAAAATACAATTTTTATAAAAATGGATCATTTAGTCAGGATATAATTTTAATAAATATTAAATCGTTATTTCACAGGGATTAATAAATAATAAGAATTAATAGAAACATTCTCAATGATACTTCATAATTTTTTTAATCTTATTTATAATCTATAATCTGATGTTTTGGTTTTATATGTTATAATATATCATGGTTCATTTAGACTTGATGTTTTGTGTAAACAATGATATTTAATACATCAAATTTGTTTCAACAAAATTCATATAAAATATATGGGAGTTATATTATACACCCCTAGAAATAATTTATCCCATAAAATTATGTTAATATGAAGCAAACAATTGAGGATATATCTAGTTTGTCACATCCTTGGGTTCCCCTATTTCTTCCAATAATTTTTTTTCTAGATTTGAACTTTAAAAATATGTGTAGTTTTGTAACAAATAACCATATATATTTGACCCAAGATTCAAACCAATTTATTGTCATAATAAAGATAATGATTCAGTGTTACAACATTTGATTTAAGTAATTGTGAATGATCATTTATATACATATTGAAAATATATACATGGATGACATCATGAACTTGAGATTGGTTAGGTAGGAGTGAAAATTAATAAGATGCAGTCCCTACAAAATCAATTTTCATAATGGGGGAAATATAAATACATATATATTTCTTATTAATTCTAAATCTAATAAAATTCTTCTATAGAAAAAAATATATTAATACATTTACAACAACTTTTAATTTCAGATCTCACTCATGATTCATTCATAACTCTTATGTTGCCTATGATATTACTTAGTGTTCTACTAAATGGTTATTGCCTTATCTAATATTTATTTACCTAGCTCATGCAATATTATACGTTATTATCTAACTTTATCCTTGTATATTGGAGTTTTCCACTACTTTCAATAGAGGTAATTATAAGGATCAATTTAAATAATCACGTGGAATCTATTGTTATAATAGATTTTGACAAGTTAAAGGTTTTCATCCCAACCAAAATTTAAATTTAGAGAATTGGGTTATAGAATATACTCTTCTCTTTCAATGGTACTCTCAGAATAACCATCTATATGAGAAAAATAGGAATTAATAAAACCTTGTATCCTGATCTTGTTGAATACATATCTATAACATAGAGGAAAATATCAAATCTCAATATTATATACTAGAATGTGTCACTTCATGAAACTATTTCCACTCCAAAATATATATCTAGGAAAAATGTTCAATATTAAAATCTTCTCTGATAGATATTAAAATTAATGAGCTCATATATTGATCATTTATAATCCAAATGACATTATTCTATTTATATGTATTTGGGAGTACTATTATGTAATATTTGGTGACATTTCTTATTTTATGTACAGCTATAGGAAATGGTTGTAATACATCCTTAGAATACTTTTCCTCAAACTAAACTTATTGGAATACAATGCACCAAGACACATTCCCTAAAATATCTCACTGAATATTATCCAAGAAAAATTCTCCAGAAGGAATCTATAAATATTAATGTTTCTCAGATTAATAGATAATAACAAGATGTGAGCTTCTTCAAATAACTCCGTTCTCAATTATACAATAATAAGGATGAAAAAAATGTTCGTAAAAATTAAAAATACTTCATGGTTAATGTTTCCATCAATAATTAATATAACCTCTTTTTCCATATATATTTAATATACAATTATTAAATATTCACAAAGATAGATGGTTGAACACTAATTTGTGGAAGTCAATATTTCGTCCCTTCCATTATGATTTCACGGTACACCATTATGTAGTCACTAAATATTTGATTCTTTTTATCTACATCGTAGATAATATATAAATATCCACTATTTTTTTTCCTGAGGTGGTAATTTATTGATCATTTATAATAATAAATCAAATCCAACCATTTTCTTTTATATACATTCAACTTTTTCTCAGAAAATACAATCAATAATATTTTTTCATGATTATTTAAATATCACCCTTATTCACAAGTATAATTTTTTTATATATCTATTTTAATGGTAAACACAATTAATTTTAGAAAATGTGTTTTTTAATACTACTCATGGTCATTTAATTGATGATAAGAATAATATATATATTTGTTATTTTTTTAAGAACATGGCCCAATCCCTTCATCAATGCATGCCTAAAAATATGAAAACCTACTCCACTATAGGGTAATGTTATTATAGGTGTACAAAAAACTTTTATTTCGATCCTAGAAATTTTATTCACATTTAATAGTCCAATGTAACATGAACCGCTTCTATGTTAATGGGGTCAGTGGATTTTTCAATGGTGGGAAATTATTTACAAAACATCATTAATATCTTGAAAATCAATGAAAACATCAGATATCTATCATAGTGATGGTTCTATTCCAATGTTCAAGGGAATACATCATATAAGTATCACCAAATATACACTCAATTGTGATCAAGGTTCCAAAAGATACACATTTTATAACTATTATCCTCACTAGTTGAATTTGGGTAATAATTTCCCCTTAAAAAATGTCTTAATCATTGTATTCTAGTGATGATTATGCTCTTCCACCATCTTAGAGTGTATAAGAATAATTTTTATAAAGAGTATCAAACAACGATCAAGGTGATCCCAAAATAATCTATTCATTTAATCGATCAATTTATAATGGGTATTAGTTCATAAAAATTTTATTTTTCAATATACATTATTTACACACCTCATATTTAAGGTTGTCTTATGTATTTATTTACATTTTATCCTTCACTGATAGTATCCATAATGAAGTTAAATCTTTCTAAACTATTGAGATCCTAATAAATGTTTGAAAATTAATTAAAAGATGGAAATTGATTATTATTCTTTATCATGATCTTTTAGAATCACTATTATCTATTAAGAGTTTCATTAATCCATATTTGTTCTTAAAAATATAATAGGACCACACTACGATGCTGTACATGGATGAATAAATCCTTAATAAATATTATCCTTGTGTTATATATTCAATTACAACGATTCAATTTGGGACACTCTATATAGAGTCAGTAAAATATAATTAGAAATAAGTGTGAGTTAAATTTAAAATTCATCTTTATGATTCAATGTATAACCACCAAAATATTTTAAAAATATATTTAAACTCTTATAAATTTAGTCTAACTATGATTATGAGTCTCTTCTTTCCAATTTGATATAAATATATATTAAGAAAAGGAATCAATACCAAAAAATGGATGTAATTTCAATTAGAACTATGTTTTCACCCTTAGAATGATATCTAATCATAGTTTCATTTGATATATGAAATTTTACATCCCAGACATGGAAATTGATAGGGTTTTTATATATAAAGATCCCATCCATACATAAAATCAAATCAAGTTAAACTAGAGAGATAATAACAATATTTATAGGAGGGATATTCAAACTAATTTAAGTCCTAGAAGAATCATAGTATTGGGATGTGATATTAATAACATTATAAGTTGTCACTGATAATTCAACATCTTATAATTTTGGTGGTAATTCGTAACCCTTATCAATGTCTTTAGAAAAAACATATTGGGTTGAAACAACATAAAATAAGATATTAATAGTTCTAGAGTAGATGGTAAATGTACATATCATGACAATATCCATAGGACCTATTTCAGAAATTTTGATTTCATTATATTTCCATTTATCCTTGGGGTTAATATGTTGATGAATGAGATCATCATCATCAACTATCATATTCCGGGATTGGATAGAATAATTCTCACCTTCTATGAATTTGAATCATAAGAGTGTAGGAAGTGCATTCTATGGTGCTTTCTCTCTATTCACATCATCAACGAAAATCATCCAATCAATTAGTAATTCGATTACCTGATGAAAATAATTTCTATATTTACTTTATATACTTATATCTTTAAGATAATTTAAACTATTTTTCTTTACACAATTATTTCATAAAATAATACTCAACTTTTTCCCAGTATGTTATTTATTATTATAATTTTATTGAATTCAATATTTCATTTCTTATCCAAAAAATGAGATTGATTCGATAATAAAATCTAAATTTGGATTATCATAGAACCCGGAATAATTAATTCATAGATACTTCTGTATCATATGCATAAATACCTTTAAATATTTTTTATATAAAACTGAATAATCAATTATTATTACCTTCACCCAGGATGATAATACCAGAGGTGTACCTTTCGTGTCATGTAATATATTCCTCATAATTATTAATCGACTCAACATACATATAATTTAGTTTCTGTAATACATTAAGTACTATAAAAATAGTAATATGGGGAAAAACATATTGATCATTGAACATCTAAACCTTTCCCACTCAATAGAGTCAAATTATTATTGTTTTCATTATTTTGTTGATTAAATACCCCCTTTGTTCAATTTCACCTTCAAAATGACACAGAATCGAAATAGAAGTTTGATGCTTTAAGAACTGGATAATAGTAAATATATTTTCATTATTTTAAATTAATTTACTATAAATTATTGGATCAATGTACCACTAAATAAAGTTGTATATTACCTCATATAAGAGTCAGTAGATAATTGTCCTTTTCCCTATTTTTAAACTCAACATGATTCATATTTTTAGAAAGATTCATATGAATACCAGCATGATGTTTTTTTGAACTCCGATAATATACAATTTATCAGAGTTAAAATCAATTTTTTATCCTTCAAACTCACCATTAATATGATTAAACAATATTTTATAGTTTTATTAAACCAAAAAAAGTATATTTTAAGAAACAATAATCACAGTGAGTATCACATAGACATGAAATATATTGACACGTTATTTTCAATCTATGACACTGTAGGATTAACCTACATCATCAAAGTTCATTATCTATTCAAAGACTTCATAATGATTATATAAAAAATGTACATTATCCCATGTATATCCCCTTGTAATATCTATCAATGTGTACAATCATAGGACAACACATCATGCACCACTAAGGATTGAGTTAATACCCAATCCGATATTTTTTTCGTTTTTACCCTTTGTCATATATGTGCTATAGAAAAATTCACTTTTTAATATAATGGCATAGTACTATTTTCTTAGAAAATATAAATTTTACAAATGGTTATGGATGTTATCATATTCATTGAATTATCACTTGGGTTATGAATAAATATTATCTTATTATAATCTTTAAAAATTACAAAATAGTACTCTGCTACCAAGAGAGGTAGTCCTCAAATTACATACAAAAATATTAAAAAAATAGATGAATATTCAACATGTAATGTGATAATAAATATCCTATAACTAATATGGTATAGTTTATTTGATTACTATATGCATATGCATCTTATTTCTGGAATGATCTTCATCATCTCCCCTAAGGTTGTCATATAGAACCGTTTTTTGTCATAACCGACTTCAAACCAATATTTATACCCTATAGAAATAAAACATAAGAACAGGTGAGATCATATTCTCTATAAATCTTTACTTGAAATATATCAAATAATATTCATATTCTATAACATCATGGGAATAATGGTATGAGAACATGAGACTAACTATCCAAATTCATACCAAATAATTCAGAGATAAAAATAATGAAATAATGATTTGGTTGAACATAAGGAATCAATCATAGAATAATCACAAATCCTGAGGCATGATATAATATCATAAGATTATGAATATAAAAATAGGATAAATATAACTAGTGTAGCACAATTGTAGTTATAGAAATCAATTGTTAAATCTATCTGAAAATACATTCATTACCTATTGGGATTATGATAACCACTAGTTTACCCTCATTAGTCCTAGGATAAATTCTTGTGTGCATTCATTTTTGATTAGTATAACCTCACATGTATCCATTGAGCTGATAATCATTTATTACATCCCAATTTATTGAATAGATATAAAAAACCCACCAATCACATAATCCATTCATATATATGCCACAAGATCATGAAAACAATTATCATATCTTCATAGCACAAACTATGGAAAAAATATTTGTTTAACCAATTTCAAATAATACATATCATAGGCTATCCTAATAGTGAATAAATATGACATCATTATATCATTTTCCTATCAAGTAACAGGTATCATCAACATATTTTTCCCTGAGTGGAAAAATTCTTTAAAAGATCACTGGAACATTTGATTTAGAAAATATAGTTTTAATTTTTAAAATAATAAAATTTATGAAATAACAAGAAAATCCACTACTTTTAAATGAACCATTGGAAATTTTAAAATTTTATTATAATCAAATATTAGATCGGAGAGCTATGAAATCATTTTTTTGGGGTGTATGTTAAAAAAATATTTGGGTCAAAACTCTCTTAAAAATTTCCATGTCTTGATGAAGAAAAGAAGATTAATTTTAAAACATGTTATTGAAATTAAAACTGGGGTAAAAATTAATTTAATCAATCATTATATATTAGTAAATAATACAATACTATTTTTAAATATAATATATATTTTTATGAAAAATATTCCTGACGGAATGGAAAAACAATGCCATTTAAAAAAAATAACAATCATGATTTTGAATACATTGACAGAGAGAAGTAAAATAAAAATATATAATATTAATTAATAAACACATTAGAAGAAAATAAATAAATTTTTTAGTGATATATGATATTATTCCCTCATAAAAAATTAAACAAAAAACTATCCCATTAAAAATTGAGATTATTATATTAAACTCTTACCACCAGTTTGACATGATTTGTAAGTGGAATTATCTCATACAAAATAAATATCTATTTTAAAATATATATTAAAACTATATTCTTACTTATAGAATCAGAATTGTTTCCGTATAATATCTTAGGATACATTAATTTAAAATTGTTTATTATCCTCATAATTTTTGGTGTTAACTGGATTGCTTTTTATATATGTTTTGATTCACCAATTATGGTCCTTGAATCCTGAGCATGGTTCCATCATCTAAAGAATTTATAAAATTATATATATTTATATATATATATCATATATATTTTTTATATACATGTTTATAAACTTCCATAAATGATAGTTATAGAAAAATGAATTTCACCATTCATAGACACGATAACTCGTATATACACATGAATAATATTTTATTTTCTAACTAAAGGAAAGAAACATGATAAATAATATTTTATCATTAAGAATCATATTTATATAATAACTATAAGTAATATTGATTTAATTAATAATTATATCCATAATGGTGAGGTGGTGATATAAAATGTAATTATAATTCCATTTGGATTTGGTAGTCCATAATTATACATGAGTAATACTTTATTTTCCCATTTAATGGAAAGGAGGGGGAAATGGGTTTCCGATAATAATAATATCATCTTAGTATCTATAACACATTACTCAGTATTTTAGTATTCACACAAAATATTTTGATGATTTATATAAATAAAAATACTTAAATGAATCGGGTAAGATGATTACCTCTTCCTAGAGAGATTCTATTTATAATACACCTTATCCCTTCATTGGAAAGTCTTAAGGAAAGAAAAGGAGATTATGATTGAAGGGAAGGAATGTTTCAAGGTTCTTAGTCTGGTCTTGTTTAATATAGTGGAATTAATGTTATATTGTAATAGATTATAATAGATACCCTTTTATAAATGTGGGGTGGGAGCCACATAGATTTACCTAATTGATTTAAATAATTTAAATAATTTTTCTATTGAAATTGAAAAAAACAAGAAAATAAATAAGATTAATAATAATATAAGGATGATATATCATTAATGTTGGAATCACCTGTTTTGATAATCCCAAATCATGCTTAAACATTAATTATGATGTATTAAACCTTTGCATTAATCTTATTATTCTATGCTTAAACGTATTTTATTCTAAACAGTTAATATTCTTACTCTCATAACTTTACTGTAATAGCTTACAGTAGTATTTACATAAGTTTGGTATTGTTAGCTACCAGTCAGAGTTTTCTTCTCAAAGTCCCAGTTACAGTTAACTGTCACCTTAAGTTATTGTTGCAATAAGTTCACAGTTACAAGGTTACAGTCGAAGACTAATACAAGCTTACAGTTACGAGTCTACTGCTATCTATTGTCAAAGCTCACAGACGAAGGTCACAGTTACAAGACTTCTGTTCAAAGTTTTCTCTGCTCAAGTTCACAGTCGAACAAGTCTACAGTTGGAACAAGTTCACAGTCGAACAAGTCTACAGTTGGAACAAGTTCATAGTCGAACAAGCCTACAGTCATAAGCCTACAGTCAAGGTTACAGTTAGACAGCTTCTGTCTACTAAGTCTACTGATGATCGAAGTCTACAGTTGACAAAGGTTACAGTTCTAACAAATTTGATATTACAAGTCTACAGTTAGAGAGGCTACAGTTACATGGAGTAAAAGCTACCATTGCAAGCCTACAGACAGCAAGCCCTTTGTTGAAGTCAGCAGTCAGAAGGAAGTCCACAGTTGGAAGTCCACAGTTGGAAGACCACAGTTGAAGTCAACAGTGACATACATTCTCGACTCACTGTTTTAATTTCTTTATTTCCTACATTTAATCTATCTAACGGTCATATCATACATTTTGATGATTTGTCAAATATCTGATAAAGGTTGTCGGATGTCAGGAACCCGTACCTCGTACCTGCTGAAAAGAAATCTTTTCTGTCCCCTGTCGGGAGATAAATACGAGAAAAATACGATTCCCAAAAAGAATGCGAACCAGAGAAGTGCGTGGTGGACGAAATATACAAGAAACACAAGAAGAAAAAAAGGAGTTCCATCAAGAACACAGAGAAGCATATAGGCAATCAAGTATACTCGAGAAGTGTTCTGTGCATACAAGAAGAACCCTGAAGAACTTCATCGACTACATTCTCACTACCTGTGAACCTGGAGCATACGACACTCTGTTTCTAAAACAGAAACGAGAAGAGGACTCAAACTCTCTTCTGATCGAATACAAGAGCTACACTGAGATCACCAGAACCACTTCTAAACTCTACATCTCTTGTTCTGTGATTTATTCTACATTTTGAGAAGTGTGTGTTATCTGCTGTATTAAACACACACACTGACTCCTGTACTTTCACTGGAGGATCTGTAAATCCTCAGCAAATATTTTTGCACCCCATTTCCCACTGTGGATAGTGGTAGAGGTCTTGTGACCTGGAAAGCTTGCTGCTGTTGTTTGTTTTCCCACGAAGAACTGTGGTAGAGGTCTTGTGACCTGGACAGTGTGTTCACTGTTGTTAACCCCGATCCAGGGTGTGGATCATTCTTATATAAAATTTTGAGAGGACTAAGTCTCGGCTTGAGACTGAACCTCTTGGTTAATTCTATGTGTTTATAGTTATACTCTATATCCATACTATACATATTTATTTCATATTCCGCTGCTATTACTTTGAAATATAATCTATCTTCAAAGCTACTTTGATAATTAAATTTGCAAGTGTTTATATTTGTTATAAATCAGTAAGTTAGTTTCAAAAGTTAATTTAATCAT
This sequence comes from Viscum album, assembly GCA_963277665.1. Classification (NCBI taxonomy): domain Eukaryota; kingdom Viridiplantae; phylum Streptophyta; class Magnoliopsida; order Santalales; family Viscaceae; genus Viscum; species Viscum album. The sequence goes on along the minus strand of OY728150.1, from coordinate 168,720,730 downwards.
AAGATTACGTTAACTGAGAATTAATCAATCTTTGAGAAACTAATTGAACCTTTATAATCTATATAAATTCACTACAGTTTAATTTGTTTTTGAAATTGGGGGATTTTAATAGAAATTGTTTTTAACAGAAATTTTAATTAGAACTCAATTCACCACCCTCTTGAGTGTCCACTCCGACCAACATTTGGTATCAAAGGTTGTGTTTATCTCTGTTATACTTGCTCAAAGTTTTATTTTAACTCTCTGTTTTTAAACTGTGATTGTAGTTTTATCTAAAAGATCTTAAATTTCTGTTAGTTCTAAATTTTATCTCTTTAAAACATTTTCTAAAATTTCCTTATGGATAATAGACTAGAAGGTGCTGCTACTAACAGGCCACCCTTCTTTAATGGTGTGAATTATGCCCAATGGAAGCTCAAAATGAAAATTCATTTGGAAAGTATGGGTTTTGATATTTGGACTGCTATAGAGTCTCAATACAAGATTCCAGAAACTGAAAGAATAACTTGGGATGAACCTACTAAAGTAGCTTACAATAATAATTGTAAGGCTGTGAATTCTCTCTACTGTGCTCTAGGAGATGAGGAATTCAATAGAATTTCTGCATGTAAAACTGCTTTTGAAATCTGGGACACCTTAGCTGTTTCTCATGAAGGAACAACTAATGTCAAGGAAATGCGGTTAAATACTTATACTATCAAATATGATAACTTTAAGATGAAAGCTGATGAACCTATTTCTGATATGTATCTCAGGTTTAATGAGATAGTCAACACAATGAGCTCACTCGGGAAGATTGTTCTAGCAAAGGAGCAAATCATGAGATTATTGAGATGTCTGCCTGACAGATGGAGAGGCACATCCGTTTCAATTAGAGAATCCTGTGATATTGGAACATTTCCTGTCAAGGAGTTAATTGGTAAGCTGATGATGTACGAAGAAGAGCTAAAGGTGAATAAAGAGGAAGATGAGGAACCAAAACGAAAATCTGTAGCTTTTAACTCTACTGCATCAAAGAGCAAAGACAAGGAGAAAGTGCATATACCAACTGAAAGCTCATCTAGTGAAGACTTAGATTCTGACAGTGATGCCGAGATGGCACAAATAGCAAGGAGATTCAAGAAGTTCTATAGGAAGAAGAAGTTCTTCAGAAAACCAAACTACAAGGGTAAGTATGATAGACAAGGTAAGTGGAAGAAAGATTGGAAGAAAACTGATAAAGAAGAAGACATAGTTTGCTATGAATGTAAAAGGAAAGGACACATCAAAGCTGACTGTCCTAAGTTAAAATTTAAGAAGAAATATGAGTACAAGGACAAGAATTATAGGAAAGCTATGAAGGCCACCTGGAGTGATTCAGAAGACAGCACAAGTGAATCAGAGTCCAGTTATTCTGAAAGAAATCGTGCTAATATGTGTTTCATGACAAACACATCTGAGGTAACCTTAGACACTCCCACTTTAAACTCTTATTATTCTGAAGGTGAAGCAGAATCTGGTTCTGATTCTGAAAATATGTCTAAAGATGGATTGACTGAATACTATAATATGCTGGAAGAAACGTGTAATGAACTAAAGGATAAATATGAGTCTTTAAAGAAACAGCATGCTCTTACTGCAAGTGTCAAGTCTGCACTTGATGTAGAAAAAGAGAAAAATGTTCAATTATTAAAGGAGAATACAGAACTGAAACTATCTAATAAACAACTTAGAAAGGACTTAGAAACATTCACAAATGGAAAAGATACTCTAACCCAACTGCTAGGAAAGCAAGTTTCACCTAAGTATGCTACTGGCTTGGGATACCAACCTGGACAAAGACAGTTTACTAAAACCCGATTTATTTCCAAGTCTGGAAAAAATCCTGCTAGTTCCAGTTTTGGAAATTCGTATGCCTCAACTGGTTATTTAAATAGTTGTCGATCAAGTAAAGTATATCTCTCTAAATCTGTTGCATCTATTAATTGTGTTGGACCCATAAGACAAATCTGGGTACCTAAATCCATGATTGCTAACATATCTGGACCCAAGAAAATCTGGGTACCAAAGTCATTTCTTGTCTAATCTGTTTTGTAGGAAATCTGTTTGAAAAGCAATTTCAAGAAGGTATGGTACTTAGACAGTGGATGTTCAAGACACATGTCTGGGGACTATTCGTGCTTCAAAAGCTTAATAAAGGTTGATGGAGGATATGTCACTTTTGGTGATAACTCAAAAGGAAAAATCATCGGCTTAGGCCAGATTGGTAACACTGACTCAGTATTAATTTCCAAAGTTTTATTTGTTGATGGACTTAAGTACAACCTGCTTAGCATTTCTCAATTGTGTGATGATGGTTTTAATGTCAAGTTTGAAAACAATTCTTGTGATGTTTATAATTCCCAAAATGCTTTAATATTTTCTGCCTTAAGAGATGAAAATGTTTATGCTGTTGACTTAAACACTTTAGCTAAACATAACGTTACTTGCTTAAATGCTTTTCATAAAGAGTCTTGGCTGTGGCATAGGAGATTAGGACACTGCAACATTCACTCACTTAGAAAACTCTCTAAGAAACACCTAGTTAGAGACCTACCTAAGCTTGAATTCCCAAATGACAAAGTGTGTAATCCCTGTCAAAAGGGAAAACAACACAAAGTTTCTTTTAAACCAAAGAAAGAAGTTTCAACTTCTCAACCACTTGAACTGGTTCACATGGATTTGTTTGGACCATCAAGAATTTCAAGTCTAAATGGGAAGCACTATGTTTCTGTTCTTGTAGATGACTTTTCTAGATATACTTGGGTATACTTTCTAGCTCACAAAAGTGAAGCCTGCTCTTCCTTTGTCAAATACTCTAAGTCTGTAGAAAATCTTAGTGGACTTAAGATTAAGACCTTGAGGAGTGATCATGGCCGTGAGTTTGAGAATCGATAATTTGAATCATACTGCTCACACAATGGCTATTCTCATAACTTTTCTGCCCCTAGGACACCCCAACAGAATGGTGTAGTGGAAAGAAGAAACCGAACCCTGCAAGAAATTGCAAGGACTATGCTTAATGAATATGACCTGCCTGTTTACTTTTGGGCTGAAGCTGTAAATACAGCCTGCTATGTTATTAATAGAGTCTTGATTAGACCGATTCTTAAGAAAAGCCCTTATGAGTTGTGGAATAATAGGAAGCCTAAGGTTAATTACTTTAGAGTTTTTGGTTGCAAAGTCTTTATTCTGAATACTAAAGATAATCTTGATAAATTTGCTCCAAAAAGTGATGAAGGAATTTTCCTAGGTTACTCTATGTCTAGTAAAGCCTATAGAGTGTTCAATAAGAAAACCAAATGTGTGGAAGAATCTGTTCACATCAAGTTTGATGAGACTGATCCACATGAGTCTAAAACTTCTCTTGAAGATGTTGAAGAAGACTTATCTGTTCTGGACCTAAATGACAAATCTAAAGAACCTGCAATAAAAACATCCAGTTCTGGACTTTTTCCAGAATCTTCCTCTGTGGAACACGAACCTATAGATGAACCTGAAATCTCTAGTCCAACCTTTACCAAATCAACTAGGATTCTAAAGAATCATCCTTTAGATGCTGTTGTTGGTAATCTTGATAGAGGAACACAAACTAGAGCTTCTCTAAGAAATCAGGTTGAACATCAAGCTTTTCTTTCACTGGTTGAACCCAAAAATGTCAATGATGCTATCAGTGATGAATTATGGGTAATGTCTATGCAAGAAGAACTAAATCAGTTTGAAAGAAACAAAGTTTGGGAATTAGTGGAAAGACCTAAAGACACTCTTACCATAGGCACTAAATGGGTGTTTAGAAACAAAGTTGATGAGTTTGGTAACATAATCAGAAACAAAGCTAGGCTAGTTGCACAAGGGTATAGTCAGGAAGAAGGAATAGACTATGAGGAAACCTTTGCACCCGTGGCTAGACTAGAGGCCATTAGGATATTACATTCTTATGCTGCTCATCTGAATTTCAAACTATATCAAATGGATGTTAAAAGTGCTTTTCTAAATGGATATATAATTGAGGATGTATTTGTGGAAAAACCTCCTGGTTTTACAAATCCCCATTTTTCTAATCATGTTTTTAAACTATCTAAAGCTTTATATGGTTTAAAGCAAGCTCCAAGAGATTGGTATGATAGGCTCAGCTCTTTTCTTATTTCAAAAGGATTTACTAAAGGGATAGCTGATCCTACTCTTTTTATTAAATGGATTTCTAAAGATGTCTTAATAGTACAAATCTATGTGGATGATATTATTTTTGGATCTTCTAAAAATTCTTTATGTGTTGATTTTTCAAAAATAATGCAAAATGAGTTTGAAATGAGTTTAATGGGAGAACTCAAATTTTTCCTTGGATTTCAGATCTTTCAAAATAAAAATGGTATTATTTTGAACCAAAGTAAATATATTAAAGATCTTCTAAAACGTTTTTCTTTGGATGGCACCAAAGGCAGTGACACACCTATGAGCACCACTTGCAAGTTGGACAGTGATGAAACTGGTGAACCAGTGGATCAAACCAATTACAGAGGTATGATAGGTAGTCTACTGTACCTTACTGCCAGTAGACCTGACATCATGTTCAGTGTATGCATGTGTGCTCGGTTTCAAGCCAATCCAAAAGAGTCTCATTTGACTGCTGTTAAAAGGATTTTCAAATATCTAAAACATACTCCCAATTTGGGATTATTTTAACCAAAAGGACAATCATTTGATTTATTAAGTTATTCTGATGATGATTTTGCTGGCTGCAAGTTAGATAGAAAGAGAACCTCTGGAACATGTCACATTTTAGGCAAGTCACTAGTATCTTGGTGTAGTAAGAAGCAGAATTCTGTTGCATTGTCTACTGCCGAAGCTGAGTATATAGCTGCTGGTAGCTGTTGTGCACAAATCATGTGGATGAAACACACATTACTAGACTATGGATATCAATTCAAACATGTCTCTATAAGGTGTGACAATTCAAGTGCTATTAACATTTCTAAAAATCCAGTATCTCATGCTAGGACAAAACATATTGATGTGAGACATCACTTTCTGAGGGATTATTATCAAAAAGGTGATATCACTGTTGAGTTCATTGGCACTGAACATCAGTTAGCTGATATTTTTACAAAGCCTTTGAATTCTGAGAGATTAAGTTACATCAAACATGAGTTAGGTATGATTAACTATAGCACAGTTGAAACCTCACAGTTGAAACCTCACAGTTGAAACCTCACAGTTGCAACCCCACAGTTGAAACCTCACAGTTGAAACCTCATAGTTGCAACCTCACAGTTGAAACCTCACAGTTGAAACCTCACATTTGAAACCTCACAGTTGAAACCTCACAGTTAGACCTCACAGTTGAAACCTTACAGTTAGACCTCACCGGTGTACCTCACTGTTACATCTCTCTGTAGGCTGTTTCGCTGTTTAATCTTATTTTATTTTTGTGCGGGAATTCGAACCGTTTCATTTCTTTATACTTTTATTTCTAAATCCCTAAATGATAAAATTGAGAACATCGAACATATCTCAATCCACTCATCTCGACCCTTGCTCTCTCAAGTCCTAAACCCTAAACCTTCAACCGAACCTCGAAACCTCATTCAGTTCCAATGGCCAGAACAAAGCGACCCCCGACTGTCAACGAAGATGCACCAATGCCAAAGAGGACTCAAGTCGAATCCAGTGGCACCGGGAACGCCTCGATAAGACCTGTTAATCCACATCTGACTAAGAGAGAAATAGTTGCTGAGAAGGAGCTAAGTGAAGAGTGGATTTTATAGAGCAGATCATTAGTGCTGGCAGTGCTTAATGAGCAAGGATGGACCGAATGCTTCGCAAACAATAATGGACCGTACTACCCGAAGCTGGTGAAGGAATTCTATGAATATCTACAGTTCGAGGAAGAGGATGATCAGCATAGACTGGTATCCAGAGTAAACGGTAATGAAGTCAGTTTTTCATCAGTTGAATGGGCTGTTTGTTTAAGAGTTCCTCATGAGGGTATTTACAACTACTATTCTGGAGCGGCTCCTCCAAATAGTAGAATCTTTGATCATGAGACGGCTCTGGAAGAATTGACAGGTAATGGCACAGTAAGGAAGATTATTGCTGCTGAAATGTGTGGAGAGGACAGGCTTCTGTTTATGTTTATTTAGCATGTATTGAGTCCTAGAATAGGAGATTTTGCAACTCTGAAGCATCAGGATATTTACTTGATGTACTTATTAAAACATGGAAGGAAGGTCAACCTTTGTAGGTTGCTGATGGCTCAGATGGAGGACATGATAAAGGCAAGCTCAAAATCAAGTGCCTTGTTTCATGCTAAACTCATTTCGGTTATGTTGAAAGTGAAAGGTGCAGCTGGAAGTCAGGAAGAGTTGATAGTGGCAAAGAACAGTGTATGTATCTCGAAAGTAATCTGCAAATTCATGAAGATCAGTTGGAATCCCTGGAAGAAATCATGGGTGAATGATGAGGAGAGAATCTATGAGAATTTTAGCCCTTCTACTCATCCCTCTAGACCGAGAGATAGGAGAGATCCAGGATTAAAGCCTGATGAGCCTGAACCTGTATACTCAGATGATGAACAGACTGCAGTAGTTGGTAACTCTGCAAGAGAGAACACCCCAATTGATGAAGGGAGTGATCCTGATACTACTCACAGTCCTGTCAGGACAGTGACGTTTGGAGCAGCAAGCCCTCCAAAAGAACTACCTAGTAGAGAACCTGTTCTAAGAGACAGTGAGACTGAGACTACAGAAGAAGAAGAAGAAGAATCTCAATATTTTGTCAAGGACACCTCTGATGAGGGTGATACAGTCGAAGCAGAAGAGGCTGGAGCTTTAAATGAAAATCAAGAAACTGGTGCAGAAGATAAAGAGGAGATCAGTGGTGAAGAAACAAAAGAACTCAGTATGAGCCCTCTGATAGGGTATACAGACAAGTCAGTGTCTAACTAGGAAGCAGGAGTGGTCTCTACTACTGTTGTCATGGAAGTGGTTGATGACCCAAAAGAGAAGGAGGCTAACCTCACTGCTAAACCTACAGAGGAAGCAAGTATGGAACCTGCTAGAGCTACAGAAGAGAACTTAGAGTTACCCAGAGTTGAGCAGATAGTAGAAATTGTTCAGGAAGGACCTCCAAGTGAGGGGGAGCGTGTTGGTTCAGTCTCTGTACTGTTTGATATAGAAGGATGGACCTCAGATCCAGGATACATGGTGTTAGGACTCAATTGTGAGGATTCAGATGAGGAAAACCAACCACCAAGAAATCCAGTCATCCTACCTAACAGCTCTCCAGTGTTAGAAACTGAAAGATTGGCCACCAAGGAAGACCTTGAATCCTTAAAGAATGAAATGAAGGAGACCATCAGACAATCCGTTGCTGAATTGAAAACTAGTCTTTTTGATGAGCTAAAAAATGTGGAACAATCCTTAGAACTATCTCTAGGATGTGTTGTGGGAAGTCCAATCAAAGAAGTGATGGATGAAATGAAAGTGTGCCACACCCAAATTGAAAGCTGGACTGGAGCAGTAGTGGACCTCAGACAATCAGTTGCTTCTTTAACTGCCCTGAGCAGTTCTCAGACACAAGTGGCCAGTGAGATTCGATACATCAATGAAGTGGTCAAGTAGTTTGTGGAAGTATTTGAGGCTTTCAAGAAATCAGTAAAAGAACACTTTAGCAATCAGGATGCTGTCATTCAGAAATTGATTGGAAATCTGACTCAGTCTTTCAAGGAGACAGTGGCATTCTCAGTCAAGTCCCTTCCTTCATCTAGCTCTCCTGTGGACCTTGAGCAGTTTAGAAGCCTGCTCAGAGAAGAGCTTACTCAGGCCTGTGCAAATGACACATCAGACCTACAGATCCTTGCTACTACAAGAGAAGTCAGTGGCTTTGTTCGTGAGCACCTGCAGGCTTCTACTGCTTCTCAGGAGGCCATCAAAAGTAAAGTGGATTATTACTTTGATCGGATTTTCACCAAGCATCAGTTGAACAATCACTTCAAGCTCATGCTAGAAACTATGAAGCTGCCTCCTGTAACTCAAGCCTTCAAAGAACAAGTTAGCAAGCTACGAGAGTTGACCCCGGCTTTGGATAAATTCTTGGAAAACAAAGATGACTTCTTATCTGCCATGGACAGAGGAGGAAACATCATAATGGATTTCAGGAATCTGCTCCTACCTTTTCTTCATGTGGACTGCACACCTGTTATAGTTCCTCCTGCCCTACCTGTCTCTAACCCCAGTGGTTCTTCCATAATGTCTCCTGCTGATGCCCTCAGAAGCCTTAGACCACTGATCCCTCGGCAAGCTACTCACTACCGGCCTTCAGGAGCCTCTGTTGCTGCCCCTCCAGACATTCCTGCTGCCATTCCTCAGCCTGTTGATCCTTCACCTCCTGCTCCATCTTCTTCCTCCAAAGGAAAAGATCCCTTACCTCCAGATGAAGAGGATTGAGTCTGTTTATGTTTTTTTTGATAGGGATCATGTATTCACGTTTTGGGTCATGTATTGTACTCCTTATTAATACCATGTTTATTTTGTCTCTCTCTGTCTTTCTTTTTGTTAATCACAAAGGGGGAGAAATAAAGAGAAATAGATAGGGGGAGAAATGGGGAGAAATAGGAAACTCAAGGGAGAAATGAACCTATACAAAGAGGAGAAATCCTTGCGGATTATACCTAATTTTTGTGCTCATATTGCTAATACTGTGTTTTTCACACTTCTCTCTGATACTTCTATATTTCATACTGACATAATTTGTGATTATCAAAAAGGGGGAGATTGTTGGAATCACCTGTTTTGATAATCCCAAATCATGCTTAAACATTAATTATGATGTATTAAACCTTTGCATTAATCTTATTATTCTATGCTTAAACGTATTTTATTCTAAACAGTTCATATTCTTACTCTCATAACTTTACTGTAATAGCTTACAGTAGTATTTACATAAGTTTGGTATTGTTAGCTACCAGTCAGAGTTTTCTTCTCAAAGTCACAGTTACAGTTAACTGTCACCTTAAGTTATTGTTGCAATAAGTTCACAGTTACAAGGTTACAGTCAAAGACTAATACAAGCTTACAGTTACGAGTCTACTGCTATCTATTGTCAAAGCTCACAGACGAAGGTCACAGTTACAAGACTTCTGTTCAAAGTTTTCTCTGCTCATGTTCACAGTCGAACAAGCCTACAGTTGGAACAAGTTCACAGTCGAACAAGTCTACAGTTGGAACAAGTTCACAGTCGAACAAGCCTACAGTCATAAGCCTACAGTCAAGGTTACAGTTAGACAGCTTTTGTCGACTAAGTCTACTGATGATCGAAGTCTACAGTTGACAAAGGTTACAGTTCTATCAAATTTGATATTACAAGTCTACAGTTAGAGAGGCTACAGTTACATGGAGTAAAAGCTACCATTGCAAGCCTACAGACAGCAATCCCTTTGTTGAAGTCAGCAGTCAGAAAGAAGTCCACAGTTGGAAGTCCACAGTTGGAAGACCACAGTTGAAGTCAACAGTGACATACATTCTCGACACACTATTTTAATTTCTTTATTTCCTACATTTAATCTATCTAACGGTCATATCATACATTTTGATGATTTGTCAAATATCTGATAAAGGTTGTCGGATGTCAGGAACCCGTACCTCGTACCTGCTGAAAAGAAATCTTTTCTGTCCCCTGTCGGGAGATAAATACGAGAAGACTACGCTGCCCAAAAAGAATGCGAACCAGAGAAGTGCGTGGTGGATGAAATATACAAGAAACACAAGAAGATAAAAACGAGTTCCATCAAGAACACAGAGAAGCATATAGACAATCAAGTATACTCGAGAAGTGTTCTGTGCATACAAGAAGAACACTGAAGAACTTCATCGACTACATTCTCACTACCTGTGAACCTGGAGCATACGACACTCTGTTTCTAAAACAGAAACGAGAAGAGGACTCAAACTCTCTTCTGATCGAATACAAGAGCTACACTGAGATCACCAGAACCACTTTTAAACTCTACATCTCTTGTTCTGTGATTTATTCTACATTTTGAGAAGTGTGTGTTATCTGCTGTATTAAACACACACACTGACTCCTGTACTTTCACTGGAGGATCTGTAAATCCTCAGCAAATCTTTTTGCACCCCATTTCCCACTGTGGATAGTGGTAGAGGTCTTGTGACCTGGACAGCTTGCTGCTGTTGTTTGTTTTCCCACGAAGAACTGTGGTAGAGGTCTTGTGACCTGGACACTGTGTTCACTGTTGTTAACCCCGATCCAGGGTGTGGATCATTCTTATATAAAATTTTGAGAGGACTAAGTCTCGGCTTGAGACTGAACCTCTTGGTTAATTCTCTGTGTTTATAGTTATACTCTATATCCATACTATACATATTTATTTCATATTCCGCTGCTATTACTTTGAAATATAATCTATCTTCAAAGCTACATTGATAATTAAATTAGCAAGTGTTTATATTTGTTATAAATCAGTAAGTTAGTTTCAAAAGTTAATTTAATCATAAGATTACGTTAACTGAGAATTAATCAATCTTTGAGAAACTAATTGAACCTTTATAATCTATATAAATTCACTAGAGTTTAATTTGTTTTTGAAATTGGGGGATTTAAATAGAAATTGTTTTTAACAGAAATTTTAATTGGAACTCAATTCACCCCCCTCTTGAGTGTCCACTCCGACCAACAATTAAATAATAATATTTAGACCGGTTTTAGTTCATTTTTATCACTTATCTTATAACAACTCATGTTTTTAAAAAATAAAATGAAATTCAGGAAACATTATTTTATGTTGATATTTATAACTACCATTTAAACATAAATTTTCTACATCTATGTTTTGAATGTCGAAAAATGGTCAACAACAATTGTGATCAATAAGTTATTGGGAGTCTAATAGAACTGATATGATATTTTATGAACAGTAACTTACCCTTATGAATAGTTATATGAATAGTAATAGGAATAGTAATATGACTATAATGAATACTAAATTGAATTAATATTTTATTTTTTTAAATTTATCAAATAATGATATGTTGATTAATATTTCAAGGTGTAGAAAATGATGTATAGATTTAAAATTTTTATTTTTTAATAAATTATAATTTAATTTAAAAACTAAAAATTAAATATTTATAAAATTATTTTCAAAAAAAGAGAGTTCATTTTTGATTTCTAAATGTTGAGAAAAAGGTTCAAATGAATTTTTGAGATTTTTTTGAAACAATTTATTTTTCAGTGAATAATCAAAATACATTTTTGAGTTTTCAATAGGTTTAATGACATCATTAATGATGTAATAATGATTTAATAATTCTAGGAGACTCATTTTGAATAAAATATGTTATGAGGTGTCACAAGTGGCCAATACCATATGAATACACCATGGGACAACCTATGGTGTTGAAAATACCACTATTGAGGCGTCCCTTGGAAATTAATAAAATATTCATTCACATTTATAACAAATTCCATTCCATTCCATCCTTCCATTAAATAAATTCATTAAAAATTCCACATCAAAGAATATATGGTCTTATTGCCTCCTTAATATTCTTCCAAAGACTTCCTCAATTTCCCAAAGTCCCAACCATGACATCTCAGATGTTACTCTACAGGGTAAGAGAAGTCTAAACCTTTTTTTTCCATTCTTGTTCTCTTTCATGTGGTGTAAATTTCATGTTTCTATATCATGATTTTATTTAAATTTTATTAAATATCTTGAATTTATTTTGATTTCATTATGGATGTGTGACCCTTGTCTCCTCTGTTTTTAATGTTTTCAGAAACCATGTTGCATAACCATTATTCTCCAGAATCATTCTCTCAAAATCTATCTCTTTTTCATGCACACCTATTATGTTATTATCATTTAATCTTAATTGGATTATTTTGGGTTATATAAATACATACCCTACATAAATTATATAATATTAATCAATGATGAGATACTATTTTTCACTCATCTAAATATTTTATGAATTTTTAAGTGATGATGTTATGCTGCCGAATTTTCATAAAGATTTCTCAACTTCTCTTTTATTTCAAGTTCGTTTCATGTCATTTCATATTAATTCCACATATCCCTTTATTAAGAATTAATTAATGATAAATTATCCTAAATATTTTGGATTTAATCATGTTTATGGTTGATTCACCATTATACTTCTTCTCCTCTCCCACTTATTCAAGAAATTGAAACACCGTCTATGATGTGTCAATTTACCAACATCATAGACAATGTGATCTAAATTTCTTTTAATTCGTTAAAGGATAGTCATGGAAACATTATTATTGTTGAAAAATATAATAATTTTGATATTATATCTTATATAATGTTTCAGAATCATTTTTTACACATGTGATTAATTTATAAAACAAAATGAGTTCATTATGAATGAAGAATCACCATAATGACCTAAAAAAATATCAATAATGTGTTAACATTTGAATAATACACCCATAAGAATTAATAATGATAAATGATATAATTTATTGATATATAAATATTTAAATAACATTATATTCTAATTATGGTGTTTTAATTCAAATCGAAATGAATATCCATTGTGAACCAATCATTGAAACCATGAAAAGAACGCACCAAAAACAATTTAAATAAACAAATATTGCTAATAAATGTGTCGAATAATGTTGTAAAAAGAATATATAAGGTGTTAAAAACATGCCTCTGTTTCCTTAAGATATTAATAACACACATTTTACCAATATAATTGAGGTTTAAACACATTTTATATAAGAAGAACATGAGCTAAGGGAATTCATTACCCAATTTCAATTCATTGGTATAACCATCTTATATATTAATTAAGTTGTATTATGATTATTGGTGTGATGAATATTTTTTAATATTATGTTGCACTATGTGTACATAAAATGTATACACATATCCAATTCATTCTATTAATCCTCACTCCAATTATATTTTAAGGGACTTCATTTTAAAATACTTTTAAAACTCTTTTAATAAAATTATAAAAAATTGTTCTTTATATGGAATGGGTGTTTTATATTGAATTTAAGATATGTTATTTCCATGATATATTCCTTGGAAAATATTTAGGTCTGTTTGAGCCCATTGTATCCAAGATAAGTTAGGATGATCCAATTATATCACAAAAAATGATGGGTGATCCCATTATTGATCTCCAATGAATTGGGAACTCTGGAGGTGGATTATGTCCAAATGAGTGTTCCATGTTTAAGGGATATTGTAAGAGTGGATTGGTAAATATGTCCAATGTAAACAACATGATGTTTCCAGGCATGTTAACATTTTTTTATAAAATGGGTTTTATTAGTTTTTATGTTATCACTTGACTAAAAAAATCATTCCTAATTTCCAAGACTGATCATTTTATGCTCATACCATTTTCTAAAATGATTTTCACACTTTATAAGGATTTGTAAGGGAAATTAATATGAGAATTTAAATGTCTTGATGATTTTTTAAAGGAATTATGTTTTTTGTGAAAAAAGTTTACATTATTTTATTAGAATTATCATGTATAGTTATGAGATAAAATGTATGTCTTATGTCTTAATTATCTAAAAATATAAACATGAAAGGATACTAATTGTGTAAGAATGTATGTTCTTGTCTAAAACTCAGGATTATGTAACATTTTATGGACATGAACTTATTTTTGGTATCAAAGGATGGTTTTGATAATATTATCGGTATGGATGATGTTAAAAGAATACAATTAACTATTTTTAATCATAGGTATTTTAATATGATATAGAATTTATGGATTACCATGTTGCTTCATCTATGTTATGTCTGATTAGAATTGATTTTTGTAGAAGAAAAAGGGAAGCTGAAGTAGGAAGGTGTCAAGAGGCCGATGTCTGTCCGAACTTGCATCCCAGAATGGTGGGAATCGGAACCGTGTGGTTTGTGTTAGCAATGGACCAGTTGAACCAAGAAATAAATGACTGTGGTATCCATGTAGAGAGTAACACGATCAACTAAAAATAAACAAGTACTTTTTGGTCATTTTGGGAGGGAACATCCCAAATCCTTTAGTGGAACCACATATCCAGTGATAGCCAAAAGATGGATCAATTCTCTAGAAATGATATTTGATATCATGGTATGTTTAGAAGGACAAATGTTAATACTAGAGGATTATTTTTTGGAAGGTGAATCTAGTCAATGATGGTATATGGTTAAGAATACGAGATAAGGAGATGATCCTGACCATATAGAATTGGATGATTCTAAGAGTCTTTTTATGGAAATATATTTTCCCAAAACACTTAAACTCATAAGGGAGAAACAATTCTAGGAACTGTAGAAGAAAGATGAAGATTCAGTGGCAGCATATGAACCCAATTTCTCTAGACGTCCATGTATTTACTAGATTTTACTTGTGGTTTTGATAGTAAAATTAATTGATTTTACTCTGGTTTGAAGCTATTTTTTGGAGATCTTTTTCTTCACAAGAGTTTAAATGCTCTGAGAAACTTGTTCATTGTGTCGAAAAAGTGGACTTGGAGTTTTCTAACACATATTTTCCCCATGATGAGAAGAATAAGTTGTGTTCATGTTAGAAAATTTTGGGTATGAATTTTTCAATGAAATATGGAGGTAAGAAAATCAATTTCCCTTCATATGAAAATTGTTGTAAAAGGAATCATGGGGAATGTCTTGTAAATTTTCAGAAATGTTAATGATGTGGAATGTTTAGACACATGCCTCATAAATGGAAAGAAAATTATTTGAAAATTTATAAGAATTTGATGGTGAGATTCTATAACTATAATGAAATTGGTTCATTTTGATAATGTTTGTGGATGCTACAAACTCAAGTAGGGAATCAAATAGATTGGAATCATAAGGGTTTTGTAAAATCATTTTCAACCACATAATCATATGTTGAACCGTCAAATGAGGTGGTATCAAGTACATTTCTTGTTTTTAAATATTTCTCAAATGTTTTGTTTGATTTAGGGTATAGAAATTATTTCATTTCAAAGAAAATGTCAAAAACATATGAATAAAACATCATGAAATGAAACGAGATCTCATGGAAAAAACACATAGAAGAAACATTGTGGCAAAAATATATTATAAGAATATATATATCCTTGTCTATTGAATTCTTTTATTGTAAAAAATCTTATTTTTCCCATAGTAGAGTTTGATGTTATTTTGGGTATGTATTAGCTTTCTTTTTAACATGCTATGATAGATTTCAGAGTAAAAGAAGTTGGTTTTCAGAAATAATTTCAATTTGTATAGAAGAATGAACTCATACCATTGATAACATGTCATGAAGTTATGAAATTGTTAAAACCTGTAAATGAAAGTTATATTTCACATATCTTTTAAGATAAGGGCATTATCCAGATAAATGTTGTTCTAGTGTAAAAATAATTCCTAGATGTTTTTCTTGAAAATTTTTCTTCTGTCATTCCTAATTGAGATGTTTAATTTACTACTATATTAGTTCCTAATGTTAAGACAATTTCTGAACCCCCTCATAGAATATCCCAAATGAACTTCTAGAAAAAAAAATTTAGTTAAAGGATTTATTATAAAAAGGATTTATAAGAACTGGCACATCATCATGGGGTGCCCCTATCTTATTTTCTAAGAAGAAAGATGGTTCAATTATACATTTCATTGATTATAGATCCTATAGTAACATTAATTATAAAAAAATGTATCCATTTCCTTATATCGATGATGTGTTTGATCATCTCTAGGGAGCATAATATTTTTAAAATATTGACTAGAGGATGGTGTACCATAAGTTGAAAGTAAATAATGAAGACCTCTCAAAGACTATGTTCCATACAAGATATGGTCATTATGAATTTGTTGTTATGCCTCTTGGGGATAACTAATACACTTTTTGACTTCCTGGATGTTATGAATAGAATATTTCATGAGTTCATAGATATGTTTGTGGTTGTGATTATTAATTAAATTAATGTATATTCTAGAAGTAACGAGGGGCATGAAAAAAAATATAGGGGTTGTTTTAAAAACATTAAATGAAAAGAAACTGAATGGACAATTATGAATGTGTGTTTTTTGGTTGAAATATATTTATTTTTGTGGGAACATTATATATAAGTATAGAATAATAGTTGATCCTACAAAAAAGTAGTTAATGAATGGAAAGACCTAAAAATGTTGTCGAGATTCTTAGATTTTCCGGATTAGCAGGATATTATAGATGATTTGTTAAAAAAAAATTCTTGGTTTCTATCCTACTAACTACACTAACAAGAACAAGGTTTCACTTTTTTTGGAAAAAATAATGTGATGTTTTTTTCTGGAACTGGTGAAGAGATTGTTGAATGCTCTAGTTTGGGACATGCCTTCTAGAAGTGGAGAGTTTTTAATCTACATTGATGTTTTATTTATGGGACATGGCTGTGTTATGTTGCAGAATAATAATAAAACAGATTATACTTTAAGACAACTTAAACATGATGAGTTAAATTTTCCCAAATTTTTTTTAATTGTCATCTATTGTTTTTTTATTGAAATTTTTGAGGCACCATTTATACGGAGCCAAATGTCAAATATCTACTAACCATAAAATTGGGATGTATATATTCACTCAGAAGGAATTAATCCTGAGGTAGAGAATATGTATTGAACTAATAAAGGATTATGATTTCACTATCAATTACATCCAGGAACAAAAAACAAATTAGCTGATGCCTTGAGACAAAAACATCATTCTATAATAACAATATTACATTTGGAACATGATACCTCGATTAATGATTTGATGAATTTTGACTTATAATATTTTTGTGTAAGAAAATAAATTTGTTTTATTTCAGGTTTCAGTGCAGTCATAATTTTTAGAAGGAATTATGAAACCAAAATAAGAAGACCATGAGATATAGAAAAAAGTAGGATTCGTTAAAATTGGTAAGGTTAAATAATTTAACATTACTGAAGATTGTGATTTCTGATTTGGAAAATGGTTGTGTGTTCCTTGTGATTCCTTGTTGAAGAAATATTTTTTGTGTAATGCTCATAGTTCTCCAATTTTAGATCATCCTGGTTGTACTAAGATATACAATGACAGTCAGTAATATTACTGGTGGAATTGATTGAAAATAAATATTGAAGAATTTATTGTGAAATGTTTGATAATTACAATAGGTTAAATTAGATTGGTAGTTACCAAAGGGTATACTTCAGCCTTCTTTAGTGCTAGAGTGGAAATTAGAGACTATATCCATGGACTTCATGGTGAGACAACCTATGACTTCTTGATGTAACAATGAGATTTGGGTTATTTTTGATCGGCTAACAAAATATGAACATTTTATTTTTTATTCGAGATATAATTTCGTTGGATGTGCTTTATTGACAGTTACTTAAATAGATTTTCATGTTACCTGAAGTTCCTTAATCTATTGTATTTACATGGGATCATAGGTTCACTTTTAATTTTTAGAAGGGCCTTCAGACATCATTCTACATTGAAATAAATTTCATTACATCTTTTCATCTTCAATAAGATGGGCAGTAAGAACAAATATTTCATACGTTGTAGGATATGCTTCGAGCATGTTTAATGGACTAACAGGAATGTTTGAATAATTAATTTCTTTAGTTTAGTTTTACTATAATAACATTTTTTACTCCAATATACTGATGGAACATTTTGTGGCATTTTATAGGAAGCAGAGTTGAACTCCAAATTATAGGGGTGAAGTCACATAAAGGAATTTTTCGGGGCCATAATTAGCATAGGAAATAACTATGAGAGTGAATATTATACAACATCACAAGAGGACAGATCAGAGCAGGAATAAAAGTTATGGAGACAAGTAGAGGAATGACTTTTCATTTGTAGTACTTGGTCATATTTTTTCTAGAATCTATCTATGGAAATGTTTTTGTGCATTTTGGTTGGAATGTAAATCTATGTCCATGGTTCATTGTAACTTATAAAATTCTTATAATTTTGGACCATTCATCTACCAAGTAGCTTTACTTCCATTTTTATCTCAAGTACACAATGTTTTTCATGTTTTGATGTTAAGAAATAATGTGCCAGATTCATCTCAAGTCTTTATCCAAGAAGAAGATCAACTGAAAGAGAAAATTCTTTATAAAGATTAACTAATTCATATTCTTGATTGATTGGAATATGTACTGCAAAATATGGTAATCCACCTAGTGATGTTTTTGTGGAGAAACCCTATGTTTGAAGAATAAACATTGGAATCTGAAAATCCTATGAGGGAAAGGTACCCTCACTTGTTTTGTGAGTAAATAAAATCA
This sequence comes from Viscum album, assembly GCA_963277665.1. NCBI lineage: Eukaryota > Viridiplantae > Streptophyta > Magnoliopsida > Santalales > Viscaceae > Viscum > Viscum album. Next base: position 168,702,414 of record OY728150.1, on the reverse strand, counting down.
CAAGGACACATTTTCTAGTATGTGGGGATAATAAAACACCATAATGATTTAAAAAAGAAATTGAAATGAATGAAACTTTTTTAATTACATATTTATAACTCACCTTTAAACATAATTTTGTACCTTATATGCCTTAAATTTAAAAAAAATGATATACAGTTATGATTAGTAAGTTATATAATGTCAAATAGAACTGAATTGATTTTCAGTGAATACTAACCTACCATTATGAATAGTAATATTAATAGTACATTAAACATAATGAATAGTTAGTTGTATTATTATTTTTATTTTCTTATGGTTATATGATAAATAGATATTGACTAATTTTTCAATGTGTTAAAAATGAGGTATAAATATAAATTTTTATTTTCGAATAAATTATGACTTTATATAAATTTTAAATTAATAATATATAAAAATTTATTTACATAAAATGGAGTTCATTTTCGTATTATAAACTTCAAAAAATAGTTAGGGGGAATTTTTAGGATTTTCTGGAAATAGTTAAACTTTTTATGGAATAGTATAAATACAGTTTTTGAGTTTTCATTAATATTAATGACATAATTAATTATGTAATAATGATATGACAAATCTGGTAGAATATTAAGTAATGAAATATTTTATGAGGTGTCCCATGTTTTTAATAGCATGTGAAAATACCCTAGGAAATCCCATGGTTTTGCAAATACCACTAATGAGGCGTCCCTTGAAATTAATAAAATATTCCCTCACTTTTGAAAAAATAAGAACCCATTCCTTCATTAAATTTATTAAAAATTCCTCCTCAATGAAGATCTCATCGAATAACCTCAATATTATTCCTCTCAAGGTGTCCTCAAGCTACCATGGTTCTGACCATCATGTCATATGAGTTACTCAACATGGTAAGATAATTCACAACTTATTTTTCAATTCATATTCTCTTTTATGTTGTATAACTTTCACATTTTCATACCATTATATTATTTGCAATTTATTATATCTATATAATGTATTAGGATTAATTTTTGTTTGGGTGACCCTTATACCCTCTCTTTTTAATGTTTTCTAAAACCATTTTTCATAACCGTTATGATGCATAATGTTTTTCTAAAAATATCTCTCTCTTTCAAGCAATATTATTATGTTATTATATTTTAATTTAAATTGGATTATGCTGGGACATGTCATTCCATATCGACCTTAATTTCTATTTTATGTCATAATTATGAGATTAAAGTTTTCTCTATGTGAAATATTTTATGAATTTTTAGTTGACTTTGTAAAGCTACAGAAGTTTCATAAGGGTTTTCTCAACATTTCTTTTATTCTGAGTTCTTTTATTTTCTTTTCTTTTTTATTTCCTCACCCCCTTAAACAAGTTTAATTAATGATCAAATATCTTACATATTCTTCAATAAAACATGTTTATTGATGATTCTACATTATAATTCTTCTCCTCTGCCACTTATTAAATAAATTAAAACCCTATTTTTGATTTGTCGATTTAACGACATCGTGGACGATGTGATTTCAATTTATTTTACATATTTTGAGACTGGTAATGAAATTATTTTAAGGTTGATAAAGAGAATAATTTATTTATTATACCCTATATAACATTATGGAATCTTTTTGTACACATGATATTAATTTATAATACATAACGAGTTCATTATGATCAATGAATCACCTAAATGACCTGAACAAATATCAATATTGTTTTAACTTATAAATCATCCTCTTGTCAGAATTGAAAATGATTAATGTTATAATATATGGTATTGAAAATATATAAATAAAATTAAATTCAAATTCAAGAGTTGAACTTCTGATCTACAATAATATCCATACAGTATAGATCATGGAAACAATGTAAAGAATGCCCCCAAAACAATGTTAATAACAAAATATTACTAATTAACGTGTTGAATGATGTGGTAAAATGATCATATAAAATGTTATAAACAATAATATGTTTCATTAAGATAATAATATCACTATATTATCAATTTTATATGATTTTTAAACACATTTTATGTTATAATAACCTGAGGTGATGGAATTCATAACCTAATTTCCATTCTTTGGGTTAACCCTCTTCTTTATTCATTATGTTGTATTGAGATTATTGGTGTGATGAATTTACGTTTATATTATGTTTCAATCTATGTATTTATAGTGTATAAAAATATCCAATACATTATATTAATTATTACTCCAATTATATTTCAAGGTACTCTCCATTTAAAATCCTTTTAAAAATCCCTTTAATAAAATTTGAAAGGATTTTTTTATGGCCAGAGTGGTTTCTTCTGATTTCAATATATTTTTTACCATGATATGTTCCATGGGAATTATTTATGTTGGATTAATCCCATTATATCTATATATATGTTTGTGTGGGCCCATTATAGCTGAATATATGATTGGGGAACCCTATTATAGCTCTCCAATTGATTGGGTACCCCGAAGGTGGAATTTAAGCGAATGGTTATTCCATGTGAAAGGGTGATTGTAAGAGTGATATGGTAAATATGTACCAATGAAACTACAAGATTATTCCATACATGTGACTATGTTTTTATAAAATTTATTCACTTGGTTTTTATGTTATCGTTTGACTATCAAATTCATTCATTGTATCCCTTTCTGAGCATTGTGTACTAATATAAAGTTTTTAATTGTTTTTCATTGGTTATAATGATGTGTTAGAGAAAGAGGGAAAACAATTTAAATTTCATGAATTTAATTCAAATGAATTATTCATTATTTGTAAAAATATATATTCATTTAATAGTATCTATATTTATTGTTATGGGATGTTATGTATCTCTTATATCCTAATTATATAAAACACTAAACCTGAAATGATCCTCATTATGTAAGAATGTATGTTCTTCTCTGAAACTCGGGATTATAAAACTTTGTATTCCTAGTCACTTATATATGTATTTTTCTAACCCCTAAAATAAGCCAATTTTAACTATATCCGTGGAAACCAATTGTATATTTTATTTATTAATAATGGAAAAATACATATATTTTTTCTCATTAGTAAATTTTTAAATTAATATTTCATTTTTTATCTATTTTATCAAATTAAATTTCTTTAATTTAAATAAATATATTTTCAAATAAATTTTATATAAACTCCTTGAAACCAATTTTTATAAAAATATATTTTTAAGTATTGAACTAAAATTATCAAATTATATTTCCTAGTAAACAATATAATATTAATTATAAATTTTTTGAAATAAATATTAAATACAATTTACTAATATAATTAATAAATAGTTAGTTTTTCAATATATTAATATAAAAACACATTTCACACATAAAAATATATTAAATAATAACACATTTTACCTTTGAAGGATTTTATCTACATTCATGAACATTATAAAACTAGTATATAAAAAATTAATATTAAATTACTAATCGATTTCATTGAAATAAATTTGAAATGTTGATAAATAAATTCTATTATATAAAATATAAAAAATGGGGAAATAACTATTTTAATAAACATTAGCCTTTTAATCTTTAAATGATCAAATTAATTAATTATTATTTCAAAGTAATTAATATATATATATTGGAATTATGGAATACATGACTGGATATATTTAATAATTTTTATAAAATTATTTGAAAATTCAAATCCAATGGTAGTGTTTTAATTGATATAATATATTAGGTTTCATTTAGATATGGGGTTTCATATAAATAATGTTATTAAATAATTCATATTTATTTCAATAAGATAAATATAAAATATCAGGGTATTAAAGTTCTTTATGAATCAATGTTTATCATATGACTCTCTCATTTTTTTTCTCTTGAGATATTTTCCATTTTAACCACCATTTTACAAGAATAATGTTTTTTGTAAAATTATAGTAGGTCTCCTATTTCGATGATATTTCAACTTCAATTGAGGTTTATTAATAGTTCTTAGATATGGTCATGGGTTTTTTGAAGATTTTGTTGTATTGTTTTGGGAGGTCAATAATATGTTTTTTCTTTTTCAAGAGAACCTTTTTAGTAATTTCATGACCTTGGACCACATTTTTATCTATTATTATTTTTTATGATAAATTAATTATTCACTTATCAATAAATTTCTAATATAAAAATATATCATAGTTGGTATAATTTTGAAACAAAAAAGTCACTAATAAATTATTTTATATTATGTTATAATTTTTAGATATATTTTAAAATTTGGAACATTTAATTTGAAATTATATAAGTTTTGGAGATATTTAAGCATGGTTTTCATGAATGGTTTAGGGGAAAACAAATGGGTACTCTTATACATTAGGGTTTTCAATTATATGAATCTATTTCATAGTTATCTCATATAATGGGATCATGGTTAATAAAAAACAATTTGAATCCAAGGAGTAATCTTAAGAGGATCTATTCCATGTGATGTTTTTGGGGTTGGAAAGCAAAGAATAAGGTAAAAATCATGAAAAGTGGGAAAATTGTTCTATAACGATATATTTCTATTAATCCGGGCAAGGTTTAAAAAATTGTTTGGAAAAGTTATAATAGATGTAATTATTTATTTTAATTTATTCAAATGAAACATTTTACATTTTATATATTTAGTTTTTTTGGTCCCCATCCACCCTCATTTTTAGCAAAACCTTGATGCACTATTAAGGGGTAGTCCGTCGTAATATCATTAATTACTAGCTCCTCCATGCCTATTATTTTACATTTATTCTTCAATAATCCATATTTTAGTATCCTCAATCCATACCCACTCTTAGATTACCATTTTTTTCTATATTCTGATACTCCCATGAACCCTAATTCACTGGTCAGTTTTGGATAGGGGTCAAGGTATGTTCTAATACCGGGATTTTGTTGTTAGGGCTTATAGAGGATTGGTTTTTCATCGTTGATCATTAACCTCATAAGGAAATTAATTACATAATATTTCCACAACAATCCTTTTAGGAACAAGTATGGATTATTATTTGTTTACAATAAACTGTTTTCCATTTTCATCCAGAGCCTTAAAAGTTTTTTTACATTTATTTTAAATTAAATTTTGTAGCTATATTTGGTGTTTATTTTGTTTTGGAAGAAATTTTTTTTTAGAATAATAGTTTCAAATTGAAATTTCATGTGATAATTCAAATTTCATTTTAAAATGTTCTTTGGAATCTTATTTCTTTCTATTATATTCATAGAAGTCTAATTTTGGGTTCAAATAATGTTTACCCCATATTGTTCATGAATTAGTTTGTTTGTGGTTTTAGGGGTTTTAGTTTGTTTCATAAGTTTATTTTACATTAAAGGGTGTGCATTTTCAAAGGATTTCTATAAATTTTCAAAGATGTGATTTTTACAATATATTTGAAATGATATTTGAAATTACATAAGAAATTGGGTGATGTGGATTACATTTCTAGCCACATATTTTAAAGGCCTATTTGGATCTTTAATATTTTATCAATGTTTGTGATAACCTTATTGAGCCCCAAAGTATTATTTTCATACACATGGTAGTATTGACACTATTTTGGGGAGTGATCCAAAATTTCTATATATTTATTTATGCATATGAATAGTTGTTTAAGGGTCAACATCTTGTGATGGTGTGGGAGGTGTGTTAAAAATAATTTTTAAATTGTTTATACTCGTTATATTGGATTATAGATTACTCACCTCCATTGGATTATTATAATTTTAATTCCATGGTTATTTAGTAAATATATGGTGATTTCAAGCCCTAATATAGTATTTTCTGAATAAGGAATGATTATTGGCCATGTATCATTTGATAAAATGAGATAAGTAGTAGTTCGTGTGAGCAAGAAACCATTTTAGTGTCTTGTTTGAGATCTATGATCCCTATATGTTTATTTCCCAATAGTATTATAAGAAAATATGTGATGTGGACATGAATATTATTTCCGTCCAAGGGATCATTTTTCCAGTTCGTACTGGGTTACACGAGTCCATGGATGAATCCCATGACTCTATGAACTTATTTTTGGATAACTTAGGGTATTTTTCTTATTTTGATTATATCCACTACAAGTTCATTATTTTATGGGAATCATTTATTTATTTAAACAATTTGGAATTGACATTGATATTTGGTTTCAATAATATTTATTTTTCTCTTTGTAATATGAATAATAAAAATTTAATATTTTTTGTGAAATGAATTTTAAAGGGTGGTATTTTTTGTTAAATAGAAATAATGATGTGTGTTTTTGAAAAATGAAATTTAATAAAAGTATTAATTGATGAATTAAATGTATTATTTTCTTATATTAATTTAGTTTTCAAAATTAAAACCTTTATTTGTTGGATATATTTAAATATTGGTTTTATGATCTATGAAGATCATTTATTTTCAATTGTTTTACTGTGGTTTGGAATAAGGTTATGGCTCTACACATCATTTCATTGTTTAAATGTATATGAATATTTTGATTTAAGAAATGATATTTCATTATTATGTATATTTTATGAAAAACCATACTATATGTATGTATTAAAATTAGAATTGCTGTAATGTAATTCTAAATGGACCTAACAAGAAAACTTTACTAAAATCTTAATTGGTGTGTTTTTTATTCCTTTCACACACCATCTAGTATATTCCAGTATAATGTTTATTTTAGGTTCCCTATAAATAGTTGATTAGTTATGTTATTTTGTTTTGGGATTGACTGTGATGGTCATTTGGGACATGGGGAGTGAATGAGATTCATGAGGATCTGGTTATAGGAGTTTGTGTTTTTTACATTTTTCTTATTTATTTTGGGAAAGCTTATCTATTGGTATGATACGCTAGGATTTTTCATTTAGATTATGATAAATAATAACTCTTTTCGAGAATATAGGGATCAAGAATACACTTTTTTCTTTGTGGAGATCCATATTAAGAAGCATTTTAGTTAAACCTAGGTATGTTCACTAAAAAATATTTGATATTTTTTTTAAAACTAAAGGATAATTAATAATAATAATAAATAAATCTATTTCGTTTTAGTTATTTATATTTTTATATTAATCTCTAAATTTATTATACTTAACATTATTTCATTTTAAGGATATAATTTTTTTAATTATTATAAAATTAATTTTTTTATTTTCATATATTTCCAGCATGAAAAGGAAACCTTATAGTTCCTTATCTATTTGATTTTACAACCATGTTAAAAAGGGATTAATGAAAATATTTTTCTAGTTTGAAATCTTATTTCATCTAAGAATATAAAATATGTTTCCCCTTTGGAGTTATTTTTATGAATAACCCTGTTAATTTTGTTACATTTTAGTATTTTTTGTAATGAAACATGCATTATCCATGGATTTAATTCATGATATATTATTTTTTGATACCTTTCAAAAGTGATGAGTAACCCATATTATTTGAACAATTATTTTTCATCTATGTGAAAATCATCTATTCATACTAATTATTATCTACATAAACTAGCTATTAATGTTATCCATAATCATTATATGTATAGAATACGATAAGTCCTTTGGTAAATCAGCATGTTCATTTCCCTCTCAGGATAATTATTATTTGAAAAAATTATAAATTTTTTTTATGTGGTACCATATTCCCGACTACATTATGATATTATGGGTGGTATTACAATTATATATCCCTCTAAATCATTTAAAAACTCCTAAATCACATCAGATACAATTTATCGTGTAGGCAAAAAGATTCTAAAACATTATATAATGTGTGTGTCTAGAATTAAACATCCCTATAATTGATTGGGTAATATTTTATATCTCATGATAATTTATGTAAGGTAGTATATAGTATACCCTATCCAATATTGGACTCTTTCTAAAATGTAATGATGTCTTAGAAATGAGCCTTAACATATACTCATGATGTCATGTTTTATGTTAATACTACATTCATGTGATGTCTTAATCCCACTTATTCCAGTTCATTATGCCCAAAGACTCATAATATGATTCATGTTTTATAATCTATGTTTTGTTGGATATGACTACTATATGATTTCTTGTTTTATCCTGATAATGTTCTCATACCCACATGTTTATCTTATGATCACATAAAATGTATTATTATTTTCTGTTATATTTACCCTTAAGAAGAATTTGAGCTCACCCATGTTGTGAATATATTTCCCCTTGTTATAAAAAAGAATATTATATGGGAAATGTTAATATGGGTACAATTTTAGTAGAATTTTATAGGGGATGTTTAATATAAGTTAATAAATATTTTTTATTAATACTTTAATTATATGTTTAACATTGTGTCTCTCCATTGGTATCAAAACTTTTATGTAATGAATTTGATTTGATTACCAAATATTGGAGTGTAGGACTTAGATATCTCAGTTTGTATCTGATTATGATTTATATAACTTTATATGCTGGTAATATCATGTGAGTATAAACTAAGAGTCATGTATAACAACATAGATTTATATGATAATCTATCTTCATATTATTAAAGGATAAAATACCCATTTTGAGGAATTATTTGACTGGATGTTACTGAAAAATGGTATTTTCATACATGTTTATTTTTTTTAGGATGAATACATGATTTATATATATATATAATACTTTGTATTGATATTTTATACATCTCTTAGGTAATTAAGGTTAATTATAACAATAGTATGATTGGTTTTTGTAAATATTAATTCTGTAGTTTAGAAAACAAGGTTGTTTAAAAGTGATTTGGTGTTAGTGAAATTCCATCTATTTCAGAAAAATTATAATATATTTGATGTAGAATTTATGAATAAGGTAATGCTGATTGATATGTGTTAATTTTTCTTTTTTGTGGATAATGGTCATTTCAACTTCTAGAAGAATATGTTTCACTGAATTTTGGGATTATTATTGTGTATGATAGTTATTAAATTTTTTGGGGTAATTATTATATTGATTTAAAGAGATACAGGTTGAACATATATTCTATCCAAATGTATCTTTGGATGAACTAATTTTGTTAAATGATAAGACACTTATAAAATTTTTATCATATTAATATTTTTATTAATAATAATAATAAAATCATAATGTTTTTGGTGGAGAACAGGGTCATTAAATGAAAGTGACTAACGGTATATCTCTATAAACACATAAGTCTTATTACAAAATAAATATATTTTGAACTAACTATGATCATAATTGAAAATAGAAATATATGCATGCCAGGAAGGTGAATATGTGTTTTTTAGTCTTAAATTATAGTATGACGTTGATTATAAAATAATAATTTAATCATCAATCAATAATATATTAATAAAAAAATGTATTTTTTAAAAAAATTGGATGAATTATAACTATGTGGATGAAATGTATTTTTGGTAGAATTTAACTCCTTGATATTTTAGTATTTTATATCCATTAATTAAATATATTTTTCAATAACCTATATTACATAAAACATATAACTAAACATGATATATTTTAAAATTCAAAATAAAAATTCTTACATCGTGAGAATAAAATTTGAAATGTCATTATGATAATTTCAGGAAGAGTAAAACAAATAGAATTGAAAATGATAATAATTAATTAAATGTCACTATTTTAAATAAATATATTCTATTTCCTTATATATTTTTTCTAGAATTTTTAATTTTATGTATTATAATAATTATTATATAATTAAAATATAATTTTTATTATACTAAGTTTGTCACATAATTATGTGGGCCATAGAAGCGATGAGGCCATAGGAAGGCGACCAACTATGAGTATGACACAATAAGAGGGTATGGTAACACTATTAGAGGCATTGGGGCCTCTAAAAAGTAATAAAAAGGGTCGATTCGGGCTTGAATATTTATGCGGTAAGTGCCAGTAGTAGGTGTTACGAGTGCTGGTATGAACATGCCTTGTTGACCATAACATAAGTGGACCTATGAGCCTATGGTATTAGGTATAATAACCAATGGTCCAACAAACAAGTCCATGTAATGTGAGAGGTCAATCCAGAATTACAATAGGTTTGTATGTTTTTTAAAAAAGGGTGAGGAGGGTCCTCTCTAACTATTTATTTAGAAAGATGAGAAATGAATTGGTAACCCAAATCATGCCTGAAGAGAATTTATTAAAAACAAAATTTATAGTACAAACACGAGGTTTCAAGAGCTTACACCAACTCTAGATTAAAGGGTATACATGATCCATAGTGCAAGTCGTAGACAAATAAAATCTATAAGAGAACAATGTGAAATCAAACCGGAGAAAAAAACAGTGCTAGCCATAGGAAAATAGGGAGTTTTTTTGGTGTCCAGGTCTAACACCAAAATAATTACATGAAGTTTGATATGATGATAAGTCACCCTAGATAGTTCACCATTTCTGAACTTTTGATAAGCTAATTCAACCCGTTGATCCCTTCGAGACTCCAAATCTTCTCTCACCTCCCCAATATGCTGCAATGGGCTCACAGCCATATCAGAGCCCTCATTTGGATTATAATCAGGAGGGGTAGTGGAAGAGATAACCTCAAGCATATGTATCTTACTACAGGCTCTTGTGATTTCAATTTTTTCCTTGTTAAAAGCTATATGAGATCTATTAAAAATTATTCGTTCAAGATGAGAATAGTCTCTATGATTCCTTGTTTTCATAGGATGGGGAGTAATGAATCCATCATCATCCACCATTTTTTTCCCTTTTGTAGAACATGATTTGAATAAGTCTTATTCAATTTGAGTGGCTTTTTCATCAGCCTCCAACAGGAAAGAGTGATTAGAGGGTTCACCATTTTCAACCACCTCAAAACCATCCTTAGAAGTTGAAATGTCTGCCTGAATTGGTGGCTCAGGGGTGGGATTATGAACACTTATGGAGTTTAAAACATTTTCACAATGAACAGATGAATATTCCTAACATTGGTGTTTTCCTTTGTAGCATTATTTTTCTCCAAAACTAAGTTGAAATGTGGAGGGATGGGAGCTTCCCTTAGATTCCCACATTCTCCCTTAAAATGATCAATTCTTGAGCACATTTTACTATAGGCATGTAACTCCCCGACCCCAGTTACCCAGAGTCGTTGCATTATTACATAACATTGTCATGATCATATGAAAGATCAAATCTCGAAAGACCGATTAGTTTATTAGCCTTGGAATAAGTAGATACATTAATAAAGTTTACATTACATCATAAAATGAAAACTACAAAAATATAGTCTCCATAGTCCACACTCTTATCCCCTCATAGTATCCCTGAAGGACATTCATAAATTACTTCTTCACATCCTAGGAAAAATAAAACAGAGAAAAGGGGTGAGCTCAAATGCCCAGTAAGGATTACAATATAGTGGAAACTTTCATAAATAAGAATAAACATTTAAGGAAATGTATAACTAAATCAAATGACTTTTAAACATGAACTTCAACATAGTATGGAAAAAATAAAATGAAATAATTCCATTTACTTATTCACATAGATATTCTACTAATCAAATAATCACATGCAATATCAATAACCACTTTCATAATGATGGAATGCATAATACCAGACTATCATAACCACATAGCCAAGGCCGCGTGCCAAGACTACAAATAAGATTTTGTCAAGGCCTTGTGCCAAGACACTAGTTTGTATCATGAGACCTACCAATGCATCAAGGAGCTATAGCAATATCCACCCGTCACTTATTAAGTCCAATACATTCCACATATGAACAGGTTTAAACATAACATAATCATTCGTATTAAAACTAGCATATAAAATTTCAATTTCTTCTTCATAAACCAAGAATATTATAAAAATAACACATCCACATTCAAACATATTGCAAAACCATCAATAAAATATGGATGTTTGGTATCATAATAAATCAACTCCAAATAAACTTAAAATCCATCAAAGGATGATGACATAGATGAAATCAAAACTCTTTTTAGAGAAATATCTCTTCATATTTTGAAATAATTTAAGAGTGAAATAATTATAAAATAAAACATTTACATTGCATGTTTTCTTATATGATTGTAAGGGAAGATATGAATATTTTATAATGGCGGAAAATAGCCTCACATGCCGTATAAGTTAAAAAAAATATTTTTAAATTAATTCTGTCAAAAAGGATAAAAGCACCTTGTTTGGAAAAAGACGGAATGATTCCTTGATAAACCACTTATAAAAAGTCAAACAGGGGTATAAATGACTTTAAACCATATTCTTGTAAATAGTAAAAATGTTTTGAAATACATTTTTAAGAAACATGGATGTGGATGATAAAGAAATCTCAGTAGATTATCACGTATAAACAACCTCGGATAATGAAGAGATTGAGAAATAAACCCTTACCTTGTACTTTTACTTGGATGAGGGTAGGTTAAACTCCTATATAATTGTAGAATAATTTTTATTAAATTATACATTAATCATATACATTAATCTGATACCATATATGATCTTATAATATTGCTTTGTTAATAATATCTTAGAATTATCGTCGTTTCGGGTGTTAACTTACTCGTTTTATTTTATATGTTTTGTTAAATAAGACGTGTTTGTTTTGGATAGGTTCTATCTTATTCATATCCAGAATAATATCGAGTCCTTAAACATTATTTTTAACCGTAAAATTAGAATTATACTTGAATGGATACGATGGGGAATGAATCTCATCGCGTTCGTGGAGACGGTAGTCCGTACGTACGCACGAGTAACAATATCATAATTTTGATATTAAAATAATAAATAATTGGATGGAATATAATATATATACATAATCATTATCATGTTATATTTATTATTTACATGAATTACACATCATTATTATACCCATCCAAATTATAATTTATTGAATAACAATCACACCACGACGTGGAGACGGTAAGTCGTACGTACACACGTATGGTGACATGTCATTCAAAGGATGGATAGAATACTGAATACAGTTGTACCATATTTATAATAACATCACAGTATATATAAGATACTGGATTTATTATTTTAGAATGGGAATAACAAAGAAAGAAGAAGTTGAAGAAGAAAGGAACCTAAAAGAGGGTGGTGAAATCATTACCTCTTCTTCGGGTTCTTCCTTTCGATTTGATAAAAAGGGCTCCATAGGTTGGATTTATGATCAAACTAAGGCCTCTAGGTTGATGTGAGGGAAGCTGAGAGAGTATTTTGTCAGGGTTCGCCCGAGCCAAAGGGCTTTTAATGTGTGAATTAGTGAGAAGGGTGGGTTCCCTTTTATAAAATGGGTGAGGGGAACCTTTGGAAATGGTAGAAATATTATTTTATAATAATTTCATATTCGGTTTCTAATGGATGAAAAGTGTATAATTTAAAGGTTAATGTGGGGATGGGTCGAAGAAAACTCATCCAATAGGATTTAGATAGGTTTGGGTCATTATATTAACCTTATTTTTTAGTTTTTACTCTTAGTTAATTAGTTTGACACTTACCATGTCACTCTGTATTTTTATATAATATAGTTAATAAACATACTATATACCTCCAAGAGACCCCCCAGTGGTCCATTAATAATACACCTATCATGCTATAAGTCTCCTGGCTGAACCTTAGATTTTTAGGAATTGAATATCAATTAATAATATAATATTGTTTTTAAAAACTATTTTATGTCAATTTTGACACTATTTATAAAATTGATTTTTTTTGAAAATCATAATATAATTATTACTTCTAAAAAAGTTTTTTAAATAAATCCTAATATGTCATATTGACCTAGAAAATTAGTGTAATTATTAAAAAGTCTCAAATTATATTTATTTGGGTATTTAAAATATAAATTATGTAATTTTTCACTGTTATGGTAATTACGGCATCACCATTGTGTCAAAAATAAATTAAATTATCTAATGTCTAAAATTTATAAATAAAATACCATTATGTAGGAAATCGTTTTATATTTCTAGTGAATATTTTCAATCGAATTTATCTTATTATTAACCCTATATTAAAAATGTTTTAGTAAATAAACTTTGATTTTGAACTCTTTTAACTATTCATTGAATTAAACAATAATAAATGTCCTAATCTAATCCAATTTGACCTAAATGATAATATTTTATTCCTAAGGTTGTTTTTGGTAGAGTTAAATTTGTCCAATAAAATTAGGACATGTGTTTGGGTAATATTAATATCATTTTTACCCTTAATTTCCCTATTTACTTTTAACCGTGGTAAATAAAAGTAAAAAGCTACTATTCACCAAAAATTATTTTCATCTCATTGAACCACATTGTACTCCTTGATATTAACCATGACTCTCGGATTTTCTAAATTCCACTCACAAAAGCAGTAAAATTAGGTTTTATGAAAAATTCAGTTTTTTAACTACCACTTAGTGGTTTCACTATTCATCAAAAAATGAAGTTTTCCAGAAAAATACAAAAAATTCACCCTAAGATAATTTCGATATTCCGAATCCAAAAATTAAGTCCATTTTGAAAAATAAAATTTATAAATTTTAAAAGGTTGGTATTACTATTCATAATGGCTTGTTTGATTGGTTGTGGTGTGTTAGAACTTAATGTTGTGTACAACACACTCTATTGCATTATTCCAAGAGAATCATACCGTAGAAGGATGGGGTGTTACATTCTCCCCTCCTTCAAATAATTTCATCCTCTAAATTTCTAGAATACTACCACATGAAATGACTTGGGTGGTTGTTCGTCATAAGTTCCTCAGGTTCCCACGTTGCCTCTTCTATCTTATTGTTTCTCCAGAAGACTTTTACCAGACGAGTCGTCCGGTTTTCTCAGTACTTGTTCTCTCGTATCAAGAATCCTGACGGGCTCTTCGCAATAAGACAGATCAGGTTCCATTTCTAATTCCTCATAGGTGGGTACATGCGTTGGGTATGGAATGTATTTCCTTAATATTGATACGTGGAAAACATGATGAACTTTGGAGAGACTTGGCGGCATTGCCATATGGTAAGCTACATCCCCAATTCGTTCTAGAATTTTGAAAGGCCTGATGTACTTGGGACTCAATTTACCTTTCTTACCAAAATGTATGACTCCCTTCTATGGGGATACCTTCAATAAAACATGATCACTGACTCGAAATTCCAAATCCTTCCTTCGATTATCGGTATAGCTCTTCTGCCTACTTTGAGATGCATTGAAATGGTATTGAATTACCTTCAACATTTCCATTAGTTCCTCCACCAGTTCTGGGCCTACAACTTTTCTTTCACCAACGTCATCCCAAGAGGTTGGTGTGTGGCATCTCTTTCCATAAAACGCTTCATATGGTTCCATCTAAATACTCCAATGAAAGCTATTGTTATAGAAAAAATCTACATGAGGTAAATATTGATCCCACATACCCTGAAAGTCAAGTGACCAGGATCTCAACATGTCTTATAAGGTTTGAATACTCTGTTCGGATTTTCCATCTGTTTGAGGGTGGTAGGCAGTGCTCAAATGAAGTTCAGTATCCAAGGCCTTTTGAGGACTCTTCCAAAATCTTGATGTAAAATGGGGAAAATAATCAGAAACAATCGATAGGGGTACTCCATGAAGTCTCACAACTTCATCAATATATATTCTTGCTTGACGTTCCAGTGGTAGATCTTCTCTTATAGTATGAAAATGTGCTGACTTGGTAATATGATCAAAAATAAACCATGTTTCATCGTTCCTTCTAGGAGTCTTTGGTAGTCCGATGACAAATTCTATCATGATATTATCCCATTTCAACTCAGGTATGGGAAAAGGTTGCTATACTCCACCAGGCTGTTGCCTTCCAGTATTCACTTGTTGACAAACCATACAACTTCATACAAAATCATCAATTTCCCTCTTCATGTAGTCCCACAAATAATGTTCCTTCAAATATCTATACATCATTGTGCTCCTAGGGTGTATAGGGAAATTGGAATAATGAGAAATATCCAACAATTCCTTTTTTAGATCAGGTATATCGGGAACACAAAGTCTCTTCCCGAATTTCAAAATTCATTCTTCATACACAAAGTCTCTCAATATCCCATAATTCACAGCTTTAATCTTCTTTTGAAATTCTTCATCATCAGTCTGAGAACTCATAATCCTTTCTAGAAAAAATGGTTTGAAAACCATTTGAAAAAGCATTGATATTTCACCTTCCATGGTTATTCCCATTTCCATCTTCACTAGATCCATGAAAATTGGATCCCTTTCAATTCTCATATTGTTCAAAACTCCATGATCATTTCTGCTCAAAGCATCTTCCACCTTGTTTTATTTCCCTGTGTGGTAGTGTATCATACAATTATAATCCTTGAGTAATTCAAGCCATCTCCTTTGCCTCATGTTCAGTTCTTTTTGTTAGAAAATATATTTCAAACTCTTATGATCAGTATAAATCTAAAATTTTTCACCATAGAGTTAGTGCCTCCAAATCTTCAAAACAAATATCACAGCTGTTAACTCAAGATCATGAGTAGGATAGTTTTTCTCATGAATTTTCAACTATCCTGATTCATAGGAAATAACCCTATAAATCTTCATAAGGAAACAACCAAGTCCTTTCTTCGATGCATCACTATAAATAACGAACCCATCATTCCCCAATGGAAGAGTCAATATAGGATAATTTAATAATCTTCTCTTCAGTTCTTCGAAACATTATTCACACTCTTTTGTCCAAAAAAATTTAACCCCTTTACGTGTGAGATTTGTTAATGGGTTAGCCAACCGGGAAAAATTCTGGACCAAACGTCGATAATAACCTACTAATCCAATAAAACTACGTATCTCAGTTATACTCGTCGGTGCAGGCCATTCATAGATTGCCTTGGTATTATAAGGATCAACAGACATTCCATCATTGGAGACAATATGGCCAAGAAAAAAATCCCCTAAAGCCAGAATTCACTCATGCTAAACTTCCCATATAATTAATGTCTTCTTAGAGTCTTCAGGAGAATGCGCCAGTGATTTTCATGATCTTCATAGATTTTAGAGTATACCAAGATATAATTAATAAATACCACCAAAAATCCATCAAGAAATTCCTTGAAAACTCTATTCATCAGATTCATGAATACAGAGGGTTCATTAGTCAATCCAAAAGGAATTACTGTAAACACTTAATGCCTATACCTGGATCAAAATGATGTGTTCGGAATGTATTCTTTCATCACACATAACTGATGGTATCCAGATCAAAGGTAAATTTTTGAAAAGTATAGAGCTCCATGAATTTAGTCAAATAAATAATCAATGTGAGGTTGGGATACTTGTTCTTTATTGTTATTGCATTGATCTCCCAGTAGTCGATACATAACCTCAGAGATCCATCTTTCTTTTTAACAAAAAGAACAGGGGCTCCCCATGGAGAAAAACTTGGGTGAATAAATCCCTTATTACTCAATTCCTCTAGTTTTTTCTTTAGTTAAAATAATTCCACAGTGGCCATTCTATAAGGGGTATTCGATATAGGCCTTGATCCAGGAATTAAATCAATGGAAAACTCAACTTCTTGTTCTGGATGATGTCCAGGTAAATCTTACGGAAACACATCTACATATTCTTTTACAATAGGTACATCCTCTATTTTAATATTCCTTTCCTCACCCATGGTTATTTCATTCTCTTCCTCCCAAATAATTGAATTTAGTTGAGCTACTGGGGTGGATCTAGATAAGAATTATGTGGGGATGATTCTTCTCTAAATATATGGTGTTCCTTATCATCGTCATCAAAAATCGTAACTCCATCTTCATAGAATAAATCTTTTCATCATGGTCCGAAAGCCAATCTATTCCAAGGATTATATCAAACTCAATCATAGGTATGACGATGAAATCATAGGATAAAGAACATTTATGTGCTCTAATGGGGCCTGATTCACAAAACTTTGTTGCAATGATACTTCCCTTAAGAGTATTAACTGAAAACTCCCTTGTTAAATCAAATTGGAAATATCTTATTTTCATAGAAAACTGGGACGATATGAAACAACGCGATGATCTAGAATCAAATAATACATTTTCTATACTTGAGAAAACAATTAAATTACCTGCCACCACGTCTTTTGGGGCTTCTATCTCAGTAGTAGTGATAGAAAACAATTGGCCTTGATCTCTTGGCCTTTTCTAAGGTATGTTACCTTGACGCTTAGGACATTCATTCTCATAATGTCCCATCTCCCTGCAATTTTAGCAGTGGACATCAGTATCTTCCTTCTTACCATTGCAATCACGAGCTTGGTGCCCTTTTTCTCCACACTTGTAATAGACTCCCATTCCCTTCAAGAATGTTCTGGGGTGTTTCTTCCTAAATTTACAGCAGGATTGATATTCAACATTTCCCTTCTTCCCCTTATTTCTATTTCCAATTTTATCAGTAGATCTCTTCTTCTCTTTCTTTGCTTTAAAGTCATAAGACATAGAGATTTCTTTTTCTGTCTTGACAGCACATGAGACAATGTCTTCGTATGACGAGAAGTATTGTGAGACAAGTGTTCGACGGAGAAATGGTTTTAACCTATCAAAGAAATGATAAATATTACTTCTTGGGTTACGTATATAATCTCCATCATACCTTTCTAAAGTTGTAAAGTCAGCCTCATACTTTGTGACATTCTCATCCTATTTTTGTCTTAGACTCAAAAATTGCCTTTCTATATCTACTCGATGGTCGCGAGGAAAGTATTTTTCTAAAAAAAGATCTTTGAACTCCCTCCATTCCATATTTGATACTTCAACATCTTCCTTCATGTTTTGAATCAATAACCACCATTGATCAGCACCTCCAGTGAGGTGATAAACTGTCATGACAACTTTTTCCCTTTCACTACTCCCCACAGCCTGAAATATTTTCTCTATGGAACTTATCCATTACTCAGGTAGTAGTGGATTTTTACTCCCATTGAATGTTGGTGGTTGCTGCCTCATGAAGCGATCTAACATTAATCCTCCATGTTGTGGATCAGGGTGCTCCATACAGGTAAGGTTATTATTCATAACGTAAGTGAGTTGTCCTAGTATGCTGATTAGTTGATCAGCACAAGTTGCATCACCATCTCCACTATAATTGTCTTGAGCAGGAGGGAAATCCTTATATGGAGTGTGTGCATTGATATTATTTCCATTTCTTCTACTAGGCTCCATTTCTAAACAATGGGATAAACTAGATTAGTTAATGAATAAAAATACATAATTCCATAGTTATAAAACAGTTAACATAAATTGAGCTATTCATGGATATAATCCATAATCATAAAAATGTTTTCGTTGAGGATGTATATACTCATAAACCCTTCATAATGATTTGTAACGAAAATGAGAGTTATCCTAAGTATATTCCATGGGAGTGTCGTAACCAAGAGTGCATCAAGGCCAGTTGTCATGCACCAGTTCCCGTTAGAGTCTAGCTCAAAGCGTTGTTTTCGGGTTTTACCCCTAGGTACATCTGTACCAAAGCCGCCTCTACCTGCTTGTATTCAGACATGGATGTATTTCTCAGAAAACTCACAAAATCTCTACAATACCAAAAATCTAGGAATTTCTTCCATACTAATCCTAAATGTCCATCTTAAATATATGTGCTCTAATCAGAGTTTATCTAAATCTAGCTTCCAAATATTGTACTAATCCTCCTTTTGATACCAAATGTAACGCCCCGACCCCAGTTACCCAAAGTCGATGCATTATTACATAACATTTTCATGATCACAAGAAAGATCAAATCTCGAAATACCGATTAGTTTAGTAGCCTTGGAATAACTGGATAAATTAATAAATTTTACATTACATCATAAAATTAATACTACAACAATATAGTCTCCATAGTACACACTCTTATCCCCTCATACTATCCTTGCAGGTCATTCAAAAATTACTTCTTCACATCCTGGGAAAAATAAAAAATAGAGAAGGGGTGAGCTCAAATGCCCAATAAAGATAAAAATATAGCGGAAACATTCATAAATAAGAATAAACATTTAAAGAAATGTATAACTAAAAAATTCCTTTTGGACTTGAACATAGACATAGTATGGAAAAAATAAAATGAAATAATGCAATTTACTTATTCACATTGATATTCCACTAATTGAATAATCACATGCAATATTAATAACCACTTTCATAATAATGGAATGCATAATTCCGACTATCATAAACACATAGCCAAGGCCTCTTGCCAAGACTAAAAATAAGATTATTTCAAGGCTTTGTGCCAAGACACTAGTTTGTCTTATTAGACCTACCGATGCATTGAAGAGCTATAGCGGGCTCCACCCGTCACTTATTAAGTCCAATGCATTCCTCATATGAACATGTTTAAACATAACATAAACCTTCGTATTAAAACTAGCATACGAAATTACATAATTTCTTCATAAACCAAAAATGGTTTAAAAATAACACATCCACATTCAAACTTATCACAAAACCATCAATACAATATAGAAGTTTTGCATCATAATAAATCAACTCCAAATAAACTTAATATCCATCAAAGGATGTTGACATAGATGAAATCAAAACACTTTTTAGAGAAATTTCTCTTCCTATTTTGAAATCATTTAAGAGTCACATAATTATAAAATAAAACTTTTAATTTGAAAATTTTCTTATAAGATTGTAAGGGAAGCTTCGATGATTTTATAATGACAAAAAATAGCCACACCCACCGTATTAGTTAAAAAACATTCTTAACTTAATTCTGTCGAAAAGGTTAAAAGCACCTTGTTTGGAAAATGACGGAAATATTCCTTTATAAACCTCTTATAAAAATTCAAACAAGGTTATAAATGACTTTAAACCATATTCTTGAAAATATTAAAAATGTTTTGAAATTTTTTTTTAAGAAACAAGGATGTGGATGATAAAGAAATCCCAGTAGATTATCACGTATAAACAACCTTAGATAATGAAGAGATTGTGAAATAAAGCCTTAACTTGTACTTTTCCTTGGTTGATGGTAGGTTAACCTCATTTATAATAGTGAAATAATTGTTATTAAATTATACAATAATCATATACATTAACATGGTAGCATATATGTTCTTTTAACATTTCTTTGTTAATAATATCTTAGAATTATCGTCGTTTCGGGTGTTAACATAGACGTTTTATTGTATATGTTTTGTTACATAAGTCATGTTTGTTATGGATAGGTTGTATATTATTCATATCTAGAATTATATAAACTCATTAAACATTATTTTAATCATCAAATGAGAATTATACTTTAATGGATACGATGGGGAATGAATCTCATCGCGTTCGTGGAGACGGTAGTCCATACGTACCTACGAGCGACAATATCATTTTTTTGATATTAAAATAATATTAAATTGGATGGTATATCATAGATACATAATAATTATCATGTTGTATTTATTATTTACATGAATTACACATCATTATTATACCCATCCAAATAATAATTTATTGAATAACAATTCAACCACGACGAGGAGACGATAACCCGTACGTACGCACGTATGATGGCATGTCATTCAAACGAAGGATAGAATACTGAATGAGGTTGTACTATATTTATAATAACATCATAGTATATATAAGATAATGGAGATATTATTTTATAATGTGAATAACAAATAAAAAAGAAGTTTAAGAAGAAACGAACTTGAAAGAGGGTGGTTAAAACATTACCTCTTCTTCGGGTTCTTCCTTTTGATTTGATCAAAATAGCTCCATAGGATGGTTTTATGATCAAAATAAGGCCTCTAGGTTGAAGTGAGGGATGTTGAGAGAGTAGTTGAGCAGGTGTTGGCCAATCAAAAAGGCTTTGAATGTGTGAATTAGTGAGAAGGGGAGTGCCCTTTTATAAGAGGGGTGAGGGGCAGATTTGGAAAAGTTAGAAATATTATTTTATAATAAATTCATATTCAGTATCTAATGGATAAAAAGTGGATTATTTAAAGGTTAAGGTGGGTATGGGTCAAAAAAACATAACAAATAGTATTTTATTAGTTTTGGTTCATTATATTAACCTTATCTTATAGTTTTAACTCTTAGTTAATTAGTTTGACACTTACCATGTCACTTTGTATTTTTATATTATATAGTTAATAAACATACTATATACCTCCAAACAACTCCCAAGTGGACCATTAATGATACACCTATCAGGATATAAGTCTCTTGGCCGAACCTTAGTTTTTTAGGAATTGAATATCAATTAATAATATAATATTGTTTTAAAAACTCTTATATGTCAATTTGGACACTATTTGGAAAATTTCTTTTTGTGAAAATCATAACAGAATTATTACTTCGAAAAAAGGTAATTAAATAAATTATAACAAGTAATATAATCCTAAAAAATATGTTTAGTTCACAAAAAGTCTCAAATTTTATTTATTTGGGTATTTATAATATCAATTATGTTAATTTTTCACTATTATCATAATTACTACATCACCATTGTGTCATAAATAAATTAAATTATTTAATGTATAAAATTTATAAATAAAATACCATTATATATGAAATATTATTAGCTTTCTAATTAATATTTACAATCTAATTTATCTTATGTATAACCCTATATTAAAAATGTTTTAGTAAATAAACTTTTATTTAACTCTTTTAACTCTTCTTTAAATTAAACAATAATAAATGTCCCAATCTAATCCAAGTGGAACTAAATGATAATATATTATTTCTAAGTTTGTTTTTGATCTAGATACACTTTTCCAATAGAATTATCACATGTGTTAGGGTAATATTAATATTATTTTTACCGTTAATTACCCTATTTACTTTTAACGGTGGTAAATAAATGTAAAAAGTTACTATTCACCAAAAATTATATTCATCTCATTGAACCAAATTTTACTACTTTATATTAACTGTGTCTCTTGGATTTTCGAAATTCCACTCACAGAAGCCATAAAATAAAGTTTTCTGAAAAATTCAGTTTTTTAACTACCACTTAGTGGATTCACTATTCATCAAAAAATAATGTTTTTCAAAAAAATACCAAAAATTCACCCTAGGCTAATTTAGATATTCCGAATCCAAAAATGAACACCATTTTGAAAAATAAAATTTATAAATTTAAAAATGTGGGTATTACTCTTCATAACAGCTAGTTTGATTGGTTGTGGTGTGTTAGAACTCGATGTTGCGTACAACACACGGTATTACTTTATTCAAAGAGAAACATACTGTAGAAGCTTGGGATGTAACAAGGCAGGTACCTCATCAAATATAATATCCTATAAAAAGCCATTGTCTCTGTTTTGTATCCAAAAGAAGGATGGCAATTCATGAGATATATCAACTTCGGTAAAAATTCTAGAAACTGAAGTTCTTGACAGATTCAAGGTGGTAGCGTCAAGCTTAATTGGGTGTCCGAAGAGTTATGAAATAGGAAAAAGGGAATTCTTATTGAAGAGATGGAGGGGTAAATCCATGAAAGCAATCCAGATTGGAACAATGGGAGGTTCAGACCCAACATCAAAGTCCGGAGACCATTTGGCAACCTTCATCAAAGAACACCTAAAATACCAAGAACCTCGAATCCAGAAATGGTAAAAATTGTTCTCCGAAGAAAAAACGAAAAATAATGTGGCACGAATTAAGAAGGCCGATGTGAAAATTCATGAAACCTTAGTGTTCCAGTGTTTTGTTTAGAAACACGAGTGAAGGACTATGCTGAAAAATATACCCACAAGAAAAAACTGCAGACCCGAAGAGAGATTGTGTACCTCATCTTTAGAGATAGTAATCGCTGATAGACATTGATGCCGATATTTTTTTGGATTGTTGCATTCATAGGCCTTTGTTTCGATGAGAGATTCACTTCCCGCGGCTACTTCAACAAAAGATCGGGCATCCAGGATACCCTTTTGATCGGTGAGAATAGGATTTTGTCCAATATCTACTGTGGGCGACATTCTCCGAGCCCATATCATATAAAAGTACACATTTTTTCATTGGGATGTTGTACATGTGGGTCCTCCCTAACAATTAATAAAGTAGTCTCTATGTGAAACTAATTATTGTAAAATTGATATTTTTAAAAATAATTGATTTTAAATTATTGTGTGTTTTTTTAATAAAAAATGTAGAGAATTTTTTATATATTTTAATAATAAATTAATTAAACTAAAATTAAATGTAATACTTATTTAAATTTTAATTGAAATGAAAAAAAATTACGACACTTAATAAATAAATACATTTTTAAAGAATTTTAAATTGTATTTCCAGTATAATTTTGAATGATAAATTAATAAAAAAATTAAATTTATAAAATGAAATTTATTTATTGATTGGGGTTTTCAATACTATCATAGGATAAATTTTTTGTTTTTTCCATTAAATGAATTTTTTGGTGAATAATATAATATATTATTTTTACAAAAACCATATCGTTTCTCACTTCATCATTATGTCAAAATAAGAATAAAATTTATGCATCCTTTTTCCTTACCATATATGTATTTATAGATTAAAATAAATTATTTTAAAAAATATATTTAGAATTTAGAAACCAATGATTATAATATTTTTATCTATGCTATATTTATTCAAATAATAAAAAATTTCTCATCATTTACATTAATTAATCATTCACATGATGAAATTTGGTTTTTTAGGGATTGAAATCAAATAACCATAATTTATTTAACTAAAATTAATACATGTAATTGGTATTATGTTTATTCATCTACTTTGTCCTTAAAAAGTATTTTTTTCTTAAAAAAAATATTTTTCTAAATATTTTTATTATTTTATGAATATTTTTATTGAACTGATGTTTTATCAGAATTGTAAATTTAATTCACTATTATTTATCTATCATTTGTATTTATCATATTATTAAGTATGTAAAAATTAAAAGTAAATTTTTATCATTAAATTTAATTTCCATGTAAACAATTATTCACGAGAATAAAGGAAAAATGATGAGTTAAATAAACTGGTTAAAAAAATGATTACTCACATACTCTTTATTAAATGACTATATGAATAATTTTAGTACGTAATGTAATATTATCTAGGAAAATAATAACATTGACCAAATTCAATTCAATTTGATATTTCTTTTAATATCAATAAATTAATATTTACAAAAAATCCACCAATCTCAATTAAAAATGGACCCTCACCACCAAACTTCTCCTCACAGTTAATTATTTTTAGTTCATCAATGCTCTTCAAAATTCCAATAGAAAAATTAATATACATTTCAAAGTGGTTTTGGTATTATCAAAATACCACCTTTCGAATGATTAATCCAATTTCCATAAAAGTTATCCCTAGGTATTGGTATAAACCTATAATAAAATCCACATATATATTACAATTAATATTTTTATTATATCATCTCTAATTATATTATAAATATCCTAATAATATTAAACTGATAAATTTTTTATATTTTAATATAATTTCTATAATGGATTAACCATTATACACATTCATACAATGCATTCAACAAATGAAAACATCCCCTCAATTATGGTCGGCTCGTTGCCACCGTGAACACTGTATATCATTATTCATCACAAAAATACATGGAATATAAATAAAGGAATTTAATTAAAAAATATTATATTTTTCACATTCTTCAAATTATTTAAAGTAAAATTATCCATTACATAAATCATAATAAAAATAAATGATAGTAGTCATTTTTTCTTCTCAAGACATGCACACCGAGAAGCATTTTATAATTTGAATATATTTTGGAACGAAAATTATGTCAATAATATATGAGATGTGATAATGACAAATAATATATAAATAAAAAATTCTAGAGATTATTTCCCTATTATATTACAATATGGAAAAGATTCTTCATATCAATGTAATTTTGGAGAGATTTTCAGAACAACCCCATGTTACATGTGGGAGAAAGTAAAAAATACAACAAATAAATGAAATGGGATGAAAAAAGAAACATATAAATTAAGATATAATTTTTTTTAAATATATGATTAATGAGAATTATTTTATTATAAAAGATGTTAGATCATGCTCGACTAAACCATAATCCAAGGTATGGGTTCTTCATCAGAATTAAAATTCCTTTATATATGTATTCTTATTACATGTTATGAATTCATATATATAGTGTAATTACTTCACTATTATCTCAATTTATTTTAAATTTAATTTATTTAAATTAATTTTAAATTTCATATCATGATATTTCTCTCAATTTCTTTTTATTTATACAATACCAACATCATATGTATTCCCCACCTCAAATTTCATTCTATGAGACATGTTTTTAATAATTCACATATTTTCATTTATATAGTTTATATAGTTCCAATATTTAATAATATCTTCATATCATCAATTTATTTATGATATTTATAGTTTCATTTCCTGATCTATCTATAAATGGATTTTAATAGAAATGTTACAAAAGCATTTAGGGATTTTCAGGCTCAATTTTATTTTCATTCGGTTATAAGAATTAATTCTTGAATATGTTCCTATATGTTTAATTGTTTTTCAAATTTATCTATTTTATAAGGTTTTTAATATTTCTATCTTTGCAAATAATATATTTACATCAATATATTATTCTTTTATGATTATCATTCTCTATAAAAAAATTGTTGTTTGTAAAAATAGTTCCCATCATTTATGTTATCTATTTTCCTATATGCCCATATTCTTTATATTTTTTATTATTATCAATAAATAAATGATTCAAGATCGTGATTTTATATTGAAATTAATTTCTAATAATTTATTTAAAGTAATTTTCTTAATATTTTCTCCATAAAACATTTTTCACATAATTCAAAAAAGTGTGAATGAAATAACATATTTTTTGTTTTCTATATTGAAACTATTTATGACTGTTTTTACATTATTCCTATATGAAACAACCTTTTAATTGTATAATTTTTTTTCAAATAAATTAATATTAACATTTATTTATAAAATTTTAATTTTCAATATAAATGTTACAATTTTTGAAGAATGAATAATGGGATTCCATTAAACATTCATATATTTTTATAAAATACTTTTTTATTTATTATCATTAAATTCAATTATATTGAATGTTTTTATATTTTTAATAACATTAACCTTAAGGTTTTTAATTATTTCACATCCTCAATATTAACTTATTTCTTTGACTTATCTTTTTTTGAAAGCTTTTTTACTAATGATTTATGAAAAAAAACATTTTAGAATTTCAGTACCATTTTAACTGAAACATTTTAAATTTATATCTCATTGGATTTTTTTATTAATTACCCTATAAATAATATTATCATGTTTTTAATTTTGGATATTTTACTTCTTATGTCAAATAATACAATTTTAAATCTCATTTTAGGTGATACCATTCAAAATTATTAAGTAACCAATGTTCTTACAAAAGTGTTTCATCATATATTTTAACATTCTGTAATAATTGTTATGTTTTTATGGGGATATTAGCATTTAACACTATTCAAATTCATTAGGTTTATGTAATATGATTATGACTTATTGAAATGTTCATTAAACCGATTTCATTCACAAGTGAATCAATCTGTAATGAAATTAATAATTTTTTTAAGTGGAAGTTATATTATGGTACATAATATCATGTGAGGGATGGTACCATTGTTACATATCGCTCTAATATATTAGGTAAACATTACATCTCCTGGGATACATTATATGGTGTAAGATTAGTTTTCTAATAATATAATGTGATGAGTTTGCTCGTAATTATACAACTCCCCATTTTATTAGGTAATTTTTTATGTATCAGTAGATTAATGCTAAAGGACTAGGGTCTAACACAATCCATTATGGGACTATATAAATTATTTGATTTGTTTTTATTATGATCCTTGGATTATGAATATGCTTCTACGTCTATTTTTAATACACATTTTTAGGATATTAGGATGTTTGGTTACCTTCTTGTTTATGCCAAATGTATTATGTTTTGATTCAAGAATTAAAATACATGGTTTTTTTGGTATGAATACTTTATGATTTGTTATTTTACCCTGATTATGTTCATAATAAACATGTTTATATTATTTTAAATTATGATCATTGGTTATTATTTACATTTTTTACTTATAATAATTGATTGAACTCACTCTATAATGTTTCTGTTTCACCATGTTTTAATGAAGAGTATCACAAGTGAAATTTATAGATGGGTATCATGTTGGGATATTTTTATGAGAGACATTACAAACATATGATAAAAATGGAATACTTAATTTAGTGTTAATGACATTAATTAATGGATAAGTTATAGGCTTTTTAGTTAAATTATTCTTTCAAAATTATTAAGAAAAGTATACCTAAAAAGGTATTGGAAATATAATTTACACTAGTGTAGATAAGTCTCTTCCAAATTAGTTTTTTAGTTTCTAAAATCATATTTTTAGTGAATTATTTGTAATCTATGTTATAATATTTTCTAAGGAAATTTTTATTTAAATATTTAAATAAATATTTATTACAAAATATTTTATCAGAACATTGGTAAAAACCCTATATACAATGTTAAACCAGACAACAGTTTATATATATTATTAAAACCCAAAGTAAAATCATTGTTTATTATTATATTTATATAAATTTAATGATGTAAAAACCTATGTTTATTTATATTAATGTATAATAAATGTAAATAATAGATAAAATTAGGATTTTAGATCAATTATAAAATAAAATATGTAAACATTTTTTTAAAATAAGAATGAAAATTAAATTTACCTAACATGTAATAGATCTAAAGAATAAACAGAAATAATAGTGGATACTAAAAAAGAAATAAAATTATATATACAACATTTACTTGGGAACATTTTTCATGTTACAAAAACATTAAAATTTTAATTTTTAACTTTAGTGCCTATGTCAAAAAATGATATCAAATGAAACTATATCTTATTTTAAAAATAATCTCGTATTTTCCTCTTTTATGATTTTACATTTTCTAATAAAGGTTGAGATTCATTATAATGATACTTATTAAAAATTAATTTTTCAATTGATATTTTCTATGTAATGAAAAGATAAATAAAATTAATAATTATAATAAAATACTACCATTTGAATTTTATTACTATCCATGTGGAAGTTATTTAAAAAAAATCCAAAATCTAGATCCAAATATATTTTTTATTATGGAAATTATATTTAAAAAATTATTTTAAAATGAATATAATTTTTCATTTATCTTATAAATTATATTAATTATATATGAAGTTAGATTTATGGGAACAAATTTGATTATTTTTCTCTTCCTTCCTAATAACACCCTATAGTTATCTTATACCCTGTTTCAGAAAATGATACTTATCAAATTACAATAAAATTTATTATTATATTTATTTAATTAAATAATAAATCATTTATTTAATACATATATAATTATTTCTCTCATATCACCATGTATGGATCACAACCAGTAATCTGTATTTTATTTTGGATAAACAATACCCAACATTAAATGAACACTAATATGAAAATATATTTGGCTATTGGAAATTATATTAATTGAAAAACATTATGAATTATCAGTTTTATTCTTATCCTGATAGTGAAACATCGTACAACGAATTAAAGTGTTCTGAAATGATTATAAAATATATATTATTATGTATTAATTTTTTATTGCCATTATTTGAAGGGAAATATATTTTACGCCAAACAATCTAAAAACTAATGTCGTATCAAACTGAATCAAAATTGAATAAAGATACCAAATAATGATACCAAATAAAATAGTATAAGTATTATGTTATATTAGTATAAATAATATTATTAAAATAATTATGATAATAAATATGAATGTAAAATAAATATATCATTGTGAGGCCCAAAATTTCTGAATTTACATGATCTATGATTAATCTTTAAAAAATCATCACAATATTATTATTCCAAAAAATTAAAAAATAAATTATATGCTCATAAACAGCTAACATCATCGATTTATTTGTTTTTAGTTTTAAATAATTTTATAAAAAGTTTTTTATGTTGTCAAAGGGTACTCAACATGTTTTTAATTTCCATACAATATATATTTATCCTTAATGTACTGTTTGAAATTTATAGATATATATATTTAAAATATTAAAAAGTAATAAAAAAATATATTATAATGATTGTAAATGATTTTTACCTCAGTGTTATGTTTTCAATAAAGTCTACATGTGAAATATAAAAAATATTGACATATTGAAAAACTATAAATAAGTCTTCTATAGGGAATGATACTATAGCTGATTCATCAAAACACAACTGGAAATGGATTATTTCACAATGGTTCTGAATTGTTGGGAAAGCTAGCAATACCGTTGGTATATATTATACCAATGGTTCTACAAACTGTTGGTATGTAATCCATTGGTAATGCTTTTCCCAACGGTTTACTCAGAACCATTGTGATGGGTTAGAAAAATAAACCTATCCCAACGGTTTGGCATGACAGTTGGGATAGTTTTTCCCATCAGTTTGGATTGAACTGTTGAAAAAAACCATATGACTTCTTTCACAATGGTTTCTAAATAGTAGTGAATGGTTTTTTACCAACAGTTCATAGAGTACCATTGGTAAAAAATATAGATAATCCTATGCCAACGGTTTGAAACTGTTGGCATAGCCTATGCTGTGAAAATTGCATAGCAGCCTGCAATTTGCACAGCAGGCACAGAGCAGGGTGTCCATTCAACATATATGCATCCTGGAACTATAATACAATAACTATACCGATAATAAAAAATTAACAAATACATATAATGAACAAATTCATACACATTTAACATCTAATGCATCCTGGTACTACACACATCCAAAATTAAATCAGAAATCATAACATAATTATTAACATACATAATTCATATAGAATTCAATTTAATATTTTGATGAAAATTATATGTGGAATCTGGAAATCAATTCATAAGTTGATCGGTTTTTTGTATACTAGATGTTTTTAGTAGAAATGATGTGCATGTTAAAAAAAATACATACACATGGACTGATATCGGCCACACCATGCCTCGGATTGAGGCGAGGTTAACTCATACACGTCAAAAATTACTCATGGATCGTTGTACTAAAGTGTCAACATATTATGAAATAATTTGGTTGGTTTTCCGTATGTCAGTTATTGTTTTCACTTATAATTAAGTGATTTTTTTTAAAAAAAAAGAGAGACACTTTGAGTGGTTCCGGCCACACCATGCCTCGGATTGAGGTGAGGACTACTCATACACGTCAAAAATGA
This sequence comes from Viscum album, assembly GCA_963277665.1. Taxonomy (NCBI): domain Eukaryota; kingdom Viridiplantae; phylum Streptophyta; class Magnoliopsida; order Santalales; family Viscaceae; genus Viscum; species Viscum album. The sequence continues at coordinate 168,671,233 of OY728150.1, read as the reverse complement.
CCCATGGATCGTTTTACTAATTTATCAAAAAATCAGAATTCGATTGGTTGGTTTTCCATATGTACTTAAAATTCTGTCCATTTTAAACATAAGAGAGACACATTGGGTGGTTCCGAAAACACTACGACTCGGATTGAGGAGTGGTTGACTCGTACACGTCACATATGACCCAAGGATCATTGTGCTAATGTTTCAACAAATTCCCAATGCGTTTGGTCAGTTTTTCGTATTCTAGTTGATCTTTTCACTTATAATCCTGTCCATTTTAAACAAAAGAGAGACAGTTAGATTTGTACCGGCCACACCACACCTCCAATTTAGACGGTGTTGACTCTTACACGTCTCAAATGGACCATGGATCATATTACTAATGTATCAACACAATCTGAATGCATTTGGTCAGTTTTTTGTATTCCAGTTGATGTTTTCACTTAATATGATGTCCTTTTGAAACAAAAGAGAGATACTTTGAGTGTTGATGGCCACACTGCACTCTAGATTGAGGCAGGGTTGATTCGTACACGTCACATATGACCCATGGATCGTTGTTCTAATGTATCATCACAATCAGAATCGGTTTGGTCTGTTTTCTATGTATACATAAAATGTTGTCCATTTTAAACAAAATAGAGACAAATAGAGTAATCATGGCCACAATGTGTCTCGGATTGAGGTGAGGTTGACTTGTACATGTCACATATGACCAATGGATCCTTTTCCTAATGCATCAACACATTCCAAATGTGTTTCATTAGTTTTTCATATGTCAGTTTTTGTTTTCACTTGAAATGATGTCCAGTGTAAACAAAAGAGAGACACTATGAATGGTTTAGGCCACACCGTGCCATGGATTGTGGTGGGATTGACTCATGCACCTTATATATAACCCATGGATCATTGTTCTGAAGTATCAACACAATCAGAATCCATTTGGTTGGTTTTATGTATGCTAGTTTTTGTTTTCACTTAAAATGAAGTCCATTTTAAACAAACGAAATACACATTGAGTGGTGTCAGCCACACCACACCTTGAATTGAGGAGAGGCTGACTCGTACACATCACATATGACCCATGGATCATTCTACGAAAGTTTCAATTGGAACCAAATGCGTTTGGTCGGTTTTGCTTATGTAATTAAAATGTTGTCCAATTTAATCAAAAGAGAGACGCTTAGAGTGATCTTAGCCACACTGTGACTTGGATTGAGCCCAAGTTGGATCGTACACGTCACATATGACCCATGAATCGTTGTGATACTCTATAAATATAATCCGAATGCGTTTGCTCTGTTTTCTTTAAGCCTTTTGTTATTTTCACATAAAATTAAGTGCTTTTTAATTAAAAGAGAGACATGTTGAGTAGTTCCGGCCACACCATACCTTAGATTGAAGCAGAGTTAACTCGTACATGTCAAAAATGACCAATGGATCATTGTACTAAAGTATCAACACAATCAGAATTCGTTCGGTCGGTTCTCCGTATGTCAGATGTTGCTTTCACTTAAAATGATGTTCTTTTTAAAAATAAGAGAGACACTTTGAATGGTGCTACCAAAACTGCACCTCAGATTGAGGTGGGGTTGACTCGTACAGGTCATAAATTACCCATGGATCATTGTGCTAAAGTATCATCACAATCAGAATCTGTTTGGTCTGTTTTCCATATGTACTTAAAATGTTATCCATTTTAAACATAAGAGAGACACTTTTGGTAGTGCCAGTCACAACACAACTCATATTGAGGTGCGGTTGACTCGTACACGTCACATATGACCCGAGGATCATTTTCCTAATGTTTCAATAGATTGAAAATGTGTTTTGTCAGTTTTTTGTATGCCAGTTGTTCTTTTCACTTATAATCATGTCCATTTCAATCAAAAGAGACATAGTTAGAGTGGTACCAGCCACACCACACCTCATATTTAGATGGGGTTGACTCGTACACACCTCAAATGACCCATATATCATTTTCATAAAGTATCAAGACAATCCGAATGTGTTTGGTCGGTTTTCCGTATTCCATTTGATGTTTTCACTTAAAATGATGTCCTTTTGAAACAAAAGAGAGACACTTTGAGTGGTGCTGGCCACAACGCGCCTCAGATTGAGGCGAGGTTGATTCTTACATGTCACTTAAGACCCATGGATCATTGTTCTAAAGTATCAACACCATCAGAATCCGTTTGGTCAGTTTTCCATATGTACTTAAAATGTTGTCCATTTTAAAAAAGATAGAGACAGTTAGAGTGATCCCGGACACACCACGCATCAAATTGAGGTAGGGTTGACTCGTATATGTCACAAATGACTAATGGATCAACGTCCTAAAGCATCAACATATTCCAAATGCGTTTGGCCATTTTTTCGTATGTCAGTTGTTGTTTTCACTTAAAATGATGTTCATTTTAAACAAAACAGAGAAACTATGAATGGTGTATAACACACCGTGCCTCATATTGAGGAGGGGTTGACTCGTACACATTACATATGACCCATGTATCATTGTGCTAATTTATCTACATAATAAGAATCTGTTTGGTCTGTTTTCTGTATGCTAGTTGTTGTTTTCAATAAAAATGAAGTCCATTTTAAACAAAAGAGAGAGACATTGAGTGGCATTGGCCACACCTCACCTCAGATTGAGGTGAGGTTTACTCGTACACGTCAGATATGACCCATGGATCATTCTACAAAATTTTCAATGGAAACCTAATGCGTTTGGCCTATTTTTCGTATGTACATAAAATGTTGCCCATTTTAAATAAAAGAGAGACACATAGAGTAATCCCAGCCACACCACCACTCGGATTGATCCTGGATTGTCTCATACATGTCACAAATGACCTATGGATTGTTGTGATAAAGTATCAACAGAATCTGAATGCGTTTGGTTAGTTTTTCATATCCCATTTGTTCTTTTCACTTAAAATGAAATTCTTTTTATATAAAAGAGGTACACATTGAGTGGTGTTGGCCACATTGTGCCTCAGATTGAGGTGGGGTTGACTATTACATGTCACAAATGACCCATGGATTGTTTTTCTAAGGTATCAACACAATCAGAATCCATTTGTTCAGTTTTTCGTATGTCAGTTGTTGTTTTCACATAAAATGAAGTGCTTTTTAAATAAATGATAGACACTTTCAGTGGTGTCGGCCACACCATGCCTCGGATTGAGGCGGGGTTGACTTTTACACGTCACAAATGACCCATGGACCATTGTTCTAAATATCAACACAATCAGAATCCATTTGGTCAGTTTTCAATATGTACATAAAATGTTGTCCATTTTAAACATAAGAGAGATACTTTGGGTGGTGTCAGCCACACCACGACTCAGATTGAGGCGCGGTTGAATCGTACACGTCACTAATGACCCATGGATCATTGTCCTAAAGTTTCAATAGATTCCAAATGCATTTTGTCAGCTTTTTGTATTCCAGTTGTTCTTTTCACTTATAATCCTGTACATTTTAAATAAAAGAGACACAATTAGAGTGGTACCGACCACACTGCACCTCATATTTAGATGGGGATCACTCATACACGTCTCAAATGAACCATGGATCACTGTACTAAAGTATCAACACAATCTGAATGTGTTTGATTTGTTTTACGTATGCCAGTTGATGGTTTCACTTAAAATGATGTACTTTTGAAACAAAAGAGAGACACTTTTAGTGGTTCCAGCCACACCTCACCTCATATTGAGGCGGGGTTGATTCGTACATGTCACATATGACAAATGGATCATTGTGAAAATGTATCAACACAGTAAGAATCCTTTTGGTCATTTTTTCATACGTACTTAAAATGTTGTCCATTTTAAACAAAAGAGAGACCCTTAGAGTTATCCCGGCCACACCATGCCTCGTATTGAGGTGGGGTTGACTCGTACATGTCGCATATGACCAATGGATCGTTTTCCAAAATCCTCAACACATTCCGAATGCGATTGGTCTATTTTTCATATGTTAGTATTTGTTTTCACATAAAATGATGTCCATTTTAAACAAAAGACAAACACTATGAATGGTGCCATCCACACCACACCTTGGATTGAGGTGGGGATGACTCCTACATGTCACATATGACCCATGGATTGTTTTTCTAAAGTATCAACATAATCAGAATCCGTTTGGATGGTTTTCTGTATGCTAGTTGTTGTTTTCACTTAAAATGATTTCCATTTTAAACAAAAGAGAGACACTGTGAGTGTTTTCGGCCACATCGCGCCTCAGATTGAGGATAGGATGACTTGTACCTATCACATATGACCCATGGAATGATCTCCTAATGTTTAAATGGAAGCTGAATGCATTTGATCTGTTTTGTTTATTTACTTAAAATGGTTTCCATTTTAAACAAAAGAGAGGCACTTAGAGTGATCCCGACCAAACCGTGACTTGGATTGAGCCGGGGTTGAATTGCACATGTCACATATTAACCATGGATCATTTTGATAAAGTATCAACAGAATCCGAATTCTTTTGGTTTGTTTTTCGTATACAAGTTGTTATTTTCACCTAAAATCCCGGCCATACCGTGCTTCGGATTTAGACGGGGTTGACTCGTACACGTCACATTGAGTGGTGCCGGCCACACCACGCCTTGAATTTAGGTGGACTTTCTTTCCAATTATCTCACATAGGGGAATGGGTATCACCTGAGGCATGGTATTACCATATTTCAAAATACATATGTCCTCAGTTTATCTTCAAGGAACCAATATCACTCATGGGTAATAGAAACCATCCCAGTTTCCCTCTCCTTGAAACAAAAGCATTCATCCTAGAATTTCTAGTATAAATTCCCTAAGCATGACGAGTCCGTCAAAGAGTCCTTAACATATAAACCATATCTTATCCTAATTATTGACAAGTAAACCAAATCAAACAAGGCATAATTCACATAAGATGTGGAATGTACAACAAGGCTTTGTATTCAATTTAAAACATATCATCACATGCATTAGATGAGCATGAGATAATAAGTTTACCAAGACATTCATATAATTCAAGACATACAAAAATGGAATAATCCTAAATTACATCGTCATCTCCCTCATCATCTCTATCATCCCCATCATCATCACCCTCATCCTCGTGGTCATCATTGTCCTCATCATTGTCCCAGCCCTTCTCAAGCCCTCCTCCTGACCCTTGCCCTCCACCTTTCCCTCCTCCTCCTCTCCCTCCTCCTCTCCCTCCCCTTATGCATAAAACTCCTCGACATCATCATTATTAGACTAGAAATCGTCTTTAACACCACTAGAACTGCTACCTGGTGCACCATATATAGAATGTATCGATGAGATATATTCATGAAAAGTTGGGTTGGCCTCTGGTGGATGTGTTGCACGTAGAACTTCAATAAATTTCATAAATGCACGGTTTTCCCTAGAAGACTGTTCTATCTGTGACCTAACTTTCTACAGCTCGTTGGCACTACAACTCATTCCTAAAGAGGGCCAATACATCATCGGGGCTATCCTAGGTCGGCAGTGTACTCTGCCAGAATGCTCCTCTCCCAACACCTGATGTAAGTGATCAGTTGGCCCAAAATTATCTAGTTCATGGGAATCGAGGGCCTCTAAAGAATCCTATTACAAATATAAATATGTTATTATGTTAAAAATAGATATTAAAATATAAAATCAATAGATTAAAACTTACAATCTATTGCTGAGTTGGTTCGTTGACGGCACTTCCATCCTTATTCCGTCTACCTGAGCGAAACAGTTTTTCTTGAGGCACACATCCTTCAATTTTTAGTTTTTGCCTCTACAATGGAATTGAAAATTAAATTTATATGAAAAATTTATAAAACTAATAAATAATTTAGTTAACAAGACAAACTGTAAGTCATAATGAAAACATATAAATAATTGTCATAACAGCTTCCTCTCTTGATCTGGCATCTTAGTACATCCCAGTGTGTAGAGGTATTTTTTTGTATCAATGTTTTTTTATTTTTTCCTGATGATTTTTAAATAAAATTCAATAATTCAAAGGATTATATTAATGAAAAATGAGAAATTTATTATTTAATGACCTCAAATGTAATTAATACCTTAAACTGAGTAGTCGTCCAATGAGTAATCATCTGCAAATACTGCTCTATAGGAAAATCATCCACTACTGGTATAGCCTCTAACTCAGTTCCAACTCTAGCACACCATCCAATATACAAAACATGCTTGTAGGCTCTCCAAAGATCACCTAAATCCTTTAGACATGTCATTTGTGCACCCTCACCATCGGGAAAATTAATTAGAAGCTAACACCAAAATATTAATACATATAAATACAAAAATAATTCATGGAATTAAATTAAACAGATTGTTTTACCCATATCTTTGCTCAAGCTCTATCATTGACCTCATGTGGTAACTATATCCATGATAGCATGCTGACGGGAATGAAGTCAGAGTATTTGGAAAGCATCGCCAAAAAACTCCGACATTGCTACCATGTTTTCTCAACCATTTGGTTGTCTTCATTGTAATCCACCATTACCTATGTGTGGTGGTTCCACACCACACACATGCGTGTACGCCCCTGCCCCCGCCTCCTATATATAAATGTATCTATCATGAAAGAAAAAAAAATATTTTATCAAAACATGTTATAATGAAAATAAATATTGGTATAAAAATTTGTTTTGTTTCTATAATATATCTGCGCCAGTCTGATCGCTGAACGTCACTGGATCCACAGAGACTAATGGAACACCTAGAGGTGGAACAAAAGTCAAATATGATGGAATATAGAAGCTAGGGGAGATAGATGTATAAGGAAAACAAGATGCGATAGCTGTATGACCGGATTTTGGCTGGAGAGTTGGAATCATCATGTGATATGAAAAAGATGGGTTAGAAAATGCAAAAGGTGGCGAAAACATGGGAGACCTAAATATATCGTGTGTCCCTAACAACACATCGGGATCAGAAATTTGGAAGGATGACATGTTTGTGGGAGGGGAATGGTCTAGTCAGGTACGGGGCGCTGCTCGTCTACCTCTAGTATGAACCCCCCTCGTACCACCGGCCTGAGTACTAGGACTAGTACTGGGCTACTCGTCGAATAACTGTTGACCTATAGGTGGATCCTACAAAAATGTTTACAATAAAATTAATCACATGCCATTATATATTCATTAAATATATATATGTGAAATAAATTACTCACTGTAGGCAGTAATGGGGAAACACCCATCTCTACCATTCGACGATTGTTCTTCATCATTTTTTTCTTTCGTCACTCTTCAATTGGATGCATTTCATTCTTTTGAAAAAAAATATTTAATTAATTAGAAAAAGAAAACTACTGTGTAACAAAAAAAACTAAATATATGAGGGAATAGGGGGATTAATTGGTAATTTATCTATATATTTTTCTAGAAGATATTGAATGGATTTAATAAATCATACATGTTGTAATGTTCACCATGTTAAAAATATTGTTTGACTAGGATTACATACAGTTCAATTCAAAATTAGAAAATGCAATTCCAATAAAACTGCAACCAATAAACATTGAAAATTGATGTTATTAATATTTTTATTATTTATTATATACTCCCTTTACTTATTTAATATTAAATGTGCATAATGTGGGTGAAATATTAATATTTTAATACTAAGTATAATTATTGAGCATTTTTAGAAGTAGTCCTATTGAATTAGGTTACTATTTTTTTAATAACTCTCACCCCATTGATTCCAATTTTGTGGTTCATGATTTGTAGGATTACCTCTTAAATTTCTCACATATAATTAGAAGGAAGCATGGGCCAATTCTTCAATTTTAAAGCTCATATGGACCACACAATATGACCCAAAGAATTTGTGGAGAAACTGGACCAGCCATGATGATTGAGTTATTGGTCTCACTCCCAAAGCCCATATTTTGTGAAACACCACCATGTGTTCATGATTATCTAAAATAATAATGGGTAAAACTTTCAAGGACCAACTCTAACAACAAGGGGCCCAAATGAAGCATTGATGTCGAGCCCACCATTCTGGACGAGAAATACAATTAGTATAGTATTAATGAAATATCACATGATGTAAGCATACAATAGAGCTGAGATTTTTCAGTGTCAAATAAGAGATATATATGGATGACTATGATGAAGAAATAATTCTTTTTTGAAGGCATCATTCTATTCCAAAACCGTTTCACATTTTGGACATCAAAAATACTCGACTTAAATGTACAGATTAAAATTGATTAATCCTCCGGCCATAACTTTGGCTACATAGGTCCAAATTCCTCCAAATTTTGAGCGTAGTTGGTAAACCTTAGTATCTAAAACTCTATAGAATGATATTTCTCGAGATTTGTCTTTATTAATAGCCATCGTGGTGATGCAAGTGGAGGGACATATTAAGAATACATACATTCCACTCCTTGGGATATAAATACTCTCCCCTTCACACCTTGAGATGGGTTGGTATTTCAGATGAGAGGATATCATATTGGTACTACCAAAGCCTTGAAAAAGGCTTGGGAGAACCTTCTATACTCATGTTTTCACTTTAGATACCTTTCCTCCTCTCTTTATTTTCATTTACTTTTATGTTCTTCATTGTTGTAACTTTGAAAGTCCTTTCTTTTGTAATTCTCTTTTAATGAAAATTTATTCTTCAATATCTCTTATTCTCATCCACCTTATGTAGTATATTATAAATGTTCATAAAATAGTTTAAATTTAGTTGAGTCACCTTCCCATCTTTTTCTTCCTCATTCAATGGAAAATCAGGTTTTAATTATCATCATTGTTTGTGTGTGTCTGTTCGACACACCACTATTTTCTTATCCCTTTCTTTTCCTTCTATTCATAATTTTTCATAAAAATAATTATAACCAGATTAATAATCATTTAAATGGATGAGTAAATCTACTATTTTGGTGAGTTATAATTTTGGGATATTAAGTGATTGAGAGCCTTTTCTCGATGAGTATTCTTTGAGTTAATATTGTGTATGTTGAACTTTATATGTCATGGATTAATGACATGTTTTGTTTAATATGTGGATTGCATTGATTATTGGGACCAAAAATACCCTAAAATAAACAAGTAATAGAAATTATTAGAAACATAAGTTTTGTTATGGCTTGGATTAAATCTTTAACACTTTGTAATTCATTTTTAAAATCATATTGTGAAGTGGGTATTAATTTAATGCAATATAATGCAAAGCTCAATGATGTCATAAGCTTAAATCCCCAATAATGAAATCACCCCAATATTTATCAATTTTTTAATAAATTATAATCAATCAATTATTTCATATGATCTGAAACCAAATTACCCAATAAAAATACAATGAACTAAAGACAAATGACTATTACAAAGTATCATCGCAGAGGATTCGACCCGAGTGTTTCTATATACATTAGCAGAGCACCAGAACTTTGACCGGTCTATAGGCAAAAATTGGCTGTGTATTTCAAATGGTGTCGTAGCTAGGGATGGTGCTTTATGTAGTCATTAGTTTTTGGTTATGGTAAAAAAAATCCAAAAAATTCCATGTTTAAAAAAAACTGAAAAAAAAACAAAAAGAAAAAATCGTCTTCTCATAAAAACATAAAATGAAAAAATACAAAGGAAAACCTGTCATCATTTTCCTTCAAACATCTCTCTGAATGCCCCGTAGCCTCCCAAAAAATCCATCATATTTCTATCCCATGAAATTGAGAGAACACTTCGCCATCATGGGAGGAACATAAGAGATAATCAACTCATTCAAGAACTAGTCCTTGGACAACCAATTGAATTAGATATAACCAATCCTAGGGAACAATATCTAAAAGAACTTGCTACCCCAGATATGAATTACTAACCACTTGGTATTCAATATCCAAACATAGATTCTGACTTTAAACTCAAATCGGGGTTGATTCATCTTCTCCCTCATTTCCATGGGCTAGCTGGTGAGGATCCACATCTCCACCTTAAAGAGTTCCAAGTAGTCTACTCTACCATGAAGCCTCAAGGGGTTTCTGAGCAACAAATCAAACTCAGAGCATTCCCTTTCTACCTAGATGACACTGCTATGTCATGGCTTTACTACCTACCTCCTGGTTCCATAACCACATGGAATGACATGAAGCGACTCTTCTTAGAGAAATTATTTCTTGCTTCTCGTACTACTTCTATTCGAATTGAAATAACTGGTATCTATTAGTTCCCAATTGAATCACTCCATTAATATAGGGAGAGGTTCAAAAATATTGTTGCAACCTTCCCACATCACCAAATTCATAATCAACTCTTGATCCAATACTTATACGAGGGGTTATTGGAAATTTAGAGAACTCTCATTGATGTTGTAAGTGGAGGTTATCTTGTTGAAAAAACTCATACAACAGCAAGAGATCGCATAAGTAACAGGGCTGGAAAGACACAACAATTTCATACTCGAGCACATGCTCAAGTACAACAATACCAAGATAATCAATCAATTGATACGAACAATATGACCGAGTGGATGAGTGAACTTATAGGTCTTGTGCAACAACTAGATGTGGCAACGAAATCTCCAACATCATCTTTTTCACAATCAATGTTTCCTGGACCTGTCAAAATCTATGGAATCTGAAACTCTTCATCACATCTAACAGAAACTTTTCCACAACATCAAGAGAATCAATCCGATTCATTTGGACCAATGGAGCTCAATGCAGCATATTCTCAGAGGAAAACCAACCCTCAATAATTAGGTCAGTTCATTAGAAACTTCAACCAACCTCACTTGAGCCCTTCTCTTCTTCCTATAACAAAGTCATTAGGTATGGTAATCCCATATCTCATCCCACTCAATTCCCTCCTCAAAACCCAAACCAGTTTCAATATGATCAAGGTGTTGGAAACTTCCAATAACCTTATCCTTTTCTTCCCAACCTCAAATGAACAATCCTCCTCCTAGATTCCATTATCCTAGTGAGCCTTCCCAATTGAAAAACCAATACAATCACTTTCCCAAGAACCAAAATCTAGATAATCTCAATATGGGACATTCCACTTCTTCCATGAAACCATGGGAATGTGTAGTGGATGATCTTTCCTCCTTCATCCGTTCAAGCCTCAAGAACATTGAAACACAAATTGGTCAACTATCATCCCACGTTAGTCAGCAGCAACAATCTAATTCATCCTAACATCCAGCTCAACCATTACCCAACCCCAAGGGTAATGTAACTGCAATTGCAAATAGACATGGAAAAAAATTTTCTATGCCTCAAGATAAGTCCTCCAACCCTCCTTTGAATGTTGACATAGAAAATGAAAAGAAAACGAAACATGAAAAAGAACCTAAACCATTCACTCACCTCCTTCAATTCCACTTAAGAATCCAATTCCTTTTCCTCAAGCTGTTTCTAATCCAATGAAGTCCTTTGAACCTGATCCTGAAATGCTTGACATGTTTAGACATGTTGAATTAAACATTCCTCTATTATATGCCATCAAAAAAATTCTTATGTATGACATTTTTCTTAAGCAATTGTGCACCCAAGAGAGGCAACTTAGTACTTTTGAAAATGATTCCACCCAGTAGTCTATTCCCATAAAGTGAAAAGATCCAGGGACCTTTACTGTTCCATGCCAAATTGGATGTAACGCCTTGACCCTAGTTACCTAGAGTTGGTGCATTATTACATAACATTGGCATTATCACAAAGGTTCAAGTCTTGAAAGACCGATTAGTTTAGTAGTCTTGGAAATACTAGATATATTCATAAGTCTTACATTACATCATAAGGTAAAAAAACTACAACAACATCTTTTCTTCATATCCCCTCATACTATCCCTGTAAGTCATTCATAAATTAATTCTTCACATCCTGGGAAAAATAAAACATTGATAGGGGTGAGATCAGGTGCTCGGTAAGGATAAAAATATATCAGAAGCTTTCACAGTAAAGCATAAACACTTAAAGCAATTTATAACTAAAACAAAAGCCTTTTAAAAATGAACTTTAGGATAATATGGCAAAGATAAATTGAAATAATGACATCTACTTATTCACATGGATATTATACAAGTCGAATAATCACATGAAATATCAATAACCACTTTCATAATGAAGGAATGCATAATTCCATACTATCATAACCACATAGCCAAGGCCTCGTGCCAAGACTACATATAAGATTTTGTCAAGGTCTTGTGCCAAGACACTAGTTTGTCTCATGAGACCTACCGATGCATCGAGAAGCTATAGCGGAATCCACCCGTCACTTAATAAGTCCAATGCATTCCTCATATGAAAAGTTTTAAACATAACATAATCATTCATATTAAAACTAGCATACGAAATGTCAATACTTTTATCCACAAACCATGAATGGTATAAAAATAGCACATCCACAGTCAAACATAACTCATTCGATACAATGTGGAAGATTGTATTTTATCAAATTAACCTCAATCAAGAATAATCATGGATGTTGACACAGATGAAAATAATCATCAAAACTATTTGAGAGAAATATCCCCCTTTTTCGTGAAATCATTTAAAAGTCACACTATTTGTCAAGAAGCCATTTAAAAATAGATTTTTGAATCAATGTTTCCCATACCACTTTCAAACGTTTAAAAGGAGTTTTAATTTTAAAACTTTAATTTCCATATAAATAAATCATTATAACCTTTTTTATAACATGGAAATTAATGAGCAATATTTAGATGAATAAGTCTTTAAAACCTTTAAAAAAAGTATTTTACTTAGAGATTCTAACCAAAAGAGAGACAGTTGAATACAGATAATTTTGGTAATCAAAACTTTTTAATATCATGTGAATAAAGGGATTCATGATATACTATGTAAAAATACATTATATACACCACATAAAAGTGATTTGGTGTATAACAAAAAAGAAGTCTCATTGGAATTTAAATTGAGATGAAATCTCTCATAAAGGCCATATCCTTAGGTTAATGATAAATCAATGAAATAGTTATGTCTGAAAAATATAAATACACCAAATATGATTGGATATTCAGTGTAAATAAATTAAAGGATATTCACACATAATCTTGTAAAAACAACACCAATGAATTGAATGTTTAACTCAACAAATGGAGAATGAGTTAAAATTACTCTTATCAAATTCATATCGATGACTTGAGAAATTATCAATGGAGTGATTATGTGTATCAAAAGTATATCCACAGAAAAGGAGAGTGGAAATTATGACATAAGAAAATTAATAGTGATTCCACACATAATCATGGAGTAATATAGTCAATGAAATATGAGTAAATCCAAATGAGTGGAAATTGAAATTTCGAATTCCCTTATCGATTAGGTAACATTCAAAACATACACCCATGAAAGAAGGATCATACAATGATGATGTAAATACCCATAAATTAAAGTATAATCCAAAATGAATACAATTACTGGTAGTACACGTACACCACATGCAATAAATAAGTGGTGAACAATGGAATTATTACGAAATTTAGAGTGAGATAAGAAACCCCTTACATTGTACTTTTTCCTTTGTTGATGGTAGATTAAACTCCTATATAATGGTTAAATAATTGTTATTTAATTATAAAAGAATCATATGCATTAATATAATATAATATATGATCTTTTAACATTGATTTGTTAATAATATCTTAGAATTATCGTCATTTCAGTTGTTAACAGGTTCATTTAACTTTATATTCTTTATTATGTGAGGCATATTTGTTATTAATGAGATGTATATTTTTCATATCCAGAATGATATAAAGTCCATAATCATTATTTTTAATCATCAAATGAGAATTATACTTGAATGGATACGATGGAGAATGAATCTCATCGCGTTCGTGGAGACGGTAGTCCGTACGTACGCACGAGTGACAATATCATTCTTTTGGTGTTAAAATTATATATAATTGGATGGTATATCATATATAAAGAATACTTATCATGTTATATTTACTATTTACATGAATTACACACCATTATTATACCCATCCAAATAATAATTTATTGAATGACAATTACACACGACGTGGAGACGGAAAGTCGTATGTACGCACGTATAATGACATGCCATTCAGAGGATTTATAGAATACTGAATATGGTTGTACCATATTTATAATATCATCACATTATATATAAGATACTGGAGTTATTATTTTAGAATAGAAATAACATAGAATGAAGAATTGGAAGAAGAAAGGAACTTGAAAAAGGGTGGTGAAATCATTACCTCTTCTTCGGGTTCTTCCTTTTTATTTAATCAAAAGGGCTCCTTAGATTTGCTTTCTGACAAAAGTAAGGACTCTAGGATGAAGTGAGGGATGTTGAGGGAGTATTTGGGCAGGGTTGGGCCAATCAAAAAGGATTTGAAGGTGTTATTTAATGAGAATGGAGAGTTCCCTTTTGTAAGAGGGGTGAGGGGCACCTTTGGAAAAGCAAGAAATATTATTTTATAATAAATTAATATTCGGTTTCTAATGGCTCCAAAGTGGATTATTTTAAGGTTAAAGTTGGGATAGGTCCCAAACCACTCAAACAATAGGATTTAGACAGTTTTTGGTTTCTATATTAACCTAATATTTAAGTATTAACTCTTAGTTAATTAGTTTCATTTTTACAAAGTCTCTTTGTATTTTTATATTATATGATTAATAAACATACTATATACATCCATGATACCCCCAAGTGGTACATTAATGATACACATATAATGATATAAGTCTTTTTTCTGAGCCTTATATTTTTAGTAATTTAATATCAATTAATAATATAATATTTGTTTTAAAAACTCTTTTATGTCAATTTTGACCTTATTCAATAATTGATTTTTGTAAAAAAATCATAACAGAATGATTACTTAGAAAAAAGTTAATTAAATCAATACTAAAATTTCATATTATCCTATAAAATTAGATTAATTCATTAAATGTCTCAAATTATACTTATTTGGGTATTTACAATATCAATTATTTTAATTGTTCACTATTATGGTAATTACTGCATCATCATTGTGTCATAAATAAATTAAATTATTTAATTTCTAAAAATTATAAATAAAATATAGTTATGTATAAAATCTTTTTATCTTTCTAATTAATATTTACAATTGAATTTATCTTCTGTATTACCCAATATTAATAATGTTTTAGTAAATAAACTTTGATTTTAACTCTTTTAACACTTCTTTGAATTAAATAATAATAAATGTCCTAATCTAATCCATGTGGACCTAAATGATAATATTTTATTCCTAAGGTTGTTTATGGTCATGATACACTTTTCCAATAGAATTAGGACATGAGTTATGGTAATATTAATATCATTTTTACCCTTAATTACCCTATTTACTTTTAACCGTGGTAAATAAAAGTAAAAAAGTTATTATTCACCAAAAAATATTTTCATCTCACTGAACCACATTTTACTCCTTGATATTAACCATGTATCTTGGATTTTCGAAATTCCAATCACATAAGTGGTAAAATTAAGTTTTATGAAAAATTCAGTTATTTAACTACCACTTAGTAGTTTCACTATTCATCATAAATTGAAGTTTTTCAGAATAATGGAAAAATTTACCCCTAAGCTATAATTGATCTTCCAAATTCAAAAATGATGTCTATTTTACAAAATTCCAAACAGATAAGATGAATTAATTAATTTTATAATTAATTCCCACTATCACAACAAATAGCGTGTTTTTAAGAAACAATATATATCAATAAATTGACAATTGTTTCTCTCCAATTTCAAAGTGAAATTAATTATAATGAACACCATTGGATAAAATGGTAAAACTATATTCTAATTATAATTTAAAACCAATCAATAATATAATTTATCACTATAAATTATTTTGATTAATAAAGTTGTTTTTAATTATTTTTCACTATTCATAAAATTTGGAAGTTCTCAGAAAAATACCAAAAATTCAACTTAGGATAATTTCGATATTCCAAATCCAAAAATGAAGTCCATTTTGAAATATAAAATATATATAATTTCCAAAATTAGGTATTACTATTCATAACGGCTAGTTTGATCGGTTGTGGTGTGTGTTAGAACTCGATGTTCTGTACAACACATGCTATCACATTATTCAATGAGAAGCGTACCATGGAATCTTGGGGTGTTACATTCTCCCCTCCTTCAATAAATTGCGTCCTCGCAATTTTTAAAATTGGGAATTGGAATATAATGGAATGTCCCACACCGGAAAAATATTCAATAAAACTATCACTTTAAAAGAAAGAAATAGAAGAACAAAGGTCACCCGAGATAACCCATACTAGGATTCCATGTAGGAAAACTTGGATATGGATGATAAACTAATTGTTCAGTTCTGATGGAGAGGGATATAAAACATGATCATGAGAAATTTAACAATAATAAAACCACAAACATTCGTTGGGACAAACGGTCCTTAGTCTCCCAGTTGGAAAAGTAAAAAAGACAACATTTTTTTTTGTTTTAAGTTACATTAAATTAGGATGAGGAATAAATTTATGATATTGCCTATGAACATAAAGAGATATACTTACTTTTTATGTAGAGTTTCATTCTTTTATAACTTTTTACCACTAACTCATTATTTTTTGAAAAATGAGTATTCAAGAAGACTTGGTCACAATGGAAGAGCTAGAATAAACATCTATAGAAATACATGATCTACGTAGGATAAACTATATATTTACCTTGTCTTTAGCGATTAATCAAAACCAAAATGGTTAGTATAATATCTGATGATCCCCCAAATGGATATTCCATTGGAGAAAAAAACACTAATCTTAATTTCTAAAATTAAACCAATAATACCCCAAAGTTAAATAAATACCATTCAATAATAAATTGTCCTTAAAATCCTTCAATATAATCCAAACAAATATTTAAACCCAAAACATATAAGAATGTAGTCTTCCACATTAAATTGTATCTCCAAATGACATCAATTAATCTTAAAGTCACATACTTAAAAGTAATTAACCTAATTATTTCTATAAACAACCAAAATCACTATAAATCCATAATAAAAACATAGATAAAAATCCACCATTACTCCTCAAATGAAATCACATACTATTCTATTTTCCATACAACAAAGCGAACAACTTCCAAAATAGCATTTTACACTTAATTACCAAATCAATTTTCTATATTAAGGGTATTCATTTGATAAGACATAAGATCCCAAATCAAATTATTAATGATCAATAAAATCATTTAACAAAAAATAACAGTCACACTAACCAGAGACTTCACGTAGTCCAGTGGTAGGCAATAAATCCCAATTGCACTTTGGTTGTGGGTTCAATTCCCACAGCTTTGTCTCACACGACGGGTTGTCACAAGGTCTGCGTGTTGTCCTTTTTCAAAATATATATTTTATAACATTACCAAAATGAGATAAATTCTTCAAAATACCATAACATAATTTAACCACAAATGTTATATCATACCTTTCATTTTCATCCCAAATTATAATAACATATAATTCTCTCAAACCCAAATGATCATATAAAACCAAATGATTATTTGTACCTATATCCACAAGAGAAGAGATAATTCTTCCTCAAATATCATTCTCACATGGAAAACTGCGGGGTTACATATACAAGAGAAAATTATTCCCAAGTAAACCCATCAACAAGGAGTAATAATAATTTTGAAACATTTCTCCAACAATTTATTTCCACATAGCTTCTTCTTTGACCAAGAAAATATCCTATAGAATAGGCCATTCACTCGGAAAATGGCCAAGTCCCCTAAATTTTCATCAAATGACTATAAATGGATTATTGTGACCAGTTTTATCTTCTTACATAGTACTCTTCATTTTTCTTCGGCAATTCTTCACTTTATGTCCTTCCTTCCCGCATGTAAAGAATTTATTTGTCCCATTGAGAAACTTTCCTGGGTGTCTCCTTCCACATTTCCTGCATGATGGAAATTTGAGGATTTCCTTCTCCATGGTCTCCACTACTGGAGCTCTTATCATTCATCACCTTTCTCTTCTTTGTTGAGTCTGGTAATTGGTTTATATATATATTGTTGATCATATTTTTGGAAAACTGATTTGTCATAAAGATGATATCTTTTACGCCTATCAACATTCCATTTTGTTGCTCATTTCCACCTCCGTTCCCACCTTGTACATCATTCTCAAACACACTATGACTTCCTTGGAATCCAGCCATTGTCTAAAACCAGAAATAATTGTGTGAGTAACAGTAGTCATAAAATCATTCAGTGATTAACATGTCACCATATTTTCAATTTGAAACACATTTGTATTAACCAAGGTCATTTACTCTCATCTTATATATTTAATACTTCAAATCCGTTAGTAAAGAAAATGTAAATTTTTCTAAGAATATCCCCTGGGAGTGTCGTAACCAAGAGTGCATCAAGGCCCATTGTCGTGCACCAGTTCCCGTTTGAGTCTAGCTCAAACCAGTGTTTTCGGGTTTTACCCCTAGCTACATCTGTGCCAGAGCCGCCTCTACCTGCTCATATCCAGACATGGATGTATTGCATGGAAAACTCAAAAAACCTCTACAATACCAAAATTCATGGAAGTTCTTCTATACTAATTCTCAAATTTCATCTTAGGTCTACGTGCTCTAATCAGAGTTTATCTAAATCTAGCTTCCAAGGTTTGTACTAAACTTCCTCTGATACCAACAATAACGCCTCGACCCCAGTTACCTTGAGTCGGTGCATTATTACAGAACATTGGCATGATCACAAAGGATCAATTCTCAAAAGACCGATTAGTATAGTTGTCTTGGAAACACTAGATATATTCATAAGTCTTACATTACATCATAAGGTAAAAAAACTACAACAACATCTTGTCTTCATATCCCCTCATTCTATCCCTACAGGCCATTCATAAATTACTTCTTCAAATCCTGGGAAAAATAAAACATTGAAAGGGGTGAGATCAGGTGCTCAGTAATGATAACAATATTGCAGAAGCTTTCATAGTTAAGCATAAACAATTAAATCAATTTATAACTAAAAAAATCCTTTCAAACTTGAACTTCAGGATAATATGGCAAAGATAAAACGAAATAATTCCATTTACTTATTCACATGGATATCCTACTAGTCGAAAAATCACATGAAATATCAATAACCACTATCATAATGATGGAATGCATAATGACAGACTATCATAACCACATTACCAAGGCCTCGTGCCAACAATACAAATAAGATTTTGTCAAAGCCTTGTGCCAAGACACTAGTTTGTCTCATGAGACCTACCGATGCATCAAGGAGCTATAGAGAGCTCCACCCATCACTTACTAAGTCCAATGCATTCCTCATATGAAATGTTTTAAACATAACATAATCATTCGTATTAAAACTAGAATACGAAATGTCAATACTTTTATCCACAAACCATGAATGGTATAAAACTAGCACATCCACAGTCAAACATAACTCATTTTATACAATATGGAAGATTGTATTGTATGAATTTAACCTCAATCAAGAATAATGATGGATGTTGACACAGATGAAAATAATCATCAAAACTATTTGAGAGAAATATCCCCCATTTTCTTGAAATCATTTAAAAGTCACACTATTTGTCAAGAAGCCATTTAAAAATAGATTTTTGAATCAAAGTGTCCCATACCACATTGAAACTTTTAAAAGGAGTTTTAATTTTAAAACATTAATGTCCATATAAATAAATCTTTAAAACCATTTTTAAAACATGGACATTAATGAGCAATATTTAGATGAATAAGTCGTCAAAACATTTTAAAAAAAATTATTTTAGTTAGAGATTCAAACCAAAAGAGAGACAGTTGAATACAAAAAATTGAGGTAATAAAAACATTGTAATATCATGTGAATAAAGGGATTCATGATATACTATGTCAAAGTACATTATATACACCACATAAAATTGATTTGATGTATAACAACAAAGAAGTCTCAATGGAATTTAAATTGAGATGAAATCTATCATAAAGGCCGTATCCTTAGGTTAATGATAAATCAATGATATAGTTATGTGTGAAAAATATAAATACACTAAATATGATTGGATATTCAGTGTAAAACAATCAAAGGATATTCACACATAATCTTGTAAAAACAACACCAATGAATTGGATGTTTAACTCAATAAATAGAGAATGAGTTAAAATTAATCTTATCAAATTCATATCGATGACCTGAGAAATTATCAATGGAGTGATTATGTGTATCAAAAGAATATCCAAAGAAATGGTTAGTGGAAATTATGACATAAGCAAATAAATAGTGATTCCACACATAATCTTGGAGTAATATAATCAATGAAATATGCGTAAAGCCAAATGAGTGGAAATTGAAATTTCGAATTCCCTTATCGATTAGGTAACATACGAAACATACACCCATGAAAGAAGGATCATAAAATTATGATGTAAATACCCATAAATTAATGTATAATACACAATGAATACAATTACTGGTAGTACACATACACCATATGCAATAAATAAGTGGTGAACAATGGAATTCTCACAAAATTAAGAGTGAGATAAGAAACCCCTTACTTTGTACTTTTTCCTTGGTCAGAGGTAAGTTAAACTCCTATATAATGGTGAAATAATTGTTATTGAATTATAAAATAATCACATGCATTAATATGATATCATATATGATCTTTTAACATTGATTTGTTAATAATATCTTAGAATTATCGTCATTTCGGGTGTTAACGGGTTCATTTTACTTTATATTCTTTGTTATGTGAGCCATATTTGTTATTAATGGGATGTATATTATTCATATCCAGAATGATATCAAGTCCCTAAACATTATTTTTAATCATCAAATGAGAATTATACTTGAATGGATACGATGGAGAATGAATCTCATCG
The DNA here is from genome assembly GCA_963277665.1 of Viscum album. Taxonomy (NCBI): domain Eukaryota; kingdom Viridiplantae; phylum Streptophyta; class Magnoliopsida; order Santalales; family Viscaceae; genus Viscum; species Viscum album. The sequence continues at coordinate 168,650,347 of OY728150.1, read as the reverse complement.
CGTTCGTGGAGACGGTAGTCCATACGTACGCACGAGCGACAATATCATTATTTTGATGCTAAAATAATATATAATTGGATGGTATATCATATTGAAAGAATAATTATCATGTTATATTTATTATTTACATGAATTAAACATCATTATTATACCCATCCAAATAATAATTTATTGAATGACAATTACACCACGACGTGGAGACGGTAAGTCGTACGTACGCACGTATGGTGACATGCCATTCAAAGAATTGATAGAATACTGAATATGGTTGTACCATATTTATAATAACATAACATTCTATATAATATACTGGAGTTATTATTTTACAATAGAAATATCAAATAAATAAGAAGTATAAGAAGAAATGAATTTGAAAAAGGGTGGTGAAATCATTACCTCTTTTTCGGGTTCTTCCTTTTGATTTGATCAAAAGGGCTCCATAGATTGGATTTCATACTAATGTAAGGCTTCTAGGAGGAATTCAGGGATGTTTAGAGAGTATTTGGTAAGGGTTTGGCCAAACCAAAAGGCTTTTAGGGTGTGAGTTAAAGATAAGGGAGAGAGCACTTTTATAAGAGGGGTGAGGGGCACCTTTGGAAAAGCTGGAAATATTATTTTATAATATATTCATATTCGGTTTATAATGGCTCCAAAGTGGATTATTTAAAGTTTAAGGTGGGGATAGGTCTAAAAACACTCAAAAAATAGGATTTAGATAGGTTTGAATTACTATATTAACCTTATCATTAAGTATTAACTCTTAAGTAATTAGTTTCACTTTTACAAAGTCTCTTTGTATTTTTATATTATATGGTTTATAAACTTACTATATGCATCCAAGAGACCCCCAAGTGGTTTATTAATGATACACCTATCACGATATAAGTCTCTTGGACGAACCATTGATTTTTAGGAATATACTATCAATTAATAATATAATATTTGTTTTAAAAACTCTTTTTTGTCAATTTTGACACTATTCAATAATTGATTTTTGTAAAAAATTCATAACAGAATTATTACTTCGAAAAAAGTTAATTAAATCAATCCTCACATTCCATATTATACAATAAAATTATATAAATTCATTAAAAGTCTCAAATTATATTTATTTGGGTATTTACAATATCAATTATTTTAATGTTTCACTATTATGGAAATTACTCTATCATCATTGTGTCATAAATAAATTAAATTATATAATGTCTAAAAATTATAAATAAAATATAATTATGGATTAAATTTTTTTATCTTTCTAATGAATATTTACAATCGAATTAATATTATGTATAACTCTATATTAAAAAAATTTTAGTAAATAAACATTGATTTTAACTCTTTTAACTCTTCTTTGAATTAAATAATAATAAATGTCCTAATCTAATCCAAGTAGACCTAAATGATAATATTTTATTCTTAAGGTTTTTTTTGATTGAGATACAATTTTCCAATAGAATTAGGATATGTGTTAGGGTAATATTAATATCATTTTTACCCTTAATTACCCTATTTAATTTTAACCGTGGTAAATAAAAGTAAAAAGTTACTATTCACCACAAATTACATTCATCTCATTAAACCTCATTTTACTCCTTGATATTAACCGTTTCTCTCGGATTTTCATAATTCCAATCAGAGAAGCTGTAAAATTAAGTTTTATGAAAATTTCAGTTTTTTAACTACCACTTAGTAGTTTCACTATTAATCAAAAATTGATGTTTTTCAGAATAATGCCAAAATTTCCCCCTAAGCTATAATTGATATTCCAAATTAAAAAATTATGTCTTTTTAAAAAAATTCAAAACATATAAGGTTCATTAATTAATTTTATAATTAATTCCCGTTGTCACAACAAGTAGCGTGTTTTTAAGAAACAATATATATCAAACGATTGACAATTGTTTATGTCCAATTTCAAAGTGAAATTAATTCTAATGAACACCAATGGATAAAATGGTAAAAATATATTATAATTATACTTTAAAACCACTAAATAATATAATTTATCACTATAAATTATTTGTATTAATAAAGTTGTTTTTAAGTATTTTTCACTATTCATAAAAATTGGAAGTTCTCAGAAAAATTCCAAAAATTCAACTTAGGATAGTTTCGATATTCCAAATCCAAAAATGAAGACCATTTTAAAATATAAAATATATATTATTTCAAAAGTTAGGTATTACTAATCCTAACGGCTAGTTTGATCAGTTGTGGTGTGTTTTAGAACTCGATGTTCCATACAACACACGCTATCACATTATTCAATGATAAGCGTACCATAGAAGCTTGGGGTGTTACATTCTCCCCTCCTTCATTAAATTGCATCCTTGCAATTTTTAAAATTGGTCATTGGAATATAATGGAAAGTCCCACAGCGTAAAAATATTCAATAAAACTATCACATTAAAAGAAAGAGAGAGAAGAACAAAGGTGACCCGAGATAACCTATACTAGGATTCTATGTACGATAAACATGGATATGGATGATAAACTAAGTGTTCAGATCTGATGGAGAGGGATATAAAACATTATCAAGAGAAAGTTAACAACAAGAAAACCACAAACTTGTGTTGGGACAAACGGTCCTTAGTCTCCCAGTAGGAAAAGTAAAAAGACAACATTTTTTGTTTTAAGTTACATTACATTAGGATGAGGAATCTGTTTATGATATGGACTATGAACATAAAGAGATATACTTACTTTTTAAGTAGAGTTTCATTCTTTAATAACATTTTGCCAATAACTCGTTTTATTTTTGAAAAAGGAGTATTCAAGAAGACTTGGTCACAATGGAAGAGTTAGAATAAACAACTATAGAAATACATTATCTACATAGAATAAACTATGTATTTACCTTGTCATTAGAGATTAATCAGAACCAAAATGGTTAGTATAATATCTGATGATCCCCCAAATGGATATTCCATTGGTGAAAAAAACACTAATCTTAATTTATAAAATTAAACCAATAATACCCCAAAGTTAAATAAATACCATTAAATAATAAATTGTCCTTAAAAACCTTCAATATAATCCAAACTACTATTGAAACCCAAAACTTATAAGAATGTAGTCTTCCACGTATAATTGTATCTCTAAATGACATCAATTACTCTTAAAGTCACATACTTAAGAGTAATTAACCTAATCATATCCATAAACAAACCAAATCACTATAAATCCATAATAAAAACATACATAAAAATCCACCATTACTCCTCAAATGAAATCCCATACTATTCTATTTTCCATACAACAAAGTGAACAACTTCCAAAATAACATTTATCACTTAATTACCAAATCAATTTCCTATACTAAGGGTATTCATTTGATAAGACATAAGATCCCAAATCAAATTATTAATGATCAATAAAATAATTTATCAAAAAATAGTAGTCACACTAACCAAGGACTTCATGTAGTCCAGTGGTAGGCGATAAATCCCAATCGCACTTTGTTTTTGGGTTCGATTCCTACAGCTTTGTCCGACTGGACGGGTTGTCACACAGTCTACGTGTTTTCCTTTTTCAAAAACTATATTTTATAACATTACCAAAATGAGATGAATTCCTAAAAATACCATAACATAATTTAACCACAAATGTTATATCATACCTTTCATTTTCATCCAAAATTATAATAACTTATAATTCTCTCAAACCCCAATGATCATATAAAACCAAATGGTAATTTATACCTATATCTACAAGAGAAGAGATAATTCTTCCTCAAATATCATTCTCACATGGCAAACTGTGGGGTTACAAATACAAGAGAAAATTATTCCAAAGTAAACCCATCAACGAGGAGCACTAATATTTTTTAAACATTTCTCCAACAATTTATTTCCACATAGCTTCTTCTTTGACCCAGAAAATATCCTATAGAATAGGGAATTCAATCAGGTAATGTCAAAGTCCCTTACATTTAAGGAAAATGACTGTAAATGGATTCTTAGGACCATTTTTATCTTCTTCCATAGTACTCTTCATTTTTCTTCGGAAATTCTTCACTTTATGTCCTTCCTTCCCGCATGTAAAGTATTTCTTAGTCCCATTGAGACACTTTCTGGGGTGTCTCCTTCCACATTTCGAGCATGATAGAAATTGAGGATTTCTTTCTCCATTGTCTCCACTACTGGAGCTCTTATCATTCATCACCTTTCTCTTCTTTGTTGAGTCTAGTAATTGGTTTATATATATATTGTTGATCATATTTTTGGAAAACTGATTTGGCATAATGACGATATCTTTTATTCCTATCAACATTCCATTTTGTTGCTCATTTCCACCATTGTTCCCACCTTGTACATCATTCTCAAAGTCAATATGACTTCCTTGGAATGCTGCCATTGACTAAAACCGGAAAGAATTGTGTGAGTAAAAGTAGTCATAAAATCATTTAGAGATTAACATGTCACCATATTCTCAATTTGAAACACATTAGTATTAACCAAGGTCATTTACTCTCATCTTATATATTTAATACATCAAATCGGTTAGTAAAAAAAATGTAAATTATCCTATGTATATCCCCCAGGAGTGTTGTAACCAAGAGTGCAGCAAGCCCCATTTTCATGAACCAGTTCTCGTTTGAGTCTAGATCAAACCAGTGTTTTCAGGTTTTACACCTAGCTACATCTGTTCCAGAGCCGCCTCTACCTACTAGTATCCGAATAGGGATGTATTTCATGGAAAACTAAAAAAATCTCTACAATATCAAAATTCTAGGATGTTCTTCTACACTAATCCTCAAATTTCATCTTAGGTCTACGTGCTCTAATTAGAGTTTATCTAATTCTAGCTTCCAAGGATTGTACTAAACTTCCTCTGATACCAACTGTAACGCCCCGACCCTAGTTACCTAGAGTCGGTACATTATTACATAACATTTTCATGATCACAAAGGATCAAGTCTCGAAAGACCGATTAGTATAGTAGCATTGGAAACACTACATATATTCATAAGTCTTACATTACATCATAAGGTAAAAAAACTATAACAATATCATGTCTTCATATCCCCTCATACTATCCCTGCAGGTCATTCATAAATTACTTCTTCACATCTTGGGAAAAATAAAACATTGAAAGGGGTGGGCTCAGCTGCTCAGTAAGGATAACAATATAACAGAAGATTTCATAGTTAAGCATTAACACTTAAAGAAATTTATAACTAAAACAAAAGCCTTTTAAACTTGATCTTCAGGATAATATTTAAAAGATAAAATGATATAATGCCATTTACTTATTCACATGGATATTCTACTAGTTGAACAATCACATGCAATATCAATAACCACTTTCAAAATGATGGAATGCATAATTCCAGACTATCATAACCACATAGCCAAGGCCTCGGGCCAAGACTACAAATAATATTTTGTCAAGGCCTTGTTCCAAGACACTAGTTTGTCTCATGAGACCTACCGATGCATCGAGGAGCTATAGCGGGCTCCACCCATCACTTACTAAGTCCAATGCATTCCTCATATGAAACGTTTTATACATAACATAATCATTCGTATTGAAACTAGCATACGAAATGTCAATACTTTTATCCACAAACCATGAATGGTATAAAAATTGCAGATCCACAGTAAAACATAACTCATTCGATACAATATGGATGATTTTATTGTATCACATTAACCTCAATCAAGAATAATGATGGATGTTTACACAGATGAAAATAATCATCAAAACTATTTGGGAAAAATATCCCCCTTTTTCTTGAAATCATTTAAAAGTCACACTATTTGTCAAGAAGCCATTTAAAAATATATTTTTGAATCAAAGTGTCCCATACCACATTGAAACTTTTAAAAGGAGTTTTAATTTCAAAACACTAATTTACATATAAATAAATCCTTAAAACCATTTTTAAAACATGGACATTAATGAGAAATATTTAGATGAATAAGTCTTGAAAACATTTAAAAAAAGTATTTTAGTTAGAGATTCTAACCAAAATAGAGACACTTGAATACAAATAATTGAGGTAATCAAAACATTATAATATAATGAGAATAAAGTGATTCATGATATACTATGTCAAAGTACATTATATATACCACATAAATGTGATTTGGTGTATAACAACAGAGAAGTCTAAATGGAAATTAAATTGAGATGAAATATCTATAAAGGTCGTGTCCTTAGGTTAAGGATAAATCAACGACATATTTATGTGTGAAAAATATAAATACACTAAATATGATTGGATATTAAGTGTAAAACAATCAAAGTATATTCACACATAATCTTATAAAAACAACACCAATGAATTGGATGTTTAACTCAACAAATGGTGAATGAGTTAAAATTACTCTTATCAAAGTCATATCGATTACTTGAGAAATTATCAATGGAGTGATTATGTGTATCAAAAGTATATCCACAGAAAAGGGTATTGGAAATTATGAAATAATCAAATGAACAGTGATTCCACACATAATCTTGGAGTAATATAATCAATGAAATATGAGTAAAGCCAAATAAGTGGAAATTAAAATTTCGAATTCCCTTATCAATTAGGTAACATAAGAAACATACAACCATGAAATAAGGATCATACAATGATGATTTAAATAACCATAAACTAATTTATAATACACAATGAATACAATTACAGGTAGTACACATACACCACATGAAATAAATAAGTGGTGAACAATGGAATTCTCACGAAATTAAGAGTGAGATAAGAAACCCCTTAATTTGTACATTTTCCTTGGTTGACGGTAGGTTAACCTCCTGTATAATGGTGAAATAATTTTTATATAATTATAAAAGAATCATATGCATATATATGATATCATATATGATCTTTTAACATTGATTTGTTAACAATATCTTTGAATTACCGTCATTTCGGGTGTTAACGGGTTCATTTTACTATATATTCATTGTTATGTGAGCCATATCTATTATTAATGGGATGTATATTATTCATATCCAGAATTATATCAAGTCCTAATACATTATTTTTAATCATCAAATGAGAATTATGCTTGAATGGATACGATGGAGAATGAATCTCATCACGTTCGTGGAGACGGTAGTCCGTACGTACGCACGAGCGACAATATCATTCTTTTGATGTTAAAATAATATATAATTGGATGGTATATCATATAGAAATAATAATTATCATGTTATATTTATTATTTACATGAATTACACTTCATTATTATACCCATCGAAATAATAATTTATTGAATGACAATTACACCACGACGTGGAGACGGTAAGTCGTACGTACACACGTATGGTGACATGCTATTCAAAGGATTGATAGAATACTGAATATGGTTGTACCATATTTATAATAACATAATCCTATATAGAAGATACTGGAGTAATTATTTTAGAATAGAAATATCTATGAAAGAAGAAGTGGAAGAAGAAAGGAACTTGAAAAGGGGTGGTAAAATCATTACCTCTTCTTCGGGTTCTTCCTTTTGATTTGATCAAAATAGCTCCTTAGATTGGCTTTCTGACTAAATTAAGGCCTCTAGGATGAATTTTTAGAATTTTAGAGAGTATTTGGTAAGTTTTTTGCCGAACCAAAAGGCTTTTAAGGTGTGAGTTAATGGGAAGGGAGAGTGCCCTTTTATAAGAGGGGTGAGGGGCACCTTTGAAAAAACTAGAAATATTATTTTATAAGAAATTCATATTCGGTTTCTAAGAGGGATGATTTAATGGTTTATGTGGGGATAGCTCTACAAACACTCAACCAATAGGATTTAGACAGGTTTGGGTTACTATATTAACCTTATCTTTAAGTATTAACTCTTAGTTAATTAGTTTCACTTTTACAAAGTCTCTTTGTATTTTTATATTATATGGTTAATAAACTTACTATATACATCCAAATGACCCCAAAGTGGTCCATTAATGATACACCTATCATGATATAAGTCTCTTTGACTATCATTATATTTTTAATAATTTAATATCAATTAATAATATAATATTTGTTTTATAAACTCTTTTATGTAAATTTTGACAGTATTCAATAATTGATTTTTGTAAAAAAATCATAACATAATGATTACTTTATATAAAGTTAACTAAATCAATCCTAGCATGTCATATTATCCTATAAAATTAGTGTAATTCATTAAAAGTCTCAAATTATATTTATTTGGGTATTTACAATATCAATTATTTTAATTTTTCACTATTATGGTAATTACTTCATCATCATTGTGTCGTAAATAAATTTACATATTTAATGTCTAAAAATTATTAATAAATTTGTATTATTTAGGAATTTATTTTAGCTTTCTAATGAATATTTACAATCGAATTTATCTTATGTAAAACCCTATATTAATTATTTTTTAGTATATAAACATTGATTTTAACTCTTTTAACTATTCATTGAATTAAATAATAATAAATGTCCTAATATAATCCAAGTGGACCTAAATGATAATATTTTATTCCTAAGGTTTTTTTTGGTCGAGATACACTTGTACAATAGAATTAGGACATGTGTTAGTGTAATATTAATATCATTTTTACCCATAATTACCCAATTTACTTTTAACCGTGGTAAATACAAGTAAAAGTTACTATTCACCAAAAATTATTTTCTTCTTATTGAACCACATTTTACTCCTTGATATTAACAGTGTCTATCGGATTTTCGAAATTCCAATAACAGAAGTGGTAAAATTATGTTTTATGAAAAATTCAGTTTTTTAACTACCACTTAGTAGTTTCACTATTAATCAAAAAATTGATGTTTTTCAGAACAATGCCAAAATTTCCACCAAGCTTTAATTGATATTCAAAATTCAAAAATGATGCCTATTTTACAAAATTCCAATCATATATGTTGTATTAATTTATTTTATAATTAATTCTCGTGGTCACAATAAATAGCGTGTTTTTAAGAAACAATATATACAAAAGATTGACAATTGTTTATGTCCAATTTCAAAGTGAACTTAATTCTAATGAACACCATTGGTTAAATGGTAACAATATATTTTAAGTATAATTTAAAACCACTCAATAATATAATTTATCACTATAAATTATTTTGATTAAAAAAGTTGTTTTTAAGTATTTTTCACTATTCATAAAAATTGGAAGTTCTCAGAAAAATACCAAAAATTCAACTTAGGATAATTTTGATATTACAAATAGAAAAATGAAGTCCATTTTCAAATATAATATATATATAATTTCAAAAAGTAGGTATTACTATTCATAACGACTAGTTTGATTGGTTGTGGTGTGTGTTAGAACTTGATGTTGCGTACAACACACGCTATCGCATTACTCAAAGAGAAGCGTACCATGGAAGCTTGGGGTGTTACATTAAAAGTTCAAACTATGATGATGCACTCAAAGACCTTGGAGCCTCAGGTAATGTCATTCCTAAATTCATCCACTCCAACCTTGGTCTAGGTCCCTTGTACCCAATGGGTGTTGTAATTTAGTTAGTCAATCGTAGCACAACTATTCCTGAGGGAATAATTAAGGATTTCCTTGTCTGAGTCAATGATAATAACTTCCCTCCTGATTTCTATGTCCATGACATGGAAGGTGAGACGCCCTCTTCTTGATCACCCCTAATACTAGGAAGACCATTTATCATGACTGCTAGAACTGAGATTGATGTCTATTCATGCATCTTATCCATGGAATTCTGTGACCAAATGGTTATGTTCAACATTTTCCAAAACATGTGATACCCATCTAAGGATCACTCATCATTCTCAATCCATGCTTCTGAGGACACTTCTAAGAGTCAATTGAACCTCATTCCATCATGTTCAACCTATTCTGATCATAAAGGATCTTGCGAAATCTGCACCATGATTAACAAAGTCATAAATGGAGAAATTGATGTTGACATTACAAATGAAAACTCCATTGATCTAAAGGATCTTGAAAAATCTTTGGAATTTCATATCACCTCTGACATCAAATGCTCCAACATATATGGTAATAAAGAAAATGAACCAGAATTCTCATTTTTTGATTCAAATATGATTATCCAACATTCATCATTTCCTATCCATGATTCTGAAAATTCTGTTATATGTAAGGTGAAACCTGAACCAATGTGTTTATAACATCCCTATAGTAGTGAAGATTGTGATATTTCTTCTGTAATTAATAAAGAGATCACTGGTGAGGTTGAAATTGACCATTATTTAGCGAACAACATTAATATAAAGGATATTGAAAATTTTATTCAATCTTATGATGCCACTATTCCTCATTACTCTACATCAGTAAGTGATTAAATAAATCAGTCAAAAATAGTTAGGATCTCATACTGTGGTTTTGTGTTATCTGAACCTTATATAAAAGAACCATCAAAATTGATACATATACCTGAATTTCCAATCAAAGAAAACCATCACATTGTGGATAAAATCATTCCTCACATTGGAGACCAAAAGAAGATAGTCATATTTTCTCTCCACCACCATTTAATTAGAAGAACAAAATCATGGAAGGGGATAAATTATCCAATGAACAATCAGGCATCCCAATGGAGAATATTTTCTGGAAGCACTATGGGGTTGAGAAAATAAGGTTTCCACCATCAGACTATGGGTAGTCCACTAAAACTATCTATCTGTAGGCAACTAAATGCAGCGCTTCTTTGGAGGCAACCCATTTTTTCTTTTACTTTTATGAAATTTTAATTTCTTTTCTGTTTTTTATTAGATGAATAAAGAATTTTATTTTTCAGGTAATATCCCCCAAACCTGGAACCACATCGACTTCCACTAGATCATTGACTTATTTAGTCAACCTAACACTAAATGGAGATGGCGACCCGCCAAATCCAAACCAAGGGGAACATCTTTCCCTTTAACTCTCTCTTTATATCTTCCCCTCTCTACCACTTTCTTCTTCTTCCTCTCTCTTTCATTTTTACCACTTTCTTTATTAGAACATTTATTTTCTCTTTCTCTTTTGTGTGAGTGTTTCTTTATTAAAAACAAAAAAACAACTAAAATAATTATAACAAAAAATAATAATAATAAATTCAGGAGTCATGCTTACTCACCATTGAGTATTGAAATTCTGTCCAACCTTTTTGGGGAGTAAACAGTCATGTTTTCATCTCAAAGATTTTGTATTTTCATCAGGACTTTGGATAAAGAAAAGTGTGTCACAACTAAAAAATTTTGAATCCTCAATTTTTGTTTTGGAAAATTATTTTCCCCAACTGTGAGAACCAACATTTTCGTTCATACTAAGGCAATCTAGGCCCATCTTTTCAAAATGTGTGTTTTCACCCCAAATTGTGAGTCTTGAGTTTGTGGACCTTCGAGATGAATTTCCTACCTTAGTGTGCATTAATATGATATATGAATATTCTGAACCACATGAGAATCACAATATCCAAATAGCCTCCCATATACCGTACATTATTCCTCCTTTTGAAAGACCCTTCGAGCATATGAAAACCTATTATTTGATTTCCACATTACAAGCCCAATACTTTTTCCCCACCCAATATCAACATGGATTTTCATTGCATATTTTTTTTAAAATTTATGTGTGGGGGTGGGGAATGGATTTAATTGTTTGGGTACCCTATTATTGATTTTCAAAGAGTTATCATCTATTTGAGGGCAAGCATCCATTTCAGTGTGGGGGAGAGGTTGTCATTCAGTGTGTTTTGGGTAATGTAATCTACCTCCAATTATGTAATTTTGTAAATTTTATTGACAATTGTTAAAAAAAATGATGTAAAAAGATCAAAAAAATTTAAATTTAAAAAATGGGTTGTTTCTTGGGTAGGTAAAAAACACTATTCCTCAACCATTGATCTTGTTATAATTATTAAAATTTGTATCGTGAGGAGATAAAAAATGGGTTGGGATATGATTATGATATCTATTTTAAGGTCAACTTTTGAAAAAAAGAAAAAAAGGAAAAGAAAAAAAGAACAGTTGCAGTATATTCTTATTGAGAGAAGTTCTGTGTTTTGTAAATATTCCATCATCTCATTACCTTCATATTGTCTTCATCTATTTTGCCTTTCTTCACACAATTATTCCCTTGTAAATATGTGTTTTCATTTCCTTCAATGTTTTATTTCAAAAAAATGTGCACTGCTTTTTCTATATTGGTGGTTTAACCATATTATTCTCTCTCCTGGACATTATATTCCTACCGTCCCATAGCCACAGAAAAACCCCTTAAAATTAACTCTTGATTATTGGTCATTTTGGATAGGTATTGGAAGATGAGATCATTTTCAGACTCTAAGATTTTAACTTTTGGTAGTTGAAAGAGTGAACATCCACAACAGAATTTTATCATCTTGAGAAGTGTGAGTTTTGAGTGTCCACATTTTCCATTTCTAAATTTGAGCATGAAAAAATGAATTAGTTTTAGAACATTTTTTTCCGTAACAACTTGTGTTGGAATTCAAAATGGATGAGTGAAATAGTCTAAACCTCCCCTGATTGAAAAAAACAAAATTTTAATATTTGTTAGTGAAAGAAAATTATTTTGTTATGTTTTTATATATATTGCACATGAGGACATGCACAAGACTATGTGTTGGTGATTTGATGTTATTAATATTTTCATGAACTATTATATACTCCCTTTACTTATTTTATATATAATGTGCATAATGTGTGAGAAATGTTAATATTTTAATACTAAGTATAATTTTTGAGAATTTTTAGTCGTCCAATTGAGTCAGTTTACTATTTTATTAATAAATCTCACCCTACTAATTCCAATTGTGAGGTTAGACTTTTTTAGGATTCCTTATTCAACTTCTCACATATCATTAGATGGAATCATGGGAAAATTCTTTCATTTGAAAGCCCATATGGACCACACACGATGACCCAAAGAATTTTTGAAGAAACTGGACCAGCCATGATGATTGAGTTACTAGTATCACTCCAGAAGCACATATTTTGTGAAACTCCATCATGTGTTCGTGATTATATAATAGAATAATGGGTAAAATGAGAAAAACCCAACTCTAGTAACAAGGGGCCCAAATGAAACATTAATGTACAACCCACCATTATGGACAAGAAATAACAACAGCATAGTATTCATGACATATCTCATGATTTAAGCAAACAATAGAGATGAGCTTTTATAGTGTAAAAATAAGAGATATTGGTGGCCGAATTTTTTGAAGAAATAATTTGTATTTGAAGGCATCTTCCTATTCAAAATCCCTTTCACATTGTGGACTTCATAATGACTGTATTGAAATCCACAGATTAAAATTGTTTAATCAGACAGCCATAACATTGGATAGATAGGTCCGAATTCCTCATAATATTTAGAGTAGTCGGAAAAACTTAATTTCTACAACTTTGATGAATTAGATTCCTCTATATTCGGCTGTCTGAAGAGACAACATGGCGATGCAAGTGGATGGATAGATTGAGAATTAAATCAATCCACTCCTTGGGATATAAATACTCTCCCCTTCTCTCCTTGAGAGGGGTTGTAATTTCAGAAGAGAAGATATCATATTGGCATGACAAAATCCTTTCCAATGGCTTGGGAGGACCTTCAATACTCATGATTTTACATGAGAGACCTTTCCTCCTCTCTTTGTTTTCATTTACTTTTATGTTTTTTACTGTTGTAATTTTGTAAGTCCTTTATTTTCTAATTCTATTTTAATGAAAACTTCTTATTAAATATCTCTTATTCTCATCAAAATTTTGTAGTTTAAAATTAATGTTCTTAAAATAGTTAAAATTCAGTTGAATCACCCTCCCATATTGTGATTCCTCATTCAATCGAAAATCATTTTTTTAATTATCATCATTGTTCATTTGTGTGTGTTCGACACACCACTCTTTTCTAATCTCTTTATTTTTATTCAATTCTTAATTTGTCATCATAATAATTATAACACGATTACTAATCATTTAAATGGATGATTAAATCTACCATTGGGGTGAGTTATAATTTGGGGATATTAAGTGATTGAGAGCCTTTTCTCGATGAGTATTCTTTGAGTTAATATTGGATATGTTGAACTTTATATGTCATGGATTAATGAAATGTTTTGTTTAATATGTGGATTCCATGGATTATTGGAACTAAAAATACACTACCATAAACATGTAATGGTAATGATTAGACACATAAGTTAATTTACAGCTTGGATTAAAGCATTAACACTTAGGAATTCTGATCAAAATCATCTTGTGAAGTGGGAATTAATTTAATGAAATATGAAGCAAAGCTCAAGGATGTCATAATCTTAAATCCCCAATAATGAACTGACCCCAATATTTATTGATTTTTTAATTAAATTATATTCAATCAATTATTTCATAAGCTCTATAAAAAAACTCCCCAATCAAAATACAATAAAAAAACCAAATGACTATTACAATCTATCATCGCCGAGTATTCGCCCCGAGTGTTAGTATACACATTAACAGAGCACTGGAACATTCACCGGTCGATAGGCGACAATTGGCCGTGTATTTCAAAAATTTACATAACAGTCAAGTCAGCTAAAACATATTTGTGATCAATAATAAATCAATTTGAATGCTTCCAACCTTAACTACCCAACTCGAGGTAAACCAAAGAATTGAGAACATGGATGAATGATTCTATATATTTTCAACCACAAATTCATGTTTAAAATCAAATCTTACAAATGAGCTATTGGATTCATCAAATGAAATAAATTTATTATTTTGAATGGCAGTAGGGAAAGTCTCAATTCCATCATCACCATCATAAAAAATATGTTTTCGAATTACTTCAACTAGGACACCAAATTCAGGTCTAATTTGGTATTTTACATAAAAAACATGTTTAGCCATTGATTTCAACACATATGGTTCTATAAGAGGGACATGCCTCAGGTCCCATTATGTGTTATAGGCATCCAAAATTATTCACTCATGTTAAATAACTCATTATTGGCACCACTTTGTCCATACCATTCATAACCCAATTACTTAACCAAGTCAAGCGCACCCCATGGGTGAATAAATCTTAGGCTTCTACAATAATAGGTTGTTCATGGCTTGTAAAAAGATTTCATTTCATAAAGTATAGAAAACAAATTTATTTTTAAATTTGAGATTTATAATAAAGTATGTCAATGATAACAACATTACTGAATTAAACTTGATTCTTATCTAATATTTTTATTGATGTCTACACATGACAGCATGGCTAGTGAAAAGCACCCCACCCTCATAAAAGTTAGTATTGGCCATGAATGGCACCTAATATACAACGTACAATGAGAAACATATTTAATTGACCGTAAATTTATATTAGTACAGTCATCTTGGGAGAAATAGAATATAGGATCCTCGTTAACTGATGAATTCAAAAGCTCATATTTCATATGTTGGACACTATCTAAGGTAATAAATCATTTCAGGATGGGTATATATCATTCAATTTATTACATGCTAGTGAGAATGAAGGCATGAATTAATGACTGTTGTTCACTGATTAAATGATTGTAGAGGTTGTATAGACTATTTAAACAAAATGATTAAATAAGGGTAAAGGTTGCATACACAATGCATGGTGGGGGAGTCTCAGTCAATTTAGAAACTAAAAAAAATTCTCATCAAAGGTATCAATAAGAAACATCAACATCAAAAGAACATCCAAATAAAAAAGGACTAAAAACATCATACACTTTTTATGTTATTCCACTAAAAAATGATCGTGAATGTCCCTATACATTTTCATTCTTCAAGAATTTTTAGAGAGTTTATAGTTATGAGCTTTATCCACCTGCACAGCCTCCACATCCCCACTTGGATAGCTATACCCCAACCCCACTTGGACAACCCACCACCCCCCCACCCCACTTGGACAGCCCTACCCCCACCCTACTTGGAAAACCCACCCCCCCCACCCCACGTGGACACCCCTACCCCCCACACCCCACTTGGAAAACACATCCCCCACCCACCCCACCTGGACAGACTTACCATCACCTCAGTTGGACAACCCATCCCCCACATCCTACCTAGACAGCCCCTCCCCCACCCCACCTGTACCCCCTCCGCCACCACAAATTAAAACAGTAAACATAAAGCAAACAAACAACCCTACCCCAATACCATTTTGATAACCCATCCCCCTCACCCACCCTACCTAGACAGCCCCTCCCCCACCACACATGGATAGCCCTGCCCCGACATCCTCCCCACGCCATCTGCACACCCCACACATCCTAAATTAAAACTAAAAATCATCCAAATAATAAGATAAATAAAAAATTCATGGATATATAAATCCAAATAAAAATAGGAAAAAAAATTCATAGAATCATAACTACAAAACGAAGATATCACTTACCGATTTTCAGTGTAGAACAAGAAAAGTGTTGATTGAAGAGGATGGAAGGAGCTTCAGAAAGTGGGTAATGAGATACCTTCGGGATGTATAGTGAGCTAGGGCTGCAATATCACACATACAGGGAATTGGGGTTCTTGTGTATTTGGAGGAAATAATTCCCAACAGTTTTAAAAAACTGTTGCAACCTGTATTCTATACCAACGGTTTTGTATAACCTTTGGTAAAGGATGCTATTATTGGAGATTTCCAACTATTTTAAGTAAATCGTTTTAAAAAAGTGTTCTAATGGGAGATTTCCCAACGGTTTCCTTAAACCGTTGGAAAAAATGAACTATACGAACAGTTTTCTCAAACTGTTGGTGTGAAAGTGTTGATATATCCCACCATTCTAATAGTGAAAATATCACATATCATTACCATATACTGAAATATCTTAATTTTTTGATGGATTATGGTATCCCAACTATAGTATATTGAATTGTATGTGACAATATTATACTAGGTAACCTGAGTATATTACTCATAATAAATGATATTCTATATAAGAGGAGGTTTAGCAATGAGATATTAAAGTGGAGGTAGTGTAGTGGAATTTTTAAAAAGAGGTGGTTGATATGTATATGCACTATGAAACTATCTCTACATGTCACTAATTATTTATTTTAACATTAATTTAGTCTTATCCATTATCATATTATCTAAATCTTGATCACAATCTTATATAGAATCTACTTTACCTTTATATACAAGCTCCCATAAGGAAGTTCTAGAATGACATATCAATTTATTAATTGATACACCCAACTCATATTCTAATATATGTCTCAATAGTATGAAATTTGTTAATTTAATAGATAAAATATTTTTCAAAGCATTTGTTGTATAGATCCATTGCGGTATCCACTCCTCAAGGGATCATATATAGAATAACGAAAAAAAATTATTAGTGACTCAAAAAATAAAAATATTTTAAAAATCATTTATATAAATCCTTATAATCCTATCATTTACAAATATTATGTATTATTTGATATTTGATCTTTTTGGGTACATTCATTCCTTCTTACATTCTCCATGTCAAAGTGGGATGGTAAATAATGATCCAAGAGGCCGAACACTCAATTTTTTAAAGATTTCATACACCATTTCCCTTCCAAAAATAGACTCCCACAAAATGATATTGTTTGAGGTTATACATTTCTATTCTATCTAATGATGACATTTACCCAATTATTGTAAATTATGGAAAATGAAATCATTATGATGATCATTATTAGTGATTATAAATAAACAATCATATTTTTTTAAATTTTAAATATAATATATGTTTATATCTATTTACATAAAATTAATTACTTCTATACATATTCATCAATATAAAGATTTGTGTCACATGGATTTAATTTTTTTTCTTTTACCAAAAAAGGAAATCTGGTGTTAGGGTTGTTTTAAAATTCCACCATCCCCTTGTGAGAAACCCTATAAATTGATTCATGAATTTTTATACTCTGTATACATCTTTTTATCATCTGATTATAAAGAAAATATTAATGTATATTCATGAAAAATGGAATTATAATTAAAATAATATTGAATGGTCATACTAAAATTGGATCCTATTACTCCACCTGTGTATTCTATTCAACACATATATTTCAGAAATAAAAATTATATCCATTTATATATTATTCATTTTCTTATAACTGCTAAATTGTTTTGTATCAAGCCCCCTATAATTTCCATTTTCTTAAAACCTAGTTGATATCCTTTGGTCCTTGCTAAGGGAATGAAATAATCTAGTTAAATATGTTCTATAATGATTTTATGGCCTGAAAAATTTCTATATCCCTATCAATGTACAAGGCTCCAATATATTGGATAAAAAGGCACTTTAAAAGATGTTTTTATATGTTTATCCATATAATATTGAGGTGAATAAATTATTTAATATGAAATAACCCTCTATATAAAATTAATAACATATTAGTAAATGATTGTACTAATTCATCTATTAAATATAAAATGTAATATAAATTTAATAATTATCCAAAAAACTAAACTAAACTTATTGAAATATAGTTTCATCCAAATTCATTAATGTATTATACATAAATTAAAAAAATTAATAATACTATTATGAGATAAGAAATGATTCAACCCATAGAATATGAACATAGCTAAAAGATTTTAAAAATTAATCTATTAAATAAAAATTAGGTTTATAATTTGAAAAATATTCATTAAGAAGAATCTAAGAAAAACCAAACTCTATTGAATTATTTACTGTAGTTAATAATAATTATAAAATAACTGGCCCCAATTATGAATGATGAACTAAAATCGATTTATTAAAACACATCAGAAGTCATATTTATTAAAAATATAATATTTTCAAATGAAATTGAAAAATTATAACATGATAAAAATTAAAATAATTAATCTAAACAAACATTTTACCATAGTTGTAGAAATATATTACATATCAAATTTTTTGGGAAAGTTTATCTAAAATAAAGTTAATTTATACTTTCTTAATAACCATTATAATTTTTATTATTACTTTCATATAACTTATTACAATGTTGTAAACATTATGTAATCATTTAAGTTAATTATGGTCATTTTGTCGATATTTGGTACTTGAGTCAAAAATAAACTTCTTATAATTACAAGTTATTCATGTGGTCAAAAATAAAAAATCTTCAGAATTATATTCATGATTTAGATATCATATATATTATATATATATATATAGTATATATTTTTATTTAAATATTACATGACATTTGGATAAAAGATATGAAATGCACTGTTCATGGAGACCGTAAACCGTATGTTCTCTTGAACGCTACATTCATTTCTATTTCATTTTTTTAATTGAATAAAAACTAAATGATAAATAGTTATATTATAATTAATGTTTAATATCATATATAATTACATTAACACCATCCTATATACATCCCAAGTATGTAATGAATGAGTCATATCACTTCGAGGGGGAGGTAGTCCGTATTTCCTCAAATGAAATTATCATTTCTACCCAATATGGAAACCATAACTGTATTATATAAATGAAAAATAAATATGCATAAAAAAATATAAATATAAAACATAAAAAATATAAATATAGTTTCATCTTAATTTCCACCATAAGATGTGGAAGGATAATATTGAACAATCATCGTTTCGTGAGGCAGTAGTTCTCCTTCAATGGAAACAATATTTTCTATACCTATTACATGGATGTGTGTGTAAGCATAGTTCAAATCCATCTCATAACAACATCGTAGAATATTTTATATAATTTATATTTCATAAAAGAAATATATAGATGGTTTTTTGGGTGTTGGAGATGTAAAATAAAAGAAAATATTTTAAGTGAAGACGTTACCTTTAAATCGGGTAACTCCCTTTTGATAGAAGCAAATGAATTTCTTGAAGTGACATCATCAAAAGTTACGGCTTCAAAGAGGAAGAGAGGGATATAGGGATATTAATTGGGTAGAGTTTATATGATCCAAGGTTCTTGAGATGTGTGAGTAATGGGTAAAATATAGGGGCTTTTTATAAGGGGAGGATGGGGTCTTTAAAGTAGTTTGAAAGTATTATTCTATTTATAATTATTTTCGGTTTTAATGTTCCAAAATTCATTAAAGTAAAACTTAAGATGACCCTTGTTTGATATAAAAATATTCAATAATAATTGAATTGGTTTTGGATATTCTTTTGATTTTTATAATATTTTTTATTTAAATAATTCATTATTGAGGTTAACACTAAATCTTTATTGTATCCTAAATAAGATTGTTTATATGATGTCTAAAATTTTTAAAAGAAATATCATGATGAAGGAAATATTTTCATATTTCAAATGATTCTTTATATTTGAAGAGATATCTTATATAACTTCATGGAATAATTGATTTATTAAAAGATATATGTTTATGTCATTTTTGTCATTACTTCATATTAATTATTCTAAAATGTCATTATATCCCATAAGTGGTTCCATGGGGTCCCACAATCGACCCATGGATTCCTATGGTCCAACATTTATCAACCAATAGGTTTAAGACACATATTAGGGAAATTTTATATTAATATAATATTATTTTTGGCTTCAATTATCCTATTTAAATTTAACAACGGTAAATAAAAGTCAAAAGATACTATTCCCCAAAAAATATATTCATTTTATTAAAACACATTTTACTTACTAATAACAAACATGTATGTTGGATTTTAAAATTTTAATTTACAGAAGTGGTAGAATTTCATTTAAATGAAAAAGTCATTTTTAACAAATACATAGCGTTTTCATTATTCGTCACAAAAATTGAGGTTTTTCAGAAAAATACAAAACATTTGGCCAAAGCTATATTTTATATTCAGAATTCAATAATGATGAATATTTTAACAAATTCAAAACATATATATTGCATTAATTAATTAAAAATTATTTCCTATTATCAAAACAAAAAAGAGTGTTTTAAGAAAATAATAACTATCAAGAGATTGGCACTTGTTTATGTCCAAATCAAAATTAAAAATACTTCCAATGACCAAAAATTATTCAAATAGTATATATATAATATAGTAACATTTTAAAACCAATTAAAAAGATAATATAACATATAAATATATTAAATTAAAAGGTCCATTTGATTTAAAATACATTATTTTTCACTATTCATTAAAAATTAATTTTATCATAAAAATAACAAAAAATTACCGAAAATAAATGTTTGTGCCCTGATTCTTAAGAAGAATTTTATTTTGTCAAATATAAAATTAAATAGTGACCAAAACAATATTTAAAGGGGGTTCACCATCAAAAGGAAGCAAATCTTCCTTTTAATGAATATTAGAGTATTTATGCATAAAGTCATATTATTTCTTATTTATGCATCAAAAAAATTATTGGATAAATGTAGAAACATTTAACAAAGATTTATAATAATTTTTTAGTTAGTTACGTTCATTCCCACCATTACAATGATTAGGCATTTACTACCATTAAAAATAACACAATTATATTATTATTTATCATTATAAATCAATGATGTGTGCAATATATGATTACAAAAAACCTTGTAGTTGTGTATCGGGTATTCCATTGAACATAGAATTCCCTATAAAGTAAAATTAATCTTTAATTCAAAAATATTAATCATTATGAAAATGTAATATTCTTTATTTTATTAGGATGTTACATTCAAGACCCATTTTGGAAATTGTGTCCTCGCAATTTTTAATCACTTATCAAATAAGTGGGAATATTTATCCTTCATATCATTTTCAGATTTCAATGTTTCCTCTTCAACCATATGGTTTTTCAACAAAGATTTTACTGGATGAATTACCATATTCTTCAACACATGCTCTCTTCAGTCAAGAATCTAGAATTTTTGTTCCTCACAAGACAGACTTTCTCCCAACAAAACTACTTATGGTCTAAAAACATGAGATGGATCCGGCATATAGTTTCTCAACATTGAAACATGAAAAACATTGTGTACCTGGGATAAAATTGGAGTTAAATACTCTCTATAGTCAACTGATCTAACGTTATCTATGATTTCATAAGATCAAATGAACCTCGAATTGATCATTCCCTTCTTACAAAAACACATCACACTTTTACATAGAGAAACATTGAGAAAGACATGATCATATACCTCAAAATAATGATCCTTCCTCCAGTTATCCACATAACGTTTCTTCCAGCTCTGAGAAGTTACCATTTTCTTCTGAATCAAATGAACATTTTCTGTCATCTCTTCTACCAATTCTGGTCCCATCAACATCCATTCACCAACTTTATCCCAAAAGGATGGAGTTCAACACAGATTCTCATATAATGCCTCAAATGCATCCATATGTATACCAGAATGAATGCCGTTATTATATGAAACATCCACCAACGAAATTTAATGGTCCCAACATCCCTAAAAATACATTGAACAAGCATATATCACATCCTCCATGGTCTGAATTGTTCATTCTAACCGCCCATCAGATTAAGGATGCAAAATTGTACTAAAATTTATTTCTGTATGAATCAACTTTTTAAGGCCTTTCTTAAAGTTATATGTAAACCTGGGATCATTATCAGATACAATAGAGAGGGTAACTCCATAAAATAGAGAGGGGAACTCTATTCAACAATTACCCAGATTTAATTATTACCTCGAGAAGTCTTTGTTAATCCCACAACAATGTTAATGGATATATTTTCCCACTTTCAATGAAGCACTGATAAAGACTGAATCATCCCTTTCATTAACTGCCACTCTGCGTTAACATTCTGACAAGTCAAACACTTCCTAGTAAAATCAGCAATATCTCTTTTCATTCCACACAACCAGTAATACTCCCAAAGATCACTGTACATCTTAGTACTCCCAAGATGAACTGAAAACTATGAACTATGAGATTCACATAATAACTCTTTATTCAACTATGAATCACAAGGCACACATAATTTCTACCCATACCTCAAAACAAAATCATTATCAATGTAAAAATTAGGCAAGTTACCCTTCTGAACCAACTCTACCTTTTTCTGCATCTCATTGTCATCCTCTTGTGCTTCCTTAATTGTATCTGATAGAGATGATTTCACTAACACCTGAAACAAAACATAGGAATATCCTGAACCAAAAACTTCTATGCCCAATATCATCAAGTCTTTATTCAAAGGATATTTTTCCAAACATTACAAGGTAAATGAAGAATTAATTTTTTGACTCAAAGCATCAACCACTTTATTTTCTTTTCCCATAAGGTAATGGATCATGCAATAATAATCCTTGATTAATTCCAAACATATATTATGTCTCATGTTTAATTTTGTTCTGAGTGAATATATGCTTAAAACATTTTTGATCAGTATATATTTCACAGATTTATTCATACATATGATTCCTCTAAATTTTTAAATAAAAAACAACAACTGCTAATTCCAAATCATGGTTAGGGTAATTTATCTCAGGAGGTTTCAACAAACTTGAAGCATAAGCAATTACATGATAATTTTTCATAAGGACACAACAAAGTCCTTTCAATGAAGCATCACTCTAGATAATAAACTCACAATTTTTAAAAGGTAATTCCAATACTAAAGCATTCACCAATCTTCTTTTCTATTCATGAAAATAATCATAAAATTATTTTTTCCAAATAAATATAACACCTTTTCGAGTTAACTTATTTTGTGGGATACATAATGATGCCAAATATTCCAAAACCTACTCTAATAACCTATATATCAAAGAAAACTATTAATCTTGGTTATATTTGTGGGTCTAGATCATTATTAAACAAAATTTGTTTTATTAAGATAATAGTTATGCCATTTTTTGAAATCATTTAACCATGGAAAGAAATATGTTGTAACCAAAACTCACACTTGCTGAATTTCCCATTCAGTTTATTTTCATTTTAGGATTTCAAGACAACCTTTAAATGAAATTCATGCACCTATTTACTCTTATAATATACTAAAATATCAAAAATGAACACAAACACCATTTATCAGCTGAGTTAACTGAGCCATCACTGCAACATACTATTCAGTTCTGATTCCGACTATCATAGGGTGTTGATTTTGATGTCCATTTCCCTCTGTATGACTTCCTATAATAGCTACTATGTTTCCTCTATGAAAAAAAATTTCAACCGAGAAATAATTTAGGTAATGGATCATGGTAATCTGTAAATTCTATATAATTTCAATATTAATATAAATAAATTTATGGATATTAATTTAACAATATCATAACTCATAATGTTGTCTAAACTGACCATTTATTCCAACTATAAGGAACCATCATTTTAAAATTACAAAATCTTGAATTAAATGAATATTTTACATTAAGGATTTATTCAGGTGCATACATTTAGAGATTTATCCCTTAACTATAACATTACATCTCATTAATTACAATGTAATGACTTCTACTTAGTTTCCATTTTTTTCATACATTAAAAACACTTCAAAAAAAAAGAGTCATGTCTAGTTATATGTTTTAGATAGTATGACATTTTCATGATTACATCCTTGACCTTATTCTTCTTTATGTCCTCTCAAAAACATTTCAAAAACTTGTGATGATCATAAAAAGTGTTGTAAGGGTTTTAAAATATTAAAAAATCATTAGTCCATTAGTACAAACAAAACATAAACTCTTTTACATACCTCATGAAATCATAATATTTATGAATAACACAGAGTAATAAAAAACCATAAATGTAACTTGTGTCATTCATAGCATTCATATGTTTTAGCATTCACAGCTACGTTGGGATTTATATTTGCAATACCCATCACAATATATTCTATATATCTCTTTGGAGAAACATTATCATTTACATCCATCATGTTACCCAATGCCTTAGAGAGCTATCTCAATCTCACCTGCCCAAGGTTTATCATTTAACCACCCATCTACATAATCAATTCCCATGAACTATAACATTATCATAACACATAATGTAAGAATAATGGAAAGATAACATTTCCACATAAAAATCACAATATAATATTTAATTATATTGACATAATCAATCCATTATAAAAACCATTTTCAATACCAAAATACATAAACAGAATATATTGTATTTATTTTCCTATTAAAAACATTCGGCTTGTTATGGACGCCAAATATCAAGTACTGATCGATGCAACCGAAAATACCTTGTCACTGCATACATTAAAAAGAAACATCCATTTTGTCGTTTAGTAAAACGCTTCATAGAAAATGATTCAATTTTTATGAAATGAAAATTTAATAGAGTTTATTCACCATATAAAATAAAGTTGTGTATAAATCAACATATGCCTCAATGATAGGATATTGAGACGAAGTCCCTTACCACGTTTCCAAAATGACCTGTTCATTCCTTAATCTTCTGAATAATAATATAAAGTTAATTTATAATATATTTTTAACACATTTAATGTTTATTATTAATTTTAAATCACTTATTTCCATGTTATAAACATTATGTAATCATTTAATTAATAATTGTCATTTTGACGACATTTGGTACCTGTGTCCAAAATGTACTTCTTATAATTACCTTTTGTTCATGTGGTAAAAATTACATCATCTATATAATGATATTCATGATTTAGTTATCATATATATTATATATATCCAATATATATATGTATTTATAATTTTACATAACATTTTGAGATAAGAAATGAAATGCACTGTTCATGGAGATGGTAAGTCGTATGTATGCCTGAATGCTACATTCAATTCTATTTCATATTTTTAATGTACTGAAAACATAATAATAATTTGGTATATTATATTTAAAGTATAATATCATATATAATTTCATTAACACCATCCTTTATATGTTACACATATGGATAGAACAAGTCATATCACTTTGAGGGGGTGGTAGTCCACACTTCTTTAAATGAAATTATCGTATTACCCACTATAGAAAACATAAGGGTATTCTATAAATGTAAAATATAGAAGAAAATAATCAATATAAATATAATATATATCAAATATAAATATATTTCCATTTTATTTTCTACCAGAAGTGTTTGTAGGAGAATATTGAATAATTATCGTTTCTTGAGGAAATAGTTTGTCGTCTACAAAAACAGTATGTTCTTTACCCATTATATGAAGGTGTGTGTAATTGTAGTTCATATAAATCTCATAAAAACATCCTCATATATATAATATACAATTTATATCTTAAAATAACTAAATAAAAAGTGTTTATGGGGTTGGAAAGTTAAAAAAAATAAAATAACTTAAGAGAACATGTTACCTTAAAATTGGGTAATTGCCTTTGGTTTGAACTAAAAGGATTTCATGACGTGCCTTCTTCCAAAGGTAAGGCTTCTAAGAGGAAGATAGGGATGTAGGGAGCTTAATTGTACAATTTTTGGATGATCCAAGTGGCATGATATGTGTGATTAATGGCATAGATGTGTGGAATTTTTATAAGGGGGAGGATTGGTTCTTAAGGAATATTTGAAAATAATATTTTATTATATAATGATTTTCCATTTATAAAGGTCCAAAACTAATTAATGTTAATGATAATATGCTTATTGTTATAAATAAAATAATTCAATAATAATTTTATTGTTTTTGGATATTTTCGTAATATTTATAATCTCATTTATTTAAATCATTCATTAATGAGGTAAACACTACATCATTTTTTTTAATAAATATGTTTATTTATTTGTTGTCTTATAATTATAAGAAAAATACAATGATGTATAAAATATTTTACTCTTTCAAATGAATATTTATAATCTAAGAGATAACATACATAACCCCATGTAAGAATTGATTTAATAAAAGATATCTGTTAATGTCATTATGGTCATTACATTAAAATAATTAATATAAAGTGTCATTATCACTCATATGTGGCTACATGTGGTCCCAAAATATACCCAATGATGTTCATGGTTGGAAATTTATCAACCAATAAGAATAGGACCCATGTTTGGGTATTTTTTTATTATTATAATTATTTTACCATGAATTACCGTACTTTCCTTTAACCATAGTAAATAAAAGTCAAAAGATACTATTCAAAAACATTATTTTCATCTTATTGAGCCACATTTTACTATCTAATATCAACTGTGTATATTGGATATTCAAAATTCAATTCATTGAAGTAGTAAAATTTCATTTAAATGAAAAAGTCGTTTTTCAACTACTACTTTGTGTTTTCACTATTTATCAAACATTAAGGATTTTGAGGGAATTACCAAAAATTCAGTCTATGTTATATTTGATATTCCAAATTAGAAAATATTGTATATCTTACCAAATTAAAAACATATAAGTTGAACTAATTAATTTCAAATTATTTCTTGTAGTCAAAACAAAAAGCGTGTATTTAATTAATATTAACTATCAAAATATTGACACTTGTTTATGACTAAATACAATGTAAAATTAAGTCTAATGACCAAAAATTGGATATAAAGGTAAAAAGATAAACTAATTATACATTAAAAGCAATTAAAAAGATAATCTAACCATAAAAATAAATTAGATTAAAAGGGATTTTTGATTTAAAATGTAGTATTTTTCACTATTCATTTAAAAATGAATTTTATCCAAAAAATACCAAAATTTTACCAAACGTAAATTTTGAGTTCCCAATTCTAATAAAGAAATTTTTTAGTCAAATAGAACATATAAATGTGACCAATACTATATTTAAAATGGGTTCTCCATCAAAAGGCGGCAAATCGACCTTTTGATGAATATTATAGTATTTATGCTTAAAATCTTATTATTTCTTAGTTTAAACCTCTAAAATATATTGTATAAATGTATAAACATTTAAAATACATGTATAATCATTTTTATGTCAGTTCTGTTCATTCCCACCATTACAACGGTTAGGTGTTAACTACCATTTAATGTAGTAATATTATATTATTATTATTTAGTATAACTCAACGTTCTATGCAATATATGAATTCAATGAAATCTGATTTTTCGTATCAGGTAAGTCATCGAACATAGAACACCCTTTAATGTAAAATTAATATTTCTTTCAAAAATATTATTAAATATGAAAATGTTAAATTCTTTATTTACATGGGCGGTTACTGCAATATAGACAGAAAATTTACTTCCTTAACATAAAATATTTTAGCTGAATACATAGTCTCTTCATCCAATAAGAATCCATATTATATAAGAATTTCCAGTTATAAATAAAAATACATACAAGTCAAAAGTTTTTTGGCACATGTTTTTTATGAAACACACACTCAATTATTTTGAATGTACATATACCCAACCTCTAGTTCTATTTCATATAATTTATGATATTTTATTACTAATAACCTAGAACATCGCTCACAGGCTA
Organism: Viscum album; assembly: GCA_963277665.1. Taxonomy (NCBI): domain Eukaryota; kingdom Viridiplantae; phylum Streptophyta; class Magnoliopsida; order Santalales; family Viscaceae; genus Viscum; species Viscum album. The sequence goes on along the minus strand of OY728150.1, from coordinate 168,622,126 downwards.
AGAAACTAGATGAATGACAACAATTCTTTATAGAACAGATACTAAAATGAGATATCAATCGTGGTTTTATCAGAATTTTAATCAACCTACTGATATGTTAACTAATCCTATCCAATCAGATAGATTCAAATCCTTTAAAAAACATAGAATGATCAATTTTAATTGATCTTCAATACACGACGTATTTCATCTATGTCTATACATTAAATAATCACCTATCAAAATAGATAGTATACATTTGAAATTTATTTATATTGGTGATTGATATGTTTTTTATGAATTTTCATAATCTATATACTTTTTGTTACATTTTTTAAATATTATCTATATTTCAAACATAACTATTTTCCTAATTTATTGTTTGTAAAGATTTTTTTTTATGAAATTTTTATTTTTTACAAGGTTCATTAACCATCCTTGTAATAGGAATATCAATAATCATTACTAGAAGTTATCTTCAACAATTTTTAATCTCTTTAAATTAATCTTTTAATGTTCATTGTAAAAATAATTTTTTTAGAGAGATATTTTTATTACAATTTAATAAAATTGTAAAATTACATAGTTTTATGTGAGGTTTATATTTCCTTACAAATAAGTAAATGTTTATTTTCTATTCACAGAAATTTTAAATTTAAATTATAAGAGTGTCTATATTACACATGTTTTTTTATATGGACCCACCCTTAAACATGATATAATATTAAATTTAGTTAATCATTCACATAGAGGTTCTTTTTTAGTTTATATTTTTAGAGAATTGGGCCATTACTATTACATTACATCTCAAAAATTACAAAGTAGACACTTCTACGTTGTATCCATTTTTTAATAAAATAATAATTAATTATAGAAAACAATAATTATTTTCTTTATATAAATCTTTTTAAGTTATTCCTTTCTCTTACCCTACCTTATAACCAGTGAAAAATTTAAAAACATGGGATAAGCATAAAAATAATGGGATGGTTTATAAAATAAATAATGAAAACATTACTTCCTCAATACATCCAAAACATAAGATCTTTAACATACCTCATGAAATCATAAGATTTATGAATAACACATAAATATTATAAATCTTAAAGGTAACATATGGAAAGCATATCAAACATAAATTATTTGTTTCACAGCTTATAGGGAGCTACACATGGAATACCCATCATAATATATTTCCAATATATATAAGGAGAAACATTATCATTTACCTCTGTCACATTACCCAATGCATTGGAGAGCTATCTCAAGCTCACCCACCCTAGGTTTATCACAGAACCACCCGTATACATATACAATGACCAATAACCATAACATATTCATAAAACATAAAACTTAATAATGGAAAAATAATATTTCTATGTTTAAATCATAATATATCATTTCATGATATTCAAATATTCAATTCATTATAAAAAAAATTCAACTCCATTTAAAACATTTAATAGAGAGATTTTTTAATCAAATTTTCCCATACCACTTTGAAACTTCTATAATTAATATACACATTAAAACAATCATTCCCTTATAAATAAATATTTAAAATCCTTTCAAAAACATGGACATGAAAGAGAAGGATTTATAAGATTAAATATCTAAAACATTTAAAACGATGCTTTAGTTAAAGAATCATTTACTACATGAAGAATTAAATGAATAAAAATAATTACAGAATAACATTATACAATGAATATATTATCATGAGAATTTGGAGATTTATGACATAATATGTAAAAGGGATGTATATACACCATATAAAAATGAATTGGCGTATAAGAACAAATAAGTCTCAAGGGAATGTAAATTGAGACAAATACATTTACAAAGATCTTATACTTAGATTAAGGATAATTCAATAACATAAATATGTGTGACAAATAAGAATACACCCAATATATGTGGATATTAATTATAAAACAATAAGATGTCATTCACACATATTCATTGAATGACTTATTCATGAAGTATAAGTTTAACCCAATGAATTGAAATTGGGTTAAGAAGTTATCTTACAGAAATTCGAAAGCCTAACGATGTTTCTTTAAAATTCATAAAATGAGTTTATGATAGAGAAAATGGCCTCTCATCACCTGAACATAGAATTTATAGAAATAGGTATATAGAAGACCATATCCCAAAAATTTTGATTTGGAATTTAATGGAAAAACACAAAAGAGGTCTTTCACTATATGACGAGGGTGAAAGGTTCCCTTAATGATTTGGAGGCTTATGAAACAAACACCACATGAAAGAAGGATTATATAAGAAAGATTTAAATACCCATAAATTAAATTATATTACACATTTATTACAATCAGGGGTAGTACATACACCACACAACATGAAATAGTGGAAAGTATTGCATGAATCTCAAGAGAATAAAAAGTTATATAAGAACCCCTTACCTCGTGCCATACTTGACTCATATGTTTTGTGATCTTCCTGAATAATAAACATATGTTAATTTATAATTCCTTAAGATCCTTTTTAAATTTTTTTATTCATTATATATCATTTATTACCTTGGTATAACAATTAATTATATATTTGAGTTGATATCGAACATTTTGTTGATGTTCAGAAAGTTATTCCAAAATGAAGTTGTTATAATTACAAATTTTCAATGTGGTGAAAATTCTATTATCTCTAGAATGATATTAATGATTTAGAAATAATATAAATTATATATATTCTATGTATATGTATTTATAATATTCCATATCATTTGGAGTTAATAAATGAAATGAAACGTTCATGGAGACCATAAGCCGTTTGTACGAATGAACACTACTTTCATTTCAAATTTATATTTTATGAAATGAAAAAATAATAATACCTAGATATATTTTAATTCCTGTATAATATCTATGTTATGTAATTTAATTAACTCCATCCTTTAGATTTTCCACGTATTGAATTAATGAGTCATATCACTTTGAGGGGGAAGTAGTTCGCACTTTCTCAAATGAAATTTTCGTATTTACCCCTTATGGAAACCATAATGATGTGATATAATGTCATGAACCCCTCCCACCAATGATACCCCTCTTGATCTAGAAATGGTGAAAGGGAGATAATGACCCCCAAGTCCGGCCACCAGTAGGCCCCGAGGTGGTGACTTGCACCAAAGGTATGTGTTTTCACAAATATAGGAGGCATTACCCTTTTTATTATGTAAGATAGGGAAATATGATGAGTCAAACACCAAACGAAAAAGGAACAAGTAAATGAAAATAAACCCAAACCAATCCCACATGCATGTTTAAAAAATTCTGAAACAATGTACAAGTACAAGAATGCTTAAAGTACAATACCAAAAGAAACAAGAGTACAACAAACTACAACAACTCAAACTGTCCCAACTAGTAGGGTCCCGCACAACCCTGTTTCTCCTCCTGGAAACCTGAAAGTAAACGTAGGGTGAGCATACATGTATACTCAGTAGGGAAACCTAATGCTCTCATGCACAGGTGGGGAGACATCCTATTTTCCCTTCAGAACAACAGAAGAAACCAAAACCTAGAAAGGAACACTATCCTACAAACCTCACCATCCATGCCCACAAAAAACACAAAACAACAGGTATTAGTATATAAGAACAAGAGTATTGGGTACCCTGCAGTATTTCCCACTAGACAGTTGCTCTTCCTAACGGCGAACGTCCTGATGCTACCACACTCTTCCCACCCACACACACCTGGGCCTCTACCACGTATCCGGCCCGCACACACCTATGCCTCAACCATGTATCCCGCCCGCACGCACCTGGGACTCACAAACCACAATCACATCCCCACCCGATTACACCTGGGCCTCATCCCGAAGATTCTTGGGAATAGTAAACCTGCCCGAAGAGTCTTGGGCCAAAACCACCCCAATCGAAACCTACCTGAAGAGTCTTGGGTGTAAGGTCGCCTTAATCTATCACAGCCTATGGAAGAAGGAGCATGAAGGAGCTAGTAACAAAGGGGAAATCACTCTCTCCCATGAAATTGGAGTGTTCGACACTAAGTGATCGACATGGGTGTGGTGTGACAAAACAAAAAGATACAGATATATATATACGAAACACAAATCCCAACCTTTGGCTTCTAAATAGAGAAACTGAGCGCGTGCATCGACACTGCTACTATGAAGCATGCAGACAACAAACAATCCCAACCCCATTTAGGTTGTCATATTTCAATAGTATTAGTTTATTAGTTCCTTAACAACTTGTCAACTATCAAACAAGATCAATCATTTCATTGTAAAAAACCCTGCCAACCACAAATAAAGTTAGATAAAACACAAGCAACACAAAACCAACCTTTTTATCGTCTACCAATCCCCATTTATTGTTCCTACGTTTAACTCATTATCATTTCCCCACAGTTCCTTTATCAACTTTCCACCCTCCTTTTAACATCACAATCCATTACTACAGTCCTACTGCCATTATAACCACATCTCCACAACTACATCAAAAACAAGGCTCGTGCCACATCATCTCCCCTTTAATAACATTTACTACAGCCCCGCTGCCCATCCTATTTGTAACAACCCAAGATTCACCCTCCTTTCACACACCACGTAACCAAGACAACACCCACATGTTCATTATTCCATTTTGTTCAACCGGGGTGATTGCACAAGGGTTCTAGATTTTAATCAGCCAACATTACGTGATTAACCAAATTCCTCATTCCACAAAGTTCCATCCACAAAATGGTCTAAAAATATAGGTCCACATTTAATTGCTCAATAAAAGGCCCCCAACGACCATGATTTCTAGTAGGCATAATCCTATTCTATTCACAACATAACAATAGGATAAAAAAAGATAAACATAATAAAATCCCCATCCCAATTCTTTAACCAGTTATTATATTTATTTACTGGTTCAACCATTTCTCACGAAAACAAGAGGATACCCACCCCACATGATGTAAAAACAAGATAGATGAAGGGAAGATCCCTACCTCAATAGATTCTGATCACAACGGTCCCCTGGATCAACATCAGAAGGTGTCCGTCGGTATCCATCTCTTTGAACAAAGCCCAGAAAAAACATCCTCAGGGTGAAGCTGGTAAGGAAAGGACGAAGGGAAAGAAACAGATCCAATCTCAGAAGTTCCGCCTCGTCGTTATGATCTAATGGCTGCTGATGGATCGTAAATTGGAGCTCAGACAAATAATTTATTGAAGAAAGGAGCGTTGGAGTCTCTTGGGAGAGCTCTGCTCGAATGAATGGGGAGGAGAGGAATGTTCTGAATAGGAGGATAGTCCCCCTCCTTTTATATGCAAGAAAAACTAAAGTACACGACATGTACTTCCTAGTACACGGCGTGTACTTAGCAATTCCATAGGTTCACCACGCGGCTTCCAACACATCATTCAACGTGGCACACGACCATTGACTGGTCAACACATGGTTTGAGGGTAACATGTACGCGGGGAGAAACTACACGGAGTGTAGGATGGGCTACACCGTGTGTACTTATTTATTTCTCATGATATGGACATGGCTTCAATATGGAACACTGCCGTTTACTTGTCAACACACGGTTTGAGGGTAATGCGTATGCAGGGAGAAACTACACGGCTTGTAGGATAGGCTACACGTCGTGTACTTATTTATTTCATGTGGCAAGGATACGACTTCAAAATGGGGTATACTCGACAAGGTGGTACACAGCGTGTACTCACACTACACAACGTGTAGTTAAAAAATTATGAAATATGTGGGAAAACTCCATTATACCCTTTAGAACACTTCATGACCTTCTTTTTGACAAAGGAATGGGCCGGAGATGTTCGAGCCATTACACAAGATACCTCTTAAAACATTATCATTCCCAAGAATTCAAAAAACAACCCAGAGGAACCCGACAAGATATCTCTTAGGGATCTTGTTATAACAGGAACCCAACCAACTACCCTAATGATATGTGTTAGGAATTCCTTCTCCTATGTCGATATATTATTCACTTTAGGCGGCATTGACTCTCCTGCACGGGTTTAATCGCATCCACATTAATGCGTCTCGATTATGAATTGGGACTTCCCACATCCCTATATTAGGATTTTTAAACATACACTTCCCCCAACAACATACAACCAATACACTTCCTGAACACATGGCTTGGGGAAATTCTTTCTCCCATTTTTAGATATTATCCACTTTGGGTGGCACTGACTCGCTCGCACAGGTTCAATCGCATCTGCAGTAATGCATCTCGATTAAGGATCAGGTTTTCCCTTTCCCCACATATCCAGAAACGTTACACACTTTCAGAGAACAAGGAATCAAAACGTCTCATAATCAACAAGCCAAGCATTCAATATATCAATGGCATAGGGCATAACATCAAAACAAGCTCAAGAGAACAAAACAAAAAAAAGTCAAAACAACTCTGGGTATTGAGCGTGCATCGGGGCCTTCCACTCCCATGTTCTCTCCTCGAGGTCGCTATGCCTCCATAGCACACGAACCAAGGTGATGGTTCGTCCACAGAGCATCGTCTCTTTACGATCCTAGATTCTTACTGGTCATTCCTCGAAGGTCGCGTTAGCTCCCATATCTAATTCTTCCCAGTCGATAACATGAGAGTCGTCTTGTAAGTACTGACGAACCTGGGAGATGTGGAAGACGTCATGAACCTTCTATAACTGAGGTGGCAGGGCCAGCTGATAATCCACCTCACCGACTCGCCTCAGCTCCTCGAAAGGTCAGATGAACATAGGGGAGAGCTTACACCCCTTCCCAAACCTCCACTGCCCCCTTCGATGGGAAACCATCAAGAAAATATGATCTCCCACCTCGAACTCCATGGGCCTCCTCTAATGATCAACATATGACTTCTGTCGGTCATGAGCCGCTTTCATCCTCTTGCGAAAAAGATAAACATTCTCTGTGGTGCTCTGTTCTACCTCTGGCCCAAGAGAACCTGTCTCACCAACCTATGCCCAGCAAATGGGTGAACGACATGGTCTTCCATACAGAGCCTCAAATGGTGCCATGACAATAGTAGAGTGGAAGCTGTTGTTGTAAGAAAACTCTACTAAAGTCATGTGTCGCACCCATGATCCTCTGAAATCTAGAACGCATGCTCGCAGCATGTCCTCCAATGTCTGGATAGTCCGCTCTGTCTACCCATCGGTCTGGGTGTGGAAAGCAGTGCTAAGGCATGGCTGGGTGCCAAAATCATGTTGTAACCCGTCCAAACTCGTGGGGTAAACCGAGTTTCCCAATATGAGATGATAGTCATTGTAACTCCATGAAAATGCACCACCTCATCTACGTACCTCTGTGTTATGGTACTCACCGGGCCCGACTCCTTAATTGCTAAGAAGTGAGCTGATTTCGTCAGTCGTTCCACCACTACCCAGATAGCATCATAAGCACCATGATCTTTAGGTAGTCCTGTGATGAAGTCCATTGAGATGTCATCCCATTTCCACTAGGGTACTTCTAATGGATGCAACAAACCATTGGGAACACGGTGTTCAACCTTTACATTCTGACACACTAGGCACTTTTCCACCAACTTCGCCACATCCCGTTTCTCCCCGGGCCAAAAAAACATTTCCCTCATCCCTCAATACATTTATGAAACTCCCAGGTTTACCTGCAAAGATGAGCTACGGAACTCACGGAGAACTTCCTCACATGTCGCCTCTGGAACAAACATCCTTCCATGAAAAAGCATCCAATGTCGGATGTCCTCTGAACATCCTTCTGGGGCGTTCCCATGATCGATACGATCCCACATTATTTCTGCCTTAGAGTCTCCCCACGGAGACTCTTCCACCTGCTGAAACAAGTAGGACTTCACCATTATCTGTAACAAATAGCCTCAAACAACCTCTACCCTTGCATCCAAGTGCAAGGCAACCAACTCTCCCATCTCATTCCAAGCATCAAAGGATTCCCGAAAAACATTGTTATGCATATTCCTGCTCAGGGAATCATCCACAATGTTGCCCTTACCTTCTGTGTAAGAGATCTCGAAGTCATAGTCTTAGAGAAACTCAACCCATATCCATTGTTTTAAGTTTAGGTCACACAGGGAGATGATATAACATGAGCTCTTGTGATTTGAGAAGACCATAAAGTGATCCCCAAAGAGGTAGTGTCACCACAACTTCAGTGCGAAAACTACTGCTCAAAGATCTAGGTCATGGGTGGCATAATTACTCTCGTGAGGGAGCATCTTCCTAGACCCCTAACAGATCCCACCCTTCTTCTATATCAGTATGCACCCCAAACCAAATCTAGAAGAATCAAAAAACACCTTAGCCAACATCCCTTCCTCTGGAAATCTTTGTACTGGAGCACTGAACAACTTCTACTTTAGGTAGTCAAAAGCTTTATGGAACTTCTCGCTCCATTAGAAGACCTGGTTCTTCCTATTCAAAGTTGTCAATGGAGCAGCAACTCGAGTGAAGTCTGAGGTGAACCTCCAATAATAACCTTCCAACTCTATAAAACTATGAACTTCTTCCATGCTCTTGGGTGCCGCCCAAGAAAAAACTACCTCCACCTTCGACGGGTCCACTGACAATCCATGCTGAGACACCATGTGCCCAATGAAGTGTACTTATTGTGTCAAGAACATACACTTTGACAATTTACCATAAAGCTGGTGGTGTCGAAGGACTTCCGAGACTGCCCTAAGATGCTCAACATGCTCCTCCTCTGATCTTGAGTAGATCAGTATGTCATCGATAAACACAATGACGAACCAGTCCAGAAACTCTTGGTTGACAATGTTCATAAGTCCCATGAACATAGCTGGTGAATTCGTAACTCCAAATGGCATCACTACAAACTCGAAGTGCCCATACCTGCACCTGAAATCCATCTTCGAGATGTCACTATCCCTTTTCCTCAGCTGATGATATTTAGATCATAGACAAATCTTAGAAAACCAACCTTCTCACCTTAGCTGGTCGAAGAGATCATCTATCCTTGGAAGGGTGTAATGGTTCTTGACCGTCACCTGATTCAAACATCGGTAGTCTATGACTAGCGTGAGACCACCATCTACCATCTTCACAAACAAAATTGGAGCCCCCCATGGTGACACGCTGGGTCGAAAAAAACCCGTCTCCATCAGATCGTCAATCTGAATCTGCAACTCCAGCAATTCTGAAGGTGCCATCTGGTAAGGGGCCATCGAAATCGGATGGGCACCAGGCCGTAATTCTATCCCAAACTCAACGTCACATGGGGGGGGGGGGGGGGGTTGGGAGTAGAGTCACAACCTCCTCAGAAAAAAAATCGAGTATCTCCCGAACACCCTCTGGGACATCCATCATCCCTGTATCAGCTAAAACCACTGATAACATGCCTAACAAGGTTAGGAGAGGCTTCACATTCTGGCTTCCCACCTGATAGCTCATCTCACTAACAAAATCTACACGCTGCCCATCCACGTCGGAGAACATGATTCTTCTTTGGAAGAAGTCGATAATGGCACTAATAGAAAACAGCTACTCGATGCCTAGGATGACATCGTATGGTTGCATATATAGCAAAAGAAGATCCCGACTATATCGATGTGGTACCAACGTCAGCTCACTTCACCATAAAACACAAGATACGCTTGTCTAACCTCCAACTGGTTTACTCAGAACCAGGGGTACAGAAATTCTCTCTATGTCTAGACCCAAAGCATGGGCTAGACCGGGTGAAATAAAGGAGTTCAAAGCACCTTAATCGAACAAATCCGAAACGAGAGTGCTGAACAAACAATTCGTACCTCGCACCACCTCTGGTCCTACTGGAGCCACCAACTCTGCTACGTGCAACTGTCCACGCCTAGCTCCAATGCCTCTCAGATGATGACCACCTCCCCAACCACGCCCTGGTCGAGGTCCCTGAGGAGCACCCTGAGGTTGGCCTCCAACTTCATTTTCTTCCCTCAGAGGAGTAGGGTCCTGCTGCTACTAGAAGGGCCTCGCCTGCAACTGGTGCTGCTGAGGCGGGCACTGAACCTTCCCACCTCCACCATACTGAGCTAGGGTTGGGCACCAACTCTGAATGTTCCCGAAACCTCCAAAAGGGAGACACTTTGGTCCTAGGCTCGATAAACAGGGATGAGGACCCGAAGATATGAACTGGAAATGCTGGGGCCTAATCCATACTGTCCTGAATCTGGAAGGTCCTATCCCAGGACACCTGCTGCTGACTGCCTTCCCCATCAACGAACCTGGATGGATCCCCTCCCGCGGTGCACCTCCCTGCAAGGAAATCCTCTCTAAAACCTTTGCCTTCTCTTATACTACCATGAACGTCAGAAGGGTGAAGGGGTTAACAACATACTGGAGCGAAAGAAGAATCGCCTCCTCCAAACATCTCGCCAGGGACTCCTCATCCGGAAAGGGATACAGATCAAAGTGTGGAAGACCTTTAAACTTGATCCCCAACTTTATTACTAACATACTCCCCTACTGTAGGGAGAGTAACTCCTTCCAATTCTCCACCTTGATCATGGAAGAAAGGAATATCTCTTGGAACTCTTTCTCAAAGTCATCCCATGGAACCTCTGTCTCTGACCTCTCCCCGAGGTAGTGCATCCCCCATTGACGCACCACACCTTTCAACTGACTGGATAAAAGGGGAACCCATAACTCCAATGGAGCACAAATCAAAGTAAAAGTGATCCCAAGCTCTTCAGGCCACCCCACCGTCTCCATATCCGAAGTACTACCCTCGTACTTCTTGAGGGTTTGTCATTGGAAATAATAGATAGTCGTCTTCCACTGGCCATATTCCTCCTATCGGTCAATCCTCAACTAATCGACCGCCTGAATCAGCTGGGCCTCAACTATCTATGTCACCTGAGGATGAAATCCAAGTGCCATAGCTGTTCAATAACCAAAAAAACGCATAAGCCAAAGTAGCAAGGAAATTTCTCAAGGTTTCATTTTATCACATTATTTCAATTTCTTTCCTAGAACACCCAAATAATCTTAAAACACAATGATGATGATGCATGTACCTTTCCTAGGGTCTCTACACTGCAATAAATGTAGTCTCACTTTGTCGTTCGGTAGGCTCAGAGTCCTTGCATTGGATCATAGGGGGGCCTAAAATCCCGTGTCATAGTTGGTCTTCCATGGCCTATGTCACACACCAAGATCAGTCAACAAAGTCGCCCGACCATCCTATGATATCCCTACTATGCCTAACTCCAGACTCCATCCTATATCTAAACCATCACCTTTGATACCATTCTGTCATGACCCCCTCCAACCACAGATGCCCATCCTATGCTGGAAATGGTGAAAGGGAGATAATGACCCACGAGTCCCGCCTCCAGTAGGCCCCGGAGGGTTGACTATAACCAAGGGTATGAGTTTTCACAAATATGGGAGAGATTGAACTATTTATTATTTAAGATCGGGAAATATGATGAGTCAAACACCAAACGAAAAAGTAACATGTAAATGAAAATAAACCCAAGCTAATCCCACATGCATGTTTAAACATTTCTAAAACAAAGTACTAGTACAAGAAAGCTTAAAGTACAATACCAAAAGAATCAAGAGTACATCAAACTACAACAACTCCAACTTTCCTGACTAGTAGGGTCCCACACGGCCTTGGTAGTCTTCCTAGAAACCAGAATGTAATCGTAGGGTGAGCATACAAGTATACTCAGTAGGGAAAACTAAAGCTCTCATGAACAGGTGGGGAGACATCCTAATATCCAATGAGAAAAAAAAGAAGAAACCAAAACCTAGAAAGTAATTATATCCACCCAACCTCACCAGCCAAGCTCACCAAGATAAAAAGTTCCACCTCTTCATTACGATCTCGTGGCCACTGACAGATCATAAATCGGTGCTCAGACGAAGAAGTTGTGTAAGAAAGGAGGTTTGGAGTCTCTTGGGGGAGCTCTGCTCGATGAAATGGGGAGGAGAGGAATGGTCTGAAAAGAAAGAGATGCCCCCTCCTTTTATAGGCAATAAAAACTAAATTACAGGGCATGTACATCCTAGTACACATTGTGAACTTGTCCATTCCACACGGTCACCACGCGGCTTCCAGCACGGAATTCAACACGGCACACGGTCGTTGACTGGTCAACAAACGGTTTAAGGGTAACGCGTATCCGGGGAGAAACTACACGGTGTGTAGGATGGGCTACACGGAATGTAATTATTTATTTCACATGGAAAGGACACGGCTTCAACATGGCACATGACCGTTGACTGGTCAACACATGGTTTGATGGTAATGCGTACGTGGGGAGAAACTACATGACGTGTAGGATGGGTTACACAGCGTGTACTTATTTATTTCACGCGGCAAGGACATGACATCAACACATGTTATACTCGGTAAGGTGTTATGTGATGTGTACTCACACTACACGGCGTGTAGTCACAAAATTCTGAAATGTGTGGGAAAAGTCCATTCTACCCTCCAGAACACTTCATGACCTTCTTTTCGACAATGGAATGGGCCTGATAGGTACAATCCATTAGATATAAATAAAAAACACCAAAGTATAGAGAAAATATAAATATAATATGTATCACATGTAAATACAGTTTCTTATTAATGGTCTCCATAAGATGTTTTAGGAGAAGATTGATGAATCATCGTTTCCTAAGGCAGTGGTTCGCCATCCATAAAAAAAATATGTTCTTTACCCGTTAGACGGAGGTGTGTGTAAGTGTAGTTCGAATCCTTTTCATATAAAAAACCTAGTATATTGAGGATTATTTTACTGTTATAAAATAAAGGAATAAAACGATTTTATGGGGTTCAAGAAGTAAAATAAATTAAAAAAACTCAAGAGAATATGTGACCTTTAAATCAGGTAACACCCATTTTGGTTAGATCCAAAACGATTTCTTGATGTGTCTTCTACCTAAGATAAGGACTCTAGTTGGAAGAGAGGTGTTGTGAGATCTTATTTGGGCCGAGGATGGATGAACCATAGGGCATATGAGGTTTCAATAATGGGTTACAGAAGATGGATTTTTATATGGGGGAGGTGTGGCTCTTTCGGAAAGTTTCAAAATATTGTTTTATTATATAATGATTTTCAGTATCAAAAGTTCCAAAAAATATAAAGAAGAAGATAAAATGACTCTTGTTTGAAATAAAATCATAAAATAAGAATTTTATAGGTTTTTAATATTGTTTTAAATTTATTAATATTATATATTTAAATCATTTATTAATGATTTAAACACTGCATCATTATTCTCTCATAAAAAATTTTATTTCTTTGATGTCTAAAATTTTAAATAAAATATCATGATGTAAGAAATAGTTTTATATTTCTAATGAATATTTATATTAAAATGTATCACGTATATATACCCACATTAAATTTGTTTTATCAAGAGAATACATGTTTATGGTATTTATATTTTTACTTTAAATAAAAAGTTATTAGTGTCATTATCTTAACCAAATGGCATTAAAAATCCAAACATCTCACCGTAGGATTGTATTGGTTGGACACTAATCATTCAATAATGTATGTATATGTGTTAAGGTAGTTTTATATTATTATAATATTATTATTACTTTGAATTACCCTATTTAATTTTAACCACCGTAAATAAAAGTCAAAAGATACTATTCACTAAAAATTATTTTCATCACACTGAACCAGAATTTACTTACTGATAACAAAAATGTTTTTTCAAATTTTGAAATTCAATTCAATGAAGTGGTAAATCTTTATTTAAATGAAGAAGTCTGTTTTTAAACTACAACTCGATGTTTTCACTATTCAAAAAAAATTAAACAATTTCATAAAAATTCAAAAAATTCAGCCAAAGCTATATTTGATATTCCAAATTCAAAAATGATATCCATTTTACCAAATTATAAAAATATTTTTTTAATTATTTTATTTAAAATTATTACACGTTCTGTAAACAAAAAGTGTGTTTTTAAAAAATAATAAGTATCAAAATATGGACACCTGTTTATACCCAATTTAAGAGAGAAATCTTTTCTAATGATTATCATCCGAATATATGGTAAAAAAATAATCTATTAACATTGAAAAATATATTAAAAAGATATTGAAACCATATAAATAAATTAGACTAAAAGACAGTTTTGAATTAAAATTCAATAATTTTCACTATTGATTATAAAATAATTTTACTAGAAAAATACAAAAAAAATACTCAAAGTAAAGTTTGATGTTTCGATTCTAAATAAGAATATTATTTTGTAAAATAGAATATATAAAAGTGTCTAAAACATTATTTAATTAGTGTTCTCCATCAAATAGAAGTAAATCAACCTTTTAATGAATATTAGTGTATTTATGCTTAAAATTAGATTCATTCACATTTTAAGCCTCTAAATTTTATTTGATTAATTTAAAAACAATTAACAAAATATATAATAATATTTTAGTTAGTTCTATTCATTCCATCTAATACAATGACTATGCCTTAACTACCATTTCAAATAATTTGAAATTATGTTTTTTTGTGTGACATAATGTTTTGTTCAATGTAAACTTTCAAAGAAACCCGTTGTTGCAAATTTGTTATTCCATCGAACATTGCATCCCATTTAAAGTAAAATTTATTTTTAATTCAAAGAGATTAATAAATATTAAAATGTATTATTCTTCATTTACTTGGGATGTTCTATCCTTCCCTCCATTTAGAAATTTAATCCTTGTAATTTTAAAATTGGGCTAGGAAACATCATTAAAATTCCCACATTGGAAAAATAGTCAATAAAACTATCACATTAAAATAAATAATGTGAAATACAAAGGTCACCAGAGATAACCATATTATTATTCCATGTAGGAAAACATAGATATAGAATAGAAACTATGTGTCAAGTTCTAATGGAGAGTGATATAAAACACGATTATGAGAAAGTTAAGGACTAGAAATTCACCAACATGTGATAGGATATACAGTCTTTGGTTTCCGAGTAGGAAAAGTAAACATACGATATTTTTTGATTTATGTTCATTTTTTATAAAGTTGGAAAATTTATTTATGATATTGACTAAGGAAATAAGGATATATACTTACTTTTCATGTAGAGTTTCATCCTTTAATGAGGTTCTACCAAAAATTAATCTTTTATACAAATGATGAGTATTCAAGATGACTTGTTCAACTTGGATGTGAAAGAATAAAATTCTATAGAGTCACATAATCCAAAAAAGAAGAACTATATATTTTCACTATATTTAGACATTAACCGACACCAAAATGTTTAGTAAATGATCAGATAATGCCAAAAAATGAATGTCCTTTCAAAAAAATTATTAGTCCTAATCTCAAAAACTAAAATAAAAAGACCAAATGTTCAACAAAGACCATTCAATAAAAAATTTTCCATTAAATTCTATAATGTAAAACAAACTAAGATTGAAACCCAAAACTCTAAAGAATTTAATCACATTGTCTTCCACATTAAATCTAAACATTAATATCTAAATAACATCGACTACTCTTAACGTATCATACTAAAGTGTAACAAACCTAATCACATATTCTCTATGATAGGTTAATCATTTACATAAATAACACAAAAAGTCGTAAAACATGGATTCTTCTGAAATAAAATTTCAAACATTATTCCACAAATTAAATCCCATAGTATTCTATTTTCCTTAGGCATATAGTGTTTCCTCAAAAGAGATAATTTCATCAAAAATAACCATTATCACTTAATCACCAATTCATTTTCCTATAGTAAGGATATCCATGTGATAAAACATATGTTCCCAAAATCAATATATTCTTGATCCATTAAATCAGTTTACTAAACAAATAACTCTTACTAACCATAGAAATCTCGTAGGACATTGGTTGGAATTGAGCCCTTAGCTCCCTTCAATTGTGGGTTCGATTCCCATGACCTTACCAGACATGGCAGGTTGTCAACAATCATACAGGTTGCAGTTTTTAAAAAAACACTAAAATAACCATTACATATTTAAACCTCAAATGTAGTATTATACCTTAATTGTCATCCCAACACATTCATACCTCAAAATCTTAATGAATAATTATATATAATTTCATTATTTTATTTCATCTCAATATGATAAATTAAAACTATCCAAATAATAAAAAACTTCATTCCTTGATCATGGTGTCTACGTGGTTTCATTGTTATCTAGTTCACATATGTAGAAGGTCCAGGAATTTTTGCAATGATTTATATATCCATAGAAATCATTTTCTTCCTTCATCCAACTACACCTTGTACAACTTAGATCATATGGGTGGTCACAAAAAAATAGTTTTGAAAAAAAATCAGGTATGACATATAATTTGAAAACTTTTGATAAAATATTATTTTTATAAAATAGACAAACAGAGTTTGAGATGAAAAATTAAATGAATGGTTTTTTATGTTATGATATGTATGTGATGAAAGTAAATAATTTAAAATAAAATATAAATAGGTCTTTCAAGGTTTTTCTTCTTCAACACCTTAATAAAAATAATAATATTATTCAAAATCTTGTGATAAAGAAAAATATTTGAAAATGACTTGATAATATTTATCTTTCTTTAAAAATAAGAGTATTAATAAAATTATATTTGATTAAATACAACCCATGCTCCACGATGGAATCAAGGTATTTTTGTGTTGTTTGATATATGAAACAATTTATTGCAAGTGAGTTGTATGTTAAAAATGTTTCAGAGTCGTCTCAACATGACTTTGCAATAATTATTGCAAGAAAGTCATTATGAAGAGATATGAATGTCGTTTGAGATCCTCCTTAAATTTTTAACAAACATTCCTTGATCTAAAAAAGATACAAAATAATGATTTAATTTAATTAATAGACATAGAGACAAACCATGTGTCTAGAAAAAATCATAATCCCTAAAGATTTCTAAACTGTCCGTTAATACCAACTATAAAGACCCAGATGTAAAAATTAAATAATCTTGTATTATGTTAATAATTCAAATTGAAGATCTTTTATTATTTATATTTTAAGATAATTTGTCTCTAATTATTACATTACATCTCAATAATTACAAAGTAGACACTTCTACTCAATACCAATTTCTAATAAAATAAAAATTCTAAATAGAAGAAAATATAACTTTTCTTGATATAAATATTCATGAGATATTATTTTCTCTTACCCTGCCATATACTCTGGGAAAAACATTTAAAAACATCGTATGAGAATAAAAATATTAGTAAGTGTTTTAAAATAAATAATGAAAACATTAGTTCATCAATATATACCAAACTTAAGATCTTTAACATACCTCATGAAATCATAATATTTATGAATAACACAGAGAAATCATAAATCATAAAGGTAAATTATTGAATCCATATTATAGTTAAATTGTATCTTTAACAACTACATAGGGAGTTACACTTTGAATACCAATCACAATATACTACTTAATCTCTTTTGATAAACATGAAGGTTTAGGTCTGTCACGTTACCCAAGGCATTGTAGAGTGTTCCCGGGCTCACCCACTAGGATTATCAAAGAACCACACGTATTTGTAAACAATATAGAATAACCATAAAATATTCATAACACATAAAACAAGAATAATGAAAATATAACATTTACAAAATTCAATCACAATATATCATTCCAAGATATTGAAATAATCAATTCCTTATCAAACCATTTTCAAAACCATTTAAACATTTTATCAGTAGATTTTTTAATCAAAGTGCTCCATACCACTCTGAAAATTTTGAATGTATTTTACACTTTAAAAAACTCATTTCCATATAAATAATTTATTAAAAATAATTCTAAAACATGGACATTAAAGAGAAGGATTTAAATGATTAAATATATAGAATATTTTAAATGATTTTTTCGTTAATGTATCCATTACCACTTGAGGAAATACGTGAACAAAAATAATTATAGAATAACATTATAAAAAGATTATAATATCATGATAATGAAAAGATTAATGATATAACATTTCATATGGTATTATATTCACCATATAAAAGTGAATTGGTGAATAACAACCAATAAGCCTCGATGGAATGTAAATTTAAACAAAGTAATTTATAATGATTGTATCCTTATATTAAGGATAATTAAATGAAATAATTATGTGTAAAAAATATAAATAAACCAAACATAAGTGGATATTATGTGTAAAAAAATATTAGGTCATTACCACATATTCATATCACAACGTAATCAATAAGTTTTAGTTGAACCCAAATAATTGAAATTGAGTTAAGGAAGTTCACTTATAGAAATTCGATAGCCTAAAGGTGTCTCTTCAAAATTCAAAAAATGAGTTAATGATAGAGAAAAGGGTCTCTCATAAAATTAGCATAATATATTGATCAATAAGTATATAAAAAAACATATCCCTAAATTTTATAATTGGAATTTAAAGTCAAAACATAAAATATTTCTTTTACTAGAAGAGGAGGGTGAAAGGTCCCTCACTGATTTGGTAACTTGTGGAACATACACCACATGAAAGAAGGACTATAAAATGAAGTTGTAAATACCCATAAAGTAAATTATATTAAACAATCAATACAATAAGGGGTAGTACATACTCCATAGAAATGTAAATAGTGGTAAATATAGCACAAATCTGTCGAGAATAAATAGTGAGATGAAAACCCCTTACCTCATGTCCGACTTGACTCGGATGATCTGTGTTCATCATGAATAATAGACATATGTTAATTTAGACTTCCTTAAGAAATTAATGTTTATTATTCCTTTAATATTACTTCTTACCTGGCCATAACAATTAGAAAATTAATTGTGTTCATATTAGACATTTTTTGTCAGTGTTCGAAACTTTAGTAAAAAATGAACTTGTTATAATTAAATATTGTACATGTAGAGAAAAGTAAATTATCTCCAAAATGATATTCATTATTTATATATAATATAAATAATAATATCTATTGTATATTTATTTATAATAATGCACTTCCTTTAGAGTTACAAAATGAAACAAAGCTTTCAAGGAGACAGAAAGTCATACATACGCATGAACACTACATTCATTTCTATTTTAAATTTAAGGAATGAAAACATAATAATAAATAGTTATATTATAATTCCATTATAATATCCATGTTATTTAATTTAATTATCTCCATACATTATATGTTCCACATATGGAATGAATAATTCATATCACATGAAGGGGGCGGTAGTCCACACTTCCTCAAATGAAATTACCATATTTACCCATTATGGAAAACATAAAGGTATGATAAAAATGAAAATTACTACAGTATAGAGACAATATAAATATAATATATATTACATTTAAAAAGAGTTCCATTTAAATTTACATTATAATAGGTTGTAGGAGAATATTGAATAATCATCGTTTTGTGAGGTAGTAGTTCACCTTCCACAAAAACAGTATGTTCATTACAAATTTGACGGAGGAGTGTGTAAGTGTAGTTCTGATACATTTCATATAAATAACCTAATAAATTTACAATACTGTTATTTTTATAAAATGAAGGAATAAAAATATTTTAGTGGGTTGGAGAAGTAAAATAATAGATAAAAAATCAAGAGAACATGTTACCTTTAAATCAGGTAACTCCCTTTGGTTTGAACCAAAAGGATTTTTTAAACTGCCTTCTTCATATTGTAAGGCTTATAGAGGGAATAGATGAATCTTGAGAACATATTTGGGTAGTGGTGGGATGGTACATGTGGCTTGAGATGTGTGAGTAATGGGTTAGAGTTGGTAGAATTTTATAAGGGGGGAGGGGCTATTTAGGAATGATTGAAAATATTATTTGATTATATAATTATTTTTGTTTTCTAAAGGTCCAAAACATATCAAAGTCCAAAATAAGATGACTCATGTTTGAGATAAAATCATCCAATAATAATTTTCAGGTTTTAGATATTTTTTTATTTTTATAATCGTATTTATTTAAAACATTCAATAATGAGTTGAACACTACATCATTATTGTGTCAAAAATAATTTTATTTATATTATGTATAAAAATTATAAAAAAAATATCATGATGTAAGAAATATTTATATCATTATAATGAATATTTATTTTCAAATAGATGAATTATATAACCCCCACATTAATTCTGTTTACCATATTAGTACACGTTTATGATATTTTTATTTTTTAATTTAAATAAAAATTATATAATGTCATTATCTTACCCAAATGGAATTCAAAGGAAGAAATCCCATAAAATGATTGTATTGGTCGCCCATGACTCATCCAATAAGGTTAGGAAATGTGTTAAGATAATTTTATATTATTATAATATTATTTTTATCCTGAATTACCCTATATACCATTAACAATGGTAAATAAAATCCAAAAGATATTATTCACCAAATATTATATTAATCCTTTTGAACAACGTTTTATATAATGATAACAAAAATGTCGGATTTTCAGAATTGAATTCAAATATGTGGTAAAATTTCATCTAAATTAAGAAGTTCTTTTTATCCACAACTCGATGTTTTTAGTATTCATCCATTATTTAAGGTTTTCAGAAAAATATGAAAAGTTAAGAATAAGATATATTTGATATTCCGAATTCAAAAAATAGGTCTAATTTACCAAATTAAAAACAAAGAGGTTGAATTAATTATTTTAGAATTAATTCACGTTGTCAAGACAAAACATATTTCTTTATGAAAAAATAACTATCAAAATCTTGAAACTTGTTTATGTCCAATTTAAGAGTGAAATTTCATCAAATAACCAAAATTAGAATAAATGGTAAAAATATTATCTAATTACACATTAAAACCAATTAAAAAGATAATCTATCTATATAAATAAATTCTATTAAAATCATGTTTAAATTAAAATAAATTATTTTTCACTATTCATAAAAAATAAATTTTATTAGAAAGACCAAAAAAATTACCCAAAGTAAATGTTGATGTCCCAATTGAAAATAAGAATATTATTTTGTCAAATAAAACATTCAAACTGAAAAAAACTAGATTTAAAGAGGGCTCACCATCAAAATGTTGAAAATCGACCTTTTAATGAATATAATAGTATTTATGCTTAAAATTATCTTCATACGCATTTTAAGCATCAAAATGTAAATGGATAAATGTAAACTACATTTAAAAAAATGTATAATCATATTTTAGTTAGTTATATTAATTCCTTCTAATACAACAGCTAGGTGTTAACTACCATTTTAAATAATAATATATTATTATTTTTTAGTTGGACCCAACATTGTGTGAAACATAAGATTTCAAAGAAACTCGTTGTTTCCTATCTGGTACGCCATCGAACATAGCATCCCCTTTCATGTACATGTAATATTTAATTCAAAAATATTAATATATATATATAAATGTATTATTCTTCATTTACTTCTGATGTGACATCTTTCCCCATCTTTAGATATTCCACCCTCTCAATTTTAAAATTGTTCTTAGAAACTTCATTAAATGTAAAACATTAGAAAAAGAGTCAATAAAATTATCACTTTATATGAATGAAAGCGATTTACAAAGGTCAGCTAAGAGAACCCATACTAGGATTCCATGTTGATAAAAATAGATATGGAAGATAAACTATGTGTCACGTTCTGATGGAGAGTGATAGATAATATTATTAAGAAAAAGTTAACCATCATAAATTAAAAAACATGTGATAGTATAAATAGTCTATGGTTTCCCAGTAAGAAAATTAAATAGATGACATTTTTTTGTTTTATGTTATTTTTTATAAAGTTGGAAAATTTATTTTGGATATTAACTAAGAACCTAAAAAATACTTAATTTTCAAGTAGAGTTTCATCCTTTAATAGCTTTATATGAAAAAACACATCTTTTCTAAAAATGATTTTAATTCATGATGTCTTGTTCATATCTGAAGTGCTAGAATCAACTTCTAGAGAATCACAAAATCCAAAAATTTTGAACTATATATTTTCCCTATATTTAGACATTAACCAAAAAAAATGGTTAGTATAAGATCAGATAATCCAAAAAAAAGGAAATCCTTAAAAAATAAATATTATTCCTAATCTCTAAAACTCAAAAAACAATACCCAATGTTCTACAGAGACCATTCAATAAAAAACTATAAATAAGATTCTTCAAAGTAAACCGAACTAATATTGAATCCCAAAACTCAGAAGGATTTAATCACATAGTCTTCCATAGTAAATCTTAACATTTAACTCCAAATAACATTGAATACCAATAAATTCTCATAATAAACTGTAATTCTCTTAATCAAATATTCATTGTGATAGGATAATCATTTCAATAAATAACCAAAATAGCCATAAAACATAGATTCTTCCAAAAAAATCAACCATTATTCCACAAATGAAATCCCCTAGTATTCTATGTTCCAGAGGCATATATTGTTTCCCCAAAAGAGATAACGTCTTCCAAAATAAACTATTTCACATAATCACCAATTCATTTTCCTTTACCATGGATATCAATTTGATAAAACATAAGTTCCCAAAATGAACTTATTCTTATTCCATAAAATCATTTCACTAATGGAATAAATCATACTAACCAGGGACTTTATGTAAACCATTGGTAGGTGATGTACCCTAGTCGCCTTTGGGTTGTGGGTTCGATTCCCATGGCCTTGCTAGACACGATGGGTTGTCACCCATCTTACAAGTTGTCCTTTTTATAAAAATCAAAATAAGCCAACATATTTTAACATCAATGGTTTTCTTATACCTATCATTTCCATCTCTACTCATTAAGTCCTCAAAAACATAATGATTAATTATATATATTGTCATTTTTTATTTAATCTCCATATGGTAAAATAATACTATTCCCCAAAGAAAGAACATCATACCTTGATCATGATGTCCACATGGTTTCATCATCATCTTGTTCACGTAGGTAGAATGTCCTTGCATTGAAATTATGATTTTTATATCCTTCAAAACCATTTGTTTTCTTCATCCAAATACACATGGTACAACTTGGGTCATATGGGTGATAGAAAACGTTTTGAAAAAATAATCATGTATGACATATAATTTCATAACATCTGATTAATTTTCTTCTATAAAACAGTCTCATCATGTTTGAGTTGAAACATTCAATCAATGTTCATTTTAAAATACCTCTTGTTTGTGTGGAAGGACTATAATTAAACAGAAAATATTAAAAGGTTATGAAAGGGTCTCTATCTTAAACACCTTTTTCAAAATCACAATATGCTTCATAATATTGTGATAAGTTAAAATATTTTAAAATTACTTGTTAATATTTACCATTCATCAAAATATGGAAATATTGAGGAAATAAAATTTGATTAAATAAAACCCATAATCCACAATGGTATTAAGGTATATCAGAGTTGTTTGATATCTCAAAAATCTTCTTTCATGTGAGTTATATGTTATAAAATATTTCAGAGTTGTTTGGAGATGACATTGGAATAATTATTGTGAAGAAGTCATCAAGAAGATTTAGGAATGCCATTTTAGATCATCCACATTCCATTTAAAATAAAAATTCCTTGATCTGAAAAAGTTACAAAATTAGGATTTAACTTAAATAATAGACATATATACTAACCATGTGTCTAACAATAACTCATAATCACTAAAGGTGTCTAAACTGACATTCGATACAAATTATAAGGACTCATTCTTAAACATTACATAATCTTGAATTAAGTTAATAATTAACATTGATGATCTTTTCAGGTAAGGTTCCTTAGAGAAATTGGACACAACTAAAACATTACATCTCAAAAATTACAAAGTATACACATCTACTATGTATCCATTTTTTCAAAAAATAAAAATTATTAAAAAAATAATAATTATTTTCGTGATTTAAATCTTCTTAAGTTCTTCATTTCTCTTACCCTACATTATACCCTGTGAATTTTTTTTAAAAACATGGGATGAACATAAAAGGCTCAATAAGGGTTGTAAAATAAAAAATGAAAACATTAGTTCATCAATATATAAAAAACATAAGCTCATTAACATAAATCATGAAATTATAAGATTTATGAAGACCATATAAAAATAATAAATCATAATGGAAACTTATGGAATCCATATCATACATACATTGTAGCTTTCACAGCAACATAGTGTAGGATTGTAATAAAGATTTATATGTATATTAGATAGAACAATACAAGAGGGGGGGTGAATTGTAGGTTTAAAAACATTGTGATAAAACACTTGAGAAACAAATTACTTTAAAAGTATTAAACTAATACAAATAAAAAACAATACAATTAACCAAAATTGTCTTGTATATAATTGGTATGATATGATGTAATATATAAGAAATGTAAAACAATTTAATTCAAAATTAATACAAAAATCAGAGTAATACAAATGAGAAGGATTCTACCATAAAGTGTATAGAATCTATTAATAAAATTTGAAAAAAAGAATCATAATTGAAGAAATTAAAATTGAAATGAAAATGAAAAATGATATTCAATAATACAATTCCCATTTTATTCAAATTTTAGTTGAAATTAAAAGTATTACAATTATTTTATCCCAAAAAGATGGGTATCCTTTTACCTGGGATAAAAGGACTTTATTACCACCACATTGAAAAGCCCTCAATACAATTATAGGTATGTTCATCTTGCTATCACCACAATCCCTCGATTTTATAGTTAATCAGTACCTCTGTATTTCAAACACTTGAAAGCCCTCAATATGAAGATCAGTTGCATCGTCTACCTATCCTCAGTAGCCTTCTATCATTATCAGCTGATTAGTCACACAATAAAAAACAATGAACTTATTGAATTACATAAGCTAAAAATGAGTCGTTCACATTTTTTATGTCCAAGGCATTTTCACGAAGAAAGAAAGAAGTCACAATGTCTCTCTCTAGAACATGATAGATAAAAAAGATGATAAAATTTTCAACGTTATTTTATCAGCTTCAAAATATTTCATATTTATAGGCCTCAGCTTCTTATGATCATATTTACTCCAACATTCCAAATTCTCCAAAAAAACTAAGAGGGGAATGGAAACTAGGTATTATAATGTTCACGTTGAAACAGAAAAAATGACACTATTTTTTCATAGTTTATAACTAACTCCACGACATCATTTTTATTTAAACAAAAGATATATGGAAATGATAATCATCAGTATGATTGATATATTACAAGTGTTTTGATAAAACAACAAAAAACATGAATGTGATTAATGTAAAAAATTAGTACTATAGGTATTACTTACTACAATGTATTGACAGGATGGGATGTGATTATAATGCTCAAAAGTTATTATGATTGATAAAGTCCATATGATTGATAGAGTTAGAATGATTGATAAAGTCAGTACGATTGACAGATTCACTACGATAAATAAACTCAGTATGATTGACAGAGTTAGTATGATAAACATAGTCAGTATGATAAAAAAAATCAGTACGATAAACATAAAAACGGTATTCAATGTAAGTCGTTTATATGAGAAATTTGTGTAAAATGTTTTTTGATTTCCAAAACAAAATGCATTCATGTCAAAATAAGGCTTTTGACTTAAAAATATACCTCTTTTTGGAAAGCCCCGAACTGAAACTAAATCTAGAAAGAAATACTTATATCCTCCAGATTTATGAAAACTCTTCTGAAAATAAAAATTAATAAAACTATCTCCCCCTTAGGTATATATTTTCTTAGTGATTATATTCAAATTTTTTCATTGATATAGATATATGATAATTGAGTAGCTCAATTAACAATTCTCCCATTGTAAAAATTTCTCCCTTTTAATAATACATTCTCACCTTCTTATATTAAATTCTCCCCCTTTGTGATTTAAAAAAAGAATAAGGTAGTCTTGAGTTTCCTGCAATGTTTAGAGAGAAACAAAATACAAATCAATTGAAATAAAAACATTATTCATTGAATCTTATAGGATGAAAAACCGTTAAGACAAAATGAGGAAAGAAAAAAACATTCATTTGTTTTTCCTTTCATTCCCATTCTTGATAAAGTCATGAAGAACATCATTCATATTCATTATCTCGTTCTTGTCTTATGATATAGAATCACCCTAAGATTTGAGAAGATCTTGTTGATAAGCAAAAAGTAGATCCTGGTTATTTATAGTCTCTTCTTGAACACTAATAACTAATTAAAGGGTATCAATTATGTCTTGCAAATTCTTATTCTCTTAATCAAACACATAATTTTTATTCTAAAACAAAACTATTTCATATTGGAATGATGAAACCTTGCGAAAATCTGTTCGGAAAACATTTATCCTTCCATGTAACTCTTTTACTTAAGGAGTATCGTCTCTATGGGTTTTTGATATCTGATTTAGCCTTTCAATAGTTTCCTTTTCAAGAATATTAAAATTAATATCAAGATAATTTGAAAGCATCAATAAATCATCAATTGATTCTTCATGTTCATTCACTGAGCCCTATGTTTTTCATAACCACTTAGTCATCTTATGGAAATCATTCTTATGAGCAGCCGAACTATCACTCAGAAGTTTTAGATCTTCTTCTGTCGACAATAATCTCTTTATGAGCTCTCTTACTGAACCAAATTTTATTATTTGGTTGTGTTTGATGAAATAAATTTTCCAATCATTTATATATAAAGAAGGAATAGTCATTTAAATTCATCACAACACATGAACAATGATATAACATTTCATCAATGAAATTTTGTGTTCTAAATCAGTATCTTCATCATATGATTCAAGCTCATTTGATCGAATCGAATCTTCAGTAGGCTGTTTTGATTTTCCATTCCTGTCTTCCTTTTATTATTCTTCCTATTTTTCACTGATGACAATTACTTTTTTGGTATGAGAAGATTGAGCACCGTGCTTTACTGGAGAAGGAATTCTTCTTTAATGGGCTTATAAAGAATGAGCCATTGCATTATCAGTATGAGGATTTTGATGTATTCTATCACATTTATTTTGAATATAAGATTCTTCTCTACTCCTCTTAGAACTCTAAAGGAATTCCAAAATAATCTCTTGTTCCTCTTCATCACATTCCAGAACATCTTTTATTATAGGTTCCCCTTTATCTTTTTTCTGGGAAACTTTGTACGATTGGTTCTTGTTGCACTTCGTCTGTTTTTTGTGCAATTGCTAATTCAATTCCTCAAAGGATTCCAGAAAAATCAAAATCTTTAGAATTTATTTTCAAAAGAGACTTCCTTATTCTTCTCAGCTACTAGAGTATCATCTAACCTTATCTTCTCAACTAGAACTTCTGCTGAATCAAGATGAAACATAGGATCACTTTATTTTCTTTGTTCTTTATCCTGTCTCCACTTTTCCACAATGTCCCTGATGTATATTTTTCATCTTCATCTTAATAATGACTTGAGTATATAACTTATGAGGAGATACAACTATTAGAACTGATTCAATTGGAATAGGTGCCTATTGATTTGGCGAAAATTGTACTTCCACATATTTAACAAGAAGTTTTGAATCTTCATCAACACAAACATACACTTTAGTATGTTTGTTTTAACTTATCCAAGAAGGATTTGGTTCTTTCAATTCTTCTTTCAAGGGAATATTACCAAACTTCAATCTTTCAATATTGATATTTGTATGAATTGATGGATACATGATAATATGGGACCTGATCACTCCTGACTATACATTCAGGATAGTTTCTTCTAAATCTTTATTTTTCATTTTCTAAATAATCCACGTTTTGGATTATTGGGAACCTCACAACCACAATTCCTCCAAAATACAGAATCCAACCCAATGAAACCAGATGACCAGATGACCGTCCCAAAAACACCCATCAAAATTCAAAATTGAAAGTTCAAACCATGCATTGTCACACCACCTCGGGAAAAAACATCATGTGGGAAGATGGAACATTGCATTCACCTCGAGCCCACCACAAACCATCAAACCTGTCACTGACCACAAATCAATATTCAAGATTCAAAATTCAAAATGTGATCACCATCTTCAATGTCACCTACCAAAGCAACAGACAGCTGCAACCAGCACCATCGCTTGCAAAGAAAACATATCGCCATGCCGGCCTCAAACCGCCACCATGAGCATCTCGAGAAAAGTGACACAACCAATGACAATGAGAAACCAAGAACCTCATCAACAACTCAAAGATCACCTCCCATAACTTCTTGGAATCCAAATCTCCAGACTGACTGGGAGTGGGGCTATGGAATTCTGAAGCCAAGGCAGATCAGAAGTAGTCGGGACCTCAACAGCGTTCCATAACTGACGCCAAGAATCAAACGCCACCGAGCCGCCTCGATTCATGAATGTCGAGCGGCAACACACCTCATGCCACACCCTTCACTGTCTTCCCCTTTGTCATCTTCAGTAAGAACCCACCATCAATCATCCCATGGAACTTCAAACCACATCACCAAATACACCATTAACCATTCTGTTTCCATTTTACCTTCAAATAGAACCCAACACTAGAGCCTTTGTCGATTACTATTGAACATGGCGCATGAACTGGAGCTCAGGAAGCAGAACCCACAAAGAGAGCAGAGGAAAAGGAGCACACGACGAAGAGGAAATCAACGTCGCAGTCTGAAAACATCCATAGCCAATGACCAGATCTCCAATCGTGGAACCACCACACCCAATACACGGATCAACCTAGTAGAATAGATGGAAATGATGCCACAACAAGATATTCCACCTGGATCATCATCACCCACTCAAACTCACATGCCAAAACACCTTGGAAATCACCACGTAGATCCAACATGGAGAATATTGGTGGAATCCTGGAGTAAGAGCATAATATAGGGAGAACAATGACCTTGACAGGGGGCTCATAGCCACGGTCACAGAATGCGGAATACCGGTAGCACATCCATAAATGAACATCACAAGAACTGAAATAAAAGAGTGACATCACAAGAAACTTCTACAAACAAAAACTGACAATAGTAGAGTTGAGAAATCAATCGGATACCGTACCGTAACCCAAGACTTATTTATTGTATCCGCTTCATCTCTGACCTAGAGAGTCTCAGAGGAACACAGGTTCATAGTAGGAATGAGCAGCCCAGGACTTCGATTGAACAACCTTCATCAGAACATCAAAAAAACTCCAAGCAAAACTATCGCCAAGCGAAGACCACCACGAGTCATCGTCATGGTTGAAACACAGATAATCAAAGAGGAATCGAAACTGGTGAGATCAAAAAGGGGGAACAGAGAGAAGAGGGAGAGTAAGAGAGGGAGGGGGAGGCACCTGAGAAGGCGCAGAAAATCCCCCCCTCCATGTTGCCGTCGAGGAAACCCTAATGTGACGGGAAGGGGAGGCCGATTCCTCTCAGAGGCCTAGTTCGTCCTAGAAAACATTGATTGTTTCGAAAATATACCGCATAAGATATACCTTTCTCATGTTCACAAGATAACCCAACATATAAATTTCCAAAACATTAACGGGTTTTCTATCCCCTTTACTTGGGAAAAGAAAACCTTTCATCCCAAGAAAGAAACTAGTTGTCATTAGATAAATGAGCCACTTTTATTTTTAACATAATTTATAATATAGAGTGATTTTTCTACTCTTTATTTATTAAATGTACCAACTTCTTCAGGTAGTTAAAGAGATGGAAAAAACGAGTCACCTTCTGTTGAGACATTTTGAAAATGAGATTCTTGTTTCATAGACAAAGATAATTTTCTATCGTATACTGCAAAATTGATCATCATATTCTTGTCCAAAGAATCCTTATTGTAGAATTGTCTATCCTATTCATGAAGGATTGGGTCATGAGATACCAGTTTCTCAATGAAAATATGTCCTCATCCTTGAAACAAAATAATTCTCTTGATTATCGAATCCTAACAGTCAAAGAAATCCTACGAGAGATGCCTTTCTATGAAGAAATATTTCTATAATAACTTATTTGAGGAAATTTCAGTAGGAGGGTTGGTAGAATACCGAGGCATAGTGATGAGAAACCAATGAAAAGATAGTAAAACATTATAAAACATAGAGGCAGATCTATTCCATAAAAATATGAGAATCCGATGTGGGTTTGAGTAGGGGGTCCTCAATTTATATGTGACAAAAGATGACCATAATACTTCTACGGTTGATATTATAGGATAATGAATCCACTGGTGGAGATTTTAAGGGGTTAAAAATGGGAAACATTAAACGTAAGAAAGACAACCCAAACAAAAGAATGAATGTACCTGTCGGAGATTTCATGTATGTTTTTGGTTTCATAGTATTATAAATTAGATATAATACAATAAAATAATAAAAAAACACAAATGAACATGAAACCCATGAAAAAAGAATTGTGTATGATATGATCTCAGAATGATGGAAAAAAAATTCCTTACCATCGGTTTTCATACTAAAGGAAAACAAAGTTATTACCATTTGTTGTCATGCCGATGGAAAATAACGTTATTAAAATAGGTTTTCAATCTGATAGAAAACTAGGTCATTACCTTAGGTTGTCAATAATATGGAAGAAAAATTCATTACCATAGGTTGTTAAGCTGATGGAAAACAAAGTCACTACCATAGGTTGTCAAGATGATGAAAAGCAATGTCATTACCATTGCTTTTCAAGATGATGGAAAACAAATTCATTAGGATTTGTTGTCAAGATGATGGGAAGCTGAGTAATTACCATAGGTTTTGAAGGTTATGGAAAACAAAGTCAGTACCATATGATGTCAAGATTATGGAATACAAAATCATTTCCATATATTGTCAAGCCTATGGAAAAAAAAATGTAATTACCATAGGTTGTTATGCCAATGGAAAATAAATTCTTTACCATAGGTTCTCTAGATAATGGAAAACAAAATCATTACAATAGGTTGTCAAGAAAGTGAAAAACAAACTCATTACAATGGGTTGTCAAGCCGATGGAAAACAAAGTCAAAATGATAACCAAACAGACAATATGATAAACAGAATGTCAAAATAATAACTAGAAAACTAGATGATAAATAGAAATTAAAAACAAAATATTAAAAGAATAATTTAATATTCATAATAATATAAAGAAAACAAAAAAATTTAACGGTTATTAATATATAAAATAAGTAAAAAAATCTACCCCTTTGAAGAGGAGTTTTTAATGGGTAGAGAAATGTAAAACAAGAATTATATGGGAATGATTATTTTATTGTAATAATTACCAGCTTCTGTTCAATAAATTCAAATAAATTGAAAGGAAATGAATTTTTAATAATGTCAACAAGTTTTTCTTACGTTCGAATTAATTATTAAATAATATCTCCTTTTTTGTGTGATCCCTAAAAAGGTGATGCCTAATATCTATGAGTATTGCACATGATTGATGAGATAAGTTTTTAATAAGATCTATGTCACTAGATTTATCACATAGTAATTGAGTTTTGGAGAAACTCATTCCATAGTCAGTGAGTGTTTGTTGCATCCACCACATTTGAGCACAACAACTTTCAGCTGCTACATATTCAGCTTGATATAGAGAAAGTGAAACTGAGTGTTGACTCTTGCATGAACACGAAACTTAAGAATCTCCTAAGAAATTACATGTTTCTGATTCACTCTTTCTATCCATTTTCCACCACTAATGTCAGCATCTGAAAGACTTTTCAAAACCACATCATTTCTAGAATAATAAAGAATACCTAAATCCAATGTTCCATTTAAATTCCAGAAAATTATTTTCACTGCTTTTAAATGGGATTCATTTGGATATGATTGGTGTCATTCACATAAGCATACAAAAAACATTAAATCTAGATGAATAGCTATCATGTATAACAAACATCCTATCGTACCTGTAAAATTATTTTGATCCACTGGTTTCCTAGCTTCAACAAGATCAAGAGTATTTGATGTACCAATACGAGTGTTAATACTTTTAGTATTTTCATATCCATATATTTTTGAGTAAGTCTTTGATATACTATGTTATGATATATAGTTTCCTTTAGGTATTTGAGAAATTTGAAAACCTAAAAAAATGTTTACTTACCCATCATACTCATTACTTACATAAATTTCATTTGATTCTCAAAGGAATCATTTAGATATTGCTTAGTTGTCCCAAATATAATTTCATCAACATAAATTTGAACAATCAAAACATTTTTATTTTCCATTTTTTTAAAAAGGGTTGGACATGATGTACCTTATGCATAATTTCTTTTTAAAATAAATCTTATAATTCTATCATACCATGCTCTAGGATATTATTTAAGGCCATATAAATATTTGGTATGTTTAAAAACATGTTTAGGATATTTTTAATCTATAAAACCTAGTTGTTGTTTAACCAAAACTTTTTCTTGTAAATAACCATTAAGAAAAGACAATATTACATCCATTTGAAATAATTTGAAATTGAAGTATGCTACAAAGGCTAATATAATACTAATATATTTTAGTCTAACTACTGGAGCATATGTTCCTTCATAGCAAATTACCTATTGTTGATTACAGTCTAAGAAAAAACTCTTACTTTATTTCTTATGATGACTCCATTTTCTTCACATTTATTTTTAAAGACATATTTTACACCAAAAAATGCAGTTTGTTTAGGTCTTTCAACTAATGTCCAGACTTGATTCCTTTCAAATTCATTTAGTTCATTTTGCATTTCTTTATTCCAATCTTCATAACCAAATGCCTCACATAGATTTATATGTTTGAATTGGGAAAAAATCTAGATGTTCTATTTCATTTCTCAAGGAATTTCTGGTCCTTACAGGTTGATTTTCATCTCCAATGATATTATCACTAGGATGATTCCTAAAAAAATTGATTTAGGTTTTGTAAAACATGTTCATCAATATATAGTGGGAAATCTTTTGGGGTAAAATCTTTTGAAATACTTTCTTGAACAGTTTCCTTATCTGAAGGGTTTTCAATCAATAGTTGATAATCAGTTTTTTAAAACACTTCTAAGGTTTTAGGTTGAGGTTGTTTTAAAATAAAGGGTTCGATTTCATCAAATTTATCATGCACTGTTTCTTCAATAATGGATGAATTTTTGTTAAAAACTTTATAAGCCTTAGAAACTGTAGAATAGCCATGAAAAATTCTGTAATCGGATATGGGTGCAAATTTATATAGATTATATTTTTTATTCTATATGAATAATATGCATAAAAATACACTAAATTATGAAACATTAGGTTTTTGGCATGTACACAAATCATATGGTGTTTTATTAAGAGAAGGTCTAGTTAAAACAAAATTTATAGTATAAAAAGAAGTACTAAAAGCTTCATCCCAAAAAATTCTGAGCAATTAATTATTACCTCAATATGGTTCTTTTCATTACCTGAAGAATACGATTTCTTCTCTCAACGACACCATTTTTTGAGGGGCTCTTGGAGCTGAAAAGATGTTAGTAATACCATTCATACTACAAAAAGTTTCAAATTCTAAATTTTGAAATTCACCACCATGTTTAATATGAATTGTTATCAATAGTAGGTTTTCCCATTTTGAAATTTGGATCTTTAAATTTTGAAATAGAAAATTGATTCATATTTCATTGTTAGAAAATAGACCAATGTAAATCTAAAATATTCACCAACTAAAACAATTATATAATATTTTCCACTAATGCTTTGAGTTTTCGTATGTCCAAAAGGATCTGTGTGCTCTAGATGTAACACATAATTAGTTTAAACATCATTAATTGACTTAAATATTTTTTCATGTTTCATTCCATATTTAAAATTATCAAAAACTTTTGAAGAATCATATCCAATATCTGGTAGATCATTAAAAATTCTATTCTTTGAATGTTTACAAAGGATTCTATGTTTACAGTGTTCTATCCTTCTATTCCATAACTATGATTGATCTTATATTACAGTTAAGAAAGGTATGTCTTGGCTCCTAAGGTCTTCTATGTTAAGAGTGTATTCATTCTCTTGCATGTGGCTAGTTATAATGAATTAATCCTTAGAATTGTGAACTAAACACTTGTCATTTGTAAAATTCACTAGTTATCCTTCATCACATAATTGAAATACGCTGATAAGATTGTGCTTAAGGCCTTTTAAAAACAAAACATTTGAAATTAAATATTTACCAATGAAAACAATATTTTTAATACCAACAATCTTTCTTAGAGAATTGTCTCTAAAGGTAACTTTTCCACATTTTGTTTCAATAATCATTTCAATGATATCGTTATTTATGGTCATGTGACGAGAACATTCACTATCCATGTACCAAATGTTCTTTGTTATTATTAAACATATTATTTACATGAAAAAGAAACAATTAGTTTTTGGAACCCAAACTTGTTTGGATTCAGAAGGGTTTTATAAATGAATTTAGGGAATCCAAATATGTTTTAGAAAATGATATATATGAAAACCTAATGATTAAGTACTGTGAGGTAAACAATTCCATTCCAAGTGATCACCACATAGACATTTAATGCAAAATGGGAAAATTTGAAAAATTAAATAGGTGTTACTAAAAACCGGTTTAGTATTAGTATAACCAAATCCATGATGATTATTTAAAGATAGAATTTGGGAATACATTTTATGAATGTTTTCCTTACCAGAGGTGTAGTTTGATAAACACTACGTTAAGGAAAATATATCTGACTTTAGTTTCAAAACTATGTTTTTATCCTTAAAAACAATAGTTTTAGAACAAGAGTTATTCTCTATATCATTTTTCTAGGAAATTATATTTTCAAAATCTAGATATATTTTAACCTTATTAAAATTGACATTATTAAGGTTTTTTAAAATATTTTCAAAATCTGAATTTTTCTTATTAAAATATTTTGAATGTTTTGATATTTATTTTACAAGAATATTAATTCTATAATTTTCCTTATCATGCTTTTTCTTGAGTTTGGAATTTTCATTATCAAGTAATTTAATAAATCTAGATACTTCTTTAAAATTAGGTAAATTTTCTTCTACTAAGGAAGATACTTCATCCGAAGAGTAACAATGTTTTTCATCAGGATAATTAGAATTTAAATAATCATTTGTATGAGATTCAGTATTGTGTAACTTATCTATGAAATAATAATTTAAAATAGGTATTCTAGAAATTAGACCAATATTTCTTCGTCTAGAATATTAATATTCCGAAGAATCATCTGTTGAATCTCCACCACTTGCACTACAAGTATCATTTTCTTTATATACATTCTTTGTATATTAATTGTAATACTTTTTATTGTTTATTTCATAATTTTTCTCATTTCTGTCTTTTCATTTTAGTAACAAACAATCAGGTCTAATATGACCTACTTCCTTGCATTCATAACAAGTTACAAATGAGTTTTTCTTGACTTTCAGTTACTTCTTTTTATATTTTTATTGAATGTATTTCATTCCCACAATTTTATCATTATTTTATCAAGATTTTCTAATTCATTCTTATATTGTTCAGTATCACTTAATTCAAATTAAACAACTTTATTTTCTGTTGAACATGCCATTATTTCTATTGTCTTAGCATTGGATGTTATAGTAAAATCTACACAACCATTTCATTTCATCTTCATTTTAAAATCAATATCCCTTTCCATTCTTGCTTTTTTATGAAGAAGTGTTCCAAAAAGATCATTAAGAGTTATCTGAGAAACTTTCTTGTTTTCATCAATAGATGTCCTTTCTGATTCCCATTCATTTGGCGTTATATCAACAATCTTGTCAATAAGTGCTTTAAAATCAAGTCGTTTTTTACCCATAGATTTTTAAATATTTACTATTTTCATGATTCATTATTTCACCTTTCATATTATTTCTCCATAAAAAAACACATGATACTCTTCTCGAAGAATTTCTATTCTTGTTTCTATAACAATAGATGTACAAAATTGTGTGACTTCCAATTTCTTTCATATTCAGTTGGCTACTTCCCAAGATGATATTGGGATATAGATTCCTAGTCATGGAACATGACAATGTATTTTGTACCTTGTAATTCAATTGATATTATTTCTTCTCTTGATTGGTGAATGTACAAACTTCTTTGTTAGAAATTTTATATCCTCTAGTAAGCATATTAAAATTGTCTACACCAGTATTAATAAAAAATTTCTTCATTAAATCTTTCTAGTACTCATAACAATTCCCAAAAAAATAGGTGGTTTAGGGGGATTCATATTTTCCATTGATCCAATTTTCCTTCCTTCCATCAAATAGACCAAAAACATTTCTACTCCCTATGTTAGTGTATTATGTAGTCATCATCAGAAATTTATAATCACAATACGATAGTATTGTTAAAAGAAATAATGAAAATAATACTAAATAAGTGGAAACCACCTCTGATACAAATTATAGGATCGTAATATAGATTTACATGTATCTTAGATAGCACAATACAAGAGAGGGGTGAATTTTAGGTTTAAAAAAATTTAGTTATAACACTTGAGAAACAAATTAGAATAAAATTATTAAACTAATACAATTCACAAACAATACAATTATTCTTAACAGTCTTGGATATAATAGGAATGATACGATGTAATACTAGAATAAATGTAAAACAATTATATTCAAAATGAACACAATAATAAGATTAATACAAATGAGAATGACTTTGCCAAATGTTATAGATAATCTATTAATACAATATGTAACAAAAAAATCATAATTGAAACAATTATAATTTAAATGAATATGAAAATAAATAGGAAACAATACAATTACCTTTCTTATTCAAACTACAATAGAAAGTAAAAGTTTTACAATTATTTTATCCCAAAGAGAAAGGTATCCTATCAACTAGGATAACAGGTCTTTCCTACCACCAACTTGGTAATCCCTCAATGCGATGATCGACATGTCTGTCTTGATATCCCTGCAAGCCCTTGATTTTATAGGTAATCAGTACCTCTGTCATTCAAACACATCAAATACCTCGATACAATGATCAGTTACACTGTCTTCCATTCCCAGATATCCCTTAATCGATATCACAGGACCAGTTTCACAAAGAAAAACAAATAACATACAAAATACAAAATCCAAAAAGGAGCCATTCACATTTTTTAATTCCAAGTATTTCGCACGAAGAAATAAAAGAGTCACAACATCTCCCTCTAGAACTTGATAGAAGAAAAAGATGATCAAAGTCTCAAATATATTTTCTTAGCTTCCAATTTCAACCTATTTATAGGCCTTAGGTTCCAACGGCCCTATTTCCTCCAACAATAAAATTTCTCTATAAAACATGGAGGGGTTTGGACACCTGGCATTATAACGGTAATGTCGAAATAGAAAACACGACCTCATTTCGATTATTTCATAACAAACTCCAAAAAATCATTTTGGCTAAAAAAAGATATGTGGAAATGATAATAATGAGTATTATTGATATATAAAATGTGATTTGATGTAACAAAAAATATTCATCATATAAAATTAAAACATG
This sequence comes from Viscum album, assembly GCA_963277665.1. Taxonomy (NCBI): domain Eukaryota; kingdom Viridiplantae; phylum Streptophyta; class Magnoliopsida; order Santalales; family Viscaceae; genus Viscum; species Viscum album. The sequence continues at coordinate 168,584,789 of OY728150.1, read as the reverse complement.
AGTACTATTAGTATTACATACTACAATGTCTTGATTTGATACAAAGTGAGTAATGTAAACAAAAGTCAGTACAATTTATAAAGTTAGTATAATTGACAGATGTAGAATGATTGATAGAGTCAATACTATTAACAGAGTCACTATGATAAACAAACTCATTATGAGAGACAAAGTCAGTATGATAAACATAGTCAGTACGATAAACATAGTTAGTATAGTAAACATAAAAATTGTATTCCATGTAAGTCCATTATTTTAGAAATGATTATAAAGTGATATGTGATTTCCAAAATAAAAGACATATAAGTCAAAATAATACTTTTTTACTTAAAAAACAGGGAGTTAAATTTGCAATACCCTTCAGAGTAAATTCCATAAATCTATTAGGATAAATATTACTGTTTACCTCCAACATGTTACCCAATGCATTGGAGAGAAATCTCGGGATCACTGGCCCAATTTTTATCATGGAACCATCTGTATACGTAAAAAATTCGCAATAGCCATAAAATATTCAAAACCCATAAAACTAGAATAAAGGAAAGATAAAATTTCCACATTGATATCACAATATATCATTTCAATATATGGACAAAATCAATTCCGTATTAAAACATTTTCAAAACCATTTAAAAAATTTATTAAAACAATTTCGGAATCAATGAATCCCATTCCACTTTGATAATTTTGAAAGTAATTTACAAATTAATACTATTATTTTTATATAAAAAATTCATTAAAAGTTGTTCTATAACATGGACACGAAAGAGAAGGATTTAGAAAATTTAAGCTCATAATCATTTAAAATGATGTTTTAGTAAAAGAATCTTTTACCACAAGAGGAAATAATCGAATAAAAATAATTAAAAAAATATTAAAAACTAGATTATAATATCATGAGAATAAAGAGATTCATGATATAGAATTTCAAATGGAATAATAGACACCATATACATGTGAATTGGTGTATTATAACAAATATGTCTCAATGGAATGTAAATTGAGACAAAGTCATTTACAAAGATCATATTCATAGATTAAGGATAAATCAATGAAAAAATAATGTGTGAAAAATAATAATACACCCAATATAAGTAGATATTAAGTGTAAAACTATCATATGTCATTCACATATATTCATAGCACAACATAATCCAAAAATATAAGTTTAACTGAAATAATTGAAATCGGGTAATGAACATCCCTTATATAAATTCGGCAGCATAACAACAATGCTTTAAAATTAAGAAAATGAGATGATGAGAGAGAAACAGGTCTATCGGAACATGAACATAAAATTTACCTCAATAAGTATATATAAGAACATCTCCCAAAATTTTAGAATTGGAGTTTAAATACATTACATTAATAAATTTTTTTGAATTCAAAGAGGAGGGTGAAAGTTTTCCTTACTGATTTGGAAACTTATGAAACATAAATTACATGAAAGTATGATCATATAATGATGATGTAAATACCCATAAATTAAATTATATTACATAGGGAATAAAATCAGTGGCAGTACACACACTACACCCAAGGAAATAGTGGAAAATATAGCATGAATATCATGAGAATAAAATGTGAGATGATATCCTCTTACCTCCAGTCTAACTTGACTCTTTTGTTCCGTGTTCTTCATGAATAATAAAATCAATTTAATTTATATTACCTTAAGAACATTTTTCATGTTTATTATTCATTTTATATCACTTATTAACTTGATATAATAATTAGTTAATTATTTGTGTTCATATCGGTTATTTTGTCGATGTTCACAACTTTAGTAAAAAATGAACATGTTATAATTACAAATTGTCCATGTTGATAAAAAAAAATTATCTCCAAAATGATATTCATGATTTAGATATCATATATATCATATATGTCCTATGTATATATATTTATAACATTCCATATCATTTGGAGTTAATAAAGGAAATGCACTGTTCAAAGAGACAGTACGTCGTACGTACACATGAACACTACATTAATTTCTATTTTTATCTAAAGGAATGAAAAAATAATAATAAACAGTTATATTATTATTCTAGTATAATATATATGTTATTTGTTTTAATTAATTATATCCTTTATATGTCCAACTTCTTTAATGAACGAGTCATATCGCATTGAGGGGGAGGTAGTCTACACTTCCTCAAATGAACTTATCATATTTACCCTTTATAGAAACCATAAATGTATGATATAAATAAAAAATACCAAAGATTAGAGGTAATATAAATTTTATATATATCACATGTAAATACAGTTTCGTCATAATGGACATCATAAGAGGTGGTATGAAAGGATTGAAAAATCATCATTTTGTGAGGCAACAGTTAGCCGGCCACAAAAACAGTATGTTGTTTACCCCTTAGATGGATGTGTGTGTAAGTGTTGTTAGAATACTTATCATATAAAAAAACTAATATATTTAGTATAAATTTTTTTATATAAAATAATGATATTAAAAGTGGTCAGGTGTTGGAGAAGTAAAATAAATGAAAATATCTTAAGAGAATTCGAGACCTTTAAAGCGGGTAACTCCTTTTGGTTTAAATGAAAACGATTTCCTAAAGTTCCTTATACCTAATGTAAGGATTGTAGGAGGATGATATAGATCCTGAGAGAAAATTTGGGCTAATATAGGATGATACTAGGGGCTTCAGATTTGTGAGTAATGGGTTTTAGTTGATGTCTTTTTATAAGGGGGAGGAGGGACTCTTTAAGAAATTTTCAAACTATTATTTTAATTATATAATGATTTTCAGTTTCTAAAGGATCAAAATATATTAAGGTATAAGATAAGAAGAGTTGTGTTAGAAATAAAATCATCTAATAAGAAAAGTATAGGTTTTGGATATTTTTTTATTCTTTAAAATCTTATTTATTTTAATCATTCATTGATGAAGTAACACTATCATTATTGAGTTGTAAATATTTTTACTTATTTCATGTATAAAAATAGTAAATAAAATACCATGATGTAGGAAAAAAATTTAGATTTCTAATGAATATTTATTTTCAAATATATCAATTATATAATCAAACATTAAAATTGTTTTATCAGAACAATACACATTTATGATATTTATAATTATACATTAAATAAAAAGTTATTAATATCATTATCTTACCCAAATGGCATTCAATGTTCAAACCTCTCAACCAATAATTTTATTAGTCAGACATGACTCATTAAATAAAGTTATAACAAGTGTTACGATATTTTTATATTATTATAATATAATTTTAACCTTGAATTGCCCTATATATCTTTAATCATAGTAAGTTAATGTCAAAAAATATTATTCAGAAAAAATTATTTTCATCTTAATGAACCAAATTTTACTTAAAGATAAAAAATATAAATGTCAGATTTTAAAAATTCAATTCATAGATGTGGAAAAATTTCATTTAAATGAAGAAGTCTGTTTTTTTACTACTACTCGGTGTTTTCACTATTTATCAAAAATTGAACGTTTTTTTAAAAATACCTAAAATTCAGCTTAAGATATATTTGATATTTGGAATTCAAAAATTATGTCTGATTTAAAATTTTCAAAAAATGAAATTTTAATTAAATAATTTAAAATTAGTTTGTATTTTCAAAATAAAAGTGTGTTTTTAAGAAATAATAACTATAAAAAAATTAACAATTGTTTATTCCAAATTCAAGAGTGCAGTTTCTTCCAATTATTAAAATTGGGTTAAATGGTAAAACTATAATCCAATTGAACTTTAATAACCATTTAAAAAGTCAATATAACCATATAAATAAATTATATTAAAAGGTAGTTTTGAATTAAAATACTTTATTTTTATCTTTTCATAAAAAATGAATTTTATCAGAAAAATAAAAAAATTTAGCCAAAGTAAATTTTGATTTCCCAATTCTAAATAAGAATTTTATTTTTTCAAATAGAACATATAAATGTTACAAAAGGAATATTTAAATTGTGTTCTCCAACAAAAGGAGTTAAATCAACCTTTTAAATAATTTTAAAGTATTTATGCTTAATATTAGATTCATTCACATTTTAAGCCTCCTAATTTTATTGGATAAATGTATAGAACATTTAAGAAAATGTATAATAATATTGTATTTAGATTTATTCATTCCCACCAATACAATGGCGTGGGAGCACCCATGTGTGATAATAAAAATAAAAATATTTTAATTTTTCTTTATTCCTTGGTTAGAACTCAAACTAAAATTCATTTGATAGAAAATCATTTCATTTATTAAAAATATCATTCATCTTTCCTTTAATATCTAATAATGTCACAATAAAACTTAAATTGAATATCTTATAAAAATGTATCACATCAATATTATGTTTGATCTCATGATATCTCCCATGTGGATTATTAAAATATATTGAACATTTATTCCATATAGTTTATCATTACATCATATTTTTGTCAATAAAAATATACTATCAAAGTTTTCTCTCCAAAAAAATGATAAGTTGGAAAATGATTAAGAGTGATATCAAAATCTTCTGAGTCATTGATTAATTTTTTAAATATTTTATAAGAGTGATCCATATAAAAACCATACAATAATCCATGTATATTATTTTCATCAATTGTTTTAGTTAATAAAATGGAGTCCCTTCATTATAATTTGAAAAATAATGTTACCCACTACCAAAAATAATCATTGATCAAGTTATAGTCTTTTTCAGTGCTGGAAAAAATCCCTGATAAAGGAGCTATTTATATGTTCCAAAAAAGTTATGATAAATAGATCCCATTATCAATACTCATAAGTTGTATTTTTCAGAGATAGCTAAAAGCATTGATAAAGGCCCCCTATATTAGTGATTTTAATAAAGGACTAATAAAGGTGGAAAATTAACAGGGTAAATAAAAATATCACTGAAAAAGGGTTCCCTTTGTCCATGCTACTAAAATGATGCTTATAAAGGGAAAACTTTACCAGCACATGTAAGAATCCCTGATAGAGTGGATTTATCCGTTCCCTTTCACTAAATCATATAAACACCAAATTCATCATATTTTTATTACCCTAGTAACGGGTATATTTTATAAAATATAATATATTAAACTAAATGTTGTAATTTACTATCCCAAATGGAAATAAACTGATTCTCTATGATAGTTCATCACAATACATTTAGAGAACCTCCCCATATGCCCATGGAAACCTACTAACAGAGAGGGTGAAAATGTTATACAATGGAGAGACTATACCATTTTGTCCGTGTAAGAAAACAACATATATTTCCATGTATTTTAAACAATAGTAAATAAATATAATATTTAATTAATAAATATCAATAATGAGAACATTTTTAGTAATGAAATAAAATTGTTTAAAATCACAAACAATAATATCATACATAAAATAATAGTCACCCACTGGGACAACCATACAGATACATCTATAAAAAATAAATTGAATTAAATGTACATTGTTATATTATTAATTTTGAGCCACACTATATATCTGGTCTCCAGACACAATTGAACTGCAACATCCTGATAAAAGGAATCCATTCAAGCATCTCCACTCTATCATAATGATCGTACCTCATACTTAACAACCATTCATTTGTGGTCCACCTTAAAAATATACATATGGATATTATGGACACTATGTTTTAATAATATGGTTGTGCATATAATCTGAAAGTTCAACCCTAACAATGAACCTATTAAATATTTATTCATAAGATCATTATCATATTATTCTCATAGCCTAGCTTATAATCAACAAAAAGTGATGTAAAACATATAAACAAGAACCCAAAATCTAACCTTGGGTTGTGAGCCCAGCCAACTGGGAAAGTGCTACAATGGAAGTCCATATTTATATATGCATATATTTATAGTCACATACTTATACATATATTCACATATATGAATATTCATAGTTATGATAATGAAATAACAGAAAACTAATCATTAGTCTATCCATGGTTCTATAATAACAATATTCTTGAAATTTTAGTCAATGGAATTGAGTTAAAAATTGTTCAATAGATGTCATATAACATTAAATTGATATCGGGGTCCAAAATCATAGTTGAAAAATACCTTCTTCAACTTATGGTAAAAATGTCCCATATGTAAGATACATCCCCATAAGGGGATAGTCTTCTTATCCCTAGGCTCAATCATTTACACCACTACTCACTATAAATATGTATTTCAGGAGAGTACATATTGAAATCATTAAAATGGCCACTAAGTTAGATGTCATGTAGCTCATTCCTCGCATATATATTAAAATATATGATCCCTATGTCTCAATATGTCAGCGTTCTAGACATTAAGATTATGATGAAGATAATGTCCTAACCCTTAGGTGATATATAGAAACAAGTCACCGATGATACATCCTGACCACCCCTCGAGATCCAAATGTGGATGTCACACCCAAACTCAAACAAAGGTTTGACACACCATGCTCAACTAAAATAATAATGAAAACCGATCATAATCCATATCCATGAGAGCACATCTATATATCCTCCTAATTTGAAAATATTAGGAGATCATGTTCATCCTCTCTAATACATAGTATAAGGAGAGCATAATCATCTTTTATTGACCAATATTTTGGGAGAGCGTAATCATCCATTGATAAGCCCGATTTAAGGAGAGTATATTCATCTTCATTTAAACCATGAGATGAGGAAAATTTAATCATACTCATCATATAAAAACATGAGGAGAGATGAATAAAACTCATCACTTAGTACAATGGAATCATCTATGGGTATCTTTATAAGGGATTCCATTCCTGTCTATCAAAGGAAAAGGCTCAAAATCTGGATATCAGTAACTAAATTTAGAAATAAAAAATATATATTAATCAAATATAAAATTAAATAACCAGATAATTGGTATTACCTATCGATATACACATAAATATATTAAATAACCTTTCTCTGAAGCTGTATCCCATGAAATAAAATCTATGAAGTCCATGATGGAAGAAAGACAAGACATGTTAGGCTCAACAACCACCAACCAAGAATCTCTTCTGGTAATCATCACTTCATCTATAATAAAAATGTGATGGTTTAAACAAAATATTCTAGGTGGATGAATTCATAAACATAACACTACATCCATCACCCCATGGGGTTACATTTTTAGCATGAGTTTAAGTTGACACCCTCTACCATCTCAACGGAAACCCGACATTCTAAATCATGGTTAGTGAAACATCAGTGCTCTATATGGGTCCCTCTATTCAAACACTGCGATGCATCATAATATATATCCGTGAGGACAAAATATATTAAAATTAATCCTAATTGGTATCCTTAGCTGAATGGTTTAAGGATAAAAACTACTTGTCATTCACGAATGGTAAGTGGAGAAAAACATCAAAAAAGGGAACCTGATAATGGTACATAAGAAAATGGTGTCCCACATAGGCCTCTAAATAATAGAGTAAGATTGTAGAGGTATCCAACATGGGATCCTTGAAACAATATAAAATTTAATGAATCATAAAATGGATACATTAGGTATTTTTAAAAAAAATGCATTCCTGAGGGGGTCCTTGGAAATAGTAAGATGATTGTGGAATTCAACAAGGGATCATCTAGATCAAAACTAAACTCATGTACAATTAGAATATAAGGGAAAATATTTAATGGGGGAAATAATCAAATGAAATAAACATGAATTGGAAACTTGATATGGATCATGGACCATGTCAGATTATGACCTCACTCTAGGAAGACAAATGGACTCAATTACCAGAGGAAGAACCACTCAGTTGTAGAAATGCTAGAAAAAACCCATCAATTCCTTAAAATAAGAAAATTGAATCACCATCGTGATATACATGAAAATATACTCATAATTGAGTAATAATTGGTTCAAAATCAGACTATTGGGTGAAATGAAAAAAATACCTCAATGGGACTCTATAGAGGAGTACACAGTGTGTGTACCCTAGAATACGATGTATACCCTCAAAAATCCAACTAGACATGAACTTATTACAATACAAGGTGAATAAAAGACCATGTACATGTGATGTTCATCATGTATTATGTGTGTACCCAACATGTGGTACCTTCCCATGTGCCTCACACGACTTGGCTATAGATAATTATTGGTCGTGTACCTAAAAAAGACATGCAACATACATAGGGGTTGGATGTGTAATCTATGCATTATGTGCCCCTTACACACATAAGATAGATAGGTAGTCCACTACACATCTATGTACCATTACATGGTGTGTAAAAATTGAACATGGAATGTAATTCTAAAAAGATCATATTCCATCATTAATAAGAGTACATAGTGTGTGTTCAGTAAATCACAAGTTGTGTATTTGTGTTTTCCCTAATGTAAAACAATATTATCACCGTGGAACCCACCATTTTCATAATTAATGCTATTGATCACCCCTCTATGGTTCTGAAGAAATAATAATAATACTTTAAAATAATGAAAATGTCAAATCAAAGGGTATTTTCAGAAAAACAAATAAATGGCCTACCTTATGGAAAAATCCACAAAAGCATCACCCGTTTCAATGGTCAAGGATTCCACATAATGATTTGGTGTGACCCAAGACCTGTGGTGGTACCAAACTTACCTCATATCTCTCTATATATATTTCTCTCCATGTCCTCTCTCTGTTACACATAGGAGGATCATATAAGTGGTTTTTGTGAGAAACCCAATGGGGGAATTAATGGATTGAAAAAAAGTAGGAAAAATGGAAACAAGAAAGAAAAATAAAAGGGGACGACTCGACCCCAGTGACTAAACTAAGATTATTCTTCTCCAAGGAAGATAAAAATATTATAGAATTAATGGAATATAAAAAATTTAGAAATTATTCTCTATTAAAAATAAATAACTGAATGAAGGTGCATGAGTAAATTAATATTTAATTTAAAAAACAGTCTACATCAATTGTTCATCATAAATTTAAAATGATAAAAATCCAAAAATTGCCTTGTCCTAGTGCAATCATCCTATTAAAAACCAATACAGTTGTTATAAAACTTATCTGAGAATATTTTATAGGGGAAAAATACTAATTTACCCATTATAATAAAATGATAGAAGAAAATTAAATTTCTTCAAAAACCTTACAGTCCACGAAAAAAAATAGTCCTTACAATCTCCCCAATATATTCTTTATCATCCATGATATGAAAAATGGTAAATATAGATACTGTTATCTCACCGCTTGAATCTATACAAAAAAGATACCTTTATAGTCCAATAACTAGGAAAATAGAACTAACAACTATCTCCAACTTAGTAGTCAATTAATATCGACGAATCTAGTACTCCCCGCTAAAGGAATAACCTTATAAATATTATACACAAAAATTCCAAAATAAACGACCCATGGAAAATTATAAAAACTCACCAAAAAGGGATGTTCATGACCATAAAATTAAAAATAACATACTTCACACTATATATATATATCATTATAGCACTCTTCAGGAAAAATTTATATTGAGTCCTTTAGTAATCCAATAAATAACTTTAATATAAAATAATATCATCATATAGATAAGGCTCACTCAGCATACGTTGGATGATGTTAAGATATATAATGATCCTCTCTAAATATTAGTGAAATAATATTCCATCAAGAGGCATGTACAGCTCTCTCTGAGAAATGATCACCCCAAAAATTCCACACATGCCTTTAACCAACACCAAACACCATGACTTCTGACAATGAATGTCAAGTTCTAGCCACGATTCCACCACAACAATAGGTGACATTATTCATTTACCAAAAATTCTAAGAAACAAACCCCATAGAAATTCATAAAATCATTTGTTCTCATCTATCAAATAACCACTCACTAATTTATGATTTACATGATACAACATGCAACCATTGTATACCACAATACGAGATGGATAATCCAACGAGTCATCCAACAAAAGGCTCAAATTACCATGTTATGAAGAATGTCAATCCAAAAATCAAAAATATAACTTGGATTACCTCTTCATAATCGATCAACTCAACAAGTCCATGGATTTATTCCATTATTTCAAATCTCCTTATTTTATTCGAGTCACCCGAATCATCTCGTACTCTGACTTTTCCAGTAGTAATATAGATATTGGTCAACAGGTCCAAGAACCTAATCAATCCTGCCCATCTAAGACATTATTTATTACATGGAACCCTATAAAATTTTAGAAATATGGAATCATTAACATGCTTATATCACCGAACCCAAGGGCCTACTGTTCATCAGTCTTAAAATGTGCATACAAATGAACTCACAGCCAAAAAAGGCTCACATAAACCCCAATCAACCATTATCATGTTTTTCCCTCAATAAAAATGAATTTCTTCTTCTTAGGGTGTGACTCAAAATTATGGGTCGCTGGGTCTCCCAACTATCTCTACTGAAAAAGTCTCACAAATGGGTTACAATGTCTAACCACCTATCCCAAAAGATCAATCCCCTTTGAAGTATGTAAAGATCACAATGAACTATGGGGATTAAAAATAATAACACTGCCTATAAGGTCATGATCTACACTAAGAATACTCATAAGGAACTGCTACATGGAGTTCATTATTGTATCATATAAGTGATACTGAACTGAATCTCACCTGGAATCCTTATATAACAATACCACATGAAGGAGTAGTCCACGAGAAACATCCTAATACTCCTCAATATAATAATCAACTACAAAACATGATAACCACAAATGAAAAGACATCCCCCACAACTGTACAACATATGAGAGTTATGTGACCTATATCAATAAGGGTCACATCACTACCCAAGCATAAGAACTACATCATAATCCTCCAAAAAAAATCAATGTAGATCTACATTACATGGAATAAAATGGATATATTTATATATATATGAATGTGTGATCAATTGAGTATAATTCCATCAAAAACCTATATGGAAAATACTTTTTTTCCCTTTAAACAATTTCCTCCAATGGAATGAATAATTACACACTAGAAGGCTTATAACATGTGAATCCAGCTTTCCAAATATGATGAATGAGACACCTCTTTCCTTTTATATCCATGATTGAAAAATCAATCATTAATTTCTCTCTGAAGGAAAAGATCAGTAAATCCATTATAAATCATAACATCAACACAACATGTGCATCCCTCATAGAGAAAATCATATATAACCATAACACAATTGATCAGCATAGAAATACCATTTCCATGATAACCATGAATTCATAATATAATAGGGGTTCTCAATGAAAAAATAATATATCCATCATTTTTTACAACAAATTAAAAACTCTCAAATCTACCATCTCCCAAAAATTAATACAACTAGAAAATAAATAGCTCTGATACCACTCTGTAATGTCCCGACCTAGATTCCACTAAACCAGTTCTTTGAGCAATTTCACCATGAGGTATCAAGCATGGCTACATACATTCTAGATGCTACTAATTGTAGTGTGGGTATAAATATTTTATAGTTGGGAAAATATATCAAAATAATATATTAATAAAACATTGGAAATATCCATGTATCATACACAATAGAAAAAAAAGAATATTGAAGGAAAAAATAACTAAAATAGAAGCATGATATAACCATCAAAGAAAATTTTACTGAAGGTCAACCAACTATGTCATACATACGAAACTAGTCAACCATTGGTCCAACCGTACAAATACATGAATAAAGAAGAAACATTAATAAATGTATAGGGATCTACTAATAACTCTGATCTACCACAAAGATTTGGTCTCTATACAATATTGAAATGAAATAACCCCGTCAATGGATTCCAAATGAGTGGCTCCACACGATCATGAAACTATGGGCCTCAACCCTAACCACCATAAAATCAAACTCAACCTAAAAATAAAACATATGATTTGTACGCAATATAAGTATAACATAAAGGGGTGAGAATATAATCTCATTAGGCCACCAAAAATATGAACATATAAAATATTCATTCATAATTTAATTCCACTGAAATATACTCAGATGATCTTAGGCTCAACTAAAAATATAAGTAAACAAATAAACCTAAATCCATATTCAAACCTCCAGATTTTGTTCCTGATCAACTGGTAAAGCTACACCATATATATTATTATTTTAATATTTATAAATTTATATTTCCATACCTATATAGATATATGACTATTTATCAGTACGTTGATTGAATTAACATAAAAACAATCAGTGTTCAATCCATGGGTCTTTAATCCCAATATCCATTACATCTTGTTCATGGGAATTAATTTGGACATCATTCCACTCTTGTTGTGAATCATTAAGTTGATATCTGGGTCCATAATACCAATTGAAAACTAAATTCATCAGTAATCACTATAAATGTATCTTGTAGTGCCACCTCACCTTAGAGGGATACATATACTAGCCCATGGTTCACTCATACTAATATATAATCATTGTAATGGTGGTTTATAGGGAACAAAATTAGAAAATATTTTAATGGTCACAGATCTAGATTCCATTCTACTAATTCCATATAAGACCAATCAAATATAAAATCCCTAGGTCTCATTTTATTGGTATTAATGAAATTTTGGCTCAGAAGAACCCAAAGGATATAAAACATATGTGATATATAAGGAGAAATCATCGGTGATACATCATTACCAACCCACTAAATCCATATTTGACCATCATTCCTAACATTAATCATATATGTGAGACACCATGCTTAACCAACCTGATAAATAATAGCGATCATAAGGCTAATCCTAGAGAGGATGTATGGAGATCCTCATTATATGTAAAATCTAGGAGAGTGTAGTAATACTTTATAAGCCACATATTGAGGAAAGTGTAATCCTCATATATAGACACCATATCGAAGAGAATGTAATCATACATTGACATCCCTAGGATGATGAGAGCATAACCATCCTCATTCAACCCATTAGTCAAGGAGAGTATTATAATACTGAACATATAGAAACTTGAGGAGAGAAGAGTCATACTCATTACATGGAAGAGAAGAATCATCCATGAGTATCATTACTAGGGATTCCATGACCAAATATCCTAGTCATAGACTCTAAAGCTGGATACCATGAATCACATTTAAAAATCCCAATAATAAATTTATCAAATATACGGATTAACATCAAAATCCTAGGTCTTACCTCTAGTTATAAAAATAAATATAATAAATAACATGGCTCAGAAAATAGGTCCCAAGTTATAATTTCTAGGAATCCCAAGGAGAATGAAATATTCCTCACATTATGATCAATAGCCACCCACCTAGAATAACCTCTGCTATTCATCATTATAATAACAATAAATAGGTGAATGTATATTCAAATTAGTGATGGTGGATTAATGTAAAATCCTACCACAAATTATACAATCCCAAATGATTAAATGTTTTAATGGGATATATGTTTTCACTTGAAATCATCTCTACCTAAACCTGACGTAATATCATAGGGTCTATAAAACATCGGGATGCTCATTGGGTCCCTCTTGTCAAACATAAATAGGAATCATACAAGGAATCCATAACATCTACACATAAGAAATTTAATCCAACAAAATAATGTTTCCAAAATTGGAAAAGGATGAATCCTTTATGGGATCCACAGATTTAAAGTTGACATAGACATCATACTAGGGAACCTAAAAACGGTACATATGAAAAACGTGTCTAACACATGCCTCTCAAATGCATAGTTAGAAGGTAGAGGAATCCTACATGTGATCCTTAGAATAATATACATGTAAATGGATACTACAAGGGAATCCGTATGATAGTATTTAAGTGAAATCATCCCATATGGGTTGTTAAAATGATGAAGAAGATTAATTTTGAGGATATAACCAACCGTCTACTGGGAAGGATCCTAAATTGGAAGAACAAGGTTATTTCTTTTAGAGGTCGAGTCTCCCTGATGAATAATGTACTCTCATCAATTCCAATGCATATGTTTAGATCATCAATCTACCAAATGGGGTTGTCGAAAGGATGGATAAGGTTCTTACAGGTTTCCTTTGGAATTCCAACTGCACATGTCGTGCCCACTGAGCTTCCTAGGAACGTCTGGCCAAACCGGTGGCAGAAGGTGGAGTTGGGATAACGAACATTCACACGGCCCTGCCGAGCATGTAGGGTAGAATGGAGTGGGCTACACTATTGGGTTATTCCCTATGGGAAGATTTCTTTAGAGGCCAGTATAGAGACGCCGGGGGAAGCCGTGCGATGAGTAATGGTATTCCGTCCAGACTTATGCGATGCATGATCCATCACCTGTAGGTCTTACGGAATGTGTCCCATTGGATTATCAGGGATGGGAATATGAATTTTTGGATGACCAACTGGATTGGAGAAATGCTAAGTTATCCCGATTTTACTTCTCTAGAGATATCATTTAGAGAAGCTATAGGGAACTACGATCTCATACATGTGATGCTCTCGCCTGGTCAGATGAAGGTGTTCCAAGATATTGTTATGAATGATGGCCCCGATAGATATTGTTTTACTAGTTCTAGTTTGGGGAGGTTCTTAGATCAGGACTACACGAGACATCATCATGTCAATGGTGCTCCGGTTAAATGGGCATCCCAAATCTGGTGCAGTGGGATCCCAACAAAAATAAGTTTCCTAGTTTGGCGTGTTCGAAATAAGGCTCTTCTAACTGATTAAAATCATCAACGGAAGGGTAATCCATTGGCATCCCAATGGAACGGAAGGTGCGGAGAGTCATATTTGTTGCCATTTGATGGATATTATGGGAAACCCGCAACCAAGAAAGGCTCAGAAATAGACGGTCCCTTCTCTCTTTGGAGATGTGGTTAATGTTACACATTGCCGAACTAATTTCTATTTTGATAGGCTACCAAGGATCTGATACGGTTTGCAAGTTCCTCGGTAAGGCATGCACCTAATAAAGTGTGAATTGCAGTTGGGTCAAATGGGAACCTCTACTTAGTGGTATTAAACTTTATGTTGATGGATCCTGCAGGAATGTGGTAAGGAGGGGCGGTGGGATTCTCCACGATTTTAGGGATTTAGTGATATTGGGTTTTAGTACTTACTTTGGTCCGGGAAACTCCTTGGGTGTGGAGGCTCATTCCCTCCTCTCAGGGATTCTGGTTAGGGGCCATGGGATTTTGGTTGTAGAGATCGAGTATGATTTAGAGGTCCTGGTTAGTGCAGTTTAGGGGAGTCACACGGTTCCATGGAACATGAGCTATATCATCTGTAGATGTGCTAGGGAAACCATGAATGGACAAATGCTCCATCATAGTGGGAGGGAATCAAAATTAGCAACAGAATCTCTATCATGTATGGGAAATCAAGGGGAATCCTAGATGGTTTATGATAATCTAGGTTCTCTTCTAAAGGAATTCCAGTCAATCATTCATGGAGACGCCTTGGGTCTGTACTACTTTCACCCCCCCCCTGAGAGAGCTTTTTCAGTTGTTGGTTGTTGGATGTTTATTTAATTTTTGACCCTACTTTTATTTTTAATAAAATAAAAAACAATTTTTGCCATAATGGATTCTTGGAAATAGTAATAGATATTAGAATTCAACACAGGATTTATAAATAACAAAAAAACACATGGCCTCTTCGGCCAAGAAGACACATTTCCAAAGGTGGGCTTCCACCAATGGAATGAAACATGTATTTTTAATAGGATATGGCTCATGTAACATCTCATATCAAGGTATCACATTCCGGATACAAATGGACACAATTACTAGTGGAAGAACCCATCCGTTTATGAAATGAGTGAAAACCGACATAGGATTCCTTAAAACACCACAAGGGTTTCGTAGTAACAATTAATATGAAAAGATACATAAAATGGAGTAATCATGGGTCCAATTTAGAATCTTAGTTGAAAATACTAGTGAAAACTTAAAAGGGTGGCAAGGGAGGAGGACACTCTTACTGTATCATCATACATGACATGTACCCTCGAAATTCAACTTAGGTTGAGCGAGTACCTATACTCTACAAGTAAACAACCATGGAAAAAATTGTTTATCACATACGAGACAACTACCCTACATGGGGTTCCTACTCGTGTACCTCACATGGCCTAACCATGTATCTCATCTGACTGTGGAACTCTACATAGTGTGCAACCCACACAGGGTATGGTCATTTACTCTACATTGTATGTTCCCCTTAAACATGCATTTTGGCTGGATACTCAGCTACGCATTTGATCTCCAATACATGAAATTTTCAAAAAATACAAAGAATTTATTTATTAAAATATTGTCTTCCCTGATAAAGAAGAAGTCTTGGTTTGTGTTCCATAAATAGCACCAATTGTAAAAGAGTTTTCTCTAATGGAAATGCTCTTAATCAGCATGAATCATTTGTTTTTTCAGAAGAAGCTTTAGATCAACCCACAGGTGTTCCCAATAAGGAATAATATGGATTTAAAACTATAAAAATAAAAAATCTGTATGGATATATAGAATTTTTTTTAAAATAAAACACATTTGGGTGTAATTTACTCAAGCATCGCACATTTTTGGGGTCTACGATTTCTATTTGATGATTCAGCACCTCCTGAGAACCATGGAGTTACCAAACATCCCTCTCCCTATTTTCTCATTGTGGCATAATGGAAAATCTTAACGGGGGAGTCTGTGAGAAGCTAGGTAAAAAGAAAACAATGAAATTAAAATGGAGAAAAAAAAGAGAGAGGAAAAGAAAGGAAAAAGCGGTACATGCCACCCCCGATACCCAATATGAGTTTATTTCATGCCTAGGAAAAACTCCCCATTCCGAACTCAACGGAGAAAGAATCTTAGGGTGAAGCTCTATTCAAAATATTTGACCAAATGAACCTATGAAATAAAATTAATATTTTATTATTAAATACTAAACAATAATTATTCCATTAAAATTCATCCTGATCGGAATCCTAACAAAATCCTATCCCAGAGTAAAAACCCTATTCAAATACTAATATATTGGTTTGATAAATATTCTATGACCTTATGATAAACAGAAAACAACCTAATACACCTTACAATCATTTGAGAGAAAAAGATCAAAAAATTTCCAAATTTATAGTCTTGATGAAACGTGGGTCCTTACAAAAATAATATACTAATATGTAAATTTATTTATTTTTATATAATATAATATATTTTTAAAATATGATTTAGATAAGTGTAAATATGAATTTACAATTAATATATATAATATTTAGTGAAAATGATTTATAAAAATATAAAAAAAATATCTATTAGTAATTTCATAAATATTATCACATAATAGAAATTTAATAACTATTGGATGATTGAAAAATTAAATGAATTAATGAAGGATCAACGATAAGTTGAAACTATGACGTGAACATAAAATAGACATGACATTAACTCTGGGTGTTATTTTAGGCTCTAACATAAATCAAATCGAAGCATGCGAAGTGATCTACCCCTCAGTGACCTATGAAATGACTGGTCACATTTTTTCACGGCTTAAATTTTTACATTTTTACTATAAAATGGAGTTTATAGTTGGGATATATGATCTTTATTATTTTCAATAGTATTTCAACTTCGTTTAAAATAGTATTATTGTCATTTCTCATTAGGGAATAAATTATTTACTTGGGAATTCATTCATAAATATTTTACGGTTTTAAAATTTTATTGTTTTTCATAGTGTATACTTTTTTATATAAACTATTTTCATATTTTCTTACATTTACTTATTATAAATCAATTTTCTATTTAAATATTTATACCAAGATAAATGAATATATTAATATAAAATAAATGTAAATATATATATATGTGAAATAAAAAATTTATGTAAATATATATAAATAAATACAAATCTCTTAAAAGGGGGAAGAATTTAACACATTGTATTGGTAAAGTGATTACCTTATCGACAAGATCTCTAAGGAGCCAATTTTGGTCAGAACAGATTTCAGGAGCACTAAATAGAATTGAGAAAAGGGGTCTAGCACTCAGAAAGGGAGGTCTAGAGCTGAGGAAGTGTTCAAGGTCACTTGAAATGAGGGAAAATATGTGGAATTGATGATTTTTTTAATCTAAACTACAAAATCAATTATAAATGACCCCCTTAAAATCGCAAACAAAAAGAAACCTTATATGGGGCCATTATGAGAACTAATAAATGACATATTATTCATTACTAAAAAAAGAAACTGATATCGGGGGACTTTATTAGTGCTTTTTTATAGCACCAATAATGTTTTCCTTTACGAGATCTTTTTTCATGTTCTAAAAAAGGATGTCCTTTATCAGAGGCTAGGATGGTAATATATTCCACGTATTGATAAAGCATATTATAGAACTATTAAAATCTAGTTCTATAGTAGTGGCACTTCACAATGTATCAAAAAAATCTATATAAAGGTAAGTTATTTAAAATAAATATAATCATATATTACAATTGAAAACATTATTCTATAGGATAATAAAAACCATTGATACCTTCTACCTGTAAATTTCCCAAATCATCAATTAATGGTGGAAAGTAATCAAAAATATTATTTCAAACTATTTTGATCTAGAAATCATTAAAAATTATAAGATATAATTCCTTTATATATAATTTTTAATAGACATGTTTTTAAATACTAAAAAAATATTCCATGGAAAATATTTCAAAAATGCATTTGATTTGGATTCATTCAATCTATACAAAGTTTTTGATTTATATTTCATACATAATTTTAAAATATAGGAAAATATTGACTAATTTATTTCCATTACGATATATTTTCTAGATGCGATAATTTTCCATCAGATATTCACTCATCTACATGTTATTATAACCATTTTCATCATTTAAACATGTATATAAATATTTCAGATAATTAATTATAGGAAGATACCAAATTTAAAATGTGTGAATAAAGGTACATGATATAATTATTGAAATTATTATTATTTTTTCATTAAACTTATTATGTGATGATCCAAATTTATTATACTCTGATAGAAAATTGTATACAATCTATTATAATACACTCTCATTGGAGAATGTATGTATCTTCTAGTATTATAATATTTTAAGAATAATATATTTTTTCATTAAAAATTGTATATATGAGATTATTTTATTCAGGAATTACGTATTTCAATAGCTATAGAAATTATGTAAAACACAAATCACTCAATCCATTCATAGAATTCTAAATCACCATTTGTAAAAATTTTAACAGAATTGAATTTCTTAGAACCTATATAAATTGTTTTTTTAACATCACTATATATATTATAATTCATTAGTGTATTGATAATAACCATAAATTAAATATCAAGAATAGATTATTTAATTTAATTTGAAATATGTATTTATAAACCCCTATAATAATTAGTTAATAAATTAAATAAAATTTCATAATTAAAAATACATGAACTATAAAATTAATTAACAACATTATAAAAAAAAATATAATTGAATCAATTACACGGAAACTTTCTCATATATAAAAATTTTATTCATATATTGAAAAATAGATCAATATTTCGAACATTTCATTGGTAAAATCCAAAAAAATATACCACATCTTTATATTCAACATTTATTTATGCTAAATTTTTTTACTATGATCCATCATCAACGATAAAAATTTCATGTATTAAATATAAGTTAGTATATTTTGAAATTAATATTCATATTTACAATTCTATTATACATTCCATTCAAAATTATTTTTTTTAATTATAATAGATCATTATGTAATGAAGTAATATTGAAATTAATTTTTATTATTTTAAGAAAAAGTTTAAATAACATTTTAAATGTATCAAATTCAATAAACAAAATTTAGAATTTTTTTTAAAAAAAATTCTAAAAAAATTATTATATAGATTAATAAAAAAATATAAACCAGAATTTTTTTTATATTTTATAATATATATATATTTTTAATAAAAATACATATTAAAAAAATTAATAACATTCAATAATAAAAGTTTTATTTAAAAATACATTTTAAAAAATATATTAAAATATCATATATCACTATAAAAATATATTTCACAATATTTGAAAAAGGTATAATTTATGATTAATAATATATAATTGAAAAAATAACATTATGTTACTTCATAGATAGCCCATAATTTCATAGTTATAACTCCAAAAACAATACATCTAAATGAATGAGAAATGGAAAAACATAAAAAACCGTACATTTTAAATTTAATCCAAATCACACAGATAATTTATATTTAATTGAATAAACAATGTGTTCAAATAAACATCAACGTATAAAATAAACCTCTCAAAATAAATCATTCTAATTATATTACCAAGGATCACATTAAGGAAAATCATCATATATAAGTTGTTCATTGACTATAATTAATATAATGAATTATAAAAATAACACTAAGCGTATAATTTATCCGTAATAAATAGTAAAACTTTATGACATAAAAAACATTAATTTAAAAAACTGAGAGGTAGACAATAAGATAAAATATACTTAGAGAGTGTTAAAAAAAGAAATAGAGGCCAAAATTAGAGGGAAAAATAATGATGTTGAGAATATAAGTAGGCACCACTACGAGACGGATGATGACATAATATGATATTGTTTACATGTGATGATGATGGTAATAGAGAAGATCATCAAATCACTCGTTATGTATTAATTTGATTTAAAATATCAAGATTGTTAGAGATGGTTAAATGATATAAATGTTCAGTATCATCATCTGAATTTTTATTAAGGTTTTTAAGCTTTTATTTGTTTATTAAAAGACAAAAAAAACCAATTTTTTACATTATTTATTTGTTATCTGATGTGAAAATTAGGGTTTTTATAGTGATAAATAATTACCCAATGTAAAGTTAGTTTTCTCATGTTTATTACATTGTTTATTATATTAATGATATAAAAGACTATTTTTATTTTCATATTTCAAAAAAAGATATTATAAATCGTGTAATTTTAAACATTTTATTTTCTAGTGTGACTCAAAATTTGTTATTAATATCATAATTAAATATGTTTTTGTTTGGATCTATCAGTTGATATCAAATATAGTATGTAAAGAATATGATATTATCATTAGATCAAGAAGTGTAGGTCCTTGTATAAGGACCCAAAATTGGTTGACTTGACACATCATCCTATGTTGCATACCATAATTCCAAAAGTGTTTCCCATTCACCATAGGATTGTGACCAGAACATAGGTATAATAAAATAAAGGTATGAATGGTTTAACATTACGCATCACCAAAACATGTCTCATGCATGAAATGAAAGATGAATTATTAAAAAAAGTTCACAAGAGAAAATATAATAAACAGACATGATACATGAAAATGAAAAAAAATGTCATGAACACATGAAAATTCATCAAACACAAGTATATTCCTATGTAATCACTGATCACAATCATCCCAAATAACCCAAAGACAACATTGAAAAGGATGTGTAACCATAATAAATGATTTATTTCCAATTACTTTGGTAGAAAAATACCATGTCTACACACACCAAATATCATATGTAGGGTGTGTGGAAATTCCTAATATGATTCCACCACGAATCAATATAAATTATTCCACAATCAATCTCCCAGTTCTATCTATAAAATAAAATTCTCTTTAAATTACTATTTCACTTATTTTTTTACCAAACATCTCATTAGTTATACTATATAAAAAAATCCATATTAAAATCCTTTTCAACATGGTATTTTCTTCATTAAATATAGTTAAATACTAATGAAATCCAATCATATAAAAAAGTATAGAGTAATGAACATGAATCTTTGTAATTCAAAATATTGATGATAAAATAGGCCATAAGGTGGTGTCAATGTCACCATGAAATCCAGGGTCTCTAAAAATCATGCTAAATTACTAGGTCTATATAATGATACATATCCCATGGATATCCCCATATGCCAATGTTTACCAATACAAGAAATATATTACTATCTAGACATTTTCTAATGACTTTTTGTGTAATTCAATCAAATAACTAATTATAATAATCATTTTTTTCAAGAAAACCTATTTAAAACATTTTCTTCACCCCCAAATTTAATTTAAAAATAATGGATTTCAATTTACCCCCTAACAACATCAAACCGATCATTTTCATATGCCAAAATCAGTGGATTTTATTCAAAAATTCATTTTTTCATGGGAAAAAATACATTTAACAGACACACCTACCTCACCAATTGAAGAAAAATACAGGCCATCATATTTGATTATTTCAATAAGGATATATTTTCATAAAAATACTAGATATTTGAAAAAACATCCAATTCCATATATAATAAATTTATCTGGAAGTCATAGCCCTATTAGGTTCCAACGTCTCTATAGAAAATGTTATCAAGGATATATGATGATAAAATGGATAAATTTATAGGAGATCAAACCATATATCCAATATATTGAACAATATAAATCATCAATAAAACTTAAATCAAGGATAGAGTCTTACAATTCATCAAAGATGGGTTTGTTTGAGCTAATGTGAGATTATGTGGAAAATAATGTCAATCCAACCAAAGGAATCAATGTGATTATCTAGTTTATGAATTTTGTATTAGGTCACATGGATAAACTACATGGTTATAAACACCATGCACCAATGGTGTGAAGAACAATTTCACTTAATAACTAAATATCATAGATTTCTATCAATATCGTCATGATCCGACACAATTTGTGAAAGCCGTGAAAAATCATCTTGACCCAGACCCTGGATATTTTATGGTCTACCTATCGTCTCTCATGGATATAAAAAATTATAAAACCATGAAAATCACCACAATAAATGTATCCAAATCAAAAAAACACTATGTTTTTACTACTAAATTTTTTCATATACCATTATCATAAATTGTATCCCACAAAACTACATATTGTAGCCCCAGACTCTTAGAAAATCAAAATATAAATCATGTGCTATGAAAAGGCTATAGAGTAAAAAAACCTATGAACTAGAGGGACTCAAAATTATCCCTATCTCTAAAATTGGTCATGATTTTGGAATCAATAATTGATATGCTAGTGCTAAATCATTAACACACTTGGATATAATGCCTTGGGGCTATTCCATCCGTACATCCATAGTTCATAGCCCAACAAAATAATTTTACCATGATACAATTTATATTAAAAGTCCAGAATTAGATTTTACTGTTTTATCACTAACGCATCATGTTAAATATTGACTGCCTCTCATTCACTAATATAATATATATTAAATTGGAATATCTTAATCTTGAAAAAAAAACATGTCCTAAATAAATGTTACATGAGATATAATGTTCAATTTATATTCCACTAATCTATTTATCTCAGTGACACTAAAAGGAAAAATATTCCACAAAAGCAAATTACCCAATATTTAGAAGCAATGATTACCCATCCTTGGAGAAACTCTTAGAAAAACATAATGACTATCCTCAAATTCTAATGGTCAATAAAGATGATCAACATATGAATTTTTTTTATTATGATCTTTCACTAACCTCTTTCAATTCAATTGTATAAATTCTATCATCTTTTAAAAAAGATTATGTCAAACAGAAGACCACTCACCATGATCAACCAATCACAAAGGTTATTTACATAGATTCCCATAAAACAATACATTGGGATCCATTTTAATTTAATCATGATAAATATTACAGTAGATTGATTCATTCAAGGTAATATTATTGTCACAAGAACCTCTCATGCCAATAAAACACTCCTAACGAATATGTTTTATTATATGTTTGGATTGCTCAGTATAACCCTCTATCTACAAATGATACATCATAATTAGATTCTATTAGGTACCCATTTCCTATTTTTATGTATTCTAGAATGGGGATGAAAAGAATTAGTCTCTAAAAAACACTAGAAGGCAGTCCATGGGGCTTTATAATCTCTTACACATGCATTCCCTTGATCTCTTATACCTTTATCAACTCCTTAATTCAAGGTATGTGAGTAGATTACTTATGATAATCGATAATAATCCTAATAGAATCCTTCCTGCACAGTTTCTAGGGTAGTCCAATCACAAATTCCATGGATATATCATCACATTTCCACACTAGTATAGCTAAGGGTTGTAAAAAATTGATAGGTATCAACTGATCCACCTTAATCATCAATAAATTAATGCATTTTGAAATGTAGTCTTCAATTGACTAACTCATCTTAAAAAACTAATAATGATATCTAAATTATGAAACATTGTTTTCACTATTGGATTAAAAAATTATATTTTTCCACCATTCATCGACTAATGCCACAATGCTACAAGAATGATTCATCTTCATAAAAAAATTGATGCACCATTGAGATATTGATTCTAATCACCAAATGCATCCCTTCCAAAAAGTATATTCCTAAAACACTTGGTAAAGGTGATTATTACTTATCTATGATGAATATGACAATTAAATGAATAATTATCCCTTAAAAAGATAAAAAACGAACCCCCCAGCATCTTCCACTAACAATCTCAACTCAAAAAATTGAATCATCAAAGAACACTCCTACACTATCTCCACTAATTTTTGAGTTAGTACCCATCATCTCAATGAATCTAAAAAAATATTTCCCTTATTAGTTATATATTCAATATCAAATAAAAATACATAAAAAATTATATATATTATTTATATTGTAAGTTCAAGTCCCTTTGGGTGGTAATTATCATCAGATCTTATTATATAAATAAATAGAAAACCATTCCCCTGAGTGATACTGGTTCCAAGTCTTAAGAGTGGCCATCACGACAAATGACTAATGTAACATCCCAAGTAGGTAATGAATAATAGATATTTTTATCTATGTCTATTAATGATTAAGATAGTGTTTTAGAGGCTTAAAATGAAAATAAATCCAATCTTAAGCATGGAATACACTAATATTTTTAAAAGATTGTTTTACTGCCTTTTGATGGTAAACCATTTTTAAATCTATCTTTTGACAATTTTATAATCTATGTTTGTCAAAATAAACTTATTCTTTATGTTTGGGACATCAAAATTTACTTTGTGTGAATTTTTGGAATTTTTCTGATAATGTTCATTTTTTATGAATAGTGAAAAATACTGCATTTTACATCAAAAATGCTTTTTAATCTAATTTATTTATATGATTATATTATCTTTTGAATTGGTTTTGAAGTGAAATTAGAATATATTTTTACCATTTAATCCAATGGTGGTCATTGGAATCAATTTCACTTTGAAATTGGACTTAAACTGGTGTCAATCTTTTGATATTTATTGTTTCATAAAAACACGATATTTGCTCTGACAGTGGGAATTAATTATTAAATTAATTAATGTGACTTATATGTTTTTAATTTTGTAAAATAGACTTCATTTTTGAATTCAGAATATCAAATATATCTTAGGGTGAATTTTTTTTTAATTTTCTGAAAAACTCCAATTTTTTATGAATAGTGAAACCACTAAGTGGTAATCAAGAAAACTGATTTTTCAGTTAAATGAAAGTTTACCACTAATGTGTATTGAATTTTGAAAATCCGACATACATGTTTGTAATTAAGAAGTAAAATTTGGTTCAATGAGATTAAAATAATTTTTTAGTGAATAGTAACTTATTAAGTTTTTAATCGCGATTAGTGGTAATTAGTGTAGTTTAAGGTAAAAATAATGCTTTAATAAAATAAGATGAGCTTGAAACATGTCCTATCCTCATTTTTTGTGTCATGGCCGTCCAAGACAAGCCATGAGTCAACTCGAGGACCCCATGGATCCACTTTGGTTGGGAAATGACATAAATAACTTTTTATTTAATGTAAAAGTAAAAATGACACAAACATAATATGTATTACGAAAACAATTTTTACATGGGCTTATAAAGATTAGGTTTTTGATTATAAATAGTCATTGGAAATATAAAAATATTTCCTACATCATATTATTTTTTTTATAATTTTTAGACATTAAATAAATTATATTATTTATGACATCATGATGATGCAGCGATGACCTCATTATTTAACGATTTAAATAAAATGGAATGATAATGAAACATGTAAAACCTACACATGGCCAAAACCAATTGGATGAGTTTATTTCGAAGCCTTATCACCTTATCCTAGAATTATAGCAATGTGGGACCTTTTGAATCCGAAACTCTTTTTAAAATAAATTAACTTATCTTTACTTTCCAAAAGTGCCCCTCCTCTCCTCTTATAATAGGCCCCCACCTCTACCTCATTTCACAGACCCCTCAAGCCTTTGTCACGGCCAACCCCTGCCCATCTACTCTCTCCACATCCCTCTCCTAATCCTAGAGGATTACCTTTGGGCAGAATCCTTTCAAAGGAAGCCTTTAGGCTCAAATCAAAAGGAGTTACACTTTTAAAGGTAATTCATTCTCTCATGTTCATTTGTTTTATTTTGCTTCTCCAACCCCCTAAAATCTTTTTATTTAATTATTTTGTAACAACACCAGTATCTTCAATATACTAGGATGTTGTTATAATATTTATTTGAGCTACACTCTCACACAACTACATCAAATGGTTAAAGAACATACGGTTTCCGTGGATGGCGAAATTCTGCCTCCCGAAACGATGATTGTTCAATACTCATTTAACACCTTCAAAGGTGGCCATTATGATGTCACTATTTTTATATATAATATATAATATGTTTATGTTTTCCTTAAGCTTCTGTTTTTTTTCATTTTGGGCATACCTTTATGGTTTCCATTACGGGTAAACACGATATCTTCATTTTAGGAAATGCGGACTACCGCCCCCTGAAAGTGATTTGATTCGTTAATACCATATGTGGGATGTGTAAAGGATAAAGTTAATGATATTATATATTTTATTATACTGTAATTATAATATACTCTTATATCATTATGATTCCATTCCAGAAAATACGAAATAGAAATGGAATTAGCGTTCATGCGTACGTACGGCTTACCGTCTCCATGAACGGTGCATTTCTTTTCTTACCTCTAAATGTGATGTAATTTTATAAATACATGTATATGATGAATATATATGATATATATGATATCTAAATCATTAATATCATTCTGTATATAATGAACCTTTGACCAAATTAACAACATGTAAGTGTAAGAAGTCTATTTTTGACTTAAGAACCAAATACCGACAAAATGAACATTATTAACTTAAATGATTACATGATGTTCATAACATGGTATAAAAGGAATAATGAAATTGAAAAAGGTTCTTAAGAAAGTAGAGATTAACTCAAGTTTATTATTCAGGAGATTAAAGAACGGTCGGGTCAAGTCGGTTACGAGGTATGGGACTTCATCTCAATCTCCTTTCATTGAGGCATATTTTATTTTATACACAACTTTCTTTTATACGGTGTATAAACCCCTTTGACTTTTCCGTGTATCCAAAAGGAATATTTTTTATATGAAGCGTTTACTAAACGACAAAACAGAATGTTTTTGTCGTACGTATGCGGCGACAATGACTTCTCCGCTGTCGTGACCGTTATTTGATTTCCGGCTTCCTCTACAAGCCATACCTTCTTTTTAAAAGGAAAAATAAATACCATGTTTTACTTTTCTTTTATTTTGGTATTGAAAATGATTTTCATAGTATATTTATATCAATGTGTTGTATTGATATCTTGTGATTTAAAGGTGGAAATTTTTTGTTTCTTTTATGCATGTTTTATGTGATACGATTATGATGAGGTTCTTGGGCATTATTATGAAGACGGGTGGTTCCGTGATAAACTAAGGGCGGGTGAGCCCGATATAGCTCTCCAATGCATTGGCTAACGCGAAGGAGTGAAACTTTAAGGTTTCTCCGAAGAGATTTAGGGAATATACTGTGATGGGTATTCCAAACGTAACCAAGAGGGTTACTCCCTACGTAAGAATGTTATGAATGCCTCAAGTTACCTTTATGTCTTATGATTTCTATGATTTATTCATCATTTGATGAGGTATGTTAAAGTGATTATGTTTTATGGGTAAAGTAGGATTTCATTCTTATGTATATATGTACCCATGTTTCCTTTCCATGTTTTTATAACCCATACTGAGCTTTTTATGCTCATCCCATGTTTTTTTTAAATGATTTTCACAGGTCAAGGGAAAGGTACATGATATGATGATAGTGTCAAGGAAGTGTCAATAAAGAATCTATGTTTTATTTTAAATATGTTTCCATTAATGGGAATGAAGAATACTATATTTATGTAACCACTTTGTTTTAATGTGGGTTGTAATGCATGTTTTAAGATCTAATTCTCTAAAACTCTAAACCCGAAAAGATCCTCAATGTGTAATCTTGTAATAACTCAAGATTAAGTAAGGTTTAAGGCTAGGACCTTATAGTTGGTATCAAAGGTTGGTTTAGACAACTTTAGGAGTTAGAAAAGTGTTAAATTATAATATGATTGAAATGATATAGCATTTACGGATTACCATGTTGCTTCGCCTAAGATATTTCTGTGTTCAGAATGGTTTTCCGTAGAGGAAACAAAGAAACTATGTTGGGACGACATCAAGAGGAATACAACCTTCCAAATCAGCAACCTGAGATGGTCGGAATCGGAACTAAACAGTTTGTTGCAGTAATGGCTCAGTTGAATCAAGCGATAAATGGTGGTGGTATCCATGCACGAGATCAACCAGATCAACCGCAGAGGAACATGACAGTGGTGGAACATTTCATGAGGCAACATCCACCATCATTCAGAGGATCATCTGACCCTGTGTTAGATGAAGGGTGGATTAAAGCACTAGAGATGATTTTTGATGTCATGGGGTTTTCAGACAATCAAAAGGTTATTCTTGCTATTTACCGTTTGGAGGGTGAGGCAGATCAGTGGTGGTCTATGGTTAAAAATATCAGGGACGCTGATGAGATTGATGCTCTCGACTGGGATGAATTCAAAGGTATGTTTCTTGAGAAATAATTTCCTAAGGCTGTTCGACTTAGGATGGAAAAACAATTATTGGAATTGAGGCAAGAGGAAGACTCAATGGCTGCCTATGAAGAAAGGTTCACTCTATTGGCAAGGTATGCTCCAAATTTTATCTGAGACCTTGATAGTAAAATCAATCGTTTTTACTCAGGATTAAAGCCAAAATATCAAAGGGCATTAGCTTCTTGTGAGTTTAAAAGTTATGAAAAGCTTGTTCGATGTGCTGAGAAGGTGGAAATGGAGTTTTCCAATGACCAAGTGTTCTATAAAAACCAGAAAAAGAAGAGACCAAGGTGGCAGGAGAAAGGAAAGAATTCTTCAAAAAAGTCTGATGGTAAGAGAACTAAGTTTCTAGTTTGTGATAAATGTGGAAAATGGCATGCTGGGGAATGTCTTCTGAATTCTGGAAAGTGCTGCCGATGTGGTAAGATGGGACATAAGGCTTGTGATTGAACTGAAAAGGATCAAGGTGAAGGTAAGAACAAATTTGATTTACAGTTAGTGAAATGTTATAAGTGCAATGAGATGGGTCACTATGCAAACGAGTGTCCGACAAAGAGCTTGAGTGATGGGAAGCAGTTAGACTACAAGCAAAAAGGGGTGGTGAAATCCTTTGCAACTACTTCAGCAGATGTCGGGCGATCAAATGAAGTTGTATCAGGTACTTTGTTTGTTTTTTCAGATTATGCCAGTGTGTTGTTTGATTCGGGGTCTACACATTCTTTCATCTCTGAAACCTTTTCTAGTAAAATGGGAATACCATCTCAAGAAATGACTCCTGATCTTTTGGTAAAAACACATGGGGGAAATGTTGAGGCAAAAATAATTTATAAGAATCTTCCTATCCTTATCTGTGGAAAGAACCTACTTGCAAACCTTATTGTTCTACCTCTAGTAGAGTTTGATGTTATCCTGGGTATGGATTGGCTCTCTATTTACCATGCTAAGATTGACTGTAGAGCTAAAGAAGTTTCTTTTCAGAAATACTTTCAGTTTGTTTACAGGAACGAACCCTTACTTTTGATAACATATCAAGAGGCCGAGAAACTTGTAAAAGATGTAAATGAATGTTACCTTGAACACGTTGTTGAAAATAAAGGAACTGTTTAGATTAATGATGTGCCAGTGGTAAATGAGTATCCTGATGTTTTTCCTAATTAGTTGCCTGGAATAATACCAGATCGAGAAGTTGAGTTTACTGTTGACTTATTTCCTGTTGTTAAGCCAATTTCAAAACCCCCTTATCGAATGGATCAAATTGAACTTTTAGAGTTGAAGGAGCAATTGCAAGATTTATTAGAGAAAGGTTTCATTAGACCTAGCACATCACCATGGGGTGCTCCTGTTTTATTTGTTAAGAAGAAAGATGGTTCTATGAGACTTTGCATTGATTATAGATCCTTGAATAATATCACTGTTAAGAAAAAATATCCTTTGCCTCATATCGATGATTTGTTTGATCAGCTTCAGGGAGCTCAGTTTTTTTCAAAGATTGACCTGAGATCGGAGTACCATTAGCTGAAGGTAAAGGAGGCAGATATTTTGAAGACCGCGTTCCGTACGAGATATGGACATTATGAATTTGTAGTAATGCCTTTTGGGCAAACCAATGCACTTGCTGTATTCATGGACTTAATGAATAGAATTTTCCATGAGTTCTTGGATAAGTTTGTGGTGGTTTTCATTGATGATATTTTGGTGTTTTCTAAAAGTAAAGTGGAGCATGAAAGACATTTAAGTGTTATCTTGAAAACCTTAAAAGAAAAGAAACTGTATGGGAAATTCAGCAAGTGTGAGTTTTGGTTGCAACAAATTTCTTTCCTTGGTCACATTGTTTCTAAAGATGGAATAACTGTTGATCCTGCAAAAACAAAAGTTGTGGAAAAATGGCCAAGACCCACAAATGTAACAGAGATTCTTAGCTTCCTTGTTTTGGAAGGCTATTACCGAAGGTTTGTTAGAAATTGTTCACAGTTTTCTAGTCCAATGACTAAGCTAACTCGGAAGGGTGTTAAGTTTATCTGGACAAAAGAATGTGATGATTATTTTCAAGAATTGAAAAGAAGATTGGTGAATGCTCAAGTTTTGGAACTACCTTCCAGGAATGGTGAGTTTGTTATATACAGTGATGCTTCATTGAAAGGACTTGGTTGCATCCTAATGTAGAATGATTAGGTAATTGCTTATGCTTCACGACAGTTGAAAACTCATGAGGTAAATTACCCTACACATGATTTGGAATTAGCTGATGTTGTTTTTGCTTTAAAAATTTGGAGGCATTATTTGTATGGAGTAAAGTGTGAAATATATACTGATCACAAAAGTTTAAAGTATATATTCACTCAGAGAGAGTTAAACATGAGACAGATGAGATGGATAGAATTAATCAAGGATTATGATTGTACAATTCTTTACCATCTGGGAATAGAAAATAAAGTGGTTGTTGCTTTGAGTCGAAAAAGTAATGCTTCGTTAACAATGTTGCGTTTGGAACGTGATCCTTTTGTTAAGAATTTGATGAACTTTGTCATAGAAGTTGTTGGTGCAGGAAGTCCTTCTGTTTTGTTTTAGGTATCAGTGAGATCTTCTCTATCAGATAGAATCAAGAAAGCACAGAAGCAAGACAGTGAGTTGCAGAAAAAGGTAGAGCTAGTTCAGAAAGTTAAGTTGCCTGAATTCAACATTGATAATGATTGTGTTTTGAGATTTGGGAAGAGATTGTGTGTGACTTGTGATTCACAGTTGAAGAGAGAGTTGTTATGTGAAGCTCATAGATATCCGTTTTCAGTTCATCCAGGCAGTACTAAGATGTATAGAGATCTGCAGGAGTATTACTGGTGGGATGGAATGAAAAGAGATATTGCTGACTTTACTGTGAAGTGTTTGAATTGTCTGCAGGTTAAAGCAGAGCGGTAGTTACCGAAAGGGATGCTTCAGCCTTTACCAGTGCCAGAGTGGAAATGGGAGAATATATCCATGGACTTTGTTGTTGGATTACTGAAGACATCTCGAGGTAATAATGCAATCTGGGTTATTGTTGATCTCTTGACCAAATCTGCTCATTTCCTTGCTATACGAGATACTTTCTCTCTTGATCAACTTTCCTGTTTGTATCTTAAAGAGATAGTCAGGTTACATGGAGTTCCCCTCTCCATTGTATCGGATCGTGATCCCAGGTTTACTTCTATCTTTTGGAAAGGCCTTCAGAAGTTGTTGGGTACTGAATTAAATTTTAGTACAGCTTTTCATCCTCAATCAGATGGGCAGTCAGAACGAACAATACAGACATTGGAGGATATGCTACGATCTTGTTCTATGGATTATCAGGGAATTTGGGACCAACATCTTTCTTTGGTTGAATTTTCATATAATAACAGTTTTCATTCCAGTATACAGATGGCACCATTTCCGGAATTATATGGGAAGCGGTGTCAAACTCCAGCTTTCTGGGATGAAGTGGGTGAAAGGAAGTTGATGGGACCATAATTGGTAGAAGAGATGGTAGAAAAAGTTCAGCTGATTCAGAAACACATGAGAACAGCTCAGAGCTGGCAGAAGCGTTATGCGGATAACCGGAAGAAGGATCTATCTTTCGAGGTAGGTGATCATGTTTTTCTCAAGGTTTCACCTTGGAAACGTGTGATGAGATTTGGTAAGAAAGGAAAGTTGAGTCCAAGGTTCATTGGACCATATGAAATTCTGGAGAGAGTTGGATCAGTTGCATACCGAGTGGCTTTACCTTCGAGTTTATCTCAGGTACACAATGTTTTTCAAGTTTCGATGTTGAGAAAGTATATGCCAGATTCATCTCATGTTTTGAGTCTAGAGATAGTTCAGCTGGAAGAGAACCTATCTTATGAGAAACAACCGGTCAAGATTCTTGACCATAGGGAGCAAGTGTTACGGAATAAGGTGATTCACCAGGTAAAGGTTTTGTGGAAAAACCACATGATTGAAGAGGCAACATGGGAATCTGAAAATGCAATGAGGGATAAGTACCCCCATTTATTCGATAAGTAAATAAATTGTGGGGACGCAATTTTCTAATGGGGGGAAGGATGTAACATCCCAAGTAAGTAATGAATAATAGATATTTTTATCTACGTCTATTAATGATTAAGATAGTGTTTTAGAGGCTTAAAATGAAAATAAATCCAATCTTAAGCATGGAATACACTAATATTTTTAAAAGATTGTTTTAATGCCTTTTGATGGAAAACCATATTTAAATCTATCTTTTGACAATTATATAAGCTATGTTTGTCAAAATAAACTTATTCTTTATGATTGGGACATCAAAATTTACTTTGTGTGAATTTATGGTATTTTTCTGACAATGTTCATTTTTTTATGAATAGTGAAAAATACTGCATTTTACATCAAAAATGCTTTTTAATCTAATTTATTTAAATGATTATATTATCTTTTGAATCGTTTTTGAAGTGAAATTAGAATATATTTTTACCATTTAATCCAATGGTGGTCATTGGAATCAATTTCACTTTGAAATTGGACTTAAACTGGTGTCAATCTTTTGATACTTATTGTTTCATAAAAACACGCTATTTGCTCTAACAATGGGAATTAATTATTAAATTAATTAATGTGACTTATATGTTTTGAATTTTGTAAAATAGGCTTCATTTTTTGAATTCAGAATATCAAATATATCTTACGGGGAATTTTTGGTAATTTTCTGAAAAACTCCAATTTTTGATGAATAGTGAAACCACTAAGTGGTAATCAAGCAAACTGATTTTTCAGTTAAATGAAATTTTAACACTAATGTGTATTGAATTTTGAAAATCCGACATACATGGTTGTCATTAATAAGTAAAATGTGGTTCAATGAGATTAAAATAATTTTTTGGTGAATAGTAACATTTTAAGTTTTTAATCGCGATTAGTGGTAATTAGTGTAGTTTAAGGTAAAAATAATGATTTAATAAAAATGATGAGCTTGACACATGTTCTACCCTAATTGGATGTGTCATGGCCATCCACGACAAGCCATGGTTTAACTTGGGGACCCCATGGTTTCACTTTGGTTGGGAAATGACATAAATAACTTTTTATTTAATGTAAAATTAAAAATGACACAAACATAATATGTTTTACGAAAACAATTTTTACATGGGCTTATAAAGATTAGATTTTTTATTATAAATATTAATTGGAAATCTAAAAAGATTTCCTACATCATAGTTTATTTTTATAATTTTTAGACTTTAAATAAATTAAATTATTTATGACATCATGATGATGCAACGATGACCTCATTATTTAACGATTTAAATAAAATGGAAAGACAATGAAAACTCTAAAACCTACACATGGCCAAAACCAATTGGATGAGTGGATTTCGAAGCCTTATCACCTTATCCTATAATTATAGCAATGTGGGACCTTTTTAATCCGAAACTCTTTTTAAAATAAGGTAACTTATCTTTACTTTCCAAAAGTGCCCCTCCTCTCCTCTTATAAAAGGCCCCCACCTCTACCTCATTTCACACACTCCTCAAGCCTTTGGCTCAGCCAACCCCTGCCCATTTACTCTCTCCACCTCCCTCTCCTCATTCTAGAGGATTCCCTTTGGGTAGAATCCTTTCAAAGGAATCCTTTAGGCTCAAATCAAAAGGAGATACACTTTTAAAGGTAATTCATTCTCTCATGTTCATTTGTTTTATTTTGCTTCTCCAACCGCCTAAACTCTTATTATTTACTTCTTTTGTAACAAAAACAGTATCTTCAATATACTAGGATGTTTTTATAAGATTTATTTGAGCTACACTCTCACACAACTACATCAAATGGTTAAAGAACATACGGTTTCCATGGATGGCGAAATTCTGCCTCCTGAAACGATGATTGTTCAATACTCATTTAACACCTTAAATGGTGGCCATTATGATGTCACTATTTTTATATATTATATATTATATGTTTATGTTTTCCTTAAGCTTCTTTTTTTTCATTTTGGGCATACCTTTATGGTTTCCATTATGGGTAAACACTATATCTTCATTTTAGGAAGTGCGGACTACCGCCCCCTGAAAGTGATTTGATTCGTTAATACCATATTTGGGATGTGTAAAGGATAAAGTTAATGATATTATATTTTTTTTATAATGTAATTATTATTTACTCTTATATCATTATGATTCCATTCCAGAAAATACGAAATAGAAATGGAAGTAGCGTTCATGCGTACGTATGGCTTACCGTCTCCATGAACGGTGCATTTCATGTATTACCTCTAAATGTGATGTAATATTATAAATACATGTATATGATGAATATATATGATATATATGTTATCCAAATCATTAATATCATTCTGGATATAACGAACCTTTGACCAAATTAACAACATGTAAGTGTAAGAAGTCTATTTTTGACTTAAGAACCAAATACCGACAAAAAGAACATTATTAACTTAAATGATTACATGATGTTCATAACATGGTATAAAAGGAATAATTAACTTGAAAAAGGTTCTTAATCAAGTAGAGATTAACTCAAGTTTATTATTCAGGAGATTAAAGAAAGGTCGGGTCAAGTCGGATACGAGGTGTGGGACTTCGTCTCAATCTCCTTTCATTGAGGCATATTTAATTTTATACACAACTTTCTTTTATACGGTGTATAAACCCCTTTGACTTTTACGTTTATCCAAAAGGAATCTTTTTTATACAAAGAGTTTACTAAACGACAAAAGGGAATGTTTTTGTCGTACATATGCGGCGACAATGACTTATCTGCCGTCGTGACCGTTATTTGAGTTTCGGCTTCCTCTACAAGCCATACCTTCTTTTTAAAAGGAAAAATAAATTCTATGTTTTACTTTTCTTTTATTTTGGTATTGAAAATGGTTTTCATAATATTTTTATATCAATGTGTTGTATTGATATATTGTGATTGAAAGGTGGAAATGTTTTGTTTCCTTTATGCATGTTTTATGTGATACGATTATGTTGAGGTTCTTGGGCATTATTATGAAGACGGGTGGTTCTGTGATAAACTAAGGGCGGGTGAGCCCGATATATCTCTCCAATACATTGGGTAACGCGAAGGAGTGAAATGTTAAGGTTTCTCCGAAGAGATTTTGGGAATATACTGTGATGGGTATTCCAAACGTAACCAAGAGGGTTACTCCCTACGTAAGAATGTTATGAATGCCTCAAGTTACCTTTATGTCTTATGATTTCTATGATTTATTCATGATTTGATGAGGTATGTTAAGGTGCTTATGTTTTATGGGTAAAGTATGATTTCATTCTTATGTATATATGTACCCATGTTTCCTTTCCATGTTTTTATAACCCATACTGAGTTTGTTATGCTCATCCCAAGTTTTTTTGAAATGATTTTCATAGGTCAAGGGAAAGGTACATGATATGATGATAGTGTCAAGGAACTGTCAAGAAAGAATCAATGTTTTATTTTAAATATGTTTCCATTGATGGGAATGAAGAATACTATCTTTATGTAACCACTTTGTTTTAATGTGGGTTGTAATGCATGTTTTAAGATCTAATTCTCTAAAACTCTAAACCCGAAAAGATCCTCAATGAGTAATATTGTAATAACTCAAGATTAAGTAAGGTTTAAGGATGGGGCCTTATAAATAATGTTCATTTCATGGACATGACATCAAATGGTGGTAAAATTGGTGGCAGGAATAGGACACACCCTAATTTTACTATATCAATACAAAACCTAATCACATACACAAGGCAACATAATAATCATCATACCTGAAAATTGTATAATGAAGAAATAAAATTGATATTGAATTCAATCTAAAATTTAGTTACCAAAATGATCATTGGAACTTTTAATTATATTTGGTTATAACAACATAACTGCTTTACCCAATAATTAGAGATGAATGCTTGGATAAGTCCTAAATTAAATAAATACAGTAGCTTATTAAACACAATAATTTCTATATCTTAATCACCATTCTATATTTTTTACAGGAAAACATCCTGAATCATCATGGAATCTATTGATATAGCCCTCTCAGATATAACCTACCCTTGAAACATCCCTTCTCTGATATATAACTCTTCAATAGATATATTTACAAATGTATGATGTCATTTAATGATTTTATAGATGATATCTCGATGATCCACATGGTCCTCATATAACTTATTGTAAAAAAAATATCATCCTTAAAGACAACTATGAATCTGTCCATGAATTGATGAATGGTCAGGTTCATAAATTATATAAATACTAGAGGAGTGTTAGTAAGATTGAATGACATAAATAGGAACTCAAAATTACCATATCATCCTTTGACCATCTTCTTAGGTTTGTCCTATTCTCAGAATAAAAACTAATGGAAACTAGATACTATGTTTAGATAAGAAAAATAATAGGATCCTTTTATTTTTTGAAATAGATCCCCAATCCAGGGAAAGGGGTATTTGATCGACATAGTCACCGAATTATGCTCTTTGTAATCAACAATAATCTAGATATTTTCATTGGCCTTCTCAAAAAATATAACTATGGAATCCATAGGTAAAATAATATGATGAATAAATCCTTGTATTAGTGACCCTCAAATTTATATTTATATTCCTTTAACTCAATGGTATCTATAATATTGGATGGAATTGAAATTTTTTACATCATAGGAAGAAAGAAAATTCATAACTGGACCTCCCTCTAGATTGCAAACCAAAATATAATCTTGAAATAACTCTTGGGACTCAATAAACAATACGAGATGTAAAATAATTAAACACTTCTTAATGGAATCAAGAAACACGTCTAAAAATTTTCTTGTGATCATTTAAACTTATAGAACCACATTACCCACTTTCTTGGATCTAGAATCCTACTCTACCTAATAGACATGTGGGACTCCATCCAAAGAAATAAATTAAACTAGAAGATGATAAAAGTCTACATGGAATATAAAAAATATCATCTAATCCATTCCAA
This sequence comes from Viscum album, assembly GCA_963277665.1. Taxonomy (NCBI): domain Eukaryota; kingdom Viridiplantae; phylum Streptophyta; class Magnoliopsida; order Santalales; family Viscaceae; genus Viscum; species Viscum album. Next base: position 168,546,907 of record OY728150.1, on the reverse strand, counting down.
TAATATGTTCTATGATATTAATATCAATAACTAAAAAAAATCATTTGACTTCAAGGTTATAAATCATCTCTTGGAACTCATGAAATTTAAAAAATTCCCCATAAACATTCCCAATGGAGTGGAAGAATACATCATCGAGGGATTACGATTTAAATGAAATCATAGAATATAAATCAACATAGATGATATTAAGGAATGAGGATTACTGATATCAAAAAATTATAAAACCATAGAAGATGATAAAGACACAGAAACTCTCTAAGTATCTAGCCCTATATCAGATTTCCCAAGTCTATACTATAATATAAAGAGATAAATATCCTTAAATAGTACTTGAAATTTGACTAATTAATATGTATCCCCATTTAGATAAGAGTAATATTCACCACCTTAAGAATTATTAGATTGAAACTAAGAATCATTGGTAATTGTGGATCCAACACTTTTGTCTTAAGGAACACGTCCACTAATGTATTGGATATAACCCAATGTCCACCTATATGGAATTTTAGGATTCATATCTTATTATTAGTATTAGTGAGTGAAAAACTGAAAAATAGTATAAAAACCACATTAATATGCCTGAATTTCTACTTCCCACTACAGCGACTACCCTTTCTTGGATCCATCACATTCTCTTCATGTGAGAAGGCTGGCGGAAATTTATTTTTTTGATTATCAGAAGCTGGTTTATGGGATCCGGTTCCCACGTACAACCACAAGTCAATCAAACACAAACTAAAGGAAAAAAACAAACAAAGACTTACCCCTTATAGTTGGAAAAATCATATTTGCATCCCAAGCTGGATTCATTTTCAAAGGTAGCCGTAGATGATTCCCATTCTGGCGATCTCCAGTAGTTTGCACTTTTAACACGACTCCTGAGAATTTCCAGAGCGGCTTGATCTGAAGAAGACCCCTTGTTCAAGCTACCCATCTTGAAGGCCATGGTCACCTCACTATTCCTATTGGAGGAGGACCTAGTCTGCAGCGGTCGTGGAAGACAAGAATAATCCCTCATTGGCCGTCATCTAGGATTAGCCAAAACAGGACCTTCTACTGAAACCCGAGGCTGCTTCCCACCTTGAACAACATCGCTAAAAGATCGACCAACATGGCTGCTCATGTTTTCTTTACCTTCCCCAGATATCCCCATTCATTTACCGGACTGGACCCCCAAATCCGTTATAGGGCTCCCATTATTTTCATCCCTCTGCTGATCTGGAGAATTATTTTCCATCAAAGGTAGGGAGTCACTCTTTGCAGGTTTAATTTCCAAAGTCACCGCAGAAGCCTCTAACACACCACCACCAGTCTGATGATCCAGATTCCTAAATATTTCAACCATAGTGAAATTTCTAGCCACTATGTGGTTATCTTCCATTGCCAGACCACCTACATCTAACCCCATGTCTCCAGCATGTGTAACCTCTACTGACTGGCTCCCTGGAGCACCTGCAATCAGTCTGCCAACATCGACTGGCTGACTCGCTGAAGGTCCCATGACACCACTGATTTCATCAACCAATCCATCAAACAGTTGTCTCCCTAGAGCCTCCTCTGCATCCTTATTTTTAGTCAGACCAGCCTCCTCCATACCCTCGGTTATCAAGTCAGACAAACTATCAAACCTATTACTCAATGACAGAAAAGGTTGTGCCAAAGGATCCAAACCTCTGGGTTTTTTTGACACCAACCGAGACTACCACATCCGTAGGAACCAAGGTCTCCCCATTCCCATCCTTCCCTGCACATTCACTGACCATATAACTAGTAGAAGCCCCAATCTCCTACCTTAACCTGTTAAAATCTCCACTGTCTTTTGGGTTAATCCTGTTTTCCCCCAAAATTCCAGAGTCATGGTTATTGCACTCAAAAGGCACCTTACTGGATCCAGCTTCCTTACCATTCTGGGTTGTACTAGACCCACCAGCAGACCCATCTCTGCCCACAGGACCTGTGGATCTCATCCCAGGACCCTTCTCTAAACCAGCTTCCAAATGGGAGTCATCTTCCATGGGTAGAGCAGAATTCCTTTTACGGTGGTTCTTCTCCCATTGTATTGCATGTCCCCTTTGACATACCTCCGTTGTGTGACCCAGACTCCTATAAGAAGCACAATACTCGATCCAATCTTCATAAATGACACGCTGCTTACAACGATACTCTTCACCAATCGTAACCCAAACAAAGTCATACAGGATGCGAGACGCATCGATTTCAACACACACCAGAGGGTTTACGGGATGGAAAACCGCCTCGGTGCGACTATCAGAGCAAAGAAAACGACCAACCATGTTGCTGATCATTCTATTAATCAAAGTATTTTGAAATGACAATGGATGTTTGGGAAAGATTACCTAGACCATGATGGATGGAGATTCGCAGTTCATATGAAGATCAAATGACCAGCGGAGTAACAAAAAGAGATTTCCCTGGAAGTAGTGAAGTGCTGTCGACCACGCCTGAATGAGATCAGCTTCTGACTCGAAACAGATCATTATCTTCTTACTGTCAAGCAGGCCAACCACCACATGCTCTTGAATATCCCATGAACCGAAAACAAATCGGTCAAAGTCATTCACAGAAGGCCTCCTATTCTTAAACTGAGCCACCAGAGTTAGATTCAACAGGCTAGAGGAATCCGAGAACTCGGCGGAAGAGAGATGGAGATTTGGTACCCCGTCAACCAGATCTGGGACCTTAGAGAAGAAAGACGACTTCGGGAAGGGAGGAAGAAAATCCGAGTTAGTGAAGGGCTGAAAGAACCTTTCTCTCTTGTAAACCGGTGTTTCCCCCTCCCCCATCAAGGAGGGAGGGGACGGTGTAGAGGCTGTCAGGTGAAGGCATATCGTAGATTCTCTTTAATGTCATTGAAACTCCACTAAGACCATTGTCCCATGTCACGTCTACCTGAACAATAGATTATTTTTAAAACACACCAAGATAATGTTTATATGCAAATAGAATGAACATCTACCAAATATAATCTAGAAAAACCATGTAAAACCTCTAAGATTTTATTTTTTTACATAAAAACAAGTCCAGGTGATTATTTAACAATGTTAATGAAACAAGTAGTATACTTAATAAAAAAATACACCCCTAGATCCAAGTCAAAAAATTATTCAGTATTCACCATTCAAAATGTCTCAGGATACAAATTATTATTTAATACCTTCTTGAAATTGTTATATTTTAGGTCCTATTAAAACATATCTTATACAATAAAATCCCAAAAGTACCTTCCTAGTCCTTTCCTATATATGGTGAAACCCACCTTTGATAGAATCTAAATCTTAAAGAAGTGGAAAATTATATCATTACATTACTAAAACTAATATGGTTCATTGTTCCATTCTCCCAATAAAATATAGTTTCATTCTTCTTTGTTAATTATGTAACATAATTCTCCACCAATTCCTATATTCCAACACCCATATATCCATGTGTCTTGATTGTTTGAATGAAAACATCAACCAATGAACGATATATTAGACGATTCAAATAAGGAAATTATATTACATCACACCATCCTAGATTCAAAATAATTATTTTAGGATGTGTTACCAATTAATTAGAAGATAAATAACATGATTATATTAGAAACAAAACACAGAATTAAAATATGAACATTAACAATATAAATAAGAAATCTAAAACTATGAGATTTCTTTTAATCAATATATTTAAAAAACAATAGATGAAGAAATTAAAACTGCATAGAATACAATAACAGTTTCATATAAATGAACCCAAAATTAGTTTCATCTAAACAAAATGTAAATTAAATCCCAAAACATAATGAAAAATCCATCAACACCCTTAGATAAATGATATCAGATATGAAAATGTGCAGGACATGTAGCCTTTAATAATTACCACATGATTTCCGATTGTTCTAATATGGTCTACCATAAACAAAGAAAAAAAATTATTTTTATTTTTGTAATAATTAATCATGTGAATGGATTTAATGCCATTTTGTAATGATCCAACCAGATTATGTCTGACACATCACTCGAGTTAGCCTGATACAAGTCTCGAAGCATGTTCTCGACCAATGTGGGATGAAGACTAGCACTAGGGTGTGAAGAAATGAATGGTTGGGAACTATTTATCATTCAAAAAACAAAAAAAATTCTAATTAAATAAAAAAATGTAAAATTTAGAAATAATAAAACATTTTAAAGAAGAAGATTAAAAAACATGAGAAAAACAAAGAAAAAAACCTAGTGGTCCAGAATAAATTACACACAATGAGTCAAATGTCTAACTCTATGTGACTATTTTTAACCACCAGCCCAAACCACATGAATATGAAATCAATAAGGAGGATCCTACAAGCTATACAGAACCCTTTTATTTTTAGAGAGTCTTCAAAACTAAGTCTATATATTCACAAAGTCATATATATAGTGTGAATGAATTTACAGGTGTAATACACCAAGAATATATAAATTTTTTCCAGCATTCAACTGTTATATATATATTCAAGATTAAAAAAAATTCATAATGATATATAATTATAAGAGACATTTTCACAAAATATTCCATTCATTTTACTTTTGAAAAAAATCTATATCCCAAGCATCATTTAAAAGAAAATAAATTATATTTGATTTAATAAACTCAGACATATAAGATATACATGAATAGAAAAACAAGTGGGAAATTAAGGAACATGAATTCAATCAATTTCTACTGGTGAGGAAGAAATGGTTATGAAAATGGGGTCTATGATTCTAGGACATCGAAGGTCTCAAAATTATATACCTAATTTCATGGTTCTTAAAATGAAACATATCCAATGTTTTACACCATCTTCCAATAATTAAAATTACATGAATCAGAGTGGAATCCAAAAATTATAATTTTAAATTGGTTACATTTCATGGAACAATTATTTTTTTAACTATTCGACATAAAACCCCATTAATACATTTCTTTTCATAACCAATGATTGACTAAAAAACATGGTTTCCAATTTAACCCTTATACGAATCTTAAAAATAATATTAACATGGAAGAAGTGAAATATTTCAAAAAACCATTCATGTTTAACATGGAAATGAATACATTTGATATATACAATGACCTCACCAATAGAGGAAACATCAGTACCCACAAATTCACTAATGTGAAACCATCTGAGAGGGCCATCATAAGTGTACGTCTATAATTAACAACATCAATTCCCTACCAAACCATTTTTATCGAAATAAAAACCCAATTAATTTTTAACAGATTAAGGGTAAAATAGATCGAGGAAAAATCTAGAGAAATTAATAGAAATTTTTAGGTGATTGGTTCATACCTCAAATAGATCCACCAAAATCAACCAAGAATCAACAAGGAATCAAGAAGATATTCTTCAATTGTATGAAGGAGGGAATATTTTGTTCGAATTGGGTATTTGGAGGATTTTAGAGTAAAACAAAACCAACAAAATTAGGGTAATTTACCATTTTCAATAGTTTGTTTTGTGTCATTTGTTTATGGAAGATGCTTAGAAAAACTGTGTAGTAATCATGTGATAGTCATTGTCCCTTGGAACCCAAATAACACAGTTTCATGGTAGTGGCCCAAATAGTTAAATAAATCTTGTAAAATCCATGAAACAAACCCTATACCATAACCTAACCATCTATATGGTTTTCATAGTGACTATCATGGTTAGAGAAAACATATTCAATTATTAAAAATCACTAATCAAACCAAAAATTCATTTTCTCATAGTCACTACATATTTATTACTAATCATGTCCCTAAATAGTTGTCCTAGAAGTTTCTACCCAAACTCTTAATTTTGAACCCTAGAAATTAGATATTCCACAAACCAAAAAATGGGAAACAAAAGGTTCTAGAAGAATTTATACTGTTGACGTAGAGGGCGTCACACTATTTAATATTATAAGAATTATTTTATAATGATTGTTTTGAAGGTTTTGGTCTTGATGATAACATAAAAATGGTGTCTAAAAAGAAAATTCACTATATGTACTCAGGTAAGATATTATCATCTGTTATTCAATGATTGATGTGTAACACCCCATGATTAATTATTTTTTTTAATTATATACATTCTGTAAAATTGGGTACCAAACCTAACACACATATTAATTGAATTGCGTTATTCTATGAGGAATTATTATTTAATTATAACTATTATCAACTAGTCATTGTTTTAGCGGTTATGAATACAACTTAACACCAAATGAAATATTTTTTGAAAATGTTTTCTTATTTATATATATTTATTAGTTCCTATAAAATAAGAACTCAAATTTGAACGATATGAATAAAGTCATATTATAATAAGAATAATGAACGTTTAAAAGGCCCATTTTTATATAGAAGAAGATATTACTTATATAATTTATTTTCAATTTAGATAATATATTTATAAACATCAAAATATAAATTTCATGAAAAGATATTCATTTTTAATATTATAATATAAATATTACCAAAGAGTTATTTTTTTTTTGAAATTGTTTATTTTTTGGGTGATTAGTGGTTAATAACAATTTGACAAATAATGTCACTATTATGACATTGTCACTTTATAAGAATGAGTATTAAGTCTATAAAATGTTGTTCATCATCATAAAATATTTTTTTGATTTTTTATTATGAATTTTAAAAAATATTTTTGAACACACCAATCTTATTTTGATATTTTTTTACATACAATTAATGTTTTCATTCAAAAAAGTATTTTCAATTCTTCCATTTTACTAATGTTATAACATTTTTACTTTTTGGTTTCTATTTATATTGAATAAATTATAATTTTCATTTTATTAATAATTACCCAATTAATTCAATTGAATTAATCACTATACTTGGTTTTGTTATAAAATAAATTTTTAGCTAAACTTGTATTATTCGGAAAATGGGTTTTCATTTTTTTCAAATGTTATAATAATTTTAATTTTTAAAACATAAATAAAGTGTATTTTTTAGAATTCATTGAAAATTTGAGATCATCATATTATAATTTTATACTGATTTTATTTTATTTTGAAGTCATAATTAATAGCAACCATAGTAAAATATTACCACCACAGTAATGGGTAAAACCGGTAAATTGGTGTAATTTTATTTATAATGTTTCCAAATCTAAAAAAAAGTTTATTTAATTTAATTTTTTGATTTAATTTAAATATAACCCATCCCATCTTGTAAAATATGAATGATTACTATATTTTCCATTATTAATTACAGTTAAATTATTTTATGAAAACAATTAGTATAAAATGTCAATTTATGCCATTTGATTTGTATAATATGATTTCATAAGAATATAAATATGTAATGAAAGATTATAAATTATTTTACTGAGATAATTAAATTATTTTTGTTACATTAATTTATTTTTAATTTTTTTTACAATTAAAATTTCATAAAATACTTAAGCATCACTGATGAGTCGCTTACACAAGCTGGTGAAAAGTAATGTAACTAGTTTAAAAATATTAAAAGTGATGTGTTTTGGAAAATTTATGGTCTCAAATAATTGATAAATATTATTTTTGATTAATTTTTAAAATATATATATTCTCAATCCCTAGTATTATTATTGTTTTTATTTTAAATTATGTGAACTGTCTCAAAAATTACATAAAACAATTTAATGAAAAATAATATATAATTAATTAGTTATTTAAAATAAAAATCATATATTTAGTAAAATGAATGTGTAATGGTATGTAATGTTAAAAAATATAAGCTTATATTACACATTCCCTTTTATAATGACATCGTTCACCCTTAAATAATATGTATATTTTTACCACAATAAGGGTTAATAAGGTTAACAAGAGGTTAAACTGAAGTGTTAGGTGTTACAATAACCAAAATAACATGTCTAAATACTGTTGTATTGCTTTATTTAGATCCTACATTATACAAAATTTAATGCTGATAAACTTTTGGGGGAACTTTTAAATAAAGGTGACTATATATTAGATAAATTGTTATAATAAATACAAGTGTGGAACTACCCTCCCTTATAAAAGTGAACTTCAAATAATATATTCTTAAACCAAACCTTATCCAACTAAATGTCCCAAAACCTAAAAAAATGACTTTTAAATTTACTAACATGGGTTCTGTAGGTTCTTTTATTCTATTTAATAATTGATCCCAAAGAAGGTTTTTAAATATGTGGGAACCATCCTCCCAGAATCCTTATATGATTATTTATTCTTCTACCACATCCAAATATTATTTAAGAATGTTTACATAGTGAAAAAAGTAAAATTATATTAATTATAATTTATTGTTTTAATATAATAACAATTTTCTATATATTTCTTGGAGACATATTCCATATTCACAAAATATTTATTTCATGTAATGTATATAACCACCATGAATGTATTTTAGGATTATTTTTATGAAAATTATTAATATTTACTAAGAAAAATCTGGTACAATCATTCATGATGTTTTAATTATTATATTACAAAAACTATATGGGTTCTTTGTATAAAAATTCTTTTTAGAAAATTTGATTCAAGTTATAAACCTATTTGTGTTTAAATTTTTCATAAAATACTCATTGTATATGTCTTAAAATTAATATATTAATATAAGTGGCATTAAATTTTTCATTTTAATTTATTTCATTCAATGGAGTTTGAATTCAATAGTTACCAAAGCATTAATGGTTTATGTTACAAAATAATTTTCTTTTGAGATTGTATATGTTAAATTTCTTTTCATTTAAATTATATTATTCATATATTTAATACTCAATATATTTTCGTATAATTTTATAATTTCTTGTCCTTTCTTGTTTTTCTTTTATACTCATATCATTGGTACTTAAAATGATCATCAAATTTTTTGTAATAAATTATGATAATATTTCTTCTGTTTAGGTCAGGGATCATTCTTTTACATTTCCATTTTCTTAATAATATTTTATGTAAATTTATATCTATACATTAATGCTTGTGAAATAAAATTTTAACAAAAACACATTTTTATTAGAAATGATTAAAATGGATATATTCAAATGCTTATCATTTGATTCATTTTTTATATTTGACAATGAATTTAATGGAATTTTCTATTTTATAATATATATAATGAATATTTGTTTAATCATTGGCATATAATTTCTTTATTATCTATATTCTTTTAAATTATTGATTTTTTACAAATAAATATTATTAACAATTTTCTAGGAATTTTATTTTTTAATTTTTTCAAAAATAAAATGGATTTGTTTATTTTCAATACCCATTTTAAATGATTTTCTAAATGTTTTCTATTCATCTAAATAACCTTAAAATATTTATATGATTCATTAGGGAGATAATATTTAGGTGTCATTCAATTTATTTCCCTAGATGTCTTAAGATGATTATATTTTAAGTACGATTATATGAAACCCATTTGTTTCCCACGATTTAATTAAGTTATGATAAAATATTTATGGAACTCATTTATTTTACATGATTGATGTTATGAAAAAAATAATGAATACCATTATTATCTTATCAAACACATATGTATGGGTTTCTTTATTTAATGGCTGGGATAATTATTATATATCCCAAAAATTAAAGGGATAAATATTGATATCTCAAGAGAAATTATAAAAGAATATGGTTTGAACCCATTTCAGAAAGGGAATCTATATACTATGACATTGTTAATGTGGACAATAAAAATGAAATTGATAGAAATTTGGAGTAAACTCCATATATTATTGGAATTTTTCTAATATCAAGGTCTGGGTTGTGAGATATGAAACCTAAAATGATTTCATATTATTATTTTTATACCAAAAACATTTATGTAATGATTATGATTTATTCACATCTATCAGTATTTCATAAGGATTATTTCACAATCATATGGCTCATTAATTTTTTAGTAAGGAATTATAAAGACTGTGGTTTTTTATTTTAAAAATGTGAAAAAAAATTTCAATTGTTTCTTCAAAATGCCTTCCACTGGTAAAATGATTTTTTACAAGAATTGTTTTTAATGATAATTATTTTTATGACAATCTTGTTGGCCCCAGAAAATGTTGTTTACAATAGGAGGATATTTTGGTAGAAATATGATCTGTTCTTGGGAATATGTATTATTTAAATAATAAATTTTAGTATTAGAAAATAATTTATTGGTTTTGTATTTTATTCATATTATTAGATTATTATTACATATTTTTAGTTGAGTCAGTATTGTAGTTTTTCCTAAGAGGGTCATAACATCAATTTAGGAATTGAGACCATTCATAAGCCCCATTTTATTTTTCTTTAAATTAATTAATTATTTATTTTATTTGATTTTCCCATTTCATCTAGTATCCTCCTCCTATTATATTTTTATAAAACTAGATAAGGGATTTTATTCCTCATATATGATATTAGAGTGGGATAGGGAGGAAGATATAAGAGATAGAGAGAGAGGTAGGTGTGGTTATGGACCATAGGAGTGATCAAATCATCCTGCAGTACAAGGAGAGCACTGACCAGACCCAAGAAATGATTGCTTCCACAAAAAATTATTTAATATTTTGTTTTCCAATATATATTACCATAGTCAAATAATTTTATATTTTATAATTACTAATATGGTTTTGGGACCCCGTGTGGGTCCATATATATATATTTCGATGGAAACATTAGTATTTGGATGAAAATATGGGTTTCCATCTGGGAAATCCATATCACATGACATGTGGTAAAAACACCATTTGTTTTTACATTTTAAGGGAGACCAATTTTTGGGAAATAAATATCATTTACTTTGAGTACATTTCACGTAGGGGTAATTATCCATGTGATTGAGTACATGAAAAAACACACCATGTAAGATTTTTCCAAGATGTGTAGTGTTACTAGATATTCCCCCACGTATTCCATGGAAATGTAGAAATAAATGGTCAAACCCTATGGAAATATAGGTCATGTAGAAGTACATGGTGAGAACCCAATACTAGATCACTATTTTCCCCATCTATGATATGTTTTATTCCACTACTTTATTATTCCATCATTAAAATAGTGACATCATTTTTTATTAATAACATCCATTTCTTGGGGAGATCAATAGCATTCTGTCTAGCTAGTGAGGCATTTTTGTTTTTCACTTGGTGAATAAAATGATTTGTTTTATCCCAATTTGATTCTATATCATTAATCAAATAATATGTTCTCTAGCATTAATTGTTCCCCTTCTTGATAGAGTTAAATTATTTCTTAAAAATTTCAGTCTTCCATCCCCTGATGTAATTTTTTCATGTTTTTTACTTCCATTGTATTATATTTACTCCTTATTGATGGAATTTTCTATAATTCTGGTTAAATTCATGTTTTGATTTCATTTAATAAGTGTTTAAATCGTATCATATATTTCATCTTCTTGAATAAAAGAATGCCTTCATTACCAATGTTTTTAATATTTATTGTGATATTCATCAATTTATTTAACTTGATCAATTACTTGTTCATATTGTGTTCGTTATCATTAATGAATTTCCATTATTGGTTATTATAAATAAAGGTAACTCATCCATGATGTGATTGTATTATCTGAGTTCCAGTGGGGCTATTGGATGATGATTATCATGAATTTGTAGGGTTTTTCGTTTTTTCAAATGAAAAACATGTGAGGGTAAAAATAATTTGAAAAAAGTCATCGATATGGTCAAACCATTTTTTCAATTTTTTTATCTAGGAAACATGAATAGAATTAATGATTCCTCTGCTAGGTGGTAGGATGTGTGAACCTCATTCATAGCTCTTATATAGCCATTAAATAGGTGATGTGAATGTGGTTCATTTAATGTATTAGTAAAATAATATTAAAGGGGAAACCACCCTCTCTTATCCCCTTATTGAATTCGTCTGATTCGGTAAAAAAGATTGCAGTATCTGAAAGAAATTTTTAAATTGTTATTTAAGGACTTAATGAATATAAATTTTATTTATTTATGTTATTGTTTTTTTATTCCTCCAATATTTTTATAGTTACTTTAATGATATAAAAATTATATAGAATATATTTTTTGTATAATTTGATGTTTAGAACATTGTAATACTATATAATGTTTTTTTAAATAACATGCTATTTGGATTATATAAATTTTTTGGATTGATTAAAAACATTTATTTCCATTATTATAAATAAATTAATTTTTTAACTAATGTATGAAATTATGAAATAGAATTTATAAATAAAAATAATAAATGTGGAGAGACCATGAATTAGACCAAAAAATTCAATTATTTTTTTATTTGTATTTATAATTTGTAACATAATGATTTAATTTTATTTTGTATGATATGTGTCTCATCACATTCTTCTATATAAATGATATTCCAATCCATGAAAAATCAAATGTATCAAAATCACTTGGTAACTTCAATATGCATATGAGTACTATTTCTCAAAAATAGTGGCTCAAAACGAGTTTAGGATGATTGATGCCAGTATTATAAATAATTATTAATGTGTAATTGATGCTTCTTTTGTCAAAATACTCACACCGTATGATTATTTCCACATACAATATTGTTTTCTTCTTTTTTGTTACGAAAAAAATGAAATTATATTCTTCATGAAAATCTTACCTTATGTAATGATATTTCTTAATTAGTTGTAAATAAGAATGTATGTATATACGTAAAATAAATATCAAAATAATGAAATATAAATTTCATTTTAAAATAAATAATTATTTCTAATTTAATACACATATGTGATTTTGAAAGAAAATTATTAAAAATAATTAATTAATCTATATTTTCCACCGATATTATTTTAAGTAAAATTTAATGGTTGGCTTTAACAAATGTTTTTAAAATGATATTTTTCTCATATATACATTTTAAATGATATACTATGATAATGGGTTTCATGACTACCAAATAATTTCATGGTTTCCCATGGTTTTTGTGAAAAATAATTGTTTCAATAATATCGTGTGTCTTCTAAAGGCTTTTTACACAAGTAAAGATTCTTGTGAGTGTCTATGGTTTCTTATTTTTTTCAACATCCAAATTATTTGACTCATCTCGGTTTGCATGATTCAGACTATTTCTCACTCGTCAATGCTCACCCATCACCAACTCATCATTAAACAAAACAACACATATTGTGTGTTGTCTTTTGTGTTGGGAATGTTTTAATGATTTATTAACTATTTTCTCATTGTAGAGGAAAAAAATAATTAAGTTATTAATATTTAATAAATTTTATTTATGTTATAATATTTTTTGATATAATAAAAAATTAAATATCATTCTAACATTAATTTGTATATAATTTTAACTATGTATGAAATTTCAGGGTACATTTATTTAATTAGTGAACTATATATAAAAATATCATTGGTAAATGAATTGAAAATTACTGATCTTGGGAAGATCAAATATTGTTATATTGGAATTTAATTTTGTAATTATGCAATAAATTGATAAATTAATTAAAATAATTTAATATAATTATTTACTGGTGACCTAAATATTATATTTATATCAATGAATTTCATGGCTAATATGTATATGGTATGTTTTTATGTATCAGAAACCACATGAACCAATAAATTTAATGTGGGAAATATTGTAATTAAACGTGTCTCCATGTGGAAATGTTTGAGTCTATATTTTAATTGCATATGTAAAAGGATAATAAAGTTTTATAAATTTCAAAAAAATAGAGGAACAATATATTTTTCTATAGGTCATGGATTTTTTTTCATACTATGGTATAATCATCCAACGATAAATATCATGAGGGATTAAAAATTATTTAACTAGAACTTCTTAAATATTGTTATGAAACTTTTTATTTTTTATAAATATATTTAACATGATTTTTACTTTTTAGTATATTAAAACATTTATATATCCATATAATTCCGTGGGAAAGTAACTAATATTGATTAAGGTATTTGATAGTGTATACTTCTGAAAAGTTTTTCAAATTGTCATTATTTTTTTACATTGGAATAACATAACACACAAAATTATAGCTATGTAAAAATAAGGGTCATCATGTGATAAATAAATCACATATCAACATAATCAATACAGTTAGATTCTATGATATATTGTTTATCCTTTACACAATGGAGATGGTTATGTGTATATATCAATTCTGATCATGTATCAATGTAATCATAATTAAAAGGAATTGTTTGTGTGTATTTATATTACAAAAGTGGTGAAACCTACAATTAAAACACTATGTTATTATTATTTAACAAAATAATTTATTACAAAATATAGGATTCAATGTACAACTATATTACTCCTATTAGAGACACTAAATATCAAAATATTTAAGGTGTTCATTGCAACATGTTTCTATTTAAGTACATGATAACTAGAATCTCAAGGGTAATATAGGATATGACCATATCGTTACCCATGATATTCTGTATATGGATTATTATGAAGTGGAAGTACATGAAGAAGTGACATGAGAAGAGGAATGTGAGGAAGATGTGGTAAATCAACCATCATAGATTCATTTTATATCAAATAATAACTATAAAATTATAACATTCTTTCATTATTGAAATTTAATATTATTGGGAATGTCACATGCATAACAAATTGACTGTTATGTCAACACCGTGTAGTGAATTTGGAGTCCATATTGTCAACACGACATATGTAATAGATTTCAAATTACATGGTAGATGGGTGTTTTAATATAAATGATCTTTAAAAAATGAAGTGTTGAGGGTTATTTATTTCACTTAGAGGGGGATGGGTGAATTAGTTTTATACTTTTATAGTTCCCAATTTCTTTAGTCAAACATTGATACATGTTAATGTTTTATCCTATCAATGAATTTCTCTCAAAATTATATGAATTCTCTAATAAATATATTTTATTATAAAAAGTTGATTTTAATGAGGCTCTACCTATTTGAAACAATCATAATTAATTATATAATTAGTTATTAACCTCAATAAATAATTCTACACTGTGAATGAATGTTGTTAAAAAATGGTATGATTCCCTAAAGACCCAATTATCCAATACAAAATATCACAACATCAATCCATGATATTTGGAATCCAACCATGTAATCCAGATTCAAAAACAAATATACATATGACATACCAAAATTAGTAGTCATCATAATAAGACAACATCCTACTATTTTATACCACCCCACCAAGTCTTTTATTCCTACAACTATAATGATGTTCACCACACAAGAACCACTATTCATTTTAAGGTCCTCGATAATCTTCACCAAATATTCTTTAAATAGTTCTACCATATGATGTACTTCATAACAACATTAATATATATGATATAATAATATCATTGTTTAACTTCTTCCACAATGCACATGTGCCCTATCCTTTCTAAATTTAGTCTATTTCTATCTTCAATAAATGTAGAATATTCTCTTGTAATATTATTTATTAACTATAAGTCTATTTGTCCTATTTCATATCATAATATATATATATATATTATACTATTATCATTAATATTATTTAATAAATCTAAAAATTAAAAACCCATGATTCTTAGTAGAGTGTGTATCATCCAACTTTTTTAAAAGAAAACACTATGTTCAAGAGAATACATTATACACCACATTGATCATAAATGAAAAACTCAATATCTAAAATATGAATTTCAATTTTCGGAAGGGAAATTATTAATTGGATTATGAAATATTGTTTACATATTAATATATAATTAATTTTTTTACCAATCCATTATGAATGAAAGTAAAACCCTTTTTAAAACAAAAGGTATTATGATTATAAAAAACTGTTTAAATATAAACAGGTGTATTTATAACATAATTAAATCACACTCCTTTGAATATATTATTTATATATATAATATATAGTAAATATTTTTTAACATTAATTTTAAGGTAATAATTGACATGATTTATAAATTTTTTTTATTTTAACCATAAAATATGAATTTTTGAAAATTAGTAGTTTAATCACCATTTTATGGTACACCTAATTTAAATATTTTTTCAAACATTAATTATTTATATTTAAAAAAATAATATTATTATTTTAAATAATTTTATCAAAATTTACTTTGTTTTAATTTTTTTCATTTTTCTGATAAATTTCATATTTTAAAGAATAATGAAAAGTACTGCATTTTATATCAATAATGGTTTTTATCCTGATTTATTTATATAGATAGATTATTCTCTTGAATTGTTTTAAATTAAAATTATATTAATTGTTTTATCATTTAATAAATTTTGGCAATTTTATTCAATTTCACATTGATATTAGAAATTAAAACATTCTGAACTTTTGAATGTTTTTACAATAAAATCTCATTTACTCATTCTGTCAATGAGATTAATATTTAAATAATTAATGTAATATTTATGTTTCCAATAGTGAAGAATTGATTCTATATTTTGAAATATATTTTCAATTTTTTTTAAATATCTTCCTTTTGGGACATTATGAATAATAATTATATTAAATTTTTAATTACAATGGATACTGGTAAATCAGGTAATTATGGGTGAACATAATAGTATAAGTATTATAAAAATAATGTTACAAATATTCTAATTTCATTTTATGTTTTTATTAAACCAAAATAATTATTTTTCAAAAATTATGACCTTATCGTGCCACTTTGGAAAGAGTTTGACATTTATAATATTTTATTCAATAAAAAATCAGTTTCTTCAACTTTTGTTTTTAATTATTAAATTGTATTTAATATGGTTTTTTAAGTAATTTATTCTACTAAAATTAATAATTGGAAAGTTAAAATGATTACCATAAACATAAAAATATATTTTTTATTTTTATGGAATAAATATTGAAATAAATGTATTAGATAATGAATATAATGTGATTGTTTAATTAAAAAAATATCAAATAAATGGTTTTAAAAATATTAAAATATAAATAATTTTTGGGAATTGACATAATAAAAAGATTTTCTAGATTAATTTGATATATTAGTGATGTTTTTAAAGTGTTATTTCTAAATTATACTGTTCTTGTGACATTTGTAAAAATTCATGTAATGAATAGTGTCAAACTAACATATATGAGATTTTAAAAGAACGAAAAATTTATTAAATGATATAGCATTCCTAAAATTATATTATTTAGAAAAAAAATTTCTAGAAGTTTTGAAATTTCATAAATGTATTATTTATTTTACATTTTCAATTTCATCATAATTATACTAACCCTCAATGTGTAAATTAAATGATTTGACGATATTAATTAAAAATGATAAATAAGGGTTAAAAATAATATGCATTAATAAAATTACAAATACTAGTATAATTTTCATTGTATGAATTTATTTTGACCTATATCCATATTATATTTTAAAAATATTAGTATAGAGCCATTTATAACACAATTTTAATTTATATTTATTAAATATTATGATGATTTTCATGAGTGTCACTTCCCTCTTCTGTAACATGGAACCCATTATTCTATTTAATTGACACATCATAACCTATTTGGGTAGTAAAATATCTTCCCAAATCCATTCATATAATACCATCCCACATTATTGATATCTTATTTTATGTATAAAACCATCCTAATAGGTACCTCGATGTTAATAAAACCTGATCATCCGTAGAAGATGTATTTTTTTAATTAAGTGTTTCTATTTTTTTCTACATTCACTTATTTAATATATTTTTAATACATTTTGAAATAATAAATCTAGTGTACTCAATATAATTACATGTTATTATGTTAATATTATAACCTTAATCCATCTCCACTTCCACCAAATGGTAAAATAGTTAATCATTTCTACATTCATGTGAACTGTCACATCCACCAAAAAATATAATTCATTTTCCTTTATCATCTCTCAAGACACAACATAATTATATAATTAACGTTTATATATAAAATTATCGATATATGTTTCATTATTAAAGAATTATATATCATTTATTCTTATATTTCCATGCACATATATATGATAACAACCTTCGGGCATACATGTAAAATATCACATTCACAATGTGATGTGATTCATTTTTCATCACCATGTCACATAAATGATCTATATAAGGATATTTAAATTATTATTATGATATTATTATAGTTATTGGAAGTTAAAATAATACATAACTTCTTTCCATAATGATATTTGACAAATGAATACATTACTCATTAGTAGGTCTAACCTACCGTTACTATTATTATAACATTGTTCATTTTTTATAACCATACATATATGGTTTTATTTAAAAATATAATTGATGTATAAAGGTCATTATTATGTTGTAAATATTACTCTATATATGATTTAATTATTTCCTCATTGATTATTGACATCATACCAAATTAATTTTGGACTAATATACAGAATATTGTCAAAACATCCTATATTAACATAAATAATTAGTTAATAGTTATAACATGATAATATGTTGTATAAAAGTAGTAATAAACATGAAAAAGGATCTCAGTATATTAAATAATTGACCTATGTTTTTTATTCAGGAATATAAATATTGTCTATGATGAGTTGGACCTAGGGTAAGGGACTTTCATCATAAAACCATGATTTAAATTTAATTTTTCATATGTTTTTACAAAAGAAGATGGGAATGATTTTCAATCGTATCTAGAATGAGTATTTTTTCCATATTTCATGAAACATTATTAATTTCATATTTTAAATATATTTTTTCATTATTTGTTTAATAAAAATATTTCATTTTTATGTGGTTTAATTTTATGACTGGAAAGTAATTTTTACAAGAAAATGGTTTTTTGATTTCCAAAAGTGTTTTACAAATCTGTTTAATTTTTTTAATGGGATTATTATTGGTATATTTCTTTTAAATTTTTTATTATATGTTTTAACCATTATATATCTCAACATGATGCATTGAGTCCCATTATAGCTCCATGTATTTCGGGTTGATCCCATCATTGCTCAAGATATAATGGGTGAGCCCCAACATAGCTCTACGATGAATTGGGTACTCCTTATATTAATGTTTATTGTATGGAATTCTATTTATAAAGGTGAATATAATACTGATATTGTAATGATTTCCCAATTTATCTATATGATTTTTCTATGCATTCTAATGGGTTATTATGAAAATTAATTTAATTGTATTCATCTTTTAACCAGACTGACAACTATTTTCATTCTGTACCTTACTGATAATATATCACTCATCCCAATTTTTGATATGCTTTTTCTTGGTATAAAGAATGGTAAGATAAAAGAGGAAGTAATGATGATTTTTATGAATATTTTTTCAATAAAAATAATTCATGATATATTTTAAAAGTTTAATTTTATTTAAAAATTGATAGTGAGTAGAAGTGTCTACTTTGTTATATTTTAGTTATTGTGTAACAGTTATGAGCTGATTCTATAAATATGTAAACATAAAAATATAATCAATGTGAAAGAATGTAATTTCATAGCTACAACTCATAATTATGTAATGATGAAGGACAATTCATTACAGTTGGAATTAAATGTATGGTATATACATCATTATGGTTAATGATAATTGGTTACACATAAGTTATGTTTCTATGTGTACTATTTTAGTTAAATCCTTGGTATATAAAATATTTAGATCATTAAAAGTTAGTTACTAACTGAAAAAGGATCTCAAACCACATTCTTATCTATTCCTGATTATGTTCATGGAATAATTATTACAATGTCATTCCATACTGATTGTGACACATTTTCTAACCCACATCTCTCTTGAAAACAACTGTATGAAATATCAAACACCTCCATTATACCATGAAACCACTGTGATTCATGGGTTATTTTTAATAATATTCTATTTTCACAGTATTCTCATAATTTAAAAAAAAGGAAAATATTATCAAGGAATTTTTATATAGTTTACACTATCACATATTTTTGAAGTATATTTTTATTTTGATCGGTATTCATATTAATGATATCTTCAGGTAGCCTATTTATATTATATTTTAACTTATACTCTTTGAGTGCATACATATGGTATTATAAAAGGAACTGATATTGAATATTCACAAAAATATTAGTATTTATATGTTATTAAAATCATGTTTTATCAACTATTTTGAAATTTTATGTTATAAAAAATGATTTCCCCAATCTATTTTTCTTCAACCACTCATACAACCAAAGTTATAAAATCTTTATTTGGACAAAGGAAGCCTGGGACATTGAATAATCAATAAATAATTTTCGAAATTTTTGGACCATCTTTATATGTGAAAAAAGAATGATGAAAATTGGTGCAAACCATGATTATTTTTAGTCAACCATTCATCGTTGAATAGTTATATTGGATCATTCGGTGATGAAATTAAAAATTTTAAGATATAAAAGACTTATTGAATTAAAAGGTTTTTGAAATTATTTGTTGGGATACAAATGAGATGTGTAATATTACTATTTATGTTAATGAATTTTATTAATAGAAAAAATTATTCTTTTCAAATAATATATGTTTCCCTATGATATTTGTAAAATTATTAAAATAATTCTATAATTCTATGAATATGATCTTAAAACAAAAATGATATCTATTTAGTTTTTCCTATTTAATAAGTGACATTTTAAAGCATAAAATATTTGTGTTTTTTTATTAATAACTTTTACTAACTGTATTTTCAATCATTATCCACCATAAATTGATGTTTAGTTTTCTCTTCATTATAAATTTTTTCTAATATGAAAACCTAGCATGTGTTAAATCAAGGGACTTTCAAACTTCTTATTCATTATTTTAAAGTGGTTGTTACATTGAACATATTTTTATGTGGGATCTGAATTGGAAATGGCATGAATATAATGTTTTAGTTTAATTTAGAGAATATTCTTGATATATTAATATCTTATTAATTCATTAGTGACTAATTGAATAATAATGAACAGAAGCCCCTTTATAAAATAAAAGGAAGGGTTTTTCTAAAAAAATTGTTTAAGTGTTTAGAAGTGTGTTTATACAAAATTAAATCACTAACATTAATATTAATGATATTTGTATATAAAATTTTCCATATAATTTTTAACAATAAATTTATGTGTTTTGTAGACATGATATATGAACAAATCCAATTTTACAGATATTACAATATTTTCTAGAAAAAGAAATTGTGTCTACCTTTTAATGGCGCACCTATTTTAAATCTATTATTTACGAATTTATATGTTATATTTGAAAAAATAAAATCCATATTTGAAATCAAAGTATCAATATTAAATTTGGAAATAATTGTTGTATTTTTTTATAAATATCATATTACAATGAATATTGAACAATAGAACATTTTAATTTAAAAAAGCTTTGTCTTCTAATTTATTTATATAGTCATGTTATCCTTTTAATTGGGTTTAAATTATAATAATTTTTTTCCTTTATAATTTAATAAATTTTAATTCATTGGAATCAAATTGAAGATCGAAATTGGAAATAAAAAATTGTGAATGTTTCAATGTTTTACATTAAAAACTCATTTTCTCATTCTGTCAATGGAAATAATTGTTAATTAAATTAGAAAATTTATTTGTTTTTAATAAAAAAATTATTCAAAATTTGGAATATAATTTTCCAAATTATTTAAATATTTTGCTTTTATTTATTCTCTAGTATCAAAAATATCTTTTGTAATATTTGTATTGTCCACGATTAATGGTAAATCGGGTAATTATGGATAAAAATACTATTAAAAATAATATAATATTACACTATAAATTTTCATTTTTTCATTGGATTCATTTTTTATGACCAAAATCATAATTTTTCCAAAATTATTACGTTTTATGAAACATGGAAAATCTTATGGCATTTATAATATTTGAGTCTAGGAAAATTCATTTTTGTCACAATTTTTTTTAAACAGGTGATATATATTTAATATGTGAATATTTAGCAGATATGATTCAGTATAATTTCTCATTTTAAATATAAAATGATAATTTTTTTCATAATATTGAATTTTTTATTTTATATATGAAATAATTAAATTAAAGGCTTACACAATGAGGATGCAATGATTGTTTAATTAATGAAAATATCAAATAAATGATATTAAAAATATAAAAATAAATTTAATATAACAAAATTAATGTCATGCACGAGTTTTACACATTTATTTGACATTTATATGTTTTTTTAAATGTTTTGTCTTAATATATCAGGTAGTGATAATATTTTTAAAATTTCTTGAAATTAATAGTGTCATAATTGAAACAGATGAGTTTTTAAAATAAATAAAAAATTATTAAATGATATGAAATCCATAAAAATATAATAATTGGACTAAGGATTAGTATATGTATCAAAATTTAATCAATGTTTCATTTATAGGTATTTTTCATTTAATAGTTAATATATTAACCCACAATGTGTAAATTAAATGATTTTATGGTTAAAATTAATAATGTTAAATAAGGGATTAAACCATAAGGATCATGAAATTAATGAAAACATACGTAATTTTCATTGTATTACTATATTTATACAAATAATAATCATATATTATATATAATAAAGTTTTGATCCATTTGTAAGAGAATACTTATTTATATTAATTTAATATTTTGTAGATTTCAATGAGTGCCCCTCCCCTCGCCTATAAATGGTCTCCCTTTCTTATATTTTATTCATACAAAAAAAAGAATTTGGATTAGAAATTTTCAAAAAAATACCTACCTATAATCCATCCCCACATTCTGTATAACTTATTTTATACATAACACAGACCTCATAGATTTTATGGTTTTAATCATTGGTGATAAACAGATGAAAATGTATCATTTTTAATTAAGTGTTTATGTTTTGTTTCTTCTTCCACTCCATTTAAATATTAATCAAACATGACAAAATATTAAATAAAATATACTCTATATACTAAGATTTTATTATTTTAATATTATCACCTCAATCTATCACCACATCAATCAAATGTTAAAATAATGTATAGTTTGTTTGTATGTGTGAACTATCATCTGCACGAACCGATTTAATTTGTGTTCCATTAACGTCACTCAATACTAGTTATAATGATGGAATTAAAGTATAAAAATTATATTAATGAAAATTTTATCATTTTTAATGAATAATATATCATTTATGTTCGTATATTTCTGTGAACCTAGAAATGAGAATATCATTCATGCATACGTGTGATAAATCGCCTCCACGAAGAGATGTGATTTGATTTTTTCATCACCATATGACATAAATGATATATATATATATAAGTATGTATATTTAACTTCATAATATGATATAAATGATATTATTTTGTTTATAGAAAGATAAAAATATACATACCTTTTTCCTATAATGATCATGAAAAATGAAAATGTTGTGCGTGCATATGTATGACATATCGTCAGAATGATTATAACATTGTTCATTTTTTTAGCATATATGGATGATTTCATTTAAATGTATAGTTGAAATATATTTTTCATTATTAGCTCAAGAATATAACTTAGAATATTATTTAATTAAGAACACTTTGACTATTGACATCTTTCCAAATTAAATTTGGACTCAAGTACCTAATATTATCAAAATGCATGACATTAACTTAAATAATTATGTAATTGTTATAACATGATAAGAAGTTGTATAAAGTGAATAAAAAACATTAAAATGATCTTAAAATTTTAAATAATTAATATAAATTTATTTTCTTTGATGATAAATATAATACGTGATGATTCAGACCCAATGTAAGGGATTTTTTTGAAACCCTCATTTAAAAGTCATTTTTCAAATCTATTTACAAAATACAAAGGGAATATTTTTTATCTTATGCAGAATGACCGGTTTCTCCTAATCACATGAAAAATTATTTCATTAATTTTTGACATAATTTCATTGTTCTTTTTGAAGAAAATTATTTCATTATTATGTTCATAACTTTTATGTATTAAATATTATTTTTAAAAGAAAAAGGAATTTAATTTTATGAAAGTGTTTTTCTAATGTGATTTAAACTGTTTTCCTGATTATTTAATGATATTTCACATGAATATTGTTTATTATGTGTTATGCCCATTATATCTAAATATATGATAAGTGGAGCCCCATTATAGCTCACGATATGTCGGGTTAATCCCATTACAACTCAAGATATGACAGATGAGCCCTAGTATTGATCTCTAATGCATTGGCTACCCTACTGATGGAATTATACCATTTGGTTACTCTATTTTTAATCGTTAATGTAAAAGAGATCTGGTAATGATGTCCCAAGAAATTGAATTATTTTTCTATGCATGAAAATTAGTTTTTAATACAACGGGTTTTTATGGTTTTATTGTTTTTACTAGACTAATGATTTCTATCATTGTGTCCCTTATTGAGATTTTTATGATCATGCCAATTTGAAAAAAAATTCACAAATTATAATGACTTGTAAGAGAAATGAGTAAGTCTGGATAATTTTTATAATTCTTCTTATTATTTAAAATAATTCATGTTTTATATTTACATGTTTTATTTGTTGCGTAATTGGATAGTGAGTATAAGTGTCTACATTGTAATATTTGAGATGTTATGTAATAGTTATGATAAAATTATTTAAAACTGTAAACTAAAAAGGATCCTAAATGTGAAATAATTTATTTTCTGGCTAAAACTGAAGATTATGTAATGTTAATGTTTGGTTCCTTACAATAGGTATATTTAAATAAGTGGTGGTTTACTAGTTAAATTTCACCAAAAAATATTCTTCTAAAATCCCAAGGATTAATCATTATTTAGTTTATTAATATATTTGGAATATTTCATAGTTTGAATAGTTCATTAAAAAATAATATTTAATATATTCTTGCTCAAAATCCATGTTTTTTGTAATATTGAAACTAATGTTGGAATTATTTTCACGATATAGAGTTTTTCATTCCACATAACATCCATTGGCATTTCCGTCATTCCAGATTGAGGTAAAATCAAATTTTGATGTTCAAAACCATAAAAATACATATCATTGTTTTATTTAATCATTACTTTTATTTCATTATGTTTATAAACTCTATGAAATCACATTTATACAATAATAGAAAATACCTTTGTGACTTTTCAACTCCACTGATATTTCATATGGACAAATGAAAAGTAATATTTTCTTCCTTTTGTGTTTTTCATTATTCCTATAATTTTATTATGTTAAATTGAATTTAAGATGTTTAATGCAAACCTTATGAATTTTCCATTTCCATTGAAATAATCCTTTCAAGATCTATAATAATAACTGAATATTTTTTCCGATCCATTTTTCCACATTTGAGTTAACCATGTGATGAATGAGTGAAACATATGATGTAAATTTTAATATATTTTCCATATAGAAATTTAGTATTCATTAGTTATATAAAATAAAAATTAGGTTGCATCAATTCATTAATGGAATCACATAAAATAAAATCAAATATCTATAAAAATAACATGGATTTTTTTAAAACTTATAAAGATCAATTTCTATCTTCTTACAAAAAATAAAAACTAAATTTAATCATTTTCAAAATCCCCATGGCTTATAAAATTTGATGTTCAGTATCAAAAAACACAAAAAATTTCAAAAATTATATTCATTTATAAATACAATAAATATATTTCTTAATAAATATTTTAATATCTTCTCTATTCATCTTCAATATATTCTAAAAAATTGAACCTACTATAACCATATCTAACATCATAGCTTCACACGTTGTTTAGTTCCTAGCCTCCCACTCCAATATACAATATTATAGGTTGTTATTCACAAAAGCTTCAAATCTTGTTGTATTATTCAATGGGGACTAACTCATCTATAACCATATTTATAATATAAATTCTTATATCCTAATAATATATATATTACATGATAGTGAAATGAAATATTGTTCTCTAATTTTCAAAACACATTAATAGAAATCATATAATGGTATAAAACATCACATACTCATCAAAATTACATAAATCATATTTAAATACCAATGTTACAATAGAATCATTAATTATTAAAAACAAATAATTTTTCTATCTTCAATCCCCACTTTATATTTTTTGTTAGTATCATTAATCCTCTTTATTAGTATATGTTTTTTATTCAACCTTATTAATGCTCAATTCCAACACTCTTGAAGTTGAATGTATATTACTAATATCTTCATTATTTTTAAAGATTAATATAGTGATATCACATATCATTTATTAATGAATCACCATTTGATCAAATTTAAATTTATATGTTCTAAATCAGTGTAGAAGTTAGTAGTAATTAACATAGACAGTAATGTTTTCTATATAGTTTCCAACATTGATGCAACACATATTTCTCAATTTAGTGGATATAAAAATAGAATCATCATAAAATATAAAACATGTACTCATCTTGAATAATAACATCAAAAATATTTATATGCATGAAATATTACTCCCCTTTAAACTTATTTTACTCTACAGCCATAACTCTCCCTTCACAAATTGGTTTCATTAAATCAAAAAAAGGATTCAATGTGTTATTATTATGCCACATTTTACAATTTTTAAGATATTAATATATGTCATAATTTTATGAAATGAAATATCAAGGGTATTACCTTCTTCATGTATCATCCCTACCATGGTATGAAATCCATTCATTATCGGATAATAAATGTGTTCCATGATGCAATCTCTTATTTTTTTCAACAATTATATAACACATCCAACTCCATAATTAGTTTATCTTCTTTAAATATAAACATATTAGTATAAAAAATTAAAAATATATATCTATGGGGTTTCTTACTCATTAATTATGGAATAAATGTAGAGATGTTTCTCACAACCAATGTCCTATATTCTTTAACACATCAGCTCATAAAGTGATTTTGATGTCCCTTTTTCTGAATTTTATATCATTATCCGTTGTAGGATATATTATAATATTTATCTATTTTTTATTATCTTGTATGGGTGATACATTCCATGATCCATAAAAAAGCGTATTTGAATTCTTATCTCTTCCTTTTTTTAAAATGATTTCACAGAATTTTACTAAGAAATGTTTGATTTATTCCCAAGCAACAAACACAACCCACACAAAATCTCATGAAACCCATTATTATATGTTTTAATATCTATTAATACTTCATATATTCTCTTATTTTCCTTTAATTTTTTGTACAATTTTATCTCTTCCCGCTTAAAAAATATTTATTTTAGATGTACGGTCCGATTTTATCTATCTGGTATGATTTATCCTACTTATAGTCGATTATAGTGTCTTATCATGAATAGTGGTCCTGATATATTTGTTATAGAGAAATTTATAAAAATAAATTCGATATATCTCATTAACTCCATCATATTTGTTTTAGTTAAACATACTTTTCTATTTTTCAATAATAAACTTTTAACTTTTTCATAGTGTTTTCCATCCTCTTTAACTTAATTCCGGTTTTTCAAATTATATACACTATATTCAGGATAATAACATATTAGTGACTTCTTATGTAATAAAATATTTCACTAATGTCCCAATATTCCACAAAACTATAAATATACTCAAAATTTATTACTACTTCGATTTGGATTTATTTTTTATGGTAAAATGATTGATACATATAACAATACTTGACACTGACATAGTTTAATCTAGGATAATATACTATTATAATCACATATAAAACACTCAATGATATAATATTGTAATTTTCCTAAATTTATTTAGCTAATATTATTTCAGTTTTGATTGTAAAATCTGTACTTTTATATGAAATAGAGATAGATTACATAGAATAATAAAAAATAATCTTAATCTTTTTCATTTTATTTGTTTAAACATAAGGTTTATATTATTCATCTCGAACCTCATAAACCTCTATATAGTTATATATTATTATCATTATGTTATTTCCATCATTAATATTCCTTTATTATGCCTCGTTTAGTTATTCTTTTTTTGAAGATATTGTTCCATTAAAATCATTCATCATATTATCTTGTAAAATAATTGTTATCATAAATGTCTTCATCATATGAAGGATAAAAATTTCATACTCATCGTCAGAACCATTCCTCTTCACATGTAGATTCATTATTTTCTTATATTTTGTATTCGTTCCATAAAATGAAATATATTTAAGCATCATCATGAATTCATTATAGTTATATTCTTTTTCAACATCACTAATTGAAGAGGATTCAATATATTTAGAATAATTCATGATGTTTTTATCATTTGATAACGATATCAATCATATGACTTAATCTATGATAATTAGTTTCCATATCATTCACATCTCATTTAAATGTATCTTGATTATCTTGGGGAAATCTTATTTTTTTAATGTAATCCTTTATAGTTTTCTGATATATTTTTTAGAGGAATCATCATTACTTATGGTTTCATAACCTCATTAATATGAATCATATTAATTTTTATTCTCATTTCAATACATTGTAATTAATTTTATATTAATTATTAACTTGTTACACCTTGGTGGGGGTTTCTATTTATACATATAATTTTCCATTTTGAATATCATTGATATAAGATCTATAATTAAATTATAACCATTTAAAATTTGTTTCATTATTAAAGTAACTACAAACAACATATTATTCATATTTAATATTGTTGTTTCTCATTGCATTATCTTCCATTTCTTATTTATAATTATTTTATAACATATTGTCTTTCTTCATTTACAATTGAGGGGTAAATTATGAAACACTTCAAGAGATAGAACATAATTTCCTCTATGGTATTTCTCATTAGATAAAATCCACTGATAAAATTTACCATATGATTCCTAAAAATATTTAAATCTCATATTGTATCACCAAATCCCCTAATATTAATTTCAATATACATTTACCTAGTGGTGTGGTCATAGTTTTTATCATATTTACCCATATAGATATCTTTAAAATCATTTATATATATTTATATTTTGGTTTCAACAATTTTCACATTTCCATTATATATATTAATTAGTTTATCCCATAATATCAGGGTTTTCTTTACTTCTATAACAATGGTATACACCTAATTACGACATGATATAATTTTTATCATTCCCATCCACTTCAATTTTTCTCTTGTCAGAAAACATCATGGTTGCATAATTTCTATGTGGAATAATACTCCCTGTAATAATGTCACTAAATTATTCGACTTGTGATAAAAGATATGAATGAATTATATACATCCATACTTGATTTCTATTTCCATAAATTATAAACACACCTATACTATATAATATTT
Source organism: Viscum album (assembly GCA_963277665.1). Lineage (NCBI taxonomy): Eukaryota > Viridiplantae > Streptophyta > Magnoliopsida > Santalales > Viscaceae > Viscum > Viscum album. The sequence continues at coordinate 168,517,688 of OY728150.1, read as the reverse complement.
TTAGTTTTTCATTATTTAACTTCATTAATGGTTGGATATTTCAAAGGGAACCAATTTTTCTCTGATACATCTTGAAGTGAACATGTCTAGTTATATAACTATGTCAGAGAGGGGTGAATCAATGAAACAATTTTATGATTTATTATTTTTAATAAACCATTGAGAGTGGTTGATTTATTATCCATTTAATTTGTGTCTCTTAGTCTATCATTAATATGATAAGAAATGAAAGTCTTAGTACATAGTTATTTGTGACATGTTTAGATCTCGTAATAGAAAATATACTACTTATTTTTCGTTGTTATTTACCTCGATTATATATTCACTAATATGATTGATAGTGGATAATAATGGGAAATGATAACCCTGTATAATATAAATCAACACACACCAACAAAACCTAGACACCATGTTATTCAATATCTAACTTTTACTTCTCATATCATATTAATATCCATATACAATATCACAGAGGCCCTATCCACAAAATGGGTACGAACTCCTATTTGTTTTTACAAGCTCACATAGTATTCAGTCCTCTTTGACTAAAACAAATTTATATATCCTTGAACTATTATTTTTTCAATGGTCATACAGAACCTCCATTAATATGTATTGAAATACTTATACCTTCTGATGTTGTACTCTAATCATTCATATTGTTTATTAAGTATATCTATCTTGATATTGTGAAGGATCCCTATCCTTAATCAACTCAATAATAGTGTATGATATGAGTACATTATTTTTATCCTATTTCTTCGATATACTTTTTTCTTATTCATCCATTATTTCATCAATTTCTACCTCTGTTACACTGACAACATTATATCATAGAACATTGTAACATGTTCTCGTTTAAAATTTTTACTTTCTTAAACTAAAATTTCTTTATTGAAATAATATGATGAATATTGTTTTAATAAAAAAATATGGAAATTCCATAATTATTTTTGTTTTGTGATATTTTCTTTAAAATTGGAAGATGTTTTCATATTTTTTTCATAAAATTCTCCCCAAAATCTCGGTAAAACATCTCAACTAATTAACAAAGAGTCTCATTATATTCTAACATCCATTATGATTGATATAATATAAAAAATTTTAATTTATTTAATCATCCCTAACATGTGGAAGGAATAATACAACATTGATGATGTGGAACTTATTCTCACATTGTGTATCTCATTAATCCAATGTAAGACATTTTTATTTTTCCACATTCCAACATGAATCACAATAAATTTCTCGTATTTTTATCAATGATGACTAGATCATATCATTTTTATTTTTTTAACATCACTAAATTAAGTGTTTATAACACTATGATTTACCCAAAATATCATATATGTCCAATAATTTGGTAAATTTTAGGACTTCGTATATATCATATGGTTAAATAAACCATATGTAATTTATGTCACACTATAGTAAAACATGGTTATAACTAGGAGGAATAACCACATGATGGATGCGGAAAACTACATCCAAATCACATACCAGATAAACAAATACTCACAGATATAAGGGATATATAAATACATGAAATTATTCCCATGGCTATATGTCTATAAACACAATGTGAGAAAAACTTTGTAAAAGAATTCATCTTTGAATTGGAGAGGGGAGGTTCCTATTATGATGGGAATATATGTTTAGGGCTATTTGATTTCCTATCGAAAAAGTATATCAAAGTAAATATATTATCATGACTACAATCCATATAATTCAGACCCTATAGTCACATGAATATATTCCCAGGTCTATAATACATTATATGGGGGTATTTATAAGAATATGTAAAATGTTTGTGGACATGTGGTCAAAAACATTAGAATTATGCCCATCACTAAGTCTTTATGGATTTAAACCATACACGATGTATTTTTAAAAATGAAAAAAATGTATTTGGTAATAAATTCCATAGATAGAATCATTCCACATGTACTATATTGCTTCAATCATAATGCTAAGGGATATAATCCTTCCCCCAAAGATTCTATAACAACGTGTGGTTATAAGGCTATACACCACAACCAATGTTATAATATAGTTTATTATAATAATAAAATATATTTAAAAATTATTACTTAATGATATTTATATATAATATTTGTTAGAGTGAAGTTGGAAAGTATATTGAAGTATAATCATGAGAATAAAGTTCAATACATAGTAATGTAGTAACTTTTCCAACCCATTAACGATAGGGATATCACCAAATGAAAAGGATTCAATGTGTTCTAATTAGCATAAACATAATTCCAATATCTATAGGGTCTATTATGACCCAATTATATCCACATGAAGACACTATTGAATACATGTATGCTATGTATACTAGGTTATATTTCAAATGAACCTTATCCACCTTCTATATTCAAGGTATATACTCAGAGATATATCAATAGGGGTTACTACCATGGAACTATTGACCATAGTCGTAGCATGTGATCACAAATATTTATATTCCTTTCATTAATTTTTATATTTTTCTTTATAGAAACCATATCCTAGGTGTTATTTAATAGTGTGACGTTGCTAGTGAATATAATAATGTTTACATTTCCATTAATATGATTCATAAGAAGTCAATTAAAAACCTTATGATGTTCCCCTTTCCATTTTTAGAATCCCAAATATCCTCATAATGATTCAGTAAACATTATGATGTTAGACATAGGAAATTGTTTATCTTCTGCTTTAAATTTGTAAATATCATTAAAATAATAAAAAATATATTTCAAATAGCATTAAAAAAATATAAATTAATTTAAATAACATCATAAATAATTCCAATATATAATAAATCATCTAAAATTCATAAAATTAATTAAAAAATTATTTAAAAAATTATATACTAAATTAAGAGTAATTCTAGTTAATAATTACATATAAAACCACAACTTCGATATTAATCAATAAAAAATAATCTAAATGTTTTTTATGACCAAATAAAATAAAAATAATTCTTAATAATACTAGGATAGATTTTACATACTTATACCAATTATACATAGATCATTAATGATTCTTTAATCCTATCTCAAATCACAACATTAAAACATACAGATTAGTCAAATAAACAAAAAACATATAACTCTAATATATACTATTGTAGGCAAATCTCTCATAAGAACAATTTCTTCTCATTTTCTTCTTAATAATTAGATCAATAATAATAAGATTTATGGTATCATTTTCTTGATCCTATACCACAATATAACCATGGAAATCAAAAACACAAATGGCTATTCCATTATTTAAATGAATTCTCTAAAATCCATTAATTGAAGGTTTTATTATCCTCTATTTAGAAATCAACCAATATATATTGAAAGCATCATTTTACAATAACATCCTTAGTTTCTGAAACAAAAATCATCAATTATGGTATTCACTAAATTTGTATAAGTAATACCACATCAAGAGAAAGTATTAATTCATTATTTATGAGACAATACATGGTAAATGCATCATTTTGTTTGAAAAATAGGTGACATAATATATTATTCATTAGAAACAAAAATATAAGATAAAAACCATGTTCTAATATATATATGTAGGAATCCCCATATACAAGAATGCATCCATGAATATCATGTGGAAATTATACATATGATTCAAAATTTATGTTCACTTTTATTATTGAGATGAAAGAAACATGTTAGGATTTTTCACTATCTCACATTTAAATATTGAAACCATAGTTTTTAAAATACATGATATCCAATGGAATAGATTTTAATGAATAAACTATATGAATTTTAAATGTGTATGGTGATTGGGATAAATTATAAAAAAATTTACATTGTGAGTTACTATTCCCAACTCAACAAAATGTTAATATATAATTTTGAGATAATTGACTATGCCTTTCATGGAAATTTTGTTGATTGAATAGAGTTGAATTTTTTTGGTTATTCTACAAATACATGCTACATATTAAAAAAATTCTATATAGAATCATTTTATTTAGCTAAATAGAAATTCTCCTTATGTTAATTATACACGTGAAATGAAAATACTCATCATACATTGTAGTAATTATACACATATCCCAGTTGAAATATCTACTGTCTACAAGGCGAATTGTGAATCTTGGTGTAAGTTATTGGAATAAATACACTCCCATGTTTCAAAATGACAAAGAGGGTTGTTGATATGAATTCATAATTAAATTATTATAGAGTATATTGACATTGATTGAACTTCATAGTGAGAATCTAATGGTCCTAAAAGATATTTTAGCATACGGGTTTCCAGTAATGACCTATAGTATCGTACAGATGAAGCAATAAAACAAATATTAGAATGTTGGGTATGTTCCCATAAACATATACCTATTTGAATTATTACAAAAATATTTTTAATTATAATCATGTTGACTTGTTTCAAATAAAACATCGTAAATTGAAGTCAAAATTGAGTTGAAATAAAAATTTTGAAGGGATCATCATAACATGTACAATGATAGAATGCATATTTTGAAGGAGATATAAATATTTTAATATGTTGGGGTTACATGTAATGGATATACCATAACTAATATTGTAGGCATCAAAAAAAGAAACATCACATAATTTTATATCCTTCTAGTTATAGGCTTGGTACATGTGATAGTTTATAAATGTGTGATGTACATTATAGAATAAATATACCATATTTACTAGAGGATACATAATGAGATTCATTCTCATTGAAACAAATATAGATATTTTTTTGAGGTTTTACATGATACGTCGGAAGTTTTGTTTGAATATTGAATTACGTAGGGAGAAACATTAAGGTAATGAAGTTACATTAATCACTCACAATAAAAAATAGTCAATTACAAAGTTTCTTACTCGATTTCAAGTATTGTGATTATTGTTAATTTCATTCAACGTGGATTCCATATGGATGTGTTGTTGTAGATTATGCATCTGTAAACTTATCATTGAAAACATCTATCGATCTTGTATACAAAATGTGAACTCTTGTTTACTACTAAAACCATATATAATAGATAGAGGATTTCCTTATTTTACAGTTATGATTTATTAGTAGAGTTTATTCACTAATATTACCAAGTTACACCCCTAGGATTTATGAAGTATTCTCATATTATAAATTATATAGAACGGTCTTATGAACGAGGTGGGACACTATGATTCCACATATATCATGTAGAAGGTAAAAATAATAATAAATTTACAAATGTGGTAGGAGTGAGAATAGGTTCTCCTCAATATTTAATTTTTTAATGTAGATTATCTATTTTTCATAACAATTTACTATATTCTAGATTATTTTTACTTTTATTATGAATAATTATTATATACTAAATTATACTGCTTATATTTCAAAAAAAAATTATTTGAAATTGTATTACAATATATAAAATCAATCCATATTATATCATCCATATTGTGGATGTTACTTTTCTCACCTTTAAGGATAGTCAAGTTACTGATGCTATCATAGAGGGTCATTATACTCTATATATAAGGATACATAGTTCACAACACTTCCATCATATCACATCCCATCTTATGATTATCCCCAATCAGTAGAATATAAATTTATATGGTGTAGTGATGTGATATTTCACTTTTTTTTATAATAATTTCATCATATCACATACAGATAGATAGAGGTTGTTGAAACATAGTTTTTATCTACAAATGGGAGTAATAACTATTACTCCTAATGATGTTTTTTATGCTATGCCTCTCTATTGAGGGTGTTGATATAACTGGATTATTTTTTAATGATATGTTTGATTTGGTATACAGTGTAATAGGAATAATTTTTCATGAAGATTGAAATTCCACCAATGGATATATTCAATTCATGCCATGGATAGTCGAGCATTATAACCATATATTATGTAATTATGATTAGATAATTATCATGATATTTTCCCATGAATACATTATATTTCAAATTGATTATTCAATACATGTCAATAATTCTATGATATTTAGATATTTGATGGTTTTACATTTACATATAGACCTATAAATGAATAAGATACCCAACAAGGGGTCAGCATGACTTTTATTAACAAACATAGCACTATACAAGTCTATCCAAATCGACAAGGCATAGATTATATGATTAATTATTATTATTTAGTTTTGGTAATGGAAGGTAATACCTCCGTAATAATTTCACAATTACATTCAAATTAATATTGATATTCTATAGGATAACCTACAATTACAGTTGTGAATTTATCCATCATTCTTTGATGGATGTAAAATAAGAAAAATTGAAATTATGAAACTACAATTGAAATAATGGTATCATTATATAGATCAATTACAATTAACATTTGGCTGTAACCAAACATGATATCCATACTTATAGACTCATGTTGTACAATCATCATCATATATTTGATTATTAATCATATACTAAAAAATTAGAATTTTTTTTAAATGAATTTTTTGTTAACGGTATTTTTAATTTTTAATATTTCTTGTCTGGGGGAATCAAAATATCATTTTTTTTGTTTAGAGTCCCCCACACCACCATAAATTGATTCATACTATAGGAACATGAGTGGTGACTCTTATTCGTTTTCAAAAGGTTGAGTTGCATTATATTAATCATGATTTTTTGATTTTATGTCCCTTTTACTCATTTCTTTACCACATAGTTGACTCACTTCACGTCATTCCCAGATGATATTTGGGAATAAATAAATTGACTATAAGTCAGTAATAATATATTGATATGTGGATATGACTTTTGGATTCTCGATTATAGGTGAAGGCATGAGTCACATGAATCTATCCCCAAAGATTGATTTTGATTCTTTGTATTACATGAGTTTTTTGTTATATCATACATTAAATATGTGAGGATATCATAACATGGTATTAACTCTTTAAAAAACTAAATATATCTTGTACTAACAGTTGAAAAATAAATTTATCTATTGGTATGATCATATACCACACTTCAAACTCATATCTAATCCTATCATGGGATTCACATCTGATAAGGGGTATTTTAACTGAGAAATAAAAGAGCTATGTATCACTATAGATGATAATTATCATGATATTTCCATTGAGGATTCTAAAAATGCTGAGGAGAAGGTCAATGATCCATAGGGTTAAGAGTCTCATATTGACATGGAAGATGATATTTTTTACATAAAATTGGTGGCCAACATAATCATCTAGATTTTATCCAACTTATTACTAGTTTTAAGTCATATAATATCCAAAATCCCCAAGATGTATCTATTACTAAAGGAAACAATTATTCAATATTCAGATGTTATGTGATGGGCTATGCTTACAGATGCCCAAGACAATTTTTCTAGTTATTATTTTGTACTCTTCCATCATTTATCATATTATTTTATATTTATTTCTTAAAACGTGATCATTTTTTACTTTACATTTTTCAATTGATGAAGAGACACACATTAAATAGAATTCATAATCTTCCCATGTGGGAGAATTTTTTAACCAAAAATATTCTATATCCTATAAGGGAGATAGGTCTTGAATGTTGTAATATTCCTTCTAGGTAAGACACATTATAGTAGAGGTGACATTTAGATCCACCGACTATCAAAAAATATTATGTATATTTATCTCTAATAGATTTTATACATATGAGTATATAATATAACATATTAATCAAAAAACATGACATTGGGGAACTATTTATTCAATATGCTATGGAATAAATAATATTTTGAGAAAATGATATAGACTATATTGATATTTTCCATCTATTGTTAAATCCTCAACTAAAATATATATTAAACATGGGTTACATTTTTAACTATTTTTTATTTTGAAAATAATATTTTATAATTAATTAAGGCAGAACCGTATTTATTTAAATACGCACAATTCATGTTTCTTTTGTTTCTAATCTTACTACTATTTTATGATTGCATATTATTTTATGTGGAAATTTTAATGAAATTTATTTTATGTCTTTGAATGGATCACAACTAGACACGTGTCACCATTAGTTCAAATGACTATCTACTAGACCTGATTAACCATTAGTTCAACTAAATCATCTCCAAACATTATTCACTACATGATGACTTACCGCCTGACATGATTCCCCTATAGATTGTCTCCCTACTGGAGATGTGTCACCATTAGAATTGATTCACTAACAGACATTCTCTCCAATATATTGTGTCACTGTTATATCAACTAACACACCACTAGACTTATGTAATGACTAGATGAATGTACCACAAGACATGAATCACCACTAAAAATGAGAAACATATAGAAAATCTCACATAACAATTTTTCATAATTTTAATTAGATTATCCTAATGGATATATTATTTAAATTAATATATTGGGTCATTAAATGATCATTTCGATAACAATTTCACAGACATATTAATGAAAAATTTGTATTCATTATGAGGATATAGACGATCTCCAATATTATTATTCAACAGATTCATAATTTGTTGTATATGATTTAAAAGACTCTTTTATGAGGGTAATGATAAGGAAGTTTGAATATTATTGAACCCTTAAATAATTATCATATGAGAGATTACACGTGTCATACATAATGATATTAAAAATGATAATAGTGGAACTCATTGAAAATAAATATCCTCTCCTAAATATAGATCTTATAGAGCTTCGTGATGTTCTATTTTAAAACAAAATTTAGAGAAACCATTCTAGATCATCACCAATACACATTGTAGAAACTTGATCATAAAGAAATAAAGACCAAGTATCATTACATTTTCTATATCTTATTTCTTCATATTTATATTAATTTATTTTTCATTCATTTATTTTGTTGTTTTAATTATTTATTTAATGGACAGTAACTCTTATGCCTGAACACGATAATACAATATATTATTTCCTAATTTTTTTAAATCTATATAACCACAATTTCTTATTGATGAAGTCCATTCATGGCCTATGTTGTTATTATTCTTATAAAAAATTAATGAATATTATTTCAAATTAGACATCGTGTAACTTGTTTCATATATATCTCATCTACGTTGTAGATCAGATTATAGTTATATAATTTTTTTAGTGAGGGATGAATTCTATGTATAGGGGATGATGTCTCTAATTGAGAATAAATCCCTTATTTATTCCACTTTTTAATTTTGTTTTTTTCATCATTTTAACTAATTACCTACATTTTTTAATAATTTGAATAAATTTTTTATTTGATAGTTAATGATATTTACTATTTTTATAAGGTTTTTTTGAGTAAATTGATTTAAAATGTTAATTTATTTTTGAATATAGTTATAACTGATCACTAATCATGGTTTGAGAAATAATTGTATAGATAAATCTTATATAAACTACACATTTCATTAACTGGGTATTTGTTTTAAATTCTTTGATTTTACATGAACTAATTTTAACAAAACAAAATTTGGAACTCAATTCTACCTTAATTAGTTACTCACTTATACCAATATTTTGTATCAATGGATTTTAAAATATATATTCAACTATCATTTTGGTTCTGTTTTAATTTTCTCAAATTTCTATTAGTTCAAATTTTTATTCATTATGGATTATATACTGGATTGTTCTTCTATCAAAATTCCTCAATTATTAATGATACTAATTATTCTTTGTTGAAATTCTATATGAATATTCATAATGATAGAAAAAGATTTGAAGTTTTTACTTCCATAATAGGTAAATTTTAAATAACTAAAATTGTTTGAAATACGTGGGATTATTAAACTAGATATTCATATACTAAAAATTTAAATATATGAATGCCCAATATTGATAGTTGGGTAATAAAAGATTTTGTAAAATATCTGCATAAAAAACATCCTATGAAATTTGGGACAATATAGCTATTTCGCATGAGGGAATACCTATTTCTAATGAAATATTCTTAAATATGTATACAATTAAATATGGTAGATTAAAAATTAATCGTGATGAGCCTATTTCATAACATGCATCTCATTCTCAATGATATTGCGAACCCAATCCATTAACTATGGAATCATGGATCTGATATAAACCATGTGATGTGACTATTGAAGAGTCATCCGGAAAGATAGAGGAACTTCTGCATGAATAAGAGAATCTTCTGATGTACGTGAATTATCTGTACAGTAGATGATTAGTGAATTGGTGATGTTTATGTAAGAACATAATTATTAATTAGAATGGGATTACAGAGAAAAAATAAATTCATATCCATGAAATATAATGTTTCAAAATAGAAATAGAATGTACATGCTGATAGTTCAAGTGATGAAGAATCACCTTTTGAAAGTAATGAGGTGATGACCCGTCTGGCTAGATGGTTTCACAAGTAATACAAGAAAATTAATTTCATTAGGAAACCAGGCTACATAGGTAACTATGATGATAGAAGAAATTGGAGAAGTGATTTTAAATGAGATGATACATTAAAAAAATAGGTTCCTGTGATTGAAAAAGGTATTCCAATTTCAAAGATGACATTACTAAAATGAAATAGAAAAAAAAAATTAGTGAAAGGATAAGAGAAACAATAAATAAATGAAATTAAACATGGAGTGGTTTTGAATATAAATTAAGTGATTCAGATGCTACCCAAGATGACAAGGATGTTAGAGATAAAATGTGTTTTATGAAATACAGATATGTGGTATCCTGTGTATTTCCCACTTATCTTACACATATTTCTAATAATTATGGAGAAGAATATAGTGATTATAACCTGAATAATTATTATTTTTGTAACTACTATAACATTTTATAATAAATATTTAAATATAATAAAAATACATGTATAATTTTAAATAAACAACATGTCTAAACATCTAGTTGTACATATGATATTTTTATTGAAATGTAAAAATTGATTTACATTCAAAATAAAATTATGAATTAAATTTTTTTAGGAAAAATTAATGAAATCCTATAAAGATTCATCAATTGTAGAAATACTCTTACTCTAATACATGGAAATTGATATGACCAATGTACATTAATGGTTGGGTTATCATCCTAGACATATGAGAATTGTCAATAATATGTTTATTCTTAATCCCATTTCTCAAAAATATGATTCAATTTTTTATCTTTTGGACATAATAAAGTGATTATTTTTAAAAGTTTACAATTATCATGGAGGGAACCTGTTAGGGAAATATGGGATCCTTAATATTTAATTACATATATCTCTGGAACCAAGAATATCTGGTTAACAAAATCATTTTTGGTGTCAAACTTTTTTCATTGGAATCCTTCTCGAAGAGAACAAGTAAGAATATATGGTGTCTGTTCTAGACACATGACTATATATTTTTAGAGATTCAAGAATACGATTAAAGTTAATGGTGGACATGTCCTTGTGGTGATAATTCCAAATGAAAATTATTATCCATAAAAAAATAGGTAATTATAACTATATTTTAATTTCTTATTTTTTTAATTATAAATATTTTAAAGTAAAATATTCATAGTATATCATAGTTATGTAATTATAATTTTAATTTGAAATTATAAAAAATTTTTTACAATGTTATTATTATTAAAATTTTAATTTTTATTACTTTGAAAAATTACAATGTTGTAAATTTTTATTTTGAATAAATATTTACTAAATTTATTGTCTAATTTCATTTCTGATGGAGTCATGTATTTGGAATAGGACTCTAGCATATTGAAATATTCACCCTCATATAAATATTAATATGAAAGGGTTACTCAGATATCAACCTAATCTATATTTTCCAAATGAAAAACTTTACAATCCATGTCAAAAAGGGAATCAACAAAATATATCATTCAAATGAATGAATGAATATTCAACTTCTTAGCCCCTACTTTCACACCCGTCGTTTTTAAATTACATATTATATTAATATCTAGGTATTGAGTAGTCTGGTTTAAGGCCGGACATAATTATTGAGTTCTTATTTAAAAAAATGCATGTTCTGGTATTGACATCGTTCAACAAACCACAGTTGAAGCTACGCGACCTCGCCCGGCTCACTGCACGGCCTGCCCGATATTCAAGGAAAATGAATAAAATGTAATGAATAAAAAATGGGATTAAAATAAAAATAAGAAGTGTAATTAGATTCAAGGAAATATTTTAATTAGGAGGATAATAACATTGTTTGATAATAATATTATTGTAATTTCTAATGTAAAGAATGAAAATTTTATTAAGTTATTAATATTATAAGATTTTGTATTATTTTTAACACCTAAATCAGTTACTATGACTTTTTTATTTTATTTGGTTCTAAAATGTTTCTTTAAGGCGTAGGCTAAGTCCTGGTTAAATTTGATGTTTTTATTGATAAACGGTTTTTATTTTAGGGCGTGACAACATGCAACACTGTGGTGAAGCATAGTTGCAATATCATACAGCTTCGCTAGCACCGCTGTGTGAGCCGCCTGTTGGTCCATTAATTAAATAAATTGGGTTCATAACAGTGAAATAAAAAATTAAATGTTTTTCAGAATAAAAATTAAAAAATAATATTAGAAAAATGTGTTAATATTATAATAATTTTTTTTTATAAATTATGTTTTAGTGATAATAATAATAATATTATTATTCTGCTTTTAGTTTTAGAATAATTTTTTATTCATAATAATAATATTGTTTTCTATTTTTTTCTTTTAGATTTCTTAGGGTTTATTTCTATTATTTTTTCCCTTCTTCCTCCCCTCACTCTCTCCTGTTGAAACCATCCCCCTCTTCTTTGCTGGATCGCGCCACAGTACCTCCCCTTGGAACCCTCGCCTCCCCTACTTCGCAGCACCACCAACCGATCCTCTGCCTTGTCTCTGTGCGCTGTTGGCCGCCCCCATCATCTCCCTCTCATCTTCTGAATCAGACACACCCACCTGGTTCAAATCCCCGCACAACGACCTCTCCGGACCGCACCCCTACTTCCACGTTACAGCCCCCTCCCACTGGCTCCCATGTCCAGCTCCCCCCCAAGCTCCCAGCTTGCTCTCCCCCTGCCTCCTTGCTATGGCCGCACCTCACCCCAGCACACCACACCCCCTCTCTCCATGGAACCTCATCGCAACCACCCTTTTGGTTGTGCTTATGTCTGGGGACCTCCTTCTTCTGGCACTGCGAACCACTGCCCCATGCTCCATCTGGCGAACACCCTCCGGTTAAGTCTTCTCCTTGCTGTTTTTTTCTCTTCTTTTGAGTTTCATTGTTTTTCTTTTCCGCGGGTATATGTTCTGATTTTAGGGATTAATTTTAGGTCTTTTGGTTTGATCTTCTTCTTTTATGGATAAATTTGGTCTCTTGGTGATGCGATTGAAGTGCAAATGGGATTTTCTTCATTATCAGATGTTTGTACACGTCGTGGTAGGTGGTTTCATTACTTTTCATCATTTGATTAATTTAATATGATTATTTTATTTTATAAATATGTTTTATGATCTATTTTGGTGTTGCAAAAATATATTTATGAAGTCTTCGTTATGCGTTCAGTTGGATACTGAATTATTTTGGTGTGATAGATTTATTGCACATCTTTGAAATTAAATTGAAAATTCTTTGAGTAATTGAAAACATGTCTTATTATGATTTTGAGTGTGTATTTGGTGCAATGTCATGTTGCTCTTCTTATAAGTGTTTCAAAAAATGTGTATATGGTTTGTTAAGTTGCGTGAGTAATGAAAAATACATTTTTGAAGGGTTTGACATGTTGTATGTTCTATTTGCGGGGTGCAGGTGAGTCTTTGTGTGTGCGAAGTCTTCTGCGACTTCTTAAATTTTTTTAAATTTTTCTTAGTACTTTATTTAATAGTGAAAATGGTTTTTTAATTTCAAAAATGTTTTATTGAATTTGTAAGTGCTTCAAATGATGTTTGAAGAAAACTTTGGTGAGAATATTATTTCAAAATGGGAATTATTAGTGCAAATAGCATTTTTATATACAATTAGTACTTTGTAACTTATGGGACTTGTTTGAGCACAAGGTAATCCGTCGGTATCTAGGTGGGACGACCGGAACTAGTACTCTAGTGAATGGAGAGGTATTGACTATGGATCACTTAGCTTTTTTGACAGGAAAAAAATAACAGAAGAATATTGGGGATGATTGGGGACCACTAGGTTATGGGTATGCTACCTGTTAATGGATAGTTCATGAGAACATGTATTCATCATGGTTTCTTTTCAACATGGTATGAGGTTCTAGGGACCCACATGAGTTCGATTACCGTTAGGGGATTTACCCATGGTGCTCTACTATTCATGACATGGTGCCTTCTGTCAGTATACGGAGGACCACTCTGGTGTGTGCATGAGTTCTCTTTATAAATTTTCCCTTCCACTTTAAAATAATGTTTAAAAAAATGGTTTTTCTTATAGTGTTAATTTTCACTTTTAGATTTAAAAGTTTTCCTTAAAATGTTTTTTTTCTAAATATATATTTTTGAATAAGCATGTTAAATTATCTCATTGATGTTGTGGCATTGAATCATTTATTTGGTGATATCCTACTGGGATTTTAGCTCACACCCTACATACACCCTTGGGTGTATGTAGATTCTGTTTCTTCTATATTCCAGGTTGTGACTTCGTGCTCAGCGATGGTGGTTCAAGTTGTAGTTGGTCTTCGCATGTAGAGTGGTGTTGTTGTGGCCCCTATTTTACCAAAAGGTTTGAGTCTGAGGTTTAGTTTCTACTGTCGTCTTTTCTTTTTAGTTCTTTGTTCGAGTTGTAGACTTTAAACCTGTTTTTAGTTTAAGGCCCTATTTGGTTATCTATTTTCAGTTTCAGTTTATTTGTCTTATCAGTTTCCTTGTGTTTACTATTTCAGTTAAATCATTCACATGAGTTAGTTTTGATATCTGGGAACTTGTGACGACCTGTGGGGATCAGGAACACCCTTCGGGCCATGTCACGGACCGTGTCGGGCGCCGGATCACCCAGCCTGGTTCATGATAAAATTGAATCAAAGGAGGTTTTCTCTCTTGGGTCATTTTATTTTGGGATAGAGTCATGGTAGACTTGAGTAATGGTTGTAGGGACTCGACGTCCTGGCTCGTGCAAGGTGTCTGGCCAGCACACCTCGTGGCAGGACTCGAGTTACCAATGTAAGTTAATGTCTGTCTACATCTTCGGTCAGTGTGGTTAATTTTACTTAGGGGAAATGAAAAAGGAGTATGGTCAGTGGTCCCAGTGAGCTCATAGGGTCTGGCCAGCCATGCGGAGCCGGGGACACTGTCCTGGAATACCCTCTGTAGTGGTGGCATGACAGGTGTATGGCCGCCAACCATATGTTCCAGTCACCCACTGACACAATTTTTCTCTTGCGTCGTTTCTCATCTCTTTGTTTTGGATTCATCAAAATTTGGTTTTCAAGAAAAAAAAAATTGGTGTTATAAATATGTTTTGAAATGGAGCGATTAAAAAATAAAATGATGATGTGTCAGGTTTGAAAAGAGTGGGTTGAATGTTTTGGTTTTAAAAAAAAATGGAAAGGTTTGGTTTTTATTCTTCGTGTTCTCATTGGAAATTACTTGCATGAATGTATATGGAAGAAAATGGTTAATGTAATGAGTGGATGAGTGCCTGGATGGACCTGAGGTGGGTTCCGGTGAGGCATGAGAACATGCATGTATGAAGCTCAGGGGACACCATTGGTGTTTGTGCATCCCACTAGCTTGGCTTATTTTCAAAATGTTTGGTTAAATAAAAAAATTTGGTGTTTTAGTAAACGGTGTGTATGTGTCATGCCCTTGTGATTTTTATATTTCGGATGTGAGGCATTTTGAGCCGAGGATCCTTGATGAATGATTTGTGTCTCGTGTTTGAATTCTTATTTGTAAGTCGGTGTGCAAGCGTGTAGTAAGTGAATTCTTTTAAAAGATACATCGGGGAGCTGTTTCAGTGGTTCCCCTGCACGTTTGGTGTTTTCTTGTGGTATTTCATGACCAGTGGACCTATTTTATTGGGTCTACAGTTCTTCTTCTTGGCTAGTGTATGCCCCAATAAAGAGTTAATGTGCAAATGACGCGCGACCACAGATATTTCATCATTTTCCAACCCTCCAGTAGATTAATGTAAGGACTCTCCCTTTTTGGTGATAGTGCTATGTCAATTTCTTTTTCATTTCAGTGAGGGGATACTCTCGCAGTGGGGTGAAATATGCGTGGGGAGTTGAATGGAGTTTTGGTCTCTTTGAGTCATCAGAGTCATCAAATATGAGGTTTGACACCTTTGCGTCTAATGATTCCCCTGGAATCAGTGTAAGGAATTCTAGAAAGGAAGGTTGAAGGAGGCTCGGCGTTATTAGCGCTGACTGAAGTCTTGAAAGGCATGTAGTGCTTTCATCAGCCGCAATGGTCAGGTTTGGTGATGTCTTGCAGCGTGAGGTCCCTTTGATAGTCAACGGTTGTTTGGAATCATTAACAGAGACTCTAGTGGGGAAAAGGTGGATGTAACCCTATGTTGTTGGTGTGGTCTATTGTTCTAAATAACCTCTGGTCTTTGGTTTTTTTCCTTTAAGAAAATGTTCATGTTAGGCTACTAGTTTGGCAGACCCAGTCGTATGAGGCTGCTATGGTAATTTACAAGACTCACTTGTTGTTCAAGACGGGGTTTAAAGTCTTTCTCAGCGTATGCATCTCTTGATAGTAATGATCATGCTCGGTGACGATTTGTGGCATCATGTTCTCATTCAGTGTGACAAAGGATGATATGGATGCACCATTTAAGCTCTTGTGTTAGTGAATGTTTCATGTATGATCATTTGTATGTTGTAATGTGTTGTGTTTTCTAGTGTTTCATCAGTTGTAGTGTGGTTGCGTGTGACACTAAAAATAGAAGCTTCACATGGGAGTCCTCAATACCTGACTATGAGACAAGAGATTCTTCAAATATCAAGGCTCTAGACATAGGCCTCGGAGTGAAGCTGGCGCGTGTTCAGGAACCCCGAGAGGCTATGGTACCCCATATTTATTTCTTTCATCGGTGTTAAAAGTATAGGAAGTTTATATTTTTTCTATGGTTGTTCCGCTCCGAATGAGCTGTCTAGTTGCATAAGGATTTCTTGACCAGGTGGAGGCGTGTTCATCTCATGCCTTAAAGTCTTTGGGGTTGTGTTCCAATGGTCACAATCACTTTAGTGGTCCTTATTAGAGTCTTTTTAGAAACTCAGTCTCCAATTGGAATGGTTTTCATCCAGGAAATTTTGATATGTTGGATTGTGGTCGGCTGTGGTTTTGACGCCTGGTGGTCGGGCCCCTCCCTCCCCGCCCCTTGTGGTAGGGTGTTTGGTCACCATTAAGAATTTTTCAAAGATCTGTATCCTCAGTTCATTCTAATGGTGGCGAGATCCACGATGGGTCTTTCACAAAGGTCTCTGGAATAAAACGGTGTTAACCTTTCCTTAATGGTGGGGAGTCCACCCGGACCTCCCCATGTTGGTTTTATAGTCTCGCCTTGGGCGTTGGTAGGTTCTTAACAGTGTGGAGACCCACATTGGGTATCGCACGGATGTCTCTAGAATGAATCAGTGCTCCAATATTCATTAATGGAAGGGAGTCCACTCAAACCTCCGCGTGTTAGTTTTCTAGTCTTGTCTCGAGCGTCAGCGAGTTCCTAGTGGTGGGGAGCCCCTCGGGCCTTTCTATTTTGATCTTTTGCTTCTGTTTTTAAATATTTCTTGGTGATAAGTGATAAGAGTGTTCTGTGGACATGGTTTGACCTTGTTTGTTCATTCTAGCCAAATGTTGTGGTTTTAGTTTAATAGTTCTTGAGATGTTTTGGATTGTAAAGTTGCATTCTGTTGGGGTGAGAGTTCTCTTCCGTGATTATTCAACTGAAGGCGTTATATCTCCTTGGGGTCAGCGACACATTTTAGGAAGACTTTTTATGAGTTTTTCGAGGAGGTCTTTGAGCCACTATCTCTAAGCATGATGTTTTTGTCTTTCTTTGTTTTGTTTTTGTGGGGATTTCCTTTGAACCTTAATGGAGTGTGGTTTTCTGCTTTAGGGTTTGGTTTTTGTTGCGGCTTTCCAGGGACAGAAATCTTTATAGTGGGAAGAATTGTCACACCCATCATTTTTAAATTACATATTTTTATTAATTTCTAGGCATTGAGTAGTTTTGGTTAAGGCCCGACTTAATTATTGAGTTCTTATGTAAATAAATGCATGTTCTGGTATTGACATCGTTTAGCGCAGCGCGGTCGAAGCTGCAGGACATCACCCAGCTCACCGCACGACCTACCTGATATTCAAGGAAAATGAATAAAATGAAATGAAAAATAAAATGGGTGTAAAATAAAAATAATAAGTTTAATTGGATTCAAGGGACTATTTTAACGAGGATTAAAATAACATTGTTTGAGAATATTATTATTGTAATTGATAATGTCAAGAATGTAAATTTTATTAATTATTTAATATTATATGATTTGATATTATAGTTAACACCAAACTAAGTTACTATGAATTTTTTTATCTTATTTGGTTTTAAAATCTTTCGTCAAGGCACGGGCTAATCCTTGGTACAATAGATGTTTTTATCAATAAATGAGTTTTCTTTCAGGGCACGACAACATGCGACACAGGGGTGAAGCAAAGTTGCAATATCGTACGTCTTTTCCAGTGTCGTCGTGTGAGCCGCCCATTGTTCAATTAATTAAATAAATTGAGTTAATAACTGTGAAATAAAAAATTAAATGTTTTGAAGAATAAAAATAAAAAAATAAATTGAGAAAAATGTGTTAACAGTTTCATAATTTGTTTTTTTATAAGTTGTGTTTTAGTGATAATAATAATAATATTATTATTATTATGGTTTTAGTTTAAGAATGTTTTTTTATTATTAATAATAAAATTATTTTCTATTTTTTTTCTTTTAGTTTTTTTAGGGTTGCATTCTATTCTTTTTTCCCTTCTCCCTCCCCTAACTCTCTCCCATTGATACCCTCCCACTCTTCTTTTCTGGATCGCGCCGCAGCACCCCCCCTTGGAACCCTCGCCACCCCTACTTTGCAGCACCACTAGCTGATCCACTGCCTTCTCCCTGCGCGCTGCTGGCCGCCCCCTTCATCTCCCTCTCCTCTTCTGCATCATACACACCCACTTTGTTCGAATCCCCACACAGTGACCTTGCTGGACTGTACCCCTTCTTCCTTGTCGCATCCCCCTCCCGCTGGCTCCCATATCCTACGCCCCCCCCAACGCTCCCGGCTCGTGCTCCCCTGCCTCCTCTATAGGCCACACCTTACCCCGACGCACCGCTCCGCCTCTCTCCATGGAACACTACTGCGACCTCCCTTCTAGTCATTCCTATGTCCGGTGACCTCCCTCTTCGGACGCTGCGAACCGCCGCCCCCTGCTGCATCTGGCGAATGCTCCCCCCCCTCAGTTAAGTCTTCTCCTTGCTATTTTTTTCTCTTCTTTTCAGTTTCATTTTTTTTCTTTTCAGCGGGTATATGTTCTGATTTTAGGGTTTAATTATATGTCTTTTGGTTTGATCTTCCTGTTTTATGGATAAATTTGGTCTCTTGGTGATGTGATTGAAGCGCAAATGGGATTCGCATTGTTGTCGGATATTTTTACATGTCGAGGTAGGTGGTTCCATTCCTTTGCATCATTTGATTAATTTAATATGTTTATTTGATTTTATAAATATTTTTTATGATCTATTTTGGTGTCGCAAAAATATATTTATGAAGTGTTTGGTATTCTTTCAATTGGATAATAAATTCATGTTGCGCTTCTTATAAGTGTTTCAAAAATCATGTATATGGTTTATTATGTTGTGTGAGTAATGAGAAATACATTTTTGAAGGGTTTTACATGTTGTATGTTTTATGTGCGGGGTGTAGGTGAGTTTTTCTATGTGAGAAGTCATGTGTGACTTCTTAAAATTATTTTATATTTTTTATTAGTACTTTATTTAATGGTGAAATTGGTTGTTTAATTTAACAAAAGGTTTATTGAATTTTTAAGTGCTGCAAATGATTTTTCAAGAAAACATTGGGTTTATATTATTTCAAAATTGGAATATTTAGTGCAAGTAGAATTTTTATGTACAATTAGTATTTTGTAACATATGGGACTTGTTTGAGCCCATGGGAAACCCTGGGTATCTAGGTGGGAGGACTAGAACTAGTATGCTAGTGAATGGAGGGGTTTTGGCCATGGTTCACTTAGCATGTTTGACGTGAAGACACTAAAAAACTATATTGAAGATGATTGGGGGCTACTAGGTTATGGGTATGCTCCCTACTAGTGGCTCGTGAATGAGAACGAGTATTCGTCATGGTTACTTTTCACAAAGGTATGAGGTTCTAGGGACCCACATGATTTAGATGACCCTTAGGGGATTTACCCATGGTGCTCTACTATTCATGACATAGTACCTTTTGTCGGAATATGGAGGACAAATCAGGTGTGTGCATGATTGATCTTTATAAATTTTCCCTTCCGCTTTAAAATAATGTTTAAATAATTGGTTTTCATTTTCACTTTTATCATGTAAATGTTTTCCTTAAAAGTTTTTTTTTTGTAAATATATATTTTTGAATAAGCATGTTAAATTATCATTTTGATCATGTGGAATGGAATCTTTTATTCTATGATATCCTATTGTGCTTTTAGATCACACCCTGCATACACCCTTGGGTGTATGTAGATTCTGTTTCTTCTCTATTCCAGGTTGTGACTTCGTGCTTAGTGATGGTGGTTCATGTTGTAGTTGGTGTTCCCATGAAGAGTGGTGTTTTTGTGGCCACTCTTTTTCCAGAAGGTTTGAGTCAGAGTTTTAGTTTCTGCTGTCGTCTTTTCTTTTTAGTTATTGGTTTGAGTTGTAGACTTTAATCTTGTTTTTAGTTTAAGGCCCTGTTTGGTTGTCTATTTTCAGTTTCAGTTTATTTTTCTTATCAGTTGCTTTGTGTTTAATGTTTCGGGTAAAATGTTCTCATGAGTTAGTTTTGATACCCAGGAACTTGTGCCAGGCCGTGTGGATCAGGAATTCCCTTTGGGCCATGTCGCAGACCGAGTCTGGCGCCGGATCACCCGGCCTGGTTCGTGACACCTACAGTTGGTTCAAAAGGTCAATTTTGAAAATACTATTGTTCCTTATTTAGAAGGTAAACACTGTGTTTTTTCCATGTAGATGACATATATGTGTGTACATGGGTATTATTTCTATCTTTTAAAAATGTATCTTGCAATTATTTTACCAAGTACGATAAATAAATAGAAAATATTAGTGGAATTTGGATTAAGACCATAAGAATTTATCAGGGAAATAAATTATTCAATAGTGGAATGAAAAATGTTAATTACTTCCTAGTTTTGGTTTCCCAGTCAATATTCCAAATACAAATGTGATTCATGAGAAATTTTCATCCATGAGTGATGAAGGAAATTTCATTGGTCATTAAACCTTAATTAAAACATATAGAGTGTTTAACACAAAAACATATACTATGGAAGATGTTTTCATGTTAAATTTGATATTATATATGCACCTGATCCTATGACCCCTTAAAATCATTGATGACGATTTTTCAACTCTAAACACTAATGAAAACCAGTATGAAAATTATGTAATAAATGTTGAAAAATCATCCACATCTGGGGAACAACTAGAACCTAAATTTTTACATGAACAAGAGATAACATGCTATTATTTTACTGGATCTTATAAGAGTCATAAATAACATCATCTAGATACTATATGTGGATACCTTGATAAAGGTACAATGCATTTATCATCTTTAATAAATCATGTTGAACATTAATCATTCTTGTTGTATGTTTAATATAAGAACATCCATGATGATATTAATGACAAATTATGTGTGATAGAAATTCAAGAAGATCCAGATTTATTTGATAAAATAAGAGTTTAGGAAAGTGTAGATAGACATAAATAAACTATTAATATTTGCACGAGGTGGGTGTATAGAATCATTGATGATTATTGATACACCATAGTATGAAATAAACCATTATTGGTTGGATTAGGGTATATTCAATAAGAGACAGTTGAATATGACTAAACAATTTTACCAATGGATAAACATAAATCCCTAAGAATAATTATTACATATTTTGTACATTTGGCATTCAAATTATATCAAATAGATGTAAAATGTTCACTATTAAATTGTTTTATTATTGTAGTTATTTTTAAACAACCGACATGATTTAAAATTCCTAATTTTCTAAATCATGTTTTATAATTTCCAAAATAATTATACGGATCAAAAACAATCCCATTATTTTTGGAAATATAGAATAACTTTTTTTCTAATTTCTAATGTTCTCTCAAATTTTATAGCTGATCGAAATATTTTTAGAAAAAAATAGTTTTTAGAAGTTCAAATCAATGATAATGATATATTTTGTGGATCTTCTAAAAATTATTTGTATAATAATTTGGTAATTATAGTGAAAATGAATTTGAATGAGTTTATCTGGTGATAATAAATACTTTCCTATTTTTCAAATACATAAAAATAAATATGGAGTTATTTTAAATCAATTTAAGTACAGTAAAGAATGTCTAAAACATTTTGTATTTGATTTCACTAAAAGTAATGAGAGTCACATGAGTACCACTTGTAATCTACAAAACTATGAAACTGGAAAGCCAGTGGATAAAACCAGTTATAGAGATATGATTCAATGCTTCCTATACATAACTACTAGTCGACTATATATTATGTTTAGTGTGTGTATGTGTGGTCATTTTCCTTAAAACCCTATATATTTTCATTAATAAACTGTTGACAGTATGTACAAATACAAGAAATATAAATCTAATATTGAGATAATCAATCTTAGGGGACATGAATGCGTGTTAGTGAGGTATTGATGTGTAGTTGTTTGTGGTTTTATATTTGATTATAAAAATAACATTTGTATCATGTAATCATTTAGGAAAATCACTAATATATTGGTGCAGTATAAAAGAAAAATCAATTTCACTGTCTGCTTGTGCTGATGAATAAAAAGTTGTAAGGAGTTTTTGTGTAAACATTTTTCGGAAAAATCACACTCTAATAGACTGTGGATATAAAATAACACAAGTTCCAATAAATTGTGACCACAGATGTACAATAAGAACTTCATTGAATCCAATGTATCAATCTATGACATGTAATATTGATGTAAGAAATCACTTTTTAAAGGATCATTTTCAAAATAATGATATAACTCTTAAATTAAAAAGAACTAAAAATAATCATAAATATAGTTTTATGAAACCATTATATTTTGATTGACAATGATAAATCAAACATGAATTAGTAAAGATAAATGTTTACTACATTTAAATTTTTTATGATATTACATTAGAAAAGTCATTGTTGGAGAGTCATCATTGGTGATTCACAATTGGTGAATCACCATTGGTGAGGCACTATTGGAAATTCACCATTGAGGAGTCACTACTACAGAGTGACCATTGGAATGTTGTTTTTGGTGAGTAACAATTAGTGAGTCATCGTTGGACAATCAGCGGTCTATATTTTTCTTTTGATCTCTATTTAAAATTTTTATACCACTAAAAAATTTAGATATTAAAATATTTTACTAATTAATAATTTTAATTATTATTATATTTAATTATTTCAAATACATTAATGATTAGTCACAATTAAAATTTTGAATATGACTCTCTCCCTCTGGCATCTTCTCCCTTCAATCTATTTCACCCTCTCTTTCTCTCTCGATCGCCACACCTCTAAAACAATTTCTTAAGCCTTAATTTCACTATATTGATGAGATTTATGTTCCATTAAGGGTTATATCATATGTAATTGTTCCATGTGAAGAAGTAAAAAATAGAGAAATGAGGAATGATATTACCAATCTGAGGAACATACAACATGAGAATCATGTGAATACTGCCGAGAAGGAAGCTAATATCGAACTATCACATTCCATTAAGTCATTGGTTCTTAAGGGGATCCCAAAATAGTGGTGGGTATACTATTTATCCTTAAATGGAAGACTATTCTATCCTAAATTGTTTCACCAATTTTATATGTACTAGGATTTTATCTTTTGGATAAATGAATCATATGATTCAGAAAATGTTATATTACAATGAGTTTACCATTTCATCAATAGAATGGAGAAACTTCCTTAATGTCCCTCATTGAGGATTTTTTTGAGATTATCAAGGTACAATACTAAGTGGGAGTGAGCCATTCAGTTATGAAAAGGATTTTCTGGAGCTGAATGGGGATGGTACTCTACGAAGACCTACTACTATTGAGTTTTATGGATAATGATAACATTGTTTTAGGGTTATTCAACATTAAAATTTTCCATGAAAATTGGACTTCAATACAATGAGATATCAGGATTTATACCTTGTATTCCTTATTAAATTTGAGGATAGAATTAACCATTGTAGAATCATCATGGCACAAATGAATGAAATGTGTATATCATCCTCTAGATGAAATTTTCTCAAATACCCGAACATAATATTTAGCAATTTTAAACCGTGTTTTTCATTGGAGGGGGGAGGAATGTAAAATAATGTGTGGAGGTTTCTAACTAACTATATTTATATTTATTAGGATAAGATTGAGTTGGAAGCCATGTACAATGAATATGGTTAGATATAATGATCATATCAATTAGATTTTGAATCCTATAAGTCATATTCCAAGACCTAAAAACATATAGGATCATTTATTAGATATATATGAAATTGTGTGATACTGTGATGAAGAAGAACTTTATGTAGCTATTGTTGAGGGGTTGGGTACCATAATTGATGATAGTAGTGACCCAGAAAGTCCAAAGAGTCATAGTGGATTAGTTTTCCCTATTAGTCCTCCCATATAACATCCATCTAGAATGAGTCTCATATATTGAGTAGATTATAAAGAGGATAATGAATTTTATGAGATGAACTAAATAAGAGATATGTTTATAAATATAATAAGGGGGTTTTGGATGTTTTAGATGATGTAAATTTTACTGTAAGTTGGGTAAATTGGGATGTTGACATGGATGGAAGTGGTGATATACCTGGTCATAATGATGATACTAATGTATAGGGTATTAAATCAAATCATCCATCCCATGAAGGTTCATTTTTTACTTATGTTTGTATATAATGAGACTTGGTCAACTTAGACCTATATGTGTGGAGTGACATGGAACATCTAGATCTATTTCCTTGAAGATATCAGTTCTATAGAGACCACATAGTTATGTTTCACCTATTAGAGGATACACCTATGTATCTACTGATGGGGAAAAATACCCCAGTATTGTCAGAGCTGACACTATTAATGTAATTTCTGCTAGAGTTTTAGAGGTTTGTCAGGATGCGTGGGACAAATTATCAAGATATTTTCACATTGTCCTGGAATATTTAGAGTCAAATCATGTTGATAAAAATGTTTGAGTGAATAGAGAGTCTTTGGATAGTCTACATTCACATAGGGTGAGGTACACTCTAAGAAGGGATCATTACCCACACTATAATGTTATTGGTCTATCATATCCTTATATAAATTATTATGGAATTGTTGATGGACACAACAATATGACCAATGATGGTGGACCATATAACTTAGTCATAGTTGGTATAGATCCATAGCTATCTCTCATTAAGTATATTTTTCATGTTGCTGAGCTTCATGCCTTCCCTTCAGATGCACCTATTGTAAGATCAGATCCTGTAAGGGCTACTATTTCTAGTACTAAGAATGTAGTTACACATCCATCTCATATTGTTTCTATTATTCCATCATATGATGTTTCAATAATATATTTTAATTTATTTATATGTGAAATTATTGATGGAAACAGTATGGTTTTTATGTCTCTTGAACCTCATATTACTTTGATTAGTGATGCTTATAAAAAACCATTTGGGCATGTTGTCTTACATATCTTAACAAATATGAATTTTGTCATTCTGGATGTGAAAATTAAAAATGGAAATATAGATAGTGAGATAGAGACCGTAAGATTAGTTATGGACTGGTTGAGAGACTCCATTTTTTTATATAGTATACTGTGATGGAGAGGATGGAGATTTTAACTATATTGGTTTCTATATCATCTACCCTACCACCCTTAGTTTCAACGATTTCAATGTTGATCTATTCTATAGTCAACGATGAGATTTAGGCTATTTTGGAAGACATTCATTCATCTCACTTGGAGTAATTGAGGAATATAATATATTGTTATGAGAATATACACTAACTTGTAAGAGAATGTTTAAACGAAACCAAAAGATACACGGAAACAGTCAGAAATTACACTAAATACTATCTTTCTAGGTTTAATTACAAACATAATAGGAAATCATTTTTATTTTTTTAGTGATAATATAAAAATTCCATGTATTACGCAGGATTTCATGGAATTTTTGAACCATTTGAATTTATTGTCACCACCAGTCAGGATTATTATGGGGGAAATGAATTATTTCTCCAATGATATTGAGAGATGTGAAAAAATTATAATATAAATTTTCAACCATATAAATATCTTACTATATGTATCTAGTACTATCATGGTTTCTCTTCAGGAGATTCCCATCATAAACATCACATATTCTCATTCTCTAGACCCTCTACCTCCTAAATACAATCCTTTTTTCATGTCTCCAATGGAATCAGTATGTCATCCCCAACCAATGATCATTAGAAATGAACCTACCACTACCTTAACATGTTCTAATACTACCACAACCCAATCAACCTATACATCAATGTCGCTAACCTATAAATATTGTAATTCACTTGTTTATATTTCCTCTCATTATAAGAGTGATTCTGATTATTCATAGTATTTGATTCCAATTTTATTATACTTTTACAAGAATATCTTTTGGGGCTGTAATGTCATGAATTTTTTTTGTATAATGAAATTCCCCTAAATTATTATTCCAATCCATGTATTTACTCTATCTTATCTATCATTTATGATAATTCCAAAAGGGGTAGAATATTTATAGAATTTAGTTTTGATACCTATATTTTTTTGGATATTTATCCTTTAAAAAATTCTTTTTTTGATAAGTTATCTTAATACTAAATTTACCATTTATATCCTTCCACTGAAAGAATAATTATTTTTCCCTTTAATATAATACTTATTTTAATTCCTTTGAAAACCATAATTTCACTTAACTTTGACACATCAATTATTTATATCTCTCATTTGAAATTAGAAATGTGTTAAAGAAAATTATGCATTAAATACATATTTGTTCCTCTATGTTTATTTTATACATGGTTTATAACAATTACATGATTTATAATTATTAAAAAGTGAGAAATATTTGGATCCCACTTATTTTAGTGATCAAAAATCATATTTATTTTGTATAAAATGTTATTTTATAAGGAAATTAGTTGAAAATTAGGAAATGTGTTGGAATGAGCCACTGGTAGACTTCAGAAAACATTAGATCATATGACTCACAAAAGGAATGGTGTCACCATTACGTCAACTTACTAAATGAAAACATGATTTTTAACAACCTGGCCAAGCTCACCACAAAGAAGATACCTAGACTAGTCTACACGTGGCCTCAGGTATGCCTCCTTATATTCCAGAGTCATCCAACTAGTTTTGAGATTCTAAATAGGTGATAATGAGGAGACTGAACCCTCATGTTAAAGATAAACAACAACTTTTTAGAGAATAAATAGCTAGAAAAATCAGAAGTAGTATAATAAATTGAAAATGTATAGAAATTATAGAGTACTACACCTGAAGGAATTTACCATCCCAAATTCCATATAATAATGTTTGTATTGTCAGGAGACTTTATAAGGTACAAGTAGTAAAAATAATTAATGAAAAGTAAAACTGAAAAGTTAAATCATTGATTATCCTAAGTGAGAGGCTAGTCATGTTATCCCTAGCTCTCATGTACATAGCACAACATAATAAATGAATCAATTAACATGTGAGAAAAAAGGTATACTTAAGTGCTAAATGGTGTCTGACCATGGTGTGAGATATAACTAAATTGTGGCTATTAGATAGGGTGTCGAGGCCAATCCATTCCATTCGATTAATAATTAATGGAAGTTTGAAACATTGAATAATTGCAATGTGATGACAAATTAAATAATTGAAACATAGTCGATGTTCTTAAACAGAGTAACATCCTATACCACCATCTTAATCCTAAAAAGGTTATCTATTTCTATGGGATGATCCTCCTCAATTAGGAAGGATCTCCCAAATATATAACAGATTATTCTACTAAGGATTACTCACTAAGGATATACAATAAACATATTGCCTCTATACACCGGATAACCAAAACATCACTATCAGGCATAACTATAATATATCATTCAACATATCCAAAATCATTCCATCATGCATAATTATAATATCGCACTCAAGCATAGTGTGACTATTCATCTATACCTTAGGAATCTAATATAAATATATAATATTCTCTCAGTAATTTATTTCTAGTGCACTGAGACCTTAGGTAGTGGAAAAACATGCAGAACATCATCATCCATCGCACTAAACATAATAATATCGAAACAAACACAAGATTCCAAATAGTATCAAACAAACATTTATCAATCACATCAATATCACATAAGATCAAAATATATGAAATTATAATAATAAAAATATTATCAAACATACCATATTTAACATCAATGGAAACAATGGTCAATTTATAAAAATTACCCTTTATCGTACCAATTCATTTCATTAATGGAGGTTCATAATTATCATCATAATTATAACAACCATGTTTAATTTATCATTTGACGTAAACACCATTAATATAATAATTAAAATTATTATCCATGGTGATTATTCCATAAAAATCAAATAATTTATTATTATTCCAATTTAAAGGTCAAAGTTTGAAAAAAACAATTTATAAAATGTTATATTGTGCTTTAAATCCAAAAACCCTCATCTAAAAAATGGAAAAGGCTTTCACAACAATCAATTGGTCAAAGGTATGAATCATCCCATCTATATACCCAAATATATCAAAGTTATAGTCTGAAAAATAACAGTTATACTTTAAAAGAGATTATCAAATCTAGTTGGTTGACCATGCGGCGTGCCTAAGTGATCACACATGTCACAATTACTATATATAATTATATCAAACAAAATAGGGATTTGATTTATACCACCACTTGTGTGAAAAATGTGCAACATGGGGTATAAGACCCATATTCATACTAATAATTTAAGACATGTTTCAAAGGCCTCTCATGCATATCATTATCCATGGCCAAATCCATTAACGCCTGAGATTTCATTATAATAATTTTTTAGGAATAAGAAAAGGTGTATCGAATTACCGTCCCTTGTGGACAATGAATTTAATACCATTTGATACATTTTTAATATGGAAAAACTATCATAAATTATCAATTTATTTTGAAATAAATCATTCAATTTACCAAAACATAGTTCAACATAATTCCTAACCCATTCAATCAATTTGAATCATTCATCCAAGTGGCCACAAACAAACATGATAAATTACACAATTAAGACCAAATGAAAAAATATCCAATTTTGGGACACCACACCCAATAAAGATGTCCAAGGCCAATTTGAACACCATGAATATGTTTTACATTGATTGAAGGTCACAACGAACATGTGAAGGAATAACATTTAATTTTATTTGTTAAAAAAGGCTCCACTGGATGGATACATGTAGTGGAAAAATGGTGTGATTCCAATAATGCAATGAAATTATTGGAAAGGATGGAACCTTACACTGACAATTCTCATTCATAAAGAAAGGTATTGATATTATAAAATAATTCAGTTGCTTTAAAGGGTTTCATTAAAAGGGGAAACTCATTACATAACATAAATGAGGGACTAGTCTCAACATGATATATACCAAACCACAAAATCAAGGTGAAAAAGGTGAACCAACGAAATAAGGTATACATAAAAAAAGTATAATTTCTACTTTTTATCTTGAAGACAACACACCTCTGTTGGAGAGGTTATTTAGTTATAGAATCATAAAATTTCTGGTCCGAAAATTATTTATCCATATAACATATAAAACAAGAAACATAGTAAAATCAAATATAATATGCTTTTAATATAAATAACATACTAAGATATTAAAAAACTATGTATTGCATGATAATTAAATTAATAAACGCATTCCTTATATTTTAGGGAAAAGGAAAGGGACCCTACCTGAAGGGAGGACCAAGACCAGAAGAACACTTTTGCTCTTTTCATTTTATGTGGAAACCACTGTAAGATTCTACCTCTTGTATTCGATCATATGTACATTTTCATATACATAAGGACACCTAGGCCATATGCCCATATTCAGATAGACCTGAATATGATCAAGGGGATCTTTACATACATGTTCATATTTTCATATACCCATTTACATGCATGCACCTAGGTATTTTCATATTATACATGAGAAAACCTACACCCATATATATATATATATATTCACTTCTGGGGGTGAATTATATATACTAGGGAAAATTACATATAAACAAGAAAACCAATTCATATGTGGTGAGTTTCCTTCGAATCTGGCAACTCAAAACCAAATGGAACAGTCCAACACACTAAAAATAATTTATTAGGGAGTCAATAAAAGTTAAATACCCTAATAAATTATGTGTAAGAAAATAAAGGGGAAAAACCCCTCTCCTTGGATACCGTATCATCAGATAAAGGAAACAAAATTGGTTAAACCCAATGATTGGGTTTTGTATTAGTGGTGCAAGGTGATGGGGAGCAGAACAATGAGGGAAACTAGAAGAATGTGGAGAATAATAACATTCCTCTTTGGATCGAAGAGGAATTGTGATGAAATGATGATGAAATGATGACCCGGGAGGTGATATAGAGAGGATTTCATGAGCTGTGTGGGGTTCACCCAATGGGTGTGTCGTGACTAAGGGGGAAGAGAAAGGAAGACCCCCTTTGGGGTCTAAAATAGGAAATTCATAACCTATAATAAGAATATTGAAAATAATAATAATACTATTATTATGCTTATTTTTATTATTATATACACATTTTATTAGCTCTTTTCTCTTTTAACTCATATAATTTATTAAAAAAATTAAATTTAATTTAATTAATTTCTTAAAAACATATCATAGTGTTCTAACTCTTAAAATTAAGATATCAATATCACTTTTTAAAAAAAACCGGTCCATTAAATCCAAAAATTCAAATTTATTTCATTTTTTTATCTAGTTAAAAAAATTTTGTTACAACCTACCCATCTTAAAACATGTCATCCTCACAATGCCTTCATGAAAAAAATACATCACCCAACAAATAGGTGTTTATGAAGTTTCATCCAAATATACATGTTTCATTTTCAAAATCCTAATGAACCTTTAAAAAACATTTAAACCCATGACACTAAAGATATCAAAAATCAAGGTAATACACTTTTTACAATAGAAACCCCATGAAAAAACTCACTCGAACCTATTAATATAGAGATATGATCACATCATCATCTCATAAAAAATATAGAATATGTTACTTCCCACATTAGTCATTCAAATTATAAATGGAAAAAATTATAACCCACAACACGTTCCACCATTGTAATTTCTTATAAGACACTCCCTAATACTTTCTAGCGATGCTTCAACTATAACTTTTGAAATGGATAAAAGGTCCATTCCTAATTGACCTCAATGTACAAGTCTAGGTACTAATTTATAAAAATCCATGGATGAAAAAAAACCACACTGACCTCTCCTAATGACATTCTAGAAATGTTACTTCACTAACCACTTTATTAAACAATAGAGATAAGTAGTCATGCCACTCCATCAGACCATTAAAGAAGACACTCATTTATATGGTTGGATTTTTACAAACATAACTATGATGAACTCTTCAAATGTATATCACATTAACGATGATCAAATAAACCAAAGCCCATACCTAACATCCAATGATGTTCCATGAATTAAGCATCACCAAGACTGAAAACTATTCTAGTATAATCTCATATTGCAATGACTGGAGTGTAATGAGCAGAATGAGGGTAGTCCAAATTTTGTTTTTACGAGTCAGACCTTAGTATAAAGCTATGATGTCCACATTAGAACATTGGTTAATCACAAAACTACATAATATTGGTTGTCAAGTCAGATAAAATAGTTGGTGCACAAGAGTTCATTGAAGGCATGATTACATGGGAATCTAGTAGTCATTCAATATTTTCCAAGACTTGATAAGAATCACACATTTAGAGTGCAATACATAGAGAACTATAAAACCGCACAATAACATTTATACTACAATGTGGCATACGATCAATGATCTTTTTGTGTATTAGGAATGACACCATGATTGGGGAAAGGCTCTCCTCTCAAGGAAGAGTACAAAATATGGTTTTATTGATTACCAGAAAGAAATATAATGAAAAAATATTCGTCATTACCTTAGAAGAATCATGGATTTTAATTGAGATTCACAATCATTAATCAATAACATAGACTTGACCACCTGAAGCATGTTGTGATTGTTCAAACTTAACCACCGAAGGAAACCCCCCAACCAATAATGTTTCACAAAGGATTCATACCCCAATAACCATTCCATCATCATTCTTGGAAGAAAGCACATACATTATTTTATTTTCACAACCCTATAGAGAATTATGTAAGCCCGAATATTCTCCAATGGTCTTCTTCGGTTTTGATCCTCTTACCCAGAAGCTCACATATTTATCAAAACTAACATGACACTCCTCACCTTAGAAGTTTACTAATCTTTAAAATGTAAAAATTAACTAGATGCCCAAAAGCGCACTAGTTCAGTATTTCCATAAATACGAACATTTGAATAAATGGCATGCAAACTAAAACCAAACGGACCAGCGTGTCAAAACACCCATGTCTATGAAGGTCATCCTGAGCATTTGGATTGACTTGATTTCATTATTTCCAGGTCACACTACACTATTGATGACCCAAGATTGAACTCAATACCATAAGGCCCAAATATTCTACTGAACACGACCAGTTCATTTCATCATTAAACCCCTGGAATGTACCATAAATACTGATGGATGGTACCATTAGATTTCACATGAAAAGTACATATCTAGAATACCATCACTCGGTTTTCCTCTATATGGTTTCTATCATCATATGGTTTGTCCAAGTACATTTACCAAAACTTTTATTTCCCTATAAAACATTTAAACTAATCATGTTAATATCAAGTTATCCATCACTAAGGAAAATGAAAGGTCATGAAACATACAACGAGGGAAATCATGACTGATGTATACCTAAATACCTAAAACAAATCATTATTCATTTCTCACATCCATAAAAAGGGGCAAGAAAACTAAAAACCCACATCTGAACAGGGGTGTCATTTTGAATATAAATTTTTTATAATGGACAATGGTAATCGAACGACACAAAGAAGTATTAATCTCATGAAATTAATCAAGGAATTAGTGTTCGCAGGGTCCTACCTACCATATGATAGCCCCTTAAAAAGAACAAGTATCAACCCCTCTTATTATGCCACTCTGAATAGAAAGACTTTAGGCTCAATAGTCGAACATATATGCGATTTCATAAAGGAAATGACCAATAGAAAATCATTATGCTTTGGTTTTAAGGAAACTCAATAGAATATTAAATTATTCATACAAGATGGATTAAAAGAATAATTCCTATGGTTCTACTTTCAATCCATTTAATTTGTTCACATTTTAATCTTTAACCACATAAAACATTTTACTAATACATCAAATAAATAAAGTAATATCCTAAAAAACTAGATTTTAAAACATTTTACACTTATTTAAATTTATTCATAATTAAAATATTTATCAAAATAAATTATTTTTAACAGATAAGGTGACCTATGAGTTACCCAAAAGTAAAAAGTAATGAATTATCATGTTACCCAATAATAGTTGGCTAACCATTGAAATTATGAACACCCATTAAGGTCCCTCCCATAAGAAGAATTTCCCAACTGATATAATATTTCCTAGTTCACCATTTTAGATGGTAACCATATTTATTTCCAATAAAAATAAAATTTCCTAACATATGTAATCCTTTAATAAAATATACATAAATCTCATGAATGGTTTGATTGAACATGCTATCATTTCCTATTCATAAGCTCCTATACACCTAAAAGTTTAATACATGATCCTGTCATAATCACAACTATTTATTTTATCCATATAAAAGAATTATATATTTTAAAAAAGTGAATCATTTGTCTAAAATATGTTGATAGAGTGAAATATACGGAAATAAAAAAATCATGGCACACTAAATTGGGAAATCATGCTAAGAATTTAAGAAACATGGAATATAAAAAGCTAAGCATGTTGTATAATCAATTATGTCATAACAATAAAAGATCAAAAATAAAATTAATTAGAATCAGAAATATTAAACTATATGGCATATAATATTTATGGAATGTGAATATCAATGTTCCAAATATAATGCTAGAAATTCTTCATCCATTCCAAACTGGTTCAAGAGTAAAATTCTAGAATTTAAATAAATAATAAGTATCATAAAGTACATTAATCATGAAAGTTGACATCAAATCAAATATAACTATGGATAGAAAAACCATCAATCATATCCCTAGAAATATGGATATTTTATGTACATGGGGTGATTAGTCCAAGGAAAAACTATTTAACATGTTCTAACACATTATAATATATTGTCTAACAACTCCAAAAATATATGAAAAAGGAAAAGTATTCTCTCATACAATGATTTATCATCCCAACCCTGATCACTACTAAGATAGTAGCAAGACTGGTCACCACATGGCCTCAGGCGCTCCTCCGCATATGAAAGAGGTTGTCGACTACTACTGAGGGTCTAATGATGTTAAAGGGGGAAGACTATACTATCATGTTATGTAGATTGTTGGTTTTTCAGATAATAAATAGAAAGAAAAAGTGAATGTATTATAATCAATGGATAATAGAAGGCAGCGAATGAATAATATAACTGAATAAAAATAAAATGGTCAACTATAATTCCAAATAATGATGCATTTAATGTTAGGTGTAACTATAAGGTACAAGTATTATGAAAAAAAATGAAAAAAACAAATATGGTCAACTCCTTGAGTATCCTAATAATTATCCTAGTGCTAGAATCATTATCTCCCATGTACACAAAACAAGAAAAGCAGTGAATCCATAGTCACATGACCGAGAAGATCTACATGTGTACCGAACAACACCTGAATAGGGTGTGACATATAAATATCAGTAGGAAGAACCCACAGTGTCAATATCAAGGCATTGAATGCAATTAATAGTAAATGACAATGTTCCACATAGTATGAATACATTGAGATAAATTATTAAATTATAAAAACATGGTCAGGGTTCTAAAATAGACACTCGTCCCATACAACCTATTTTTAACTAAGATAGATATTTATGCATGTGAGTATACCCTAATTCATTAGAATGGATCCCCCTAATCGGTGGAAGAATCTCTATATGAGAATGAATCACTATGAGTATATAATAAACACAGGGACTCATCGCATAGGATAACAAAAACCACACCATCATGAATAAGTATAACATCACCGTTAGGATATCAAAAATATTTCCCTTAGGAATAACTAGAATATCACCATCATTCATTGTGTGACTATTCATCAAGTCCTTAGGCATCCAATATTAACTAATAATCATCCCTTAAGAAATCAGTATTATTGCGTCTTTCCCTCATTTGAAACAAAAACATTCACCATGCACTAAGGCATCACATTAAATAGAAGTAATATCCATAAAAAACATTTAAAATAGTATAAAACCCATTGGTATCAATGGAATTAATATCACATAAGCTCATAGATAATAAAGAAAAAAAGAATTCTATTATCAAATATACTAAATTTTTCATTATAGGACACAATGGTAAATTTATAAATATTATTATCTTTCAAAAAAATTAGTTTTTTATTTTTGGTTCCTAATTATCATCCTAATTTTGTCAATCCATTTTATTTCACCATTATTACTTTAGATTGTTAATATAATAATTTATCATATTAGCTCTGGTAATTCTTCCATAGGAAATCACATAAATAATCTATATTCCACTAGAGTGTTGAAAGACAGAAAACAAAATAATTTCTAATTTATTGTTGGGATTTAAAGTAAAACAAACCATTTTAAAATAATGTCTAAGGGTGGAACACCAATCATGTGGTTGCAGGTATGCGTTTTCTCACATATAGACCTAAAGAGATCGAGGTAGAGAGGGGGTTGAAAAATAGCTATATTATTATAGGGAATATCCAATTAATTTGTTTGAGCTCATGATGTGCCAAAGTGATCAGCAATATTGCAATTATTATAAATAATTGTATCAAATACATACCACAAATTGTGTGCATAATGTGTGTCATAGTGTATAATACACAAATTGTTACTCATAATTTAATTCACGAGACAAATGCCTCTCGTGCATATCATTATCAAGGGCAAATTCTAGTAAGGCATAAAATTTCATTTTAAGAATTTACTTATTCATAATAAAAAGGTAATGAAATTAACATCCATTAAGGTCAAACCCTTTAATACTATTTTATTAATTTCATGAATTCCAACCCTATTAGCTATATCTATTTCTTTTCAAAGTGCACATTCAATTTACCCATAACATGTTTTGACACCCTACTAAAATCAATATATAAAATTGAAGCATTCAAACAAGTTTATACACATAACCATGTCAAATTCAAAAATTAATACAAAATGAAAAAAGTGGAAATTTGAGGATGGCACACCCATTAGAGATTTCCATGGCCAAGGAGAACTCCCAGAATTGGTTTATCCCTAAGTGAAGGTCATAACAGACATTGAAAGAGTAAAAATTAATTTCACAAGCTAAAACAAGGCTTCACTAGATTGATACGGGTAGAGGCACAACTGTGTGATGTAAAAAATGCAATGAAATGTTCGAAAAATGATAGGCACCCAAGAATGACAATTCAAATTCATAAAGAGTGATACTCTATTTATAGAATCATTTACATAATTAAATGGGTGTCATTAAAAGGGAAAAATCTTTTCATAACTTTAGTATTGGCCTTGTATCATCATTCTATATACGAATCCATAACATTAAATCGTATAAGGAGAACCGAAGAAATAAGTTAAGAAATCAATATAAGTCTAATCGCTAATTTTTAGATTGAAGACAAAACACCTCTATTGGATGTGGTTTATTATAAAATCATGATATTTTTTATAAAATGATTATTGATCAAATTTAACATGTAAATAATGAAACATACTAATATCACATATAAGAGAAATTTAATATAAATATCATTTCTCCATTAATTAAAAAACAATTGTGGTTCAATAAGTAAATTAACTAATACATTCCAAAAATTTAATAGTAATGAATAGGGACCTGACATCAATAGGAGACCAAGCTAGCCGAAGACATTGGCACTTGTCGTTTTAGGTGGAAAACACAAGTGGTTGATTCCTCCAACCTCCAATCATATGAACATTCTCATATACATAAGGACACATAGCCCCGATGAACATATTTGTGTGGCCCTAAATACATAAAAGTTTATCCTTCATACATGATCATATATTTATATATTTCTCTACACACACTCCCACATGAATTTTAATATTTTATATAAGCACAAATATCCCTATATATATTTTAACTTCCATGGGTGATTTATATATAACAAGGGCACTTACGTATAAATATGTCGACCTTTTCTTGCACGGTGAGACACCTTTGACTTCGGCGACCCAAAACCACATGGAATGTTCAAATTCACTAAAAATAATTTATTAGGGAGTCAAAAAAATTAAAGACCCTAAAAAATAATATAAAAAACAATGAAAAAAAACATCACCTACAAGAAATGATGCCAAACCAAAACGAACTGATACTATTCACCTTCAGTGGTAGATGTCGGAATACCCATGATCACAACCCAAGGAGCGCATTGAATTCCCATAAATAAAAAAAGAACAAAATTCAATTAAACCCTATCATAAGGTTTTGAACGAGAAGTGTTTTGTGACTAAGAGTAGAGAAACTACTAAAAAATTAAGAATATGGATTAAAAGACCATTCCTCACCACATCAGATATGAACAGCAAATAAACAAAAGGAAATGGAAATAAGAGAGGAGATCTGGAGAGGGGGTCGATCACTGCATGGGTTTTTGCTATGGTTTGTCATGCCTAAGGATGAAGGGAATGTGAAACCCCCTTTGGGGTCTAAAAAAAATAATAAAAAACTAAATAATAATAATAATAATAATAATTACAATAATAAAAATAATACTATTTTTATTATTTTTCAAAAAATATTTCTTTGTCTATTATTCATTCTCCATGTTATATTGTTTAATTTATTTATCATTTTTAATTTTTGATAAATTATTTGAAATAATATCTTTCAGATCACAACATAGTGATAAAAATGATAATATTTGTTTTTGAATAAAACACTATAAAATTGATATTCTATTAAATTATATTTTTAATTTTTTTTCTGGTTCAAGAATATGAGATGTAACAAGATCCTCTTCCAA
Source organism: Viscum album (assembly GCA_963277665.1). Classification (NCBI taxonomy): domain Eukaryota; kingdom Viridiplantae; phylum Streptophyta; class Magnoliopsida; order Santalales; family Viscaceae; genus Viscum; species Viscum album. The sequence goes on along the minus strand of OY728150.1, from coordinate 168,479,124 downwards.
AATAAATTTTCTCCAAGAATGAATTATTGCAAGAATGTCTCAATATCAAACATAAGGAACACTCAGTCTTGAGTCACTATTAGTTTGAATCACCACTAGATTTAGTCACCGCCATACATAAATCATCTCCATAATTACTCAATGTCATGATTGAATTATCACAAGACATTACTCTCCATTATAGATGAGTCAACTCAATAAGATATTCTGTATTTTTTCTCCCTAATTTGAATTAAATTGTCCCAATAACTATATTATGTAAATTAAATCATAGGGTAATTTTATGATTATATTCATAACAATTATAGGGAAATATTATGTAATGAGTCATTGTTAGTTGGAGTATCGATATTATATCAATGATTATTCATCAATAGGATCATGTGGTGGTTTATATTTATTTGAAGACACCTTGGTGCATGTAATGATCATGATGTGTAAAAATTAATGAACTCTTGAAGATTGATCACATGAGAAATTAAAAAATTCATACCTAATGTTATTAACCTCAAAAAAGTTTAACTCGTTGAATATCAGGATAATTTCTAAAAAGAAATAATAAAGAGATCATTATGATGCTTTTTTTAATGCATATTTCAGAGAAACTGTTCAAGCTCTTCATTAAGACACATTGGAAGACACATGAGAATATAAGGCACTATATAAAATGAGAACATTTAATTTATATATCTTATTTCATTCAATTTAATTTTTTCAATTTATATTGTAGGATAACTTCCTTCCCTATTTATTTAACACACACTGAGTCTTATATCATAACTAGAGAATAATGGATATTCACATCGAATTATATTTATATGAATACCCACAATATTTTTGGAAGATTTATATGTATGGACCATGTTTTTTATTCCCATATATAACTACATAAGGGGTTGTATGTCTTGATATGTTGTATGTTTTTACTTGTATAACCAATCTTGTTTTTGGATCATATTATAGTTATATAATCTTCTTATCATTATGTAAATTCTAAGAGGAGGGGATTATGAGTCAGCTTGAGAATGAACCCATTTTTTATTACACTATATGTTTTTGTTCTTTTATTAATTTGAATTATTAGACTATATTTGTTTTTTAAACTATGAAGAAAAAAATTACGTTTATAGTTAATATTAATTAATGTTTATATAATGATTTCCTTGAGTAAATCGACTTCAATAGTTAATGTAATTTCCAATATTGTTTAAGAAATGAAATAATAATGATTTGAGATATAGTTTAAAAATATTAATGTCATAGAAATCTACTCACTTGATTAACTGGGAATTTGTTTATTAGAGGGTTTTATTTGAACTATTTTTTAATAAGAGTATTTATTACGAACTCAATTCACCCCTATTTAGTAACTCACAATGAATGAAAATTAGTATAAATAATAATATATAATACAATAATTTATTTATTATTCAAATAATTAAAATCATTAAAAAAAATAATATATTGCATCTATATTAATTAACTATGAAATATATATAATTTATAAATATTATGAATTATTGAAATTTAATACCAATAATTACTATCATTATTACTAGTTAATAATTATAATTTATCATTTCAGTTATAATATAAATATAAATATTATTTCTTATTATAGTAATTAATATAAATAATAGTGGATAAAATTATATAAATTAATAAATATATAAATAGATAATAATTATAAAATATCAGGTTAATAACATTTTAATAATACAAATTCGATGGTTTTAATTATAATTTTTTAATGTTTTTATTTAATTTAACTTGTATAATTACATATTATTTTAAATATACTCTTTTTATTATTATATTATTTAGATTATATAATTTAATATATATATATATAATAGAATACATAAAGAAAAAATTAATAAAATAAATAAAATGTAAGAAAGGGGCGGAGTAAAAACCATTCATTCCTCCTATTAGGTGGAAGACAAGGTGTGAATCATATCAAAAAATAAAAGATGAACCAAAATCATAATTGAGAAAACACATACTGATGACACCTTTTAAAAATAATTCAAACCCCAGCCCATGTTGTTTTTTAAAAAATACCATGAAAACTCACTTCCTCATCTTTCATAATTTTCATGGATCTATTGATTCTTCCTTTAGTTCTCCTTTATTTTATATCATCATTGAATATTATATCATTATACATTTATATATCTAATGTATTTAAACATACATCTAATTCATTTATTTCATGTTTCCCACCAATGATTCCAGCACTATAATGTTTCGATTACGTACCTTTTGTCATAGGAAATATGCAATGAGAATAAAGATCATTAGCAATGGGTTTATCTAAAAATAGGTGTGTCATATTTGGTTAAGGGTTACATAAGTTTTTTAGGGTATTCAATTTAAAAATAGTATTATATAAAAACTCATAAAATGGTTTGATATATATAGTGTAAAACACATTATAACTTGACAAATTATATTAATATCACTGTTTTATAAAATCGAGAAGTATCACCAATTAATTTTAAGAAAATATAGTAATAACAGAATCACATATTGGAAAACATCATTAAGTTGTGAAATGATAGTATTTCATATTTTGAAACATGTGGTAGTATTTGTGAGAAAACATGGAACTTATAGGATTAATCTCCTATTAAATTACACTTTATTAAATATCTCACAAATAATTTTATCCTTGTGGAAATTCAACACCATGAAATTTTTTAAAAATAATTAACTTTCATAAATATAATGAATGGTAATTCAAAATAAATAATATGCATTTTAGTTTTATAGTTTGAGTTTACTTGATAGACCTTAAAATTGTTAAAAATTCCATATTAAATTTAATATTTCCTTATCCTTTTTATTGATATTTAACAACATTCTAGTAAAACTGTAAAATATATTGGTAAAAAAATATAAATTTCGTATTATCAATTTCTCATTTTTTAAATATTCAAATAAACCCATGAACAATGAATTATATGAAATATGAAAATTTATTTACGAAGACATGTGTTACTTTTTAAAATGGATAATACAACATTAAATTATTCTTTTAATTTATAACATCATTTCTAACATTAATTAAATCATAAATTTCATGAATTATGATTAAAATTAAACATATATTCATTGAGGACTGAATTTATATTCTATTAAACTACTGAAATTAGATATAAAACATATTAGTGAAAATATATAAATCTAGCTGGCCACAATTTGCTAGAAATATTCTTATCAATAGCTTAACAAACATTGTAAAATGATTGTTACTCTATCCATTCACAGATTTAATTTTATCTATTATAAAAAATAGTAGCAATACTATTATTTTTATATAATCTATATTTTTCTATTATTACAATATCATCGCTCAATCATTTCAGTTTTCACAATTGATTTAGTTAAATATAATAAATCATTTCATTTATGTAATGTAATTTATAATTTTGAAAATAATCATAACAATGAAATATTATATTTTTCAATTTTTGTATTCCAAATAGATTAAATATACTACAATTAAAACAGTTTGAAATTAAATGATCAATTATTTCCTTGGATTTACAATATTGTCATACTCAAACTATTCAGGCCCATAAATTAATTCTTCTCTTTATTATTCAATTTATGAAATTCAATGAAACCATAAATCAATTTCTCTTGTTAATTACTTTTTTCCAGCAATTAGTCTAACTATGATTATTATATAATATAAAATATTCAAAATTAATATTATACTTGAATATATGAAATAAATTATAATTATAATTTTATATTATAAATTTATAAATTAAAATATTACATATTTTTAAAAAATAATAACAATAATGACAATAATAATAATAATAATGAGAAGTTGGGTATCATTTTTGTGGATGTATATCCCTCTAAGGGTTTTGCCTAGATTTTTTGGATGCCTTGTTGTTTAGTATATTTGTAAATATTTAATATAGTGCATCATTGATTTATTAATAATTTTTGTTTTATTTATCATTATTATACTTCATTATAAATGTTTACCTCTTCAATATTTGGTGTATTATTTCTTTTAAAATATGGTAGACCATTATTTTCATCATTTCGTGGGGTTTATAATAATATTTTGATGCAATATCAATTATATATATGTTATTCTGTATCCTTAATCTAGTTTATCAGATTCTATCAATTCTGAAGGACTCTCTTCCTCTATTTCCTGAGGATTATATTTTTTTCATGTGTCTATTAAATATTATGGGAAAAAAATTATCATCTTATTGTGTTAGTTCACATTACATTTTGAGGATCAAATTAAAATGCCATTAGGAATCAAAAACTTGTCGATTAGATCATCTACATCCTTTATTGATCATATGTATCAATTTAATCTAAATATAATTAATTTAATTTATCTCATTTAGTGAATTTTTTATTTACATCATTTTATCTTCAATAAATTCAAAATTATCAACATTGTTTAGATAAATATCCTCCAGAAAATGAGTTATTAATCGGTGATTTGAAATAAGAAATTTCCATTACTATAAGAGTGATGTCATTTCATGGTTTGTATTCCTAAGAATATAGAAACTAAAATTTTGTTTTTGTCTCTTTTTATATATATTTGTTTTATTTTTTATTTCTGATATACAACTATGAAACACCCCCATTATTTTTATATTTATTTTCATGTAGATAAATATTTTGTCAAATAAAATGTTCCACTACCAACACCAACCTAAAATGATTCTGGATATATATTATTCTGACAATACATTATATGGAATGATAAAAATTAATAAATTATCTGAATCCAGTATTAATCATCATTAAGAATACAAAAATTGTTATAAATTTTCATTTAATTAAAAATACCATGAACATAAACATTTATTTTCACGGTTTTCCACCATGATCACAACCCCAATTTAATCAATTAAAATATGTAAAATCATAATAAATATAAAAGATATATTGGGATAAAATTAAATAGGATGAATTATTTAGGTGATTCTTTTAAGGATATATTTTAGAATGAAATATGACCTTAATATATATGGTCGTAGGAAATATATTCATTATGAAAACCTTCATTTGGTATGCATGTATCGAATAGATATATTGATGTACTGTAATATTTATTAACATTTAAAATAAATTATTTTACAAATATTAAGTTTATCATGAATAAAATCTTAGATCCTCCCATGGGGAGGGATTTCTAAAACAGTTATGGAAAATTAAGTAGTTGATAATACTTGTGATGATGTAGAAAGTGGTAGAAACCCAAAAATAAACTGATGTGGATTATAATAGAGTTATTGGGCCATTTCGCTAAGATTATGGGGACTTCAAGAAACAAAACTTATTTTACAACATAGATAACTCATCGAATTAAAATTTAGTATGTCAGTTATAGATAAGCTTCTCCCTTATACGGGGTATTGTTATGTCCTAAATTTCTAGATGTGCGTTCACTATTTCATTTAATTGTAACATCAATGAAATTAATAAATAATTATTTTTATGAAATTATATGTTGTATTTATAATATACTAATATATATACAAATGCACATGTATTTAAAAATTTTACTTTAATAAAAAACTAATTATTAGAGGATTTTATGAGAATTATTTTTTAAAAAGAAGTTATATATTTCAAGGGGAATTTTATTAAGTTATTTTCAATTAATAAATTTAATATATCACATTAAAATAATGAAAATAATTTAATTTATTAATATATGAAGTAATAGTCACATAATTAACAATAAATATGAAATAATATTTAGAACACATAACATTTAAGAAAAAAAAATTCAATAAAATTTATTTTTTCAATATAAATTATATTTTAGCTTTAATTATAATTTTTATATTTCAAAACTGAACCAGATTAAATGGATTTTAATTTTTTTAATTTAGAATTTCAATACTTGGAAAAAATTTACGAATCATTTTTAAGGGTTAAATATGTTAGTGTGTTTTAAATTGAGTTACAAAGTAAATGATAAAACAAGTTAAAATGTGTTAAAAAAATTAAATACAAAAAATAAAATGAAAACTTATCTATAAAATTATTTTTAATGGATTCTTGGATCATCTCTATTTTTTTTAATTTTTGATCACTTGAATTTTAATATTTCATCTTTATACTCTATTTTGTTAATATTTGATGAAATGGCACTCAAAACTCACCTATAAATAAACCCCTCATTAACCGTTTAAAAAAAACTCAAATCAATCAATAAACTTTAAAATATCAACTTTTTATCCCTCTCCCAAATATTTATATGAAATATGTTGCTTATGGTTTAAATTGTTCAAGCAAGTACATATTATAATGGCACCCATAACAAGAATTAGAAAATTAATCAATGTTAGTACCTCATTCATAACCATAATTTCTAATTCCATTCTCATTTACACTCTTTCTAAATTTAATTATCCTAATATATAAAGTTATGTTACGATCATTATGATTCTTATAAAATGATATTACTATTATATAACTCTTTACTCTTACATATTCATTGGTAAAATAAGTTCTTGTTTTGGTTGGTTTAACCACCAACATGATATATTGTACATTATCATCAGTATATCCCAATGGAATGAGTATTAATAAATTAATACTATATAAAATTATATTAATGATTAATTTATTTTATGAATATAGTATCTGAATTGTGACATAATAAATTAATGGTCATTATAATGTAAGATTTTGTGATGGGTAAATTACTCAAAACATGTTATCCATAGATTCCATTAACTTGAACCAAACCCATACCATCCATAAATAAATAAGGTACTGAAAAAATTATTATAACACAATTATTCCCTAAGAATGGATATTCATAGAATGAGGAACTTTGTATAACATAATGAAAACCGACATGACTATTGTGAAACTTGGAGCATGTAATTTGATTCACTAATATTCTATAATGAATCATCTAACAAAAAATAAATATATGATAAATTAATGACTAAAAATTATTTTTATAAATGTTAATAGACATGGAAATGTTATAGAAAAATATTAATATAGTTATTTTTATTTTAAAGTAGGTTAAAGTGATTTTTTAGTACATGGGAGTAAAGTCATGTATCTTCTCCAATATCATTTTGATATTGTGATTTTCTATATATTATCATCTAAATAGGGAAAATTATTTTTTATTTCTATCTAAAATCCATTAAATTTTCCTCTGTTCATTTTATTATTTGGATTTACATTTATTCATTTCATTCTACATTTATTTAGATCACAAATCACTAAAAATGTGTTTGTATGTAGAGGAAAATTTATATATTCTTTTCAGTTCGGAATCATATTTCTACATTTTTCAAATTATTTATTATATTGTATAGATGTCCATATATGTAATTTTATAACATATTTCTATTTTTATATGACATTAGATATATTTCTTTCAAAGGAATATTATAAAATTTTCCACAAAATCCATTTTAATAGACATTTAATCTATTTATAAGAGTATGGAAATAATTATCCTTGTTAAAAAAAATATATGTGAAATAAATTTCCCCCTATATTTTTAAGTTGAGTTTATAAATATCACTCTCTGTGATTTCATGGATTTAAAAAATAATTATTACCCTTATATTTTAATAAAATATTTTCATTAACTCAAATGTTAAAAAAAGTGACAGATATTTAATATTATTTGTAAAAGGAATTTTAATAATTTTCTTATAAAATGAGTTTTCATGAATATAAAAATACTTCAAATCATCATATACTTACTGTAACGCCCCAACCATAGTTTCCCAGAGTCACATTATTATTACATAACATTGGCATAATCGTAAGAGATCAATATTTGAGATTACGATTAGTTTAGTATCCCTAGAGGTGCTAGATACATACAAACATTTTACATTACATTATGAAATGAAAAAACAACAACATTGTGTCTCCATTAGAAAAACACAAATCCCTTAGCCTATTCTTATAGGTCAATCATAATATAATTATTCACATATAGGGAAAAATAAAACATAAGAAATGGGTGAGCTCAAATGATCAGTATGGGAAAAAATACAGTGGAAGCTATCATAAAAAACATAAACATTGCAGGAAATGTATAAGACTAAAACACAATCCATGTAAAATAACCATCAGTTTAATATGGAAAGGATAATTCCAATAATTATATACACTTATTAATATGGATATTCTACTAAAAATATAATCACATGTAGTCTAAAAATTTAATTTAACAATGATGTAATGAAAAATGCCGGACATCATGACCACATTGTCAAGGCCTCGTTCCAAGAATACAAAAAATGATTTTGTCAAAGCCTTGTTCCAAGATGCTATTTTGTCTCATGATACATACTAATGCATCAATCAGTTAATGAGGGCTCCACCCATCATTTAGTAAGTCCAATGTATTCAACATATAGAAATGTTGAAACATAATTTAAACATTCTTACTTAAACTACCATATGAAATGTCAATATATTAACCACAAACTAAGAATGGTATAAAAATTTCATATCCACAGTCGAACATAACACATTAAATATAATATATAATATTTTAATACAATAAATCAAACTCAATAAATAATAGTAAATGATATTGACATAATTGAAAATAACCAGTAAAAATATTTCAATGAAATATCCCCTTTTTCTTGAAAACATTTAAAAGTCACGCTATTTATCAAGATGCTGTTAAAAATTGATTTTTTTAATCAAAGTGACCAATACCAGTTTAAATCATTTAAATGGAATTTTAATTTTTAAACATTTATCTCCATATAAAAAACCCTTACCACCATTTTTAAAATAAGGACATTATTGAGAAATATTTAGAAGAATAAGTATATAAGATTGAGTTTATAACCATAGGTGAAATTCTTGAAGACATATAATTGAGTAAATCAAAACATTATAATATCATGAGAATAATGTGATTCATGATATACTATGTCAATATAGATTATATACACCGTATAAAAGTGAATTGGCATATACCAACAAAGAATTCTTAATGGAATGTAAATTGAGATGAAACCCCTCATAAAAACAATATCCATAGGATAAGGATAAATCAATGATATAATTATATGTGAAAAATATAAATACACTAAATATGATTGGATATTATGTTTAAATCAATCAGAGTACATTCACACATATTCTTGTAAAAACAACACCAATGATTTTGATTTTTAACTCAATGTATGAAAATTGAGTTAACATTACGCTTATCAAGTTCATATCGATGACTTATGAATTTACCAATGGATTTATTATGTGTATAAAATTTATATCCACACAATGGGGAGTGTAAATTATAACATAAATATATAAATAGTGATTTCACGGATAGTCTTGGAGTAAAATAATCAATGATGTTTTCATAAAACCCAATGAGTGGAAATTGAAATTATAAATTCTCTTACAGATTTGGTAACATACAAAACATACACCCCATTAAATAAGGATCATACAATGAAGTTTTAAATAACCCTAAATTAAATTATATTACACAAATAATACCATCGTGGTCAATACATGAACCACACAAATATAAATAGTGGAAAATATACCATGAATCTCACGGGAATAAAAAGTGACATGAAAACCCTGTACCTTGTTCAATTCCTTAGTTGTGGGTATGTTAACATCTTTTATAAGGGTGAAATAATTTTATTAAATTATAAAATACATACATATATAAATATGATATCATATATGATACTCTAATATATTTTTGATAATGATATTTGAGTAGTATCATTGTTTTGGGTGTTAACTGATTCATTTTACTTTATATATTTTGTTATGATAGTCATGTTTGTTATGGATAGGATGTATTTGATTCATATCTAGAATGATATTAAATTCTAAAAAATTATTTTAAATCATAAAATGAAAATTATTCTTGAATGGAAATGACGGGGAATGAATCTCACCACGTTCGTGGAGACGATAATCCAAACGTACACATGAGACACAATATCATTCTATTGATGGGGAACTATTATATAATTGGATTGTTATATTACATATACAAAATAATTAACATTTTATATTTAATATTTACTTAATTTATAAACATTATTATACCTATCCAAAGAATGAAGTGTTTAATAACAAACTACACCACGATGTGGAGACAGTAAGTCGTATGTATGCACGTATGGTGACTTTGTCATTCATAGGATGGATATAATAATGAATATGGTTGTTACATATTTATAATAACATCATATAATGTATATGGTAATTGATTTATTAATTTGGTAAAGAAACCACAAGTATAGAGGAAGTGTAAGTAGAAAAGAACTTTGAAAGAGGTAATGAAATTATTACCTCTTCTTCGGGTGGGTCCTTTTGATTTGATCGAAAGGGATCCTTAGGACGGATTTATGGTTAATGTAAGGCCTCTTGTAATAATTTATGATTGTTGGTAGGATATTGGACCTAGTTTTGGCTAATCCAAATGGATTTATAGAAGTTATTTTGAGTGAAGGGGAAGTACCCATTTATAAGAGATGTGATGGTCACTTTAGGGAAATCTTGAAATATTAATTTATTATATGATCATATTCGGTTTATAATGTCTCCAAAAAGAATTATCTTTGAGGATAAGGTGTTTCTAGGTTGAAAAAACTCAACCAATAGTGTTTATATAGATTTAGGGCACCATATGAACCTCAAGTTTTAGATATCACTCTTAGTTAAATAGTTAAACTTTTAGCATGTATTCTTCTATTATTATAATAAATGGTCAATAAACAAACTATAAATCCAATAGAACCCCAAGTGGATCATTAATGTTGTATCTATAATTATAAGAGTCCCTGGGATGAACATTATATGTTTAGTAATATTATATTATTTAATAAAAAAATATTTGTTTTCAAACCCATTTTTGTCAATTTTTTCACTATTAAGTATTTTGTTTTTGTGAAAGTCAAAAAAACATTATTACTATTAAAATAATAAACTAAATAAATCCTAAAATGTTATATTAATCATAAAATTTTTTCTAATTAATCAAAAGTAACAATTTTCATTTATTTAGATATTTATAATATAAATTAATTTAATATTTCACTAATAATGGAATTATTGAATCATCATTGTTTCGTAAATAAATTTAAATGATTTAATGTCTAAAATTATAAATAAAATATCATTATTTATTAAATATTTTAATATTTTTAATAATTATTTATAGTCTAATTTATCTTATGTATAACCCTATATTAAAATATGTTCAGTTATGAAAATTTGAATTTAGCACTATTAACACTTCTTTAAATAAAATAATAATAAATGTTCTAATCTAATACATGTGGGTCGGAGATGGTCATATTTTATTCCTAAGATTTATTTGAATTGATAAACAATTATCCAGTAGAATTAAGACATGTTTTAGCATAATTATAATATCATTTTTACCTTTAATTACCTTATTTACTTTTAATTGTGATAAATAAAAATCAAAAGATACTATTTACCAAAAATAATTTTATTCCTATTGAACATAATTTTACATAATTATGGGATCCATGTCTCTTGGATTTTTTAAATTCAATTTATTGAAGAGGTAAAATTGGTTTTTATGAAAATTTGAAAATGTGCCTAGAAAGTGGGTAAAAGACGTTAAAATGATCAATAAACTTTTATACATCTAATTTAATATAACTTGATTCTAATTAATTACATTGAACATATATATCTATTATGAATCTATTTTTTCCATAAATAAATTTTAAAAAAATAAATTATTATTTAAACAAAAAGTATGTTTTAAATAATAAGGCACTGTTTTTCACTATTCATCAAAAATTGAAAGTTTTCAGAATAATAACAAACATTCACCCTATGCTAATTCAGATATTGTAAATTAAAAATGATTTATATTTTACCATATTAAAATCATATACATTTTATTAATTAATTTTAAAAAATTATTCTCGTTGTCAAAATAAAAAATCATATTTTTGAGAAGTAAAAACTCTCAAAAGATTAATATGTGTTAATGTACAATTTAAATGTAAAATTACTTCCAATGACCAAAATTGGATTAAATGAAAAAAATATAATATAAATATATATAAAAACCATTCAAATTTATAATTTGACATCATAAATTAATTTTATTAAATATTTTATTATTCAATTAAAATTTTTTATTTTTCACTATTCATCAGAATTTGAATATTATCCGAAAAGCACCGAAAATTAATCCAAACAAAATTGTTATTTTTCACTTCAAAAGAATAATTTTTTTGTCAAATTTATTATATAAAAGTTCCCAGTATTGTTTTTAGAAAGGGTTCACACTTAAAAGGCAGTAGAATTGCGTTTTTTGAAAAATACTTCTTTTATATGATAAATTGAATTTATTCTTATAAATTGTTTGATTAATAAATAATGGTTGTTAAAATTATATGGATTATATAACATTCAAATTTTAGATAATTGTATTTGTTAACTCTTTTAGAACGGCTAGTTTGGTAATTCATGGTGCTCTCGAACTCGGTCTTGCGTGTAGCACAAGCTATTGAATTACTTTGAAGAAAATAAAAAACTATGAAATCATGGGGTGTTACACTTACCAACATATATTTTGAAATGATATCATATAAATTTATTATCTGGATGGCTTCTAATCATATATTTTTGGAAATATACATGAAAATCATTTATCTCTCAAAGTATAAATATAATATGATGATATTATAAATTTTTTCTTGTTAATGATAGACACATATGTTTTCATACCATTATATGATATATGATTCCATTATATACCTCAAATTCATTAGGTAAATCATTATATATCATGATATGACATTTATGGGACATATGAGTGATATATATTTACTATGTGACTTTTTCCTATATTTGATGATGATCATGGAAGTGAGAATTAAACTAGTAAATTATTTTGTATACTTATATATGTGACAATATATTAAAATGTTGTTTTATATAAAATTATCATGAATATCGAATCATGTTTTGACACCCTTATTACTTTTTCCTTATGTTATTCCAGATCCTTATGATATAAATCATAATTTATGATCTATGTTTTTTGGGTATGATTAGATTATGTAATGACCATAAAGATGGGAATCATGAACCATTATTATGTTCCCACACAAATTTGATCATCTTATTCTCACTTATTATCATTGATTGTTATCTTTTTTATTACACTTATTAAGAATATGATTTTACCATTTCTAGTGTTTACATTCCCCAGGTTATACAGATGGTAATTAGGAAGAATTTGTTTATCATGGGTATCATGCGAGATAAATATTTTTTGAATGACTTAAAAATTTTATAAAATAATTTTTTATATATAAAATCTCAAAAGAAACTAAACCTATATGTTTTTATAGTGGGATTTTATATGATATATAATTAATATTAATTTAAAATTACGTTAATTAAATTTATGAAATGATTGGGTTGACTCAAACTATCCATATCTAGTCATTTGATTCCATCAGTATCTAGAAACTATAAAAACCAATTTATTCATTGTGTAAAAATCAATTAGACAAACTAATTTTTTTCTCACTTCGTGAATAAACTATTCCATTTTTGATATAGAACAATTAAATCATAATTTTTAACAATATTCCATCATTGTAATGTTTTATAATAGAGGAATATGGTCTTATCATTGTGTATAAAAACTCTTTTGATGGAACAATTGAGGGATTAGAAACCCTCAGACAGTTTGGTTAATTCATAGATATAATTACAATCACAAGACTAAAGTTAAATTTTTTATCTAAGAGTGAGTCTAATAGATGATAGAATGATCTCATAAAGACAAAATTCCATTTTAATAATTCATTATTTTTTAGTGGAATTAATGTTCATGGGGTTTACATGACAAATTATATAATTTTTTTTATTACAATTTTTTTAAAGAACCATATATTAGTGTCTATCTCAGTAGTGGAAAATAATTATATTAAATTTATTCGGAAATATGGTTGGACATTTTTTTGGAATATCATTATATAATATAGTATTTGAAATATTTTATAGAGGATTTATCTAGACTTGTCCTCTTTTTGATAGAATTTGATGTTAAATTTTAGAGTACAGAGAAAATGTTGGTCATCCTAAAAAAGACTTCATGATATATTCCATCTAAGATACCCTTCATCTTTTTGAAAATAATTATCTAGGATTTCATAGTCATCCATTTAAATGGACTTGAGGGAAGTGTGTGAAAATTATGCATCCTAAAATATTGGATAAACTTATTAGAAATTTTTATTGGTAGAATATATACACACATTTTAAAATAACCATCCCTGTAAAATATAATCTTATCATTCCCCCATCCTTCTCTCTTTAAACCATTTTAATATCTAATGAAGGGGATAATGATTTTTATACATGAAAATTAATGTATAAAGAACTGTGAGTGTTTTAGAATTATAAAATTAGTCTGGGAGAATACATACCTGGTTTTTTAGGAAACATTATAGAGTGCTATCCTGAGGATGATAATGTGGAACATATGAACCTTAAATAATTTTAATAAATGAATTGAGAAAATGAAGGGTGAGTTACAAAAATGTTTTTAGAACAAATGAGATAATTAGATATTGTATTGATTTTCATTTGTTAGAAATAGTTGGATGAATGAGTAGACTCAAAGAAACAATAATTATATTCAAGATCTCAGGAGTAAAATTTTATATATGGGGACCAAAAAAATATTTATTAAAAAAAATATATTTTTAGATTTATGGATAACGAGATAACCATTATTAGAACACCAATGTCTAGGTGTATGTTTAATTTTGCATTAAATATATCATTAATGATTTTATTCTTTGACATTTTTAGGCCTATGTAATGTTTCTTATTATGTTGTATAGTTAATTGATGATTTTATTTCCCCCCTTATGAATAATTATTTGACATGTGATATTATTGAGGGGGTTATATTATTTTTACACAAACCAATTCATATTAAATGAAAACATAAGATGATTTTTTTAATTTTTTTATAGAAATACTTAATATGTTTGGAATAATAGTTATTTTTCAACACAATCATATTTGTAATGAGTCAATTGATGTGAATATGTGAAATTTGTGTCTATAACCTTGATTATAAATATTGAAAACCCAACTCACTTCATTGAGTTTAAGATGGTAAAGTATTATAAGTTATCACCTATTATCATTTCAAAGAATCATTATCATTTAAACCCCAAGTTCCCTATTTTTGATAATGAAATAATTTTACATGAAGTATTACATTATAATAATTTTAATTATAATAATATAATAGGATTTATTTATATAAATCTTTACATGGTAAAATCATGTGATTTAGATGAATTCTGGTTTCATGAGGTCACTTAGAAGAGGATGGTTTTTTAAATTACTATGTACATGTTTTTTGGATATTTTTTAGTTTATATATATATTTTTCTTAATTTCCACAACTAGCTACATATACCTATATGAAACTCCAATTTATCAATATTTTTTTATAATTTTAAATATGTTTCCTAGAATGCTTCTATGGTTATAGTATTTAGAATATATTCATGATGAAAATATTACAATATTTTTTCAAAAAATCACACATTTACTTTTTAATGATTTTGGTATAATATTTATTATTAAAATACTTGTTTATTTCGCCAAAATTAATAAAATTATAATTAGATGTTAATGTTATTCTAGGAAAAACGTTATGTTTTTTAAATTATAGGAATATATTAATAGGTGACTTCCCATGATAGAAGTGAAGAACTGTGCACAAAGTTAGAAGTCCAAATCATTGCAATAATTATCAAATACTTGTCAAAGAAATATTTTTTGTTTGTAAATGAATGAAATATTAAAAAAATTTACAGATGGGTATGGGAAAATTCTTTATAAGTGGATGGAGAAAAATATTTCAAAGGTGGGTATGGCGTTACTAATTAAATTAGTCATGTAATCCATTCCCATTATTTTTTTGTGATTCCAAACTACATTATGAATCATCATTTAATAGACATGGAAAATTATTAGTTAGGAATGTTAGACAACCAAAATAAGGTGAAATGGTTTAATTAGGAAAATTAGTTTTAAAATTAAATTTGTATGTCTTTTTTAACATAGAAGCCTTTAATGATTCACTTCTAGAAAAACAATGCTAGAAAACTCTTAAATATTATATGTTAATATATGTTTTAGTTATAATATCTTCTTATTTATATAAATCCATGATTAGGTTAATTTGGAATATATTACTTTTTGTTTCATTTAAAATTGTTTTAATATTTCTATTGTATAATTTTCTATTTGTGGGATACATATTGTTTTCTAACATTCCTCATTACCAATATATGGGGGTCATATTTCCCTTATATGGTGTGTGTTTCACCTTTTCATGTTGGATAATCTAGGATATTTTATATCATGTGAATGAAGGATTATTTAACCTTGTATATGATGTTTATGTAAGGGTTGTTGGGGAATTGGGATGTTCCCCATATATATATAATGAGTTATCTTTTTGAAATATAAATAAAATTTGTTTCCATAATCCCTTCCTAGTTTTCATTTCCTTTAATCCGTCAACCATTGACGTGTATTTATTTCATTGAATGATATATGTTTCATTTAGTCCTATTCCACTTTATGCATGTCTACTATGATCTTTGAGAAATAACACTCACTTGGTTTTCCTGCTCCATACATATAAACCAATCTATTTATTTTCAATAATAATGAATCTAATTTTAAATACTTTCTGGCTTCGTTAGTATTAAAATTCCAGTTTAAGAGAGATAGGTGATTTCCTAGGAGAAGTGGACTTCTGGTATACATTTAATTTGGCTACCGCATGCATTGTACTGTTGTTCAATAATGTGGTTCTCATTACCTATGAAATTGGTGGTGGAATGCATTGATCCTAAAAAATTCCCATACATGGTAATGATTTTTCATCTTCAATAATTAGAATCTATATGTTATTGGTAGTGCCCTTGTGTTATAATCCTTTTTTTTGTTTCACAATTTATTATTCTTATATTTAGTCTCCCCGGGATACATATGTTATTCTATCTAAGATGAATGAATATTTTATCCCCTTAACCTATTACTATTTCAAATAATATATTTTATCACTTGATATTCTTTGTTATCATGTGTGTCTTCTTTCTCATATTCACATATCTATTTCTCGTATGATATCACTTTTTATTAATAAATGGAAAACAATGGTGGTATTCTCACCATGTAGTTATGACCAAAATTGTGTATTGAATCTGTATACTATGTTAAATTTATCATTCAAAATTTTCTCTAAAATAATTATTTTCTTTACTATTGAATTTTTTTAATTCCTTTTCCTCTTCATCAGAAATTTCATATATTTTTTATATTTCATTAATTCTTGTTGGTTTTGGATTATTTCATTCATACCCACCTCAAACCCAAAAATTAGTTCTAGAGATGGAATACTATGTTACATTAGTCTCTAAATAACATTTATGTTGGGAATCTTAATTGTAATAATGATTTTAATTTATGGAGATATAATATGAGTTTTATTATTGTACATAATGTACTAGCATAAAATCCATTAGGTATAAAGAATCATGTAGTTACCGTGTCCATAAAAGTTCAATAAACCACAAAATATATTTATATTGACCCTATAATTTATGTGAAATATCACAATACCCTTATTTTTACCTTAATATATAAGGTCTTGTGAGATGTTACTTATGAAACCAATAATAAATTCATTTTCTTGAAACTCCATCATCAGTATATGAAAATCTCAATATTGGTCATATGTTTAAGAATATGATAAATTATAACTTTAAAATGACTATTTTCACTAAATTATGGACACATATTGATGAATATAATAATATTTTTTATTTCATAAGAAAATATATATTCTTCAATAAGTGATATAGATCTGAAAATTATTATTTTTTCATCTATTGATGAATATTTTAATTATATAAAGGATTATATGATGTATGGTTTGGTGTATATTATGATAGAATATGTTAATGTTTGTGTATTGTCAATGGATATTTAAACACATAGATTGAAGGATGAGTGTAGCAGGATTTGGACTGAACCCTAGTTTACATATTTTATGTGATAGATTTAAAACAACTAAAAATAAAAGAAATCTAAAATTTGGTTTAACAACAATCAGTGTTTTGATTTTGGTAAAACACATTTGACAAATAAATTATAACTTGAATAGAAATATTGGGAGTGTATATCCCAGTCCAATGTGGTGTTCCACAATTTTGACACACCTAATGTCCAATAATTTTTTAGTATCCTCTAGTTAGATTTAGTATTAGAGTCTAGTTTTTTTTTATTATGTGGTCCTTGGACTGAACCAATATATATATTTCAATTCCCCCATTTATAAGTGAGAGTGAGGTAGGGATGGTATAAAATTTTAGGCTTATTCTACGAATTTATCATGCCTTCTTCCTATTTGTTTTGGTTATTTGGATTTTGAAAACCATAATAATAATTTCATTAGAGATTTGTATTTTTTCATCATGTTTATTGTTATTTGACTAATATAAAATTATTTTTCATCTGTAGGTTTTTTGTCTTCCATTATCATTTCAACTAGTTATGTTTGATTATGAATTAATTTTCCTTTTGTTTGTTCTAGTACATTATTCTTCATAGTTGGTTTTTAATTACAATCAGTTTTTGATGTATTTTTCAATAGTATATGTTAGTGTATAGTAGACATGTACGACTATTTCATATGAATACAGATAGATAGGTTTGGTGATTATTTTTTGGCATTGTTTTTTTCTTGTAAATTATAATACCTAAACCATTTCATAGGTATTCGAGATATGAATATAGGAACACCACCTGTTAATGCATTAAATTTATTTTCAAGGGGGGTATTTTTAAAATATGGAATGTTTTTATGTGTTTCCATCAAAATTTAATTGTTTTTTTAATTTCATTGTTAATTTTAATTTGAAAAATTATACTTCTTGTTTTAGGTAAAATTCATTTAATTTTTTATGAAATAATTTATATATGGGTATGTGGTTTTTTTCAGCTTACCGTATTACCTTTACATGTGGTCATGTTACCTAAACATGGTTCCTTTTTTCACCATCCATGGAATATCATATGGGTTTTATATTTCTCTAGTATACTAGTTTATTTAACCTTTCTTCTGAACATATTATGAGGGATGTTGAGTTGTTGTGGTATTAACCATATATTTTTGGTTTATTAAATTTTTGTAGAACATGCGATGCATGTCATCTACCGACCTTCTCATATTCCACTAGAATAGATTACATGACTATTCAGTTTCTTTTGAGAGTTCCTTTACTTTTTATTCTTCAAAATATTTCCACCACATGTGTTTCATCCATGCAATTTGTGTCTAATTACTCCCTTTCTTAGTATTATCCACATTTATGACCTTGATAACTAATCTTAAAAAAACTAGGAATTTTTTGGTAGATAAGTTGTGTGTTATATTGTATTCAAAATTCTCTTTGAGGGAGAACCAAGAGATACTATGTGAGGTGGTGCTTCAGTGCTCTATTATTCTTTCTTTATCACTCAATTTGATTATCTTCTTTGGTGGTCAGTAATATACTTATGTCCTTAGTAGTGTATAATAATGTTACTAAAAGTTCATTATCCCCATCAGTGATTCATTATCTTCAATGGAAGGGATAGTTTTTATTTTGGTTTTTCCAAACCTGTAATTTATTTAATTTTCACCTTAAGTGATGATTTGTTTTTTTCATGTATTTATAGCTAATGGGATGAGAAATATAGTTCTTATAGGGTGAATTTTCTTACCATATCCTTGACACGATTTAATTGAATGTTATATATCAATTAGGATTACACCTTGGGTAGATTTTTTATTTCATTATGAATTATATCTCATTTTTTATCTCTATTGTATGTCTACTTTTTTAACAATAGAATTAAAACCTTGTTTTTTTTCTTTCCTTGAATATTGGAAAATCCTAGTTCAAAGCATGTAAACACTGTGTGGTCTTAATAATTCAATATTTTCATAGTTATTTAATGTTTTTTTTCAATTTTTTTTATTATATTCATTTTATTTTCATCCCAAATCACATAACTTTTCAAAAACATTATTCATTCATGTTGGGTGCGGTTTGTGCCATTTGTCCCTATATCAACCAAAACACATCTCATTTATCATTATAAATGACATTGTAATAGATTTATATATGTTTAATCATTAACAATGAATCATTTTTATAATGAAATCATTTGATATTGTCCTTTTAATTTATGGAGAAATGTTTATTGGATGGTTTTATTTATAAAAAACATGACATTCTATAGAATTATTCATAGTATTCTATTAAAAATATGGTAATACCCATGGGGTTTTAATCTCAAAGAAATTTATATAAATTCATCAAAACCACACGGGATTTAAATTCATGATTTTTAGAACACAAGAATAATTACTTTATGGGATAATGTTTGTAGAAAATATTATCTTTGTTTAATCATAGAAATGAATGAATAATTTATTCTATCATAGTGTAACCATTCAAAACATGAGATCCAATGATTACGTTTGTTATGATTAATGATATTTTATATGTTCACACGACTTATAAATTGGAAATATAGTAACTCAAACTTTATAAAGTATTACTTTTGTATGAGAAGACATTGATGCATATTAAACAATCTGATCATCCTCCAAAGGTCAAACACTTTTTATAGTGGTTCTTAAAAAACATCCTATAAAGGGAATTTTTTGCAGAAATGTTATTTATAATGATATTTTTCACTATGTCTATAACATGTTCATATTTTTGAAAATTATATTATCTAATTTGGAAGGGTTTGGAATGTGTGAAAATTTTAAATTGTCAAAAATTCCTTCTTAAGAAGCGGAAACATTATTTTCCATCCATTATTATGAATTGAATTTCAATGTATGACAACACTGTTTTTCAATATGCATTCAAAATAGAATAGATTATTTGGATATATAATAATATGTTTTCCTTCCAACTATGAGTTTTATGAGATGATACTATTTTTTAATGTGTGATAAGTTTTGTTGATGATTGGCGAGGTAAAAGAAAATAAATTTTCTATTTAGATGACATTTATGCCTCATTGTCTTGGTTACCACAAATCATGGGTTCAATAAAAATTAATTTCGAAATTTTAGTTTTGATTGGGTATTGTATCAATATTAGTTATTTTGGGATCATGGAGGTTCAACTATTAAATTGGATCATAAATCCACAAAATAGAATTGGAGTCCCCACTAGTACAAAAAAACATTTTTATTATTTCTAGGTGTTAAATGGATTTGTTCTAAAAATGGATTATTTTATAAGAAATATTAATTTTTTTCCTATTTTATGAATGATAAAAAACCGATGATAAATATTTTTTTTATCTTATCCTATTATAGAACTAATAATGGATTCCTTTATCATTGCTAGAATCTAGTGAATGGAAATGCTTTAAAAATACTTTTTAAAAATTTTATTTTATATATTATAAATTAATTCAATCTAAGGACCACCACCATTTACCATAATAATTTTCAATCGACCAAAACGTTCCACCCATCATATAAAAATATCCATATAACTAAATACAGTAGATATTCAAACTGTTTCCCATATCTTTTTGAAGAACATCCATTAAAACAAACTAAAATTACATTATAGTTATATAATGTTTTATGGGATATGTGTTAGTGGAAGTCCACATTCAAATACAAATGTAGCTATTAATATAGAGATGGTAAAATAAAACTAAGAGAAAAAAATGTTAGAAATCGGGGGTTTTTCAAAATATATAAACTAAATTTATATTAATAGATGAACATGTAATTATAATAAGATCACTTTGGAGTAACATCATCTTCATCAAAAGAATGATTACAAAATGTGAGTAAAAATTGAACAACAGTGTAATTTTTTGAAAATCTCTACGTAAGAGAACATTATGAATCAACTAAATCCATTAAAAAAAATCCAAAAGTAATTTCTACTGTAAATCATGATAAACTAAGTAAATAATGATGTGAATGAACAAGGTAGTTTTACATGCTTTAAAACCCGACTTAAATACATGGGGAAAGGCTTTTTAGTTTTCTCTATGAAAATTAATCTTTTGAAGATTACAAGTTTATATATTATCAAATTATGGACCATAAAAAAGAACAAAAGAAACCAAAGTAGAAAATAAAAAATCAATATTAAAATGAATCACTTTAAGTTCTAATGATTTTATTACCAAAAAACTATAGAAAAGACTCCAATATTAAATATATATAAACCAAAAGGACTTTTTATGTTTTTCATTTGGAAAGAAAAACTAGATATACTTCATTATTTTTCATGAAAGTAGTACCAAGTCCATAAAAACCATCATACAATGGCCAAAATCACTTCACCACATATTCAAAAAATCCAGTTTTCCTTATAGGGGCCATAAAAAATGAAATAATCAATTTTATTTTATCCTGGAAGGGATTCGAAGGAAAATATCATATCGTTTAGAATAATCCCCATAATTATTCATTTAACCACTAACCATTTTTAATTCAAAAAATCACACCCCACTTCAATAATTAATCACAATTAATGAATCCAGGATTTAATGGGTAGAATAGAGATGGTTATTCCTTTATAAAAAAAACCACATCCATAAAATTGAATGGAAAATTGAGAGGAATCCCATTAATTAAAGTTGAATGAAAAAAATTACACACGTTGAGATAAGATATGATTGAAATTATTGTATAATATCATGGTGAAGAAACTTATATATAAAACTTAGGTGAGGAGGAATAAAATTAAATGTACCTTATATAATTAGTAGAAATCAGTGTCTCATTTCAAATGGAATATGAATATGCCAATGAAAAGGGAAACATTCTTAAAGTAGGTTTTCCAAGATATACTGCAAATATAAATTCAAATATATTTTTTAAATTTAATGGTGAATAGAAAATATAAAATCAACAAATTAAAAAATAAAATAAAGAACAAAAAATCCTAATTCTCATACACTACAAAACCTATAAACTGGATCGATAAATCTTGGTAAAATACCAAAAATAATAAAAATTATAACACAGAATAATGCTATTCAAACTAGGCACTATCTATGTCCAAAATGAGAAAGAGTGTGACATACACATTCCATCATAAATTCCATTTAAACTACTTCTCAAATAATGATTAAAATAAAAAACTCTATACCAGAATGTATAAAATTATGTCAAAATCATACACATGTGTTTTTATCAACATATACCTCAACTCCATAGTTTTTATATTCCATATAGTTTTTTGGAATTCTCCAATTCCAAAATACACCAAAAACCGGACAAGTACACATCCTAAAATAAATCCACAAAAACAGGACTATTAAAAGTATGTCAATGTATAATAATTTGTATAAAAATAGTATTATAAATGTAAAAAAATTAAAATAATTTTATAAACAATGATCTGAGATATAAAGTCACTCACTCCACATGAATATCATATAATACTAAAATACATCCCATCTAAATTAAAAACTCTACCTAATTTAATGCTAAAAGGGAATCATATTCCTTACTAGTACCAAATTAAATACATAAATCCCTACTCCAACAGTCTAATGGGTAACCATGAGAGAATAGAAAAAACACGAAATTGAATCATTCTACTAACCTAAGGCAAGCCCCATTAAACATCACTATCCAAAAACATATACTTATTAATTATTATTTTTTAATCCATTTATTTTAATGTTATCGCAATAACACCCTCACTAATCCTAGTGGAAAACCATGCATATTTCCATGACTCTCCTACTGTAACCTTGACCCAAGAAATCACAATTCTCACTAAAAGTTACCAAATGAGATAAATAACTCTACTCTAATGTAAAAAAGAAAAATGTTATATTTTCACCGTTAAAAATTCTGACTGAATCAATCTTGGAAGACTATAGAACCTTATCATCATCATATGAAATCGAAAAAAAATTATTGGACCCCATTTTTATTTATACCATTTTTCTATACTAAACACTACTTAAAATGACTTAAATTTATATAATGAATCAATTTATGTGTTTTATAATAACTCTTCCCATTTTTATTATCTTTAATTATATTCTTCAGTAGGCCTCTATTGTCTATTTTATATAAGTCAAATCTCTATTTTCCCCTAGGTCACATCTGATTTTTATCTACACTTCTTCTAAATAAAGCATTGAAATAACATCTTTCAACATCAAATATTTTTTGGTATACATAAAATCATCACATAAATTCAGATAATGTAACATACCTAGTTTTACGAAAGAATCATTATGTTCAATATTGTACATGATATGTTACAGCAAGATCAAACGAAAAACTAAATATTATTTTTTAAATGTTACCATTATAACCTTGTTCTTAGAATGGAAAGAATTATCAGTAGTAGCTACATAATGAAAATAGGATTCAAACATGTTTATATAATGATTAATTGCTTTCTAAATTAATTATATTCTACATAAAAACATTTGAATATAAAGGATGTGTTTTTCTAGAAAACTATTTAAATGCGCACAAGTTTGTTTTATTCCAATAAATAAAATAAACAACATTAGTTGAATTATATTAATTATATATATATATATATTTATTTATTTTATCTAATTAATAATTTTATCATATATATATTTCATACAAAATATAAGAGAAAATTATAATTTATGCATCAATGAAGTATTTTTCTAAATAGTTTGTTTTGTCACCTTTTGATGACACAATAGTTTTAAATTTATTTTTTGAAAAATTTTAATTTTTTTATTTGAATAATTAAAATATACATTGAGAAATGAGTATCAAAATATTTTCTTTTGAAATTTTTATATTTTTCTAATAAGATTAGTTTTTTATTAATAATGAAAAAATAATTCATTTTTATTGAAAACTACAATTTTATCATATTTATTTATAGTGTTAAATTATATATTTGAGTTGATTTAAAATATAATTAGATTATTTTGTTATAATTTTATGAAATTTAGGTCATTCGAATCGATTTCCCATTCATTTTGGATATAAAAACATTATGAACTTTGGAATGATATTACTTTAAAAACCCATTTTCTCATTCTGTCAATGGGATTAATTTTAAAATAATTTCTGCCCATTATGTGATTTGAATATTAAAAAATGGATTAAAAATATTTATTACCTGGGTAAAATTTATTTAAATATGTCAATTTTAATTTTTTTTGGAAAATATGAACAATAATGGTAGTACTATTTTCATTACAACGATTAAGGGAAAATCATGTAATTAAAGGTAATATTAGTATTATAACTAACATAAATTAACCCTAACACATGCAATAATTTTATTGGATGAGTATATTTCAACCAAAATCATACATGGTATGAAATTATATCATTTTGGAGCCACATTAGTGCGGGTAAGACATTTATAATTGTTTATTTAATCTAAAGGCAAAGACATCATACTAATGTTTCTCATAAATATATCAATTTTTATATGGGTTAGCTAAGTGATATGTTAAACTATAAAATGAATTTAGAAATATAAATTTATTATTTAAATCACTATAATTTTTAATAATTTTTTATAAATAAATTATTAAAATAAATGGTGACACAATGATGTTACGGAAATTATCTTATTAATAGAATAATCAAATAAATGACAATAAAAATATTTATATAAATATAATTTTATATCATTTATTTCATCCATTTACTTTTTGGATTACTATTAATAATAATTTATGTCTTAGGTTATTTTGTTTAAAGATATAAACTTTTTAAGATATTATTAAAATGTCAACTAATGAATAGAGTCAAAATTGACATTATTGATATTTTAATATTAATAATA
The DNA here is from genome assembly GCA_963277665.1 of Viscum album. Lineage (NCBI taxonomy): Eukaryota > Viridiplantae > Streptophyta > Magnoliopsida > Santalales > Viscaceae > Viscum > Viscum album. The sequence goes on along the minus strand of OY728150.1, from coordinate 168,453,193 downwards.
TTTTATTAAATGAGATAAAATTTTTAAAAACCCCAATTTAAAAATCGTAATTATGAAAATTAAAATAATTTCGTCCATTACTCATTTATTTTTATTTTTTTAATGTTATTGTAGTTATAATAACCATCCAAATGTAAAATATATAATATCACTGCAAAATTTAAAAGGATAAATAATGGTAAAAAATGATAAGAATAAAAAATAATAAAACCATTAATAATTTTTATTGGATTATTTTATTTATTTCCATACTCAACATAAAATCAAAATAAATCTACTGGGGACCATTTATAATAAAAAATTAATTAATATTAATTCAATATTTTGGAGATTTCTAAGATTGCACCACCACTCTCCTATAAAAGGGATCATATTCTTCATAATATTCCATATCTAAAACATATTTGGATCTGATATTATCTTATAAAATACCATTATGGAATCCCTCCAGACATTATAAATGCCTTAGTTTAGGTAGAAAAGTCTTCAAATAGGTTTAAGGGTGATAATCAATGGATATCATCATAGAATGATGTATCATTTTTATTTAAGTGTTTTTGTTTTATTTCTTTTTCCCCCACCATAAAATCATCTTCAACTATTGTGAAATAATAAATATAATTTCATAAATATAATTATATGTTAATAAGTTAATAGAATCATCAAAATCCATCTCCACTTCTGTCAAATGTAAAAGATTTAATCATTCTTGTGTATGTGTGGATTATCACCTCCACGGATGAATATAATTCGTTTTCAATTACCAGATCACAGGAATAGATATGATGATAGATATAATGTTATATTTGATATTAAAGACATATTAATAATTATAAGAGAACAATATATAAATTATGTTCTTACGTTACATCCACATAAAACTTATAATTTTGTTTGTACATATGTGTGAAATATCATCTCCACGAAGCGATGTGATTCATTTTTCTTTCCCACATTATTTGTATATAATTAATAAGTATATTTAATTTATTAATATTATATTTATGATAATATTATCTATATGTAAATAAAAAATAATAACTACATTCTTTTCATAATGATCATTGAAAAAAGAAAACGTTACTCAAGCTTACATACAACTTATCGTCTCTGTTGTTGTAACATTGTCCATTTTTCATATATCTGTATATAAATAATGGTTTTAAAAGTATAATTTAGGTTTTAATATAATTATTATTACAATAATAATATTATATAGATAATTTATAATGACCACTTAACTGTATTTGATTTTTCAATGTGCTTTTGGACTCATTAACGGAATAACATTAAAATGTACGATGCACACACAATCATATAAGTAATTGTTATAAAATGAATTTAAGTGGTGTAAAATGATTAATTAAAATAAAAAGGGATAAAAATAGTGTAAATAATTTTCCTATTTTTATTATTCAGGAATATAATGATTGTACGTGATTAGTCGAACTCAATGTAATGGATATCATCTCAATCTCCTTTTATTGTGGAATTTTCTGATTTTATGAACCTTTATTATTTAATAAGGTGCATATACAGATACAATGACATTAAATATAAATATTTTATCAAAAATAATGTTGTTTAATGTTTTGGTAATATTATTATCTCATGGATATCATGATTTAAATGGTCAAAGATGTATGTGACACTTTTAATGTATAAATATTTTTTATCAATCTATTTTTTACATGATAATATTCTGGATATTATTTTACATATTGATTATAACGGGTATAATAAGATTATAAATTAAATTTTATGTAAATTTATAAATTTATTCAAGTGTTTTAAAAAAGTTATTTTTATTTAATACCAAACATTTGACTTCCTTCTAAAACCCCCTTTTAAAATTCTCTTTTTCAACTATTTTACAAAATCCAAAAGGAATGTACTTTAAAATACAAGGAATTAATGTAATTTCTCAATTTAATGTAACATTAATGGATTTTTTTCATTACACTTCTACAAATGTATTTTCTAATAATTGAATTTCACTTATGAGGGCATCACTTGGTAAAAAATAACATGAGACTTCAATGTGGAAATGTTATTTTTCCTTAATTATTATTTTTTGTGTTATGATTATTTTATGGTTCTTGGGAATTTTTTATAAATTAGGATGATTCCATGATAAATTGTGGGTGGATGAGCCCTTTGTAGCACTCCAATGTATTGTGTAATATGATAATGTTAATCAGTATTGTTTCTCCTATGAGATTGAAAGAATATACATTGATGTGTATTCTAAATATAACCAAGAAGGTCGGCCTCTATGTAACATGGTTGACTGTAGTAACCTTAATAGTGATAGCACATGATAGCATTAGGATTTATGAATTTTTATAGTGTTTTACAGGAATATTATGACTTATGTAGTTAATCTAGAGAGCTTATTTTTTATGGGTAAAAAAATAACATTGAGAAAAAGTTTTCTTTTGTTTAAAGTAATCATAGAAAAACAATTCATTTTCTTATTTTATTCCACATAAAAATATTTTTTTGTGCAATCCCAATTTATAATATGTTTTTTATAGGACATATAATTTCTAAGGGAAAAGGAGATTCAATTATTAATAAATTAGAGCTGAGTATTAGAAGGATGCCTTAATGCTTTAAAAGGGTTCCCTTTGGTGGATAAAATGGATATGGAGTATAAGTATCCACATGTAATATATTAGTTTAGTTTTGAATAGTTTTTCATATTTTTCTAAACCAGTAAACTAATAATTTCATGGAATGTTAATTCTACTCTAAAAACACAAGAAAATGTTATGTTTTTGGTTAGGTCCATATAGTTGGTATAAAATTATGGTTTAAACCACATTAGAAATTGGGAAGTATTCTTAATATTTACAAATATAAAAATTGGTTTTTAATTTTAAGGTTTTTCCTAGGTTTAGTGTCTTATATAACTTTTTAGCTTTATGTTATGAAATTTTATCATGGATAATGGTGTTTTTGGAAATATTCATTTTTATGGTAACTATGGGTTGTTACTTTATGGGATTAAAAAAGGTTTCAGATAAAAGTTGATGTTTTAACATTTTATGATAATTTTTTATGAAATTATCATAATTTTTTATTTTATAAGAATTATATATTTTTAGGAAAATAGGAAACCATTGTATGTGTAACCACTCGTCCCGTCATGAAGGGTCATGGGTTTCAATCTCTTGACTAATGGGCGACAAGGATGCATCGCCTACCACAAATCTACGTGATTTCACTGTTGGTATGGATTCTACATTTTACATAAATTATTTTATTGAAGAAGGATAAGTGTATTTTCAGAAAATATCATTTATAAAATACATTACCGTGGGATTTTAAAATGATTTGGTGATTAAGTTATTATTGTTATTTTGGAAGATGTTAAGTATTTTAGGAATCCAATTTGATCAATATAAATATAATAGTATAGAATTTTATTTATGGAATAAAGGATTAATTATATTTAAGAAAAAAAATTATTTTATTGTGGACTTTTGATGATTCAGTTTATTTATTGAAATGGATAGCATACTTGAATATTATATGGGAGATGAAATTTTTCCATTAGCCAGTAAGAGTAATTGTTTCTATTTGGAGATAAAAGTTAAAATTCTTCAAGGAAGACAATGATCTAAAATTATTCAGAATTTTGGGTTTTGATCTTAGTATAGATTATTTAGTGTAATTTTATTGGACAATTATTTTTTGAGTGTTCTTTGTTATACTTTGGGTATTACTGTTGAAGTTTAGAGATTAATGTAATTTTCCTTTGTCAAAAGGTTTATTATTTTTGGGTAATTTTATTATCCTATACTGACCATTTTGTTATTGGATACTATTTCAAGTATATTGAAAAATATAGTGGGTTATGTGAATCTTTAGATGTTTATTCTAGTTCTTGAGGTGTGAAAAAAAATCTTAAATACTAAAAATATAGAGAAAAATATGGGTTTCTGGTGGAAATATATTAAAGTATTAAACTCAATAATTCATGACTGTATAATTATTTGTGTTTTTATTCAAGGAATTATACTAATTTCATTACTCTATGAAAATTATTTTGAACCCCAAATGTTATCCATTTAATAATTTTACTATGAAATCAATTACCTTTTAACCTATCACACATTTATAGTTTTTTGATTGATTACAATCCCATTACTATGCTTCCAATGACATTCCATTATAAAGTTAAAGTAATTATTTTCTTCCATATACAGGTTTTCTATCATGGAACCCATATATGTGTTGTCTTAGGATACCATCATACATCCATTTATTTCATTTATAGTGGATTTTCTATCGATCCTTTTTCAAATGTGAGATTTCAGCAATGGGATTATGAAAATTCAAAATGCTTGTTTTCGTTCTGAATATCAAAATTAGAGGGAAATATTTTCAAAAATGTGGGGGGGGGGGTAATGTATCAGCCTTGGTTTTTATAAATAAACAATATATTCTATTTTAGACATGATATGTTATATGTTGCTCAAATGAACAATTAAATATTTTTATTTAAATGTAATCATTATAACATAGCTGTTAGAATGGTGGGAATAAAAAATATTAACTAAATAATGAAAATATTGTTTCAAAAATATTATATAGTGATTCATTGGTTACCAAATTTATTATGAGTTGAAATACAAACCAATTGAATATAAATGATTTTTTTTCTAAGTAAAACTATTTAAATGTGCACAACTATTTTTTATTATTTTAAATATACAAACCAACATTCTTAGATTATAGTAATGACATATATATATTATTCAATATAATGGTTAAAATTAAACATAACTATTATATATATATAATATAAGAAACAAATTAAATTAAACTCATAAAAGATGTATTTTTAATAATTGTTAGTTTATCAGCCTTTTGATAAAGAACTTATTTTAAATCATTTTATGACACCATTATAAGATATATATTAAAAAATAAATTATTAATATAAATTAGATTACTTAAATTTAAATTGGTTTAATTTCATACATTTTTCTGATAAGATTCTTTTTTTATGAATAGTGAAAAATAATTCGTCTTTATAGAGAACTATTTTCATGTCAAATTTATTTGTATTTTTAAATTATATATATTAATGGATTTAAATTATATTCCAATTATTATTTTATCTATTACTTAAATTTAATTTATTGGATTCATTTTCAAAATGAAATTGGATATAAAAACATTGTGAACTTTTGAACATTTTTACATTAAAACCGAATTTTCTCATTCAATCAATGAGATTAATTTTAAAATCATTTCTCCCAATTAAGTGTTTTGAATTTGTTAAAATGGAATCTATATTTGGAATCCCAGGGTCAAAATTTTGTAAATATTTCCCTTATTATTTATTTGGAAAATGGATTAATAACTTTAGTAATATTTTTATTGACCAAGTTAAGGGTAAATATAGTAATTAAAGGTAAAAATTATATTATATCTAATATAAAATCACCCTACATATTGAACTAAATTTATTTGACGAGTAATTTTAAAATAAAATCATCCTTAGGACAAAATTATAACCATTGGATGCCACATGGGTGTGACTAAGACATTTATGATATTTTATTTAATGTAAAGATAAAGATGTCAAACTCAAGTTACTCATAATAGTAACAATTTTAAAATTTATTTTTATAAGTTATATGTTTGACTATAAATAATATTAAGAATTATAAATTTTTTACTTCCATAATGATAATGTATTTATTCTTTTATAAAATAAATAATTGGATTAAATATTGACACAATAATGATGGAGTAATTAGTTAATTAATGGAAGAATAAATAATGATATATAAAAATATTAAAATAAAAATAACATGAAATAATAAAAGTCATGCATGAATTGAATGGATGAATTTTACATGTTATTTATGTTTTAAAATATTATTTTTATAAAATTCAATGTTTTATTATACTTTTAAAAAGTCAACGAATAAATACTGTCAATATTGACAGTATTAATATTTCAAAATTAATAATATTTTATTAAATGATGTACGATTTATAAAAATAAACCATTCATTCAACTAATTTGAAAAATTAATATAATTTAATCATTTACTAGTGTAGGGGTTTTCTAGGTTCTGGTAATTATATTAACCATCAATATGTATATTACATGATATCGTGGTAAAAATTAAAAGGGTAAAATAAGGTTTAAAACATAAAATATATGAATTAAACAATTGTAAAAATAATTCTATTTTTTATTATATTTAAAACCATAATCATTGTATATTTTAAATAAATCGGTTTTTATCCATTTTTGAAAAAATGAATTTATAATGATGTGATATTTTGATTATTTTAAAGAGAGTCCATCCCCTCTCTTTTAAAAGGGAAACCATTCATATTTATTATTCATACCTAAAACCCTATTTGGTTTTACAATTATCTGAAAAAACAACCTCTTCATAGAATCTATCAATACATTCTATAGACCTTTGTTTGTTCCTAACACTCTTGTTAGACATTTTTAAGTGACAATCAAAGGATATCATCTGAGGAAGAGGTATTGTTTTTAATTAAGTGTTTTTGTTTTGTTTCTCATTATTCCACATTTTATTATTTATCAACCATGATGAAATATTAACTTCAGTATGGTCAATATAATAACATTTTATTAAGTTAATATCATCACATAAACCGATACCCACTTCCATCAAACTGGAAAAGAATTAATCATTCGTGCGTACATGTAAACTATCACCTCAACGAACTGATATAATTCATTTTCTATTAATGAATATCTTGAATTGTTGTAATGATGAAATTAATTTTTAAATAGGGTATTCGTGAAATATATATTATTATTATGTAATAGTATATCAATTATGTTCGTATATTCCATTCATATAGAAATGATAACATCATTTGTGCATACATGTGAACTGTCACATCCTGAAGTGACTTGAATCATTTTGTTCACCACGTCACATTTATGATATATAAAAGTATACTAAATTTATTATAATTATATTTTTCATATTATTAATATATTTTAATGATAATATATTAAATACATTCTTTCTTTAATGACTAGTGAAAATTAAATTGGTATTCATCCATACGTATGACATACCATCTCCATGGTTGTAACATTGTGCATTTTTTATATCTATATTTAATATATGGTTTTAAAAGTTTAATTGAGGTATTAATGTGATTATTGTGTCATTAATATTATTCCAGAGATGATTAACTAATGGAAACATTGTCCTTATTTGATTTACAAAATGCATTTTGGACTCATGAACTGAATAACCTTTAAAAATTTGATGCGAACATAATCAAAGAAGAAATTTATATTTCTGGATTTTAAGTAATATAAAATGAATAATAAACATTATAATGGTATTAGATAATTGAAATAATTTACCTATGTTTATTATTTAGGAAGATAAATATTTTATGTGACATTTGGGACCCAAGGTAAGGGATTTCATCTCAACCACCTATCATTAAGGCATTTCATCATATTATGCATCTTTTTTATCTTTATAATATATATATAGCTACTATGAATCTTTTTATCCTTGTTTTATCTATAATTTTGTTCTTAATGTTTTTCTAAATTTATTAATTCATGGATATTGTGATTTAAATGTTCAATACGGTATGAGACACATTGAATTTCTAAAAATTTAATTATCAAACAATTTTTAAAGGTCAATGTTCATGATGGTATTCAATACATTTATGTATAGGTATATACAAGGATTATAATGATATTTTATGTATATTTTAAATTTCATTCAAATTTTTCTAAAATTTTATATTTTCTGTTTTTTATAGATCGTTTGACTTTCCTTTCTAAACCTCTTTTAAAAGTTTTTTTTATAATTTTTTACACAATAAAAAAGGAATGTTTTTATCATATAATACATGAATAGGATTTCAATATTTCATGTTTCTTTAATGTTTTAATTTTTCCTCTACATATAATAAATTTCATTTTCATTGAATAATTTTTCATTTATGAGTGTGCGAATTTGTAAAAATGAAATGTGATTTCGATGTGGAAATTTTATTTCTTTTTTGTTTATGCTTGTTTGTTGTCTTATGATTTTGTTATAGTTCTTTGTAATTATTTATATGTTTGTGTGGTTCCATGATAATTCAAGTTAATGCGATCATATGATATCTATCCAATTCATTGCATAATGAGACACAGTTAATTGGTATTGTTTCTCTTAAGAGATTAATGGAATATACAGTGTTGGGTATTCCAAATATATCCATGGTGTTTAATCCCTATAAAGAAATGATAGCTACAATAAATGTAAGAGTGATATGGATTCAATAATTTAATTTTATGTTTTTTGTTTGGTATGACATTTTATAGAAATATTATGATTTAATAACGTATGATAATGACATTAGGTTTTATGGGTGAAAGTTATATCATTGAGAAAATGTATTCATGCGTTTAAAGTAATAATGGACTAACAATTTCTTTCATTCTTCTATGACCATTACTTATTATTGTATACTCATTCGAGGTTTTAATATGTTTTTCATTATTATATAGATTTGTATGGCCCTGGAAGATTCCATGATGAATGAATTGATGATGTTTCATAAAAAAGATTCGTGTTTTTTAAAAGGGTTTCCTTCGGTCAAAACAAGATACGAATTATATGTATTAATAATTAATTTATGAGTTCAGTTTTCAATATATTCTTTTAATTATCAAAATAAATAATCATAAATAAATCTCAAATGTGATTTATATTCAAAAAAGACTTGAATAAGTTTTGTTTAAGGTTTTTTTATTATATATTAGAACTATTTAATAATGTATAATTAATGATGCCTTGATCCTCATCTAGAACACTTACATATATGTGGTCGAAATGTAGGAATATTTTATTAAACATAGTAATTTCATTATAGAGGGAAATCCCACATTATATTTTATATGTAAATAGTGTCAAGTTAATATATATCCTACCAGTAATATATTTTTTCTTATAAATTTTTCCATGATTAATCTATATAGAAACAACATTGGTTTCATTAGCCACTTTATAGAACAGAATGTCGTAGAAGAAAAATGAATTAAAAATATGGGATTTAATAAACAGATCGTAGTTCAGAACATCATAGGAAATAGAAGAATTTCAATTGATTTACAGTTCAATAAACTTCTTCTTAAGACCAGATAATGAATCAATTAAAAAATACTAAATTAATTAAGAAAAAAGATTAATTTTCCTTAAATAAAAATAATTTTAACTATCATAATTCTAGATATTGATTTTTTATATTGTCATAACTATAATATATTATTCATTAATACCAAATTGTTCATGTTTCTTTATAGTTTCCATACACATTCAAAGGAAAAAAAGTTATTGATTTATATATGATTCAATAAAACATTAAATATGAATGGTTAGAATGGTGAATTTATATAAGTCTAATATAGGATGTTAAAATTCAATTAACTACCCAATACTAAATAAGAAAATAAAAAATTGGAAATGGAAGCATCTGGATCAAAAGACATATTCATTTATGTGACCTAAAATTGAACAAAACAAAAATATGTTTAAAATCAGTATATATGAAAACCTAATAAATAAAATCAATCTAGTCCAAATAAAACATTGGTAATATTTTATAGTGTGTAGTCTATGAAAGTAACAAATAATAAAAATAGAAACATAATAATATTATAGGATTCGATCAAAGAGACCTAGGTTAATGAGTTAGAGTATCCATAGTTTTATTGTAAAAAATAATCATGGGGATATTATAAGTTTATATTTGATAAAAAGATAGACCACTCCACTATCCTAATACTATACAAACATGGGAATTAAAAAATGAACCATGTGATAAAATAATGGTACTTTTTTATTATTACTATGAACATGGATCCAAGCCTAACATATAATGGGTGACACAAACAAAATTTCCTTGATGGGTCTATTCGCAATCTTTAAGATAACCCGGATCCACTCCACACATCCATCAATACACTAGGACCATGATCACCTGATCTAGTATGTTTTGTCCCAGGTCACTATAATAACTCTTCACTAGAAGTCATCTTTCATTAATCTAGTATCATTTAACTAGAAAGAAGACATACCTAATCTCACTTATAGGGTATCCAAATCAATAGACCCACAATCATGGATGAATCATCAACACAATTATTCAAACAAGAACCCTTTCTGTCATTATAATCTCCCCAGTATCTTCAGTAATGAATCACACTTTATGAACTAATCATCCATATGGAATAATATGTTTGATGATATCATTACAATAAAACATCATCTCTAGGTGAACATGGGTTCCAAAGGGACACCCAATCAAAATTGGTGAATGAAAAAAATATGACAACCTATGAGAAAAGTGAGAATAACAATTATGAAAGCATATATTTGTACAATAATATTATATAAATTAAATTGTAAAATTCAATCACCAATTAAATAAAAAGGACTTGTTTATTTATATATTATTAGTATATCTAAAAATAAATAAATACAAAAACTATTTTGAATATTTATTTATTAATTTTATTTTTTAAATGTAAATATACAAAAATATGTATATATAATAATATTTTTATAATCAAATAATTCTAAAATCATAAAATTTGTAAAATTCAACACATATTATCCCTATGAATCCATGTATGGGGGGTAAATTTTGTTTCCACTAAAAAAGACATGAAGAAATTATAATATGATTCTTTAATTTAAAAAAATGTAAAAAATCATTGTATCCCAACTAAAAACTCAGTTTTATAAATGATGAATGCCTTGTTCTCTAATGAATATTTGGATACAATGTAATCCCCATAATATACTTTGTGGATATTTTTGAAATCTGTTATTTTACAACTCATGGAGGGTAAAAAAACACCCAAATCCAGCATTGTGACCATTTAAATATTACATTTTCTACTTATCTAAATATATAAATTAATTAAATAGTTTTTTTAATAATTGTTTCTTTCTTAAAAATTAATTAATTAATATTATTACAATTTTTTAATTAATATTAATTTTTATTATTTTATAAATTTTTTGATGTAAATATATTACATATTATGTGTAAATAAATATATAATAATATATAAATCATATTTAAGAAAAAATGTTACATATTGTTGGATGGAGTGGATACTCAAGAGGGGGGTGAATTGAGTTCCAATAAAAATTTCTGTTAAAATATTGTCTATTTGAAATCCCCCGATTTATAAAATAAGTTAAACTGTAGTGAATTTATACAGATTGTAAAAGTTCACTTAGCTTCTCAAAGATTGATTAGGTCTCAGTTAATTTAACCACAATATCAAACTAACTTTTGAAACTAACCAACTGAATTACAATAATTGTAATCACTTACAAATCTAACTATTAAAGTAGCTTTAAAGTAGCTTGGTATTTCAAAGTAATAACAGCAGGATAAATAAGATATATGTAGTATACTTTGAACATAAACTAAAGATGCACAAAACATATATCAAGAGGTTCAGTCTCAAGTTGAGACTTAGTCCTCTGAAATTTAGATAAATTTGATCCACACCCTAGATCGGGGTTAACAACAGTTTATAGAACTTTCTAGGACAAACAAAGACCTCTACAACAGTTCAATGTGGGAAACAAAACAAAGACCAGGCCGCATAAGGACCTCTTCCATAGTTGATGTTGGTAAATAAGAGTTAAGAGTTTTGGAGTGAGGATTTGATATCCTCCAGTTTAGTATAGGATACAGTGTGTGTATAAGATATATAGAGTACACCACACTACTCGAATGATAATAAATATATCACTCAGAGAAGATATATAAGAGTTTAGAAAGCTCTAGTGATTATCAATGTAGCTCTGGACTTGTTGGATTCAGCAGGAATACTTCTGAGTCCTTATCTGGTTTTTCTGTTGAAAAACAGAGTGTCGTAGTTAATCTTGTGTTATACAGAAGTGTGAATAATCTATTGATTCATCGTGTGTTCTTCAGTGGCGTTGGATTTCATTCATGATTGTTCTTTGAAAGTCTCGCAATATCCTTCTTGGTCAGGATTGTTCTTCTTGTTCAGCACAGTGCTCTCGGGTGTATGTATGTTCTTCTTATTGTATCGTCACACTTTTCTCGCTTCACTGCTTTCACGTGTACTTCATCTCAATCATCCTTATATTCCACAAGTTCTGGTAGTATGAATCATTCTCTTTTCATAGGTACGAGATATGGTTTCTGGACCTTCCAAAAACTATCATTAAATAACATTAATTGCATTAAAACATCAAATATGACTATTAGAGTTATTTAAATAATATTGAAAAAAAGTTAAGAAACGATGTCACAGTGATTATGTAAACTGTTTCTTATTCACTGTTTTTGGTTCACTGTATGAGCTTCATGCTATTTCCATGTCATGGTGTGTAGCTCACGGTGAGTGGGTCACGGTGAGTCCTTCATGTTGTCTGTGTCACGGTGAGTCCTTCACAGTTTCTATGTCACGGTGAGTCCTTCACGGTATCTATGTCACCGTGAGTCTTTCAGGGGTAGTCCTTCATAGTATCTATGTCATGGTGACTGGGTCATGGTGTCTGGGTCACGGTGTCTGGGTCATGGTGTCGGGGTCACCGTGTCTAGGTCACTGTGAGTCCATACATAGACAAATATCTGTATTTGGACTTAGACAGTGATAAGAAGAATATGGATTAAGTTTATTCATTAGAGAGTAAAAGAACTTGAATCATAAATATAAAGTCGTGATAATATATGTGAGATTTTTAATCATGTATAAGACTTGTAAGGTTTAGAGGTCTATCCAGAAGCAGGGGATGCCTTGACAACTTCGGTTAGAACTTTGAGCCCTTTTAAAACTTTTTGCAGGCATCCAGTGTATTCATCTGTAAGCTTATTCAGATTTTCCACAAGCTCCCTCATGTATTCCATCATTTTGGTGTGTCTTTTTTCATTCGTCATATAAAATGAAAGTAGATATGGATGAACTTGAGACACAATTTCCCTAGAAAGAAGGGAATCAAATGGATCAGGAGAAGTAGCAACTGGTGCAGGGGTAGAAACGGGAGCAGTCTCTGATCTAACAGATAACTCATTCTGCAAATTTGCTACCATATTTCTCAGGTTTGCAACATCAGCACTCAGCAGCGTATTCTCAACTCTAACATCATGAATTTCTCGGATCATCCTTGGATTAATATGAAAGATAATATTTTCCAAGAGAAATGATGAATCTTCTTGACTCAGCTGAGTCACTGGACGAGGTTGAGTGGAGGTAATTTTCTCAACTCCAGCTATCAAAGATTCTCCAAAAAGATTCAGTTCATCATTAGTCACAAAGGACTAATGCTTGGGTAAGGGTGCAAGTAATGATATTGGTTAATATTCTGGTTGAGGTTCAGAGTCATCTTCAGACTCAGATTCTGATTCTGATTGAGGATGGGGCCCTGGTTCTGGTTCTGGATGATCTATAGACTTCAGTTTAAACATAGAAATAAATATCAATTCTAGTTGTAGAAAATTGTTGTGACTCATTTACATCATAAAATCTTGGGAATTCATATCTAGTGTACACATAGTATGAGACTGAAGGTTGAGAAACTTCAGCAGATCCAGCTTCTATAATCTCAAGGTGTTGAGTTTCCTCCCCCTCAAATTGTGCTTCCCTTTCAGACACTATAGGCTCAGCATGATCAAGATTCATAGGATCATCCCTGATCTCTTCATCAAACTCCAACCTTTCTAGCTAACTTACAATTTCCATCCTCTCTTCAGTAGAGGTAATAATCTCAGGAGCCGGTTGTTCAACTGGTTGAGCTTCCAGACTTGCTTCTTTCTCAACAGAAAGATCCTCTAGAACAGGATATGCCTCTAAAGTTTCTTGTTGTTCTGAATCAGGAAAACCCAATTTTCTTTCAGCAGTAAGATGAGCTTCTGGATTGACATCCACACTAGAACAAGGAGCTTCTTCTTCTCTCAAATTAACAGAAACTTCCTCATATTGAGGTATTTCAGCCAGGATAACAGTAGGGATATCATCTGGGACAACAATCCTTTCTTTTTCAATAGGAGTTGTTTCCATTGGAGGTCTTCTAGCTTCTTCTCTAGAAGAAACATCACCTGTTACTTCCTCTACTTCTTCTTCTGAATACTCAACCACATCATCTGGTTCCAAACCAGGATCAGATAGGTTTTTAGGACTTCTTGGATAGTCAACAGGATTAAACATTTTATACACTTGATCATTATTCTCAACCCACAGCTTTTTCCAGGGGTTCCAGCTAATCTTCATCCTTCTGATGATAGGCATGGATAGGTAGAAATCAAAGTCCTCTAACTTTTCTTCATTCGGTCCAACCATCCCTTTAGCAACTAACATAGCTGAAATTATCCATGAGTAAAACAAGGAGGTGGATTTGGAAGTGACTTTGATAAGCTCACAGATATGGTTAATAACATTCTTTCATAGGTTGATCTTATGGCCATTCTTCAAAAGGTGAATCAGGAACACATCCTGATACTTCATCACAACAAAATCTCCTTTTCTCGGGCAAATCAAATTTTGAAAAAATTTGAACAGAGGTCTTGTCTCCCCATCTAATTCAGCAGCTATGGCCCTTCACTTGGGTCCATTTCCAGTCAAAATTTCCAAAGCATTCTCCAGTTCAAAGATGTCAGTTGTTGGAGGAGGGTCTCTCTAGTAATCCTCACAAACTCCTTGGTGTGGAATCCTTAGGCATGTAGCCCATAGCCTCGAAGAGAAAGAGAACTTTTGACCATTTATCCAGCTGGTCGCCATAAATCTTTCTCCAAACTCAAAAGAAAACTTCACATATTGGTAGAATTGAGATACCAATCTTGGGTAAATCGGTCTATTCTATGCAGAGAAACATTCAAGCCATCCTTGTTCTCTTAAAACATTCAAAACTAACGATCTGATAGACAACAACCATTTAAGGCAAACCTCTTTTTTACGTACAACTGTACGGATTACTAGGATTGGGTTTAGAGGTCATTCGGGATCTATCCTCGGTATCCTCTTCTGTTTCATAGATAGACACTTCTCAGACGAGGGTAATGATGGACACTTCATCCTAGGAATCCACAGAAGTTTTGAGTGAGAGGGAAGAGAAGGTTAGGGAGAGAGTTTGGGTAAGGAATCAAATAAAACCCTTTAGTTTTATCATTTGGGAATGTCAAACATCATAAAAACAAAAACGTGGGAAAACAAATAGCAGTGAAATAAAAATTACCACGATACTGATTAAAATAAGAAGAAAAATAAACATCACTCTGAGACCGTTTGTAGGCATTACGGTGTGATGAAAAATAGTCATCACGGTGAGACAGTTGGTAGTCATCACGATGAGACAGTGTGCATTCTGTGTTGCCACGGTGAAACAGTGAGTTGACGGACCATGAGCATAAGGTCTCAATGGTGAGACCGTGAGCATGAAACAGTAAAATAGAAATAGCGACTGTGAAACCGTAAAGTAAAATACAGTAATGTATTAAACATTAATATCAGTAAGATATTTACTTATGATTAATCAAACTAATATCATGTATGATGTAGTCTAATCTTTCAGAATTTAATGTTTTAGTGAATATATTTGCAAGTTGATATTCAGTACAAATGAATTCCAAAGTGATATCACCTTTTTTATAATGATCCCTCAAAAAGTGATGTATTACATCAATATGTTTTGTCCAATAATGAGAAACAAGATTCTTAGAAATATTAATAGCACTTGTGTTGTCACAATTTATTGGGACATTTCTGAATTGTTATCTATAGTCTAGTAATGTGTGTTTCATCCACAAAATTTGTGCACAACAACTTCCAGCAGCTATGTATTCAGCTTCTTCAGTATATAATGCAACATAATTTTGTTTCTTACTACACCATGATACTAGTGACTCGCCTAAAAGGTGACATGTTCCAGAGGTTCTTTTTCAATCTAACTTAAATCCAGCAAAATCAGCATCAAACCAACTAACTAATTCTAATGATTTTCCTTTGGGATAGAACAGACCTAAATTGGGAGTATGCTTGTGGTATTTGAAAATTCTCTTTACAATATTTAAATTTGGCTCTTTAGGATTTTCTTGAAAACGAGCACACATACACACAATAAACATAATATTTTGACGACTAGTAGTCAGGTAGAGTAGACTTCCAATCATTCCTCTATAAGTGGTTTGATCGACAAATTTACTATCTTCATCAAGATCCATCTTACATGTGGTACTCATGGGAGTGTCACTAATTTTTGTGCTATCCAATCCAAAAAGTTTTAACAGATCTCTAGTATATTTACTTTGAGTTAAAATGATTCCATCATCATTTTGAAAGATTTGAAATCTACGAATGAATTTATGTTCACCCATTAAACTCATTTCAAATTCATTTTTCATAATTTTCGAAAAATTAGTAAAAAATGTAGTTTTTGAAGATCCAAAAATAATATCATCTACATAAATTTTTACAACTAAAACATATTTAGAAATCCATTTTATAAACAGAGTATAATCAACTATTCATTTTGTAAAACTTTTAGAAATTAGAAAAGTACTTAATCTATCATACCAAGCTCTTAGAGCTTGTTTTAAACCGTATAAAGCTTTTTAAAATTTGAAAATATGATTTGGAAAATGAGGGTTTGAAAATCTAGGTGGTTGTTCATCAAAAACATCCTCAGCAATATATCGATTCAAGAATGTGCTCTTCACCTCCATTGGATATAGTATGAAATTTAGATGTGCAGTATAAGAAAGTAAAATTCTAACAGCTTCTAATCTGGCTACTGGAGCAAAAGCCTCCTCGTAGTCAATACCTTTTTCTTGACTATAGCCTTGTGCAACCATCCTAGCTTTATTTCTAACTATGTTTCCTGATTCATCTACTTTTTTTCTAAACACCCATTTAGTGCCTATTGTGAATGTGTCCTTAGGCCTTTCAAGAAGATTAAAAACATTATTTCTTTCAAAATGATTGAGTTCTTAATGCATAACAATTACCCAAAATTCATCGTTAATTGAATCATCAATGTTTTTAGGTTTAAGCTGTGACAAAAAGGCTTGATGTTCAACCTGATTTCTAAGAGAAGCTCTAGTCTGTATCCCTATATCAATATTTCCTACAACAGCATCTAAAGGATGATTCTTTAGAATTCTATTTGATCTAGTAATGGTAGGGCTAGAGACTTCAGGTTCTCTTCTACATTCGGGTTCATTAGGAGCAGATTCTAGAATAAGTCCAGAACTGGTTGTCTTTATAGTAGGTTCATTGATTTTATCATTAAGGTCCAGAACAGGTAAATCTTCTTCAATATTTTCAAGAGAGGTTTTAGGATCATGTGGATTAGTATCATCAAACATGATGTGAAAAGATTCTTCCACACACTTGGTTATTTTGTTGAAAACACTATAATCCTTTCTGGTAAAAGAATATCCTAAAAACATTCCTTCATCACTCATAGAAGCAAACTTTTCAAGAATACATTTTTTATTGAGAATAAAGAATTCGCAACCAAAGACTCTAAAGTAACTAACTTTAGGGTTTCTATTGTTCCACAACTCATATGTGGTATTCTTAAGAATAGGTCTAATTAAGACTCTATTAATAATATAGCACGTTTTATTCACACCTTCAGCCCAAAAGTAAATAGGCAGGTCATATTCATTAAGCATATTTCTAGCAATTTCTTGAAGGGTTCTATTTCTTCTTTCTACTACACCATTTTGATGAGGTGTCCTAGGAGAAGAAAATTTATGACTATATCCATTGTGTGAGAAATAGGATTCAAATTCATGATTTTCAAACTCACGGCCATGATCACTTCTTATAGTTTTAATTTTAAGTACACTAACATTTTCTACAGATTTGGAGTATTTAACAAAGTAAGAACAAGCTTCACTTTTGTGAGCTAAGATGTATACCCAAGTATATCTAGAAAAGTCATATACTCGGACATAGACATTGTTCTTCCCATTTAAGTAAGAAAATCAAGATGGTACAAACAAATCCATGTGAATCAACTCAAGAGGTTGAGAAGTTGAAACTTTTTTCTTTCATTTAAAAGAATCTTTATGTTTCTTTCCGTTTTGACATGGATTACAATCTTTGTCATTTGGAAACTCAATTTTAGGTAGGTCTCTAACTAAGTTATTCCTAGTTATTTTTCTAAGTGAGTGTACACTGCAGTTTCCTAATATTCTATGCCATAACCAAGATTCTTTATGAAAAGCATTTAATCAAGTACCATTTTTCTTAGCTAAGGAATTTAAATCAACATCATAAACATTTTCATTTCTTAATGTAGAAAAGACTAAAACCATCTTATAATTAAAACATTACAAGTATCATTTTCAAATTTTACATTAAAACCATCATCACATAATTGAGAAATACGTAACAGATTATATTTAAGTCCATCAAAAAATAAAACATTAGAAATTAAAACTGAATTAGTGTTACCAATTTGGCCTAGGCCGATGATGTTTCCTTTAGAATTATCACCAATGGTGACATGACCTCCATCAAACTTTATTAAATTTTTGAAACATGAGTAATCCCCGGACATATTTCTTGAACATCCACTGTCCAAATACCATGTCTTCTTGTGGGAACTATTCAAGAAGGTTTCCTAAAAAACAAATTTAGATAGGAAATGATTTTGGTACCCAGATCCTCTTGGGTCCAAACATGTTATCAATCAAAGCTTTTGGTATCCAAATTTGTCTTCTGGGTCTCATTTAATTTACAGAATCAAAAGATTTTGAAAAATAGACTCTATTTTATTTATAACTATGTGAATAACTAGTTGAAGCATATTAATGTCCAGAACTAGAACTAGAAATATTCTGTCAAGATTCAGAAATAAATCTATTCATAGTAAGTTGTCTCTATCTAGGTTTGTAGCCTCTTCCAGTAGTGTTTTTTGGTGCAACATGATTTCCTAGTATTTGAGTTAGAGTATCATTTCCATATGTGAACTTCTCTAAGTCTTTTCTAAGTTTATCATTAGACATTTTCAGTTCAGTGTTCTCCTTTAATAGTTGAGTATTTTTCTCTTTTTCAATAGTAAGTTCCGTATTAACAATAGTGGTCAGAGGATGCTATTTCTTTAATGATTTGTATTTATCCTTATGTTTATTTCATGTCTCTTCCAGCATATTACTGTATTCAAATAATTCCTCACTAGTCATGTTTTTTGAATCATAATCAGATTCTGCATCATCTCCAGAATAATAAGAATTTAAAACATGAGTATCTATGGTTACCTCATATGTGTTTGTCATGAAACACATATTGGCATGATTCTTTTCAGAATCATACATTTCAGATTCACTTGTGCTGTTTTCAGAAGCACTCCAGGTAGCCTTCATAGCTATTTTGTACATACAATCCTTGTAATCATATTTCTTCTTGAATTTTAGCTTTGGGAAGCCTGCTTTAATGTGTCCTTTCCTTTTTCACTCATAGCAAACAACCACGTCACTTTTATCTGGATTTTTCCAATCCTCCTTCAAATGTCCCTTATTGTCATAATTTCCTTTGTAATTTTATTTTATGAAAAATTTCGTCTTCCTATAAAATTTCTTAAACCTTCTGGCTATTTGGGCCATTTTAGCATCACTATCAGAGTCTGAATATTCACTGGTTGAACTGTCAGTTTGTATTTTAGATTTTTCCTTGTACTTATTCTTTGAAGTAGTAGTCTTGAAAGCCACATATTTTCTCTTAGGTTCATCATCTTCCTCTTTATTCAACCTGAGTTATTCCTCATACATCATAAGCTTACCAATGAGTTCTTTGGTAGGTAGAGTAGTAATGTCACATGACTCTCTGACTGAAACATATGTGCCTCTCCATCGGTCTGGTAAACATCTCAAAATTCTCAAAAAATTTTCCATTGATGGAACAACTTTTCCAAGCGAATTCATTGTATTGAATATCTCATTAAACCAGAGATACATATCAGAAATATGTTCATAAGTCTTAATTTTAAAATGATCATATTTAATAGTATAATTATTTAATATCATTTATTTAACATTGGTTGTTTTCTCATGAGAAACACCCAAAGTATCCCAAATTTCAAAAGCAGTTTTGCAAGAAGAAAATCTGTTAAAATCTTAATATCCTAGAGCACACTACAGGGAATTCATTTCTTTACAATTATTATTGTAGTCAATCTTTGTAGTTTCATCCGATGTTACTATTTCAGTGTGTGGAATTTTATATTGTGACTCTATAGCAGTCCAGATATCAAAACCCATGCTTTCTAAATGAATTTTCATTTTAAGTTTCCACTGATCATAGTTTGTACCATTAAAGAAATGTGGCCTGTTAGTAGCTTCACCCTCTAGTCTATTGTCCATCGCAAGATTTTAGAAAGATAATTTAAAGAGATAAAATTTAGAACAAACATAAATTTACGATCTTTAAAGATGAAACTAAAATCACAGTTGAAAAAATAGAGTATTTTAAAAGTCCTTAAACAAAAACAATTCCTCTGATACCAAATGTTGGTCAGAGTGGATACTCAAGAGGGGGGTGAATTGATTTCCAATTAAAATTTCTGTTCAAATATTGTCTATTTAAAATCCACCGAATTATAAAATAATTTAAACTATAGTGAATTTATACAGATTGTAAATGTTCACTTAGCTTCTCAAAGATTGATTAGGTCTTAGTTAATTTAACCACAAAATCAAAATAACTTTTGAAACTAACCTACTGATTTATAATAAGTGTAAACAATTGCTAATTTAACTATCAAAGTAACATTAAAATAGTTTTGTATTTCAAAGTAATAGCAGCGGAATAAATAAGATATATGTAGTATACATTGAACTTAAACTAAAGATGTACAACAATATAACAAGAGGTTCAGTCTCAAGCCGAGACTTAGTCCTCTCAAATTTATAGAAATTTGATTCACACCCTGGACCGGGGTTAAAAACAGTTTATAAAACTACCGAGGCCACACAAGGACCTCTACCACTATTCTATGTGGGAAAAAAACAAAGACCTGTCCACATAAGGATCTCTTCCACAGTTGATGTGGGTAAAAAAGAGTTAATAGTTTTGGAGTGAGGATTTGATACCCTCCAGTTCAGTATAGGAGACAATGTGTGTATAAGATATACAGAGTACACCACACTGCTCAAAAGCTAATAAATAAATCACTCAGAGAAGATAGACAAGAGATTAGAAAGCTCTAGTGATTATCAATGCAGCTCTAAACTTGTTGGATTCACCATGAATGCTTTTGAGTCCTTATCTTGTTTTTCTGTTGAAAAACAGTGTGTCGTAGTTAAGCTTGTGTTCTACAGGAGTGAGAATAATCTCTTGATTCATCATGTGTTCTTCAATGGCATTAGATTGCATTCATGAGAGTTCTTTGAAAGTCATGCAATCTCTTTATTGTTCTGGATTGTTCTTCTTGTTCA
Source organism: Viscum album (assembly GCA_963277665.1). Classification (NCBI taxonomy): domain Eukaryota; kingdom Viridiplantae; phylum Streptophyta; class Magnoliopsida; order Santalales; family Viscaceae; genus Viscum; species Viscum album. The sequence continues at coordinate 168,431,725 of OY728150.1, read as the reverse complement.
GCACAGTGTTCTCGAGTGTATGTAAGTTCTTATTATTGTATCGTCACACTTTTCTCGCTTTAATGCTTTCATGTGTACTGCATCTCAATCTTCCTTATATTCCACAAGTTCTGGTAGTAGTAATGATTCTCCTTTCATAGTTACGAGATACGGTTTCCTGACATGCCAACAACTATCATTAAATAACATTAATTTCATTAAAAACATCAAATATTACAGTTATAATTATTTAATAATATTGACAAAAAGTTAAGAAATGGTGTCAGAGTGATTATATAAACGATGTCTTCTTCATGGTATCTGGTTCACGGTATGAGCTTCACGGTTTTTCAATGTCATGGTGTGTAGCTCACGGTGAGTGGGTCACGGTGAGTCCTTTACGGTGTCTCTGTCACGGTGAGTCCTTCACGGTGTCTGTGTCACGGTGATCCCTTCACGGTATATGTGTCACGATGAGTCCTTCACGGTGAGTCCTTCACGGTATCTGTGTCACGGTGACTAAGTCACGGTGTCTGGGTCACGGTGTCTGGGTCACGGTGTCTGGGTCACGGTATTTGGGTCATGGTGAGTCCATAATTAGACAAATATATGTATTTGGACTTAAATAGTAATAAGTAGAATATGGATTAAGTTTAATAATTAGAGAGTAAGTGAACTTGAATCATAAATATAAAGGCGTGACAATATATGTGAGATTTGTAATCATGCATAAGACTTGTAAATAATAAAGAGAGTAATTAACATCCATAAGATTTTTGTCATTAAAAAATGATGAGTAGTCATTATTGAAAGTAATTAACAGTAATATGATTTGTGATCATTAAAACATGATTAATACATGAGGAGTCCAACACATATATATCAATATAAATAATTTTATATCTATAATATGGAATATAATAGAATATAAAGTGTTTTTATGATGTATTCATTTCATCAGTGCTAAACGAAATTCATTCGGAACTATTAATGGTCACACACATATCATCGAAAACAAATTCACTAAAAAATTGTTACTTATATCATAAATAAATAATGTGTTGGCTTATAGAGGATGAAGCTAGTGAGGAAGTGATTATAATTCCATGTTCATGAGGATATAAGCTGATTGTTTTAGAGTCATGTTTTCATGTTTCTATTAAATATCCATTATTACTAGATGAAAATATCTATTGTTTTGTTAATATAGTGGAATATATTAAACACATTAAATTTGTTGTGATGATAGAATGTTATAATATTTTTGATGATTTGGTAGTCAAGTAGAGAATTACCATGCATGTCCATTGAGTTAGTGGGAGGAAAAAATTTCTGATGGATGTTTTCATTTGAAATTACATCATTTTTTACATAAAATCGAAAAGGAATATTTATTTGAATAATATTTTTTTTAGAAAAAAACAACATCAAATGAAATTAGAATACTAATGACCATAAATGCATGAAATATTTTAAATTTTATAAAATATTTATATCTTTTGTTATTATTTATCTTCTGAATTTTTTTTAATAAATATTCAATATCCAACACATAGGTATAATAGTATATATAAAAATAATCATATAATATAAAATGTATATATATTTAATGTTAATATATATGTTTTTTCATCGTTTTAATTCATGAGGGACCATCTAGGTTGTTCTTGGTCTCACATGAGGCTTCATCCTTACAATGTTTGGTAGAATCCAGTGGAATTGAAAAACCATTTTATTGGCAAAGAGGGTGAGAGATCATATATCCTTATGATGGGTCTTCCATCCTTGTATAAGAATATCTTATAAATTTAAGACATCTTCCTAAAATTAATCCTAGTAAAAATAATAGTTTCCTAATATTAAAATTGAAAATCCATTAAACTGAATTTAGGAAGACACATCATGTGAGAATTACACTCCCCCATTTTATATACATATTTAATTATTCTATAATTCAAATCCCAAAACTAAATAATTCAACAATTTTCCCTATTCCGGGAGGAATTGTGGGCTATCATGAAAGGAGGTAAGAGGTATTTTACTAGAGGGATCATTCCTGTGAAATTTTATTCTCACATATAACTAGGAATGGAATTAGAACTCATTTTTTTTATTTCAATGTAATGAGCCACTGCACATAATTTAATGTCATATCATATTAACCATACTGGAATATTTTATATTTAAGAATCAAAAAATGCTTCCAAGTAGTATAGAGTTATAAATATAAGAGTACTTGCTAATAGATCCTCAAAAATGGTTTACCGTGGTATTTATGAAAAAGTGTGATTTTCTTGTGTAACCTGACAAGTGAGATTGAAAATGGAATTTAGGAAACAAATATTAGTATGCCAACTCAATTAATTTAATGTAATATTTAAGAGAATATTTACTATAAGAATTTGATAAAACAAAGAGGATGATAAAAAATAAAGGAATTCAAGGAATTTAAGTGGATAATAGTTAATAAAATAATTAAAATAAACCAAGAAGATAATCTCAATTATAATATTTAAGTAAAATAAAATCTGAATCCCAACTGAAATATTTTGAGTAATGTGGGACGATAATCTCAACACAAGGGATGTTTATAAATAAATAAGTGAGCATCATATCAAGGAATTCATATAGTTTTTTATCATTAATGATATAATTTTAAGAAATTAAGTTATGAATCTAGAATTAATTAATTGAGTTAAAAATCAAGGGGATCTCGATTCAATGTATTTATGATATCCAAGAAGAAGATATCGACTCATATTTGTTGTGTGTGGGGCATATACATGATTTGTTTAGATTATAAATATTAATTGGTTGTGGTAACCCTCCATCAAATCTTATACAGGTAGGGTATTCCACAATAGAGGAAACATGTGCTACAAGACCCATGATTTTGGTGAAATATTAAATTTATAAATGGATTATTTCTTAGTTAAGACATATATAAACCAATATAAGGAATATTTAATGACAAGGATGATCCATGGTCACCTATTATGAACATAAAGATCTTTCAAAGGAGAAAAAGTCATACATTAATAAGACAAATTTTAAAATAATATTTTATTTATGCAAAAAATAGGGATCCATCAGGAGTATGATAGTTTACGGTTGTCTATCATATATTTTTTTTATAGTGGGAAACCCTACATGAATGATTTATACAAGAGATATAGAAAAATTTTAAAATGTATAATGTTGAAGAATACATGATATTTTTATATATATTATTCATTACACTGATGTTTTTTAGAGGAGTATATTCATCCATTTTGGATTTTTATTTATTGACTACCTGAGAGAATTCATCAATAAATACTTTGTTATGAAGTGTTTATCAACAAAAAACGTTTTCTAATAGTATAGGTCATCAAATTATCCAATTTTATTTGAATGGAATGGTAGTGGTCTTATTAATTTTAAACTACCTATAATCTCCCTCCCCAACAAATACGAAGCAACTATCACATAAAAATGGTCACTATCAAACAATGGTACTTCCTCAACACCAAAAACAACCTTCAGATCACTTTTGAGTCTCAAATATTTAACATTATTCCAAATATAAAATGACAAAACATCCCTATATTATATTTTTCTTATGGTGATATATTGTCACCACTTCTAGGTATCTAATAATGTAGGTATTGTAAAGGAAACACGTTATTTCATATGATCTCTACAATTTTACCAAAAATTACATCAGGACCACCTAATTATTCTGTGTTCTTAATGGAATCCATAATGTGCATAACAGTTATTATCTAGGATAATGAATATTTGGGTGGCCCATTAAAATTATACATACTTGATAATGTTAACATATTCATGTAATAATCCCAACATCGAATTCGTATAAATTTGAATTTGGGTGTCTGTTTTGGATTTTTATCTATCAAATAAATTGTTATAGCATGTATTAAAAAATATTATAGATTTAAATTTACAATCAATTTTAGGGGAAAATGTTATATAATTTTATAAAATATATATCTTATGGTTTCAAAAATGTTCATCAATAATTAATGGAATACTTATCCTACTCATAGTGGGCGGATATCACTACACAATCATCAAAAGACTAAATGTTTTTCAGATTATAAATTACGTGTTGGGTGAGAAAACATATTGAAAATAAAGATTTTCGATTTCATTTTTCCTTTATAGAGATACATCTTCCCCATACTAGAATAGTGTTATTTGAGTGAGGATCACATTACAGTTCCCCAGACAAAGTGCACAAAAGACACATTTTAGTGCCTATAATATTAAAAAAGAATAGATACATAATATTTTTATATTATAAAAAAAAAATATATTTTATTCAATATATGGTTTATTATTGTTGGTTGGAGTGGATACTCAAGAGGTGGGTGAATGAGTTCCAATTTAAAAAATTTTGATAAAAGTTTTTCTTTTAAAACCCCCCAATTTGAATATTAAGTTAAACTATAGTGAATTTGTAAAAATGTAAAGGTTGAATTAGGTTCTAAAAAGATTGATTAGGTCATAGTAAATATAATCAGAAGATTAAATTAGCTTTTGAAACTAACCTAATTATTTAAAATAGTTACAAACACTTTCTAGATTAACTATAAAAGTAACTTTAAAAAAATTATATATTTCAAAGTAATTAGTAGAAGAACATTCAAAACAAATAATTTTATCAAAAGTAAAATGCAAAGAAATTTAGAACAAGAGGTTCAGTATCAAGACAAATCTTAGTCCTCTCAGACTATTTATATAAACTTGATCCACACCCTGGATCCGGGATTCACAATAGTTCTCAGACTATCCAGGTCCTCTGACCTCTACCATAGTTCTTCGTGGGAAAACAAAAACAACAGCACATAGGCAGTCCAAGTCTTACATGACCTCTACCACTATCAACAGTGGGATACAAGAGAGTTATAGATGTTTTCTGTGAGGATTTAGAAATCCTCCATTTTAGCACATGATTTAGTGTGTGTATGAAATATACAGATTATACACACTGCTCAAAATGTAAGTGAAATAATCACAGATATAGTAGATATGTGTTTAGAATGCTCTAGTGATTTGAAGTGGAGCTCTGGACTCCTTTAGATTAATCAATAATGATTCTAAGTCCTTCTTTGGTTTTTGTCCGAAAACAGAGTGTCGTCTACTTCCTAGAATTTCAGGTTCAGTTTGATCTTCTTGAGTGTATAAAGAGATCATTTTAGATCTTCACTCCTTAACTAAGGTTCATATTGTGATCTCTTCTTTTATGAATGAACTCCGGTATGTGCAGTGTTCTTCAAGTAAGAGGGGGTATGTATGTCACCTCTCTATTGTGTATTTTCCTCACTACAGCTCGATCTTCATTATATTCTTTCAGATCAAGTAAAGGGAATGATTTCATTTAGGAAGGTATGAGGTATGTTTCCCTGACATCCCAAAAACCATCATTAATTAATAGAAATTTCATTAAATTAACCAAATATGATTGTTAGTATAATTCAAATAATGCATAAAAGTTCATGCAGCAGAATGCTTGTAACGGTCGACTTGTATCGGTAGTTGTCTGTTTCTGTAACGGTAGCTCCTTGTACCGGTTGCTTTATGTAGTAGTAGGTCTTTGTGTAGCGGTGAGCTCATATCATTGGATCTTTGTTCTTTTACTGATATCTCCTTGTATCAGTATACTTGAGTAGCTGTGACTTCCTTATACCGGTGGACTTCATAATGGTAGACTTATACATACCAGTAGACATACTCTAATGGTAGCTCTAGTGCAATGGTAGGTCTCTCTGTACTAGTGACCTTTCTGTAATGGTAGACTTGCATACCGGTAGACATATACATGCCGGTAAACTTACTCTAATGGTATCCATTCGGTGTACCTGTAAACTAACATACCGGTAGACTTGTACATACTCGTAGCTCTGTTCTGTACTAGTGACAATGTGTCTGTTTATAGATTCTATTCACAGAATGAGTTAAGTTAGAATACAGTGAAGCGTATACACATTTAATTAACCAATTTACTTAAATATATCACAGAAGATTTATCATTTGGACATATTTGAATGTATTTATATTTTGAGGTTTTAATTACTTAAACATTAACCAAAATAATGAAATGATTAAAAAATAAACTTCATTTGGGATTATCAAATCATATGGAAACCTAATTGAGATTTTCAAAATAGTTGAGGTCAACAATCTCTCTCTTTTTGATAATAAAAACTTATGATATCATAATTCAAAATAAGCAGTAATGTATCAGTGTAAAATACAATGTATTTTATTTCTCAGTGTGAGTAATGTAATTTTTAAATGTGAGATTTAAAATGTATCAAAGGATATATAGTATTAAATGAAATTGTATTAGAGGTAATAATAAAAACAATGAACTAGAATTAAAAAAATGTATCAGAGGTAATCAAATATAGCTGAGATAAAATAAATTCAATGGTTTTTCCTTATCTCACCCTTTGTTATTTTCTCTTTTCTCTATGAGTCTCTATTTTTCCCCCTTTCTGATTTGAAAAAATAAGGGTAAAAAGAATGTGTTAGAGAAAATGTGGAACAGTAAAAGCAGAAATAAAGGAAGTATACAGGAAAAGTAAACCACATAGAATGAGATTCTAAAAATTGATATATAGTAAAGAATCAAGAGTAGAAGATACAAAATCAGTAAAAGAAATACATAAGATTCTTATCAAACACAATTATACCAACTCAATACACTTCTTTAGTTTCCACATTGGATTTTCCTTTAGGATCTAAGGTTGAAATAGGCTCAGAAGGTTGAGAAGAGGACTGTGGAACTCTTGTAAGGATTACGGGTGGAGTAGCAACAGATACATGATAAGATCTGTAAGGAATATGTATCTGAGGAATAATAGGTGTTAATCATTAAATAGATTGAGATGTGGTCATTTGGAAAGTAGAAGGAGGTGATGAAGATCCAGAAGTAGATACAAGCAGTGTAGGAGGCACTATTACAGGCTGAGCATCAACATGAAAGAAAAGAAACCACAAATTCCCGAATTCGATGATAATTCTTAATCCCCTTTCTATAGTAGACAAAAATGCATCCATGTTTTTTATAAACTTATCCAAAGCTAGAGTCAGCTCCCTATGCATTCTTACTTGTTTTTGGATGTCTTGATTTACAGGAGGTAAATTCAGATTTTCTAATAAAATTTTGAAATGCTAGGTCAACTGGTGCTTGGTATACACTTTCTAAAAATAAGAATAAACATTATCCTTTACCTATTTCCGAGAAGAATAAACCTCTATCATAAAATTCTGAACAATTTTCCCTAAATCCCTTGTGGTAGTCACCACTTGGGTAAAAACAACAGAGTCTACAGAGCCACTAGTAAGAGATCATTCAATCTCTTCTCTCGTCACATCTTGAATCTAATCAATATCCAAATAGGGCGTGGTAGAACTAAGAGGTGAAACAGTGAAGGCTACTATTTCCCTAATAGATTTAGTCAGCCCACTGATGAGATTTTTCACAAGAGATTCTTGGGTACTGATGTGATGTTACAATGAAGTCTTAAATTCCTCAGAAACTCAAACAAGGGGTCCAAATACACACTCCACAAAGGACAAATCATTTTGTGCTTGAGATTTAGAGCTCATATAACACTCTATAGAGACAAGTGACTCCTTTAGAGAATCAACATCCTCTTCCAAGCTTGAAATTTGATTCTGGAATGTCTTGACTTCATTCACCATATTTGTGATAGTGGTTGACACAACACATCCAAGAGAGTGTTCAAATGTTTTTTCCATTTTTCTAAGATCCTCAATAAAATAACCCTTTACGTATGCAACAAATGCAACCCAAGACTCCTTTTACTCACACTTTAAAGATACAAGATCAGCTTTAGTAAACAAGTTTTGAGGCACAACTACAGGTTCTCTTTTAGGTACAAGACTAGACACAAAGTCATTCATAATAGTTTGAATAGATGATATCAACGAAGTTTCCATTATTCATATCTATTCCATAAAAATGATCTTTATCTCAGACTTTAACTTCTTTAAGTCTGCTTTTCTCACAAGATCTTCAGGTAAGGTCTCAGAGAGGATATTATAATCGACTTGAGGACTACTGACATGTGTCTCATCCTCAGATTCAGGGTAATTAAGACAAGCACTACAAAACCTAGGTCTTCTACCCAGTCATCAATCCCTTGAGCAATCATAAAAGTACCATGTTAGGTAGGATGCTCCCCCTCAATCTATGAATGCTCATGTAAATTTATATCAATTGAACCCTGAGGAAGTAGGTCTTCCTCAAAATAATTCTCCACTACTATTTCCATTTCTCCAACAGTAGGAGGCTCCTCAGGAATAGGTGTAGGTCAATCTACTTCAACAACTCCCTCAGTATTCATTAAAGAGTGCCCAATCAGTGGACTGAGAATCACGCAGGCAGAAGCAGATTCTTCATTTTCAAATTCTTCTAATTCCTCATTCTCTGGGGATGGATCGTCTTCCACATCAATAGGAACTTCTATATTTCTCTTTTTCATGACTGATTGCTTTCCAAATGATACAAGTTATGCAACTGGACTTGGAGGAAAGTATGGATCCCCTCCATCTTCAATAGAGGTCTCATGTTCTTTAGAATCACTATAGGATAGGATGGACTCATCAGGTCATAGACATGGATCCCTCTCATCCTTTGGCCTAGAAGGATAGTCCATAGGACTGTATTTGTCATATACCTTTCCTTCATCATTCACCCACTACTTCTTCCATGGATTCCAGTTCACATTAAAAAACATGCATACTGTTCGAGTAATGAAAAAATTATCTTTCACCACCATTGTCTCATCCTGAGACTCAGCCACTTTCTTTTCCTTTATAATGACAGATAGAAACTTTGCAAAAAACAAAGCATTGGTCATGGATTTTGGTCTGGTCATGTCCTCTATTTGAATCATCAAGAGTATGCATAGGTTGACCTTCACTTCAGGCCTCAAAATATACATCATTTATATGAAATGAAACATTAGGTTGGACAAATCCCCTCTCCTTCTATTAATCACATGTTGGATAAACTTGAACAACATTCGGTTCTCACCTTCCATCTCTATAGCGATCACTTTCCTTAGAGTTCCATTTCCAGTTAGCTCAAGCAGTGCAGCTTCATATCCAAAATGATCACTGGCTTTAGGTATGAACATAGAAGAAAATACATACTTCCTTTTATGAGGTACTCTCAGGTTTTCAACCCATTCACTATATGAGAATCATATCACTTTACTCTTCACATATGAAATCATCTAGTTATCCTCTTCTGACATCTCGAAACGAACATGCGCGTAAAATTATTTCACCAAAACCAAAAAGTATGGTCCATTATTATTCTCAAAACTCTAAATCTAGCCCTGTACCTCCAAAATCATCAATATTAACTACTTTCTAGATAACAACTATTCAACACAATGCTCTTTTTCAATAACTATCTCCCTCTTGATCAGATGTGGGTTCACGAGATCTCTTCTTTCCTTAATAGGGCCACCACCACAGGTTCCTGAATTGACTATTTTTCATTTAGCACTAGGAGCACCTCCTTCATTTAGTGTCAGTATCTTCACATGATCCAATTACACAACCAGATACTTAGGGTTCACATGGTGTATGAAGCTTTGGGTTTGTAAGACGGTGAGAATCCGAATGGGTAGAGTTTTTGGTGGATTGAGTAAGATTTAGACTTGATTTTATATCATTTAAGAATCAAAATAAAAACACTAAAACTCTTCAGCATTAAGAAATAAATTAAAAAATGAGATTTTTTATACTAGTGAGAATTTTATCAATAACCACTATAGTTAAGAATGGTAATGGTGAGGTATTCTTAATGGTGAAGTAGTCTAACAGTGAGGTTGTCTAACAGTGAGGTTGTCTAATGGTGAGGTATTCCAAATGGTGAGGATGTCTAACGGTGAGGTTGTATAATGGTGAGGTATTCCTAATGACGAGGTTGTCTAATGGTGAGGTTTTCTAAGGGTGAGGTATTCCTAATGGTGAGGTTTTCTAACAGTGAGGTTGTCTAATGGTGAGGTTTTCTAATGGCGAGGTAATCCTAATGGTGAAGTTTTCTAACGGCGAGGTATTCCCAACGATGAGGTTTTCTAACGGTGATATTGTCTAATGGTGAGTTATTCCTATAAGTTTAACATTCCTAACTCGTGTCTAATGTAACTTAACCTCTCTGAATTTAAAGGCATTGTGAAAATGTCAGCTAATTGATGTTCAGTAGCTATAAATTCAAGAGTAATATCACATTTTTGGTAATGATCTCTCAAAAACTGGTTCCTTACAATAATATGGTTGGTCCTATAGTGATATACAAGGTTATTTGTGATGTTAATTACACTAGTGTTATCAAAAAAAATTTAAAGATGTTTAAAATCAAATCTATAGTCCATCAAAGTGGGTTTCATCCATCGTATTTGTGCACAACAACTACCAGCAGCTATATAATCTGCTTCAACAGTAGAAAATGAAACTTATTTATTTTTCATACTACAACATGATTATAAGGATTTTCGAAATAAATGACATGTTCTATATGTTCTTTTTCTATCCAACTTAAAACCAGAAAAATCAGCATCTGAATAACTTAATAAACCAAATTTTGTCCTTTTAGAAAAAAACATACCTAAATTTTTAGTATATTTATGATATTTGAAAATTAGTTTAACAGCAAGAAAATGGTATTCCTTATGTTTATCTTGAAATATTTCACTCATACATACACAAAACATAATTTATGGTCGACTACAAGTATAGTAATGTTTACATCCAATCATACCTCTATAATTTTATTGATCATCTGGTTTCCCAGATTCAGCAATGTCCAACATATAGGTGGTACTCATGGGGGTTTCACTTCCCTTTTTACTATCCAAACAAAAACGTTTTAAAATCTATTTTGTATACATACTTTGATTTAATATAATACCATTTTATTTTGAAAAATTTGAAAAACAAGAAAATATTTGAGCTCTCCCATCAAACTCATTTAAAATTAATTTTTCATACTTTTTGAAAAATAAGTACATAAAGAAGCTTAGAAGAATCAAAAATAATATCATCAACATAGATTTTTACTATTAAAACATCTTTAGAAATTCGTTTGATAATAGAGTTGGATAAGAAATCCCTTTAGAATTTTTTTTGAAATAAGATAATTTCTAATTCTATTATAACAAGATTGTGGAGCTTGTTTTAAACCATATAATGCTATAGAATGTTAAAAAACATGATTTGGAAAATGTTGATTAGTAAATCCAGGTGGTTTTTCAACCATTACATCGTCAATTATAAAACCATTTTGAAAAGAGATTTTAACATCCATTTGACATAACATCAAAATTCAGATGAGCAGCATAGGAAAGTAGAATCCTAATAGCTTCTTAATCTAGCTATAGGTGAAAAGGTTTCCTCATAGTCTATTCCTTTCTCTTGACTATAATTTTGTGCAACTATCGTTGCTTTGTTTCTAATGATATTTCCTAATTCATCAACTATATATCTAAAAACCCTTTTAGTTCCTATGGTCGAAGTGTCCTTAGGTCTATCAAATAATTCCCAGACTTTGTTTCTTTCAAATTTATTTGATTCTTCTTGTGTAACCATTACCCAAAATTCATCGTTAATTACAGCATTGATATTTTCAGGTCCTATTTGTGAATGAAATGCTTGATGTTCAAGCTTATTTCTTTGAGAATATCTTTTCTGTGGCCCTCTATCAAGATTACCTATAACTAAATCTAAAGGACGACACTTTAGAATCCTAGTTGATCTTATAAAGGTCGGACTAGAAATTTCAGGTTCTTATCTATGTTCGGGTTCACAAGAAGCAGATTCTGGAATATTTCTAGAACTGGTTTTCTATACAACAGGTTCATTGAATTTATCATTAAGGTACAGAATAGACATATCCTCATTAATATTTTCAAGAGAAGACATAGGTTCAGGCTGACCATTTTCATCAACTTTCACATGAATAGATTCTTCCACACATTTGGTTCTTTTATTGAAGCCTCCATAAGATTTACTAGTTATAGAGTAACCTAGAAAGACTCCCTCATCACTTTTAGAAGAGAACGTGTCAAGAAAATCCTTAGTTTTGAGAATAAAGGCTTCTCTGCCAAAAACTCTGAAGTAACTAACTTTAGGATTCCTATTATTCCACAGTTCATAATGGGTCTTCTTAAGAAGAGGTATAATCAAGACTCTATTTATAATATTACAAGCTCTATTCACAGCTTCATCTCGAAAATAAACTGGTAGTTCAAACTCATTTTGCATAGTTTATGTAATTTCCTAAAGGGTTCTATTCTTTCTTTCAACTACACCATTATGTTGAGGTGTCCTATGGGCATAGAAATTATTATTACATCCATTCTGTGAGCATTATGATTCAAAATCATGATTTTGAAACTCATGGACATGATCACTTCTCATGGTATTAATCTTAAGTCCCCTATGGTTCTCTACAGACATGGAGTTTTTAATAAAATAAGAGCACACTTCACTTTTGTGAGCATGAAAATTTTCCCAAGGGTATCTAGAAAAGTCATCTACTATGACATAGACATAGTTCTTCCCATTGAAACTAGAAACTCTAGTAGGTACAAATAAATCCATCTGAACCAACTCGAGAGGTTGTGAAGTTGAAAATTCGTTATTTTATTTAAAAGTAACATTATTTTGCATTCCCTTTTGATAGGTATTATAGACTCTATCAATTGGGAATTCGAGTTTGGTTAGGTCTCTAACTAAGTTCTTCATAGTCAGTATTCTCAGTGAATGAATGTTACAATGTCCAAATCATAAGTTCCATAGCCAAGACTCTTTATGAAAATCATTTAAGAAGATAATTATTTGTTTAGGTAAAGAATTCAAATCAACATCATAAATATTTTCATTTCTCAATGTAGAAAATAATAAAAATATATTTATAATTAAAAACATTACAACAATCATTTTAAAATTTAACATTGAATCCATCATCACACAACTGAGAAATTCTAAACACGTTTTATTTTAATCCATCAAAATGTAAAACATTAGAAATTAAAACTGAATCTGTTTTACCAATCTGGCTTAGGCTAATTATTTTTCCTTTTGAATTATCACCAAACGTGACATGTCCTCTATCAACCTTGATTAAACTCTTGAAACATGTGTAATTTTGAATCATATGCCTTGAACATCCACTATCCAAGTACCATATCCTCTTACGGTAATTCTTCAAGAATATCTCAAACAAGACAAGTTTAAATAGAAAATAATTTAGGTGCCAATATTTTCTTGGGTCAAGACAGGATAGCATGAAAAACGATTGGTACCCATACCTATCTAATAGGTCACATATGATAAATAGATTCAAAAGATTTTGAAAAATAAACTTTTTTTGATCTATAAATATTTGAATAGCTGGATGAGGCATAGGAATTTCTATAGCTAGAACTAACAACATTCTGTCCAGATTTAAGAATATATATATTTTTAGTAATCTGTCTCTGTCCAGGCTGATAGCCTATTCTAGTGGTATATTTTGGTTCCACTTGTTTACCTAGCATTTTTTCATGTGTAGCCTTTCCATTTGCGAATTTCTCTCTATCCATCCGCAATTTCTCATTAGACAATTTCAGTACTGTATTTTCCTTAATTAATTGAGATTTATTTTCCTTTTCTATATCAAGTGTAGAATTAATAGAGTTGGTCAGAGCATGCTATTTATTCATGGTCTTATACATTTCCTTCAATTCATTACAGGTTTCTTCCAGAATATTACAATATTCAAATAATTATTCACTAGGAATATTTTCAGATTCAGAATCAGAATAAACTCCAGAATTATATGAATTTAATACAGGAGTATCCAATGTAACCTCAGATGTGTTTGTCATAAAACACATGATATATTTTTGAGATTTTTCATCCTTAGTAGAATTAGAATCACTTGAACTATCTTCTGAAGCACTCCACATTTCATTCAATTCATTCTTGTACTTATTTTCCTTGTATTCATATTTCATCATGAATTTTAACTTTGGACAATATTCTTTTACATGTCCATTCTTTTTGCATTTATAGTAGACAATTTCATCACTCCTACCAGAATTTTTCCAATCCTTATTCCAATGTCCTTTGTTGTCATATTTTCCCTTGTAGTTTTATTTTCTGAATAATTTCTTCATCCTATAGAATTTCTTGAATCTCTTGTCTATTTGAGCCATATCAACATCACTATAAGATGTACTCTCTTCACTGCTTGATCAATCACTTTCACTATGAATTTTACCTTTGTCCTTATTTTATGAAGCACAAGTCTTGAAAGCTACAAATTTATTCCTTGGTTCGTCATCTTCTTCCTTGTTTTCTTTCAATTCTTATTCATACATCATTAACTTACCAATCATCTCCATAATGGGTAAAGCACCAATATCACAAGATTCTCTATTTGAAACCGATGTGCCTCTCCATCTATATGGAAGACATCTTAGTGTTCTCATGATTTTCTCTTTTGTAGGAACATCTTTTCCAAGTTAGCTCTTTGTATTTACTATTTTTATGAACATGATATACATGTCAGAAATAGGTTCATCAGGCTTCATTTTAAAATTATCATACTTAATAGTGTAGGTATTCAATCTCATTTCTTTAATGTTGGTTGTTCCCTCATGGGAAATAGAAAAGGTATCCTAGATTTCATAAGTAGTCTTACAACTAGATATTTGAATAAATTATTAATCTTCTAAAGCACAATACAGGGCATTGATTAATTTAAAATTGTTACTGTAATCAGTTTTAGTAGGATCATCCCAATTAGTTCCTTCATTTTCTGGAATCATATATTGATTCTCTATAGCATTCCAGATATCAAATCCCATACTTTCTAAATGAATTTTCATTTTCAGTTTCCATTGGGCATAATGAACATCATTAAATAAAGGTGGCTTGTTGGTAGTAGTACCTTTTAATCTATTTTTCATAATTAGATTTTAACCAATATTTTTAAATAGATAAAATTTAGAACTTACAGAAATTTATGATCATTAGTATCCAACTAACATCCAGTTGGAAAATAGAGTATTTTGAAATCCATTATTAATAACAATCCTCTAATACCAAATGTTGGTCGGAGTGGATACTTAAGAGGGGGTGGGGTCAATTGAGTTCCAATTTTAAAATTTCTATTAAAAATATTTCTATTAAAATCCCCCAAATTAAATACTAAGTTAAACTGTAGTGTGTAAAGTCCCAAACCGACTTACCATTCGACCCGGTAGCCGGACCAGTCACCACATGATCTGAAGCGCATCTCCCCAAAATCCAGAGGCTGCTGACTAGCAGCAAGGGAATAGGTGAGTCTCTGGGGAGATTATTCCCTCATTACCAAAGTATCACAACAGAATTACAAACATACAATAGTGGAAGAAGGTAACCAGTAGACAACACATTGACACCAGGAATAGATAACAGTCAAAAGGATCTAATATATATATGATGGTGCAAGTCAATAAAATATAGTACAAGTACACATAATACCAAAAAGAAACCAAAATGTATCCCCAGTCACATCACAAAGCCTTGGCTTGGTCCCGTGAACTCCTACTACGAGAAACATGTCATGTACATGTACTAGTGCTTTTACCTATCTCATTACCTGAAATCATATAATATTTTGCATCGAAAACATGACCCAAACAGGGTGTGAGACTGAATCCCATTAGGAAACCCCCAAAGATCTGTGCTAATCTGTTAGTGAATATATAAACATGCAGTGTAATATGGAATGTATTAAACAAAGGAAACGAGCAAGACTGAACCAAGCTTGTTATTTGGCTTGGCATCACATCAAGTATCTATCACATTCATTAATCACTTCATTCAAGTGTTCAACCATTCCTTTATCTCATTCCTGGAATACTCAAATCAGAAACCATGCCTCGCTTAGGGAGGAAATCCGCCAACACCCTACAAGCCCATTCTGGCAAACCTCATATGTACCGAGCCTCACTCTAGGTGCGGTATAGTCCATCATCTGAGCCCATCCCCGAGATGCTATAAATAAGACCTGAGTATTTCACATAACATTTCAGGCCCTATTGAGTCCGTCCATGGCATCTGACATGGGATCAATGATTCACTCAGCATTTCAGTAACAAGTCACATATGAGTATGTCCACGAAAACTCACATTGGTTCCATAGTTCACCCATGACTTTCTTTCACATTTTAAGTAGTTCAAAGCACTTAAATCACATGGGCTAGAAAATCAAGAATTAGCATACAAGGGTCAAAAGGCCATTCTCCATCCTATACCAAAAACCATTTCAATTAAAATTTAATTCTATTTAAATAACATTCATATTCAATTTCTATTTTTAACAAACCACAAGGGAAGGAAAGGCATGCCTCATATGCATCCTGATTCAAAAACCATAAACGATCCATTCAAGGAAACGAAGCCAAGTGGTGGTTCTTGTCCAAGGCGTACAACCCAACTCAAGAACATACCATTCTATTCATATTACCTACAACATTCTTGGTAATAACATGGTTAAATTCCAGGTTCAAGAAAGGCCCCGAAATTGGGTGCGTGGCACTCCGGCATATATAAACAGCTTTACCATTAGCGAAAAGAACGATACCACCGACCTTAGGCTCGTACTAAATAGATCATCTATTATCAGGCTCTGATTCGTCCTAGTTTGGAAAAAATCTAAAGAACATATAAACAAAAATAAATTAGGGCATATGAGCCGTAATCCAATCTGCATTCGTTATATCCAAAAGAATAAAGAAGGATTAAAAAGGAATTGGGGACTTACCATTGCGGATCTAACAAGATGAATAGTGTCCGAAATGGAGATTGGATGGAGAAGTGGGCTCAAATCCTCCAAATCATCCTTGGAGAGCTCCCCTACTGCTGTCCGGTTGAAGAAGAAGAGAATAGGTTTATGGTTTATAATTTTTTATTTAATTTAATTAAAAATTTATTAAAAATAAAAACAATGTAGGTCACACGGTTTACCCACACGGCCTGGAAAACCGTGCAGACCTTCCTGGATGGAAAGGGAAAACCGCATGGACACCCCACATAGTTCCCTCAAATAGTGCACCAGCCATGCTCCTACCTCTAGGAAGCCTGCACAAAGGCACACGGTTTACCCAGGTCATTTACAGGCCATGCGCAATCCATGTGCAAGGCCATTTCCAACCTAAAACATGGTTATAGGCTCCGAACAGGCCCTATACACCTCCGTAACTCCCTCGGTCAAGTTACACATCCACATTAGGTTTTAACAAAATTGTTAAACCAAAAAGAAAAAGGATTCGTACCTCATACGAAAACTCGGGTTCATAAAATCTTCCCCCCTTATAGCAATTTGTCCCGGAATGTCACTCAGAATGGTGGTCAATATGCGTCTGCGAACAGCTCTGGCCACTGAGCATGTACGTCGGCCTCCCGCTCCCAGGTTTAATCCTTTATATGGCTGGGCTACCATAACATCGGTACTAGAAGAACTTATCGGCCTCGGAGAACCTTCGTGATCCTATCAACGATACGAATCAGATGCTCCTCAATGGATACATCTACCTAAATCTAAACCTCCTCACGCTGGAAGGTATGAGATGAGTCTGAATAGTATCTCCATAACATAGAAATAGTGAACACGTCACGTATGGCTCGGTACCTCTGAGGTAACTGCAACCGATAGGCTACCGGACCAACCCTCCCCAGAATCTCAAAAGACCAAACATATCTCTATGACAGCTTACCATGTCTTCTTATCCTCTTGTGTCCCATCCTCAGTGAAACACGCAGGAAAACATGATCCTCGACCGCAAACTCTACGGGTCATCTACGGTGATTAGCATATGACATCTGATGAGACTGGGTGGTCGCCATCTGCTTTTGTATCAACTAGACCTGCTCAGAAGTCTCCAGAGCAAGATGTGGTCCCAGTAAAGCTGCCTCCCCTACATCTAACCAGCACAGGGGTGATCGACATGGCCTACCATATAAAGCCTCATACGGTGCCATCTATATAGTCGCTTGATAACTGTTGTTATAGGAAAACTCAGCTAGGGGAATATTCCTATCCCATGAGGCCCCAAAATCCAGGTCACATGATCTCAGCAAGTCCTCAAGCACTTGTATCATATGCTCTGACTGGCCATCATTCTGAGGGTGGTATGTTGTGCTCAGAAGCACCTATGCACCTAGTTCCCTCTAAAAACTCTTCCAGAAACGTGACGCAAAATGAGTATCGCAGTCTGAAACAATGGTGCACGGGACCCCGTGGGGTCATACAATCTCTCAGATATACAACCTTCCCAACTCATCCACGCTGAACGTATCCTTGATCGGCAATAAATGAGAAACCATTTTGATCCTATCAACAACAACCCAAAAAGTATCGTTACCACGAGGTGACCTCGGCAAACCATTCACGATGTCCATCGCAACATCATCTAATTTCCACTCCAGTATAGGAAACTACTGTAAAATTACATGTTGTCGTTGGTGTTCTGCCTTCACCTGCTAGAAGGTGGAACATCTCACGATAAAAATATCCACTTCCCTCTTCATACCCACCCACCAGTACTGTCGGCATAGGTCACGATATAACTTAGTGACTTCGGGATGAACTGCCCAAACCAAACCATGAAACTCCTTCATCAGCTCCTCTCTAATATCCACTAGAACCCATATATGTCCATTGATACAAAGAACATAATCCTCGCCTATTGTCCAACCAGGAGGAGGTTCCTCACCTGACACACATTCCCATAGAACTATGCCTTTCGAATTTTATAGTTGTATCATCCTTACTCTGTCCATAAGGGTAGAAGTCACAACTAAGGACGACAGAAATGACTTCCCTTGGCTATTATACACATCAAGATGCATCTCAGAGAACAAGGAATTAATCTTCCATTCATTGTTGGCCTGTTGCACTGCCTGTATTTGAGTCCTCCTACTCAATGCATCGACTACTACATTTCCCGTACCTGACATATAAGAAATCTTTAAATAAAAGGACTATATGTACTCCACCCACGGTCGCTGCTTAAGATTCAGATAATGCTGAGTAAATATATATTTGAGGCTCTTGTGGTCTGTGTACACCACAAAACTCTCTCCCAATAAATAGTGTCTCCAACAGTGCATCACATGAACAACTGCTGCTAGCTCAAGATCGTGCGTCGGATAATTCCCCTCGTGTGGCCTCATCTGCCGAGATCCATACACCATGACTCTTCCTCCTGCCTTAACACTACACTCAGCCCAATACCAGATGCATCACAATAGACCATGTAATTCTTTCCTTGTTATGGCAGTATCAAGACTGGTGCTAATTTTAACCTTCCTTTCAGCTCCTAAATAGCTACTTCACAAGTATCTGTCCATAAAAATTTCACACCCTTCTAAGCTAGGCCTGTCAACGGCACTACTAAGCATGAGAATCCTTATATGAAACAATGGTAATAACATGAAATCCCCAAGAAATATCGTATGTCAAAGAAATTCGTGGGTTGTCCCAAGAAACCACAGCTCTAGACTTCTATGGTTCTACAGACACCATTGTCTCATAGATAACATGGCCCAAGAAGTTAATTTGATCTATCCAATAGTGGCACTTAGTATGATTTTCATATAGCTGATGCTCTCTTAGTGTATTCATGATGATCTCAAGATGGTTGGCATGACCTTTTTGATTTTGAGAATACACCAATATAATGTCCATGAAAACTACGACGAATGAGTCCAAGTAAAGATGGAACACGGTATTCATCAAAGCCCTGAAAAATGCTAGCACATTCGTGAGACTGAACGACATAACAAAATACTCATATTAACCATACATGATACGAAAAGATGTATGACGTATGTATGTAGGTCAAACACACACCTGGTGATTCCCTGACCTCAAATCAATTCTCGAGAACACCCTATCTCCTCAAAGCTAATCAAACAGGTCATATATCCATGAAAAGGGATATTGGTTTTTAACCGTTAGATGGTTCGACTTCCAATAGTCCACACGCAGCCTAAGAGTCATATCCGACTTTTTTGAAAAAGGACCGGTGAACCCTAAAGAGAAGTACTGGGTCGAATAAAACCCTTTTCCTACAAATATTCGAGCTTCTTCTTGAGCTCTAGCAACTCCGTCATAGCTATCCTGTAAGGAGGAATTGATACTTGTGCAGCTCCTAGCACTAGCTCAATGGAGAATTTCACCACTCTCTCAAGAGGTAAAACTGAAAAGTCGTCAGAAAAAAACATCCTTGAAGATCTCAACCACTAGAGGATGGTCAGTCTGACTCACTCCTAGATAATCCAGAAACAAACTAGTGATCTGAGCTGTCATCCCGTCCATCCCATGATGCTCTGGTCCAGTTCGGCTTGCCTAGAGATCCCACTAACCCTTAAGAGTATACACTGCACCCTCGGGTGATGTGAAAATCACCCTCCGGTGGTAACAATCAATGTAGGCTCGCTATGATACTAGCCAGTCCATACAGAGAATGACATCAAAAACTGTCATCTCGAGAACATAAATATCCCAAACGAAGTGAAAACCTTCAACCTCAAGGGGGAACCCTCTACACTAGCATACAACCTCTGCCCTAACTCCTAGTGGTGTGTCTAGCGTCAAGACGCCATCATAAGAAAAAACAACTAGCCCAAGGATTTTCAGTATATGCGTTGATATAAAACTGTGTGATGAAACTATATCAAAGAGGCCAGATGAAATAACAGATGCTACTAATATCGTACCTCTCATTGTAGACAGTCCATCTCCCTAATCCCCGGAATTAGGCTGCACTGAATACATCTGGCATGAACCATGGCCCTTTGATACAACCTCACTACCTGGAACTGGCCCACTCTGACATCCCATTGTACCCTATGCCTGGCTACCTCTCCCACGACAGCTACCTCGGCCCGATCGGCCAGTCACACCCCAACTCACTGTCTGATAAGAAGCTGCTGACCCTACTCCTGCATGTGGAGTTGGTGCATACCCTCTATCGCTGGATGCTGGTGAAAACCTTCTTCAGAATCATTGAAGATAACCCATCTTTCCACATGATCGGTACTCGACTGGGTCCCTCGGACACTTCGGCATCATGTTTCCTAGACTACCGCACTAGTAGCACATAAAATTCCAAAACAAAAATATGTTCTGACTGCTAGAATCATCGTGTGGAAGCTCCAGACGATGCTTCCTACTAACAATCACTACACTACCTGATCTCGCTACCAAACTGCTCTGGCTCACACCTCCAGCCTCACTCAGGTTACGTTATATAATTATCTCATGGTTTACAATTCCAGAAATGGTAGTCAAAATGAATATATTTAGGTGATATCAGATGTCATATCTCAGACCATCTTCAAAACGCATGGCCCTTGACAGATCATCACCCATCAAGATAGGTGTGATGTGTCGAAACTCAGTAAAATGGGCCGAGTATTCCATTACAGATAAAATACCCTGTTCCAGACGCAAGAACTCTCTGGCTCGATCGACCTTCAATGTCTCAGGATAAAATAAATTGTAGAAGGCCATATGAAACTCTAACCAAGCCATCTCCCAATGACGATCCATCGGGGTGATCACGTTCCACCACCTCTTGGAGGAATCACGCAGCATGTATGTAGAGATCATGACCCTCCTCTCCAGAGGCATCTCCAAATTCTCAAAGATAGCTAGTATCACATCTAACAATGACTGTACAACCTGTGGTCCACCATCCCCATAAACAAAACTAGATGCTGCTGCTGAAACTCAGGCGTCAACTTTTCCATAGTCGGGGCAGGTCGTGGTTCTCCATGAATGGTCTGCATAAAACGAAACAATCTCTCATGGAACTGTGCCTCAGCACCTGTGTCCAGTAGAACCACCGGTGTCGCAGCTGGCACATCTAGATTTTCTCTATTATCCCATGGCCTACTATCTCCGGAATGTGGTCATCACCACTCTCCCTACGTACGACTATAAGACCTGGTGGTGGCATGACTCTACAATACCCAACACATGCCTCAGTTCAAGATTTTTAATGAGATTCAAAACTCAAGAGCATAACAACTAGGACAGGACAAGTCAAGACCTTCCTAAAAATCATTTCAACCAATAGCCTGCTTCTATAGACAAGACATCATAAGGAACAGTCACCAAAAACTACTAGAGTCACTACCTCTTTCCCACTCAGAAGTCAGGTCTAGGACAGGCTCTATTTTCAACATTCATTCTTTTAACATACCTTTGTTTAAAAGTGTTAACCAATGGACCACCAAGATCTGATCCCTGAGGGCCCACACACCTCATGAATCCAAATTTGATTCTCATATAACTATGAAATTCAATTTCCATTTAGCATTTACATCCCATTCATGTGTCATTTCCCAATCCATAAGGGACCATACTCCTTAGGAATTGAAATATGACATCGCACTTCATTCATTGCTCCCTATCTACATAACAGTTGGCACACATATCAATCAACTATCAAAACACCATGCAATAGCTATCACAACACTTATCACAACAGCCTGAAATATCTAATGCATCTTAGATGGCATGGCATAATGCATGGCATGGGATTCCTAACAAGGTGCCTATATGATGCATGAGATGGAAAACCCTCATCTAATCAGGTTTCAACTGAATTGAACCCACAATAATATCAATAGTATCAGCAAAAAACTGTGTGCATCACCCAACAGTGACATCAGAACAACTGTAATAATTAAAACCAGAAACACAATTCCATACCAGGAAACTTGGCTTTAACCTGTATGCAGGTTTTCTACTCCCGGGCATAGTTTATTACCAACTTCCCTTCCCTTCCTAATCCTGTCTATAGACACCAAATAGTAAGTCAAATAAGAAAAATAAAACTCCTCTAATACCACTTTTTAACATACCGAACTGACTTACCATTCGACCCAGTGGCCGGACCGGTCGTGACAAGGCCTCAAGCGCATCTCCCCAAGTGCTAGAGGCTGCCCACTAGCATTGAGGACCTAGGTGAGTCTGTGGGGAGAGTATGCCCTCATTACCGAAGTATCACAGCGGAATTACGAACATACAGTAGCGGAAGAAGGTAACCTGTAGACAACACATATACAGTTGGAATATATAACAAACAAAAGGATCTTGTCTATATATGATGGTACAAGTCAATACAATACATTACAAGTACACATAATACCCAAATGAAACTAAAATGTATCCCCAGTCACATCGCAAGACTCAGCTTGGTCTCGTGCACTCCTACTCTGAGTATCATGTCATGTACCTGTACTATGGATTTTCCCCTTCTCATTACCTGAAATCATATAATCTACTTGGGTCAAAAAACATGACCCAAACATGGTGTGACGATGAATCCCATTAGGCAACCACTAAAGATCCGTGCTAATCTGTCAGGGAACATATAAATTGGCTGTGTGATGTGGAAAGCAGTAAACAAGGGAAACTAGAAAGACCGACCACAGATTCTTATTTTTCTTGGAATTGCTTCAAGTATCCATCCCATTCATTAATCACCTCATTCAAGTGTTCTCCCATTCCATGAGACTGTTCCTAGAATAATCAAATAAAAAAACAGGCCTCACTTAGGGAGGAAATCCACAATCACCCTAAGAGCCCGTTCCGGCGAACCTCTTAGGTACCCAGCCTCACTCTAGGTGTGGTATAGTCCGTCATTTGAGCATGTCCCCGAGATCCTATAAATAAGATTTTGGTATAGACCATAACATTTCATGCCCTGTTGTTTCCGTCCATGGCATCTCACGTGGGATCCATGATTCACTCGGAATTTCAATAACATGTCTCGTATGAGTCCATCCATCGCATCTCACATTGGTTACATGGTTCACCCATGACATTGTTTCACAGTTTAAGCATTTTGAAGAATTTAACTCATGTGGGTTAGCAATTCAATAATTAACATACAAGGGTAAAGGGGAAAAGATCCATCCCATACCTGAAACCATTTCAATTACAATTTCATTCGATTTTAATGCCATTCATATTCGATTTCCATTTAAAAAAAACCCAAATGGGAAGGAAAGGAATGCCTCATAGGCATCCTGAGTCAATAATGATAAAAGATCCATTCATGGAAACATACCCAGAGGGTGGTTCCTGTCCAAGGCGTACAACCAAAATCAAGCACATACCATCCTATTCAGATTACCTACAACATGCTAGGTAATAACAGGGTTAAATTCTAGGTTCAAGCGACACCCAAAAAAGTGGGAATGCGACACTCCGACATATATATAAACAGCTTGACAATCATCGAAAAACACAAGAACTCCTACATTAGGCTTTTACTAGATAGCTCGTCTAGTATTAGGCTCTGATTCGTCCTGGTTTGTATGAAATCTGAAGAACATACGAAGAATGAGAAATTAGGGCATATGAGACTTAATCCAATCTGTGTTCTTTATAACCAGAACAATCGAGTAGGAATAAAAAGGAATTGGGGACTTACCGTTGTGGATCTAACGAGATGAACGATATTCGATACAGAGATCGCACGGAGAAGCGGGCTCAAATTCTCCAAAGCTTCCTTGGAGAGCTCCCCTGATGCTGTATAGTTGAAGAAGAAGAGAATAGGTTTAGGTTTTATAACTTTTAATAAATTTAATTAAAAATTAATTAAAAATCATCACAAAGTAGGTCGCATGGTTTACCCACACGACCAGGAAAACCGTGCGAAGACCGCACGGACCTTCCTAGAAGGCAAGGGGAAACCACATGGCCACCCCACATAGTTTCCTCAAACCATGTGCAGGTCGTGCTCATGCCTCTCTCAATCCTGCACCAAGGCGCATAGTTTACCCAGGCCATGTGCAGGCCATGCAAAAACTATGTGCTAGGCCATTTCCAGCTTAAAACTTGGTTCCGGGATCCGAACAAGCCCTGGACACCTCCGTAACTCCCTCAGTCAATTTAGGCATCCACATTAGGCCTCAATAGAACAATTAAACCAAAATGAAAAAGGATCCGTACCTCTTACAAAAACCTAGGTTCTTACATAGTGAATTTTTAAAAATTTAAATGTCCAATTTGTTTCTCAAAATATTGATTAGGTCTTAGTGAATTTAATCAGAATATGATATTAGCTTTTGAAACTATCCTACTGATTTACAATAGTTACAAGAAATTTCTAGATTAACTATCAATTTAACTTTATAAAAAATTATATTTCAAAGTAATTTGCAGAAGAATATGCAATGAAAATAATTTTAACAAAAGTAAAATGCACAGTAATTTAAAACAAGAGGTTCACACTCAAGATGAGACTTATTCCTATCAAATAGAATATATAAACTTGATCCACACCCTGGCTCTGGGTTTTATAATAGTGCTCAGACTATCCAGGTCCTCTGACCTCTACCACTATCCATAGTGGGATACAAGATAGTTATAAATGTTTTGTCTGAGGATTTAGAAATCATCCAGTTTAGTACATGAGTCACTTTGTGTATGAAATATATCAAGTACACACATTGCTCGAATAGTAAGTAAAAGAATCACTAAGAGAGAGTAGATATGAGTTTAAAATTCTCTAGTGATTTTAAGTGAAGCTATGGACTCTTTTTGATTAATCCGAAATGCTTCTGAGTCCTTCACAGGTTTTTGTTCCAAAAAAGTGCTTCGTCTGCTTCCTGGACTTTCAGGTTTAGATTGATCAGCTAGAGTGTATAAAAAAATCGATGTAGTTCTTCAATCCTGGACTAAGGTTCACCTTCTGTTCTCTTCTTGTATAAATGACCTCATGTATGTTCAGTGTTCTTAGAGTAAGCGGGTGTATGGATTTCGCCTCTCTATTATGTATTTTCCTCACCGCTTCTCTTTCATCCTTATATTCCTTCAGATCCAGAAAAGGGAAGGATTACTTTATGGTAGGTACGAGGTATGGTTCATATACATCCAAACAACCTCCATTAATTAATACCAGCTGTATTAAATTAACCAAATATGACCATTAGTATAATTAAAATAAAGCATAAATGTTCAAGCAGCAGAATGCTTGTAACGGTCGACTTGTATCGGTAGCTATTTGTCTATGTAATGGTAGCTCCTTGTACTGGCCTCTTTATGTAGCGGTAGGTATCTGGGTAGCGGTGAGCTCTTATTGGTAGCTCTTTGTTCTTGTACCGGTATCTCCTTGCAGTGGTATACTTGAGTAGCGGTGAATTCCTTATACTAATGGAATTCATAAAGTTAGACTTATACATACCGATAGAATTACTCTAACATTAGATCTCGTGTAACAGTAGCTCTCTGGGTACTGGTGACCTTTCTATAATGGTAGACATGCATAACAGTAGAATTATACATACCGGTAGACTTACTCTAACGGTAAAATTTTTGTGTACCAGTAGACTTACATACCGGTAGACATATACATATCAGTAGCTTTGTTCTGTACCAGTGACTAAGTGTCTGTTTATTCATTCTATTCACAGAATGAGTTAAGTTAGAATACAGTGAATCATCTACACATTTAATTAACTGAATGACTTACATATATCACAAAAGATTTATCATTCAGACATATTTGAATGTATTTATATTTTGTGGATTAAACTACTTAATTAATAAATAAATTAATGCATTGTTTAAATAATAAACATTATATGGGATTATCAATGCATTTGGGAAAATAATTTAGATTATCAAAACAGGTGAGGTCAAAAATTATTTATAAAAATAATTGTCCAATAATATTAGTAGAAATAAAAATTATAGTTTTGAATCCTTTAGGGATTTTGAATGTATAATACATGTAATAGAATATCCCTACACACAGGGTTTAGTCAGAAACTATAATTTGAGGCTTCCAGAATCATCTGATTCATTAATGGAATAGCATTAAATATATATTATGATTCCTTCCATCAGAATTATTATAATTATGAGTGATTATGTTCATCCTTATGGTAAAAATAACATTTACTAGATTAGAAATTTCAATTTAATTAGAATTAAGAAGATGGGTCACATGACCTTTTTTTTGGTAAATCATTACCTTCTTAGGGATAAGATTAAATTTTGTAATCAATAAATTATTTTTTATTTATATTTAAAATAGATTGATAAAATATTTTATCTTTCATATTTCAAAATACATTCCCTTTAAATATGAGGATTGGATTTTGGGATCATGAATTCCTTAGGTAAATGTTTTTCCATTTTTTATCTATGTGGATGTGAAATACAAATCATATGGTTTTTTTTACTATACAAAAAATGAGGAATTCTTAGAATTCAATACTAGGTATCATGTTCAATCACAAGAAATTTATGTAACTCAATTACTAATGTTCAGGAGAGAATCTATGAGATGAGCTAGTTTGTATTGGACTACTTGATATTATGGGACAATAGATATACTATTCTAGTTATGATTATGATTGAAAATGATATAAAAATGGATAGGTATGGTCACCTTTTATTACTTAAGCATATTTTTATGTTAAATATCCTTTAATTTGAACAAATATTCTAACATTCAAGGATCATCACTTTGTTAGCAATTTTTAGTATGAAAAAATACATGACTTCTATTAGTTATTAAATTATATTGAGAACATAATTGATCATTTCCATAGTAAAATGATGGCGGTAAATTAAGAATGAAATGTTAGAAAATTTATAATTTTAGAAGTCAACAAAAGGAATAAGACCTTTTTGGAGACATGTATCAAAACAAATCATGTGCAGATGGTTAGTCTGATGTGATTACTGATGAATCCCATCTTCATTTGGACAAGTATCATTGTTACCAATGTTATAGAGGATTTTATATCATTAGTAACATGAATATTAGTAATGGATTACTATAAATGACTTATCTACAGGATTATTTTGTGATTCACACTGCATTGGTGACGTTAATGGATATCGTCTATATTATTAGATCTTGTTAGAATATAATACGGATGAGAATCTGGGGAAAATCTAAAATATTGAAATATACATAATGAGAAATTTAGATGTATCAAAATACGAATATTAAAACTACACAATTTTTTACCCTCAACATGATGAATCATATTGTTAATTTTAATCCAAATTTATGAATTAGAAAGTAATATATTGAGGCAAGATGTATTTTATTTTTTTAAATAATGAAATGAAAAACATGAAAGGATAATGTGTATTATATTATCAAGGATTTAGGAAATTATTTTAGCTCTATATTTATATAAAAAGAATGATTTTGGTCCTCAATTAGTGAACCAAAATGTCTCTTAACAAGATTCTAGATCTCGTAATGTAACCACTAAAGTAAATGAATGGATTCATTTTGGGTAACATGTTTTATCATTTATTGATAATCTTGGAGTTGACTAGTTAGGGATGTCCCACACCATGATTGTAACACCCCAAGGTTTTAAAAATAAATTCAAATACATGAATCACTAAATCTATATATAATGGAAAACTGTTTTAAGAATATAGTCATAAACTAGCAATTATGAAATTTTTTTGCTTTTATTATTATAATTTCAAAAAATGTTTATCTATATATTTGATCAGTATGTTTTTATGAGTCTAATAGAACAAACTTTTTTTGTGAATAGTAATATGAATAGTAATACGAACCTTATGAATAGTTAATCATATTACTATTTTATTTATTTATGTTTATATGATAATGAGATCAGTATTACTTTTTCAAGGTGATATAAAATGATTTATAGTTTTAAAATTCTTTCTTTTTTAAATAGTTTATGATATTATTTAAAAATTAATGTATTAATATATAGAAAATTATTTAAAAAATATGGATTTCATTTTTAAATTCTACAAATTGAAAGATCAATAGGGGTTTTTTTGAGATTATTGAATTTTTGTGAGTAGTTAAAATATA
Organism: Viscum album; assembly: GCA_963277665.1. Classification (NCBI taxonomy): domain Eukaryota; kingdom Viridiplantae; phylum Streptophyta; class Magnoliopsida; order Santalales; family Viscaceae; genus Viscum; species Viscum album. The sequence continues at coordinate 168,402,815 of OY728150.1, read as the reverse complement.
GTTTTATGTTTTCGCTGTGTTTAATGATATAATAATGATTTTATAATAATGTAATTAGTAAGTTTAGAACATGAAGATTAATATATGATATGTGCTATGAAAAGTGGCCAATACCATGTTCAAAATCCATGGTCAACCCCATGGTTTTGCAAATACCACTAATGAGGTGTCCATTGAAATTAATTAAAATCTATCTCACATTCACTATAAATACAACTCTCAACCTCTTCTTCCTCTCGAACCACTAATGATTTTTGAACTATTTAAATTCTACCCAACCCCCTTCCAAAGGTTCATCCCCATATTCATGGCCTCCTGGTCTCACCAAAAGGAAAAAACCAAAGGCCTTAAGTAGGATCTCAAGGAGAAGAGATAAAGGGGTAATTACCCCATTCATTTTCATGGGGTTTTTATTTTAGTTTTTTTTCCTTATACTCTATTCTCCTCCCCTTACCCAAGAGGGCTGAAATATCCATAACCATATATTTTCTGTATTTTATAATGTTAATGGACAATTACATAAATTTAATTCTTCTCTGATTCCTCCTTTTCAATAAATAAAAACATAGTGTGTGATGGGTTGATATACAGACATTGTGGATGATGTGTCTTTAATTTACATTAATTACAAATAATATTATTGTAAAACCATTTTAACAGTTATAAAATTTATAAATGGTACTATATGACCTCTCTCTAGTTATGTAATTAACTTGTAAATATAATATAATGTTATATGATGAAACATGTTCGTGATTATCGAATAATAATAAAATGATCTAAAGGAATATTACTAATGATTTATCTAATGATTCATCCTCATAATAGATAAAAAAATTATTTATGGAATCATTTAATATTTTTGAATCATATTAACACCATTTCATTCCACTATTTGAGGATCTCTTCCATTCGACAAGAAAATCCTCTATGAACATACCAATAAAATCTTTTGATGAATCCCCCAAAAATAAATGAAATATAAAAATATCATTAATAAATGGGTTGACTATTGGTATGAACTGATCATATAAGGTGTTATAAACAAGAATATGTTTATGAAAAAAATTAATAACAGCCTTTTAACCATTATAATGGTGGTTTAAATGAGTTTGATGTAGGAAGAACCTGAGTTAAGGGAATTCTTAACCCAATTTCAATTCTTTTTTGCCAACCTTTTACTTTATTTATTTGATGGTATTGAGATTAATTGGATGTTAATTTTTTGTTTATATAATGTTGATATATGTTTTTTAGATTGTATATATATATTCCCTCTATTCTATTCCCACATAAATTACATGATATTTATAAGGGAAATTCCATTTAAAATCCTCTTTTTAATTTTTATTTTACAAAATTTAAAGCATTATTTTTATGAAATTATTTTTGGTTTATGATTATGTTATGGTTCGTGGGAAATATTTTTTTGAATAAATGTGGGACCTATATCTCCCACCAATGAAATAGGTATGTGTATATTGGAGGTTATTCCTATGGTTACTCAAAGTGTAACTTCGATTGTTAAACCATAAGGTGGCCCTCTAGGTTACATTGAAAGGTATCTGTGAGGGATACAAATCATAAGGTAGTTGTGAGGGATAAAATATAAGTATTTAATTTTCCATGTTACCATTATGTTTTTATTTATGTTCTCTATGTTTAATTAAATATCATGATTCATAGAGAAATAATATATGGGTGAAAATTATGTCTTTGTGAACATGATATAATATGATAATAATTATTTATGAACTAATGGTTTGTTTCATTATTTTTATCTCTTACTTTGATTTTGATGATAATACCTTGTTTTTAAATGTTTATTTTAAGTTATAATAATGTTTAATAGAAATAAGTAAGTCTCATTTAATGTTATGAAGATTTGTTAAATAAATCATGTTCTAGTTTTGTGTTAAATATATTAAGTTGTGGAAGAAATGGATTATTATTTAATTATCTCAAAATTATAAGTTTATGGTTTGATTTGTATGAGCTATTTTATAAATTTCTAATACCAAAAACTGAAAATTTCATTAGAAATGTAATGAAGTGAGAACTAGTTAAAATAAAAAGATTTTCTGACTTTTAAGTTTGGGTCCTTATAGATGGTATTAGTGCACAATTTAGATATATTTTAGAATTATTATGATTTTAATATAATACCATAAATTTTTTTTACCATGTTTTTATGTTGAAATTTTATATTAATTAAATAATACATCATTTCTTTATTTATGATCTATCTCTTCTAAATGTCTTTTCATAGAAGAAATTGGGATACTAAAATTGGAAGGGACCGAGTGGGTGATATCCTTATGAATCTCCACCAAGAATGGTGTTAATTGGAACCAAACAGTTTGTGATATTAATGGCTCAATTGAGACAACAAAAAAACGTTGGAGGAATCCATGCATGTGAAAAAATAGAGATTCCACAATGGAATCTGAAGATTGTGTTACATTTTAGAAGTCAACGCCCTCCTGCTTTCAGTGGATCATTTTACCCAATAGCAATTGAAGGATGGATTAAATCCCATAAAAAGATATTTTTTGTTATGGGATGTATAAATAATCACTATTTTAGTCTTTCCTTTTATCATTTTGAATGTGAACTTGTGAAGTAGTGGTCAGTGGTCAATAATATCTGGGATAGAGAGATGATTAAATCCTTATAGTGGGAAAAATTTAAAATTTGTTTCATTGAAAAATATTTTCATAAGTTGTTAGAGATAGGGAAAATAGTTATGTACACGAATTGAGGAAATGGGAGGAATATTTATTGGCTGTGTTTGAAGAAACATGCACTCGACTACAAGGTATTCTCCAAATCTTATTCTGGTTTATGATAGAAAAAACAATCACTTTACTCCTGATTGAAGCTGATATATTGAATGGAATTGTCCACAAAAGATTTAAAAGGTTATGAGAAACATGTATTAGGTGATAAGATGTTATGAATGTAGTTCACTTATGATCATGTTTTCTTTGAGAACAAAGAGAAGAATAGGTCGAGATGGAATGTGATGAATAAGAGTCAATAAAATAAATCTAATGGTAAGACATTTCAAATTACAGTTTGTGAAAACCATTGTAAAACACTCCTTGTAGAATGTCATACTAAAAATGGGAACTGGTTTTCATGTAGTAATTTTGGAAATAAATCCTTTGATTGTAATGGAAATGTTCTTAAGATCAATTTTTCTATGAAAAATGTAATGTGTTTCGAATGTGGTGATATGGTTCATTATGAAAATTCGTTACCAACAAAAGATCTGAGTGATGAGATATATCCAAACTATAAGAATAAAGGTTTATTAAGATCCATTGTGACTACGTCAGTAGATATCAGGACATCCAATAGAGTGGTTTCAGGTACATTTTGTATTTACTCATATCTTTCTAATGTCATGTTTGATATGGGGTCTAAAAATTCTATTATATCAGAGAACTTTTCTGGTAAATTTGAAATATCTCATCAACTAATTAGACCAGAACCTATTTTCAAACACCTATGGTGGATGTCACAACAAATGGGAATTTTTAGAATATTCCTATTTTGATATATGGAAATAAAATTACATAAAACATTATTGTTTTCCCATAGTAATGTTTTTTGTCATCGTAGATATATATTAGCTTCCTATTTTTAAAGAAATGATTGATTGTAATGGTAAATAAGATGTTTTGCAAATGGAATTTAAATTTTTATACAAGAACAAAACCATAAAATTGATAACCTATCAAGAATCTGAGAAAAATTTGAATGATTTAAATGAAATTTATCTTGATAATATTATTTAAAAAAGGAATGGTTTATATTAATTATGTTCCTATTAAAAATGAATACCCTGATGTATTTCCTAATGATTTACCCAGTGGTATATCTGATCAGGAAGTTGAATTAAAAATTCGTGTAGTTCCTGATGCTGTAACAATTTCAAACCCCCCTTCTCCATAATTATGGGATAAAATATATGAAATCGGTTAACCAAGTTAAATACAAAATCTATTATAGACCAATAGTCTCACTAAATATGAATAACTATATCAAAAAATAATCGATTATTTGGGTGTTGAAGAACCTAACAAATCCCTCCGGATCCAAACTATCAATAGTAAATTGTAAAAAGATTTATTTTAAAGTTTTATTGATAGAGTAAAAGTGATATATTTTGATGGAAAATCCAAAGGATATATATATCTAGGAAGGAAACACTTATAAATTTAGTGGAACAATAAATTTCATCTTATGTACCTCTTCAATATCAATGGCTCAGTTTTTGAAAAAATCTATTCTCACAAGGCCATTTTTAGGTTGGTTCAATAGATATGTAGGAATTGAATTCATTGGTTATAATGTTACAACATCTATATGCCTAAATAATGTGGGAAAATGGACGTTTGGGACTTATTCCCCCATGACAATTCTCTATTATCCATGAAATGATGGAAGATGATACATCACCATGAGCCCCAATGCAATGGGATCATCTAAGATTAATACTTCCCCCGGTTAGATTTCCATCCACCATCCCCAGACCTCCACCCAAGTTCTCTATAGGTAAGACTATGGGTTTATGAGAGCTTATATGTAATGGGATTTACTAGAGGATCAGTGAAGAACCCATGGTTATGAACCTCAAGGATCCTTGACTAGCCAATGGTGATGGGTTGATAGAGATGTCCCCTATAATCCCTCATTTTAAGGATTCAACAAATTAAACACTATTAAATTAAGTTTTTAATGGATGGTCTAGTGAATATAATGATATACTATTTAATGATAAAGATTAAATGTTTTTTCAAAGCATTCAAATCATGAATGACCTAGGGAATGAAATGTTATGCTAGTGCAATGAATGTTTAGTAATACACTGAATTATTTATAGTCATATGATGGAATTTATAATTTAGAATGAAGTGGTTGATGTTCTCTATAATATCCTATGGAGTTTGGTTGTCTCACCTGTGGTATCATACTTTTTATAGAGAATTTTTGTAATAATTATCTATTATGGAATGACATGTGTTCAAATTTATATTAACAAGTGGTCACAACACCTATAATTACAACACTACTTTTGATGTGGCCATCTTCCATTCCTGTAGAGACTACTACATCATTTCTCACTATAGCATTAATCATCATGGGTAGAAGAAAAAAATCTATTTAATTAGATTTATATATTATTAGATTATTATTGGATAGAGTATGATTTTTATTTAATGGAAAAAAATGGGAAAGACATGAGTCAAAAAATGATGATTCAAATAGAAGAACACACATCATCATTTGGATCGCCTCTCTCTCGAATAGGTTTCTTGAAGATAGATTTTAATAAATTACTCCCTAGAAGAGGATTAATCTGTATTGAAGTGGTGGAACATGATTTTATTAGAAAAATTCTTATCTACCAAAGAGACATTCTATGATTTCTTGGACCATCCAGTAGTCGATTCCCATGAACTCTATGTTGGAATGAGTTAATATTTTCATAGATGATGGAAATATATAATCATTCAATTGGAATATCTCACAATTATAAAAAAAATCCATGTAGGGTAGATGGGTTTCCAAAAATTTGGATTGATGATTCCTAAGAGTCACTCGCTCATCCATCTCTTCATAAAATGTTCTTTCACTTTTATCAAAAGAGTGGAGAATATATGAGTTCATATATTGGTGACCCAAGGTCTCTATGGGGATGAAATTTTTTGTTATATGAATCTCCATCATGGATTAATTCCCTTATAAATCTAGTTATTTAATCTTATAATTGAATAACATTAATTTTTTAAAAAACCAAATTCTTATCACTCTCTTTTTATTAAAATTTTTGTTCGAGTTAAATGATTTAGAAGGAACATTCACTACAAATATCATTTTATTTCTTTCAATAATAAAATTTTTTATTTTAATATTATTTTTTGATAAAAGATAATGTGAACAAATAGATGAATATATAATGAAAATATTTTATATTATAATATTTCATTATCATTTTATTTCATTAATGATCAATAGTAAATTTCAACTGAAATTTTAAATTAAATGTTTATAATAAAAAATTTCTGTATAAATTTATATCTTTAATATTAGTATTATAATGTTATTATAAATTTCCACAATAAAAGTTCAGGTGTGTTTTAATGTGTAAAACCTCATTATAAATTTTTAATCGAAACACATACTCAAATTATTAAAATATTTTATGGTGTAAATTCAAAATAATGTTTTACCTATAAAATAAATTTACATTTTAACTTAATTAATAATTTTTAACTGAATACTTAATTTGGATTCTAATTTTCATTAAGAATTATATTATTTAAATTTAAAAAATGTATTTTAATTATATATCAATATTTCAAAATTTTTAAAATAAATGTTCATTTGAATGTGATTTTAAAAATATATAATAAAAATTCCCAATGTCATTTTTCATGAATATATTTTATTAAATTCATTCTTTTAAATTTTAATTTACACTTAAAATATACTATAAAAATTAATTATATTTTTTTCTAAGGATGGTTAGTCAAAATTTTGATTATGTCTGTAAAATCTCCTTTCATTTCACTATTTTTATTAAAATTAACCATTGTAAATTTATAGTTGAAATATATCATGATAACATTTAATATAAATTGATTTTTTTATTTATTATAAAATTATTTGCATCTAAATCATTGTATAAATAACATATTGGAAATTATATTGATTTTTTTTTACTTTTTTCTTTTTGTAGTAAATGTTTTCACTAAAACTATTGATTATCAATTTAAAATTAGTTTATTCTATTAATATTTTATAAAATTGGAATGATATATTTTTCCCTAAAATATTCCAATGAAAATATCCATGGTCACTTTAACATTAAAAATTGTAAAACATTTCAGTGTAAAAGTTAAATATAATTTTATTTGAAAAAATGTAAAATTAAATAAGTAATTTATAGTGAAAATATAAAAAAAACATCACTGGGAATCTCCATTAAGATTCAAAAGTCCTCTATAAAAATTATTTAGAATTATTAATTTTGACACAATTTTCTCTATAAAAATTTTCTATTTAAATATTCTATGAAAATGTCCTTCATAAACTAATAATGTTATTTCTCACAAGAAATATCTATGTCATTTTATAATTTAATAATCAAATGAAAATTTTAATATAAAATTTGGCAAAAATATTTTATAATATTAGAAGCAAGTAAAAATTTAAAATATAATATTTTTACAAAAAAAATCAATCAAAATACACCCAATATGATTTCTATTTAATTTCCCTTTTTGATGCAGCACTTCATAGTTTATATTTTTTAAAAATATTTTATACCTTAAAACAAATATATGATATTAAAATTTTCCATTCATAAATTAGATATGATATGAATTTTTTATTTGCTACATAGAAAATATTTTTTAAATAAATAGTTGAAAACTGATGTAGAGAATTTCATTTATAAAAGAAAATTAACTACATGATGCAATAATGAAATTCTTATGGTACTCAAATTTAGTTAATTTTATTTATGTTATGATAAATTGAGATTTTATAATATATAATTGAATATTTAATACTTTTTTTATTCCCCACTTATCCCGATAAACATCTTGGGTTTTAAATTCCACATAGAGGAAATATAGTCCCTAATAAACGATGAACATAATTTCAATAGAAAACCATTCATAACATATTTATACCAAAAGATACATTTTTGTGTCCTAAATGATTAAAATTTTTATTTATCAGTTATGTATTGAGTATATGTGATGTGGAAATGATCACGTTATATTGTAGCATATTTAAGATAAGGGAAAATGAAATTGAGATGTAAGATTATTAAACCTTCAAAATTACTATAAATAATATTTTTGGAAATAGTTAAATTGTTATCTTAACATGTTATCAGTATAATTGTAATAATGTTTTTAGAATGAAATTTTTTGGTGGACTTTAATTACTAAAATTCATTGTCATAAAATTTTCATGAATAACATTTTCACCTCATATATTTTGGTGTAATTTATTATAGTCATTGATGATAGATGTCTAGTTTGTCGTTTATATGAATATTATCTACTAGTTATTTAGAATCAAACATATTTTGATGTCTTATATAATATAACTTTATAGTAACTCATTTATTGTTCTAGTTTTTTAGTTATTATCATATAATAAGAGCTATTATCTATGTTTATTTTTTATTAAATTGATATATGTATCAAGTAAATGTTTTATTAAAAGGTAATATAATGAGATTAGTATTTTATACTGAAATAAATTTCATAGGGACAACCTTGATAAATAAAATAAATATTCACGTTATTGAACATTGTTACATAGATTTATCTTTTCATTGTGACGGAGGTAACAATTTCAGTGTAAATTTATTAAAATAGTATCTTTTTTTTATTTCAATGGTTATAGGGTTAAATTATCTAAAACGATTCCATAAATACACTAGGATACACTTGTACACTAATGAAAATCCCAAAGTCACATATCCCAAAATTCATTCCAAATCCAAAATGGTTAATGACTAGATCCTAGGATCATAGAAGATAAAATAGGCAACAAATTTCACACAAAATTTCAGAATAAAAAAAATTAAAATTCATTATGATCAACACTCTAAATAAATAATATACTATAAAAAATCATATATAAGAAGAAAAAAAATGTAGTACATCATCAATTAACTCAAGAAGTAGCTAGATAAAATGCAATAATCCCAAAGGAGGCATCACTCTAATCCCTAGGGACCATGAACATCCACTACAAACAAGTGTAACTTTCCCCCTACTCAGACCTGGAAGAAATAAATCAAAAAATTCCAAAAAGAAAAGGTTGGGAGTGAGAAATAAATCTCAACAAGGTCTCACAGTGTACATCATAAAAATATTCTATAATAATAAAAAAATTGTGGTCTAAATTTAATAACATTGGGAATCATAATAAATTTGTATATTTATAATAAAAAATTATCTCATTTCAAAATGATTGTTAAATTTTTAAACATTGTGTGAATACATATTTTATATAATTTTTTTCATTAATCAACTAGAATAAAAAACAATTCTATAAAAACGTAATACATAATAAAATCAATGACAACTAGCACTATGGTCATCTTCCCTAATGTGATATAGTTTTTAGCTATATGATCCTCACACCTCTTATATCAGTGTTCCAAACAGTATGTGTACTCAAACCCCATAGGATCATTCTGAATAAGAATAATTAGCATTACATTGGGTATAAGATCATCTGATCTTCGTTTTTGTTGTTGTTTTACTTGTCAATCCGTTTTTTGGGAAAAATATTCCTAACGTTCTTGTCCTAAATTAACCACTAACTACCCAGGCTATCATGTTCTCAACATGTCAATATAAAAATTGAAATTCACCACATTTCAAATAAAAATACATTTAAAATACAATTTCTAAAATATTAAATTTCAATATTCCATTTAAATTTTGAGTCCAAAACATGGGATTTTCAACATTACATTTTTTCTATAAAAAATCCTATTTTTTTAACAATTGAATTTAATCCATTTTACTAAAACTAATTATGTAACCCTTTCATCAATTCCATCAATTTCAAAATATTCTAAAAATTTATATTCCAATGGGATTTTGGGGATTTCCAAAAATCAATCTCATATCAAATTCCAATTCCAAATCCTAGAAAATTATGTTTTTCATAAACCAATTAAATTAAAATTTAAACAATTCACAAAAGTCTTTGATTTGATTACATGTAATTTCTTAAACGAAACCAAAAATAATTATTCATTGAATCCCAATACCCCACACCTATAATACAGAACAATAAAAAAGAATGATGGGGAAAAGTATCAATAAATCAATCATTAATAAAATATTTAATTAAATTGAGTATAGATCCATAAATAACATGTAGATTGAACACTCTCTATTTGGGAAAGGGAGGGGGATGAATTAAAATCATGAGATGTGATTCACTTACCTGGAGGTGATGAAATGTGATACTCCACACTTTGAGCTTCTATGGAATGAGATTGGACAACACACAATCCCCCTAGAGAGAATTCATAGTAATGAAATCAGACATTTTTTGAATTTTCTAATGAGGGAACATAAATAGTGGTTTGGAAAATTTCCATTAATTATTCAAAATAAAAATATATTACACACATGGTTTTCTAGAGAGGGTCATATTATAGGAAAAACCATACACCCTAACTTTGCACCAAACTCTATACTCTCTATCAAAGGAACCCATTTTATATTAGGTGGGTTCAAAATTTTTTAAAATATTCTCCAACCATGAAAACAAATACAATCAAGGGTTGAAAAATTTTCATTTAAATGGAACACAATTTGGACAAACCAATAACAAACTATTCAAATCATATAATACCTCTAAAATATTTCACAATTTCACTTAAAACCACTTGAGACAAGAAAAACCCGAATATTGGTCAAGAGAGGGACAATGAATACCCGAAATCTCGTAACATGATGTTAAAACATCGCCACCATAGAAACTATATTTTCCTAGAAAGCATGACAAATAGTATATGTATCAAAGATAAGAGTCCACTAATCTCTCATTATTTTCTCACCTTATAAAGTATAATGTGTATTAAAACCAATATGCCAATGCTCAATGACCAATGGTATCAGCATATAATGAAGAACCTTTCTCTATGAATCAAAAATATTTACTAGATGCTATGTTGCAAACAATTCAAGTTAAACATCATGATGTTCCCTGATAAAGATATGGGATGTTTCAGATAGTGACTTTCAAAATTATGAAATAAGGAACACATTATGTATTGATGTAAAAAATGGTGGAAGGGATAAATATTAAACAAATTTCTCCACCAAATTAAATACCTAAAATTTCGCAAAAAATAATTATAATGATTCCCTTGCAACCTATGATAGTGGTGGCCCAACCAAGGTGAAACTCTCAAAAACACCTAATCAGCAACTAGTAACTAAAATGGTATAAGATGATGATCATATAATAATTTATATTAGCTTTTTGTTGTCAACATACTCTAAGAATAAATTAAAACATTGATATCATCTCTTGGACCAATGATTGTCTAACCAAAGAATATTCCCCAATATATGGCCAACACAACATTGATTTTTAAGCCCAACCATTCAAGGCCTCAAAAGAATCCATTCAAATTATGAATTAATAATAATTATTATAAGATAACACAACCAAACCCAAATTTTCATCCAAATATACAATAAAATTGAGAACAGAATCATGAATCATATCTTCTAGGTTATTTATATCCATCTATGTCATCCATCAATTTGAAAATGTTGTGTTGTGTGCTAATGAACCAGAGAACTATTCTTATACTGAATACCTCAAGATGTTAAATAAGGATCATTATGAGATACTATATTATATGTAATTGTATGAAAACAAAAAATCTATTACACTAATAGATTCACCATCTCTATAATTACGGTTTTCTAATAAACGGGTATAAAGTGGGATGAAATTTTCATCCTATAAATCACAACACATATTTCATTCTTATTTCTAGGTGTTCAAAGAAAACCATAAAAAAAGTCTATAAAATATCTTTTTTACTTCCATGTTAACACAATATATGTATGATGAAATCCTGAAAATAATGGGCTTTTGACCTTGACCTATTATAAAGTTTAATAATGATAGAATAAATCAGAAATATCCTATTGGGAAGCATGTTATTATTGGGTGCACAACCTATTGAGTATTTTTTGAATCCCCTATCACTATTTTTTCACATTGATAATGGAACCAAAAAAAAGTTTCCAAAATCATAGAATACCCTCTGTGGAGTAGTTCCACACAGTGATGGTCTCCACACTATAAATATAGTTCTTAACTCCATAGAATACATCATAATTATTTTAATACCGATGAATTATCATGAGAATATCGAACCCCAATTGAACACATTCCAATTAAACCTCATCCATTTTTTCTAAAAATATTATAAGTAACAATATAAAAAGTGTCATAAATTTATACTCTTCTAATAAATCAATCACATATTTGGTGTAAAGTTTTCTTCTTAAATTATTATAAAAAATATTTAAATTCATTAAGGTATAGAAAATTTTTAAATTAAAATATTACAAGAACTCCACACCATGCCTATTCAATATATTTAACACTTTTATGAGAAGTTATATATCAAGATATTTTGGACTGGATACACGATAAGACTGTCTTAGAAAATTCAATGCCACCAAATCTATGGAGAATGCACTGAAGGAGTGTGTTTAAGGTCATGGATTGGATATTTATTCTCATGTGTTCCAAGTTTTCATAAACCATAGAATATGATACGGTCTCCCTTTAAATGAATTTTATTATATCCTCAACCCGATGCATTACAAAAGACCAGATAAAACAATCTGACATCTGGAAGAGTCAAACCAACTAAAGATGTAAAAGTATGTTTATTATCAACATAAGAACTATGAAATTTATCATACTAATAAATATTTACCACCATTTTATAGAGATTGGTCATCATAGAAAGAAACAATGTGGAAGTATTTACAAGCCATTAATAATACATTGTTAAACATAATCATCTTTGAATCATGACAACCTTACACAGTTCACCCAATTCCATAAAAACATTCAACTTTTTTGGGCCAACAACGATAAAATTTTCTAAAACCATGTATCCCAATTACTTCACTTACCGAATCCTAAAATAACATTTCGATATCTTGGAATAAAGTATATTATTTTTCAACAATCCCCGAAATACTCTCAGATGACGCAAATGATACTCCTCTAAGTGAGAGTAAAAATTTATTTCATCCATAAATACCACCATGAACACATAATGATACTCATGTATGATCATATTAATTAAATATGAAAATACTATAGGATAATTTGTTTGAGCAAATTACATTAAAGGATATAGATAAATTCCTTACTATCTATATAAGGTAGATTTATGAATGTCATATTCCTTAAAACACATGTAGTGATATCCATATCGAAGATCAATCTTTGAGAACAAATTTTTCCAATTTGATTGGTGAATTTGATCATATATCTGATGCAATGATTATTTTTTATTTTCCATATCTAGATTGAGTTTCTAAGGATCTACATATAGGTGAATTGTCCCATACGTTTTCATCTAAAATGGAATTTGTCTCACCCATGCTGATTTGCTAATTAGTGTAAATCCTTTCTCTAAATGATCATCCAAGTGGGTCTTGAAATATTTCATTTTAGTTGGTCGCATATGGTAATTATATATATATATATGTTATTTACTAGACAATAAATCAATAAAAAATTCTACGTAAATTATCTCTCGTATACTAGAGATATCAGAAGGAAGAATTTCGAGAATCTCAATAGAAAATTGAGGGATATCATAGATAAAATATTATCTCTATATATAAAAAATGATATTATTTTTATAAAATTCGTATTTGAAGGCCTGGATATACTTTCCGTCAGGTCCCATTCGAACTGAAAGATAAAAATACCTCTTATTCATGGTAAAGGAGACCAATTGAAGAGAGAAGATAATTGAGTCCTTACAAGCAATGGGGCAATCCATCCCAAAAATTATATCATGAGGATTTATATTGAGAAATTGAAATTCCTAGTAAATACTAATATTTAATAAAGTGATGTCACAAAAAAGACATCAGGGACCCTAATATCTCTTTATTATGAGGTTTTTTGTAATATGCAACACATAAACCAAAATATGCATAGGAAGATTTAATAGGTTCAAAATAGGAGTTGATATAAATTAGTGCGATGCACCAGTACCAAATAAATCAGTCACTAAAGATGAAGAAACAATGATTGTACCTCTCATAGTTATTAGACCTGTATTAGAATCCTTAGGAGACTCTTCCACTATCTAATGTATCTTCCTTCTATATATTTATGGCCAGATCTCCATTGTGAATGAAGTATATGAAGGCACCAAAAAACATTAAGGTGATCATGAGACTATGAATCTAGGTGGGTCATATAATATATAATATAAGTACACAAGTTTCATGATCTTCTATAGCAGATATAGATCTAGTCTACCTTAGTGAAGATATGCCTATAATTCCAAAGCTTTCCACACTGAAAGCATGTCCAATGGACTCTCCCAATAACTATTGGAGGTTTGTAAGAACCCTGCTACTATGAACCGCCATGGAACTCATCATGATTTATATTTACATTGAAGGAACTCACCAAAATTACATTGTATGATAAATAAACTCTCGCCAATATTCACTTACTAAGAAGAAGATTCTCAACCATCAACATTTTAGACGGTCTATTAGTATAAGAAGTGAGCTTCATCAAGAAAACCTAAAAAATATTATGTCAAGACGCATCTCAAAGAATTGAGGATTATTCTTATCATTTTATGCAATATCATGTGAAAACTAAAAAATATTGGAATATATGTTCAAATACTCATTAATTGTATTATAATCCTTTTTTAGTTTAAGAAGCATGATAGTATTAGAAATCCCCATTTACTCTAGACTAAACTGATTAACGCGAATAAAATTACTGTCCTTCCACTCTAAACCCTCCTGATTCTTTTCTACTGCCACTAAATCCCTCTATATCCTACATTGTCATTCTTGGTTCATGCTGGTAAATTTTACCTTATTTAATATATGGGTTTCCATGAAATAAAAATTCCTCATTTCTATCAACTATTCATCAACCTATTGAGGATCATTTGACCCATCGAACACTCATGGGTACTAGTGATGGAAGTCTCGATAATGATTCTAGTATTCTACCCTATGAGGTTCTATTACTAGTTCTTAAAGCTGGATCATTTCAGGCACATATCCCAAAGCATGGATAACATGAACAATAATCACAATTAGATTTTGGTCCACCAGAGGATCCACTCACTATGGTTCACTAGCAGCATCATTTTGGGGAAAATTCAAACATCATTAAAGAGGAATGATGACACATTAAATAAGAAAACGTGATTTAATAAATAATATGTTAACATAGATTACAAAATCAAACAATTAAAATGTGTAAATTAATCCCATCATGTAACCTAATAATATTTTTATATGAAGCAAACCAAATAAAATGACATGAAAAGACTAGAAATCTATCAAATAATTCCTCAAGATGCCTTTTTGAAGACAACCATGGATAATTGAGACTCATATGGTGATATATTGAAAGGAAATCACTTGTGAATTACTCTTAATTATCAACAAGATATTCCAAAGACATAATGACTTTTGGGAAATATGCTCATCATCTACCTTTGATTCTACAATTTCAAAAACCTACCAAGATACACGGGGACCCAGATACACAATATGACACTAACATATCCCATAGGGTGTTATTAATCTCCACGGATTAATTATAACAACCTAAAATCATCCAAGATAGATGAGTTAATGAATTTTTCCCAAAATAGATGATGACAACAGATTATAAGATAGTATGATCAACTCTCTAAAGAAGAAATCCCTAAAACCAAACATGCATAACTACCACAATGTAGTACCTAATAAATGTACATAAAAACTAAAAATACACATATCTTCAATACAAAATGAATAATCACAACAATCCTAAAGTTTCTAGATCATTCAACACCACTATGTGGTGCTATACCTTCACTAGGAACTGGGAGAAGGAAATCAACAATTCTGGAAGGAAAATGTAGGGAGTGAGGAATAAATCCTAGTAGTTTCTCAAGAAGTTTTGTATAATAATATGAAAATATAATGAACCAAATAATTTAGTAAATCCAACAAAACAATTCATGGAAGTTCATTTTCATCTATAAAATAAAAAACACTTTAATTTCACAATTATGGATAACCATTCAATCCAATATTAAATAAATTATATGTATATAACAGTTTAAAAAATAAAATATAATGAAGAAAAAAATTCTATAATAAATGTAATATATAATAAAAATAATCACAACAAGAACTATTATAATCTTTGATTAAGTATGATAGTTTCTAATTCAATGATCCTCACACTTCTAATTCAGGTGATCACAGAAATATGTGCACACATAATCCTCAAGCTCAATATAAATAAGATTGATAGAGATAATATTTTAATGATTCTACACATGTATTAAATTTTTTTAATCCCTCCCAATTTATCCATTTTAGCTGATTTGAAATTGTTTTGTATTTTTTGGTGTGTCTTGGGATAAAATGTGAAAATTTCTTATTAATGGAATTTTAATAGATCGTAATCACTTTTTTATTTTGAGCAAAACTTTTATAGTAGTGATCCAATTTGGGTGATTTTTTTTTAATTCTTTGGTTTTAGAGATTTATAATCTCATTATGAAGGAATAGAAAATTTAAATTTAAATGGGACAAAAAAATCAAACAAGGTGAAAAATCACTCGATCTGAGAGTGTGAACCCCAACTCACTAAATAAATAATAACTAAAGAAAAATACTTCTAATTTAATATATTTAATTTGATTTTAAATAATATATTATTCTTCATTTGACCATTTAATTTTATTGAGAAATTAATTTCATTATTTTTCCATAGAATCCTTTAAAGTTGATGAGTAGTCATGAAATCATTGTCCATAAAATGTGTGACTCGTTAAATGTCAATTATCTTATTTTTATGATTATAATGTGTTTTAAATTTGTAGAATAAATAGAATTTTTTTTTCACAAATTATAATTACGAACCCTTGGGAGATTTGACAATATTGTATACATAATAGAATATAGCTTTTATAGGATATATTCTAGAGGTGAAGCCACTGCACCCATTTCACTTATTATTTTATTTTTAGTCTTATTCATCATTTATTTAAACTTTCATTGATATTTAATTTTAATTTAGTTTCTTTTAAATAATATTCAATTCATGAATCTTTTTTACTTTTTTACTTCTTCCACATATCTTGCTTACTTGTCTTGATCTTATTGACCTTATTTTATTATTTTCTTCATCTTCATCTTCTTCTTTTTATATTTTAACTTAACGATTTCATGTGTGTGTTTTAATTATTATTCATTTGTTATCCTCATTTATTTTATTTTATTTTATTTTATTATTTCTCGATTCATTCATTTATTTTACATAATGACCTATTACCCTAAAAAATGAGGGGCTAACCCCATTCTTGGATTGAGGGAGGTAAGTGGCGATTTCATTTCATTTAGAAATTGAATTATTTTATTATTATGTTTATGTTTAGAATGTCTTATTTCCATGAAGGTTAAAATTTTTACTATGACAGTTAACTAAAACTTATGTTATTCTCTGATTAAATATTTATACTTCTATAAAATGGATATAATATCTTTATATGATTGAGTTGATCCATTTAGTGGATTAAATAGAATATGATGAAGCCAAGAACTAGGAGATCGTAAATGCTAGAATAAGGTTTTGCATATCCAACATTTAATTTAAGAGAATGAACATAGATTGATAATATAATTATGGATTTTAGACCACTAAAAATATTTTTACAATTCATGCATGAGATCTCATAGTTTAATTATCCAACAAAATTTAAACACCATAAGAAGAATAATGGGGTCCATTATACAAACCAAAAAGGCCACATAATTTCATTAATAATCACATTTTATTTATTTCTTGTTAGTTTTTCTTATCAGATTTCATATATTTTTTTAAAAATCTATTGTTTTCATAAAATAATAAATAAAACCAAAAAGATGTTTTTTAGGTGAATAAGATTAAATAGGTAAAAAAATTATGAATGATTGTTAAGTGACATTACCCTGGTTAACTATTATACTAAATTAGTAAAATTTAATTTTTTTTATCCATACCCTATGATAGGCATGTGTCAAAACGGGCTCCATTTCAAGGTAGTTGATTAGTAGTTTTTTTTTCTATTTTGACACATCAGTTATATTTTTATTGTTTTTATATAATAATAAAAAAAATTATTCTCTATGGTTTTCAAACGAATATTTTTTCAATACATTGAAAAAAAATATGCAGTTCAGGAAATGGTGTTTAAAAATTATTTAAAAGTGAAATTACACCAAAATATTAAGTAATTTATTGATTTATCCAAACAATGATGTATGAAAATATCATGTGAATTTCACATTGAAAACTTATGATCATGCTCAATGAAGTCAAGGATTAATTTTAGGGACTAAAGAGAGAGGAATTATATACACCAGATCCACCTAAATTTACTTAATACATCCATGAAGCTGAGTCCAACATTAATGAGTATCCAAAACCCAACAATCAAATAGACTATATTAAGGATGAACATGATGAGTGAAAGTGGATTATTAATGAGGAAGAAATTTCTATTAATATAACTATTTGAGACAACAAGATATGGATGGATTAAAGAATTAATATGAGTTAAAATTTTACATCCTTTAAACCTATTGAGAAGAAGAACCATTACCTTACATGTCACTCTTTCCATGGAAGAGGAGGACACTATAACACAAAAATTTTCTATAATTGTTTTTCAAATAGAGTAATTTTATTTGATGTTTGGATATTCACATTACATTATGTGGATTTTATTTATTTGTTATAACATGCTATTATTTCACTACACATAACACCAGCTTTGATTAGGTTATTCAAAACACTAAATTTTTAAGAAGCATAATTTTATTGTTATAATTATTTAATAATGATATATATAACCTAACAATTAAAAATTGTAATAATAATAGTAATAACTAGTTTTTAAATATTTTTTATAATTTTTTTAAATAAACCGTATTGACTATAAAACATGTTATATTGATAAATTATTTATATGTTTGAAAATTCTATATTCTCAAATAAAATGTTTTATATCCTTATGTGAAAAATAAAAAATTAATTTTAAAAAAAATTTATAAATGAATATGATAAAATATGCTTCAAATTTAATTCATAAAAGCAATTTTTTTGCATTAATTTTTATGTTCTTTCTATGAAACATTTCATTGGGGATAATATAAAAAAATTTAACCAAAAATTTTTTTCTCCTAATTAATATATATAGAAAAAATAAATTATATGTTGGGATTAAAGTTACAATAGATCAATTATAAATTTATTAATTCAATTTAGGCCATTGTGATCCATATTATTTTGAAGATAGATATAATTTATTAAGGAACATTTGAAAATTTTCACCTAAAAAACCTACTTTCTCACCACATCGGCTATATTTATATCAAAAATGTTTTTTTCAATTCGGTGAATTGAATTTAGAAAAATGGAAATTCATGGCGTAAATTAGTTTTTTGTTTTTAGCCCTAAAATATCTACTTATTTTTTTATCAAAATTATTAATGATGGTCAATAATATTAATTATAATGATTAAGGTGGTAGAATATTGAAGATTTGTTTGTGAGTGGTCATCATGACGATGGAGGAACATATGGTTTTCTAGAAGAATAGATTTTCATCATGATTTGGACGATGGTATATATTCTAGGGGTATCCTTCTTTCACGTATAAATTAGTGGCACCGTCAATGTAGGGTTTCTGTTAGGGTATAATGAAGGTTGATGGTGCTAATAGCCATTTTTCATCTTTGTAGGCTTTTAATCTGGAATTAATCATCCAAAAAGCTATGATTTCACATGTCAAAGAAAATCATGAAGCTATCTTGGATAATGTTAAGATTTTCCAATTTTTGATACTTTATCTTTAGATTTTTCCAGATCAGGCAAAACCATTGAGGGTGAACGAACTCTAAGCCAGACTCTCTATAATCTAGGGATTCTCATAATATTGATGTATTCTGATTAGGGATGTATATTTTCATATCATATTCATGAATGTGGAACTAAAACATAGGGCTTGTGTATTCGGATCCATCTCCTTGATACCATGAATGGTTCAAATTCAGGAATGGGGTGTCTATTTCATCCAATTTTCTATCATGAAAACTAGGGTTCCTAAATGGATTAAAATTCTTGGCTTAAACTGGATATTTTGGCATCCTAGGATATTATTTGACATTTCATCGAGTATGGGTGTACCCATCAAGATGGAAATAACCACATAAATGGCATGTCTGTGTTACAAATCTTTTTTTCTAGTTGAAATTGATCTAAATTCAGACATGTTTGAACATGATATAATTTCTACACCAGTGGAATATATTATGTTGTATATTAATTATGAAAAACTACTTAATTTTAGTGTGTATTTTCAATCTATTAGACATCTAAAGAAGAATATCTATCTGAATGATATTTTTTTTCTCTTCTAAGGGGTATAACAATATAATATGTAAAAAACTCCAAAAACAAATATGCAATGATGGATAAATCCTTCCAACAGCTGGAACCATTGAAGGTAATGTTATTGGTCTAATAGGGTAGGTGAAAGATATCCAGCTGAATCAGTATAAGGATCAACACCTTTCTTTGGAGTTACAAGAATCTGATGTCTAACAATTTGAGGAAAATCTTCTAAAAGTAGGAAATTCTTCTCATATATCAGTGAAAGTTTAGGAAATTAACCAGCATGAGGGTTTCTATCATGATATGGGGTTGCAGTGATTTGTTGACCATGATAGACATGAATCCCCATTCCTTATCTCTTATGTTCATGTTGAGCAGATACTTGATCCATCATTAACATCAATACCTTTTAAGGGATGACTCCTTTATTACATTCAGACTCCTAATTGTTGGAATTTGGTAATGAATGATTCATTGATAGAAACTATAGCCATGGATACCTATAAATATATGGATGGAACATCATAATACATTGGGGAACATAACATGAAATGAAACACAATAAATATTAGGGTAAAATGGACTGACATGATGAATGAGTACTCACTAAAGAAATTATCATATCAGGATGCTGTTAAAAAGGTAATGTAGTTGACATTTAAGGATTCTCATAGATCAAAAATCAATAAGTCAAGAAAAATAAAGGACTACTCCCATCTGAAGCCCTACATGATGACTAGTTCCATTTTATGTGGGAGAAAGGGTTGAGGTAATTCTTCTGAACCTTTTGATGATTAATCAAATTTGGATTATGATTATTATAATCTTCTTAATATTTTTTACAGATTTCTATAATATTTTAAAATCATTTAATGGGGAATGTTTTGCATGTTTGACCTCATCACTTTTATCTTCCATGTTTGATATTTCAATTTCATTTTAATAAAGAGTCTTCTCCTCACTTATTAAAAAAATTCGATTAAGGTAAAATTAAATTTATGAAGAGACTAAAAAATAACATTAAGGATAAAAATGGACTAGCTACTGGTTAAAAACCCATTGGATTGACATATATTAGCTATAATCCTATAATTATTTCGTTTTATTAGTTTTATGACTTATTTAGGTAAAAATCCTGGTAAACATAACTTGTTTTCAAAAATGCCATGTGTGTCCCCCACAACCCCTTTATACGGCCACCACATACCCCCCTTCACCACACCACTAAAACAAATTATATTCATCTAATATCTACATAATTAACATCCCAAACTATCTCAATTCCTCCTTCAATCCACCTTTTTATAAAAATCAATGGAATCCATTTGGTACAAACCATAGAGTTTTACCCAAAGAATTGGTAACATCCTTTATCAGTATCCTTTCCTTTTATTTTATTTATACATTTCCTCCATTATTATAATTTCATGAATAAATAGTTGACTAATTATCCTCAATATACTGAGATTTTTTTATGATAATATTTTTATCTACAGTAACACATAATTTTATGTAATGGGTAAAGACATTAGTCTTGTTCTGTATAGAGAACTACCACCTCATGAAATGATGTTGTTCATTTTTCCACTTCCACCACTCATGGTTTGTATTGATGATGGAAAATATATTTTTATATGATATATATGATATATTTATCTTACCTAATAATTATTTAACATATAACTTCATTATTTCAATTTTTTGTAAATACAACAATTTCATTTGGGGAACTATGGACTGTCGCCTCCTCAAAGAGAAGTGACCAATTCACTATATGGAATTTAATAGAGATAGGTTAAGTTAAAATATATGATATACATGAAATAATAATTCTAATTTAGTGATATTATATATACACATATATTTCATTTATGTTCAATATTTCAATATTACAAAGAAAAATAGAAACAACGTTCATGCCTACATACAACCTAGCAACTCCATGAATGGTATATTCCATTTTAAATTTCTATATTCATAGGATTATTATTAATAAATATATAAAGAATATAAATTATATTTATATCATGGGTTTCATTCTCTAAATCATTATTTTAGTCTGAGGACCCATAATATAACCAATTAAGAAACATGTGAAAAACAAAGCATATATTACCGAAGTGAGATCGAAACATTGAATTGTTTATAATTGGGTAATACAAAGTCATAATAAAACCATATATGGTATTATATAAAAGGATATTTTCCTTTTAATGATGTATAATAATCTTTTTTTTATTTTACATTAGGTTTTTACAAGTTTAAATAGACCCATGACATAAGGTAAGGAAGTTTCACCGCACTTGTTGTTTATGTGAGATACATGTCATATTCACCATGAATTTTATTTTTTTGTATTTATACATCCCATGGATGATTTATATGATTATTATAAATACATTTATGTGTATTTAATTATCAATTTTAGGATATATCCATCATGAAGTTTATTTTTCAATAACAACTAAATCGATAATGTAAATTTTCTTACATTTTCCTTCTTTGAGACACATGAAATGTTATGCTCCTATATTATTTTATGAGGTATATATACGTGCATATGTGATGTTATGTCATGAAAATAATTATGTTCATGATATTTTAATCTTCATTTAATTACATTTTCTTACATTTGGAGTATAATTCTATTTTAAAAAGTGGTAAGAGTTTATTTAAACAATATGACTATTTATAGAGACTATTTAAGATTCTACTTCCGTTGATGAAATATTATGATCCATCATTCCTAAATAATCATGTATTTTTTTATAATATTTTTATGAATTTTATATTAAATTATTAGTAAAATATTAACTATTTTTTATTTAATGTTATCAAGAATTTGTTTTAAGAATTCCCAACATTAACTCCTAATTCAGTCAAGAATCTATGTTCCATTAAAACTATTTTTTTAAATGTTTTAAAAATGATTAAATATTTCAGTATATGTTTTAAATTGAATTTTAAAAGAAATTATTTTAATTATTTTACATGAATTTATTATATATTTTAAAAATTCCTGTAATAGAAATGGTTTTCATTTTTTCCAGATTTCATTATAGGTTTTTATTTTTTTTTAAATAATTGTAACTAAAATTATTAAGATATTTATTTATTTATTTTCATAATATATTCATATAAATAGTTTAAAAAATTATTTTAGCATTATTTTATATGTTTTAAATGAAAATGGGTTTTAAAATCTTTTTGAGATTAGGTTATGTGATTTCAATGTATTTTCAATGAAATGGTTTTGAAAACAATTCCAAACTACCTTTATAAATTTTAAGGAAAAATGGTTTTCTAAACATTCTCAATCTTCTTTTAATTTTTTCCATGGAAAATGGGTCTCAAAACCTTTTCACAATTTATCATATGTTCTCAAATTGTTTTCAAATAAATGGTTTTCAAAACATTTTCATGGTCAATTTGTATTTTTTGTATTTTTTTTTACAAGAAATTGTTTCCAAAATAATCTCAAGCATTATTTTTATGTTTTCAAAGTGGTTGTGAATAAATGGGTTTCAAAACGTTTTCAATAATTCTTTATAATTTTTCAATATGATTCCAAATAGAATGTTTCTCAAAATTCATTCATTGATTCCTTTATATGTTTTCATGTTTTTTTGAAGAAAATAGTTTTCAAAAACTAATTATATTAAAAAATATTAAAATATGGAAAAATATTTTTTATAAGAAAATATTTTACAAGTATCATTCCAAACATTTTCCATCTATGATGACATTTGTTGGGGTTACTCATGGATTTATGTAAAATTAAAATAATGATCCATTCATTTTTTGGATGTTTTCTATGTTGATGGCAGGTATCTCATTTACCATTCATGATTTATATGTTTATGAAAACCTTTTATATATCATTGGATATGTTTTTATGAAACCCTCTACATTTCTTGGGTTATGATACGATGAAATTACTATGAAACTTGTCTCTTATTCAATAATGTATTATATGATTACATTTTTAAAACACCCAATTCATTTTAAGGGTTATGATACGAGTGTTTATGACTTTCAGATCATTATTTTATTAATTAATTATTAGATAGTTGTGACATTTATCTCACCCAAATCCATTCGGTAAAGATTTATATATCATTAGATAATGATGGGGTTCAGATCGATAGGATTAATCCACAATGAGAGTATGGAAAACCCCAACCCTTACAATGAATGTACTGTGATTAGTGATGGTGGTGGGCCCTACCAAGTTACTGTATACCCAATGAATATGGAATACTGGGAAACTTTATCCACTAGAGGAAGATGGGGAAACCTGATCCACTATCAAAAGTGTTAGAAAACTGATCCTATATTGGAATATGGGGATCCTAGTCTATAAAATTTAAAATTCTATGAATTGGGACAATGGTATGTCCCTCCCTACTTATGTATTCTGTATTTCATTTGTTAATAATATAAATCAATCCCTCCATACATATAAGGAATGTTACTATATATTTATGTGTGTCTCACAATTCCATGTCTTACTCATTTGTTATGATATCATGGCTTATTCTCTTTATTTTATTATGACGCAATCTTTATGAGCTGAAAAGTGTTTTTACACGATTCATGTCTATGATATATGGGGTATAATATCCTAATGTTATGATCATGTTGTCAAAGCCTTATTATCATGTATATGCATACATATCACCCTTGTTTACCCTTAATAAGCATATAAGATCACACATTTTATGTTTCCTTCCACAGGTTAGGAAAATATATTTTAGGAATTATACGTCTAAGATGGGTTATAGTCTTGTAGAAGTGAGTAGAAGATATTAGCTCACTGATATACTAGAATCTACATTTCCATTTTTCCAAATGCACTAAACACACATGGTCTTTAGGAATCTTTTTTTGTAATGTATTGGGTATTCCAAAAAATGATATAATGTCTCTGTATTTTTATAATTGGTTGTTATAGTTCATATCAGAATGAAGATTTAGTTAAAACATAGAAACTATGATGATAAAACAATACTGGGAAACCTATGTATATATATACAGATATGTCTAGATATGTCTCTAAGTATATGTATTAGGATGATTTAATGTCATGGAAAATGTCTTTGAATTTTGGTAATGGAGAGGGTGAGTGTTTTACTAGAAAAACATCCAAATATATAATCTAAAAGTGTACATGATTTAGGAATAGATGTACCGAGGAGTGAAATCTATGAAAAATTGTGGCTGGCCTTACTCGAGCACAACATGGAAGATGACAACAGGGTTTACTATGCAACTAGTTTTACACTCCCACATGATATGGTTTAGGAATTCACAAGCACCTTACATTCCATATTGAATGAATTAAATAAAATATTACTATGAATAACCAATGTAAAACCTAGGGGTAAATATATTAGTGGATATGTGTCATTATTTAGACAACATATAAGTAATTTTTCATGATAATAATGTTTTCTACAATGATACGTTTTCTCAATCATAGGATTTATATTTTAAATAAATAGCTGGAACTAAAATTAACTAGTTAATAATATAATGTTTCAAATGTAAAATCAATGGGAATGACAAAAATAAGTTTTCTAATTGGAAATATCATGAATAAAATTAGGATGGTCCATAAGTATTGGTAATACTACTGAAGATAAAGGGACCTCAAGAGTCGTGTGAATGATATGTGATGTTATTCAAGTATTATATAAATTAAAATTATGAATAATGATTGGATTAAGGTTGAGGACCTATATGACGTGATTTTTATTTTATATTATAGTAAACGGGTACTATGGGGTAGGATGACTGATGTTTATATGTTTTCGGAATTTGAAGATTGGGTCATACGAATCATGAAATATATAAGTATTTTCAGTATAGGTTTTTCATTATTAATTTTAAAGGATTTGATGAATGGTGTTAGTGAGGTAGAACAGTGATGTCACGATAATTTGATATTTTTATTTATGGATGGTAATGATATATTTATCCCTAATGTATAGATACTATTGATTGGATAAAGATATGATGGATATGAATAATTAAAATGAATGGTACTAATTATCAAATAAATGATTAATATTTTTTTAAATTATTATATGTTATCATTGATAATGTTTAAAAATTCTTGTACTTAATTAATATATCCAATAAAATTTCGAACATAGAATCGTACATGTTTTCCCAAAAGTATTTATGGTAATTCAGGTTTTTACCATGTTTCAAGAGAATATACGATGAGGGTATTCACATGTTTTGAATTTAAAAAATGAGAAACATCGTTATATATGGGGATCAATGGTATGATGATTTCATAAATTGATTTGTAATTTTTTTGTTTTTTTCATTTATAAGGGTTATAGGGTAAACAATACTTTAAAAGATTAAGTTAAAATTTGAAGGATGTATTTACGTATTGAGGTTGTATTGAAAACCATAATTATATTAATATTTAGTGATTAACCTTATTTCAAGGATATCCATCATATTTATTTTAGTAATTATATAAATTTCTTTTATGAAAGGATAAAATATATTTAAGGTGACAACCCATCATATCCGACATGGTTTTGGGTCTTGTACCCCTAAATAAAGGATGATAAGGGTTTCATGCATACCACTAGCCTACATAATGTCCTGGTTAATTTTTAATTTTTATTACTTTATTAAATCAATCTAAAAAAAATTATTAATGATGATGATATAGTTTTACTGTTGAGGTGTATATATTAATGTATTAACTATATTTATATTGGATAATAGTTATAGATAAATAGTTAAACTTGTCATTTTTTATGGGTGATAAGATACGTTAAATTTGTAGATTAGTGCTTCATGCATCCAAATTACTTTTTATATATCCATTAAATGATTTAATGTATGAATTATATATTTATCTAAGGAAAAACAAAGAAAGAAAATGTATTTATAGAAATATATCATGCAAGAGTTTTTTTATATATTTATTGTCAATAAATTATTAGACAATATTATGTAAATGATCAAAAAAATATATCGTCCTAATACATTAACTATTTTTTGAACTGATGGAATTTTAAATCATCATTGATTTAAGGATCTATGGCCCTAAACCTTCCATTGATCATTGCCTTATCTATTATTTATAAACTCAATCAATCCCTATAAATATTTACGCTTTTCATTTATGTCAATTTGATCACTTTTAACCTATGTTATCCTATGTGGAGACAAAGTTATGAGTTACTTTACTAGTTATGAGTTACATTATCTTACACTTATGGTTATAATTTTTATTTTTTAAAAGGATGTTGTAGATTTCATTTTTATGATTTGGGTTTCTATTAAAGTAACTTTTGAGAATTAATCTTTTATTAACTAAGACTAACTTCAAGGTGGAAATTTATTTTAGGTGTGTAGATTATATTACCATTAATTTTTGTAAACCATTTTCTCAAATAAATTAATTTTATTTTCTGTTTTATTTTTCATTCAACACTATGTAAAATATTAAATACTGAGGATACACTGACATGGATTGTGTTAAATGTAACACTAAATTTCGATGAAACACAATTTTATTGTTATAATTTTTTAATCAATATAGTTTTAAAAAAAGTGGTCAAACATAGTACTATTAATTTTAGGAACTAATTTAGAAATAGTTTTTGTAATGGATTTAAATAAATAAATAATATTGATTATAAAACATATAATATTTGTAAGGTCATTGTTTGTTTAAAAAAATTATTTTCTCAAATTAACAACTTTTATATAATTATGTTAACAATAATAACATTATATTTAGAAACTTTTAGGAATATAATTATATATAATAAAATTTATTTTCAAATTCATTATTTAGAAATTGTATTATTGTTATATTTTTCGATTTTTCTGAGAAACTTCTATTTTGGGTGAATAGTAAAAAATACAAAATTTTAATTCCAAACCACTTTTTCATTATGTTTATGTATATAGTTAAATTATATTTTTAGTTGGTATTAATTTCACAATATATAAATAATACATTTATTAATCCAATTTAGGTCATTTTAATCATTTTTATGTTTAATTTAGATATTAAATCATAGTAAAATTTCGAACATTCTCAATTTAAAAAACCCACATTCTCACTGCATAAATGGTATTAAAATTGAACTTTATTTTGTTATATATATGAATTGAATTTAAAAAAAATTTATATTTATATTTTTTATCAATATAGTTTTTTTAGAATAACAATATTAATTTATTTTTGTTAACAAATGTATTAGGTAAAGTGATTAAAATTAATTATAATTATTAATGTAAAATTAATCTTAACCGGGGACTAAACCATAAAAAAGGAAAGAATGAACAATACACTTTTCAACACCATTGGATTGAAAAATTTATTAAAAAAACTCTCATTCGGTAGTTGGGTGGGTTTTTGGGGACTTTTTAACGTAAAAACAAGGGTACACCGAACTTGTTTTCCAAAATGACAACTATGTCCCCTCCCACCCATAAAAAAGGCCACCACCACTCCTCCTTCATCACTACTCTCAAACCACTCATTTTCGGCCAAGATATGACCAATTAAATTTCATAAATCCCTACTTTTCTCCTTGAATCCCCCCTTTGGGATGAAATCTAAACATGTAATCCGTTTGATGAAAACTAAAAGGAGTTATCCACAGAAGAGGTAATATCCTTCTATAAGATCATTTAATTTATTTCATTCCTCCACTAACTAAATATTTCATAGTAAATTAATATATAATATCCTAATAATTGTAAATATAATAATATATTTTTTATGATATGGTTTCTACCAACACATACACGCACATCCGTCTAATTGGTAACTAACATACAATTCTTGTGTACGTCGATCTTCTGCGTAAAAACATGATGTTGTTATTTTTTCTTTATACCACCTCTAATGGTTGATATTTATGATTGAAAATATATTCTTATATTTTATATATTATTTATATGATGAATTTATTATTTTTTATTATAAACTTTCATGTTTCTCATTTTGTGTTAATACGATAATATTTCCTGTGGATGTGTGGATGACCTCCTCCTCAAAGAGATGTGATTCGTTAACACACTACATAAAATGTAATGAGAATTGGTTTAGTGAACTTATATGATATATATGACTTTATAATTATACTATAATGATTCTATATATATACATATATTTCATTTTATTTCATTCCTTCAATATTATAATAAAAAATGTAAATATCGTTCTTGTGTATGTACGACCTACCATCCCCGTGAACTGTGTTTTCCATTTCATATTCCTAAATTATATTGATTATTATATATGATTAATATAAAACATATTTATATCATGGTTTACATATTGGAAATAATTATATATGTTTGAAGACCCAAAATATGAAAAATTAAGGAAGTTGCAAAAGGAAAATTAGATATTACTCGATGAGATACCATAAAATGAAACAGTATACAAGCAGGTAATATAATGTAATAATAATACCATATATTGTATTACATATATAAGAATATGGTTTTTTAAAATATTTATATTTAAAATATATTTATTATTCATGAGATTTGTAGGAGTACAAAAAGGGTCATTATATAAGGGTATGGAATGAAATCTCACTCTTTATTTCTATGAGATACATGTCTTATTCACCAAACATTTCTTTTAATTGGTGTTTATAATTACCATGGAAAAATTATATCATTCATAAACATAAATTTATTTCTATTTCCATATACATTTTATGATCTTTCTTTCATGGGGTTTCTGTTTCAATAGTATTCAAATTGGTATAGTAATTTTTTATCAATTTTACTTCTTTGAGACAATATCCATTTTATGCACTTGTATTCTATCTCAATGTATATATATATATATATAAATTTGATATTTTATATCATGAAAATGAATCATTTCATTATATTTTAACCATAATTTAATTTAATTTTCTTACATGGAGAGTACAATTTAATGATACCAAGTGGTATGATTTTATTTAATACAATATGACTGTTTATCGTGATTGTGTATGATTTTTCTTATGTTGATCTAATATTACAATTCCTCATTCAATAACACTCATTATTTTTAATATGCTCTAATTATTCATGATATATTTATGTATTAGTACCATTTTCCTCTCTTTGTTACATAATATTATCAAGAAACTATTTTTAATAATGTTCATTTTTACCTCTCTCTTCGGTTAGGAATCATGGTTCCTTCAAATTCCTATTTTCTAAAAATATTTTCAAAGAATTTTAAAAATATATTTATATGTTTTTGTAATTATTTTATAAAAATGGTTTTAATTTTTTTTATAGATTTATTTATATGTTTCAAAATTTATTTTCAATGAAATGATTTTTAAATTGTTTTAGAAATTTCATTACCTGTTTTCAATGTTATTCTAAAAAATAAGATTCTACAAATGTTTTTATGACTCATTTATAAGAGTTAAAATTAATTTATAATTAATATTTTTCAAAAAATAACAATATTTTTTATAAATTTTCAAAGAAAATAGTTTTCAAAACAATTCTTATATTTCATTATAAGTTTTCAAATTATAATAAATGAAATGGTTTTCAAAAGTTTTTCACTCTTATTTTATATTTATTCAATGAAAATGGAGTTAAAAAATCTCAATATTTCTTTCTATGTTTTCAAATTGTATTCAATGAAATGGTTTTCAAACCCATTTCAATATTCTATTATATGTTTTCAACTTGTTTTCAAATAAATTTATTTCAAAATTTTTTCAATATTTATTTATATTTTTTTGATGTTCTTTAGAAGAAATTGTTTTCAAAACATTTTTGATATTGTCGTATAGGTTTTAAAAAAAGTCATGTAAAAATGTTTTCAAAATGTTTTCAAATATATTGTATATGTTTTGACGTTCATTTTGAAGAAAATTGTTTTCAAAATTATTTTCATTCTTTAAAATTATTTTCCAAAGAAGCAATGATATTTTACTCATGATATTTTTTTACAAGGATCATTCATATTTCTATTCCATCTAAGATATCATTTGTCGGTGTTACTCATTCCTTTCTAGTAAATTTCCTAGAGGTTCAATTCAAATGATTTCTTTAAATGGTTTATATATCGATGGAAGTAAACATGTTTCTCTTTCATGGGAAATTTTTTTATTAAACCCATTTCTCTTTTATAAGATATATGTTTCTTTTCACGGGTTATTGTTTGATGAAATGATAATGAAATATGTCTCATTTTTCAAAGGTTATGGTATGATTCCATGTTTATGTCATGAAATTCATTTCTTGGATCATGATATTATTTTTCAAAATCATGGGGAATATTTACAAATGAATTAATTATTAGAATATTAGGACCTATATATTCCTTCAATGGATTGGGTAATGATTTATATCTGATGATATAATTATGGGATTCAATATGGTGAGTTTAATCCACTAGGGTATGTTAGGGAAACATGATCCATTATTATGAAAAGACTATAACT
Organism: Viscum album; assembly: GCA_963277665.1. Lineage (NCBI taxonomy): Eukaryota > Viridiplantae > Streptophyta > Magnoliopsida > Santalales > Viscaceae > Viscum > Viscum album. Next base: position 168,371,094 of record OY728150.1, on the reverse strand, counting down.
ATGGATAGTGGTGTGTCCCACATAGTACATGTAGTCACATTGATGATAGAAGATGAAGAATACCTATTAACTATGGAATAATGGGTAAACTCAATTCAATATGTAGATATAGGGAATCCGAATCCACTATTTGAATATGGGGAACCCCGATCCACATTGGGATGATGGGAAAACCCAACCCCTTACATGAAAAGGACTATGACTAGGGATTGTGGTGTTTCCTTCCTAGTATGTTTTGTCCCAATAAAGTTACCTTATAAGTTATATCAATGATTCTTGACTTATAGGGAATGATATTATACATTTCGGTGAATTCAATAATTCTATGACATTGTCCTATATTATTCTTTGTTAGATTATTATATAGATTTTATTAGGATGTATTCATCATGAATTAATAAAATGTATTCCATGATACAAGTTTTTGATAAGTAGGTAATGATCTAATAATGTTATGATAATATTATAATACTCATCTTCTCATTTTTATGCTTATATGTATCTATTGTTTACCGTTACTGAGCATCTAAGATCACCCCGTTTTATGTCTCAATCCAAAGGCTATTAAAATATATTTTAGGAACAATATTTCCAAGAGGGGTTCTATTCGTAGAAAACCAAGTGGTATATAATGTAGCTAACTCATGTTCCAGTATCTGTATTTACATGTATCAAAAGGAACCAAAATAAATCAGTCTGTGGGCCTATGATTTTGTAAGGTATTAAGTATTTTAGATAAATTATGTAATTTATGTGTAAGTTAATAATGGGTTATTATAGAACTCATATGGTTTAATTTGAAGAAATTATAGAGGATCCGGACGGACACCCACCACTTCCCAAAATACAACTCCAAGAGGCACACAACACTAAAGATGAGATTGAAACTATTCCAATTTAATGAGTTGATAATATCACAAACTCTATTTTAGAAATATTTTAGTAATTCTCATATTTAGTTTTAACTCCCATTAATTTAAATATTCAGATGAAAAAAATTGTGTTATTATTTAAAGGAGGATTTGAAAAAATTACACGCACATGGTAAGGAACACATGGATATCACTGACAATATTTAACATGAATTTTGCATAACCCATGAATAATTACATTTAGCTAATCCAAAGGAAATCAGGATTGAGGTGCTCATTTTGTAAGGGATAAATTATTAATTAAAATTTAAAATTAAAATTGTTTTCGAGTAAAATTATAGTCTTATATTCCCTTTGATTATTCAATTAATACAGCCCATATTGAGAAAACACAACAAAATAAGAATGGCCTTTACAATTATAAACAATGGAAGGGGATTAAATATACTTTATCCTACCCAAATCATACACGTTGTACATATTTTTGATGGGTGAGACATAGTATATGTTTTCCAGGGATCATTCCTCACCACTAATAAAGAAATGGAATCTGGGAAAGGACACATGTGGTAGTTCAAATCCTAGAGTCTCCAACCACCATCATTCATTGAATAATAGTTTTTACTATCATCTAGAGGTAGTAAAAAATCCACTCTATCTTGGGTGATTATACCAACACATATCCCTTTAAATTATTTCTTTGACATCAATATTATTAGTCTAGAATGCAGCCGACTTCCTATTGTATTTTTGTAGCTTTAATTAAATGATCAATGTTATTAATTGAGTAATTTTATTATATTGGACCATGATGATACATGGGATCCCCTAAATTATAAATAAAATAGATTAATATTCATGTGTTTTGGAGTTATTTCTTATATCATTTTTGTTTTGACTCCATATATATTATGTCCAAACTACAGGTTTTGAGATTCAAAAATGAAATTTCAAGCCCATACAAGAATTCTTTATTTAATTGAATTATCAAAGACACATGATTTTCATTGTAATATTATAATTCCAAGTTTTGAAATCCAATTTAAAAAATAGAATGAATAAAATTGTTAATTGAATGATTAATTTGGAATGAGCATATTTAAATGTGGGCTTATGATTTGAAGGAATTAGTTGTTTCATGTAAATAAAACTTTTAAAATCAAGTCATTCTTTGAATTTCTAAAAATTGTTTGAATTTATTTGTTATTATTATAAAATACATGAGTATTTTTTTAATATCATATAATCCATTCCTGAAAAGATTTTTATACTATGTTCTTCTTTATAACATTTTTGAGCATTTTCTTGAGTAATCATGGGAAATTCATTATTCTAGAACATGAATTTTAACTTTTCAAATATATGATTGTGAATAAAACATTTAAAATGATAAAGTGATATTTTGAAAATTCATTATCTTTAATGGCCACCTCTATATCAATCATTGATAACCAATGGAGGACATGAATGATCTTAATATGAATGAACTATGTTTCGATCATTTTTTTAAACATTCATACCATACTATTTTAAATTTCTTTTTAGGATAATGTTAAAGAGTTGGGTTGATACATTTGGTTATTAAAAAGGGTTTATATTCAATTTACTCTTTATTTTTCACCCCATCTTGAATAAAAAAATGAAAAAATGAAATAATAACTAAAAATTTAATAACTAGGATGTGATTTGGGAAACACATGACCAAAACATGTCATAATGACAACCAATTAATAATAATGTAAATATAATTTAATTAATAGAAGATTCCATTTTTGAAAGGTGAATTTTATAGATATATTATTTCATTAAGATCACTGATGAACACACTAAAATGGATGAATATTTATTAAATCCTTATCCATAAAAAGGTTAAATCCTTAGTTTTTTCATAAAAATGTTATATGCACCCAATTTCATGGAAATTTGGGTGGTGATAGAAAATTCAATTTCAAAAAAATTAAAAAATTTACACTTTGAGAGATTCTGCCATATAATGGGTGGAATATAATTCACCTTTTAGAGGACATATTCTAAAGGTAAATCTTCTTCCCCTATTTCCAAACTCATTTTGTATATATTTTGGTATTTATTTTTAGTTTTATATTAAATATATTTATAATTTAGTATATTTAGTATATAAATTATTTAATTCTTTTTGTGTCATCTTCCCGAAACCCTTTTTATTCTTATCCATCGTCTTCTTTTTTCTTCGTTTTCCCTCATTCTTCCCCTTATAATATTATTTTTAAATTACATGTCTGAGTTTTTATTTTTATTATTTTCTAAAACTCATTCATTTTTTGTATATTTTTTTTCTTATTATCATATCTCTTTTTCTATTAAATAGTGACCTATTACCCTAAAAAATTAGGGACCAACCAAATGCATTGCTGAGGGGATGTATATGGAGTTTCCATTTTATTCTGCTCTTCAATGTCCTTGTTAAAATTTATATTGGTGATAAATATTGAATTCGAATACTATGGAAATTTTACACTATGGTATTATACTCAAAATCATTTCTATTATATTTTAAAATTATTTACCACCCATATACTATAAAAAATATCTTCATATGTTTGAGTTGAGCTATTTAGTAGAAAAAATGGATTTTAATGGATCCATGTTATGAGAGATGTCACGCTATAAATTACGGTGTGTCATCATCCTTGACTATAAGAGGAGGTGAAATTTATATTTCTTAAGGAATCCAATATTCCTCCCCACTAAAAAAAATAATTATAATCAATTCTTGTGATAACAAAATTGAAATATCAAACTAAATTTAAATACCAATAATGAGAATGATGGGACCCATAAACCTATCCACAATGTCCATTATCATTATTTACTAATCACATTATATCATTTCAAAATATTTTACACTTTATATTTTTATATGTTTTGGGAAATTCCATTATTTCTTATAATAATAAAATGTCAAAAAAGAAGTCGTTTAGATTAATTATTTTATTTTGGTGAACAACGAGGAAGGCTCCAAAGTTCATAGAATCGTAGTAAACCATTGTTCTATATTTGGAAGATAAATTATATTTTTCAACACCATGTTATTGGCTTATTTCATGAATCATTTCTACTATAGGATTTTAAATATTAAATTTTTTTTCATTTTTCCAAAAATTATGTTTCTCAAATTACAGTGTTTTTCAATTTCATTTTTTCTATTTTTATAAAACATATGACCTCACATTATTATTTTTACATTTTTAAATCCCATTTCAATAAGATAACCAATATATTCATTGAAATTTAGATTAAAGGAATTATAAATATGAATATATATGAAGTTTAAATCTTTGGAAATTTCATGAAAAGTAATTTTATTTTTGAATCTCATGTCATATTTCAGAATGATCATATTTGATATAACCTTATTGTGAGTCGCCTGACCCCTTTTTATAATAATTACATTCACCTCTCTTTTTGATAGAACTAAACCATTCTTTATTTCTCCAAAATTTGATTTATTCATGTCGAAACATGGGGATTTTATGTACGTATGTTTTACATGATTAATAAATTTTCTATTTTGTATAAATCCCTCATTATAAGTTATTCCATATTATTATGAAATTCAGTGTTCATTTAATCCTAGTAGACCACAGAATCCATGAATAAAATGTTTGTTTGACCACATTTAATGCTAGTTTTCCGAATTCCGCATGCACTTGAAGAAAAATTTCATGATCTTGTTAAACCTAATTGTGGGTGAAATAGAATTTTGTTATTCTATATAATTTGGAGATATATTGGGTGGAAAAAACAATGAATATTGGTTTTTCTCAAAAATTAATTATTTAAAAATATGATCCTTTATAGATATTTTAAATGGGGAAAGTGGATCCTTTCTAAAGAATCCAAATGAGAAAGAAAGATGTGCATATCATGATATTTCCTGAACAAAATAGAATATAAATGTGATTTATTCTAATGAAATGTTGATGTTGGAGTATGTACATGAGTTTTTCATATGATTTAGAGCTACATTTTATCTAAGGAATATGAGGAGGGGATTATAAATTATTTAAAATTAGAATACATCATTTTTTCTTCAAAATGTATTGAACTCTCCATATTCAACATAAGAATTTCTGAAATCTAAATCATAGAAATTGAAATCTATATACCACCCTTAAAAATATTCATGATAAAAACATTTCCTTATCTCACATCAAGTAAAGATGATTGAATTTTTCACCCCTATGGAGACTCTTCCAACAGAATTGGATGAGAGAATCCTTTTTCAGAAATTTTATTTGTGAGATGATAGAAAATTCATGTGATGTTGGTATGTTTTGTGCATGGGAGGATAAATGAAGTTGATATATATTTAATAATATAAATTAATTTTTTTAAATAACGGTTCATAATGATTAATGTTATCTTGAGTTTATTGATTAAAAATTGGTCGATCATCAGAGTTTGTGATTTTAATTTCCTTTGATTTGATACTAATGCTTATTTGTTTCATTGTTTAATTGGTCTATGCGGCAGAAATGATAGAGCTATTATATTCAAAAAATTAAAATACATTTCACTGATTTTAACCCATCTAATTTATCAATTTGAGCTTATTTGCATTATTTTTTTGTGTGTTTTGGGAAAAAATATGAACATTTATTAATTCTATTGTTATAACATCTTTTTATCACTTTTTTATTTGGATCTTAACTTTTACAATATTGATCCAATTATATTATTTATTTTTTATATAATTTACTTAAAATTTATTCGAAAATATTTTTTGATACATTTTCAATTTTTTATAATCAAATGCATAATATAACTAGGTTTGTCTTACTTAAGAAGCATTATGAGTAGTTCAGAAACATAATCTATTTAACATAAACACTTTATTTTGGTCAATTTTATTATTTTATGAAAAAAATGTGTTTTTATAAAATATAGTAATTTATAAAATGGAAACACATATTAAATGATATATTTTGTTTAGTACAAATGAACTTGGCCGTTGTGGTATTGTTTCTGGGTTCTATAATTCTCCTCATTTGTATTTAAGATTAGTATGGTAATTCAAATCAAAGATGTCATGGATGAAATACAATTCATTTATTTATAGTACTAAAATCTCTGATTTCATTTTCAATATAAATTCATCATTCCCCTATAATATTTTTTGAAAGAACACCATAATTGATAGTGTGACATCTCCCTAGGCTAGGATCCAACGTATTCCATTTCATCCACTGAACAGTTCGACGCCATTGTATGATTAGATTGTATCTCGACGATGTGAGGGAAAATATTTGATAAATGATAATATACATGAGGCTAATTTCAGTTTCCCAATGTAAAATCTCCACACTCATGCACTTCACTCCTTCCCACAACTAACTCAATAAAAAATAAGAATTGGAGATCATATTGAATTAGAAACTCAACTTATCTCCCTCATACCATGCCTTTGGGTAACCCCTCATTTTTTATTGAATGTGGTCAATATGGGAATGAAATTATATAATATAAGATTCAAAGAAAATAATAATCAATAAATTGAATTGGTTTTAGAAATTAAGTAGAATAAAAATAATACATGAAGGCATAAAAAAAATAGAAAAAGATGAAGAAGGTGGAAATAAGAAAAGAAACAGAACAATATGGAAAATAATATGTGGTTGTGTAAAAATGCATAAATAATTATTAAACCTGCATGAATTATATTTTATTTAATAAATATAAATTAAAAAATATTTAAACAAAAAGTAATTAAAAATAATAAAAAGGAAAAATAAAAAATGAAAAAAATGGGGGAAGTTGCATCCCCTCTAGAATCTATCCTAAAAAGGTTGGATTTTGTTATTCCCACAATATAACTGAATCATTTAAAGGGTATTTTATACAAGTTTTTTAAAAATTAATTTTCTAACAACCAATTAAATTTCAAAGACATTGAATGATTATATACTAATTTATGACACAATTAAATAATCAAACTTTTTCTATTTGTCGATTTTCTAAAACTACATCCAATTTGGAGTGTTTAATGGATTTTTTATTGAAATAATGTCCCCATAAAATTCAATGGTCAAATGTGTAATTGAGTATTATTTAAAATATTTTTTGAATCTCCTTAACTAGAGGTCTATATCTTGTGATATTTCTTATTTACTGATGTCGGATCCACTCTGTCACTCAGATTGATTTTTCAATAAGGTTTATTTTTTTCATCCCATGCTATTTTTTTTCTCTTAGTTTAGAAGAAGAAGATGAAACCACCTCACTAAGAAATAATGAAAAAAATAAGCACTCCAATTAGATCAATAATGTAAAATTTTGTCATGATATACATAAATGTTAGTGATATTTAAAAATTATAGAATTATTAAATATTAAAATTTTAGCATAAAACACACCCAAACACTTTAAATGATTCAAATCAACACAAATATATACATTAGGATGTATTAAATTATTAAGATAAATATTTAATGAGTGGAAAATATAGCTCTTTCAAGAGGTCATCAACATCCCTTTAGGAATTTGATATAAAGCACATGGTTTGTGTTAGAGTTGTTATCATCAATTAATTGTTATATAATCATTGTTTTGGCCTTATTTTCCCAATTTACCCAAAAATTACCCAAAATATAATATTTTAAATAAATCAACATGTTCACTTTTCATGCATTGGTGCCACCGTGGTATGTGATGTAATGAACCAGACTTTTATCAAAATTAATTAACTTCTAATAAATATTTTACATAGTCTAAATCACATAAAATCACATAGATAGAACAATAAAAATATTATAATTGATGAATTCATGAAATAGGTGGTAATTTTTTAATTTAAAAACATATATAAATGGAATAATAACCTGATTATTAGAAAAGTAATGTATCCCTTGGGAATAGTAAACCATCTTATTGTATAATAACCTCACCATTGAAATTATAAATAAAATTTTGGTATCATATGAATGAATATATAGTATATTTATATTACTGTATAAGTAAATAGTTGTTTTAGAAAGATAAATTATGTGTTGGTATTTTTATAAAACAAAATTGGGTATTTATAATTTCATAATTAATATAATGAATTAAATAAAATTTTATTTTCATAAAATAGAGTCATAAATTATTATTTAGTTGTCTTATGAGTTTATGATAATTTTATGAAACATTAATTAATTTATCATCGTGTCATAAAATTAGTTATAATTTTAAAATCATCATTTTCAAATAAATTATGATTTTCATTGGAAACAAATTTTCTCATATTTAGATAACTATTATCAAAAAATGGAGTTAAATTTTTAATTATACAAGTTGGGAAATGGTTATTGTTAATGTTTTGTATTTTTCTAAAATAGATTATTTTTTATGAATAGTTAATTACATTAATTTATGGTATTTAACATTATTTGTAAATAAATGAATTTTTGAGTAATGGTAAATTCATATATGATTTAAGTAGCCAATATATTTAATTCACATGATATATTTAATTTAAATTTACATGATAATAAAAACTATTAATATTATTGAGCTAAAAATAATAAACAATTGTATAAAATAATGAAAACACTCATCTCTCCCCAGGATAAATATCACCCAACACCGTACCTTCTCCTCACACCTCCAAATTATTGAATATATTCCATGTCATAATCAACCACTTAACAAATGTCTCCTCTATTTCCATAATCATTTGGACTCAACAAAATTCCAAACCCAATTTATCATAGGAGGTTCTCAAGGAGAAGATGTTTAAGGCGTAAAACCCTCATTTCTTTTCTATATACCTTTTATCAATTTCATTTATTTTCATACCATTTACTAACTCCTCTATCCCAATATTTCTTGAAAACTATAGTATCATTCATATACTACAATTATATATTCTTAATTTATTAATCCATCATCATATATATTCCCTCTTCCTTTTATTCTAAAGATGAAAAAATCTTTCATGATGCGTCAATTTACTGCCATCATGGTCGATGAATTTTCATTTTCTAATACCTCCATCAATGCTGGTCATAAAACATAATTAGGGTCGGATAATATTTTACTGTAGATATTATTATTTATATAATGTTTTGGAACCAATATATAAATAAGATATTAATAAAAATGATATATGCTTGTGATGGCCGTAAAAATCGCCGAAATAAATTATATCATTTTCATTTATGATATACATAATGAATCATCATAATACCACCTAAAAGATTATATATAAGGCCAATTATAATAATTAATGTTAATTAATAACATATAATTTTAATTAAAGATAATTATTCCCATTTTATATTTGCATACATGCTTTTATACTAGAAAACCCATTATTAAAACAAAGAAGAAAAACACTCTTGGAATGATCAAAGTGAACACTATAAATCATCAAAATTTCCATAAGTGAACATAATAATATTTTATTATATAATATAGATGTATATTAAGTTCTTAATTAAATAAATAATGTATTCAATTTTATTATCCAAAATATTAATTACATGTGAGGAAAAATTTCATACATAAGGTCAAATATTAGCTCTGATCCCCCATTTTCCATTTCTATTAATATTTACCTCTCTTTACCCCACTAAAATTCTTATGAATTATTATGTGATCCTCTGAAAATATTTTTTATATTCTAGAAATATTTACCTAGATAATTTTTTTAGTATTGAAATGGTATATGTATATTATCAATTACAATATGGGTTGAATTGTAGGTTTAAAAACATTCATTTTTAACTATGAGGAAAATAAATTCTCAAAAATGTTAAACAATGTAAATTCATAAACCCACATTAGTTAGTAACTATGAAAAAAATGTTCTTAGGGACTAGAAATATTGATATGTAAAATGAACATAATATGTGATTACATTGATAATGATTCTACCTTAAAGCATATGGAATATTATCCATCAGAGAATATAATAGTACAAGAAAGTATAATAATGTTATAATTTCCTTCATTATTAAAATACAGTTGAAATAAAACATGGTACAACAATAAATTAATCATGTTGGAAAAATTTTAACCCAAAGAGTAGGGTATCCAACATCCTTGGATAAAGGTTCCTTGATATATAATTTCATGAAATTCTGTCGTAGACACACCAGCATAAGCCCTCTATATGAATATCAGAGTCTATATTGCAACCCCTGGAAGCCCACAAATGTTAAGGTATTCAAGACCTCTATCTTCCTATCCCCTAAAGCCCAAGATTTTACTCAGCAACAATTGGAGTCTCACAAACCAATCAGAACAACATAATCAAAGCTGAAAAAGATCATCATAAAACTCCCATGGTATAATAGTCTTTATCTCTTAAGAAATCACACCACAACATGAAATCTCTAGGATCATCAATCGATAGATCAAAAATGAGCTCATTCAAATTATCTCTTATTTATATGAAACACTTCAAAGGCCAGATCCCTCCTCCAACAGTCATATTTATCTTTCAATTTTGGTGGGACATGTACTTGTGTCACTCAACTGATAGATATTTAACAAAAAATGGTTCGACGTCATTATATATAGGAAGACATTTGGTAATCATTTAAATGATTAAGAATTAATTATTTGTAAGTAAAATAATGTATCTTAACAAAAACTGAATAAATGGAGTTTATGGGAAAATATAATTCATAGTACAAACAGATAAACAATCAAATTCTTGAAAAAATATGAATTTTCAGATTTTGTTTTCTAAGAATTCAATGTTTGAATTTTGAGTAATTCTGAGTCATAATTCAAAGTAATTCAGAATCAAAATTCTGATGAATTCAGAGTCTAAATTATGAATAAACTAGAGTATAAATTATTATGAATTTAGTGCCTAAATTCTGAGCAATTCATCATCTCACGTCTAAGGAATTTTGAGTTTGAACTCTGAGAAATTTAGATTCTTTATTTTAAGAAATTCAAAGACTAAATTTTGATGAATTTGGAATCTGAATTCTGAGAAACTCAAATTTTAAATTTCTGAGAATTTGGAATCTATATTTTAGGGAATTCATAGTCTAAATTTCATATAATTCAGAGTATAAGCTCTATATAATTCAGAGTCTGAATTTCAAATATTTTGTAGTCTGACTTTCCGAGAATAATAAATCTTGATTTTAGAGATTTCACCGTTTGAATTTCAATTAATTTATAGTATGATTATAGGGAACTCAGAGTCTAAATTTTAGAGGATTCAAATTTTAAACATAGTATTAATTGGTAACTTAATAAATTGTATGATTCTATGATTTTAGTTACGTATCATAATTTTTTACATAGTAAAAAAATGGTTAGACTTGGTTTTCAGAAGACATTGAAAAGGACATTAAAACCCATGGTATGGATAAAAGTTATCTTAGAGAAAGAAAATTTTCCTTCAGAAAAAATATTTAGAGAAATAAACCTTTACATAAAAAAATATATTTTTTGATTTTCAAAACATAGAGGAATAGAAGATACATAAAGAAAAATTATTAAATCAATAATATCCCCCTTTTTGGAAATCACAAACAACCTTTTGAAAAAGAATATATGGAATAACAATTTTTTAAACATTCAAATAAAAACTAATCACCCTATACTTATGAACTATGATGAATATGAATAACTCTCCCATAGGTTATGAAATCTCTAAGGATCGTATTCATGTATTTCTTATTGATGTGGATTTTTCTTTCCTAATAAAATCATATTTAAGAAGTGCCCCTTACTTAAACTCCCCCATTGTTCGGGAATCTGTTTATTTATAAATAGTTTTATTTTGTTCATTTATTTCAACCACATTATTATTTTCAAAATGGAATGGATAGGAATGAAAAAATTAAACCTTAAAGTTTATTTATATTATAAAGAAAACAAATGAAAGATAGAATTTTTTTATTATGATTGGACATTTATTACAAAAAATATACAATAAAATATCAGATTGACATGAAAATCAATCATCGTTATTTTCATTCAGTATAAGCTTCTTTAAGGTTTCCTTTATCTTCTTTAACTATGTGTGATCATCCTCAAACCTCTTGAGTAACTGATCCTGTTCTGGATTCTTATTTTCAAGAGCCTTGATTTATTCTTCTTGAGAATTTAGAAGTTCTGCCTAAGACTTCTCTACTTCTTCTTGTTGATTGAATTTTTCTTATTACTCTTACCTGAGATACCATTCTGTCTTGAAATTTGGAGAAACTGAATTCCACTTTCTCTTCAGATCTCTATCTTCAGGTATATAGGCAACATGCCCATATTTCAATTTTTTTGAGATATTGTGCAGAAGATTTTTTACAATGTCATCTGTTTGATCAAAATAAAATTTTACTAAATCAAAAAAATCATCAACATTACTCATATTTGTGATAATTATTTTGGACCATTTATTTATTTCCTTACGTGATCTCCTTTTATCATCATAACTGATATGAAATGTTTTAAAATCCTCTTCATGCTTTATGAAATTTGCCATGACCATGCTAATGGAGTCTGACTTTTGATTTATAGAATGTTGATGCAATGGAAAACTTGAATCAATACTCAGAAACAAAGGAATGGTGTTCACTAACATCTTTAGATATTTAACATTGAAATCCATACCCAATGAAGTTGATGATTTAGAATCTTATTCTCTTGTAGGTGATGATACATTGTCTAGAACTTCATCATTTAACTTAGATGAACTACCTGTATCCTTTTAATCTTTTAAAACCATATCATTTTTAGGTGTATCCACAAACTCACGTTTTACTTTATGCACTTTTGAAATAACCTTCTTGTCCCTTGGATACACATGCTCACTATCAAAATGTTGTATTTTCATATCTTTATCAACGTATTTATTCATATAATATTTTTTAACATCATTAGGATGAATGAAATCATGGTTTATACTTTCATCATGAGAAGGTTTATCAACCACATCTTGTCCATAATCATAATTCCCATGAAAAATAATTTTTGTTAAATCTACCTATTATGTTTAGGTTGGTAGCATAACAATATGGATTTCCTTCCCATGATATTATACTATATTATTAATGACATCTTCACTCCCACTTCATCTTCTTATTAATCTTCATCAAATTGTTGAATTTTTTATTCATCTATAACTGGTTCTGAAATTGACATTTTTGTTCCAGGAGTTTCTAAATCAACGTTTTCTTGGAGGAAGGATTCTGGTACCTAAATCTTTTCAGATGCTATCACAGTATGCTAAAGAAGTGCTTGAATGATCTCATATTCTGAAATATTCTTTTTCAATGTCTCTGTTTTCATTACTTTTGATCTATTTAGCATCTTGAATCATTATTGACATTCCTTTATTACAATCTAAGCCAAATCTTGGATCACCCTTCTATTCTATTGTATTCTTCTCACTCCAACTCGTGACCAATTAATGAGAGATTTTTTTTTCCATTTCGGCTTTGGGGGTGTTGACTAGATATACAGGACTTGCACTTTTTCTTTTGAATCTAGTTCCTTCAATTTTCTTTTCTACTAATGTTTCAGGGATGTTTCTTCTCCTCTACCTTTCTTAATCAGAGCTTAAACATCACTCTCATAATGAGCAAAAAATTCTCATGATTTAGTACTAAAACCTACATTCATTCTCCCCAATGTGTCACCACTCAGTAACATGATCTTGAATGTTCTATGTTTTGAACTATATCGAATTTTAAAATATTCTAAACAAATCAAAATTATCTTCCACAAGAACACTTGATATATGATTATCTTAGATTTTTCAGTCCCATAAATTATGTTCGTCATTTTCACAAAGATTTACTTCACTATATATACTATTTTGTGGTTAACCAAAATGTCCAATTTAATGATATCACTTTTCTTCAAAGATTCGTTCTCTACCTTTATCAGAATGAGGAAACCATCTACCCACATGGATAACAACCTAAATTTTGTAGAATGGTGGTTGATAATTAGAGATTTTATTACTTTGAGTTCAAGGCACTTAATTTCCTTTTCTTTTTTAATGCTTCCTAACTGATTGGGAAACTTGTGAGATGCAAATATAGCCTCTCCTACATAAGGTATACCAATAAGATTCGTATACATGATCAATGGTAAGGAATTGTTTTTATATTGATATTAAAAGAAAAAATTTCCCTTCCCTATTCTTCCTAAAAGACGACTATATCATATTATTCTATGATAAGATTAGGATAAATCAAATCCTGAGTCATCTGCATAGCAACATAAAAACACTACCATTATCATGATTTATATTCATTGTAAATAATGAATTATACTTAAAAAATATCCATGGGTCAACCAACCATTCCCTATAGATATTTCAATCCTTGAATTCCATATTTGAAGTCATCTAACTCTGTAAAAAACTTCATGATACATTTTAAATGTAAGGAAGCCTAAAAAATGGAATGAAAATTTCAAGGGGAGTAGAGCTTCAGCACACAATGATTTAAAAAAATAGATTTGGGACTAATATTATAGGGGGACTTTATATCGGCTTCGAGGAGACAGTTCAAATTCTCAATTTGATCCACCGGTAGATATAAGTATGATCTGATCTGACCGTTTAAATGACTGTTAGCAAAGGTTTTTCTAGATTACTTTTTATAGGTTTTATGAAAAACACTGTATTTAATTAAACTAAATCTGGTTGATTTAAAAAAAATCAAATAATCAAAAATAATCTCATTAAAGAAACATACCTTCTATATTGCATAGAAGGAAATTTTACTATTGATATGGTTGTTAAAAAATATTAGATTCTAGATAGTTTGATTAATGAAAGGAAATTTTTTATTCCATAAATTTGAGTTCGAAAAATTTACTAAGAGGGAAAAAAATTTGGGCATCGAATAAAATAAGAAAACAATTTGGGTACAGAAAATTAATTTATGGAACAATAATTTTGGTTATGAAAAACGTTGAATATAAAAATAATCTTTTTTAATAAATAAATATACCCCCACTATGAAAAAGAGTTTCTTAATTTTAGGAGATAGGTTAGAATAGAAATTTAATATGGAAGTTTACTTTATTGTTATAATTCAAAACATATTTTAATGTATTCAAATCTATCAGAGAGTGATGATATTTTAATGATATCATCATGTTGATCTTGAATTCTGATAAATTGTAAAATAACACATCTTTATGTGTGTGATCCACAAGAAATTAATTCCTAGTGTCAATGTGTTTTTCATTAGAGTTCTTTGTATGGGTTTTTCTTAAATGTATGGCCCTTTTATTATCACACAATATCTATGTTTTGGTAAAACTCATGACATAGTCTATGAGTATGTGTTTAATCCAAAACACTTGAGCACAAAAACATCCAGCTACTTCATATTCTGATTTCGTAGTGGAAAGTGATTCTGATTGTTTCTCCTTGGAACACCATGAAACTAATTAATCTTCAATGGAATGATATGTTTTAGATATATTTTTTCTATCTATTATAATCCCACCAAATAAGCATCTGATAAATATTTTTTAATGAAAATAATTTCTAGAAGAATATAAATCTAATAAATTCATATTTCCTTTTAAATTGAGAAAAATAATTTTCACTGATTTTAAATGAGATTCTATTGGATTATATTTATAGTTTTCAAATAATCATACTAAAAACATTATGTCTGGGAAACTAGCCATTATGTATAATAAACTTCTTATCGTACCTCTAAAAAAAGTTTGATCTACTGTTTTTGCGGCTTCAACAATATCAAGAGAATTTGAGGTACCGATTGGAGTACTTATACTTTTACTATTGGCATATCCACACTTTTTTAGAATCTATTTAATATAATTATGTTAAGATATTTATGTTTCTTCTGATATTTTTGATATATGAAAACCTATGAGAAATGTTAACTCACCAATCATAATCATTTTGAACACAAATTTCATGAGATTTGTGAATACATAAGTTATAGATTATTGAGTTTATCCGAATATAATGTCATAAAAATATATTTTAATAATCAATACATTTTTCATATCATTAATTATAAAAATATTTGGATTAGCAGTAACCTTCAAATAATTGTTTAGTAAAATAAATATTTAATGTAAATCATACCTAACTCTAGGAGCTTGTTTATGTCCATATAAAGCATTGGTATGTTTGAAAGAATGTTCATGATGTTTTGAGTCTTCAAATAAAAGTGGTTGTTCAACATTTAATTACACTTGAACAAATCCATTAAGGAAATCACACATCACATCCATTTGAAAATTATTATAATTAATTAATTATACAAAGGCCTGTTAAATAAAAATAGATTCACATCTTGAAACTAGAATGTAGGATTTTACATTTTTTATTCCTTCGTTTTTATTATATCGTTTTGAAAATATAGCATTATTTCTTACTATGATTCCAATTTTATCACATTTATTTTTAAATACACGTTTTACTCCAAATATAGAAGTTTCCTTAGGTATTTCAAACAAGGTCCATAATTTATTCCTTTCAAATTCATTTACCTCATATTGCATGGATTTAATCCAATCATCATCATCTAAATCTTCTGTATTGCATTTTGGTTCTAATTGATAAAGGAATGATATATTTTCAACTTCATTTATTAAATAATTTATAGTACATATAGGTTTATTTACATCCCCAATGATGTTATCACTAGGATGATTCTTAAGAAACAACTGATTAGGGTTTGTTAAACATGTTCATCAACATATGGTAGAAAATACTTTAGGGTAAATACATCGAAAACAATATTTTGAGTATCATCATTATTAAAAGAATCATCCACCAATGTTTGATTATTAGTTTTGAAAACACATCTATGGATGTAGGAAGACAGTGTTTAAATACATAAAAATTAGTTTCATCAAATTTAACATGGTCTATTCCTTAAATAGTTCATTTATTTTTGTTAAAAACCATAGATGCATTAGAAGTAGTGAAGTAGACTAGGAAAACACCTTCATCAGATTTATGTTTGAACTTTTGTAATTTATCATATGTATTCATGATGAATACTTTGAATCCAAATACTTTGATGTAAAAAAGTTATGGTTTTTCACCAGTCCACAATTAATAAGGTGTTTTGTTAAGTAAGGGTCTGACAAAAACTCAATTTATAGTATTAATAGAAGTACTAATAGCTTCACCCCAGATGTTTTTAGAAAATAAATATTCACTAAACTTGGTTCTAGTTATCTCTAAAGAAAGTTGACTGCTTCTTTCAAAAACACCATTTTGTTGTAGAGTTTTTTTGGAGCTGAGAAGTTACGAGCTGTCACTTTATTTCAAAAAAAGTTTCCAAATCTGAATTTTAAACTTCTCCTTTATGATCACTATGAATAGTTATCAATGGATGGTTTTTCCCATTTTTAATTAGGGCATGGAATGTTCTAAAATGAGGAAAGGAATTAGATTTCATTTTTATTAAATAGACACATGTAAATATGGTGTAATCATCAATTAACAAAATACATAATATTTGCCTCTAATAATTCTAGTTTATGTTTGACCAATGAGAACCATATGCACTAAATGTAATGCATTATATGTTGATACTTCATTAACTGATTTTAATCAAGATTTATGTTTCTTTCTATATTTAAAAGGATAGAAATATTTTGAATAATCAAATATATGCTCCAGTATATCCTTAACAAGTATTTCCAATAAGTGTTTATATAAGTCTATCAGGTTACAATGTCCTAGTATTCAATTCCATATCCATGATTGATCATCCATTTCACAATGGAAGTTTAGTCTTGGCAATGAAGGTCTTTTATGTTAGGTGGGTATACAATCTCATGCCTATGGGCGGAACAAATAAACTCTTCCGTTGAAATGTGTACATAGAATTTTTCATTCATAAAACTCACAAGGTAACATTAATATCATATTTGGTTTATTCCAATGTTGTTTGTGAAGACCATTAACAAATAAAACATTTGAAATTAATTTTTTCCCAAGAAGAACAATGATACCTATACCAAATATTTCACCTTAAGAATTATATCCAAAAGTTACTTTTCATCCCTTCGAATTGATAATATTTTCAAATAAATTTTTTTTAGTAGTCATGTGTTGGGAAAATTCATTATCCCTGTACCACGTATTTTTGTTGGTAGCATATTTATATTCCATAAAATAAAATAGCTAGACTTTCTAAATCCAACCTTTCTTGGATCTGGAAATTTCAGAAAGTAAAATATTTGGAATCCACATTTTCATATAAAAATAAGATTTATGAAAAACTGAAGACTGGTTTTTATTTGAAGACCAGATATTTTCTCATTGTCGACCACATTGACACTGGGTACCAAAAAGAGTAGTTCTGGGAACAATATAATTGTTACTAAAAACTGGTTTTGAGTGTGTTTAACCGATTCCTAAACTATTCTTTAGAGGGAAAATTGTTTAGTACATTTTAGCAAATACTTTTACTTCATGAAGTAAAATTTGGTAAAAGTATCTTTTTTAATAAATATCATATTTTATTCTAATTACTATATTCTTATCCTCATATTCATTAATTTTAGAACATGAGTTATTTCCTAAAATATTTTTCATAGAAATAACATTTTCAATATCCATAAGAATTTTATCCTTAAAAGAATTAGCTTCCTTTATGTTTTTAGAATTACTTTATAAATCAAATGATTTTCATTTTTGAACATCATTTTAATCTTACAATTTTCATTTTTCATGTAGATTAGAAAATTTATAAATTTCTTTGAATGAAGGTAATATATTATCTTCTGATGAGAATGATTCATTATCTAAATATTCATAATATTTTTCATTTGGAAAATTTTCATTTAGTGAAATATTAGTTAAGGATTAAAAGTTTTGTACCTTAGCCTTTTGAAAATGTTATTCAATAGGCACTCTGGATATAAGTTCAACGTTCTTATTACTAATAGATTCATATTCTGACATTTTCTATTAATACATTCTTAGATTAGATTTTTAATATTTATTTCAGTTTCTTTCCAAATGATTTTCCTTCCTGTATTTTCTCTTCAGCAACAAAAAATATGGTTTGATATGTCTAGCCATTTTACATTCATAACAGGTTACTTCAGAATCATTATTTACCTTTCGATATCTCTTTTGATATTTGTACTAAAAATATTTTTTTCCAAAAATCATGTACATCTTTAGAGAAATATTAGATAATTCATTCTCTTACATATCAAATTCATTGGATTCTATTATAATAGTAGCTATTAGAACATTAAATATAGTTACCCTTTCCGGATTTTTGGGTATAGATGTAGTAGTAAAACTACACTTACAAAACCATTCATATTTTTTTTGAAATCACAGTATCTCTTCATCCTTGTTTCATACTGAAAAATATTTCATTATAAAACTTCTAGAGTATTGTTAGATAATTTATGTTCTCTACTATAGTTGTCCTCTTTTATTCCCCCTCATTTGGAATGATTTCAATTATTTTACCTAAAAGAACTTCACTATCAAAACCTTTCTCTCCCATAAATTGAATATTGTTGACAATGGTCATATTTTTTTCTTTGAAAACTTATTCTCAATAATCAAATAAGAATCCATGATATTCTACGATTAACATAGCTCTTCCGGTTTCTATCACTTTAGAAGTTAAAAAATGTTTCACTTCATGTTTCTTTTAGATGAATTTAGTAGCTTCACAATAATATATCTGACAATATATATATTCTAGGTCTTAATACATTGGAAAGTATTGTTTACCATGTAGTTCCATCGATATTCTAATTACTCTTGGTCGATGATGGTTCTGACTTCCTTCTTTGAAATTTTTTAATCTCTATTAAGAATAAAAACTTGATCCACTATAGTGTTAATGAAAAAATGTTTTCATCTTATCTCTCTAGTAATCATAATAATTACCATAAAAAATTTTGTGTTCAGGTAGGATTTAGATTATCAATTTATCCAAAACTTTTTCCATCCATTCTATATGATGATATCACTTCCAAAAAACATGTTAAAAATAAATGTTTATAGACAAAAATTAAAATAATTACTGAAAAACATGATTAAGAAAAGTTAAACAATAAAATTTAGAACATGGAAAACCTGAGAAATGAAAATTTATATGTGGGTATCAATATTTCAGATACCTTTCTATGATAATTATTGTAGGATTGAAATATTATATGTAAAAGCTCATTTAAAAGAGTGGGTGAATGATATGTTTAAAAACATTAATTTTAAATCGTGAGGATAAATAATTCTTAACAATCTAAGAGAAGGTAAATTCAAATTCCCTCTTTATTTATTAACAATTATACAAACATGCTTATAGTGTAGAAATATTGATCTTGAAAAGTTAAATATGAATAGTTAACTTAATGAATTATTCTGCAATATATCATATATAATATTATTTATTAGTATAAGTAAATGTATAAGAATGTAAAAGAATGTTATACATTCATTCTTTATCAAAATACAGCGGAACGAAAACTTGTAACAACAATCATGTAAAGGAGTAAGAAATATTTTAACCTAAAGAATTGGGTATCCAAAAAACATGGATAGGGTCCCCATGATTTATCCTTTCAAGAATGTTTGTCTTACCCAGACCAGGGTAAGCCCTCGATAAGAATATTAGGGTCTTCCTTGCTATCCCCTCATTCCCTTGAACTTTAATGTTGTCAGCACCACCGTCTTCCTATTCTTGAAATCCCTCAATTGTACACAACAACAATCAGAGTCGCACAAATAAAGATGAACATTATGTTCATAGTAGAACAAGATGTAAATAAAATTCCCAAAGTTAGAGTGTCTTTCTCTCTCCAGATATCACTTAACAGCATGCAATCTCTAGGATCATCAATCGATAAATCAACAACCAACTCATTCAAATAAAATCCTATTTGTAGAGAAAAACATAAATGGTCAACTACATCCTCAAACAGACATATTGTTTCATTAATTTTAAAGTTACATATACATGTGTCACTCAATTAATGGTTTGTTAGAAAAAAATAGAATGACATCATTTTAGGTAGGAAAATATTAGAGAAGCATTATCATGATTAACAATTACTAATGTCTAAGGAAAATAACGTACCTTCACCGAAATAGAATAATTAGATTTGTAGGAATAATAGAATTTGGTGTATAAATATATAAACAATCAGAATGTAGAAAAAAATGAATATTCTGATTTTTTTATGAATTTGGCATCTGGATTATGAGTAATTAGAATTCCGAATTATGAGGAATTTGAATGTTGAATTAAGAAGAATTTGGATTATAAATTATGATTAATTTAGAGTGTGAATTCTGATGGATTCAAAGTCAGAATTATAATGAAATCAGAGCATGAATTCTGAGTAATTTGGATACTGAATTCTACTGAATTAACAGTCATAATTCTGAGTAATTCAGAGTCTAAATTAAGAGTAATTTGGAGTCTGAATTTTATGGATTACAGAGTCTGAATTATAAGGAATTAGATGTTCAAATTTTTGTGAATTCAGAGTCTGAATTTCAGGGAATTTGGATTCTGTATATCATAGAATTCAGAAACTGAATTTCATAGAATTCAGAGTCTGAATTTTAGAGAATTGGAGTTTGAATTTCAGAGAATTCAGAGTCTGAATTTTTGAGGATTTTGAGTATAAAAACAATAGGATGTTGTAACATAGGGCACTACAAGATTCCAATATTTTTTTAAGGATTATAATTTTTTACATTATTAAAACTTTTAACACATGATTCTCAGAAGACATTGAAAAGAGAATTAAAAAACCAAGGTAATGATAAAACTTTTCTTAGACATAAATAAATTTCATTAAGAAAAAAATTCTAAAAGAAAGATAATTTTATTTATGAAATAGTGTTTGTGATTTTCGAAACATAGAGGAATTGAAAAGTCTTAAGAAGACCATACAAACTAAACAAATTTTTCTTTATTTGAAGGGGGAATAGATGTTCTATATGGCCCCCTTCTCAATTCATCCTATTAAGAAATACATATTAACATGAATTTCCTAATTTAATACAAATTTTTATGTGAACTCCATAATATATTTTAATCAAAAAATATTTGTCTAAAATCACTATTTTTCATGAATAACTATCTTATTTCATTTCGGTTTTTGTGAAAATAATTATTCTTCTTTATCATTAGAGAATCTTAAATAGTTTCCTATAAAACTCTCTAAAGTGGCTCAAATATAATGTTTCTTAAAAATTAATTTTACATATTTTAACTTCAGTTGGACATGATTTAACTTGATCTATGGCTCTTTCACTTATGAATTTCCATTTATTATTTAGATCACTTCTTACATGGACACCTTTATGATACATTCATTTTCCATTCCTGACTATATGATTACGATACCCATTCCATTATATTGTAAATCTCTATGTTTATTCCTTATATATTATTCTTCATGTGAAACACATTTTCATGAACATGTTATTATTATTCACCTAGATATCAATCCAATGAATTCCATTTTTTGACTTTTTCCTCCATGTGCAATAGTCTAGGATGTTATCCTTGGCTAATGCTTATGTCATGTTTTATGTTATTTAGAAATTCCGAAGACCATAAGATTACGTGATCTCATGATATTCATGTTATTATTCTTTATGTTTATTCATCATCCATGACTTATTATGTCATCTTCTTATTCCTTCTAACCCATATTCTAGGGTTTATTTCTATGATTATTCACATGATAGGCTCTGTAGCTCATCCCTTTTTTTGTATTCCTTAGGTTTTCCTCTCTAGATGTAAGAGCTCAATGGATGTTTGGAGATGATAATATATTTTTTTATTTTGGATTTATGTGATTAAATTATGATCTGAATTTCCCTAATGAACTAATATTTACAATTATTGGTTTGAATTTGATGGTTAATTATGCTTTAAATCATGTAATAATATCTGTAAAAGGTTAGATTCATTATAGTTGGTATCAGAGAATTTTTTATTTGTTTTTGGATATTGTGACTTGAAAACATTAATAATCAACCTAGGGACAAATCTATCACCATTGAAAACCCATATTGATCATATAAAACCACTTGTTAAGATATACTTTTCTTTTATATGTTTAAAATTATAGTTTCATTGTCTCCATTTTATATTATTATTAGATATGTTTTCAGGGCCACTAATTGTGATTTCATTTTATTAATGGATGGAAATAATAGAAACATTCCATCAATAAATGTGATGATTTCAATAATGAAATGAAAAAATATTAGAGGAAAGAGACCATGAAATTTCACAAATATACATGAACAACTAGATAATGATATGAATAAGTACAAGAATTTGTGTAGAACTCCCTCTCTCTCCTAATAATGATAACATTGCAATGGAATCCTTCATGAGAAAAAGGCCTCCTATATTTAGTGGATAATATGTTCTCATTATCCTAGAACAATGAATTAACTCCATTTAGAATATATTCACTTTCCTTGAATTCTTAAAAGAAGAGAATGTCATACTGGTAGACTATCATTTTGATGAAGAATCATATCAATAGTGGAAACTGAACAAATACAAAAACTTTTGTGGAGGAAATTGATTCCAGGGAATGGGAAGATTTCAGGAATAAAATTTAAATAAATATATTACCTAAAATCATCATCTTAAGATGGAAAATTAGTTCCTCATATTGATGTAAAAGGAAGATGAGTGTATCAGGTCATATAACAAAAACTATACTCAGATTTAATGATGTGCTTATGGATGTGTCCTGAATAATGAAATAAAGGTGAATCACTTTTTTAGATGACTAAATTTTATTCTATGAAATGAGATGGAAATTTTAGTCTTTGACAACTAAAATGAGATTTTCTGTTTTATCTGTAATATTATAATAAAGATCAGAGACTCTCATTGGTCTCTTGTACCTAGAGATAAAAATTTAAAATCAGATTTTAATATTGGATGTTTAATAGATAGGTCACTTTATGGAACAAAAACTAAACATACCACATGTCAAAATTGTAGGAAAATTAATCCTGGAAACATCATGAGGGGAACCTAGAGATGCTTCACAGATAGAAGAGGGGGTATCTTGGAAACCATTTCTAAAGTGATATGAATAATTACACAAATGTAGAATAATAATGTAAAGTTAATATCAACACCCAACCAGTTTTGTAGTACATCAATATTAAGAAACATGTCCATTGTCAAATACATTTCCCTTAGCCAAGGCATGATAGAGGCAATCAAAAAAACATACAAGACAACACGGAAGGGCATATTCTATTAGTACTGCTGAGGTGGATCCCAAAAATGATGTGGTGATAGGTACATTGGTTATTCATTCAATAATAGAAAGCATACTATTTTATTTTGGTTCTATGGCTTCTTTCGTATCTTGCATGGTTAACAGAGAAATTCAAACACCACCTAAAAATACATTGGTTGAGTTATCTATAAGAAAAATAAATAGGATAGTTATTTTATCCAATGTATATAAATAATTCCATTTATTGTATGTGTTTTAAAACTCCCATAAAATCATGTCTTACATTCTTTGGTGGTCTTTGATGCAATGATTGGCATGGATTGGATATCTATTTATAAATACAACATTAACTGTCCAGAAAGGGAGATCACTCTTCATATCTCGAGGAATCCTCCAAATATGTACACGTGTAGAGGGAGGATGAAACTAATTTAGAATATTTGTATCAATTCTATAAATTATTTTTTTATTCGATAACATATCAAGTACAAATGATTCAGAAAAAATGAGATAATAATGATCGTTGAAATTCACATTATGAGGGACTAAACATATTTGTTCCCTAAATAATTATTTCATCTTCCTCATGACCATGAGGATGGGATTTCAAATGAACTTATTCATAGATCACTTTTTATATCACTAACACGTTATATAATGGACACCAGTGAGTTGGATCAACTGAAGAAGCTATTACAAGAAAATCTGTAAAAGGGTTTTATTTTCCTGAGTGCTTTGCCTTGAGGTCTGCGGTCCATTTTTTCAAAAATAAGTATTTATCGATTCAACTGCTTTGCTAATATGGGACTAAAATTTTCAAGATAAAGAATATGTACCTACTACCATAAATACATTTCTTCTTTGATCAATTATGTACATCTATGATATTTTATGGTTTACCGTCATTCATGATATAACTAATTAAAGGTTAAGAAGGAAGGTATTCACATGATTTCCTTCCATGTATATTATGGAAATTGTGAGTTCATATTAATTCCCATAAAACTCAATATTTCTATGGAAGTTTTCAATTATGTAATTAATAGAGTCTTTAGAGATTACCTCTACAAATATTTGGTATTTTTTATCGATGATATTTTGATATACTCTAAGAGGAAGAAGAAACATGAGGATAATTTGAATATTGTGCTTAAGACCATGAAAAGGGAGAAACAATTTGTAATTTATAGAACATGTGAGTTATTTATGGAGGAAATAACATTATTGGGGTATGTGATCACAAGAAAATAAATATGTCTGGAAACTTCCAAGAAAAATATAATAGAAGAGTGTCCCATAAAAAAAATATGTAGTGGAGATCCATAGTATCATTGGCCTATCAGAGTATTACCAATGAATTTTGAGGAATTTTTTATGATTTCAAACCCACTATCCAATATAACCTCAAAGGGAGTATTTTTTATCTATACTAGTGAATGTGAAGATAACATTAAATAGTTGAAAAGATGCTTATCACAACACCTATACTCACTCATCTGACCAGTGGGAATATATTTGTTATATATAATGATTCTTCACAAAATTTCTCAGGAAGTGTATTGATGAAAAAGGGTAATTATAATGTCTATGCCTTAATGAATTTGAAAATTCTTATGAAAAAACGATCCCATCAATGATTCAGATTTGGGGGTTGAGATCATTGTGGCATTATCTCTCTAGATAGAAGTGTGAGATATATACTGATCATAAGATCTTAAAATATTTATTCATGGTGAAGGATATTATCATTCACCAATGGATATCATTAGATCTCATCAAGGATTATGTCTACTCAATCAACTACCATCCTATTAAGGAAAACAAATAATAATATACTCTATATAGAAAGGATCATGAAATATTATCAAGGATGAGAATTGAAAAGGATTAATTATTATTGTACATACAAAAGATAGTCATTGGAAACATTAAGGATGGATTAAACTATATCCTTTCTCAAATTATTTCTCAACCATTCATTATGGATAAAATAAATGATACTAGAAGCTATGATGTGGAAATTCATAAAAAGGTGGAAGCTATAAGAAATGGGAAATCCTTAATGTTGAAAATTTATGGTATAGGAGTGGAAATATATTTGTCAAGAATATGTGTACCAAATAATCCATACATAAAAAGAGATCATCTTAATGATTCACATAGGTCAACATTCACTATTCATAGTAGAACCACTAAGATGTATCGAGACTTTGAGATCATTATTGGTGGGGTAATATGAAGAAGAAAATTGTTGAATACACATCAAAGTTTTGAGTATATTATATAGTGAAGGATAAAATGAAAAATAAAAACAGGGTGATCTTAAAATTATCAAAACCTACATGGAAATGGAAAAAAATCACTATCTACATTGTCACCAGACATCCGAATACTTCTATAGAAAAAATGATATATGGATTGTTTTGGATCATCTTATAATGAATTCTCACATTATCAAAATTAGATTGGAAATATTACTTGATCAACATGAATAAAAATAAATTATATAAGTGTCAATGTTTCTTAGAGTATCACTATCGACTATATATAATTGTGATCCAATATTAACTTCCAATTTCTGTAAATGTCTACATCATGCTCTAAACATTGCCCCGAACATGAATTCAACTTATCATCCTCTAAGGGATTTCCAATTTAAAAATAATATTCAAAAATTTGAAGATATGTTGAAAAAATCTTCTACAGACTTCAATGGAGGATGAGACCAGCATCTACCTTTTGATTATTTAGTTTAAAACTATAATATCCACTCCAGTATTCAAATGGATATATATAATGATTGTTGTGGGAAAAGATACTGAACACTAACATAATGGGAAAAGGTCTGTGAAAGTAAGCTGTGAGAACTTCAAATGATCAAATAAAAGGTATAAAATGTGAAATCATTTCAGAAGGAAATCAAGGAAGAACGAATCCTATAAGAGATCCATATGAAAAAACTTCAACGAGACCTAGAGTTTAAGGATGGAGACATGGTATTCTTCTATATATCTATGTTGAATTGGATCATGACATTTCTTAAGAAAAGAGAAATAAGTCTAAGGTACATCTTCCACATTGAGATTATTAATAATTTTAAAGATATAGAGTCCCACTCTTTACAAACGTTAAAATAATATAATTTTTTTTGGAAATTCATTATACATTACATAAATAGAATCCAAAAGATCGTGTTAGCATAGTGACTTTGGAAACATGGAAACATAAACACTATTGAATAAGTGAGCTATGCTGTCACCCACTAGGTTCTTCATGACTAGAAACCATATTATCGACATCATACATAATACATATCATCATAACCTAGGGAATGGAATCTTATGACATGGGTGAGAAGAGATGCACAATTAGGGTATACATGGGAGATATGTAAATATAAACAAAGCATAATGGTATGAGAATATGATCATAATATTAGAATATAATACCCTACATATCAAGGATTACAAACATAAATAATAGAATAATGATTATATGTTCATAAGACATGAGTCATAATTGAATCAATAGAATAATGCATGGAATGATAACATAGGAATAAGACATGAAATTTTTGAAGATAAAAAATCATATTTAATTTTTTCCATATAAGTCATGGAATCACAATCAAGGCCATCTTAGAAGTATGGGTTCACACCCAATAATATCATAGTTGTAGTGATTCACTCCTATGAACTTCTTATTAGTCGTGGTTAACTCTTAATACTACCATATATGATAAAATCTATCACCTAAATAATTTCATACATCATTCCAGTCATATTTTTCTCATGAGATATAAATCTTCACCCATTTCATTGGAGGGTGATATAGGTCCCACCAATCTCATAATGAAAAGAAGCATATGTGTGCCACAGGATCATAAAAAATCCTATCAGATCCCATGAAATGAAATCGATGTTAGAAATAAGTAATCACATCTTAACCTATTTAAAAAATATGCATGTTTCATTATCGTTACATCAAAATTTTAACACTTTAAAATAATATAGTTTTTAATTAGATAACATATGAAAGTGAAATATGTCTCATAACCATAATGTTATCAAAACATAAAGCATTCAGAGAAATAATGTGTATGGTACTCTTGGATCATATCACTATAAATAAATCAGTAATGACAAATTTTTTGATCTTCAATGGAAATTAATTTGATAATATCCATTATAAAAAAAAATTATGGGAAAATATCATTTTATCTTTGGAAAACTATTTTAAAAAAAATAAAGAAAATTTTAAAAACAAAATACAAAATGAAATGAATAAATATAAAGGATGATTTAAAAATAATGAAATATTTTTAAATTCATTTTCCCCTGAAAATTATCTTCAAAGAACATTTTGAATACATATTTTTGAATAACATTTGTAAATTGTTGGAACGAAATAGAATATGTAAATGAATATGAGATAGAACAACACAATAAGGCATGAATTGTAGGTTTAAATAACAATGTATTTAAATCTAAAGAAAGAATATAGTTTTAAAGGAATTAAACTAATAAAATTCAAAAATATATATAAACATACAAATGGTCTTGGATCTGATAGATTTGAAATGATATGATACCAAAAGTAATTAAGAATGATTGTATTTGAATGAAATACAATGAACAGAGTATGAAAAATGAAACTTCTTCTACCATATAGCATATAGAATAACTTAATAAAATATGTAAGGAAACTATCATAATTATTACAATTACAATATAATATAATATGAATAGAAATAGGAATCAAAATTAATTCCTTTATATTAAAAAATATAAGTAGAAAATAATAAAGCTATTGAAAAACTTAAACCACAAATTGCAGGGTATCCATTCACCTAGGATAAAAGTTATATATTACCACCTCCTTAGTAAGCCATTGATTCGATGATCAGCACATCTGTTATATATTACCACCTCCTTAGTAATCCATTGATTTGATGATCAGCACATCTGTCATCCTATCCACATAATCCCACAATTAAAAAGGTCATTGGCACCTCTATCTTTCAAATACATGAAATCTCACTATTCAACAGTCGTTAGCACTGACTTCCTATCCCCGGAAACGCTTGATTGTTATCACAATGATCAATTCCACAAATAAAAACAATGAACATATTTAAATACAAGAACTAGTAAAAAGTTGTTCACATATTGTCTCTACATGGATTTTTTCACGAATAAGGAGAGTTGTCACACAGTCTTTCTCTAGAACATGGAATTTTGAAGAGTTTATATTCTCTAGTTCGAATGACCTCTTATTTATATGACTAATGTTCCCACAATAATATTTATTCCAACGGTCACATTTCTATGAAAAATTCAGAGGGACATGGACTCCTAGAATTATAATGGTAAAAACAAACAGAATACATTACACAATTTTGATTTGAATACATCTAACATCAAGAAATCATTTTGGTTAAATGATATTAAGTAAAATAATATGAAACAAATGTGTATAAGAAACATATATATGGTATTTGAGTAAAATAATACTACAATTAATTATATGATTACAATTAATAATATGGTTACGATGCTTATCATGATTATGATGCATATCATGATTTCAAAGCATATCTTGGTTTTGATGCATATCGTGGTTACAATGCTTATCGTGGTTTTGATACATAATATGTTTGCAATTCTTAGCATGGTTACATTACATATATCTTTAATGATTCATATCATGGTTACAATTCATTTCATGTTTACGATATATAACATGGTTACAATGTGATTACGATGTATAACCCGGTAACGATGCATGGTTAAGATGAATAATATGAATATGATGTATAACCTAGGTTATGATGGATATGGTTATGATGCATAATATGAATATGATACATAACTTGGTTAGGATGCTAATAGATACAAAAAATAATATCTGTTTTCTTGTTTAAAACAATTTATGTGGTTATGATGAGAAACAACAGTATATGATTACTATATGAAAACAACATATATGATTATGATATATGTGATTACAATGAGGAAATAATAATTTATGAAAAACAAGAGGTAATTTGTGATTTCAAAAACAAAAATATCATTTTGGTAAGTTGAAACATATTGTCACACAAACCCCCCCCCCCTATTGGGAAAGCAATACAAATTAAAATCAATAAATACTACTCTTAACTTGAGTTTAGTAAATATTCTAAATGTACTAGTGAATACAACTAATTCGACCTTATGATAAATATTATCACTAAGGATCATATTCTCTTTACTTTTTTTTGTAATTTCTCCCCCTTAATAAGGTATTCACCCTTTTTCCTTTTTATTAATGAAACTTATTTTCCAAATTATTCTCCCCCATTGTGATGTTCAAAAACGAATAAGGTAAAACATTTATTTCCTACAAATATTTAAAGAAACATATTAAAAAACAATAGAAATTACATGGAATGAATGTAGATTTTCTTATAACAAGAGTTCTAAAAATCATTCTTTTCCAAATTTTTTTCAAGATAATTAACATAGATATCATAATCCTCTTGATCACTATCTATCATCCATCAGTTTTTCAAGAGCTTATTGAAAAGCCTTAAATTTCACATCATGTTCTGCAATAATCTTTTCTTGCCTCTATAACCTATCTTCATGAAGCCGATTGATTTCTTAATGTTCAGTAATCCTAAATTTTTGGGCATTGTAATCATCCACTCTGAGTCTTTAGCGATTATCTTGGATTACAATTATATATGATTTCAAAAACAAAATCATTACATTAATTATCCAATATTGACTTTAGATGACAAAGATCATCAAAGGCTATTCCTTTTGAGGTTCACGGTCTTTGAAAGACTACACACTTTCAATAAAATTAGTGGCCAGCATCTATTAGAGTGAATTGTGATCATTTATTCACTTCATAAATTTAATAAGCTTCTCTAAATGAATATTGAGATTGTCATCAATTTTGTTTGACCAGTTTAAAACCATGATAAAATCCATTATATTCTTAGTAGCATGTTCCATAAATATTTTGAAATAAGTTTTCTGATTTAGAAGCCTATCCAACTGAGTCTTGATAGAGTCCGTTATTTCATTTGGACTATTTGAAATTATTTCTTGTATGGATTCAGTTTTTGGAAAGAATGGTATCATAATTTACAATTTCTTCAAATCTTGTTGGATGTATTGAATTCCCTTTACATTGATTCTTCTTCAGAATCCATATCTTCAGTGTATTCTCATAGGTCACAAAATGAGTTTTGGGACCGACCAAGGTAACATTCTATTTCCAATTCTTATCGGATTATTCTTTTTCTTAATTATAATTAATATTAATAACATTCATGGACGAAACCCATTGATATACACTTTTTTAAGGCCGATGATCATGAGAAGGAAGATTAAATGATGGTACATATGAGAGTTCTACAGAATGATTCCCTTGTATGAATCTTAATTATCTTACACTTATTCTTATAAATGTACTTTTACTTCTTCCACTTCTCCATCTTCTAATTCATTATATTCTAATATGAGTATTTTCATAGCTGATTGTTCAGATTCCTGTTTCTCTATTCCTTTCTTTGTTGGATCCAATTATGTTTGAAGAGGTGGATCCCATATGAAAATTTTGGTTCTGGATTCCTTTCATAATTTAACAAGGCTTTCAATATTAATATATTGGTACTCACTCTTCTTAATTATCTTCTTCCATTATTTTTCTTAAAAAAATATTTCGGTTCTTATTTTTTCTGCCAGGGCTTCAGCTGGATCCAAACCAAATTAAGGATACCCTTATTTCCATTCTGCCTTCTCATTCCTCCACTCTGATGCGACCACATATAAAACTAGTTTTTTATTTTATTTATTTGTATATGTAGTCTTAACTACCTTTCATTGGTTTGAAAATTATTTGGGTCTCTTTTCTGGTTTATCTTGACCTTCAGATACTTACATTTCTTTCTCATCATTGGGATACTTCTCAATATTTTTGGATTCCAGAATAAATTGTAACTATAGTCTCCATATCATATCTTTAATAATGAGGGTATCCTTGAAGGATGTTAGATTTGACTTTATTGATACATTATATAAGCTGAGACACACTTTCAAAAACATTCTCAGAATGGATGGAATCCAAATCTAGTGTGACATTATGGAACCAGATTTTAGTTTCTTTATTTTCAAGAAAATGAATCCCATTAGATTTAAATTCATCAAACTCACCAGATAATTAGGAAAATAAAAATCTGAAACATTCAATGGTTCCTCATCACACTTTCTCTTATCTAAAAATACTTTCATCATGATGGAAATTTAACAATTGTAGGTTGATATTTGATTGACATTCCTTTTCTCATCATGAATCCACAAAAGAGATTCCTCTACATTCCTATTATCAATAGTCACATCATGTTCTGATAATTTATGGGAAAGACATTTGGAATCACCCTCTTATTAAACTCCAAGGAATGTAGCTTCTTGTTTAATTGAGGGTCTGTATTTATTATCATACATCATAAGAGAAATCATGAGACCATTATCTATTACTATTGTTTTTTTTAAATTGTAACACTTATATATAATATAAAAAATCTTGTTATAAATATGGTCTTTTATCACAAATGCATTCCCACCCTTGGAAATTCATTATCCTTTTCAGCGATGAATAAAAATCATCCTAAAGGACTTCAAAGGAAATCCGTTCACATTTAATGGCCATATAAGGGAAATATTATGGAGAAATTTCCATTGGAGATGGAGTAGTTTAATCAGACATGAAATACTATCTAGAACCCTCAATATTTCTTATTAATTAAAGATGAGGTCCTCTCTTATTATTAAAACTGAGGTAAAATCTGATTATGAACCATGTGGTGTTCTTATTTAGAATTAGTACATAATTGAAATTTAGAGGAAATTGATGAGGAATGAGGGAGGAGGGTTTCTTTTAAAAAAAGTTGACATTCAAGGTTAGATCTAAAATATACAATAGTTGACAATGACTTTGAACTCTTGAGGTTTTCCATAAGAAAATTAAATTTTATTCATAATGAATCTGATTAGAAGTTAAAAGAAAGAATTGAAAATACAACAACTAGAATGAACTAAAAAAAGTTCTAGAAATTGTACCTATCTATGTATCAAGTTCGATATATTAGATTTATTACATTTTTGTAATACCAGAAAATATTTTAATACCGAATTACACATTATATCGATAAGAATTATAAAACCAAATAAATGTACTAAAACTAATAAATAATTTAGAACAATAAAGTAATATAATAACAACAATCTAGTACTGATAACATGAAACTTATAGCCATGAAATCAATAACCATGAAACTGATAACCATGAAACCGATAACCAGGAAATAGATAAACATGAAATGTATAAACATGGAATCGATAGAATGTAAAGACGATAAAATGCAAAGCTGAAAAAAAATGAAACCAGAAAAATGTAAAACTGGTAAAAAGTGAAACTGAAAAAATGTAAACCCGATAAAAAGTGAAACTGATAAAAAAGAAAAACAATAAAAAAATAAATCGATAAAATGTAAAACTAATAAAAAGAAAAACCGATAAAATGTATTTATACTCCACCATTGAATAGGAATAGCATAAGGTCAGAAGATGGTTTAAACAAGAAATGGATCTGAATGATTAATTTGTAGTTATCATTCCTTATTTTGGTTTAATGTATTCAAATATATCAGTATATAATGGTTTTGTAATGATATCATAAAGTTGTTCTTTCATTCCGATGAATTGCAAAATAATATCTATATTTTGGGTGCGATCTCTAAGAAACAGATGCCAAATATCTATGTGCGTTTCCAATGAGTGATGTGCAAGGTTTTTACTAAGAGGAATGGAATGTGTATTATAACTTTGTATTCTAGTTTTTGAAAAACTCGTGCCATTTATGTGAGTGTGTGTTGTATCCAAAATACTTGATCACAACAACTTCCAATTGTTACATATTAATCTTTAGGAGTGAAATGTTTTACTGAGTGTTGTTTTTTGCATGACCAAGATACAAATGAATCTTCTAATAAATGACAAGTTGTAGATGTAATTCATCTGTACATTATACATCCACCAATGTCAGTATCAAAAAAACATTGTAAAAACACCATTTCAAGAGTAATAAAATAGTCACAAATGCATAGATCCCATTAAGTAGTGGAAAAATTATTTTCAATTCATTCATATGATATTCATTTGAATAAGATTGATATATTATACATAGTCATATAAAAAACATTATTTCTGGAAGACCAGCTATTAGGTATAACAAAATTCCTATCATTCATCTAATCGATGATTGATCTACTGGTTCCCACCTTCATCAAGATCAAGTATATTTGAGGTTATGATTAGAGTGCTTATACATTTTCAGTTGTCATATCTATACATTTTAAGTAAATCTTTGATATACTTGTTTTGGGATATATAGGTCCCTTCTAGTTTTTGAGTGATTTGAAAACCTAAAAATAATGTTCACTCACCCATCATACTCATTTCAAACTCAGATTTTATAATATTTACAAAACAATCAGATTGGGAATGAAGAGTTGATCTGAATATAATGTCACCAACATAGATTTGAACTATCCAAATGTTTTTTTTCATTTTTATTAAAGCAGATGGATTAGAAGTATATTTTTCATAGTTGTTTTGTAATAATAATCTTATAAGTATATCATAGCAAGATTTAGGAGAATTTTTGGAGTCCATATAATGAATTTTTATCTTTAAAAACAAGATTAAGATGTTTTTATCTAAAAAACCTAAAATTTTTTCTTAAAAAATTATTCTTATAAAAAACAATTATTTAGAGAACATTATACATCCATTTGAAAAAGATTAATTTAAATGAATGTTGTAATGGCTAATAGAATATGAATTGATTCAAGTCTTGCTACCAGAACATGGATTTTTTCATAGTCTATTATTTATTATTGATTATATACTTTAGCAACAAGTCTTGAATTATTTCGTATATGGACTACATTTTCATGACATTTTTTTAGAAAATCTATTTTTCAAAATGTACAATTTTTTATTGAGGTCATTAAACTATGGTCCATAAATTATTCATTTAAAATTCATTTAGTTCATCTTTCATTGAATTAATCCAATCCTCATCACCTAAGGCCTCATTCAATGTTTTAGGATCAAATTATGGTAGAAAAGAAAGATGTTCTATTTCATTTCACAAGGTATTTATAGTCCTTACGTATTGATTTACATCTCCAATGATATTATCATTGAGATGATTCATAAGAAATCATTGATTTTGGTTTTGTAAAACGTGTTCATAAATATAGATGGAAGGTCTTATGGGGTAAACAGTTCAAAATCATTGTCTTCAATATTTTCATTTTCAGAAGTGTTTTTAATCAAAGGATGATAATTATTTTGTGAATAAACTTCTATTGATGTAGATAGGGATTTTTTTTAAACAGAATGATATGGTTTATCAGATTTTACATGCACTACTTACTCAATAGTACATTATTTTTTTGTTAATGTTTTTATAAGCCTTAGAAGAAGTGGAATAACCATATATGATTCCATCCTCAGATTTGTGTGAAAATTTAGGTAGGTTGTATTTAGTATTCAATATTAATACAAGGCAAAAAAATACTATAAAATAAGAAACTGTAGGTTTTCATCCATTCCATAATTCATAAGGTGTTTTATTATGAAATTGACTAATTAATAATTTATTTATAGTATAACATGCAGTACTTAGAGATTCTTCCCAGAAATTCTTAGCAATTGAATATTCACTCAACATGGTTCTTTCCATTTCCAAAATAATATGATTTAATCATTGAACAACACCGTTTTGTTGAGGGGTTCATGTAGTTGAATTTTTTTTCACTAATACAATTCTTTTTAAAAATATTTCAAAACCTAAAATTTTAATATATTCACCACTATCACTTTGAATACTTATTAGTGGTATGTTTTTATCAAGTTTAACATGGGATATAAAATCTTTGAAATAGAAAAAGGATTCATATTTCTTTGTTAGAAAATAGAACCATGTAAATCTAGTATTGTCATAAACTAAAAAAATACACAATATTTTCCTCCAATACTTAAAGTTATTATAGGAAAGAAAATATAAACATGCAATAACTATAATGAATTAGATGTTGAAACATCATTAATTGATATATAGATAGTTTTGTGTTTCTTTCCATATTGAAATGGGTCACAGAATTTTGAAGAATAAATTATATGATATGGTAGATCCTTAAAAAATCTTTTCATTGAGAGTTTACAATGGTTCCTAATGTTATAGTGTCCTAAACTTTTATTCCATTACCAATATTGGTCTTCTATTTCACTTAATATAGGTAATTCCTGGCTCATAAGGACTTCTAATTTATGTGTATAAAAATTTTCAATACTATGTGCACAGAGAAATAATTCATCCATCGAATTATGAACATAAAATTTATCATTCCTAAAATTCACAAGATAACCTCCATCAAATAATTGAAATGTGATTATAAGCTTTTTCATAATACCATTAACAAAAAAACTTAAATTAAAACATTTCTTAAAATAAAATTTTACATATACCAATTATCATTCCCTGAGAATTATATCTAATGGTCACTCTTACAAAATTCATTTCAATGGCCTTTTCAAAGAAAACATTGTTTCTATTCATATATTGAGAACAACCACTATACATGTACCAAATATTCTTGTTGTTGGTACATATTTTTCCTTACAAATAAACAATCGGGTTTTCTAATCCCAAACATTTTGGGATCAAGAAATTTTATATAATATCACATTAGGAAACAACAATTGTTTTCCAAAGTGATTGTTATGAAATCATAATGATGGAGTTTTATTAAAGAGAAATCTCTTCCCAATTTCCACCACACTATCATTTCATACAAAATGGGGCACTTTTACGAACAAAGTAATAATGTCTAAATATAGGATTCAAATAAGAATAAATTGTTCCTGAATTATTTAATAGAGGAAAAATTTTAGAATACATCTTGTCAAAAATTTCTTTACTATACATAATGTTTAATAAATTTTTCTTATGAAAAATGATTATATATTTTTGTCTAATGGAAAAGTTCTCATTACTCTAAGAAATATTTTTGGAATTTTTTTTGTTTGAAAAAATATTTCTCTAAAAAAAAGTGTTTCAATGTACTTAGAATGTTTTTCCTTATAAGAATTTACTTCAAAAAGTTTTTTGATATGTTTTGAAAATAGAGAGTTTTCTTATTAAGATCTTTTGATTGATATGATACTTCATTTTTAAGGGTAGATATTCTATTATTTTCCTTATCAAACTTTTTCTTGACTTTAATTTTTTCTTTCTCATGTAGTTTGAAACATTTGGTTACCTTTGAAAAAGAAGTTAAATTATCCTCTACTGAGGAATATACTTTTTCTGAAGTGTATTATGATTCTCATTAGAGGAATTTCCATTTAAAGATACAATTTTAAGATATTTTACATTGTGTGCCCTATCCATGTGACAATTATCTTCAATTGGTAGTCTGGATATAAGTCCAATATTTTTTTGACCATGAAATTCATATTCAGATGATTCATCTGATTATTCACCACCACATGCACTCCTAGTATCATTTGATTTGAAGAAAATATTCTTCTTTGACTAATAAAATTTTTTGTTGTTTCCTTCAGAATTTTAGTCCTTCTTCTATTTTCTTTTAACCAACTGAATATATAGTCTAATAAGACATGCTATTTTACAACCATAACATGTTACGTATGATTCTTTCTTATCATTTCTATATTTATTTTTTAATCTATACTAAAAATAATCATTCCCCTCAATCCAGTTCATTATTCATGAAGGACTGGCTAATTAATTCTCTGAATGATCACACTCATTGGATTCATTTATAACAAAATCATTCTAATATTTGAATTTGGTTACCCTTTTTGGTGTCCTAAAATTTAGATTTAGTAGTAAAAGATAAACTACCATTAAAAATATTATTATTTTTATTATTTTTATTTCCTTTCATTCTTGTCTCATGCAAGAAGAGTGTACCAAATAATTCATCAATAGTGGTTTGAGTAACTCTGTAGTTCTCATCAATAGATTTCCTTCTTTATTCTCACTCATTTGGAGTTATATTGATTATTTTTGTAGGAAAACAGTTCTTAATATTTAGGTACAAGTTTCATCTTTTCATTTTCCTTAAGTGTTTTTGAAAGGAAAAGTGATAAAAAATACAAAATTTAGGGACTACACACCATGTACTTTTCCACATGTCGTGTACTTTTGCTGTGTGGGATGAGTGCACAGGGTTTGTAGCCATGATGGAGACTAAGGGTGTAGAAAAATACTGCACACTATGTAGTGGGTATTTACACACCGTGTTGTCAGTTGGAAGGTGAATAGTACGGCGGTGGAAGCAGCCAAAAGCTGATCGACTGTACAAGCCATGTACTCATGTTTCACACGCCGTGTACTCATCTCCACCAATGGAATAGTTAAAAATGAAAACTACACGCCGTGAAGTCTATAGTACATGCTGTGTATTTTGTTTTTTTCACTTAAAATGGGAAGTAGCAAACCATGTTCATAGTATTGGTTTAGAACCAGAGGAATGAGTCAGTAGAGAGGGACATACCTTCGAAGAGCTCTAGATCAAGTACCTGGAATCCATTTGCTACACCGTCAATCTCTCTGGAACCACAAGGGTGAGTTCTTCCACATCCTAGTGTAGTTCTTGAAATTCTTGCTCGATGGGAACTTATTTTCATTTGAACGAGGTTACATTTTAGGTCATATCTACGATGTTCTTGGAAGATTTGAGGATCTTCGTTCATGTATACCATTCAGGGGCGTTTAAGGTAGGGCGCTTAGTGTTTAATTTCCAATTGTTGTGAGTTTGTGTGAATTGTTATGCCACGAACCCATGTTGAGGTGACATGTGGCTGAGGAATTGGCTGTTTTAAATACCTATAAATGTATTGGTAATTAAATATTATAATAAACTGTTGTTTGAGATCGCTGCTTGGATCCAGGACCACCCCGAGCGGGTGCGTTCCTCTTTTTAGCCATTGGGGCTGGATACTGGAGGGTATACCTTTATAACAATTATTATAGAATTTCCATGAGATAAATTTCATGTGTATTGCTTTTTTACATGTTGGGCATGGCCTGATTACTTGTTTATCCTTAGGGTAGTGTTTTACTTAGCCTGAGGTAAGTGCATATTTTAGCCTATGGGAAACCTCTTCCATGCCTATGGGAAATAGACTCTATGCCTGAGGGGGACACTTCGTATGCCTCAGGGTAATACCTTTTATGCATGTGAGAAATTACCTGTGGGTTATGATTCTGATTACCTTAGGGTAAGAAAATGCTTTCTAAGGACACTGACTGTTACATTGGAAATTCATTATGGTGGTATCATTATAATTAACGATTAGATAAACATTAAAATTGAAATATAACTGGTAAAGATAGTTAATTTTGATTATTGATTAGTTTATTTCATTTAAATTTGTACATTGTTATTTCATGTTTACACACTATTGAGAATGAGCCTTTTGTGGGTGCCTACTGGATTTATATCTCACACCCTGTTTGGGTCTTGTCTTCAGCCCAAACAGATTACATTTCTATAGGTGTGGATAAGGTCAATGGTCCCTATGTAGGTATTTGACTTTTGTCGAGGATTAGGGAGCATGAGAACGATCTTAGTCTCATGATGCTGCTGGATATTTTATTTTGTTTTGTTGTACCTGTACTTTATGTTGTATTGTACTATATAGTTGGGTAACATGTTTGGGCTTTTTTCATAGAACATGACGCATGTTACATCATTCTCTATATAAATGGTTGGTTATCTTCACTGAAGTTGTTTATTTCACAATGTATGGTTTATTTCGTCTACTGTTGTTGTATGTCTTATTTAGTAATTCTCCTGCGCTACAGTTTGAAAAAATGAGGGAATAGTTTCGCCACTATTAGACCTCGGCCATCGCTGCTAGTCGGCAGCCTCTGGTATTTGGGGAAATGTGCTTGAGGTCATGTGACCAACCGGGTCCGGGGCACCCGTTGAGTGGCACCCAGATCTGGGACGTTACAAAGTGGTATCAGAGGGGTTCTTTTCATTGACTTACTATTTGGAGCCTTAGTCAGTTATAGGACCGGAACAGTTGTTGGTAATAAGATGTGCCCGGGCGTAGCTAACCCACGAACCGGGAAAATCCATTCAACATAGTATTTTTGCAATTTTTGCAATTTTGAAAATTTTATAGTTGTTTTGATTTCACCATTGGGTGACGCACTTGTGATTGGGATATTTATATTTTATCCCTGATTTCTATTTAGTTATAACCCAATGAGATGAGAGTAAGCCATCTCATGCATCATTTAGGCACATGTTAGAAATCACATGCCATGCATAGTTCCATGTCATTGAAGGCGTGTTAGTAAATTTCATGTTGTTTTGATAGTTGTTGTATTAGAAAATAATGTTGTTGTGATAGCTTCTTTGATAAATACCTACTATGTGATAGGGAATTCTTGTATAAAATTGTTGATAGAATTGAATCCAAACATTGGATTTAGGGGAGTATGGGCCCTCATTAACCGGAATTTGTTGGATCATTGACTGTTTATCTTTTAATAACACATATAAGACGTCGAGCATTGATTCGTGGGGAGTATGGGCCCTCACGGATCAGAATTTGACACTTAGGTGTTGTTTTTTCTGTATTTTTTGGGTTTCAGAATAGTATTTGAGCTTTACTATCTGGAAAACCCAAGAAACACGTGATGTAGTTACTAGGACACACGCCGTGTGTTCTTCTACTCGGGAAGAAAAGAAAACTTTTTGAGTACACGTCGTGTACCCTAAGTACATGCCATGTAGTCTCTTCCTGTTTCATAGACTGTGTGGTCATGGATACGGGGAAGGGAAATGCTTGGGGTGAACACGCCGTGTACCAGATGTACATGGCATGTAGTGTTGACCCGGAGTCCGCCCGTGTAACTAAAAACACAGACGGAGGAGACCTTATGACATATAAGTCGTGTCCACTATGGAACACGCCGTGTAGTATGACCTAGGGACCCAGCCGTGTAACTAACAACACAGGTAAGTGTAATCCTTTCGTGTACACGCTGTGTGTATATATAACACGCCGTGTTGTTTTGATCCGTCTATCTGGTAGTGTAACTAACAACACAGGTCGGCAGAGCTCGTCCAGTACACTTTGTGTGTCTGAGGGACACGCCATGTAGACTTGACCCATGGAAGACCAGGTGGACATAACCATGTGGCTGGGAAACGGGGTGGTGTACACACCATGTGCGGGTGTAACACGCCATGTAGTATCAAGCCGAGCAGTCGTCCATGTCACAAATGACACGGGTAGGTGGAATGTTTCACCATACACATCGTGTAGTTTATATACACTCCGTGTATTTTTGTACAATAGCATCCATGTGGCTTAGCCGGCTAGCAGGACCTGGGTAGGGGAAGGGAAGTTAGGTACACATCGTGTAGTTAGTATACATGTCGTGTAGTATTTTTTTTTCAAATCATGAAATTCCTTCTTCCTCCTGTTCCCCTTTTGGTCCCTTGTTTTCAGTCTCTAATAATCTTGATCAAAGATGTGTGTTTGACCATGTAGAGTCATGTCACCGAGACAACCACATGTTGTTCTCTAGGAGAGCAGCGATGATTATACTCCAGAGATGGTGGGAAAAGGGCTACATCTGGATCCTCCAGAAGAGCCAGATGCGGCACCATCCGTTATACCAGACACAGGGGCGGAGACACAATTCCGGGAATGCTTTATTTGGTTCATGAAGACCATTCAGGGAGCACCACCGGCTGCCAAATCTATGGCTGAGATGACTCATATCTTCCAGTAGCAGCATCCGCCTACGTTTTCAGGGTATGGTATAGAACAAGATGCAGATTCTTGGCTGGGGTCTATGTAGAACATTTTTGTGCATCTTGAGATGCCTCCAAGGTGGACGGTCAAGCTCATGACTTATATAATGCGTGATTCCTCCAAGAGGTGGTGGGATGTTTCCACTTAGATAGAGCATCATGGAGATATGGCGTGGGATGATTTTTAGATATCCTTCTATGACTTCTTCTTCCAAGAGATGCTGAGAGAAGACAGAGCTCGAGAGTTCATGAATCTGAAGCAGGGCGCTATGTCGGTGATGGATTATTCGGCTCGTTTCACCGATATCATCATTTTTCACCTGTTCTGGTGGGTGATTAGACGTTGAGGGCCAGACGCTTTGAGGATGGTATTTGTTATGACATCCAGGAATAGGTGAATGTTTTCAGGTTGAAATCAGTGCATGATATTGTTAACAAGGCACTGATTACAGAGATGAATCTTTGGGAAGCTAGTGGTGCTGGCCCGGGCGGTTCAGCACAAGTTTCTGGTACTATTTATACTAGGAAAAGGAACAGACAGATGGAATTCCATCATCGTGGCATTACCATTCAAGAAGAATGTTTTAGGTGGCCAGGTCATGTGCTACCAGTATGGTATGGAGGGGAACAAGAGACCTCAGTGTCTATGAGACCTAGTGGAGTGGCGAGCTTGCGGCAAGATGGGTCATCTGTAGTGCTTTTTCAGGGTGCTTCCAGCAGTGGCTAGTGGGAGGGGTTCTGTGCAGACTCCACATGCGGGAGAAGGACCAACAGATTCTTACCAATCGGGATACTAGAATACGTCAGGTGTGTAGGAAGAGATGGTGGTTGTGGCCATGGTAGCCAGACATGAGGATCTTAGAGGCAATAGGGTGAGATAGCTCAGGGCAGCTAGGTTGTGTCGTAGGGTCGCGGCACAGGGCAGGCATATGCGGTGCAACAGACCCAGCAAGAGAAGGATCCCGGACCTTCTACAATCAGAGGTACTATTCTAGTAGCTTCTGTCTTATCTACATTACATTTCCACACATGATCTATACATAGATTCATATCTTTGCCTGTTGTGGAGAGCATTGGGATCTATTTTTCTTCTTCTTCTATTGTTATGATGCTAAACACTCCATTGCGAGCTAAAACAGCATGTGTGCATCAGTGCAAGGAGTTCCCCCTTGAGGTTGGAGGGTCTAACTTTCTATGGGACCTCTATGTGATAGAGATGATGACCTATAATGTTATTCTAGGGATGGAATGTTTGGTTTTCATTAGAACCATTGTAGATTGATGTCGTCGTAGGGTGAGTTTAACATCACCAGAGGGCGGAGAATTTCTATACAATAATTAATGGGATGTTCAGGCGAGTCGTGCTGGACCAGAGCATTGTGGGCGAGGAGGAGTCATAGACCAGATTGCAAGTTTATATATGGATGATCAGGGGACTTGTTTGATGGATTTACCTCTAGTAGTTGATCGTTTCAAAGATGTCTCCCAGGATAACTTTTCATGTCTATCTCTAAAGTGAGATGTGGATTTCTCTATTGAGCTTCTTCCAGGAGCTGTGCTAGTGTCCATTCCTCTTTATAGGATGGCTAAACCAAGGTTGCAGGAGCTTAAGAGGCAGTTAATGGTGTTACATGAAATTTTTTTTATCAGACCCAGTAATTCTCCTTGGGGTTCGTCGGTCCTCTTTGAGAAGAAGTCAGGCGATACCCTCAGACACAGTGTGGATTATCCGAAGATGAATCAGTTGATAGTCAAGAACTGATATCCCTTTCCAAGTATTGATGATCTTTTTGATCAACTTCATAGATCACGAGTGTTCTTGAATATTGAACTGAGATCAGGATATCATCAGCTGCGCATGAGACCATCGGTTATACCACTTACAGCC
Source organism: Viscum album (assembly GCA_963277665.1). Classification (NCBI taxonomy): domain Eukaryota; kingdom Viridiplantae; phylum Streptophyta; class Magnoliopsida; order Santalales; family Viscaceae; genus Viscum; species Viscum album. The sequence continues at coordinate 168,327,191 of OY728150.1, read as the reverse complement.
TTTCAGAGTAGATATTGTCTGTAAGAGTTCTTGGTTATGTTGTTCGGACTCACGAACATGCTAGCAGTTTTTTTGGCTCTGATGAATCATGTGTTCTATCTTTATCTGGATTCATTTATGGTAGTATTCGTGGATGATATTTTGGTGTACTATCATACTCGACATAACCATGCCACCCATATTGAGATCGTATTGAGTACACTGAGAGAGTATAAGCTATATGATAAGCTCTCAAAGTGCCACTTTTCGAGGGACAAGATTCACTTCCTGGGTCAGATCATCTCAGAGGCAGGAGTTTCCATGGATCCAGAGAAGGTGAGAGGAGTAGTTTCCTAGGAGCATCCTATGAACGTGTTCGAGATACAGAGTTTCTTGGGGCTGGCTGGTTACTACAAATGATTTATGAAGGACTTCTCCCGCTTAGCAGCACCGTTGATGGGTTTGACTAAGAAGGGTGTGAAGTTCGTTTGGTCGGAAGCTTACGAGACAGCCTTTCAGGACCTGAAAGGAAGGATTACTTCAGCACCAGTCTTGATACTTCCAGTGTAAGGGACGAGATATATAGTTTACTGTGATGCATCAGGTATTGGACTTAGAGCAGTGTTGATGCAAGGTGATTGAGTTGTTCTGTATGAGTCTTGGAAGTTGAGGCCACATGAGAGAAATTAGCCAACACATAATCTCGAGTTGGCTACAGTTGTTCATGTGTTGAGCTTTTGGAGACATTATCTTTTGGGAGATCATTTTGTGTTTTCACTGACCACAAAAGTACCAAGTACATCTTTACTCAGCATGACATGAATCTGAGACAGCTAAGGTGTGTCTAATACCTTCAGTCCTTCGATTTTGAGATTCCCTATACACCTTGTAAATGTAATGCAGTAGTCGATGAACTGAGCAAGAAGACTCAGATACAGGAGCTGCAGGAGGCTAGTAGTGAGTGGCAGCTCATGGCTTTATTCTATGAGATGCAATTGGAGGTGCATGAAAGTTAGGGTCAGATCTATCTTTAATCTTTAGATGTGACTTCTACCCTCCTGTATTTGAGTAGAGTTTTATTATCTCATATTGATAATGGGTTCACCTTATTGATTCCAACATATTGAGTCAATCAGACTCTGGAAGATCAGACATAGTTTTTGAGCTGAGTTTATTAATTTCATATTGAGTAATGGAGACTTGTATTGACCTCATAGAATGGAGACAATGGGATCCATCCAAATAAGACTAAGTATTTAGACTGATCATTTTAGTATTATATTGAACAAAGACTAATTCTTCATATTTATACCCATTTTTTAAATAAAAATCATATACTATAAGAAGATAGTATATTCATTACTATCCAAATATAAAATGATTATGATGGAAGATGTCACAAGTTGTATTCACTTCTTCATAAAAGTGGATTTCCATAGTCCCATGGGAGTGGCTATGGTAATGATGTATGCTCTCACACCAAGGAAACACATTATAAATCTTGTGTTCATTATTTTATTGCCTACTTTTTATAGTAATATTATTTACTAAATGTTGATTTAGAAAAAATATTAATAGGTTATAGGGGTTAATTTTTAAAAGTTATTGAAACTTATAAAATGTGAACCACTTATTCAATACCCCTTATCAATTGTTATTCTATCCTTTGGAACATCAAGAATAAAATGGATGGACCCAATGTAAATTTAATTATATATTCCTGAGTGATACATGGACTCCATATAGCAATACCATGGATGTACACTAAGGATGACTAATATATAAAAAGTGATACACGGACTCACATAATAATTCCATGGACCAACTCAAAGGGAATTGATCATATTTTGAAGGGAGATACTTGGGATCCCTTAGTGGTCCACCATGGATAAACATTCTTGGTAGCATTGTTATGCCACACCTAGAGCAATGACTAGGTTCTTGAGGATACTTATTGACATGATTTTAGGGGTTTGGTTTATATTACACCTAGAGTGATACACAGATTTCGAATTAGAAATCCCATGAATGGTCTCAGGTTATAAATGGAATAAGAATGGGATGACTTATATGACATGTATACCATGGCGAATCAGAAGCATGTATTTGGTATTATTTATACAATGATGATGACCAGAATAAGAATCCTTCACACATGTTATCATGGTGGATGTCAAGCTATGCTTTATGTCTCAATACTTACATATTTTGGGAAATTAGTTAGTAAATGTTTAACTGGGGACATTGATCTTGTTATGGGTCATGAGACATATTAACGAAATGATGATTATTAAATATTTGAAAATTCTTATATGATTCAATGGGGGGATTATAAAATAATGAAAATTTTCATAAATGAAAAAATGAATGTAATGGTTATAAATGGGAACGTGGACATATATGTTGTTTACTTTTGAGTACTTCCTTTACATGTTATATTTATATATGTACACTATTGTAATATTTTTTCACAGATTGGATTGCACATACCTAGGGTGGTTGACTACTGTGATTATCTCTGACACCCTATTCAGGCCACGTTGGGAACCCAAACAGACTATACAGGTATAGACATAGACAAGGGAAAGATCCCTACTATATGTCCTTGATTGCTTCAAAGGAGCATGGTAGAAAGGGATAGAGATGTGGCTTACAATGAAATTTGGATACATTTGATTTTTTTGTAATTAAATTTCATATATTTTATATCTACCCAGTGAACACATTTTGGATTTTTTATTAGTGAAATATGACTTGTTGATAATTCATTATATGATATTACATTGGGTATTTTTTACATTTAAATCCTTCTCTATATACATATTGTATGATTATTATACAACTTCTAAAACAAGTAAGTTATTGTTTCCACTATGTTACACTATGGTAATGAGGGAACATTCTCTCCCATAAAAACACATAGACCCCTAAAGCTACTAGGAAACCTCTTGAATTTAGAGAGATTCAATCAAGGCCATGTGGCCAACTAGGCTCAGGGGACTCTTGAGTGTTATCTTGGTTCAGGATGTTAAAAAGTGGTATCTGATCCATGTTTTTATCCTATGACGTTTGGGATAGGGGCCCTCCACATTTCCTCTACATCACATTGATTTATGGGATTCTGGTATTTATACCCTTGATCTAGTATGGAAATGAAATACAATTGAATGTATCAATATATTTACAGATAAATTCACATTCAATTCATATTCCATGCCATGTAGTTTCATTAGTAGGTTTCCCACAAGATTGGATTGTGTTCCTTGGGTGTTATGCCAAGCGTATTTTGTACCTATTTAGGTAATTTTTTTATTATTTCATATAGGAAATGCTTAGTTGATAATATTATATTCTACCTGATTATATTTATCATGTCTCAATTTTTTGTCATTATTCTATTCTAATAAAAAGTTCTCCCTGTGTTGAATACGTCCAAATATGAATAGTTGAATGGGATGAATTTTGATTGGTTCAATTTTGATGAATGCTAATTTTTCAACTGTAAGGTGTATTCCAAACTTATAATATAGAAACGGTAAACCATATACTAGATCCATATATAGACCTTTATAAATATTTACAAACCCTTATAAAATGAAAAGGATTCTTATTTTACAATTTATTAGTGGTTTGGTTTAAATTAAATGGTATAAAAATGATAACCTGTAAAGTGTATGGGATCTTTGTGGATTGGTAGTAGGTCACCTATATGACATAACCTTTATAGATAAACATGGGGTATATTTTTAGATGGTTAAATTTTAAAGGGTTTTGAAAGATGATTTCAAATGAATTTTTGTCATCTGTAATTGCTTGTGTTTACATTTGTAAATACACAACTGGACCTAATTTGGTCAGTTATAAATATTCAAAAAAAATTATACTCTACTCTTGTTTTCATACATAAAAAATATTACAATGATTTTATGTTTCTCTATGATGAACCCAAGTTAGCTTAACGAGATACTTGTAGTTTTCTTATTTATTATGAATTAAATTAAATTTATGTGATAAATTTCATGATTTTGTTGAAATGTAGATTTATGTTAAAATTTTAAAAAGGAATTTGGATAATACATTCCTATTTTTCTATGGAATGTTTGTTAAATCATGTTCTTAGTGTTGGGTTGTAAATATTTAAAATTTTAAAGATTAATTTGAATTATAAAATGACGTCAAATTGTGATCAGGTGTAGTGTAACATTTTTATACACTTTTTTAAGTTTATTTTACAAATATATCATTGAATTTCCTTATAAAGGAAATAGGAGAGTTTCCCATAGGTAGTCATCTTTTTACTAGTGTCTTAAATGATTGGATCTTGAGCCAAGTGTAATTTTTTTTTCATTGATAGGTGATAGGGTCAATGCTTATTCTTTGGTAAGGTGATATCCTTTTATAGATAGCACACCTATAACAGATATGTATTTCTAATAATGTGATAATTTTTATTCATGGTTAAATTTGGGTGCTAATTTCCATATTGTTTTTGTCATATATTAAATGAAACCCTTGTTCAGATGGGTGGACATTGTATGATTGGCCCTTCTTATGGGAATGAGCATTGAGTAATACTTGGATATAGAAAGGTAGACATTACATGGGAAAGGTCATCCACTTCCTAGGTATTGTGACCCTATTTTCCATCCTTGGATGACTAAGGAATTCATCAATCTATATTATAGTTTTATAGGACAGTTTTATTTTGATCTAACTTCAACATGATCCATCTGATAATTGATTGTGTAGGGTGGAAATAATATGGGTAGTTTTAATAATGTGTTGTTTTATTCTAGAAATATCATGTAATTATGCATTAATTTACTTGATTCCCTTCAATATTTTAAATCATTGAAATGAACTAGTTAAGATCAGTGTAATTATCGAGCCTTGTGTTGTTAAGTGCATTATCAGGTCGTATCCATAGTAGAGTGAACTGTGATTTATGGGATGAAATTTATTTCAATTTCTTGGGATGTCGTCCAAGATACTCTATTTTTGGACGTTCTGGTTGGATTGATTTTGGCTATAGTAGTATTTTTTTGCATATTGGAATGTGAATCCGAGGAGTACCAAATGTGTGTTAAGGTGGGTGGATTTAGTCGGCTTGTGAAGGGATGGTCTAGATATTCTTTTGGTTACAAAGACACTTCCTAGGTGTATGGTTTCACTCTTATTTTGGTAAATTTATCCTTCTATATAGATGGAGCACTACATAATAAGAACTTCTGAAAATGATCTTTGTATATTTCAAATTACTGTGAAAATAATAAGTTTTGTTAGTATCTGTGCTTGCTCGAGGGCACAAAACTAAGGTAGTTAGCTCTGTACGCAACCCATGAGATGAATTATTGGTAATGGATGGACTTTGTGGTTTATAATGACTGATCAAGAGATGTCTTTATTTGAAATAGGTATTTTCATTGGATAAAAAATGATTCATCAGTTGGTGAATCTGAGAATATTTCAATAGGCCGACTGATTGTGGTTTAACTACTATTCATTTTATTTTCAAAGAAACACTCATAGTGTATAATTCTTAGAAATGAGAATGTACCCAATCACGATATCATCCTTCATGCACATAGTTATCATCTTTCTTTTTCCACAATATGATTGAAAGTAATTGTTATTATTTGTGATCACAATAAGAGTTTAGTGTTGGATGTGTGGTTTTTATGAAGGTTGGGTTTGTCCTGAGTGATATTTTGTTTCCTATATTGGAGAACATTGTATATAATCATGAAGAATAGGAATTTACATATAACATTACCACACTAAAGATACCAATCTGGGATCATTCAATGATATGATGTGGACATCTTGTATTTCTGCCAACATCTCACTTGTAATCGTGGATTTTGGACTACCTTGGGTTAGTTGCATGGACCATGGTTTTTTGAATTTGTGGTTATACTTGACTTATTTATGGTCATAGTTGTAATGTTTAGAAGTTAGATGATTCCATTATGATGGATCTATGTACCCCCTTGTTCATTATATGGCATGAAAAATTAAATTGTTTTGTAGTGGTTGAGTGAGAAACGTCACCATAAGTCAAGTTCGGAATTTGGCAGAGGCTTTTGTTGTAAATGCAGAATGCATTGGGAGAAGGCATTCAAGTTCTATTAGAATACACCTGCTATCTATGATAGCAGTTTGAGACTAGTTTTCTAGAGTATCTATACATTCATTCCTTCTTGTTGTATATATACGAGAAGTGAATAACTATTGATGGGGAACGACATCATGATTACGGAGGTTTATTATGTTTCAGTTGGAATTATCATGGAAATCGCTTTCGACACGACATTGAGATAATTGGATAATTGACTATTGATTATTAAAAGATAGTTCCTATAGTATATAAATAATTATATGGGACAAATCATAAAGAAATTATGATATAGGGGCGTACCATGGTTTAAAGTAATACCTTTAAAAATTCTAAGACCCATGGTGGGTAGATCCATTGGTCATATGTTTAAAGATAGGATTATGAGATCATGCATCACCTTAAGTTGGTTTGGGGAATAACAACTTTTATGTTTTGGTTTTAAATCGATCATTGGCTTCTGCTTTAATGGTTTATGTTCTATATTCTTGTCTAATGATTTTTGGTGCATTTGGCTTTGGAAAAGGCTATGTGGAAATTGGAATGAGGAATCCTGGCCCATAAAGGTTAGGTGATGTTTTTTTACAAGGTCTTATTGGGGATGATAAGTCTTATAGTGGGGTGTCTGTAGAGTACCATGTTGTTTTACCAGGTGGTTATATGGAGTAATTTAAGTATTTTATCTTTTGGATGAGTCTCTTTGAAGACCGAGTCTCAAAATTAAATTATGAGGGTTTGAGAAATTATATATGTGGTTTTTGGACTTTGGTAAAGTCATGAGTGGTCCCTGGGAGGTCACATTCAGTTTTAGAAGTACTTGGCCCTGAAAAACATGTCCTGGAGGGTATGTTAGGGGCACACATGTTGTATGAAACCATGCAGACCAACAGAAAACCATGTGACCTTGATTAGAGGAGCATTTGTCACCTTCATGAGATATGAATAGTTTTCCAAAACCGTTCTCCAATATTTCATGGTTAGTTCCAATTATGAAGTACCTATGAACTACTCATGACATGGTTTGTGCATAGTTAGGATAACCATGCAGCAAAAACCATGCGAGGTTTTTTATATGGTAGGAAGTGTCATATGGTTGCACATGGTTTGGCCAAACCATGCAGCTAAACCATGAAATACAGTTCCTAGGGTCGAATGACAATTTTTAAATGAGATTAAAATATCATTTCAAGTTTTCTATATCCTCTTTTAGAAATGTGAGTTTCCTTCCTGAACCATTGGATTCTCCCCCAAGTCAATTCAAGTCATGAGAATAACTCCTCTATTATTCATCTTATTCGAAGTCTATTAGTCACCATGTATCCATATCGATAAACTATACATTACTTTTATGTAGTTCCACATTTAGTTTTGTATTCGGTGTGTTGTTTAAGAGAAAGATCTTTTCCCTTATTTTCATGGTCTTTGTCTAGTCTTTGTTTTTTTACTCATCAATGTCAATTCAAGAGCATATACTAGATGGGTTATCCACTATGGACCTACAGTAGGTGGTCTCCGGCTTTTAATTTAATGTCAATTGGTTTTTGTATACCCCATTGTAGAATAACCAATTTTCATGTGGAATTTTAAATTTGATTTGATCCTTAATATTGATTTTTTAGTATGGAAGAAGTTATTTATTATATTGGTTAATAATCAAATATATTTTAATGACCTTGAAATAGAATCCTCTCTATTAGGCGTGTTCTTTAATTTGAATGTCTATTATGTTGGATTATGAATTTGGATTACTTTTAGGTGTTCCATTTTCCCCTGAACAATGAACAATAATTGTTAATATTCCAATGGAGAAGTGATGTGCGAATTAAATTGATCTTTGAATTATAATTTGAAATGTAATTGGAATTGTAATATCAATTGTATGTGAATTGATAGTGGAATGAGAATGGGTTCCAAGTTCCTAGATATTTTCCATATTTTGGTTAATTCTGTATGAGATTCTCCATATAATTGAATTCCCTGGTGAGATAATTAAAGAAAAATCCTTATAAGATTATACATTCTATTTCCCATCTTTTTGATATGAGGTCCATATTAAATTGATTATGGTTTTGACATTTAAATATTTAAATCAATAAATGAATGCATGGGCCCATGGGAGTAGAAATCAAGGCTATGACTTCTTAGCTAGTCATTTCATTTTAATCCTTATTAGGTGAGATATAAATGAATTGTTCTTTTCTGTTGACCTTAACATATTAAATAATTTGAGTTAAATGATATCGAATAATTTATTTTGATTCAATTATTTTTCTTGAATTCTTAATCTTGAGATGTATGTTTATCGAATCTCCCATGTTAATTAAATTAATTTCAAGCCTTCTAGGTTTCATAATTCCTTGAGTCAACTTCAGGGGTGATTGTAAATACGATATTCTTCATTTGGACCAAGACCTGTTAAATAAGCATGATTAAATGATAATATTAAAGAATGAATACTTATGTGGAGTGATATATTCATTCATATGAGAAATCCATGAATAGATTGGAAGGGAATTTTATTATATCAGATTGAGTTATAATTGGACTTCCTAAGAGACTTCCACTGTAGCGCCTCGACCCCAGCTACCCAGAGTCGGTGCATTACTTAGTAACATTGGCATGATCACAAAAGATCATGTCTCGAACGACCAATTAGTTTATTAGCCTTGGAAAAAAAAGATACATTCATGAATGTTACATTACATCATAAAGTGAAAAACTACAATAAAAAAAGTCTCCAAAGTCTATACTCATATACTCTTCTGACTATCCCTGCAGGTCATTCCTAAAATACATCTTCACATCCTGGAAAATATTAAAAAAATTGAAAGGGGTGAGCTCAGATGCTCAGTAAGGATAACAATATTGCGGAAGTTTTTATAAATAAACATTAACATTTAAGGAAATGTATAACTAAAACAAAATCCTTTTAAACTTGAAATCCATCATAATATTGCAAAAATAAAATTATATAATTCCATTTACTTACTCACATTGATATTCTACTAGTCTAATAATCACATGCAATATCAATAACCACTTTAATAATGATGGAATGCATAATGCCAGACTATCATAACCACATAGCCAAGGCCTCGTTCCAAGACTACAAATAATATTTTGTCAAGGCCTCGTGCCAAGACACTAGGTTGTCTCATGAGACCTACCGATGCATTGAGGAGCTATAGCGGGCTCCACCCATCACTTATTAATTTCAATGCATTCCTCATATGAACAAGTTTAAACATATCATAAACCATAACATAATTGTATCACATATAACATGCCTAAAGGAAACATAAGATTTCCACAATTCAATCACAAGATATCAATACAACACATTGATATAATAAAAATTTTATCAAAACCATTTTCAATACCAAAATAAAAGAAAATTAAAACATGGTATTTATTTTTCTTTTAAAAAAACTTATGGCTTATAGAGGAAGCGAAACTCAAATAATAGTCACGACGGCGGAGAAGTCGTTGTCGCCGCATATGTAAGAAAAAACATTCCTTTTTTCGTTTAGTAAAAACGCTTCATATAAAAAGATTCCTTTTGAATAAAAGTAAAATTCAAATGTGTTTATACACCATATAAATGAAAGTTTGTGTATAAAACCAAATATGCCTCAATGAAAGGAGATTGTGACGAAGTCCTTACAAAGATAATTTTTACAATAAAATAGATCTATTATGTGTATTCACTATAAGTACACAAAAATAATGTACAAATACAAGATAGTACATAATTATATCATGACATAATTTCAATGTAAGAGATTAACCCAAAGAATGGAAATTGGGTTAAGAAATTCCCTTACCTCGTGTCCGACTTGACTCGACCGTTCATTAACCTCCTGAATAATAAATTAGAGTTAATTTATAATTTCTTAAGAACATTTTCAAGTTTATTATTCCTTTTATATCACTTATTACCATGTTATTGACATTATGTAATTATTTATGTTAATAATGGTCGTTTTGTCGATCTTTGGTACTTGAGTCAAAAATAAACTTCTTAAAATTATAGGTTGTTCATGTGGTAAAATATCCACTATATCCATAATTATATTCATGATTTAGATATCATATAAATTATATATATCCAGTATATACATTCATTTATAATATTACATAACATTTAGAGATAATAAATGAAATGCACCGTTAATGGAGACGGTATGTCGTACGTACGCATGAACGCTACATTCTTTTGTATTTTGTATTTAATGGAATGAATTAATAATTATATAAAGGTATAATATAATTCCAGTATAATATAATGTATAATACCATTTACTCCATCCTTTATACATCTCACATATGGCATTAACGATTCAAATCACATTGAGGGGGCGGTAGTCTGCACTTCCTAAAATGAAAATATCGTGTTTACCCATAATGTAAACCATAAAGGTATGCCATAAATGAAAAATACAGAAGATTAACAATAAAATAAACATATAATATATCATATAAAAATACAGTGACATATTAATGTCCACCATTGAAGGTGTTATATGAGTGTTGAACAATCATCGTTTCGTGAGGTAGAAATTCGCCATCCACAGAAACAGTATGTTTTTTAACCATTTGATGTAGGTGTGTGTAAGTGTAGCTCGAATAATTCATATAACAACATCCTAGTATATTGAGGATACTGGTTTTGTTACAAAAGAAAAGAATAAAAAGTTTTTAGGGGGTTGTAGATACAAAATAAAACAAAATAACATAAGAGGATCCATTACCTTAAAATCGGGTAACTCTTTTTGATTTGAGCCAAAGGCTTCCTTGGGAAGAATTATTCCCAAAGTGAGGCTTCTAGTAGTAATATAGGGATGTTGAGAGAGTATTTGGGAAGATTTTGTCCGAGCCAAATGGCTTGAAGGTGTGAATAAGGTGGTAGTGGTGGGAGCCTTTTATAAGAGGAGAGAAGGGGAACTCTAGGAAAGATTGAAATGTTAATTTATTATGAAATGATTTTCGTATTATAAAGGTCCCACAATTATATATTTTTTGGCTAAGGTGATAAGGGTTAGAAATATACTCATCCAATTGGTTTTTGACAAGTGTAAGACTAGGATGTTACAATATCATTCCATTTTATTTAAATCGTTAATTAATGAGGTAATTGCTGTATCATCATGGTGTCATAAATAATTTAATTTATTTAATATCTAAAAATTATAAAAAAACTATCATGATATAGGAAATCAATTTAGCTTTCTAATTAATATTTAGAGTCAAATATATGACCAGTATAACCCCATTTAATAATTGTTTTAGTAAAACAACTCATGTTTGTGACATTTTTATTTTAACATTAAATAAAAGGTTTTTAATGTCATTTTACGACCAAAGTGGCTCCATGGGGACCCAATATTGACCAATGGATTGTCATTGTTGGAAATGATTCATACAATAGGGTTAGGACAAGTGTAAATATATTTTCATATTTTTATAATATCATTTTTACCTTAAATTTCAGTAATTAACTTTAATCGCGATTAATTAAACTTAAAAGTTACTATTCACTAAAAAATTATTTTAATCCCATTGAACCAAATTTATCTTCCTAATGAAAACCATGTATGTAGGAGTTTTGAAAATCAAATCATAGAAGTCTTAATGTTTCATTTAAATGAAAAATCAGTTTTTTAACTTCCACTTAGTGGTTTCACTATTCATCAAAAATTGAGGTTTTTCAGAACAATGCCAAAATTTCACCCTAAGCTATAATTGATATTCCATTTTCAAAAATGATGTCTATTTTACAATATTACAAACATATAAGTTGCATTAATTAATTTTATAATTAATTTCCGTTGTCACAACAAATAGCGTGTTTTTAAGAAACAATATATATCAAAAGATTGCCAATTCTTTATGTCCAATTTCATTGTTAAATTAATTCTAATGACCACCATTGGATAAAATGGTAAAAATATATTATAATTATACTTTAAAACCACTTAATAGTATAATTTATCACTATAAATTATTTTGATTAAAAAAGTTGTTTTATGCATTTTTTATTATTCATAAAAAAATTGAAAGTTCTCAGAAAACTACAAAAAATTCAACTTAGGATAATTTCGATATTAAGAATACCAAAATGAAGTCCATTTTGAAATATAAAATTTCTATAATTTTAAAAAGAGGGTATTACTATTCAAAAGCTACATTGATTAGTCGCGGTGTGTTAGAATCTCGAACTTGCGTACAATGGGAAGCTATTGCATTATTGAAAGAGAAGTGTATCATGGAAGCTTGAGGTGTTACATTCTCCCCTCCTTCAATAAATTGAGTCCTCACAATTTGAAATTTTTCTTCGAAAATAAAATGTTGATAGTAGAAAAAACCTTTTTGGAAAACCCACATCGGAAATAGGGTTAATAAAAAATAACTTTAAAATAAAGAAAGAGAAGTAAAAGGTCACCTGAGATATCCCATACTAAGATTCTATAAATATATGGATATGGAAGAAAAAAACCATCAAGGTATGATGGATAGTTGTAGAAAACAGGATTAGGAGAAAGTTAACCATAAGAAAATCACAAACTTGTCATTGGTTAAACAGCCATTGAATCCCCAGTTGGAAAAGATAACCGACAACATTTTTGTTTTATGTTACCTTTAATAATGTTGAGGAATGTATTTAAGAGATTTACTAAGAATGAAAGGAAATATAATTACTTGTCATGTAGACATTCATTCTTTAATAAATTTTTACCACAAACCCATCTTTCACTCCAAAAGGTAAGAGAACTCAAATATATTCTTATCTATCATAATTGTATAAGGTTCTAAATTTTAACACATAACATTTTGATTAGAAAAACTTTTTTGTAATAACCAGGGACATCATGTAGGCTAGTGGTAGGTAATAAAGGCATGTCGCACTTTTGTTGTGGGTTTGATTCATGCAGCTTTGTCCAACGTGATGGGTTATCCCCCAACCTGCAGGTTGTCCTTTTTCTAATACTTTAGTATTATAATATTCCAAAAATAATCTTCAAAAATGTTTTAAACTTAAACAATACTATTCAAGGTTCAAATTAATCCATTCCAACATTTATAGTTATCCATAATACTTCTGTCGAACTCATAGTTCAAATTTTATAAGGAAGGTAAACACAATGAATATCCTTTTTTCACGTAACAACATGTTAACACCTTCATCAAGTATTCTTTTAAAACACTAAAAAATCCATAAATACCATAAATCCTTATTGATTATATTCAGGATCCCTCATTCCTTATAGAATACTAGATATATTCTAAAAATGTATACAAATCATTAATCAGTTTCGAGGAAGTTATGAATATCCAATATAATTTATCCAAATCAATCATGTATTATTCCAAAATTACTATCTCGGTATCAGAACCATATTATGGTTTATCTTTCTTTCAACCATATATTTTCCAAAAATTTAACCTGCTGTGGAGTCACTTTTCTTGGTTCCACACAATCTCAAGTCCTTGATGAAATAATACTGCAGTACAATCCTTATATACTCCATCGTTATTATAACCAGTATATCATTGATACAATGAAAAAAGTTCTTTAATAACAACATAAAAACTCTAATAATTCCTCCTCATCTGTGGTAGTATCATAACTTGATTATTATCCAATAACATCATTTGGGGTATACTCTAATGATTTGGACATTGGTTTGCATTGTGTCCCCACTCCTTGCAGATGAAGCATTGTACATTTGAAACCTTTTTCTTACTCTTGCAGTCACGCACTTGGTGTCCTTTTTCTCCACACTTATAAAAAACTCCCATTCCCTTCAGCCATGTTCCAAGGTGTTTCTTCCCACAGTTATCAAATATTTTAAAATTCCACTTTTCCCTCGTCCCTTTATCTATCATTCTATCTTCCATCCTTTTCATCTCTAGCTTCCCTTCAAAGCCATAAGACTCATAGAATTCTTTACTTATCTTATTAACACATGATACTATTTCTTCATATGTTGAGAACACATGGCAGACTATTTACCTTCTAAATGTTGGCTTAATACCGTGAAAGATATGATACTTCTTACTCTTTGGATCATACGTATTGATGGAGTTCACATTCCTTCTACTGGGAACCATTTCTATACAATGGCATAAACTAGGTTAGTTTATGAATGAAAATACATAATTCCATACTTGTAAAACACATAACAAAAATTGAACTATTTATGGATATAATCCATAATCATAAAAATAAATTTTTTCTTTGAGAAAGTATATACTCATAAACCCTTTATAATGGTTTGTAATAAAAATGAGAATTATCCTAAGCATATCCCCTGGGAGTGTCGTAACCAAGTGTGCAGCAAGGCCTGTTGTCGTGCACTAGTTCCCGCTCGAGTCTAGCTCAAAGCGGTGTTTTCAGGTTTTACCCCTAGGTAAATCTCTTCCAGAGCCGCCTCTACCTGCTCGTATCCAGACAGGGATGTATTGCTCGGAAAACTCACAAAATAGCTATAATACCAAAATTCTAGGAAGTTATTCTTTACTAATCCTCAAAGTATATCTTCGGGCTATGTGCTCTAATCAGAGTTTATCTAAATCTAGCTTCTAAGGTTAGTACTAAACTGCCTCTGATACCAACTGTAGTGCCTCGACCGCAGCTACCCAGAGTCGGTGCATTACTTCATAACATTGGCATGATCACAAAAGATCATGTCTCGAAAGACTGATTAGTTTAGTAGCCTTGGAAACACTAGATACAGTCAAAAATGTTACATTACATCATAAAGTGAAAAACTACAATAACAAAGTCTCCAAAGTATATACTCATATCCTCTTTTGACTATCCCTGCAGGTCATTCATAAAATACTTCTTCACATCCTGGAAAATATTAAAACATTGAAAGGGGTGAGCTCAGATGCTCAGTAAGGATAACAATATTGCAGAAGCATTCATAAATAAACAATAACATTTAAGGAAATGTATAAATAAAACAAATTCCTTTTTAAACTTGAAATTCAGCATAATATGGCAAAAATAAAATTAAATAATGCCATTTACTTTCTCACATGGATAATCTACTAGTCGAATAATAACATGCAATATCAATAACCACTTTCATAATGATGGAATGCATAATGCCAGACTATCATAACCACGTAGCCAAGGCCTCGTTCCAATACTAAAAATAAGATTTTGTAAAGGCCTCGTGCCAAGACACTAGTTTGTCTCAAGAGACCTACTGATGCATCTAGGAGATATAGCGGGATCCACCTGTCACTTATTAAGTCCAATGTATTCCTCATATGAACAGGTTTAAAAATATTATAAACCATAACATAATTGTATCACATAAAACATGCCTAAAGGAAACATACGATTTCCACACTTCAATCACAATATATCAATAAAACACATTGATATAATAAAAACATTATCAAAACCATTTTCAATACCAAAATAAAGGGAAAGTAAAACATGGTATTTATTTTTCTTTTAAAAAATGTTATGGCTTATAGAGGAAGATGAAACTCAAATAATAGTCACGGCGGCGGAGAAGTCATTTCCGCCGCATACTTAAGAAAAAACATTCCTTTTTTCATTTAGTAAAAATTCTTCATATAAAAATATTCCTTTTGAATAAAAGTAAAAGTCAAATGGGTTTATACACCGTATAAATGAAAGTTTGTGTATAAAACCAAATATGCCTCAATAAAAGGAGATTGAGACGAAGTCCTTACAAAGATAATTTTTAAAATAAAATAGATCTATTATGTGTATTCACTATAAGTACACAAAAATAAAGTACAAATACAAGATAGCACATAATTATATCATGACATAATTTGAAAGTAGGAGATTAACCCAAAGAATGGAAATTGGGTTAAGAAATTCCCCTACCTCGTGTCCGACTTGACACGACCATTATTTAACCTCCTAAATAATAAACTAGAGTTAATTTATAATTTCTTAAGAACCTTTTTCATGTTTATTATTCCTTTTATATCAATTATTACCATGTTATGAACATTTTGAAATTATTTATGTTAATAATGGTCGTTTTGTCGATCTTTGGTACTTGAGTCAAAATTAAACTTCATAAAATTAAATGTTGTTCATGTGGTAAAATATACATTATATAAGTAATTATATTAATGATATAGATATCATATACATTATATATATCTAGTATATACATTCATTTAAAATATTACATAACATTTGGAGGTAATAAATGAAATGCACCGTTAATGGAGACGGTAAACTGTACGTACGCATGAACGCTACTTTCATTTGTATTTAGTATTTAATGGAATGAAGTAATAATTATATAAAGGTATAATTTAATTCCAGTATAATATAATGTATAATACCATTTACTCGGTCCTTTATACATCCCACATATAGCATTAACGATTCAAATCACTTTGAGGGGGCGGTAGTATGCACTTCCGAAAATGAAAATATCGCGTTTACCCATAATGGAAACCATAAATGTATGACATAAATGAAAAATAAAGAATCTTAAGAATAACATAAAAATATTATATATCATATATAAATACAGTGACATCTTAATGGCCACCTTTTAAGGTGTTATATGAGTGTTGAACAATCATCGTTTCCTGAGGCACAAATTCACCATCCACAGAAACAGTAAGTTCTTTAACCATTATATGTAGGTGTGTGTAAGTGTAGATCGAATACTTATTATAACAACATCCTAGTATATTTTGGATACTGTTTTTGTTACAAAAGAAATGAATAAAAAGAGTTTAGGGGGTTGTAGAATCAAAATAAAACAAAATAACATAAGAGAAGACATTACCTTAAAATCGGGTAACTCTTTTTGATTTGAGCCAAAGGCTTCCTTGGGAATAATTATGCCCAAAGTGAGGCTTCTATGAGTAAGATAGGGATGTTGAGAGAGTATTTGGGCAGAGTTTGGCCAAGACAAATGGCTTGAAGGTGTAAATAAGGTGGTAGTGGTGGGGGCCTTTTATAAGCGGAGAGAAGGGGCACTCTTGGAAATATTAAAATGTTACTTTATTATGAAATTCTTTTCATATTATAAAGGTCCCACATTGATATATGTTAGGATAAGGAGATAAGGGTTCTAAATCTACTCATACAATAGGTTTTTGACAAATTTAAGCCTTGCATTATACATTATCTTTCCATTTTATTTAAATCGTTAATTAATGAGGTAATCGCTGCATCATCATGGTGTCATACATAATTTAATTTATTTAATGTCTAAAAATTATAAAAAAAATATATCATGATATATGAAATATTTTTATCTTTCTAATGAATATTTATAGTTAATAATATGACCTGTATAACCCCATTTAAAAATTGTTTTAGTAAAACAACTCATGTTTGTGACATTTTTATTTTAACATTAAATAAAAAGATTTTAATGTCATTTTCCTACCAAAGTGGCTCAATGGGGTCCCCAAGTTGACCCATGGATTGTAGTGGTCGACCATGATTCATAAAATAGGGTTAGGGCATGTGTAAAGATATTTTCATATTTTTATAATATCATTTTTACCTTAAATTTCACTAAGTATCTTTAATCGCGATTAATTAAACTTAAAAGTTACTATTCACCAAAAAATTATTTTAATCTCATTGAACCACATTTTACTTCCTAATGAAAATCATGTATGTCTGATTTTTTAAAATCAAATCACAGAAGTGATAATGTTTTATTTAAACGAAAAATCTGTTTTTTAACTACCACTTAGCGGTTTCACTATTCATCAAAAATTGATGTTTTTCAAAACAATGCCAATATTTCACCCTAAGATATAATTGATATTACATATTCAAAAATTATGTCTAATTTAAAAAATTCCAAACATATAAGTTGAATTAATTAATTTTATAATTAATTCCCACTGTCACAGCAAATAGTGTGTTTTTAAGAAACAATATATATCCAAAGATTTCCAATTGTTTATGTCCAATTTCAATGTTAAATTAATTCTAATGACCACCATTGGATAAAATGGTAAATATATATTATAATTATTCTTTAAAACCACTTAATAGTATAATCTATCACCATAAATTATTTTGATTATAAAAGTTGTTTTAAGTATTTTTCACTATTCATAAAAAATTGAAAGTTCTCAGAAAACTACAAAAAATTCAACTTAGGATAATTTCTATATTACGAATACAAAAATGAATTCCATTTTGAAATTTAAAATTTCTATAATTGTAAAAAGTGGGTATTACTATTCAAAACGGTTACTTTGATTAGTCGCGGTGTGTTAGAATCTCGAACTTGCCTACAATGGGAAGCTATTTCATTATTGAAAGAGAAGTGTATCATCGAAGCTCAGGGTGTTATAGCCATGGATGAAATATAAATATTGACTAATATATTTTGGATGATAAATGGATTCAGATGAATATTCCATGAATTAACTCAAAGGGAATTTATCTTATTTCCATGGGAGATACATGGGCTCTATTAGTAGACTTCCTATGATGGAATTGTTTAACACCAATGTTATACCACACCTATAGTGATACCTGGGTTTTCTAGGATCACTATGGATGTGATTTTAGGTTGATGGATAATCTTACACCTAGAGTGTTGCATGTATTCCAAATTTGGAATTATGGGGAATAGATATGAATCTAAATTGTATAAGAATGATATTACTAATATATCACATCTTACAATCCTATTAAGAAGATTGGATTCATTCCTATTCATACATTGATAATCTCATGTTTAGGAATCCTTTGTACATGATATCATGGGGACACCATGAAATGCGATGGGTATCAAGAATTACATATTGATGTCAATTAGTTATTAAATGTGCTAATGCGGGATGTCAAGCATATGCTGAGTCTCCAGACATATTAATTTAATAATGATTATATATTATTTGAAAAATATTATATGATTCATATGACTTATTGTTAAATCATTCGACTTCATAAATGAAATGATTGAATGGAATTTTTATAAATGGGGACTTTGACTTATAGGATGTTAAGTTTTGAGGACTTGTTTTAATTTTTATATTTATTATGACACATTGTTGTTATATATATTTCCATTGACTTGATAGAATAGGCCATGGGTGGTTTCATACAAGGATTATTTCTAACTCCACATTTGGGTCATCATGGGTACATGAGAAAACTATACTATTGCATTCATAGAAAACGGAATGAAGCATACTACATGTTCTTGATTTATTATTTAGAGTAGGGGAGCATTGGACTAATTTTAGGCTCACGGTGCTTATTGGATACTTTTAAACATTCCTTTTTTGTTACATGTATTATATATCTATCTTGTGGTCATGTTTTGGATACATCATTTGATACTTATTATATTTTTATTATTTAATATGATATGACATCTTATATTTTTTACTTATCTGTATTTTATTGTTTACATCTTGTCTAGATATTATACTGCTTCTGCTACATGTACATTATTGTTTTCACTTTGAAACACTCTAGTAATGAGGGAATAGACTTTACATAGACACAACGAGGACCTTGATTATATATGGTAGAGTCTATAATTTTGGGATATTCTCTTGAGGACATGTGACCTTACCAGATTGGGTTACTGTTTAGTGGAATCTAGGTTCGGGATGTAACATACCCAATAATGACCTGAAAATCTAATGAGATACAATCCTAGCAGGTCACCACTCATGGTGACTATAACATATCATGTATATGTATTATAAGCTAATAAGAGGGAATAATATAACATAAAAGACAATAATACAACTAGAATACACATGCAAAAAAGTAGTTATTGTAAAGTGATATTGTCAATATAAACAGGGATCCCTATAAAAAAGGTTTATGCTTCTCTAATAAGGATTATGTAATGAAAATAACTGAAAAAACAAAGACTATTCCATATAAACTGTTTCATATATCATCCACACCCTAGGCACACAGTCAATAATCTCACATTTGTCATGAATCAGACATATATTCTAAAGTGTCAGAACCTTCAGGGTCAAATCCATGTTATAGCATACAAATGAATCCTCATAGAGTCCTATGATCTTTTCAATGGAAACTAGGAAAAGCATGAATTGGGATCTAAGGATCATGTCAATAGACAATGTCCATTTCAATCCTAAACAGTCTAGATCCAAGGGGTAGGAAGGTCCTAGTCATTCTAGGGTATCATAACCAAAGGATAATTCTCAACTAAGGAATCCACTACCTTTATTAAGATCTAATGAGTAAAATCAGTTGAATCTGATAGAGTTTTGATCCAAGGCAACCACTACCATCTTAATTCATCGCATCCATCCATCAATTTCCATTTCATAATGTTTCAATATCACTTCATTCCATGAGTTTTTACACTCATATAACGATTCATATTCAACATAATTTCATGTGTTCTACAACTCATATATCATTTCATATTTAAAAAAGTAAACAAATCAATGTCATGCATCACAGGGAAAATGCGATAAAATGTTCCCTAGTCAATCAATTCAGTTCAATTCAATTATAAATAAAATTCCTCTAAGAATGAAAGAACAAAAACACACCCAATGTGTTGTATAACAAAGTAAAATCACATAGGACCATCTTATGGGTGACCAGGGATGGGGAAACAACCTCCAAACAGTATTGAAGAACCAATGGTCATCCATTACATGTTCTAATACAAATAATTCAAGAACATGATTCATTTTAGGGGTAGCACTGAAAGGTATGACATGACACACTATTTCAACTAGCGCTTTAAATAACCAAACCATTTAGAAAAGGTATAGAACACCTACCATAGGTTTGTAGTAGAGTTATAATCCAGTATCAACTTCTTATTTCATAAATATCATAACAAAGTCATGAAAGAAATTAAGAACCCAAAAATTGGGCATATTAGTTACCACCTAAATAGCATAGTCGATACCAATTCACGTGAATAATGGATCAAGAATATTGTTGTACTCACCGATGTAGATCCAATGATTTTTACACTTGGTTTCCCAATCCATGTTCCAATACTGAACCATGTTCTATGATATGGGTTTAATATCATGACCATTATGCACAGTTTGAATAAACATGTGTAAACTATTTATTTTGGAACTTTTAAAAATATAAGGTTCCACACAGAGGAATTCACCTCCGTCCACATGGTTTGGAAAAATATTGTGTGATCCTTCCTCTAACTATCAATGCCTCTCAGTATTAGTAGTAACCATGCAGCCTATCCGAAACCATTTCTACAATCCATGGGGCCTACATTATTTTCCCAAATTTCTTTAATCCATTCTCTAAACAAGCCATAGACAACCATGATTACCCCATAACCTAAAATGGTTTTTACTTGAGGATATAATAAATAATTTCATAAAATTTTAATTATACTTGTTCCCTATGAAAACCCTTTGATCTTACATTATTCCCCCTTAAATTAGTTCATCCAAAATTTCCTACAAATGGGTGGTTAAGAATCACCTGAGAATATGTTCAGTCACTGAGTACATATTTCATCCTCCCACTCCCAAAATCTCATTTTGTAAATAGCCATTCCATGATAACACCCATACAAGAGAACCTGAATAGCCTCAGATAACCTTCATGGTCATATAAATGATATGAATTAGATGCTCCTCAAACGACTTATCAACCTATTACTCCACCTCATTTAGATGAAGAGTGTGAGAAGGGTCTCAGAGTTAATAGTGTAGCTAGTATACATGGAATAAATTGTGTGTGGCTCAATAAAACTAAAGTAACATCAACTAATAAGATACTTTCCTGACTCTATTTTGATTCATGAATGACTGAACATATCATGGAGAAATCATACAATATCTCTTTATCCATATGTGTCCCAACCTCATGGAGATACCAAAAAACCCAATCACTAACCATAAATTCTATAGGTATTTTTTGAAAATAATAATAAGATTTCAATAAATCTAAAGGACCTATGAGTGGCGTCTCCCTCTAGACTCTCTCACTCTCAAGCTAGGGTTTCCTAGAAAGAAATTTGATGGGTGAATGTGAGATTTGACCTCATATCCCCTCCCCTCTCTTCTACCTTTTCCATTACCTCCATATTTCTCCTCTCAACCACTCTCATTCGATTCCATCAACATTACCATAGAGAGATTCTATTGATTTTGATATAGGTGGTCTGCTGTTGAAGTCTCTAGTCACTCTAACACATATCTGACCTCATCTTCCACCACACCTCTCTATGCCAGAACTATAAAGATCGTTTAATAGTGGATATTGGATATAACATTTAGTTGTTAGTTTCATTCCATGTTCTTCGGAGATAGATCATCCAGTATATAGTGTTTGCATTCACCCCACAGTGAGGTCATCATTTGAAGCCTTCAACCATTCATGTATCTTCCTAAGAACATTCCCCAATGCTACTTTCCTTTTAAGATATGTATCATTGATTTCATGATGTTTTGGGAGGTTGGGTTTGGCGGCTTAAGATTCTTCTCATACAGCTTTAGTCATCTTATTTCTTAGATGAAATTTATAGTTCTCTTCATTCATAGTGGCATCGATGTCATCTTCAGTTTTGTTTTTGATTTTGGAGCTTATCCCCGCTATATTCGATAAGTTCTTGTTGGGTAATTTTATGATGGTTGTTCAGTGATGGTTCTATTTTTCATTTTGGGGTTATTTTGGTTCAGGGTTACCCTTGGTGGTGGTCATCGATTCACAATGGTGTTGTGTCACTGATTTGGAATTGTGGTTTCTTCGGAATTTTTGGGGACAAAAAGGACATGGTTTTGTTTTTGTGTTGTCGTGGATAAGATTTTGTTGGCCTATGGAGTATTTTAGAGGTGTTTTGAGTGAAAAACATGATGTAAGTGATGGAAAGTGATGATGATAGATGACGTCGGTGTTTCGGTTTGGTGTTTTCGAAGACGATGACAATGATGAAAGCGGTGTCTACTATGCCAGGGATAATGTATTGATGGATGGCGATGATTATTTTTTTTGGCATGTTACTATTATTTAGCTGATGAGATATTTTTCTTGATATTATTAGCTCATGGACCCCTTTGTTATTTAAAATTTGAATTTGGAATTTAGGCACCCTTCACGGTGGTTCCCACATGGTATGTTTGTTACAACAAAACCAAAAATCCTATTTTCAAATTCAATAAAAATTTAATTTCAGTTAGTATTAAATTCTATCAAGACTATATAGTAGAAATACAATACTAAATCAACTATAACTTTTATGAAGTTTTTTTCACAAGACGTGATTGTTGTAATGGTGACTCAACTACTTCTGGCCATCATAGAAGTGATCGACATGGCCTACTATAAAAATCCTCTTATAGAACCCTAAGTATAGTCAACTGATTTATATTTTTTGTAGGAGCCAAGAGGCCCCAAAATTCATGATGCATGATTTTAGCATTTCCTTAAGAACTTGTGTAATATGGTTTGAGTGGTTATGTGTTAATGGTGTTATGTTTTGCTCAGGAGAACCTGTGTACCCAATTTCGTCTTCCTAATCTTCTAGAAATTAGATGTATACCAAGAAACCCTATAAAAAATTATAGTGATGGGGGTTTCATGAAGCTGTATTATCGCATTGATATAAAACCACCCACTCCCATTGAGAATAAATGTCTCCCAAATCAGTTGTAAATGAAAAATCATTGTGGGATCATAAAAAATAACCCACACAGAATTCAGTGCAACATCATCACTTTTCATCTTGGGTATATGTCTCTTCTATAAAATTCAATATATTTTCATATATTACTCTTTCACATAATGATAGGTGGGACACATCATAATGAATCTAGCTAACTCATCATTCATACCAGACATCAATTTTTTGGATTAAATGAACATAAATGTTGGTAGTTCAGGGATGCACTGGATATAATGAGGGATGAAACTCTCACATCAGATACTTGTGTATATCAACTAGGTTCCATATTAAACCATGGATACTCATTGTACTATCCTTAACCACATGAAAACTAAGAGATTCATCCCCTCCTACAAAACTCTCTAATAGGACAAGGACCTCATATTCCAATAACTACCTCATCAAAAATATATCCATAATTTTAGAGGTCATAGGTAAATTTGACTGAAAATACTCCCACTAACAGTCCTTTACCACCATGTTAATATCAATGAATTAATCTATAAGCTACCAATCACTTCTGTAATACTGAATTTTTTGAATATGATTCCTCCTGTTTAGTGCATCGGCCACTGTATTTCCCTTTCATGGTTAACAATAAAACTCAAATTCAAAATACTGTAGTGAATCAACCAACCATCACTACCTCAAATTCAGATAATGCTACGTAAATATGTAATATATGAATTTTTGGTCTCTCTACACTACAAACATTCATCCTTGTAAATCACATTTCCAAAAGATCAAATCAAATACATCTTCATCTAAATCCAGATCGTGCATCAAGTAGGACCTCTTGTGTGGCCTTAAGTAACGAGACTTGTAATCCACAAATCTATTCTCACGCCTTAGAACAACTCTATGACCGATAGTTGATGCATCATTATATGAGTTTTAGCTCCTTCCATACTCTTTAATAATTATCTCTCGTGCTGAATTCAATCTCCTTTTCCACTTTTGAAATGATTTCTCATAGGAATATAACCATACAATGTTGACACCCTTCATAGTCTGGCCCGAGATGCGAAAATCTAGTTGTGATTTATATCATTTTAAATTCATGAATTATCTAGCTATCCCTAAGAAAATCTATATATCAAAAACAATCTTATGCTTCCTCTAGGAAACTATAGCACTCATCATTTGTGGGTCAACTGATACTCATATCTCTACGATAATATGACCAAGGATGTTAATTTTATCCATCTAGAGTTGAAATTTTTTAACATAGAATATAAAATTATATCTCTCTATGTGTTTCCAAAATGATTTCATGTTCTATGGAATGGTAGTGTCTATTGTGAGAAAACACCAAGATATCTTCCAAAAAAACCATAACATTTTCAATTGATAAGGATGGAAAAATCTATTAAATTTCTCCCTAAATGATTATAGTGAATTCATGAGGTTGAGATTCATAAAATGATATTGTTATTGACCATGCCTACTAAAAAACAATGAGAGTTATGTGTGCATGTCAACCATACACATGTTGGTATCCAGATATCATATAAATGTTTTGAGAACTCCCAAAGTTCTTAGTCATAATCAAATAGGTCATATATTAGTGGAGTGAAATTCTAGTACAGAAATATTTTTTGGTTCAACAATCGGTAATCCATTCATAGCCTATGGGTATCATCCACTTTTTCCCAAAAATGTACTAGTGAACCCCATAGAGAATTACTAGGTTGAATAATCCCCTTTTCATCAAAAGCCTATAGATGCCTCTTGATATCCTAAAACACTATCATAACCATCCTATAATGGAGAACAGATAATTGGGAATCTCATATAATAAGTATGATAGAGAAATAAACCTCTTTATAAGGAGGTAAACGAGAACAGTTTTCTAGGAACACATTACATAAATGACAAACCGCTGTTAGAAATTCCACCTCACACATTCCCTGATCATGCATATAAAAACTAGAAATCTAGAATGTCATCCCATTATTTGACGATGGTATATTCTATATATTCTTTCAGGAACTTACCATTAACCCTTTTGAGTATAATATGTTCCCTCTAGTGTTTTCAAAGTCACCCTCTAACAATAAAAATAAATGCATTCTATATAAGAAACTATATAATCCATCATGGGTATGACATCAAAAATATTCATCTAAAACAATAAATATTTCAGATGAAGAAACACCCAATAACCTCCGTATGGAACTCCACGAACTAGCATAGATCCCCCATTATGATATCTAACAGAGTTTCAAGTGTTATAACTCCATCAAAAATCTAAACACAAGTACAAATAAAATCAATAAAAGGTACATATACAACTATAAATGAAGCACCTATTTCAAAAGGAGTATATACAAGAGTATAAACTAATAATACAATATGTCTCACTATAGATAGATCAGAAACCTACTCATTAGGGGTATGATTTATAGAATTTATATGCCCGGAACGATATCCCGATGATACAACTTTACTACATGGTCCACGAACACTCGGTTACCCTAGTATATCTAGTGCCTAGTTTCCTCATCCATGAACACCAACACCTTGGACTGAATGAATGATAATAATCCAATATCTATCCTGACATGGAGATGAAAACATTCTCCCGAACTTGATCTAACCCCTACCAATCACTATTGGAGGGATGTTCTGAGAAAGGCATTATTAATGGCTCATCATACAATAATCTAAACACTCGACAAGGAATGGATCATAGTAATTCCTCACATGCCCCCTTATACCATAGTGATAATAGAAAACTTAATCTCGAGAACTAACATCCTGACTGGTAAAAATCTTATGAGAAGGCATAAAATGGTGCTTCCTACCTCACGACGTTGAACCACTGGTCGAGATCCTACAATAGACATCTCTATATCCCCAACATTCCTCGGCTTCCACTTGGTAGTCAACACAATAATCACTATATCAATTAACATCATTAACCTGAACATGTTGACCTACGATCGAACAATATGACAGAGACATTCCTTGAAACATCTCACCTACAATATCACATCTTCAATGTATTTCTGAAAAAAAAATCTAATGCTCTATAAATAATGTTGAGTACTACATAAAGGTCATAGAACAATGATCTATTTGCATAAAATAACTCCCACACTCACCTCATAGATTGTGAGTGTATAATTAGTCATAAAATTGGGTTTCTAAATCCATTGAACCCATATATAATTTCATGTCATCATGGTTTACAACATCCCACCAAGGTGTTGTTGAACTACAATGCATGTAAAGAATTTCCTTCACTCTCCTCTTAGGAGGTGTCTTCAAATTTTCCAATTTCTTCTGATAAGAATCAATCAATAGTTTATAGGTTGTTCAGAACCATCCCATGAAAATTTGGGAGGATCCTACCATTGGAAAATTCATTTCATCTCATCAATTAACAAATGAAGAAATGGTTGTTTATAAAAATTATTAATGAAGGACATTAAACTCTCACAAAACTATGACTTGGTCCCTATGTCTATAATAAATAATTTTACCTCCACTGAACCAATTTGTGGATTCACATGTTTCCCATGGACCAATTCCTCTAGATCATGGTTGTAACCATCTTTCTGGTGTACAACTGGAGGGCTTCATGGTGGAATATCTATAAAATTCCACACACAATCCAAAAGAAAGTTTTATATCGGTGATCCCAACTAAAAGACTAGGATAAGTAAAAAACATCAAATAAATAAGTCATACCACTTTTAAAACTTCTAAATCTATAAATAAAAGGGCGAGAAAACAATAACATTCACTAGATATAATGCCTAAATCCCACTGAAAATCTAGGTTAAGGTCAAGTCTCAATTTCCCAAATTTCAAATTTCATTTGATTTCATTTTCATTTCACATTTCATTTTAAATATTTGAAACATATAGTTCAACACTTATGATCCACAAGGGACTATAATCCTCATCAACTAAAATATTTAATCCACATAGTTCAAACTATATTATTATCCAGTCGATGTGACTCTTGGTCCATGGATCAACATGATAAAATTTAATAAATAGGGTTTCAGTTATGGACTAATCAATGATATCATACTAAAGATATATCAGTAACTCCAATTATGAACCATGATTTCCAATTAAATAGATATAATATCAATAAAAACAACATTAATATCCCACAAGGCACATATCACAACATTATGAAAACATGAAATGCATCATATATGGAATGAAATAGTGCACGACATGTGATTCCAAATATTTTACTATAATGATGCATGAGATGTAATATAATCATCTCACTAGGGTGTCAAAAATAGAACCCACATTCATATCAATTATAAAATAACAAACCTAGAACATTACCAAATGGTTGAATCAAATCAACTTTAACAGTACAAAGTTTGAAAACAACAATTTCTATTTAAGGAAAAAATATTCATGTACATCAGAGATATACTCAGAGGAATAGTTCATTAAATACATAAAAGTACTTTATATCCATTTAAACTACCTTCAAATATCAATGAAATTGAGAAAAACAACTATCTATGATTACACTGTGTAACATCCGAAACTTTTATGGAAATCAGTGGGGCCCCGATACTAATTGGGCTCCAAGCCTCAGGTGAATCTCCCTGAATGCTAGAGAAAGACGACTAGTAACGAGGGTCTATACTTTGTCGATTAAGATAAAATTACCTCATTTCAATGTTTAAAACAATGTAATAAAAATAAAATTCAATTGAGTAATAAAATATAATAACTGAATACCAGATAGAAGATAACATCCAAGAGAACAATATAATCCATGGAAATGGGAATCTCATATACAAAATGATGATCATTTCATGACTCTACAATGAATCAAATAATGTTATTTATGTTATGTGTAAAATATTTATATTAAAAATTACAAAATTTAAAAAACTACTCGCTCTAGATACCATCCAGAGCCTCATCTTATCCCATGATCCCCTATTTTAATGCATGTCACAATGTCATGCAGCGAATCATGGGGCTTTCATTGGTCTATATGTGCGTCAATATAGACTTTCCCATTATGAAAAGGCAGCTATAATTTTGTGTGACATACAATGCTAATAAGTCACCACCCAAAGTGTATATAAAACACTTGACTGAGCAATACAATCTAAGAAGAGTGAAAAATATTATAGATTTTATAGTAATAAAAGTAAATTTTTGATAGAAAAGTTATGACCAAAAAGTGATATTGTAAATTCAAATAAGTATCCATGCTAGAAAATGTTCAAGATCTTATAACTAGGTGTGTGCAATTTTAACATACTTTAACACAATGTCCATTCCTTATATAAAATTTTAAATATCATCCATAACTACACTGTATAATAAAGCATGTTACATTGTCCAAGTCTGAGACATATAATCTAATTTTTCAGACACTACATCACTTGATTTATGGTATTTTGTACAATAAATTCATCATATATTTATAAAAAATTCCAAAAAAAACACAGTTATACATTAATTGGGGTCTAATAAATATTTCAACTAACCATGCCAACTTCTAGTCTAACCAAGCTGGATCTAGCGGGAAGAAAAGCCTATGGCATCTCACTCAATCAATCTCTAAGCTAGATAATCATATGAGGATTCCACTACTACTATCAAAATACAATTATTAACCTCTATGTAATCTGATAGAGTTAGGGTCCATTGTATATCCACCATGGAATACAATACTATCTCAATTCAGCAAATTCATTCATTAATTTACATTTTAACACGTTTCACAATAACTTCATTCCATGATTTTACCCACTCATATAACAATTCCATTAAATTACTTTTCACGAGGTACCCCGCTCAAATAATAATTCACATTTAAATAGTTAAACAAATAAAAACCATGAATCACATGAAAATAAAAAAGAACATCTCCTAGTCAATTCAATTCAATTAAATTCATTTATAAAGGGGCTTCCTCTGACTAGGCCAGCTCAAACACACACCCCATGGGGAATACAACAAATGAATATACCATAGTTTCACCCAATGGGTGACCTTGGTTGGGTACAAAACATCGAAAACGTATCATGGAACTAGTGTGAATCCCTAATCGGTTTCATTACATTTAAACAAAGCATTCAATTAATTTTAGTGGATGAATCCATAAATCATGAATTGTCTCACTTTTGAAACTATGTATATGATGAATCAAACCTTTTAGAAAATGTATAAACATCCTATAATAAGTCCATAGTATATTTATCACACAATTTCAACTTTTTATTTCATCTATAATAGGACAAAAATTATGAATTAATGAAGAAACTAGAAAGAGGACATATTATTTTGCACCTAAATAGTGCATATGATACCATGTCAAATGAAGAACGACTCATGATCATAGTAGTACTCATTGACATAGATCCAAATAGAAGAATGAATCTTGATTATGATCCCAAATGGAGAAATAATAATAAATTTTTTAATTTTTTTTTAAATCTAGGCCCCTATGCATGAATTTCTATCTAAGAAATGAATGAATGAATAGAAATTAGGTTTTAAAATAATTGTAGGGAAAATGTGTGTTTTTCCTCAGAAATTGTGATGCACAGTTTTCTAAAACGTGAACTAATTGAGTGTCCTCTACAGTATTATGGGGGAACTCACACTGTCACTATGCATAGTTTGACAACTTTGAAACAAATAGTTCATTTTGGTACTTCTAAAAATTTCACTTACCCCATACAGACATGCACACCTATTTTTATAGTTTGGAAAAATAGAGATATCCTTCAGTCCACTCTCAAGGCCTCACATTGTTAGTAAAAACTATGTGGCATGTATTTAAAGGTTTATACTAACCATGAGACTTGTATTACATTCCCGAAATATTGGTTTTGATATCCTAACAAGAACTAGACACCACTGATACCCCAATAACCTAAAAGAGTATTCACATCTGGCAATAAACATGCATTTAAAATTGAATTAAAACTATCATGTACCCCAAGGAAAAATAGGGATTTTACATATATTATAATTATTGAATTCTATTTACCATGAATGTTTCCAAATATAAATAAATATTCATTATTTTTCTCTATGTATTTTCGGTTATGATTGTGCATGTGTGTAAGAATTTTTTATAAGTGTTATTAAAATATAGAAGAAATCAATCCAATTTATAATACATTGTTTATATATACAATTATTAATTGTTAATCTCAATATATACTATTATATTAGGAAAATTATAGGAGGTTTTTATATTTTAATAAAATTAAATTCATAAGGATTTATATTACCTATGAAAATAATGTGTTGGAAACATGAATTTTTTCACAACATAAAATGGTGTGCAAAATTTGATTTTCAGAATGTTTTCATATGGTTTGGTTTTTTCATCATATTTACTCTTATTCTTATGTTTATTATATTATCTCATGGATTAGTTTCATTTAATCATATTTCCAAACTCCCTTGATTAATTTCTCATTTTATGAAATTCTGAATTCGTTAACTTGTGTTTTATGATCTATGTATTGATGAGTATTATTACAATATGAACATTGATTTTTACTATTTTCTCTTATTCAAAAAAATTATGATTAATATGAAATATATCGTGTACATAAACTTATTATGAATTTTATCAAAACCATTTATCAACTTTCAACATACATAGGTTATGAATATAGTTTTATTTTTTAGATTTATAATGGTTATCTTAGTGTTTCTCAATTATAGAGAAAATTTCAATAGTATTGAAAAAAATGTTTCAAATGTTGGTGATCCTCAATGACTTTTAATATTTAATTATTAGGATTGTGTGTTTCATTGAGATATGTAATCCCAAAATAATGGAAGATTTATAAAATAATTTAATTTTCATATAATTTTTTATCATGTCAACAGATTAGAATGTTTGCATGGAATAAGATCCTGGAATATGGGTTTTTTGTGATAATCTATTAGTTGAATTTCATTAAAAATTTATTTTTAGTAAATGTATACACATAGAAATGGATAATTTATTATCAATTAACAAAAATAGTAATATAAAACTAATAATATCTTGGGGGAAATTAATGATAATAGGGTAGTTTTTATAATGGATATACTTTATTTCAATGTTATAGAGGATCATGAAAAGTTTATAATAGATATCACACCAGCCATTATATGGAATTTAACAGACTCCATGATACATAATCAAGATAGAATAATTGTTTATGAAACAAATGGATGTATTATTATCATTAATTACTACTATGGGGACTCAAAATGAACCAATTTAGGGGATTTTGTCTTCATAAAAATTGAGGGTGCAATTGATTATTCACACAAATTACAATTGTGTCATATCCCCATTAATAAACACCCACCCATATCCTACCATATTCTACTCCCAATTCCACATGGGATTGAAAAAACATACCTAAATCATTTCATTACTCCCCTCACAACATCATAGGACCCATTATAAATCTTAATTCCATACTCGGATGTCCTTTGGAGAAATCTTAAAAATGTTGTGTAGAAATAAAGAAACCCTACTAAATGAGAGTTGTTATTTTGATTTTTCATTCACCATCTACAATTATTATTAAATTATATTATATAATAACTATATTATATCCTATATACTTATATGTTAATAAACCAAAATATTAAGGAGTTAAGAGAACATGTACTATGATATTTTATTTAAAAATTAAAGCATAAAGAAACATTATAGAGTAACATTACAATGTTATGTATGATAGTAACTACATGAGGCATACTAAACCAAATCATAACTAAAATCTGGTAAAAAAGACTATTTTGAACTAACCTCGATATTGGCACTCTTTGTAAGAACGTAAAAACCTCATTTTCCTCCCTATAAAAAAGAGTGGCATCAAGGGATATAGACACAGTAATATGAATACAATCAATCCATAAGGACAACATTCTCCATGGTATATTCTAAAAACATCCCTTTAGAATTTCCATAGAAATAGTGGAGTCTGATTCTAGGCATAATGCATGCCAACCAAAACATATATCATATTTGATCAACTTGATCATCACCCACATTTAATCTTCAATTGCATCGAAATTTACAATAAAGTGATATTAAAATCATTTAATGAAGCTCTGATGGGTATGAAAAATGACGCCATATCCTGAGAGACTAATCTCTCCAGAAGCCACACTATAAACCTTAAATTTCAACCACCTCTAAATCGAGGGTATACAAAGAATGGATCTAGCCACTAGTGGCTTCCTCACCTTTACAGTAACCCCAAGAGACCTTACAATGAGAAAATCAAATAAATCATTAAGCATCACTCCTATCCTAATATTTTAGGAATCCATAATCCCTCTATGTATCACCACAGTACCCCCATGAATTGAAGGCTACTGGATGTCGAAAAATATCTTGTTATGCGACATACAGATAATGTAAATAAGTTCATCTACAATAAAAATTAGTAACACATAAACCATTCCACTTAATTTGAGCATGTAGAGACAGTAGAGTGGGGATTCCATGTTTTGAAAGGCCATGTTTCAGGGAAATAAATCCTAGATATGTTTCTATAGTTGAAGTGTGAAATTGAAGAAACCAAAAAATGTAATATAGACACCTAAAAATTTAAACTGAAAACACGCAGAAAATCAAGAAGAATCTCGTTTATTTGAATAATACATTGAGATTGGAATATATTCCTATATATTTTATATATTAAAATACGATATGTAGCAGAAAGAAATTTTTTTTGTAATGTTGATATCTATATTTGTTTGGTGATGGGAAAACAACATTGATACCTATAATTATCCCTAATATTGATGAAGCCATCATGATTAGGCATCCATATCTAATAACATAATTATCATATGCATATATGGAGATCTACATATACATTTATGGAGATAAATGAATATCAATGTCATGATTAACTTGAAACTCATATATTGTAGTTTTCCTAATATGATATGGAATAACTGAATCATCCCAAATAATATTGGATAACCAAATGGAACTACAACCATTCAACTGAGAATGCCTGAAAACCACCCATCTGGAGAATTCCATGATGTCATAGTATGATTTATTGATTTTAGGCCAAAATGAAAAAGGGAGATACATGATATGTCAACTCTTCAATTTACTAAAAAATATGCTCTTGAGAAACTATAATGAAGAATCACGGATGTTCAAAAGATTACATTATAATTTCATAATAAAGCATTAATTAATGATCTTGATATATTTAATTATCATTCCTCTCATATTATCTGGGTTAAATACGTCCTTTCAAGAAACTATAACCATCTTTATATCATTAATCGAATCAGTCTAAATAAAATTACGAATCATGATTTTTGAGATCTTTGATATGTTTTTTGGCCATTTTTATAGCTTAAAGTCATAAAAAACCTATATATAATGAAAGAATTAACCAAAACAATTCTAACAGCATGTCACATGGTCATACCATTCCATGTTTCTAAATAATTAACAATTATCATTGGGATAAAATCCATTTGAAAACATTTCGCCATTAACTCTTGAAGGGGTACTCTATGATAGATGAAGGGAAA
This sequence comes from Viscum album, assembly GCA_963277665.1. Lineage (NCBI taxonomy): Eukaryota > Viridiplantae > Streptophyta > Magnoliopsida > Santalales > Viscaceae > Viscum > Viscum album. Next base: position 168,292,913 of record OY728150.1, on the reverse strand, counting down.
CGAGCCTTTCTTCACACCAAATTTTTTTTCCACCCATATCTTCTTAGTAATAATGAAACCATAAACAAACGTGATTGAATATTTTCAATAGCTAAAAACTAGACCATAAAATTCCCAATTATTCCCAAAAATAAATTCGATATATGAAATAAAATATTCATCAACTTCACGAAAACAATGATATAATATCTATATAATATTTGAGATAGAGAAAATAAATCCCTCCTAACCATAATTCTTTGATAGAGAGAATGAATAGAAATTTCATAAATGCATCAACTCAAAAAATCATCAGCTATAAAAAAAGAATCCCAAATAGTGGACCCCATATCTGAACCATCCAGATCACAAAAAGAAACTTCATGGATTTCTGTTGACAAGGATGGAAGGCATGTATATCTTAAGAATAGAATATTCCACATTAATTAATCTTTGAGAAAAACCATGTTGTTTTAGACAAAAAAATGAAGAATAATTTTATTGTGTCGAAGAACCTAGAGATTTATATCTTAATAGCTATATTAACATCTTTTATCTTTTCTTCATAGTGTTCACAAACTTATAAGCAGTTAATATAAAGTTCTATATATTTCTCTAACAAAAAAAACCAAACTAATTTGGTGATATTAAATCCTTAACAATCACATTCAATCAGTGATTTATAATTTTAATAATCACCATCATAAAAGATTAACCAATAGAAAAAATCCTCTAATTATTTATAGTAATATCATTATCTCATTTTAGAATCAAGTAAATGTAATTACAATTCATAGCATGAGTTATATATTCATAAGTAAAAAATTTCCCTCACAACAATTGAAACATCAAAAGGGACAATATCCCAGTAAGACATAAGAACATGTTGGTGAATTCATCTATAACAACAATCTTATCATTGTCTAAGAATAAAATTGCTACTTTAATATATTCTGCATTGGTTGTCTCATGAAACATCTTATTTTGAGTTTCATCAGTGCACAAATGAAATCATTTAATCATTTTTTTCATTGTTTTCCTCCCCATTATGCACATATAGATCCTCAATGTAATGAATTAAAATATTTGAAATCTCATTCTTAGTGTTGTACAATATCCCATCTACAGTTTAAGCAATGAGATTTTTACTTTCCATTTCTAATTCAATATACAATGATAAAACTTTGGGTTTTTGTCCCCTTCCTTTAACCACCTGATGATAAATTGATAACATGAAAGATTTTATTTGAGGGTAAAAATACTATCATTCTTCTAAATAGATTGAATGTCCTTTTTCAATGGAATATTCTGACCTATGTTGTTATATTATAGACATGACCTATATCCATATCCTTTCTATTAAATGGGAAATGAAATCGTCGATCATGTGTAATGTGGACTACCACCTAAAAAACCAATGTACTTATTTTTCGATCACTATCATATAATGATGGGTATAACGATTCATTAAACAATGTTTTATGATATTTTTGATATTATTATACATATGTAATTATAATATCACATATACATTCAGACATTCCATACAAGTTAAAATACAATATTTTTTTATGTGTGTTCAGAAGACTTATTCCTCACGATGTGAAGGCATTTGTTTTTCACATATGTTTTTGGTGGAATGTTATCATGGTAAAATTATTAAATATATGTGATATATATTACATTATTTTGGATCTATAATTTTAATATATCATGAGAATATTTATCATATATATCATTAAAAGAATTATATCATGGAATGTGCATATGTATGAAATACGGTCTCCACAATGTGATGTAAATCATTTTCCATTTAGAAACATCATGAATTATTTAAAAAGTGTGTAATTATTAAATGTGTTATTTATATAAATAATATAACATAATATAGGAAATCATAGTTAGTATGGGATGATAATTACAAGAACCATCTTTATTTATTGTTGTACTCATTCCTATATTTAAAACACATTGAATATAGATATCATTGTGGATCAATAGAATCTTATTAAATCTTATTTATCTATAATTTAAATAGATTTCATGGATGGAGGATAATGGACTCATATAATTAAAATATCATCCATTTTAGAATTGAATTATTATTTCAGTGAGGAAATTCATGAAATATAGCATACAAAAACCCATCATGAATTCGGAGGGTGAATTGGAATCTTTGATGATTATTAAATATTCTAGATATGTCATATTATGATGTTTCGTTTTATCTATGTCATTTTAAGTGGGAGAATAGTTACATTTTTCTATATCACACATAATTGTGTCTATTTATTGGGAACATCCATATATTATTATACATACATCATTACCTTTGATATGACACTTTAGTTGTAACCCTAAACACATAACACCCACATCCATCATTAGGTCATGAAGCACTAACAATGTCTACCCTGGAACCTCCATGCATGCTCTGTGTTAACCATTCATATAACCATGGTTAAACAGTCTAGTAACTGTAAACCTTCACTACCTCCACGAAGTTTCTCAAGCCTCACTCTACCTAGATTCTACCACAATAGAGAGGGGATGACCCTTCCCACCATATGAGTGTGTGTAGGGTCCCACAGATTGGCTGGGTGGTTTTCATATTTCTCCTCAATTACATATAATATATGAATGTAAACATTACCACCACATATGAATTATAAATCATGCCCAAATATTTATTATTTAATAATTAATAATGATAAATAATATATTATTTCATGAATATTTATTATTTCATAGAATTCAAATCTTTAAAGATTCATTCTTATTAAATGATTATTCATTATAATAAATCATTCTATTAATATATTCATGATGTATATAATGTTATACATCTTCAAAACCATTAAAACTGGAATTTTTACATTAATGGTTAGTCCAAAAATAATTTTATTTGATATGAAGAATTTTTATTCTCCATTATTCTTCACATCATCTCTTATTATAAAATAAAAAATTTATTTATCATTTATTGACAAAAAATTAAATTCATGTCCATTGGGATTAACGCTTTCATTAAAATTCATCAATGAATATAGAATTTATAGTATAAATTAATAAAACAACCTAAATATTGTCAGCGATTGTATTCAATGTTACATTCTAATTTTGAATATAACATTATTTTTATATAGATGCATAGATATTTTAAATTTTTTTATATTAATGAATATTCTTGTGATTCATTACCATGTATTCATATAGTGTTCATATAATTTGAATACACACAAAATGGGGTTGAATCAAATAGTTCCATCTTGACCCATGATAATCATAAATTATATTATAAGTTTTAGGAGGGCAATATCTTGATCTGATAATGACCGATGTCATCTATATATATGTTTTCCTAAAGTAGGATATTACCAAATTAAAATTTAAAAGTTTAATGTAATAAGATTACTTAACTTATAAAATGGCTAAAAAAAGTTCTAATGGTTCTTTATATCATGTGAAGATACACACACTTGAAAATACACACACAAGATACACACACACACACACACGAAATGGATACACTCACACTCACACACTCCAAAATGAATTGTAAAAATTTACCTCCACTCTCACACTCAATCCCAAGATCCTATGAAATATAATACCTTATTTATGGATATCACATGCCACCAGTCCATCCCAAACCAAGACTATGTATTGGGATTATATAACACAACCTGTTTGAGTGTTAATGGCTAAATGGAAAAAATGATGGTAGAAAATGGATAAAGGGTGGGTGGAAAAGGGGTGTAATTGTGGTATTTTATGTTTTTAGAATTTTGTAAGATAAAAATATTTAATAAAAATTTGATAAAAATATAATATGGGGTGATGTAAAATGGTAAAGAAATTCAGGAATGGAAATGGGATGTACTGATTATGTAAATCACAAAGAAGTAATTATGTCCTCTTTTTTTCTCTTATTCGGTAAAATCTCACCAAAAAATTGATGTGATTGGAGTTTTAATGCGAAAGATGATTGAACAGAGAGTAATAAAATTTTATAATGAAATATATTGAATAAATTATGTGCCTAATTTTGAAAATCACAAAATTATGAGTTGAGATAATTTGATTTTTTTGATTTTTTTTGTCGAATGCAAATCCCATTTAGCGAATCAAATGCACAAATTAGATGAATGAAAATTGGGATCACATTATAATATTCCCATCTTGTAAAAATTTGGAAAATTCTGGAGGCTTTCATGTTTGTTGAAAAAGATGAATAATATGAAAGGACAAGGAGGTAAGGGGTAAAACTACGGTAAATGAAGGGATATATGCCTACCGTGTCAACCAGATCACTGATACCAACTAATGTTAGACGCATGGGGTGGCCCAATCATCACAACATAGGAATGTAGATGAAGGATGTGTTTGGTGACAATGTTGAGGATGATGGGTATGGACAGAAGATGCAAGTATACAATTAATGTTATAAGGAGAGTGACCCACAACTTATACAACACACTCATGGGAGAGTTTTATAGCCAATACTGTCAACAACGCACTTGGGATGAGGCACATAATTGGGGGATCTCTAATCATAAATCACCAATCTAACTTATATATTGAAAAGGAAATAATTCACAAGAGAAAGGGGAAAAACATAGACAATACCCACACAACTAAGAGAATCAAACCTTAAGCTCTCAATTATATTTTGAATTCCATACAACTGCCATTGGTGTGGCTGTTTATTGATGAGGGGGTGGTACAATAGTCAAGGGTATAATACCCTAATGTCATAATAGATAACCTACATTGTTCTCTTAAATTATTAATGATAAAGTATACTAATGTTTTTTTGGAATAGTAGGACAACAATTTCCAACTACAGCCCACTAGATTTGACTTTTAGTGCACAACTCAACATATTTGACTTTGATTTTTAAAAATGATATTATAAAATCATCCATGTGAGAAAGGCTTACCAAATTCATGAAATAATGTGGTACAAGCTTTAAACGTCATGTTTGGGCTTTAAAAAGTGATATTATAAGCCCATTTTCTCCATCCAAGCAGGGAAAGTTCCATTTGGACTTCAATGAAGCAAGATGGGAACCCATTGTAGCATTGAGAATCTTTAATATCTCTTGCGCAATTGGGAGTTGCAAATTGATCTCCTCCACCTAAGAAATTAACTTAGTGCCTTTGGCATAGTTCTTATCAAAACCCTAAAAACCCTTTAAAAGCATAAAAATCCATAAGGACCCTAAAACCCTTAGAACAATTAAAAATCCTAAAAAACCCCTCACAATCTAAAGAAAACGTAAAAACCCATAAATCCTCCTAAAACCCCTAAACACCCCCAAATCAATAAAAACCCTAGAAAACTCTTTAAAACTATTAGAGAACCATAAAATCCATGAAAATGTAGAAAACCCTAAAAACCCTAAAAAACCCCCTCAAAAACCATAAAAACCACTTAAACCATTAAAAACCTACATACACATAAATTCCCTTAAAACCTAATAAAAACTATAAAACCCCTTAAAACCCCTAAAAACATTAAATAACTCTAAAAACCTTAATGACTAGAAAATCACAAAACATTCCCAAAAAACCAAAAAAGGCCATCAAATCCCTTAAAACCCCTAATATCCTTAAAACCATGAAAACCCCCTAAAACCCCTCAAAATCCACAACAACCCAAAATATCTCAAAAACTGGCGAAAGCCATAAAACCCCTAAAATCCATACAAACCCACAAATCCTATAAAAACCCTAAATGACTAAAATATATAAAAACCATTAAAACCCATTAAAAATGTTAAAAAACTCTAAAAAACATTTAAACACCTAAAACATAAAATGAACCCTAAAAAACAAAAAGGCTATGAAAAAAACTAAAAATTATAAAATCCCCATAAAACCCCCAAAATACACAAAAACTCTAAAAACCCAAAAAAATGAGAAAAATCCAAAAACAATCTTATAAATCCATGAAAAATTAAAAAACCATAAAAACCATACATGACATTGAAAAATATAAAAACCCATTATAACCCAGAAAACCATAAAAATCCTAAAACACAAAAAAGTATACAAACCCTAAAAACCCATAAAATGTTAGGAAACTGTAAAAAATCATAAAACCCCTAAAAACACTAAAACATGAAAAAATCCTAAAAACTCCATAAAATCCATGAAAATGTGAAAAACCCTAAAAAAACCATGAAAACCCCCTAAAACCACAAACCCCATAAAAACAAAAAAAACCCCAAAACCGCTAAATACTCTAAAATCCCTTAAAACCCATATAAATCCCAAATGACCCAAAAACACATAAAATCTTCTGAAAATTCCTAAAAACCCTAAAATTCCCTAAAATTCCTAAAAACTATAAAAAACCTAATAAACCCCTAAAAACCACAAATCCTATAAAAATCACAAAATCCTTAAAAACCAAAAGTGTCCCTAAACACTAAAAAGTCCCTAAACAATTGAAATAAACCCGAATACCCACTGAAAAACCCTAAAACCATGAAATATTTTAAAAATCTAAAAAACCATAAAACCCTAAAAACCATAAGTTCTAATAAAACCATAAAAACACTAAAACCCAATTAGAGAAACTGAAAATTATAAAATTCATTGAATCCCCAAAAAATGTTAAAAACCTCTATGAAACCATTGAGACCCTAAAAAGATCAATAATAACCCTAAAAAACAAAAAAGATCCTAAAACCTGTAAAAACCCATGAAAACCCCTTAAAACCCCAGAAAACCTAAAAAATACTTAAAACCCTTGAATACCCAAAAACCCCAAAAACCCCAAAATACCCTAAAAACCATAAAAATCCTCTCGTGATTCATCTTTTCTCGTCTCTCATAGATATTGAGATTTCTATTGGCCAGTTTGTTTTCATCTGATAGGGTGTTGTTTCTTGTGTTGATGGGTGATGGGTTTTAGATAGACCTTTTCGGTTTGGTGGTTTCTCAATGATCTTGTTAGGAATGTGTTTGTTTGTGCTATAGGTTCTTGATGTCATTCAATGTGCTGTGTTAGGCTCGTAGGTTTTTGGTGGGCTGTTTCGTGCATGAATGTGATGTGTTTGGATGTGGAATTTTACATATTATTTTTTTGGACATGAATAGTGGAGTATGGAATGCTAGTCTTCGTCTTGGGTTTCAATTCTATGATTTTGTTGTTTTCGACATTCAAGTTAGTTGTTTCACACTTAGGAGATTGATTTTTTAGTTAAATTCCTTTTTCATTTTATATATCATGATCAATTTTCCTTATAAAAAACCCCTAAAAATGTAAAACCCACTAAAATTTTAAATACCCTTGAGACCCCTAAAAAAATTAAAATCTCTAAAAATCCATCAAACCCCAAAATAACTCAAAAAACCATGAAAACCCAAAAGATCCTAAAAATAATGAAAACCCTAAAAAACCTAAAAAACAAAAAATCTAAAACATCCCAAATCCATTACAACCCTAAAAATTATAAAAAACCAAATAACTCCTAATAATCCGAGAAAACATAAAAAACCATAAAATTAATTAAAAAAACCTAAAAATCACAAAAAACACTATAATCATTAAAAACACCCAATATCCCAAAAAACCACTGAAAATAAAATAACCCTTAAATCCCCTAGAAATGATAAAAACATCTAAAAAACCATACAACCTAAAAAAACGCAAAAAAAAACTATTAAATATCCTATAAGAACCTAAAAACCTTGAAATATTATAAAAACCATTAAAGCCAATTAGAAAGTAAAAACCCAATAAAAAACATAAAAATCATAAAAACCCTTAAAAATCGATGAAAACATAAGACCCAAAAAATTATGGAAACCCCTGAATACTGTAAAACCCCTCAAAAACCTCAACACACCTTAAAACCCATAAAACCCAAAAATCTACTAAAAATCCTTAAAACCCCATGAAACGTTAAAAACTCTAAATAACCTTAAACCCCTTAAAAAACTCAAGAAACCATAAAAAATCCAAAAAAATATATAAAACTCATGAAAACCAGTAAAATCCCTCAATATCACTAAAAAACATAAAATCCATAAATATGATAATAATCGATAAAACCACAAAAATCAATGAAAATTTAAAAGAACACTTAAACCTGTCAAAATTCCCCAAAAAACACTAAAGAAACTAAAAACCATTAAATACACTAAAATCCCATAAAACCCTAATCCCCCATAATAATGTCTAAAAGCATTTAGAACCCCTTAAAATTAAAAAAAACACTAAAAATGATTAAAACTGCCAAAACATACAAAAACCCTTAAAAACACAAAAACACATAAAAAACCTGAAACTCCATAAAACCCCATAGAAACCCTAAAACCCCTCAAAATATCTAAATACACTCAAACCCTAAAATCATCAAAACCATAAAGATTAGTGAAATTATAAAAAAATAGATACACTCTAAAAAACCCCATAGAAAAACATAAAACCGCTAAAAAACTAAAAACACGACAAAACCCCCAAAAACATAAAAACCAGTAAAACCCCTAAAAAGAACTAAAAACAATAAAAACTCTTCAATCCCCTAATATTTTTTAAAAAATATAAAAACCATAATGCCTTGAAAAAATATAAAACCAATGATAACCACTTAAAACCATAAACAACCATAAAAAACATAAATTCCCAAGACCTAAAAAAATCATAAAAACCATCAAAATCCCTAAAAACCATTAAATTCATAAAAATCTAAAAAATCGAGTAAATAAATGAAAATTTAGAAACTCTAAAAAACAATGAAGACCCCCTGAAATCCAAAAAAACCTCCAAAACCCTTAAAAACCCATAAAACCCATAAAACCACTAAAAACTCTAAAATCCATAAAATCCTAAAAACTGTTATAATCATAAAAACACATTAAAAACCTATAGAACTCAAAAAAACACAAAACAAAAAAAACACCCAAAAACCCTAAAAATCACTAAAAACCCAAAAAGCCCTAGAAATCCCTAGAAAACCCACAAAATCATGAAAACTCCAAAAAAACTAAAATCCAAAAAAATAATTAGAAACCCTAAAAACCCATGAAAATGTAAAAAACACGAAATCCCTAAAACCCACTAAAAACCAAAAAACCTGTAAAAACCTTAACAAACCATAAAAACTGATAAAAACACAAACTAACTATAAATTTTAACAACCCTTTAAAACCCTAAAAATGTTAAAAAACAAATACAATCATTTAAACAACTAATAACATAAAAAATCCCTAAAAATCCAGAAAAACCAGAAAAACCAAAAAAAACCCGAAAAACCCCAAAACCCTTCAAAATCACTAAAACCTCTAAAAATTCCCTGAAACCATAAATATCTCTAAAACCCTTAAAATACATGGAAACATAACAAACCATTAAATCCCGAAAACCACTGAAATACATAAAATACACTAATAAACTTAAATACCATGAAACCTATAGAAAACCAAAAAATCACTAAAAACCTAAAAAGTCCTTAAAAACCGTAAAAACCTTAAAAAATATTAAATCCATAAAACCCCTAAAAACTAAAAAAACCCTAAAACAAAAAAACCCCTAAAATACAATAAAAACCAAAAATGCAACGAAAATCCCTACACACCCTCAGAATCTTTAAAAATAAAAGAATCCATAAAATCCATAAATATTATAAAACCCCTATAAAATCCATGAAAATGTAAAATACCATAAACCCAGAAAAAAAACCATAAAAACTACTAATAACTCTAAAAACCCTTAATCCAATTAAAACATTAAATATCTCGAAATAAATAAAAACCCCAAAAAAACTAAAAAAATCCTTAAACCCCCAGAAAGACCCTATAACTTATGAAAGCCCCTAAATACTCTAAACAACCATAAAAACCCTGAAAATCATAAAAATCCTAAAACCCCTAAAAACCAATTAAAAAGTAAAATCCCTAAAATTGGAGAAAAACACCTACAAATCATAAAAACCGCAAAGAACCGTAACAAATCCTACAAAACCCATAAAACACTAAAACCACTGTAATCTCTAAAAACCCATAAAACATGTGAAAATATAAGAAACTCTAAAAAACTCAAAATACCAAAAAAATTCTGAAAAATCATAAAAATAACAAAATACCCTAATAACCCTGAAAATCAATAAAAATCCAAAAAAAACCGTAAAAACCCATAAAAATACTTACAATCCAAAAATATCCCTAGAAACAATAAATAACATAAAATTGATAAAATTACTTACTAATCTAAGAAAAAATAAAAAACACCAAGGACCCCTAAAACCATAAAAACCCTAACAAAATGTCTAAAAACAATAAAAATAATTAAAACCTTAAAAACGTTAAAAAACTCTAACAAACATTCAAAAGCATAAAATTCTAAAAAATCACCAAAAACACAAAATACATTAATAACCCTAAAAACCCATAAAACCCATAGTACCTATGAAGAACACTTAAAACCCTAAAACCCCTAAAACCCGTAAAATTTAAAAACAAACCATAGAACCAATGAAAACCTAAAAAGTACTAAAACCCTAAAAACCCACAAAAACAAATAAACCCTTAAAAACCTAACCCCCCCAATCCATAAAAACTACTAAAAATAACAAAAATATCTAAAAACCCTTAATAACACTAGAAATGGTACAAACTATAAAACCCTAAAATCACAGAAAAACCATAAGACCCTCAAAAGACCCTAAAACCCTAAAATATAATAAAACCCTAAAAACTGTTGAAACCCCTTAAAACCTTCTGAATCTTTAAAAACCCTTAAAACCATTAAAAACATAAAAAACCTAAAACTGCATAAAAATCCATGAAAAGGTAAAAAAGACCCTAAAAACCATGAAAACCCACTAAAACATAAGACCATTAAAAACCGTAAAAACTATTAAAACCCATAAAAATCACTAAATACCAATAAAAACACATCAAATTAATAAAACATTATAAATCACATAAAATCCCTTACAACCCTTTAAAAATATCTAAAAACAAAAAAACCTATTACCCATAAAAATCATAAAAAGCCCTAAAATCCATGAAAACATAAAATGTCCTAAAACACATGAAAACATTAAAACCCATCAAATACGTAAAAACCCCCAAAACCAAAATAGCCCTAGAAATCCACTTAAAAACCTAAAAAACCATTAAACCCATTAACATGTTATGAAACACTAAAATTCCATAAAATTCCTAAAAACTAAGAAAAAACCATAAAAACACAAAAAACTCAAAAAACCATGAAAAACCCTAGAAACCAATGGAAACCACTAAAACCCCTCAAAATAATTAATACCATAGAAAACCCTAAATACCATAAAAACCCAAAACCCCCAAAAAACCAAGAAAATTTAAATAAACCTAAAATTCCTAAATACACCTAGAAAACCAAAAAACCCGCAAAAACATTTAATTCTTAAAAAACAATAAAAACCCTAAAACTAAAAAAACTATATAAACCATTAAAACCAAAAAAAATGGTAAAAAAAACTCAAAACCCCTTTATATTCCCTAAACACTCAAAAAAAAAACCCTTAAATCCAAAATGTCCATAAAACACTGAAAAACTCCTAAAATCCTCAGAATCGCTAAAACCCTTAAATACATGAAAACCCATTAAAATCATAAAACACTTTTATAATTAATGATAATTTGAAAAACCTAAAACCCCATGAAACCATAAGAACCCTAATTCCACTAAAAACTTTGAAAACACTATAAACCCTTATATATGATAAAAACCCTAAAACACCTTTAAAACCCAAACAACCAAAAAACTATAAAAATCCAAATTTTTTTAAAAACCCTGAAAACCCTAAAACACAATAAAAAGACAATGAATCCCTACAAACTCTAATAACCCTAAATATCCAAAAAAACATAAAAACAAAAAACCCTGAAAAATCATAAAACCCCTAAAACCATTAAAATCCATAAAAACATCAAAAAAATTAATAACTCTAAAAAACAATAAAACTCATAAAAAATTTAAAAAACCCAAAAACCCCAAGAAGACCATAAAACCCATGAAAAACCCTATAACCCATAAAATTTCTTAAAAACCATTATGATCTTTAAAAGACCTAAAAACTATAAAAATTCTAAGAATAACCGTACCAATCCATCAAATAGAAAATGTCCCTAAAAACCCTGAAGACCATAGAAACCCAAAAAACCAATAAACTCCTTCAAAACACCTAAAATACCTAACACCCACTAAACACTCTAAAAACCAAATAGACCCCCAAAAATGATAAAAATCCTAAAAACCTTAAGACATTAAAAAAAGAAAAAAACCCTTTAAAACCCAAAAAAAACCTAATATATTTTAAACGCACTTAAAATCCCATGAAAAAAATTCTAAACCCCCTTAAACTCCCTAAAAACTAAAAACCATAAACCATTAATAACAATAAAACTCCCTATACCCCCTAAAACTCAAGAAAATCCATAAAAACCAATAAAAAAAATATAAAAACCATAAATCATATAAAATGATAAGTACATCAGAAAAACCCTTAAAACCTCAAAAAATACCTAACACCCAAAAATGACCCTAAAACCCAAAAAAAGACCTTATAACCCCTGAAAATGCAAAGACCCATTCAATCTTTTAAAAAGTCCTAAATCCCACAAAACCACTAAATCCCTAAAACCAAAATAAACCTAATCAATCCCTACTAATCCCTAAAACATAAAAACCCTAATAATGTCACAAACCCCAAAAAACCTTAAAACACACTAAAACCCCAAAAGGTCCATAAAAACATAGATAATATCCTAAAAACCACTAAAACCCCTGAACCGCTCCAAATTCCTAAAATCCCTCAAAACTCTAAAAACCATATAAATCCTAAAAACCCATAAAAATGATGAAAATGTAAAAAACCCCTATAAACCTCCAGAAAAAGAATCCCTTAAAACCCTTAAAAACAATAAAACCCCATAAAACCCCTAAATAATCTAAAAAATCTTAAAACCCTTAATCCCCATGAAAATCTTAAATCCACTAAAAATCCGTTAAAACCAAAAGAAATTCATATAACTAAAAAACCCCACAAAAGTTCCTAAACCTTGAAACCCCTTAAATAAGAAAAACTCTAAAACCCATCAATTTCGTTAAATACACAGAAAACTCTGAAAATCATAAAAATACAAAAAAACTCTGAAAAACCATGAAAAAAAATAAACCAAAAAAACCAAGAAAAACCTAAAAACCCCTTAAAAACCATGAAAACCCCTAAAAACCTCAATCCCCTTTAAAAATAAAAGAAAATCATTAAAAATCACAATCCCACTAAAAACTCTAAAAATATTCCAAACCCCTAAATATGTTAAATATCTCTAAAAACAATTGAAACCCTAAAACCATTGAAAACCCCTAGATACCAAAGAAACCTTGAAAAGGCCTAAAACCCCTCAAAATCCCTAAAAATGCTAAAAAATATTAAAAAACGTAAAAAAACCTAAAATAGCCCAAAAAATCCATGAAATATTAAAAAAAACCTTAAAACCCCTTATACCAAAAGACCCTTAAATACATTAAAAAACAAAAAAACCCTTTAAACCCCAAAAAGGACAAAAAAACTCTAAAAACCATTATAATCCACAAAACGTAAAAAAATTATAAAAAACATAAATACCCTAAAAAACTGAAGAATTCCCTAAAAAACCCATAAAGGACACTAAAATCTCTAAAACCGCCTAAAAACACCAAAAACCCCTATTAACCTTCAAATGTCCCTTCATACCATAAATCCTAAAGAGCCATAAAAATCATAGGAATCCCCAAAAATACAAGAAAACATAAAAAACACTAAAAACACTGATTAATCCAAGAAGTCTATAAAAACCGCTAAAACCATAAAAACCCCTAAAACCCATAAAAACTCTAAACCAGTAAAATCTATTAAAACCCCTAAAACCCCCGAAATCAATAAAAACCACTAAAAAGATGTTAAACTCTAAAAAATAAAAAACAAACATCAAATACCCAAAAGACTCGAAAACCCTAGAAAAACCGTAAAATCCTACCCCCCCCCGAAACCCCTAAAACTATGAAAACCATAAAAACCATAAAATCCATAAAAACCTAAATATGAAGAAATACATAAAAAACCTATAAAATCCTCTAAAAATCATAACAATCCTGATAAACATAAAAATTCTTAAACCCCCAAAAGACTAAAAATTAACTAAAAACACTAAAATCCCATGAAACCCAAAAAATGATTTAAAAAATCTAAATAACCTTAAACCCAAAAATATAATAAAAAACCCTTAAAATACAGAAAGGCCCTAAAAATCAAAAAACCACGAAAAAATATTAAAAACCTTGAAAAAATATCTAAACACCTCAAAATTTCTAAAAAACCTAAACCGCCAATAACATAGAAAACATAAAACCCTCCGGAAAAAAACATAAAATTAAAAAGCCCTAAAAACCATAAAACTCCCGAAAAACCAAAAAACCCAAATACCATAAAATCCACAAAAATCCACTTAAAACCTATAAAAACACAAAAAAAACTCTAAAAAACCTTATAACCCTAAAAACCATTAAAACAATAAAAATACATAAAAATAATAAAAGAACTCAAAAAACCCCTAAAACATCTAAAGACACTAAAAACCATAAATGCACACAAAAACCTAAAATACAAGGACCCAAAAATAGTAATAACATCATAAAGACCATATAAACCCTCAAAACCCGTGGAATCATTAAAACCCTAAATTATTGAAAAACCCCTGAAAACCATTAAACATCTTAAAACCATAGAAACCACTAAAAACATACAAAACTGTTAAAAACCACTATAATATATAAAAACGCTTAAAATATTAAAAAACTCTAGAAACCTTTAAAACCCAACAAACTCTAAAAACACAAAAGACCCTTACAACCAAGAAATAACCACACAACTTTAAATACCAATAAAACCCCTCAATATCCCTAAAAACTAAAAATTCTAAAACCCCCAAGTAGAACATGAAGTAGTAAAATACCCTAAAATAACTCAGAAAAACCCAAACACCCCTCCAACCCAATAAAACCACAAGAATCCACTAAAAAATCTAAAAACCAACCAAACACCTAAAAATGTTAAAAATTTATAAAAAACAAGAAATCCCTAAAAACACAAAAAACACTAAAACCCAATAAAATCCATAAATACACTAAAAACCTCTGAAACCCATAAAAATTCTAAAAACACATAAGAATCCGTGAAATTGTAGAAAACCCTAAAAACCATGAAAATTACCAAAAAAAAATAAAACCCTAAAACCTCAAATAACCCTAAATAACCATTAATTCAGTTAAATCTCTAAAATCCCTAAAACGATAAAAACAATAAAAAACTAAAAAACCCTAAATGGTCAAAAAAATCCTAAAAACACAGAAGACCCAAAGAAACTTTAGACGCCCTAAAACCCCTCAAAATTCCTAAACACCTAAAAACCATAAAAACACTAAAAACCCTGAAAAATTAATAAAAATGTAAAAATCCATAAAAACACAGAAACCCCATAAAACTCATATAAACCCTATATACCCCTGAAAATAATAAAACACCACAAAAAACAATAAATTCCCTTAAAACCAATAAAAACGTTAAAACAATAAAATCCAGAAACAAATAAAAAACATACCCTAAAAACCCAAAATTACCCTACGAACCCAAAAAATCTCTAAAAACCCTAAAAACAGCTAAAAACTCATAGAAATCATCAAAATAAGAAAAAAAATAAAAATCCATAATACTTGTAGAATCCATAAAAGAATAAAACCCTTATGAACCCTAAAAACACAAGAAGACCACAATGTCTTCTAAAACCATAAGAAACCATAAAACCTTAAAACCCACAAAACCCTAAAACACCACTAAAAAATCTAAAAACCTTTAGAACCCCTAAAGACATTAAAAAAGTCTATCAACCCATAAAAATAGAAAAATCCCATGAAAACACAAAAAACTCCCTAAAACCCTACCCCCTGATGAAACCCTAAAAACACTAATGTCCCTAAAAGGCATAAAAACACAAAAAACATAAAATTCAAAAAAGAACCCTACAAATCCAAGAAAATGTAAAAAACCCTAAAACCCTAATAACCCCTAGTAATAGTAAACAAACCAAAAAAACACACTAGAAACTCTAAAACCCCTTTATATATGTAAAAATGTTAAAATTTTATTAAAAAAACTAAAACACCCAAAAAAAACTCAATACAAAACCCTAAACCCCCCAAAAATCCCCTGAAAATCCAAATAACCCTCAAAATTTCTAAAAGCCCAAAACATAAAAAACCCTAAGAAACCCCTAAAAATCTATGAAAAATGAAAACCACTAAAAATCTTGAAGACCCCCATAAAACCCATAAAATCCCTAAAACCCAAAAAAACACAATGATTACCCACTAAAAAACATAAACCCCAATAAAACACTAATTTTGTTTTAAAAAAACACTAAATAATCATTAAAACCATGAAAAACCTAAACCCCTAAAAACTCTTGAAAACATATAAAACTATTCATAATCCATAACAATCCTAGAAACCCCTAAAAATCATTTTAATCCTACCCCCCCCCCCCCCCGAAAATTCATGAAAAAAGTAAAAAACCCTAAAAACCCTAAAAAAACCCATAATGACCATAAAACCCCTCAACATCCTTTAAAACCCATAAAACACCATAAAATATTTAAAACCAACTAAAACATCAAAAACAATTTAAAACTCTGAGAAACGTTATAGAAATATAAAAAACATAAAACCCCAAAAAAAAACTAAAAAAACCATTACAAACCCCATTACACACTAAAATTCTTGAAAATCCCATAAAATAATAAATACCCTCAGAAATCATAAAACCAAGAAAAACAATAAAAAAGTCCCCAAAAATCCATGAAAATTTAAAAAACCCTTGAAAAAAACCTGAAATCCATAAAAACGGTAAAATCCATAAAATCTATAAAAGCGCACTAAAAACTCTAAATACCCATAAAGCCCCTAAAAAATTAAAAACTCTAAAGAAACTTAAAAACACAAAAAAAATCTAAAATCCATAAAATCCCAAAAGACTCTAAAAACCCTAAAAACCAAAAAACCCTGAAAACACTCAAAATCCCTCATAACCCTAAAAACCCTAAAAATAAAAAAAAACTAGAAGACACCTAAAAATCAATGAAAACATAAAAAACAATAAAACTCAAAAAATAAAAAAACCATAAATCCCTGTAAATACATTAAAAAACCAAAACACTAATAAAAACCATATAACCACTAAAACATCTAAGAACCCTTCAAACCCACAAAAAGGATTAAAAAATCTAAAAACCTTTTAAAACCTTAAGAAATACTGAAAACCCAAAAAACCAAAAAATACCCATAAATCACTAAAACCCTAAAAAAATATCCAGAACCCCAAAAAAACCAAGGAAATGTAAAAAAAACTACTGAATCCTTAAAGCCAGAAAAACCCCCATAAAAACCATAAAAACATTAAAACTAATTTAAACCATCAAAACAACTAAAAACTCTAAAAACCCTTAAAATCTACCAAAAGATATATAGGTCAAAACCAATAAAACCATAAGAAACCTTAACTACCCTATGAAACTAATAAAACAGAAAATATCCTCAAAACACAAAAAACCCTTAAAACCATTGAAAACCCATAAATTCCCGTGAAATCCCAAACCCCCAAAAAATCAAAAAACCATAAAAATCATTAACACACACTAAAAATCCATAAAAATGTAAATAACCCAATAAAACATAAAAAACCACTAAAAATCATAAAACCCCCCAACAAATTTAAAACCCAATAATCCCATAAATCCATATAACCCCTAAAAACACTAACAACCATTTAAACTCATATAAACCTAAAAACTTGAATGAAAAAACCCCAAAAAACCTAAAAACAAGAAAATACCCGAATAAACCATTAAAACCCCCCAAAACCCTCTTATATAGAAAAACCCTAAAAACAATACAAATAATAAAATACCTTAAAATCCATCAAAATGTAAAAAAACCAAAAAACCCTGAAGAGCCCCTGAAAACCATAAAACACCCAAAAACCATAAAAACCCAAAAAAAAACGAACCAATTTTTTTAACCCACTAGATTCTTAAAAAACCCTTAAAACCTCCTAAAAATGTTATAAAACACTAAAAAACATAAAAACCATAAAAATCCCAAAAAATTAATAAATTTCCCAAAATGAATAAAAACAAACATACAAACCCATAAAACCCCTTAAACCCCCCGATCCAATAAAACCAAAAAAAGTTCCTAATACCGTAAAAATCCAAAAAAACCACAAAAAATACATGAAACGTAAAAAAATCTCTGAAAACTCAGAAAACCCCTGAGAACAATAAAACCCCAGAAAACCATAAAAAATCCTAAAACCCACAATACTCTATTAATTCAAGAAAAACTAGATAACCCTATAAAACATTAAAAATTTATAAAAATACTTAAAACCCCTAAAAACCTCAAAAAACCCCTCATACCCCAAAAACCTGAAAGGCCCTGAAAACTATTAAAAATTCCTCAAAATAGCTAAAACCCTTAAAAACCCATAAATACCATAAAATTCATAAAAAACCTTAAACCCCAATTAAAACTATAAAAACTCTAAAAACCCTAAAAACCCTTGAAACCATCAAAACCACTAAAAACATTAAAAACCCATAATAATTCTAACAAAAATCTAAAAAAATCTAAAACCCCTTTAATCCCCCTAGAATGGTAAAAAAACTCTAGAAACCTTAAAAACCCTTAAAACTAAAAAGGAACATAAATAAACCCAACGACCCTAAAATCCACAAAAACACCTAAATCCTCAAAAACACTGAAAACACCCAGAAACAAAAAAAAGTCCCTTAAAACCCAAAATAACCCAAAAAACATATAATTCCTTAAAAACCACTAAAATTCCATGAAAAAATTAAATTCCCTAAAGACCCAAAAATTATCTTGAAAACCATAAAACAACATATAAAATTTAAAAACACTAAAACCCCATAAAACCAAAAAAAACTAAAAATCTAATAACCCATTAAACTACTAAAAATCATTAAAACTCTAAAAAAACTAAAAATTACAAAAAACATAAAACCCTAAAAGACAATAAATTTCTAAAAAAAACCTTTAAAAGATCGCAAAAACCCTCAATATACCAAAAAACCATAAAAATCATAAAACCTAATAAAATCCTAAATAACCCTAAAAATATCTCCAAACGTATAAAATCCTAAAAATCAAGAAATCCCTTTAAAACCATAAATTCCTATAAAAACAATAAAAACTACAATTTATAATAAAACCCAAAAAATATCTAAAAACTCAAAATACACTTACAACCCCTATAAATGTTAAAAACAATAAAAAACCATAAAATCCCTAAAAATTAAAAAACCCAAAATACCCCAAAATAACCTATTAAATCCCTAAAAACATAAAGCAGAAAAAATATTGAAAACCTCAAAAATCTATCAAATTCCCTAAATATCCTACAAAATCCTAAAAACCACAAAAATCGTAAAAAACCATTATATCCATAAAAACATAAAAAATCTCAAAAACCTGAAAACCCCTTGATAACCGTAAAACATCTAAAATTATTAATTACCCTAGAAACCTCATAAAAACACTCAATATCACTAAAAAACTAAAACCCCTTTAAACTTTAAAAATGAAAAAAAAATTATAAAACCCATAAAACCCATAAAGAAATCAAAAAACCCAAAAAAACCAAAAATATATAAAAACATGAGAAACCCAATAAAACCACAAAACCCACGGAAAAATGAAAACCCCTAAAAATACCTAATAAACCTAAAAACCCTAATAATCATTAAATTCGTAAAAACCCACTATGAATCCATGGAAACGATGAAAAAATAAAAAATACCTAGAAAAAATACCATAAAAATATACCCCCTCCCTAAAAATCCAAAAAACCCTTAAAAACCACATTAAACTCATAAAACACTTAAAACCCATAAATATTGTAATAAACTCAAGAAGACATTAAAACCCCTAAAAAATCAAACAAATTGTAAAACACTAAAAAGATCCCAAAACCCCGAACACCCTAAAAACCCATGACAAAACCTTCATATCCTAAAAATTCCTAAAAAACAAAAAAAAACGTAAAACATTAAATATCATGAAAACCCACTAAAAATCCACGAAAACGTAAAAAACTAAAAAAAATTGTTAACCATAAAACCCCGAAAACCATAACTTCCATAAAAAATTATAAAACCCCAAAACTCAATAAAAAATCATAAAAACTTAAGTCCCCTAAAGTGTTAAAATATCTTAATAACCATAAATTCAATAAAAAATAAAAAACCCTAAATCCCCCAAAAGATCCGAAAGTTATAAATTCCAATACTCTGCCCCCAACCCATAAAACCCCTCAAAATCCCTAAAAACACTAAGAACCCTAAAATGCAAGAAAATCCAATATCCCTCTAAAAAACCAAGAAAACCTAAAAACCTTGGAAACCCCTCAAAATCCATAAAATATTCTAAAAACGATAAGAAACCCTAAAATCCCTAAAGCAAACCTAAAACACTAAAACCCCATAAAAAATTAAAATCTCTTAAAACCATAAAACCCTAAAAACTCAACAAAAACCCAAAAAACACGTGTGGACCCTAAAAACATTGAAAAACTTATGAAACACATGAATAACATAAAACCCATCAAAATATTTAAAAACCCTAAAATCAAATAAAAACAGAAAAAACCCCTTAAAATAAAAAAATGTAAAAAACCCTTAAAACCCTAATATCTCAGAAGATCCTTTAAAACCCCAAAAATACCTAAAACTTCTAAACACCCTAAATACCCTAAAAACCCATAAAGACATAAATACCTCTAAAAAAACTATGTAACCCTTAAAACCATAAGAAACCCTAGAAACCTTAAAAACCATAAATATCCATAAAAACACTATGTCCACTAAAAACTAAAAAAATATTAAAGCCCCTAAAAACATTAAAAATACTCTTAAAAGCGTAAAAAAATCTAAAAACGCAAAAAGATAACAAAATACCCAGAAATTCCATCAAATCACTAAAACCCCTAAAAAACCTAAAATACTTGAAAAACACTAAAACCCCTATTACCTTTGAAAACACCTAGAAACCAAAGAAAACTTGAAAATGCTTAAAACCCATCAAAATCCATGAAAATGCTAAAAAACCTAAAAAACATTAAAAAACCTAAAATGGCCCAAAAAATCCATGAAGTATTAAAAAAACCTTAAAACCACTTATACCAAATACCACTAAATACCATAAAACCACCTAAAACCCCATAAAACCCCTAAAAGAAAAAAAACTCTAAACACCATTAAAATCCACAAAACGTTAAAAAAATCTAAAAAAACCTAAAAACCATTAAAAACTCAAAAAGCCCCTAAAAACCCATAAATGAAACTAAAATCTCTAAAACCCCCAAAAAAACACCTAAAACCCCTATTAACCATCAAAAGTCCCTTAAAACCATAAACCCTAATCAGCCATAAAAATCATAGGAATCCCCGAAAATTCATGAAAACATAAAAAACACTAAAAACACTTATTAGTCCAAGAAATATATTAAAACCGCAAAAACCACAAAAAACCTAAAACCCATAATACCCCTAAACCACTATAATCTATTAAAACCCATAAAACCTCTGAAATCATTAGAAAAATATAAAAAATATTTTAAATTCTAAAAAATAAAAAACAAACATCATAAACCCAAAAGACACGAAAACCCCAGAAACACCCTAAAATCCTGCCCCCTAAACCCCTGAAACCCTCAAAACCATAAAAAACATAAAATCCAAAAAAACCATAAATAACAAGGAATACATAAAAAACCCATAAAACCCTCTAAATATCATAACAATCCCCAAAAACATAAAAATAGCTAAACCCCCAAAAGCCTAAAAATCCACTAGAAACACTAAAATCCCATGAAACCCTAAAAATGATAAAAAAATCTAAAAAGCCATAAACCCTAAAATATAATAAAAAACATTAAAAATACAGAAAGACCCTAAAAACCAGAAAAATAATGAGAAACCATTAAAAACCTTGAAAAATTTTCTAAACCCCACAAAAACCCTAAAAAACCTAAAACCCCCAATAATATTAAAAACCTAAAACCCCCGAATAATCCATGAAATTGAAAAGAACTAAAAACCATAAAACCAAAGAAAAACCAAAAACCCCAAAAAATATAAAATGGTTAAAATCCACTTAAAACCCATAAAAACAATAAAAACTCTAAATACCCTTATAACCCTAAAAACAGTAAAAACTCTAAAAATACTTAAAAATACATAAAAATAATAAAGGAACTCAAAAAACCCCAAAAACCCCTAATGACCCTAAAAACCCTATATTCACAAAAAACCCTAAAATTCAAGGACCCAAAAATATTAAAAACATCATAATGACCCTAGAAACCCTCAAAACCGAGGGAAACATTAGATCCCTAAATTCCTGAAAAACCCCTGAAAATCATTAAACCTCTTAAAACTAGAGATACCACTAAATACATATAAAACCATTAAAAACCACTATATTCTATAAAAACCCATAAAACGTTAAAAACTATAGAAACCATAAAAAAACCAACAAACACTAAAAACCCAAAACACCCTTACAACCCTGAAAGAACCACAGAACCCTAAATACCAAAAAAACAATCAATATACTTAAAAACCTAAAAATCTAAAACCCCCAAAAAACATGAAGACGTAAAATACCCTAAAATAACGCGGAAAAACATAAACACTATTGAAACCCAATAAAACCCCTAAAATCCACTAAAAACTATAAAAACCATCCAAACACCTTAAAACGTTAAAAATTTCTAAAAAAAATTAAATCCCTAAAAACACGAAAAACACTAAAACCCCATAAAATCATTAAATACCCTAAAAACCTCTGAAACCCATAAAAATCCTAAGAACACCTAAAGATCCCTGAAATTGTAGAAAACCCTAAAACACTGAAAAATAAATAAAAAAAATAAAACCCTAAACACCTAAAATAACCCTAAATAACCATAAATTTAGTTAAAACTCTAAAAGTCATAAAACGATAAAAACACTAAAAAACAAAAAAACCCTAAAAGGTCGAAAAAATCCTAAAACCCCAAAAACGATAAAACTATAAATACACGAAAAAAAATAAAAACCATAAAACTTATATAATCCATAAAAGTATAAAACCCCTATGAACTCAAAAAACACTAGAATACCACAAATGTCCCCTAAAACCAAAATAACCCTAAAACATAAAAACCCACAAAACCCTAAAACACCACTAAAAACTCTAAAGACCATTAAAACCCGTAAAGACAATAAAAAAAGTCTATCAACCCCGAAAAACCCAAAAAACCCCTTAAAACCCAAAAAACACCCTAAAACCCTAACCCCCATTTAAAAAACCCTAAAAAACCTCATGTCCCTAAAAGGCATAAAAACCCTAAAAACATAAAATTCAAAAAAACCCCTAAAATCAATGAAAACGTAAAAAACTGTAAAAACCGTAAAAACCCCTAATAACCGTAAATAACCCGAAAAACCCACTAGAAACTCTAAAACCCCTTTATACATGTAAAAATGTTAAAAAAAATTCTATAAAACACTAAAACCTCAAAAAAAAACTCAATACAAAATCCTAAAACCCCCAAAAAACCCTGAAAAATACAAAAAACCCTCAAAATTCCTAAAATTCCAAAAATATTGAAAACCCTAAGAATCCCCTAAAAATATATGAAAAATGAAAACCTTGAATCCCCCCCTAAAACCCATAAAATCACAAAACCCCCAAAAAACACAATGAATACCCACTAAAAACCATAAAACCCAATAAACCCCTAAAAATGATTAAAAACACAAAATAATCATTAAAACCATGAAAACCCCAAACCCCTAAAAACTCTTGAAAACCACTAAAACTCTTCAAAATTCAAAAAAAAATAGAAACCCTAAAAACCATTTAAATCCTACCCCCATCAAATACATGAAAATTTAAAGAACCCTAATAATCCTATAAAACTCCTGATGAACATAAAACCCGTCAAAAACCATTAAAAACCATAAACCCCCATGAAATCATTAAAACCAACTAAAACATCTAAAACACTTTAAAACCCTGAGAAACGTTATTGAAACCTAAAAAACATAAAACCCCAAAAAAACTAAAAAAACCTTTACAAACCCCATAACACACTAAAATCCTTGAAAATCACTTAAAATAATAAAAATCTTCAGAAATCATAAAACCCTGAAAACCATAAAAAACTAAAAATCCCCCAAAATCCATGAAAATGTAAAAAACCCTTCAAAAACCCATGAAATTCATAAAAACAGTAAAAACCCTAAAACCACACTAAAACTCTAAATACCCATAAAACCCCTAAAAAAATTAATGACAATAAAGAAACTTAAAAAAAATAAAAAACCATCAAATCCCAAAAGACACAAAAAACCCTAAAAACCAAAAAACCCAGAAAACCACGAAAACACTAAAAATCACTAATAACCACAAAAACCCTAAAAATAAAAAAATCTAGAAGACAGATAAAAATCAATGAAAACATAAAAATTAGTAATACCCAAAAAAATCAAAAAATCATGAATCCCTGTAATTACATTAAAACCACTAAACACAAATAAAAACTATATAACCACTAAAACATGTAAGAAGCATTAATACCCACAAAAAGGATAAAAAACAATAAAAACCTTATAAAACCATAAGAAATGCTAAAAAAACCAATAAAACCAAAAAATACCCATAAATAACTAAAACCCTAAAAACCATAAATATTCAAAAACCCTTAAAATCCATGGAAATATAAAAAACTAATGAATCCTTAAGGACATAAAAAACCCCATAAAAACCATAAAATCATTAAAACTGATAAAAACCATCAAAACAAGTAAAAACTCTAAAAACCCGTAAAATCTAAAAAAGATAAATAGGTCAAAAACCATTAAAACTATAAGAAACCTTAACTACACTAAGAAACTCATAAAACACAAAATATCCTCAATACACAAAAAAACCTCAAAACCATTAAAAAATGATAAAATCCCTTGAAATCCCAAACCTCCAAAAATCAGAAAAACCATAAAAATCTTTAACACACACTAAAACTCCATCAAAATATAAAAACACTGAAAACCATTCAAACTACTATAAACATAAAAAACTGAATGAAAACCCCCAAAAATCATGAAAAACAAGAAAATACCCTAAAAACAATGAATACACCAATAATCCATTAAAATAACTAAAACTCGTCAGATCCAGAAAAACCCTAAAAAGAATACAAATAATAAAATACCCTAAATCCATAAAAATGTAAAAAAACAAAAAACCCATGAAGAGCCCCTGAAAACCATAAAAGCCTTTAATCCCACTAAAACCCCAAAAATGAACAAAAACATAATAACCAAATAGATTTTCTAAAAACCCTTAAAAACCTCCTAAAAATGTTATGAAACACTAAAAAACATACAAACCCTAAAAATCCCCAAAATAATTTAAAGTTCCCAAAAGTAATATAAAATCCATACAAACCCATAAAACCCCTTAACCCCCCCCCCCCAATCCAAAAAACGCATAAAATCTCATAATACCGTAAAAATACAAAAAACAACTAGAAAAAATACATGAAACATAAAAAATCCCTGAATACACAGAAAACCCCGGAGAACAATAAAACCCTAGAAAACCATAAAAAATCCTAAAACCCAAAATACCCATTTAATTTAAGAAAAACTAGAAAACCCCATAAAACATTAAAAATGTATAAAAATACTTAAAACCCCTAAAAACCTCAAAAAAGCCCTTAAACCCCAAAACCCCGAAAGGCCCTGAAAACAATTGAAAATATCTCAAAATAGCTACAAACCTTAAAACCCATAACTAACATAAAATTCATAAAAAACCCTAAACCCCAGTTAAAATGATAAAAACTTAAAAAACCCTAAATACCCCTTTAAACCATAAAACCCCCTAAAAACATTAAAAACCATAAAAATTATAACGAAAACCTAAAAAAATAAAAAAAACCCTTTAGACCCCTATAAAAGTCAGAAATCTCTAGAAACCTTAAAACCCCTGAAAACTCAATAGTAACATAAAAAACCCAATGACCCTAAAAGCTATGAAAACACCTAAATCCTTAAAAAAAACCCCTGAAAACCCCTAAAAAATCACTCAAAACCCTAAATAACGAAAAAAAATATAATTCCCAAAAACCCCTAAAAATCTAAGAAAACATAAAATTCCATAAAGACACAAAAACTCTCTTAAAAACCATAAAATAACATATAAAATTTAAAAACACTAAAAACCAGTAAAACCCTAAAAAAACTAAAAATATTATAACCCATTAAACTAATAAAAATCATTAAAACTCTAAAAACACACAAAAATAAAAAATTCCAAAAAACATAAAACCCTAAAATACAATATCATTACTAAAAAACCTATAAAAATAGCAAAAACCCTCAAAATACAAGAAAACCATAAAAATCATAAAACCTAATAAAATCCTAAAACCCCCTAAAAGTAACTGTAAACATAAAAACCCCTAAAAATCATGAAATCCCTTTAAAACCATAAATTCTTCTAAATACAATAAAAACATAAATTTATAATACAACCCCACAAAATCACTAAAAACTCAAAATACACTTAAAACCCCTATAAATGTTAAAAAAACTCTAAAATTCCTTAAAATCCCTAAAAACGAAAAAACGAAAAAACCCCAAAATAACCTATTAAATCCTTAAAAATCATAAAACAAAAAAAAGATAAAACCTCAAAAATCTCTCAAATTCCTTAAATATCCTATAAAAACCTAAAAACCACAAAAATCGTAAAAAACCATAAAATCCATGAAAACATAAAAAACCTCAAAATTCTGAAAACCGTTTGAAAACCGTAAAATATCTAAAATCATTAATTAACCTTGAAACCTCATAAAAACCTTCAATATCACTAAAAAACTAAAATCCCTTAAATCTTTAAAAATGATAAAAAGTATAAAAAACCATAAATCCCATGAAGAACTCAAAAAACCCTAAAACCCAAAAAGATATAAAAATAGGAGAAACCAAGAAAACCCACAAAACCCACTGAAAAATGAAAACCCCAAAAAATACCTAATAAACCTAAAAACCATAAAAATCTTTAAATTCCTAAATCCCACTAAGACTCCATGGAAATGTAAAAACAATAAAAAACTCCCTAGAAAAACCCCCATAAAAATATACCCCTCCCTAAAAATACAAAAGAACCCCTAAAACCACTGTAAACTCATAAAACCCTTAAAATCCATACATATTGTAAAAAACACTAAAAGTCATTAAAAAACCTAAAAACTAAAAGAACTCTTAAAACCCAAAAAGATCCAAAAACCCAAAAAACCTAAAAAACCCATGACAACACCTAAATATTATAAAAATTCCCAAAAATCATTTAAATACATAAAAAATTAAATATCATGAAACCCTATAAAAAACCACGAAAACGTAAAAAAATAAAAAAACATTGAAAAACATAAATCCCCCAAAACCATAATCACCATAAAAACTGATAAAAACCCCAAAACCCACTAAAAACTCTTAAAACACTTAAGTCCCCTAAAGTGTTAAAAACTCTTTAAAACAATAAAATCAATAAAAAAACCCTAAAGCCCCCAAAACAACCTAAATCTCTAAAATCTAGTACTCCGCCCGCCCAACCCATGAAAACCCCTCAAAATCCCAAAAAACACAAATAACCCAAAAATATAAGAAAATACAATATCCCTCTAAAAAACCAAGAAAACCAAGAAAACCTCAAAAACCCCTCAAAAACCATAAAATCTACTAAAAACGATAAGAAACCCTAAATTCCCTAAAAAAACTAAAACACTAAAACCCCATAAAAAATTAAAATCTCTATAAACCATAAAACCCTAAAAACTCAATAAAAACCTAAAAAACCCTTATGGACCCTAAAAAACATTGAAAAACATATAATACACATGAAAAACACAAAACCCATAAAAATCTCTAAAAACCCTAAAATCCATAAAAAACATAAAAAACCCCTTAAAATAAAAAATTTCTAAAAAACCCATAAAACACTAATATCTCGGAAAACACGTTAAACCCCCCAAAATACCTAAAACTTATAAACACCCTAAAAACCCTAAGAACCCATGAAGACATAAATACCTCTAAAAATACTATGTAACCCCTAAAACCATAAGAACCCCTAGAAACCTTAAAACACATAAAAACCCATAAAAACAATAAGTAAACTAAAATCTAAAAAAACATTAAAGCCCCTAAAACATTAAAAAACTCTTAAAAGCGTAAAAAATCTAAAAAATAAAAAATACAACCAAATACCCAAAAATCCCATCGAATCCCTAAATCCCATAAAAACCCTAAAACCCTTGAAAAACACATAAACCCCTCAAAATCCATAACTACACTTAGAAACTATAAAATTCCATGAAAACATAAAAATCCATAAAAACCATAAAAACCCAAATAAACCTTTAAATACTAAAAAAGCCTTTAAACCCATAAAAAAGTAAAAACAAAAAAACATAAACACACAAAAAAATGTTAAAAAACTCTATAAACATGAAAAACATTAAAAAATCTGAAATACTCTAAAACCAATAAAAAACCCTTAAAAATATTAATATACAGAAATTTTTAAAAAATACACTAAAAGCAAAACAAAATCTTTAAAAACTCATAAAACCCCTTTAAATTGTTAAAAACATTAAAAATCATGAAAACCCATAAAATCTTTAAACACTCTGAAAAAAATAAAAAAACCTTGAAATATAGTAAAACAACATTAAAATCATTCAAAATAAAAAAAATCTAAAAACCCTAAAAACCATAAAAACACTAAAAGTCTCCAAAAAATCTCCTTGAAAATAAATACAAACACTAAAATCCATAAACAACCATGAAAAAAATAAAAACCATAAAAGCTAAGAAACCCCTTAAAACCCTTACAACCCACTAAAAAATATAAATACCATTTATACACCTTAAAATGTTAAAATCTTTATAAACCATTTAAACCATATGAATCTAAGAAAAAACCCTAAACACTCAAAGATACTGAAAAAAACAAAAAAACCCAAATACCCCTAAAAACCATAAAACCCTAAAAACATTGAAATAAATCATAAAAACCCAAAACCCATAAAAAATTTAAAAAAACTACCACCCCCAAATACAAAAATCACAAAATCCCTTAAAAACTGAAAAATTTTAAAAAAACTTTTAAAAATCCATGAAACTGGTAAAAACCATAAAAAATTAAAATTCATAAAAGCTCTTAAAAAATAAAAAAGTGAAAAAACAAATAAAACTATAAAAAATCATGAAACCACTAAAAATACAAAAACATCAATAAAACCCCAAAAACCCCAAAAACCCCTTAAATCCTCTGAAAAATCCTAATAAACCTCAGAATCTCAAAAAACCGTAAAAACCATAAAAATCCCACGAAACCCCTAAAATCGATGAAAACCTAAAAATAATAATAATGTGAGACACCCATAAAAACCATATAAAACATAAAAACCGTAAAAAAACATGAAAACTAAAAAAGACCATAAAAACCTAAAATTTATCTAAAAACTGGAAATAATCTTAAAACCTCCAAAAGACCCTATACACCCTAAAATTATCTAAAAATATGAAAATCCACTAAAAACATGAAAATATTAATAATCCCCTAAAATTCCATGAAATCGTACAAAACCCTAAACACATTAAAAATCATAAATTCCCCTAAAACCATAAAAACCCGTAAAACCCCATGAATACACAAAAATATCCATAAAACCACTAAAAATTTATAAAAATTAAAAATCCTTAAAACCCCGAAAAAAATTAAGAAAACCCCTAAAAATACAAAAATATCATAAACCCCTAAAATCCCCAAAACACCATCAAAACCAATAAAACACCTCAAAATCCATATAAATTATGAAACCCCCCTAAAACAATAAAACCCACTAAAAACATAAAATAACACTAACAAATACTATGGTTTCTCTTATTAGGAATCTTGCGGATGTGGAGACTTCTCTTGGCTAGTTTCATTTATGCTGACTTGGTATTGTTGCTTGGGGAGGGGTTTTTTGTGCATCTAGTTCTGGTTGCTGATTGGAAGGCTGTATTGGTCTTGAACGTTGATGGAAGACTATTTTATGATTAACACAAGTCTATCTAGTCATGAAGATGTTTAGTTTCTTTCTTTAGGATAAGAAAAATAGAGTGTAGAATGTTGGTCTTCTGCATGGATGTCACTTTTTTTTTAATTTTCAACCTTCGGGTCAAATGTTTCACTCTAGGTTGATCGTTTGAACTTCAATTCCATTTCCCTTTTATATATCATGTTCTATTTTCCATGAGACAAAACCATAAAAAATAAAACCCACTAAAAATTCAAAAAACACCTAAAACCACTGAAAACAGAAAAAACTCTAAAAACCATTAACCCCCCCCCCAAATCCTCAAACCCCAAAAGAACCTAAAACCCACAAAAACTCTAAACACCATAAATTCAATTTAAAACCACTAAAACATCTCTAAAACCATAAAAATTATAAAAACAATTAAAACCATAATAAACCCCTAAAACCAATGAAAACATAAAATCAATAAAAATTACAAAAAAACCATAAAACCCCTATAAACAATAAAACCCCAAACATTCAAAAAAACCCCCCCAAAATCACAAAAATTTCTGAAAACCCTTAAATCATTAAAAATTTATAAAAATTCTTATAACCCAAAGAAATTCATAAAATTCAAAAAATTAAAAAACAACAAAAAACACCTAATGTATTTTAAAAGCCCAAAACCCCATTAAAACTCTAAGAACCATAAAATCTTAAAAATCCATTAATACTAAAAACCCATATAACTGTAAAAACCTCTGAGAACAATTAAACACCTAATTAACATAAAAACACTAAAATTTTAAATAGTCTTATACCCATAAAAACTCAAAAATACCCCAAACACTAAATTCAATAAAAAATCCTTGAAAACTAAATAACCCATAAAAAAAACACTAAAAACTGACAAAAATTATAAAACAACTAAAAACTCTAAAAACTCTATAAACCCCTACAAAAATAAAAAAAATTATGAAAACCCCTAAAACACCTTAAAAACTCAAAAAAATACCAAATATCCAAAAAGCTCCTAAAACCCTAAAATCCATAAAAACCCTTAAAACCTAAAAAAATCTAAAATTCCTAAAAATCCCTAAAAACCCTGAAACCCTTCAAATCCTAAAAAACCCTAAAAATCCATGAAAATGTAAAAATCCTTCAAAACATTAAAAAGCACAAAATTCTATAAAAACACCTAAATGTCCTAAAATCCCCCCAAAGCCATAAAAACCATAAATGCCACTAAAAACTTCGAAACCCTAAAAATCTTAAAATCCATAAAAAATATAAAACCCTAAAAAACTCAAAAAAACTCTTACACCCAGAAAACACTAAAACCCAAAAACCTTGAAAACACCCTCAAAACCCTAAAACCATTTGAAAAACCCTACAACTACCAAATCCAAAAAACTCTAAAATCAAAAAAATCCCTAAAAATCCTAAAATACAACAAAAAATCCATAAAGATGTAAAATACCGTAAAACCATGAAAAACTCCTAAAAATAATAGAAAACCCTAAAAACAATAAAATCCCTAAACCCCATAAAAACCCTAAAACCCCAAAATAGTCTAAAACCACTTAAAACACCTTGAAACATTAAAAACTATAAAAAACTTAAAACTCGTAAAAGCTAAAAATACCTAAGAACCAAAAAAGGCCCTAACAAACCAATAAACCCCAAGAAACCTTTAAAACCTCTTAGAAACCCTATAAATCCTAAACACCAAAATAGAATCCTAAAATCCACAAATAAATCTCTAAAAATTTAATGTTCTCCAAAAATATAGGAAAACACTAGAGAAAAATAAAACCCTTATGAAACGTAAAAAACCCCAAAACCTGATAAAACCACTAAACACCATTAAAATTTCAAAAAATCCAGAAAAACCAAAAAATCCAAAAAAATTCTTAAAAACGAAAAGATACAAAAACCCTAAAGACCCTTAAAAACCTAAAAACCTAAAAACCCTAGAAAATAATCTTATCCACCATAGATTCTATAAAATACATAAACCCCTAAATAGAATAAAAATACTAAATCGCCCAAAAAATCAATGAAATCATAAAAACCTTATAACCCTAAAAAATCAATGAAAACATTAAAAACCCCCTAAACCATTAGAACCCTTAAAACAACTGAGAATTATAAAACCCATAAAAACCCCTAAAATGATAAAAAAATATATAAAAATATTGTAAATCCCTAAATGTCATGAAAAACACCCAAACAATCCAAAACTACCATCAATACTTTGAGAAGCCCTCAAAACCTGAGAAGCCAAAAAAACTCTAAAAACCTTGAAATCTTTAAAAATCACTAAAAATACAAACCCTACCCCCCCATCCAAAAAAACATAAAAATACAAAAAACCTCAACAAATCTATCCAAACATTAAAAACTATAAAACCATGAAAACCCCCAACAAAACCATAAAACCCCTCAAAACCATAAAACCCATAGAAATCCCTAAATACCTGAACAACCCTGAAAACAACTAAAATATCTAAAACAAAAATAACACCTACAAACTTTTACAAAATATAAAACCCTATAAACTAAAAAAACTAACCCCCACTACCACCAAATAACCATAAATCCCTAAAAACCATAAAATGTTTAAAAACGATTGAAAAACACTATAAACCCTAAGAATCCTTAAAAACCCTACAAAACCATAAAAACCAAAAAAAATCCTAAAACCCCCTAAATATCAATGAAAAGTTAATAGAACACTAAAATCCTAGAAATACTATTGGAATCCATAAAATTAGAAAAGAATATTAAAAATGATAAAAACCATAAAAAACACTTAAAACTCTTAAAAACCATAAAATTGAAAAAAAAACAATATAAAACTCAAAAAAATATATTTAAAACATTAAAAAATAACCCCCTAAAACCTTGAAAACCCCTAAAACCTCATAAACCCCTAAAAACCTTAAGAACCCTCAAAATTCATAAAACACAAAAAATCCCAAAAAACCATAATATTCTAAATAAACCCATAAAAATCCATGAAAACATAAAAAACCTCAAAACTCATGAAATCCATTGAAAACTATAAAATGCCTAACAACATTTAAAAACCAAAAAAACTAAAAACTCTAGAAACTCATAAAACCCCTAAAAATTAAAAAACTCTAAAAACCATTAAACCCCTACAAATAAAAAAACAATAAAAGTACAAAAAGTACCCCAAAAAATAAAACACACCAAAGCCCCTAAACCTCTTATAAATCGTAGAAGAAATCCTAGATGAGGGAAGATGAAGCTATATTGAGGATGCCTTGATGGCGCTGGACACTATGATCATTCCTTCTCCCCCTAAGGGTGAAGAATACTTGCATGATGTTGATCAGAATATGGTTTTCATCCCAACCCTTGTTCCCGATCATCTTGAGATTAATCTGAAGCTTCTTGTTTTATATGAAGGCTATATACAATTATCGATTTTGGTTTCAGAGTTCCACATGCCTTCTACACTTCATAGATTGACATTAGTTGCTTAGTTTTTGAATCATTAGTCCACGGTGGTCTCATTCGACCAATTCATATCTGAATATTAGAGTCTCTATGATCGTGTGACTCTAGGGTGGATGGATAGTCTCCATTTCATGATACACTTCTTGATGGATTAAGATTTGATCCACACTTACTCCTTCGATCCTAGAAGCTTCAATGGTGTTAGGTTTTTTCTCTTCAGGCGGATCTTTGATCATTACATTAATCGTGAATCACCGATGGTTGACTCATGGGTTAGATATCCGAAATTCCCACTTCGTTTCCAAAATCCATCAATAATATTAATGCTAGGGAACCTTGTGGGCCATATTCTATGCTCTGATATGAGGACTTGGGCTATTTTCCATCCAATTTCTCTATGGGTTTGTGTGTCGGTGGATGCTTCCAAGGTGCTTGTTGACTTTGTTTAGATTGTGGTTGGTAAGTAATTATAGTATAAGCAACCAGTTATCTTTGAATTTTCGGTGGTTTATTTCTCTTATTGAAAAAAGATGGGCCATATTCGTTTTGACTATATGCATTGCATCTAGAGCAGAGAGGTTGTGGTGCTATATCATGCAGTTCCCAATGTAGGTATGCTGGCTATGCGGAATGACGTGCCTTCTGGTGAACAAGTATTCATTGATTATAGAGAGGTTCCACTGTAGTCTATTTGGAAGACTGAGCTGAGGGACTCTGCTGTTTTTGACACATTAAAATGTGACCTTGGAATTATGGGTCACAGGGAGATGGTGAACTCTATGGAAGGGTGTAGCAGTCTTGTTGTGCATGACAGCATCCAAAAAACGCTGGATGACGACAGTATTGTGGTAGATAGCGCCAGGAAGATGGTGAATGATGCAGGATGAAAGCGGGATGTTAGTGAATGAATTGATGATGAACAACCTGGGAAACATGTACCCTTTGGTGACGATTTTTAGAGGAAATATAATGGGTTTCAGGGGGACTCTGTCTTAATTATTGTGCTGGCTAGGGTAGGGAAGCTGCGTGATTTTTTTAATGTGGATTTTATTTGGAATTGGACATGAATGAGCTACTCTTTATGGTGTGGTATGGACTATTTGCATAGGAGGGATGTCTGAGGTGAAAGTCCCCACACGCCTCACCAGTGGGGATGCAGGTAGAAGGGAGGTGAACGATTTGGCTGGTTTCTCCTTGTGCAATCGGTTTGAGTACCTTTTTTTACAATCTGAGGGTGAGGCTCCTGCAATGGTAGATGTGGAATAGAAGGGGATGGTGGAGGAGTAGGTGGTGCGGGTATACAGGGGGTAGGGACCCAGTTATCAGATCAAGGTCCATAAGAGGAACCATTTTATGACTCGTGTTGCTCTAGTAATGGGAATGTCGGGATGTGGGTTCTTGATGAGGGGGGGGGGGTGCTACTGATTAACCTGGTAGTCTGGATGAGTGGGGGGAGATGGCTGAGGAGGATCAAGTGGCTGCTAAGGTAGTGATTCCTGATCAGGGGCATGTGCCTGGGTAGGCCATTGATGCTAGATGTGTGTGGTCTGCTCTACAGACATAGAGTGAGGTGTATGTCGTTGTTGTTGGATGTGGTGGAGGGAGTGTTGCCCAGAATTATAGAGTCGAGTAGGACTACACTGGGCGATCAGATGGTGACTTTAACCAGGAGAAAAGGGTGTTCTAGGAGCATGTTCATGACCAGAGGATAGTTATAAAGATACATGGGGAGGAGGGGTAGATGAATTTTTCTCTACCTAAAGTTGAGATGGGAAATACATTTTGGTGGACTGGTGTTCTGGTTCATCTTGCATTGAAAGAGGATATGGGCCTGCTACGGGTTCTGGCTGGTGTGGTAATCCCTCTTTATTTGAATCATGAGGAACCAACCCTGGAAGTTCCTTGCTTTCCGTAGTTCTGGGTTCTTGTTAACTGTTCCCTTAGTTAGAAAGCCTCATTCATCCATGATCTTAAACATTTCCAGGAGTATGGTAGAAGAATGAATCATAATATGGCTACAATATTTATGGAGAGAGGCTTGTTCGACAAGGAATTTCTTTATGGGAACTATATAAAATCTCTAGGGGTCTTTTTGGATTTACAAAAGAGGTAGCCAAGGAAAGACTACCCTATTATCCCAAGAACTGTTTCCACAAGAGTCTCCTACAAAGCTAAGGTGGAGTAGAAAAATTTTATGTAGTATTACATTACCTTCCTCAAAAAATATGACTTATCTAAATGGGATTCGTTAGATTATGATGCTTCCTCTAGTTATGGTGATGTTGGTTATAAATATGGGGATGGATACATGGATTTTTAGTTTATTTCTCCTTAGCTTTCCAAGGTTTTTTCAATTTTTGGTGTCTTAGGGGTCCTGGGATTTTTTAGTGTGGTTCGTTTGACCCCACCCCACCGTTGTATTATCTGTATTTAGATTTTATGGTATATGGGAGGGGGGTAAGTAATTTCCTGTCCCTACACCTATCGTTCCACTCAAAATCCCTATAAAACCCAAAAAACCCAATAAACTATAAAAATATTATAAACCCCTTAAATCCATGAAAATGTAAAAAACCCTAAAAATAATGAAAAACATTTGAAATACAAAAAAACCTTAAAGACCTTAAAAACCCTAAATAACCATAAGAAGTTTATAAATCCACTAAAAAATCTAAAAAACCCCTTTAAATCCCATACAACCCTAATGAACCATAGAAACTATAAAAACATTACCCCCCCTCTGAAATTTTATGAAAACGTAAACAACCATAAAATCCCAGAAAGCCCCCTGAAATCCATAAACACCCCTACAAACATTAAAAGTGGTTAAATTTAATAAGAATAAACTCTCCTACCATATAAGCACTATGACACTTCATACCCCAATTCACGCAGCGTCCTATGATCAGATAGGTTCAATGGAAAATGATTATAATGATCTTATTCTTCAGTCATTGCTTGGAGTTTCTGGAAGGACAAAAAACAATAGGTTCTCATTTTCATACACTGGACCCCCCCCCCCATATCCTCCTGGATTATGGTTAATGTGGATGATGCGTATTTGGGAGCATTGAGTCCCTTATGATGTGTCTCGCCTCTCCCACACATCGTTCCATCGTCAAAGGATGTTTTCATCAATTTATTAGAAATGGGTCTGGTCTTGAATGTGATTTCTAGGATATGATATATGTGATTATATTTTTTATAAAAATTGGATGGAGAAATATCTAGCTTGAATCAAACTCTATTCTTATAGTGGTGGCCCTTAATAAAAAATTTGGGGGACTCCCTTGGAAAATTCTTCACCAATGGATGGAATGGCTCACCATTTATAAAGGGTGGAACCTTAATGTCACCCATGATTACTAGGAGTAGAACTCAGATGAGGATGCTCTCTCTATGTAGGCAATCATGGAGAGGTGTTCGATGTGGACTTTTGTTACCTCATCTTTCTAGTCACAGTTTTTAGAGTCTGATATGAAGGGTGAGATGCAGACCCATTTATATAATCCCTACTTATAATGTTTTGTTGTTTCATTATTTTATAAAATTTGGAGGACCCAGTTCACCTAGATCTGAGCCTTCTTTACCATAAAAACATTAAAAAACCTAAAAACCCATAAAAACCTAAAAACAAAAAATGAACTATAATAACACTAAAACCACTAAAAACATTATTAAAATATAAAAACCCTCAAAATCCTTAAAAACTAAAAAAACATAAAAACCAAAATATTCTAATTCCATAAAAACCCTAATACCCTGAAAAAATAAAAAAATGTTAAAATTCTAATATACCCAAAAAACATAAAAACATAAAATTCTTAAAAAACACAAAAAATACATGAAAATGTAAAAACACCTGAAGCTTCCTATGTCAATTTCTATGTTCAACAAGGCCTCTACTCTTCATAGCCTAATTCTGGTAGCAATGTTTTTGAACTGGCGTCCCCCGATTGATGTTATTGACAGGTTTGTGTTTGAGCATTAGGATCTCAAGGACCATGCCACTGTGGGTTTGGTTTATTCAAGCCACATTTTGATTCGGTACTCATTGGAGGAAGGCCCTATCATGGCCTGGCCAATAGCTCCCCATAGGTGTGATGCTGCTCATTTCTCCCTTTTCCAGTGGAAGTTTTAATTCTATTTAAATCATGACTACCCACTGATGGAAATATGGGTTAGGTTCCATGAACTTCCCATCCCCTTTCAAAACATGTCCATTGTCACTATGATGGGAAATCTGGTTGGACTGTTTCTATGTGTCGATAGTCAAACCAGGGCCCTTTGTCATCCAGTTTCCCCGAGGGTTGGTGTTGAAATTGACATCTCGAAGGAACCAGTTAACTTCGTTTGGATTGAAATTGGTGAAGAGCTTCGATGGAAGAAGGCAGTGGTGTTTGTATCATGGGTGAATTATTGTGTCTCATGCTTTACTCTTGTTCATATGAAAAGGTAATGCAGACGTAGTGGTGGTTTGGTGGTGAAGTGTTGAAAGGAGGCCATCTCCCAGATGTTAAGCTCAACAGGGGACCTGGAGGTGAGGAATAATGCT
The DNA here is from genome assembly GCA_963277665.1 of Viscum album. Taxonomy (NCBI): domain Eukaryota; kingdom Viridiplantae; phylum Streptophyta; class Magnoliopsida; order Santalales; family Viscaceae; genus Viscum; species Viscum album. The sequence continues at coordinate 168,254,644 of OY728150.1, read as the reverse complement.
CTTCTGGAATCTCTGCTGGATGCACGGAGGGGAGACAAGATGGATGAAGGGGGATCATCCCCCAGTAGGGTGCTAAGGATAAAGTCTTGGTCAAGGTCATATTTATGTGAATAAAGGGTGATTTGGGATTTGGCGGTGATTCCTCTTCTGTAGTGGGAAATGATTATTATGGTAGAGTTGGGGCTGTGGTCTTATAGCCTGATCCTGGAAGGGACACAAGCATGTTATCAAGGCCAACATGCCATGGGATGGAGAGGGTGATTTTTTCAAGACCTCCAGCAGATGTTGGAAGTGGTTATGAGATGGTTTTATTTTCGAATCGGTTCAACGGCCTGGACCCTATGGACTCTGTGGGAACTGAGGAAGGGGGTAAGGGGGGGAATGGAAGTGTAGGAGGTGGTGGCTGCCGATGTCCTCCAGGGTGCAATCCTGCCTTCCCCAAATTATGGTTCACAGGCCATGGGTGTGGAGCATCCCCTACCCCTTGTGCACTCACCGGAGTAAGTGTTGCTCGACTCTACTGCACCTGGACAAGGTCTGAGTGATGCCCCTCAGCCCATACAGAAACTTTGTAGTCCTCATGCTGATAGTAGGAGCATTGAGAAGCCTGACAAGAACTCAGCTATTGTTCTCTCTGAGAATTTTCTTCTATGTGTTGAACCATCTTCCCTGAATATGCTGGACTATTCAGAAATCATCTTGAGAAGCATATAAATGATATCTTTTAAATGCCAGACATGCAGCTGGTGATCATTCTGGGGGATGAAAATGATGAACACATAAGGCTTGGAGAAATCCTTGGGGTCAGTGATGACCTTTTGTATGCCATCTTGAAAAGGATCAAGAGGGTGAATGAGATGATGGGCCTCTCTAGCTACTCTAGCGATAATCAGAAGTTAAGGCAGTGACCAGATCCCTAATGTGGAAGGCAAGTTGACTTGGGTGTGCCTACTACCACTATCCAAAAGGCTATGGTGACGAGTGACCCTCCAGTGAAACAGAGGGATAGGAGGGACTACTCCTCCTTTTCTAGGACAATAGCTACTAGGGCCTTCACCAAGGCTAGTAAAGGAATGGATATGCACATGGTAGGGAAGACCAAGCTACCATAGCAAATCCAGAAGTGGAACTCAGGAAGTATTGTGCATTCTTCCTCAAGTAATATGAATCTTTTGAATGGTAGTTGGTGGAATCAGATGCTTCCTCGTGCTATGGTGTTGATGGGGACCCCTATGGGGACAGAGACTTGGTTCCAAAGCAGTCTCTCCATTTTCATCTTGGGATTTTTGGACTTTGTATGTGGGGGTTTCCAGGGTTTTGGGTGTGTGTTGTTTGACCCTGCCCATCCCTTATTTGTCATTCGCTTTTTTATTATATATTGGGGTGTCAGGAATAGCCTGGCCTCAGACCTACCATGCCCGAAAAATGTTAATAACACTAAAACAACTTAAAAAACCAAATCTAGAAAAAATCATCAAAACCCAAAATGGCCGTAAAAACCATGAAAACCCATGAAAACCCTAAAACCCAATAAAAACCATAAAACCCTAAAAACCATAAAAATCTTAAAAACCCCAAAAAATTCAATGAAATTGTTAAAAAAACTAAAAACTCTAATAAATCACTAAAAACCATTATGACGTCAAAAACTCTAGAAACCCAAAAAAATAGAAACAACTAAAAATAAATCTAAAAACCCTTTAAATACATAAAATAATTAAAAATCTAGAAAAATTTGAAACCCATTAAATTTCAAAAAAACAACCCATGTAATACATAACAACCCCTAAAAACTAGAAAAACCAAACCCCCCCCCCCAATTAAGAATTCTAAAAACACTTAAAATCCAAAAAATGATACAAAACTCTAAAACCAAATAAAATTTTATGAACCAATAAAACCATAGAAATCAAAACGTCCCTATAAACCATAATACTCCAAAAATCCCTAAAAACAAAAATCCTGAGTCAACCATCAAAATCCCTTAAACCATAAAAAAGCTTAAATACCCATAAATATATATGAAAATGTAAAAAACCCAAAAATAACTAAAAACAACCAGAAAACCATAAACCCCCCAAAAACAATAAAATTCATAAAACCCCTAAAAACGACTAAAAACTCGGAAACTCTAAAATACCCCCAAAACATTAAAAACTATAAAAAACTGTAAAACCCTAAAAAGATAAAAAAAAACTATAACCCCTAAAATGAACCAAATTACATTTAAACCCCCAAACCCCTATAGACCCTCAAAATCCCTAAAAATCATAAAATCTCTAAACACATTAAAAACCTAAAAAACTCCAAAAAAATCCACAAAAATATAAATACCCCATAAAACCCTCTAAACCTCAAAAAACACTTCAAAATCCATAAAACAATAAAAAAAGACTAAAAAAATTAAAAAAACATTAAAACCCATACAAATGTTAACCAATTAAAAAAAATCCCTAAAATACAAAAATATCCATAAAATCCAATAGACCTACAAACCCCCCAAATGTCCCAAAACCACTAAATGAACCTAAAAACCATTAAAATACCTAAAATTCTAAAAAAATCATAAAAACCCTGAAAATCCTATAGAACCCTTTAAAATACATGAAACAGTAAAAAACCTTAAAACCCATAAAAATCATAACAACCCCCCAAAACCATAAAACGCTTAAAACCCACAAAAAAACTATGACATCACTAAATTATCTAAAATCCCTAATATACCCTAAAAATGTTAAAATACTCTAAGGTACCATTAAATCCTAAAAAACTCAGATAACCCAAAAAAACCCACAAACAGCTCTGAAACACTAAAACCCCTAACCCGTGAAAAAGCCTAAAAACACTAAAAATCCATAAAAAAAAAATCCTAAAACCTAAAAAAAACCTAAAATATTTATAAAATCCATTAAAAAAACAAAACCCTATGACCCATTGTAAATAACCAAAATCACAAAAAACCTTATAAACCCTAAATCCGACAAACACCCTAAAACCATTAAGAACTCTAAAACAATTAATCTATAAAAACATTAAAAACATTAAAAAAATAAAAAAACCTAACAAACTCAAAAAACGTTTAAAATACAAATAAAGACCATAAAACCCTTAAAAAAACTAAAAACCCATAATTAACCATAAAACCCATCAATATCAATAAAAACTCTGATACCATATATATACTAAAAACCCTATAAATCCATGAAAAAATAAAAACCCTAAATTCCATGGAATACGCCGAAAAAACATAAAAACCCCTAAAACCAAAAAAAACTAACCAAACCCAGAAAACGATTTAAAACCCCAAAAAACAAAAAACCCCTAAAAACCATAGTAATATAAGAAACATCTAAAAATCCAAGAAAAAAAAATGTAAAAACCATGAACCCCATTAAAAACTACAGAACCACTATGAACCTTATAAATACATAAAAACCCTAAAAACCACTAAAAACTATAAAACCATTTAATATAAATAAAAATGTTAAAAACCCATAAAAACCCTAAAACCCCTCAAATACCTAAATTCCATAAAAACTATAAAAATCTTATAAATCCCCTAAAACTCAATGTAAACATAAAAAACCCAAAAAACATTGAGAAACCCCTCAAAACCAAGAAAACCCATAAAAATCATAAAACCCTTTAAAAACCTTAAGAACCCCTATAAACGTTTAAAGGAAAGAAGATGGTTGCACCACTCTACTCCCACGATGGAACCTCTGCCTCCCTGTTGTTTGCTTGAAGACATTACTAATGACTTTTCATTGGCCTCACACTCTACGAGGAGGGGGTTTCACTACATGCTAGTAATGGAAAATTCATTCATTTCTCATATCCTGACCCGCTTCCAGATTTTCCATGGGTTGAGATTTCCCTAAGGTTCCATGTTTGTTTGAACGTCTTCTGAAGCATCCACTGTAGATTGAAGAGTTCAACAAGACTTCTGATATGCCTAATCTGACCCCTGTAGCTATGTTCTTGAATTGGAATCCCCCAGATGATGTTTTTGATCGGTTTGTGTTTGAATAATGTGATCTATGGGATCATGCCACTGTTGGTTTGGTCGATTCCAGTCACATTTTGATTCGGTTCTTTTCTAAGGAGGATATTATTCCGGATTGGTGTGTGGATCCTCATAGATGTTATGTTGTTCATTTTTCTCTCTTCCGGTGGGCCTATGACTTCCATCTGTATCGTGATTACCTATTGATGAATATTTGGGAGAGGTTTCTTGATCTCCCCCTTCCCTTTGAAAACATGTTATTATTACAAGGTTGTGAATTTTGGGTGGAAGTTATTTGTGTGTGGATGGAAGAACTAGGGCCCTCTGCCACCAGATTTCTCCAAGGGTCTGTGTTGAAATTGTTGTTTCGAAAAATCTAGTCGACATAGTATATATTAAAATTGGTGAGGAGCTTCGGTTGAAGAAATCGGGGCACTTTGAATCATGGGTGAGCTTCTGTTAATCGTTTTTTACTCATAGCCATGTGAAAAGGTATTGTAGATGTAGGGGTAGTGAGCGAATTGTTGCTGTGAGTAAATAATAGGACATCTCTCCGATGTTGGTATTGACAATGGAGATTTAGGTGAGGAAAGAAACTCAACTGGATACCATGCTAGGCATTTTGGAGGGATACATATGTGGAAGAAGGGGGACTCTCCACCCAACAGGGTGTAGAGGGGATATCCATGGTTGAGGATATTTTCAAGTGACTGAAGGGTGATCTGGGACTGGTGGGGAATTCCCCTTCCTCTACTGAGGTGAGGGATGAAGCTCTTGATGAAGATGAGGTTGTGGCCTCCATTTTTCATGATGATCTTATCTAGGATAAAATCAAGCATCCTAGACTCATTGGTGAAGGGGTTGAGGGGGAGCCGATGCCAAATCCTCCTGCAGTTGTTGTGCAAGAAAGATTCCAAGGATAAGATTTGGTATTATCCTTTAATATGTTTATAGGCATGGATCCTACGAATTCCATTGGATACGAGGAGGGGGTCTTGGTAGTTAGGAACTGCAGGTTGTGTCCGTTAAGGATGATTCTGATGAACTTTAGAATATATATCTACTTCCATTTTGTGAAGGATTGAGGAAAATGGGAGTCGATCATCACTTACCTTCTGTTAAATTGCACGAGAAGGTGTGGGATGATACCGCTGTCCTTGGGGATGGTTCGAGGGATGCCCCTCAGCCTAGGATGCAGTCTAATAAACTTCTTGCAAATAAGAGGATTGTTTCTCATCCTAATCTAAGCTATGCTTTTGTTCTGTTGAAGACTCTTCCTCAGTCTGTTGAGTTGTCTGAAAAGATAATGTTGGACTATTCGGAAATCCTCTTTTAGTAGTATCAAAAGAGATACTGTAGAAACCGGACCTGTAATTGAGGTTCTTCCTTGGGGTATGATAATGTCAAAAAATATATGGTTTGGAAAAAATTTAGGAGATCGTGATGACATTATGTATGCAAATTTGGCGAGGATTAGGAGGGGGGAAGGCTATGATGTTCCTCCCAAGTTCTTCTGGCTTAGACTCATGCCATCATAAGAGGATGATTTTTATGTACCTGGATCTAGTAGTCAGGGAGGTTTGGTTGAGCCTGTTGCTACCGATCATTGAAAGGATGTAAATATCAAGATCAGGGCGCTGACTGCTAATGATGTGATGCAAAGAATGAAGTCAATTCTTGGTGCACCCGTAGCGAAGCAGAGAAAATGGAGGGATTAATCTTCCCTTCCTAGTATAATTGCTACTAGAGCCTCCTCCAAGGCATGTAATGGTAAGGGAACTTTCCATGGTAGGGATGGGCGGGAAGGAAAGGTATAGCCGAATGTGGATCTCAGAACTTATTGTTCAGCATTCGACATGCAATATGAATCTTATGATCGGGAATCAGCGGAGTTAGATACTTCCTCTAGTTATGGTGCTGATGGGGATCTTTACTAGGATAGAGAAGTCGATTTATAATTGTCTCATTGTTTTGAATTTTGGGACTTTTAGACATTACTGTGTGTGGGTTCATGGATTTTGGTGTGGGTCGTCTGACCCCACCTGCACTTGTCTTCTTTTCTTTTATTTTATAAATTTTGGGGTGTCAGCAATATCCTAGTCTCGCACATTCCATGACCTAAAACATATAAAAACCAATAAAATGTTTGAAAACCCATAAAACCCTAAAAACATTAATATATATATTAAACCATGAAACATGAAAAAACTCATAAGAACCCCTTAATAGCCAAAAGGACCCTAAAACATTAAAAATACCTATAATCCTAAAAAAAACTGAAAACCCCTCAAAATCCACCAAATCACTAAAAACCATAAAAACCTGAACCCCCCTAAAAACTCATGAAAACATAAAAAATCCTAAAGACCCTAAAAATCATATGAAAACCAAAAAAACACTTAAGAACCAAAAAAATATAATAGACTAAACGAATCCTAAAAATCGAATAAAATAACTATATACTGTTAAAACCCATAAATTCTGTTAAAAGAATAAGAAACCTAAAAACCCCTAAAATATAAAAACAAACCCTGAAACGTAAAAGAGCCTAAAAACCCTGAAAAACCCTAGAAAACACTAAAAACCATAAAATTCCAAAAAAACCCCATAAAAATCCATGAAAATGTTCATAATCTTAAAATCCTCTAAAACCATAAAAACCCCTAAAAACAAGAAAAACCTTCAAAACCCATAAAAACCCAAAAATCACTAAATGATCTAAGAACTCTTATAATACATTAAAATTTTTAAAAACCCTAAAAAACCATAAACCACAAAAGAACTGGGAATACCCCATAAAAAACCAAAAGACCCTAAAACCAAAAACCCCCCTAAAATCCCAACAAATCCATATCCTTCAAAATCTCTAAAAAACCAAAAATTCATAAAAACTCATAAAACCAATGAAAAGAAAAAAACCATAAAAATCCAAAAAAACTGAGATACCCTAGAACCAAAAATAACTATTAAAACCGTAAAACAACTAAAACCCAATATAACCCCTAAAAACTCTAAAACCCCCAAATAAGATAAAAAACTCTATGAATCCTTAAAAAACATTAAAAACTAAAAAACCCCCTAAGAACCATAAAAATATTAAAACCCCCTAAAAATTCATGAAATCTTAAAATACCTGAAAACTATAAAAACCTTAAAAACCATAAATATCACCCTAAAACATAAAAATCAGGAAGAACCGTAATACCCTAAAAACGACTAAAATCTCTAAATACCATTTAAACCCATTAAAATGATAAAAACTCTAAGAAACAATAGAAACCCAAAAAACTAGAAAATATTTGATAACCCCAAAAGTTCATAAAAACCATTTAAATCCTGGAAAGCCTTAGAAACTACTAAAAATTCTAAAAACATCAAAATCCCTAAAAAAACTAAAAATATTAAAATCCTTAAAATATTAAAAACAATAAAAATACATAAAATTGTAAAAACCCCTACAGTCCTAAAAATCCCCTAAAAACCATAAAACCCCATAAAATCATAAAAACCCCTAAATCGGCATAAAAACTCAAAAAAATGAATGAATCTATACAACCCATTAAAATCCATAAAAATGACAAATGTCAATGAAATGTTAAAATCCCTAATGAACCCAAAGAAAAAAAAATTCCTAATTTACCCCTACACATTGAAAAACCCTACAAAACCATGTAAAATCATATACCATCAAATAGTCTAAAAACCATAAAAATAATAAAATCCGAAAAAATCCTTAAAATCCATGAAAATGTTAACAAAACTAGAAAACCTAAAAAGCACTCAAAAAAATAAAACCCTAAAAACTATAATAATCTCAAAACCCCATAAAAACACTAAAACCAACATAAAACACTATGGACCCTTATAACCCATCAAGAGTTAAAAAACTCTAGAAAACCGTAACAAACATAAAAAAGTAAAAATCCTTTAAAAACCTTAAAAATCCAACCCCCCCTCAATATCCATGAATGATGAAAAAACCCTAAAAACCATAAATACCCATTAATCCATAAAACCCATAAAAACTTAATAACCCCTAAAGAACCATAAAAACACTAAAACCCACTAAAAACTATAAAGAAGCTTCAAACTCATTAAAACATAAATAAAATTTAAAAAAACATAAACTCCCAAAAAAGAATCATAAAATCCCTAAAACCCCAAAAGACCATAAAAACCATGAAAATTCATAGAAACCCTAAAAGTACCTAAAAACCATAAAAATCCCCAAAAACCATATAAATCGCTTAAAACCATACAAATCCAAAAAATCCCCAAAAAATCCAAGAACTCATAAAAACCCCTAATACACAAAAACCCCATTAAAACCATAAAGAACCTAAAAATATAAAAACACTAAAAATGCATAAAAACACATTAAAACATTAAAACCTCACTAAAAATATAAAATGACATACAACCCAAAAAATGTAAAAAAATATTAAGACATTAACAAACCTTAAAAAATAAAAAATAAAACTAAAATCCCATGAAGTCCCTAAAAACCTGAAATTCTATAAATACCATAAACCCCTGAAAAACCCTACATCCCCTCAAAATACCTAAAACCCAAAAAAAAAATCCATAAAATTCATAAAAACACTCTAAAACCATTAAATCCTTAAAACACATAAATTTCCTAAAAATCCACTAAAAACTCTAAAAAACCTTTAATCCACCAAAAACATAATAAAACCCCAAAATACAGAAACCCTGAAAAACCAAAAATTCCAAAAAATCCTTAAAAACCTTAAGAAACATCATAATCATTAAAAACCATAAATTGATGAAAACTATAAATATCCCTGAAAATGTAAAAAAAACCCAATAAACCTTAAAATACAATAGAAACCCATAAAACCCCAAAAAACCTTATATTCCCATAAAAACCAACATAGCACTAAAATCACTAAAAACACTAAAAACTCTTTAGACCCCTAAAAATGGTTAAAAATTCTAAAAAACATTACAAACCTTAAAACACAAAAATTCCGAAGAAAACCTAAAAAACACTAAAACCCTTTAATCCCCTAAAAACACTAAAAATGATTTATTTCTATAGAAACCCAAAAAAACCATAAAAATCAAAAAACTCCCTAAAATACATGAAAATGTAAAAACCATAAAAACAATGAAATCCCCTTTAAAACAATAAAACCCTCTAAACCCCTTAAAATCCATAAAAGACCATAAAGACCCAAATAAACCACTAATAATTATAAAGTTTTTTAAATCCCCTAAAAATGTTATGAACTCTAAAAAATCATTAAAACCATTAAAAAAAATAAAAACCTAAAAACCCAATAAAAACCTAAAAACCATAAAGCACCCTAAAACCAATAAAACCCCAAAAACTATAAAAACCTTCAAAGTCCATAAAGAGTTTAATAAACCATAAAAAAATAAAAAACATAACCCACTTCCCCAAATTCATTAAAATTTAAAAAACCCTAATTTCATTGATACCCTTTGAGAACAATAAAATAACCTCAAACTATAAAACCCTCTATAACACATAAAAACCCAAAAACCCCACTAAAAACACAAAAAACCGTAAAACAAAATAAAGGGTAATTATGATGGTTGCTGAGTCTCCTAGATCCTCTTGTTCTCAGGTTTCCCTTCGACTGTTTCTCTTCTTATGGTGCATCTCATCCAGCATAGAGGTGCCTCATTGCTGCTCAGGCTTCTATGGCATCGGCCTTCACAACGTTGTTTCTCCCACCTCTAGAAGTGTGTTTCATCTGGATAAGCGGTGATCTTGCAAGTTAACGGGCGTAAGCATCAGATGAATTCTTCATCTTTGGTCGACCAGGTCAGATCAGGTCTCCCTAGCATACAAAGTTATAGTTTCATGGAGGTGTCGGCTTGATCTAGTCTTCCCTTAGTGTGGATTTCTAGTGCCACAATGGAGCTGCTCAGATCTAGAATTTTCCTTGGTTGGTGATCCAGAACCATGGGGGGAGAGGGTAAGATCTCGGTTCTACAGTTTGTGGTGTTATAGGTCTCCTCCCCCTTTCATTTGCGAGGGGTAATCTCTGCGATGATGGGCTTTAGCAGCGATCATATGTCTCATGGTGGCAGGTGTTTCCCAGTTTCCTTGGTGGCTTTGTCTTCTCTGAGGAGAGTTTTGGTAGATGTTGCAGATATAGGGTTTCCACAGATGGGTCTGTGGTGTCGGGGGGATCATTGGCAGAGAAAGTTACTTTGGCAGTATAGGTTTTGGCCTCTTCGATGGTCAGTCATCTTGTTTGCTGCTTCGGTGTTCAATTACATCCCAGATGGTGCTTCCAATCTATGGGTACTTGAGTTTTATGCTTCCATGGATGGTTCTGCTAGTGCATTGGTCTGTTGGTTGGACGGTTCATTGGGTTATGGGTATCCTGTTTGAGTTTTTGGTTATGATTGTTCTAGATTACTTGATTTTGTTGATGTTATTGTTGCAATCGGTGTGTGCTGATGTGATAGAAAGGTTATTTGTTGCTAATTGTTTTGAGTTGTAAGAGGTTAATTTGGTTTTTTGAAATGGTGGAGCTGGATTCCTTTTGTGGATAGCATATTATTTGATGAATGAGGCGTTTGTTATTTCAGTTTTGATGGATCTGTGCTGCTAGCGGTGGATCCTCTCGGTGAGGAGCTGTTGTAGGCTGGTGATTCTAGTGGTTTTGGGTTTCTATAGGTTGATATAATTAGATAAAAGCAGATATATGAATGATACAGTGTTGTAGGATGGTTTCTGCTTGGCTGGGATGTGATGAAGCTGATGTTTATGAGGTTGGTGTTGATGGTTCTGTGTTTTTTGTGGTGGATCAATTTGGTGAGGAGGTGCTGGATGGTGGAATTTGTGAGATTGGATTTTGGTCGCTACTTGGATATGGGCTACATGATCCTAGTTACTCTTTGGTTGGGAAGTGATGAATCTGTGGTTAATTCTCTTGGGGTTGTTAGTGTCCTTTTGTAGTATCTTTTTTGTGGTTTATTCCTTTTTTGGGGTGTTCAGGGTTTTTGGGTGTGATTTGATTGACTCATCCCTCCCTGATCTCCTGTGACTATTTTTTTAATTAATTTGGGGGGGGGGTCCCGAATACCCATCCCAATGCCTTCCTTTCCCAAACAATTTAATTTAATAAAAAATTATAAAAACCATAAAAACTGAAAAAACCCTCTAATATCTGAAAAGACCCTCAAACCCTGAAATCCCCTAAAAACCCTATAAATAGTAAAAACATTAAAAACCATAAAATACATAAAACCCTAAATAACCCTAAAACCCATAAAAATCCTTAAAAACATAAAATACACTAAAAATAAAAAAAATATTAAAAACCCCCCAAAAAACAAATAAATAATAAAAAACCCAAAAACCATAGAAAACACAAGAAAAACATAAAAACCCCTAAAATCATATAAAATTCTAAAAACCAACAAAAACACTAAAAATATTAAAAACTATAAAACTCTATGAAACCCCGAGAAATGTAAAAAAACTCTAAAAACCGTATAAACCCTGAAAAATCCAAAATTCCCAAAAAACGATCAACGACCCTAAAAACCCTGAAAACCGCTAAAAAACCGAAGAACACCAAAAAACAAAAAATAATAATAAAAAACCCTAAAAATACTAATAATGTAAAAAATCCAAAATCCCTAAAAAACCCAATTAATCCCATAAAAAACATAAAAATAAAAAATAAAAAACCCATAAAAAACATAAAAAATTAAAACATATATACGACCCATTAAACCCCTAGAAATTTTAAATAACAATAAATACTCCAATATTTCCTAAAACCCAGAAAAAACTAACCCCCCATAATTCATAAAAAACCCACAAAACCCTAAACCACTAAGAAGAAAATGGATAAGAAGAAGTTGTATATGCCTCCTCTCCACTCTCTCAATGCATGTTCCCCTCTTTCAAACTAACGAAAGAAGAGACCACACCTCTCCCCCACTCTCTGTGGGATAAGGGAACTCGTTGATCCTTGATGAAGATTTAAAAGCCTTTGTCCCGTTCTCCAACCATAATTTTCTACACACATTTCCCCAAATGGAAATTTTTCCAAAGGATACATATTTGTATAATGGACAGCTTCATCTTCCAATATAGATTCATAATTTTAATAAGGCCTCGTGTCATTATAACTTGTTGTTGGTTTCCTGCTTCACGAGCCGGAGACCCTCACTGGACTTCTTTGACAGGTTTGTGTTTGAATCTTGGGTTCTTCAAGATCATATGATGGTAGGATTAACTGATGGCTGGCACATTATGATTCAATTTGCAAAGGAGGAAGATCTAACTCTAACATGGTCCTTGGCTCCTCATAACGTCAATGGATACCAGTTATTCCTCTTTCGATAATGATTTTATCTTCTCATGAACTGTGATTCACCGATGTTTTCCACTTGGGTTTGTTTCCTGGAACTACCTCATCCGTTTCAAAAACCATCTATCATTTCTATGCTTGGAAATTTGGTGGGATGGTATCATTTCTTGGACAGTAATACCCGTGTGGTTTTTCATTCTACGACACCAAGAGTTTTTTTTTGATGTTGATGTATCTATGGATCCAGTTCAGTTTTTATTGATTGTTGTTTGTGAGGAATTTTGATACAAAGAGCATGTATTCTCTGAATCAAGGGTGGAGTTTATTTCTTCATATTAAAATCTAGGCCACTCTATGATAATTTCATAGCATTGTAGATGAGATTGTAACTATATGAAGATGGATTGTGAGGCATCCAGTGTAGGTGATAAATCAGTTGTTGATGCGCGGGAGGTTGCTGCGTTGGGGTTGGACTAGAGTTCCGCCTCCCTCAGTCCAGGGTAGGCACCTACTGTTGGTTGAGGTCCTGGAACAATAAGCCCAATGATAGTGCAGGATGTACAACTAAATGTTATGGGTGATTATTGTTTTGCCATAAGTGACCAATGTTTTGGGAAAGTGGTGGCTCGGTGTAATCCGGAACCTAAGGTGAGTAATATTTTCAAATGGTTGAGGAGTGACTTGAATCTTTCAGATGTTGTCATTCCTTCAAGAAAGGAGGGTGAATGGGGATCTGTAGGGGGTGGACATTGCTGCTGGTGGGATTTCTATCTCTTCTATTAGTAATCTAATGCAGAGGCATGAAGCTTTTCAAAATATCAACATCTTCGAAGGGTTGTAGCTTGAGGAGGAGGTGCAAGGGTATCTAGTTATTGATGCTGGGAGTGAGAGGTTTGTTGTACATGTGTAGAGTGAAATGAAGGTCATCACTACTGGTAATTGTGGAGGGAGTTTTGCCCAAAATTATAGTGAATCCAAGATGATATTAGATATCATTGGGTGCCTGGTTGTTGCTGGTGAGCTTGAGAAAAGGGAGATGCAGGGTCTTCTGCACTATAGTGATGGGATTGATTAGAATAAGCCTTATTTCCATAGGAAACTAAGAAAGCTGCCTAGGGATGAGGGGAAATTTTAGGTAGCCCTGGCTGGTGTGGTGTCCCCTCCTTGTCTGGCACTCGAGGAACCCGATCTGGTGGTTCCTATTGTGCTGTAGTCTGGGGTTCTTACTGACTGTTCCCTAAATCTAGAATATGCCATCATCCCAGATCATGATCTTTTCTAGGAGGATGGTAGAAGGATGAATCAAAATATGGTTGTGATCATTAAATAGAGGGCCTTGGAAGAGGTGGACATTCCATATGAGAAGGAAAACAAATCTGCATGGGTCTCTTTAGATCCTTGAAAGAGGAACCTATGGAATAACTATTCTACTCTACCAAAGACCGTGTCCACGAGAGCCTCTTGCAAAGATATGGATGTTGCCTCTAGAAGGGGAGGTCAGTCTGTCAAGGCATAGCCGAATGAAGAGAAGAAACATATCAAAGGGTATTACACTACATTCCTCATGAAATATCAATCGTCTAAATGGGATTTTGTGGATTCAGATGCATCCTCTAGTTATGGTGTTGATGGGGACCCATATGGGGATGTAGGTGTTAATTTGTAGTTCATATTTCATGCTCTTCATCTTTTTGGGCCTTTTGGGGTTTGGGGTCTTGGGGGGGGGGGGGGGCGGTCCACGGTTTTTCCGTGTGGGTTGTTTAAAGCCACCTCACCCTTGTCTGCTTTTATTTTATTCCAATAAATTTTGGGGGGCCATGAATAGCTTGGCCCCACACCTTCCTAGCCCTAAATCACTGAAAGCCCTTAAAATCCTACATATTATAAAAAACCTCTAAAAATCCTATGAAATAACAATAAAGAATAAAAATTACTAAAAACATTAACAAATCCCAATACCCAGAAAAACCAAATAAATTCATTAAATAATATAAAAACCCATTAATCAAATAAAACAATAAAAATATACAAACATTAAAACATCTAAAATCCCTAAAAACAACAAAAAACCAAAAATACCAGAAAAATATTTAAATAACCTTAAACAACAAAAAATCCCTAAGAACACTAATAACTCTAAACACGATAAAAACCATAAATATCTAAATATTTCACTAAAATTCTATGCAAACATAAATCCCTCCAAAACCATGAAAACCCCCTAAAAACTCTAAAAACCCCTAATACCATAAAAAACCTGAAAACCCATAATCCCGCAATAAATCATGAAAAATGTAAAAACTATTTAAACCCCAAAAAAAGTAAAAACATTTAAACCCCTTAAAACCCCTAAAATCCGCAAAACACTAATAAAATCCTTGAAAGACCCTACAAAACCCGCAAACACCTAAAAACCATTGAAATCCTAAAAACCCATTGAAATCAATTAATCGCTAAGATAACCTAAAATCCATAAAAACCGAAAAACCCACAAAAACCCGTAAAAACATAAAAACCATTGAAGTCCCTAAAAAACTACTGAAATCCATAAAAAGACCAATGAAAATTTAAAAATCATAAAAATCCATAAAACCATAATGTAACTAAAAATTATAAAACATTTAAAATCGTTAAAAGCATTAAAAATTATAAAAACCCTAGAAGATCTAAAGAATTCAAAAAATCCCTAAAAACCCGTGAAGTCCCTTAAAACAATGAACACCCCAAAAACCCTTGAAAAATAAAAAAAACTCAAAATCAGGAAAAATATTTAAAAACCCAAATATCATAAAATTCCTAATAAATGCCTAACAACCGATAGATACATTATAAATGATAAAATCCAGGAAAAACCCCTAAAAAATATAAAACCAACTAAAACCTTAGAAAACCCCAAAACCCATAAAGGAAATAAACCCCCTAGAAATTTCATAAAACCCCTAAAATCCCTAAGAACCATAAATAACCTAAAACCATAGAAATATTAAAAACAACTAAAAATTCCAGAAAACTAAAAATACCATGAAAACCCTGAAAAACCCGATAGATACAAGAAGAAACCCTAGAATCCATGAAAACCCTAACATCCCATAATACCCTAAAAACACTACAGACTATAAAACCTCTTCAAATCATTAAAAATGTTATAAATTTTTAGAAAAAAACACAAATACAAAAAAAATAAATACAAACACTAAAAACCCAAAAATACCCTAAAAACATAAAAAAAATCAGAATAAAAATATAGAAAATCCTAAAACCCACAAAAATCCATTAACACCCTAAAAAAATTAAAACCATAAAAAACATAATCGCTCTCAAAATTCATGAAAACATAAAATTCCCTAAAAACCAAAAAATATACAAAAAACAATAAAAACCAGTAAAAAAATTAAAAATACACAATAATAAAAAACCTTAGAAACCCCTAAAAACATTAAAAACACTTATAACCATAAATACCAAAAAGAAACTGGAAACCATGAAACCCCAGAGAAATTTAACAAATCCCTAAAAACACAAAAAACCCTAAAACCCCCTCTAATTACCTAAATCCATAAAATCTCTGAAAAAATATAAAAATCATTAAAACCAATAAAAATCAATGAAAATGTAAAAAAACCCTAAAAACACCCAAAAACTATAAAACCCCTAAAACACTTTAAAGGGACCCCAAACCCCATAAAACTCTATACACACAATAAAATCACTAAAAACCATTAAAAACATGAAAAACAGTAAAAAAATCCAATAAACCACAAATCCATACAATCTCAAAACACTATAAAACCTAAAAATGTCATTAACCCCCAAAAAAAATCTATGAAAATGAATGAAAAATAGTAAAAATTATAAAAAAACACCAAAAACAATAAATACCGGTTAAAACCATAAAACAACCCTAAAAACATCAAAAACATCTAAAACCTTTAAACCAATAATTTTTTAAAAAAACACTAAAAACCATAAAATTCCATGAAAAATAAATAGTCCCCTAAAAAAAGTCCCTAAAACCCCAAATAAACCCTATAACCCCCTAGAAACCCCCAAAGCCTTAAAATATCTGAAAACCCAAAACCCCTAAAAACTAAAAAAATCTTAAAACCCAAAAAAAATCATGAAAACATAAAAAATCATAAATCCTTGAAAGCACATAAAAACCATTAAAACCATAAAACCTATTAAAAAATATAAAAACCTATAATACATTAAAATATTTAAAAACACTAAAGTCCTTTAATATAAAAAACTCAAATAATACCCTAAAAACCCCAGAAGGCCTTATAAAAATACCCTGATGGTGGCTCGACTCTCTCACGATGACAATTCTCACCTCCCGCTGCATTCTTGAAGACGACGAATGCTCTTGCACCTCACCCTCTGCCCTCCATGGGGGAGGGGCCACCACTGATTCTTGATGATGGGCATCCTTTTCTCTTGTTCTCGGTTCCTGATTTTCTTCCTCCTTTTCCTTAGAGTGAGATATTACCTAAGGGTCCTGACTTACCTGACGGATTTTCACAGCTTCGGTTACCGATTTTGGAGATCAATGAGTCCTCTCCCCTTCATAGGCTATCCTTGTTTACTCATTTCTCGAACTGGAGTCCCTCCATGGATTTTTTTTGACATATTTGTGTTCGAATAATGGGACCTCCAAGACCGTGCTAGAAAAAGTATTCTTGATAGAAGTCACACTTTGATTCACTTTTCTTCAGAAGAGGATTTGGTTCATGCCTGGTCAGAGGCTCTACGAAAATGAAATAGTGCTTGTTCCTCCCTTTCCAGGTGGATCTTGGATCTTCACTTGAACTGTGATTCACCGATAGTGGCAACATGGGTTAGATTTCTAGAAATTCCTCTCCCTATTCAAAACTTCTCCATTATATCAATTTTGTGGAATTTGGTGGGAAGGATCTTATGCGTCTATAGTAGAACAAGGGCCCTTTGCCACCCGTTCTCCCCAAGGGTCTTTGTAGAGGTTGATGCTTCAAAAGGATAGGTTTTTTGTTATCATTGCTATTGGTGAGGAGCTTCAGTGGAAGAATCCTGTGATCTTTGAGTCGTGGAAAAATTTCTTCTCCTCCTGCAGGCTTCTTGGTAATAATGTTCAGGCTTCCAAGAGTAGCAGAAGATATTGTTGTGCTTTGAACCGATCTCAGGAGGTGACTGGTGAGGAGAAGTAGAATTGGGGCGAGGTGCATGTGGTTTTCCACAAGGATCCTCAAACTCATTTTGAGTCAGGTGAAGGGGGGAAGGCTTGGGTGGAGATGAATATGGAGGAGGTTGCAGTGACTGCTTCAATCGGGATTGGAGTAAATGCTTTTGTGGTGGTGGTTCCTACATCAAGGTATGGTTCTGGATCCCTGTACGCGATGATTGTGTGGGAGGACCCCCTTGTTCTGTCGAGGGTTCAAGGATCTGCAGCTGATGAAGGGAATGTGGGTTTTCAGCATCAGCTAGAACCCAAGGTGATTGATAGTTTCAAGTGATTGAAGATTGACTTGAAGCTATTGGATGATGGAAGATCATTATGCATGGAGGTTTATGTAGATGGTAAGTCGGTCTCCTCTGATAGCAGTCTGAAGCAAAGGCAGGAAGTCGTCCCAATCCTCAATCTCTTTAAAGGGATGGAGCTTGAGGGAGATGTGCAAGGGTCTTCACTTGTTGATGATGGGAGTGAGAGGTCTGATGCACAGGAGAGTGGGGTACATGTTGTTGTTGATAAGGGGGATGTAGGGAGTGTGGACCAGAAGGCTTGTGAAGTTGAGCTATTGTTAGACACCTCTGGGCACTCTGGTGGTGTTGATGAGCTAGACATTAGGTAGCTATAGGATATTGGTCACAATTGTGATGATTTTGATGTGAATGAGGGTATGGTGAACAATAATCCTGTAGAGTATGGGCAAGGGTCTTTAGTTGCTGATTCTAGGAATGTACTGCTGACTAGACAGATGCCATGTGAGGAGTAGTTTGTTGCTTCTAGGCACGGTGGAGGCTATGTGGTCCTTAATACTAGTCATGATGAGTCGATGCTGGATACTTTTGGGTCCTAGAATGGAGTATGGGAGTAGGGGAAAAGGGAAATGCAGTTGCTGAAGACTGTGCGCTCTATCCAAGGGGATGATAGAGAGTAGCCTAGGGGAGGGGCACTTGTAGTAGGCCCTCGCTGGTGGGGTGCCCCATCTTTTTCTGGATTCTCAGAAACTTTCGGTGGCTCCTGAAATGCTGCATGTTGGGGTTCTTGCTATATGTTCCCTTAATCAAGATTCCTTCTTCATTCCGGATCAAGATGAGGATCGTAGAAGGATGGAGCAGAACATGAATATGGTCATCAAAGAGAGGGCGCTGCTGGAGATGGCCATTCCTTATGGGAAGGAAAATTAATCTGCGGAGGTCTCTTCAGTTCCGTATAAGAGTAATCCAAGGAAGGACTATTCTTCTTTGCTGAGGACAGTGTCCATGAGAGCCTATTGCAATGTTAAAGAGGCTGACTCTGGAAGGGGATTTCAGCCTAGCAAGGAATGACTGAATGTGGAACAACAACGTCTCAGGGACTATTACACGGCCTTTATAATGGAATATGAATATTCTGAATGGGATTCGGTGGAGTCAGATGCTTCCTCTGGTTATAGTGCTGATGGGGATCCTTTTATGGAGGACATTGATTTGTAGTTTGTACATTTTTCTATCCATATTTTTTGGTCTTTTGGGTTTTTGGTGTCATTGGGGGTCTAGGGATTTTGGGTCTGTGTTGTTTGGCCCCACCCCTCCATTGTATGCTTTTCATTTAATTTAATAAATTTGGGGGGGGGGGGGTCATGAATATCCTGGCCCTATACCTACCTTGTCCCGAAGGACCCTAAAAAAATTCAATAATGATAAAGCCCTAAACTCTCTAAAAACCATAAAACCCCTCAAAATCCCTAAATACCCTAAAAAACCCAAAAACCATAAAATTCATAAAAAATCCCTAAAAATCAGGGAAAATGTAAAAAATCCTAACTACATGAAGATCCCTTAAAATCTTAAAAACCAAAAAAACCATAAAATCCTTAAAAACCCATAAAACCCCAACACCATTAAAAACTCTAAAAACCCATAAAACACCAAAAAGTTAAAAAAATCTTAAAAATCAAAAAATCCTAAAAAGTCAACCCCACCCACCCCCTGATAAAAACCTTAAAAGACCCTAAAATATTTAATTCACTAAAAACCCTAAAAACACTTGAAAACCCCTAAACCCTAATAATCCCAAAAAAACTCTAAAATCCAAAACTAATCCTAAAATCCCATAAAAATCAATGAAAACGTAAAAAAACCATAAAATCATGGAAATGATGAAAACAATGAAGACATAAAAAACCATAAAAACCAATTAAACCCCACTAATATATCTAAAACCCCATAATCGCCAAAAAACCGTTAAAAATCTAGAATCAAATAAAGAGCCTAAAAATAAATAAAAAAGCCTAAAAACCTAAAACATCTATAAAAACCATGAAGACCACTAAAACCCTTAAAACTAATAGAAATCACCTAAACTCCTCAAAATCCCTAATACTCCTAAAAGCCCTAGAAAACTATAAAATTGAAAAATAATCTTAATAAATAAATAAAATCTTGGAAAATTTAAAAAAAACTTAAGAACGATGAAAAAGCCCTTGAAAACCATAAAACCCCAAAATCTATAAAAACCCAAAAAACCCGTTAAAAGGTTTTAAATCACATATTACAAAAAAAAATCTTAGAACACATAAAATATTAATATTATAATTCAACCAAAAACCCAAAAAACCATATAATCATTAAAAACTCTAAAAAATCTAAAAATCCTAAACCGCCTAAAAATCGATGAAAACATAAAAAAATTTCGAAAACCCAATGAAAACAAAAAAAACTCCCAAATACCTTAAAAAGACCTAATACAAAAAACATAATAAAAAAAATAAAAATCTATAAAACCCCGAAAAATGTTGAAAAACTCTTAAAAACATTAAAACTAAAAAAACAAAAATAAACCATAAGAACCCAAAAACGCCCTATAAACTATAAAAACCCCCAAAACCCTTAAAACCATAAAATTTACTAAACCCTCTATCCCCAAACCCCTAAAATCCATGAAAATGTAAAAACCTCTAAAAACCATGAAAAACCTCTGAAACCCATTAAAATGTAAAAAACTCGTATGTCCCTAAAACACCTCTAAAACTAATAAAATTCCCCAAATATATTAAAAACCCCAAAAAACCCCAAAAAACTCTAAAACCCCACTGAATACTCTAAGATTATTTATAAACCCTACAGGTGTAAAAATAATCTCTGAAACCATAATACCCCAAAAAAGAAAAAACCCCAAAACCCCAAAAGACCTTAAATACTCAGAAAACCACGAAAATTCCTAAAACCCCCGAAATTCCCTCGGACTCCCTAAAAATAAAAAAACCCTAAAACTATTAATAATCTAAAAATTTCCTAAGGATCAATGAAAAAGTAAAAAACCATAAATCCTTAAAAAACACTAAAAACCCTGAAAACCCATGAAAACCTTTAAAACCCACAGAGCCCCATAAAAATCATAAAAATTTTAAACCCCTAGGAAACATTAGAAACCATAAAAATTATTAAAACCTCTAAAAAACTCATATATCCATAAATAGAAAAAAGGACCATAAAAACTAAAATAAATCTAAAAACCATAAAAGCCCTTAAAAACACTCAAAATTTCTAAAACCACTAAACCATAAATATTTAAAAAAAACTAAAAAACCTTTAATATCCATGAAAACGTAAAAAACAATAAAATCCTAAAAAAATATTCAAAACCAAACAACAAGAAAAATACCTTAAAACCCCAAAAAACTATAAAAACCTAAAACCCCCTTTAAATATTAAAAACCCTTAAACCCCTAAAAACATTGAAAAAATATAATATACCTTAAAATCCAAAAAAAATAAAAAATCCTAAAAACTTAGAATACCCTGGTGGCCCTAAAAACCCTAAAATGAAAAAAATGCTCAAAATACCTAAAACCCTAAAAAACCCTAAAGACCATAAAAATCCTAAAATTTTCTAAAAATCCATGAAAACACAAAAACTCAAATCCTTAAAAAATTAGGAATATCATAAATACCCCAAAGAACCTTAAAATTTCTAAAAACATATAAAACAAATAAAAAATCTGTAAAACTCTTAAACCTTTTAGAACCCCTAAAACTGAAAAAAAACTCTCAAAACCATTGAAACCCTAAACACCTCAAAAAAACCCTAAAATCAAAGATACCATAAAACCCCAAGAAGCTCCTACAATCCAAAAAAAACCTAAAACCCCTCAAAATCCCTAAAAACACTAAAAACCCATAAAAACCATAAAAATCCTAAAAACCCCCAAAATTCATTGAAAAAAAATTAAGACCTCAGAAAACTCTCAAAAACCCATAAAACCCACTATAAACCATTTAAAAACTCATAAAAACAGTAAAACCCACTAATAATTCAAAAAGTACTTAATAATCATAATAATGCTAAAAAACTCTAAAAACCCTTAAAACCCCAAGAATCTCAAAAAACCGAAAATTCAAAAAATCCCTAAAATCCCTAAAAAACCTATAACCCCCTAAAAACATAGAAACACTCAAAATCCTTAAAACCCTAATGATCAAAAAATATAAAAACCCACTAAAAATCCATGAAACATAAAAAAACTTAAGAACCATGAATAATATATGAAAACCATAAAAGCCTCTAAAAACATAAAAATACATAAAAATCCAAAAAACCACTAAAACCCCACCAAATCACTAAAAACCATGAAAACCCATAAAATGATAAAATTTTTTATAAAAATTACAAACCCTAAAACGCTCAATGAAACCATAAAAACAAAAAAAAAGACACTGAAAACCCTAATAACTAGAAAACACCTAAAACCCATGGAATAACCCTAAAAATACAGAAAATCCCAAAAAATACAAAAAACTATAAAAACCATAAAAATACTAAAAAAATCAATGAGAACATGAAAATAAATCTTAAAATCCCAGAAAACCCCTCGATAACCAGAAAAAAATATAAAAACGATAAAAACCCTAAAATCATAAAAAACCACTAAAAACTACTAAAAATCTAAAACCCCTTAAAATGTTAAAAAAAATTATAAAAACAAGAAAAAAAAAGAAATATGAAAACAACCATAATAACCAAAATTAACCATACAAACCCTAAAACACCATAAAAATCCTCAAAATCTCTACAACAATAAAGCCCTATAAATCACCAACAACCATAGAGAACCTTAAAAACCATTAAAATCCTGAAAAACTCCAAAAATTTATGATAATGTAAAAAATCAAAAAAACCTTAAAAATGCCCTAAAAACTATAAAACCCCTAAAAACAATAAAAAAATCCAATATATCCCAAATATCCAAAAAACAACTAAAAATGTTAAAAACACTTTAAACCCATAGAAATGGTAAAAAGCTAAAAAAACAATAAAAACCCAAAAAACACAAAAACCCCTAAAACCCCAAAAGACCATAATAATCCAAAATACCACAAAAAACCCCAAAACACTAGAAAATCCCTAAAACCCCCCAATATTCCCCAAAATCCCAAAAACCATAAAAATCCTAAAAAACCCATAAAATCAATGAATTGTTTTAAAAAACCCATAAAAACCCCAGAAAACAAAAAAACTCAATAAAGTAAATAAAAATTCTAATAACCCATAAAAAACATAAAACCTAGTAAAAACTCTGAACAACCATAAAACCCTTTAAAGGGATAAAAACTATAAAAATATTAAAACCCTAAAAAAATTAAAAAATCCCTAACATCCCCAAAACACACTAAATACCCTGAAAATCCCTAAAAATCTAGAAAACCCCTAGAAACCCCTCAAATCGTAAAACCCCATAAAATAGTAAAAATCCAAAGAAAACATAAAAATCATAAAAAAAACTAAAAATCCATGATATCGTAAACAACTACAAAACCCTGGAAAACCATAAAAACTCTAACAAACCATAACAACCCATAAACACCCCAAACCACTAAAATTTGTAAAAACCCTTATAACCCATTATAACGTTAAAAATCCTAAAAAATAATTAATCCCTAAAATCTAAAAAAAAGAATCTATAAACTCAATAAATTCCTAAAATCCCTTGATAACCATTAAAAACCCACATAATCCTTTAAAACGTTAAAAATCAAAAAAAATCGATAAAGAACATAAAATTCCATGAAAACGTAAAAATACATAAAATCCATGAAAACACCCCAAAATCCATTAAAACCCCTTACGAATTCACATTAAAATAAAATCAAGGGATGTTTCCATTTATATTATCCTATATATGTTTCCTTATATATAGTAAATAAGTGTAAAAATTAATAAATATTATTACAAATATCATTTTTAGAATCAGAATCACTAGTTTCTTATAAAATAATAATATTCTACACTTTTCATTCTCGAAAAACATAAGAGAAATTTCAAAATCATTTTTCTTGTTTTCCCTTCATTTATTTATCTCTTCTCATATATTATGGGATGAGGGTACAATGAAAATCATATATAAAAATTTTTTATGGATATTTATCTTATAATAATGGAACTATAGAATCAAACATGTTAAGAATAATTATTATTATAATTTCTACAACAGTATAATATTATAACTTTTCATGAAGAAATATAAAAGTGACAAAAATATCATTTACCATTGGAAATAAGTCACCAATGTATTCGTACTCATCCATCATGGGATATTCAAAATTTAGCCTCTAGATATTATTTCGTCCTTTATCACTTTTTTATTTCCTTCATATATGTCTTTATTTGTATCCTAGATACATTTGGAAGTCGAAAATAGCATCACTCTTAAAAACACACTTTCAGAATGTGTTGAGAGTAATGAATTCATTTCCCTTCTATAATTATCATGATTATTATTTTCAATAGATGTTATAGGAACATTAACATAATTTGGAGTAAATCCATGTATTATGAATTTCACAACATCATTCCAAAGATACATTATATAAAAAAACATTCTATCTTTCAAGATATGATAATTCATACAATAAAAAATTAAAATCACATTTTTGTTTACAAAAATAATATTTTCCATAACATCTTATCATATAGAATAGTAAAAAAGCATATAGGATATAATCCTACACCAATGATACCAATTGAGATTTTCATGTAAAGATCAATTATCACTAGTAGGGGGATGAATACATGATATCTTCTTTATTTAGGTTTCTTACCAATTTAATCAAACATTTCTTCATATTGAAGATTTATTTCCTTGAAGAAATAAAAACAATAACCCATCTACCAGAATGTCATAATTTACAATTTCCGCTACTCAACAATAGTATATATGTCCTAGCTTGGGTCTGGAACCGTTCAAGAACCAAACCACCAACAAGAAAAAAATTATTTTTTATGGATACATTGAGTAGTATTTTCTATTACACTCATATAGCACTATAGTCAGTAAAATAGAGAATGTAAATCATGTATCACATAAAGATATAATAAAATTTGTCTGGTATATTTTGACACATTCACATGTTTCTTTAAAATAATTTACATGTGAGGACTCATCAAGATTCATAAATATGACCATCAAAATAATTATTTACTTACATAACCAATATCATGAAATAAAATCCTCTAAAATTTTTAATGACACTCAGTATGATCAACAGTATGATTTCCTAGATTGATTTTTCAATAAGATAATATAAATGTGCCTGAATACGACTAAATCAATTCTAAACAAATCATACATATTCTAGAAATACCAGTGTAATTTCACTGTCTGATTACAGAAAATTTGTTATTGATCATGTATCTTGTCCATTTTTATTTTATCCTGATAACAACATTAGGAAATCACAATCCATAAAATTAATTTCCATATAATTTTGGTGCTAATATCTCCTCATTTTAGTCAAATAAAAATTTTAGAAATAACAAAGTAGTTATACAATTATTGGTGACCCAAAAATGGTTTAGATGAGATTCTGAAACTCATTCCCACTCAACCAAACATCCCAAGTCACAAATTATCCTTGAATAATGAATTAATCATTGACTTATTCAATTTATATTTTCTCTTCTCGAACCTTATCGATTTCTCAAAACATCATCATGATTTAGACTTTATTAATAATATTCTATTAGATTCTATTTTTTATATACTTTATCCTCATTATGATGGAGAGTTTTTTTCTGAAAAAGATTATTCACTATCTTTTTCTACGCCAAATGAATATGAGATGAAAGAAAATTTATCTCATTACAATGATATAGTTTAAGCTTCATCTTTATGACTCATTGAAAAACAAGTTCTTAAATAATCCCATGACAACACATTCAGAAATGTTTTTAAACTACCTTTCAAGATCTCCCAGACTTTACTGGTAAGGTTTATTTTTATCAATAATCATTTTATTTCATTTCAAAAGATTGATGATCCTCTTCTGGATAAAATTATTAGAGTTATCCATTATTAGATACGTTAGTTTTTTCTTCACTATGATGTGTCAGCGTCATATCCAGTATGAATTCTAGTACCACTTGGTGTGTCATGAATCTTGACCCACCATTTTAGTGAAATGTGATTTTATTTTATCATTACCTGATAGATATCAAAACACATCATAATCTCCATTTCATATTCAACTAAATAGGAAAAAGGAAAAAAAATTCAAATAGGTAGGAATGGTTTACTAATATATTTATTTTTTATTTATCATATTATGCTTCGGTCATGAAACAGTCAACATTATTTTCTGTTAAAATTTTCACATAAATTCTCCATATCATAAAATTCTTCAAAATACATGTCTATATAAACTAATCAATGGTACACCATGTCCACTAGATGGGATCATAATTCATTTCCTTCAAATCCATCCCATTTCTGTACATGACACTATTACACATTTGGCACTCAAGTGATTTCTCTTATGATTTTTTTCGTATGGATTATTGGTCTAAATGAAAATAATAATCTTAATATTCACTTAATATGATAAGCCTTCTCAGTTTTTAAACCATTCAACATCTTATGTATTCACATGGATGAGATGAGACTAGATATCTTTGGCTTCGATAACTTTCTTCTTCCAAAACATCTACATCTATCGTGACTTCTTCAAGAGTTTTGAATAATTTTAAGATCGGTATGAAAATCTTCTAACATAAATTGGGAACTATTGTAACATCTCATAAATTTAGGTTCTTCTTCTATTCCAAACATATATATTATTAGCAACACTCCCTTTATTATATAATTCTTTCATCATATGTTTTTTACATAACATATGACTTTTGTGGTTTAACGAATTGAAAAGCATCATCAATTTTTCATCATAGTCATTCATACTCTAATAAGACTTCTCATAATGTTCTTATTTACATTTCAGAAATGTCATTATTATGATAAATCCATTCTTCTAGGAACCATATTATTAATATGATGTACTTAATTATGAATTTTTGGTTTGATTTTATGAATATTATTTTTAGTGTGATGTCCATCTTATATGAAGTTAATCAATTATTTTATTTTTTAAAACCAATATAAATTTATTTCAGAAGGAACATCCATCAAATTACAATAACAGCTTCTTATTGGAATGGTTTTAAAAATCCTTTTTACCTTCAATGTAACTTTTATATGTAAAATATTTACATTTCTTTATTAGGAGTTAGTCATCCATACACATGAGTGGCATTATAATACATTAAATAGAATTTATGTTAACAGGTTATATGTTATATCCTAATTATATAGGTATAAATATATAATAAATGTTATAAATAAAAATTATATCCATATTTATATGAATCCATGATTGGTGGTCATGGGAAATCAATTCCCTCGGTTTGCAAGGCAGTAGTCTACCTTACCAACCATCGATGATTTTTTTCCCATTTTATTGATGTTTACATGGATATAAGTTATTCCATTAAAATAATAACATCTCAGTATATGTTTTATATTGTTTTTATTTTATTTTAATTATTTAATAATATTTTAAGGATAATGAATATCAATCAAAATGAAAATTATCATTTAATAACATTACTACTTCTTGAAAAAACATCTATTGTTTTTCACTAGAATCCTTCATAAGATTGATTTTTTTATCAAAATATGAGATCTAGGATGTTCATAGTGGTTTAGGGATATTATCTGGATTTATGGGAAAAATCAATGGATATCTAATTGTGAACATGGGAGAATAGTGGTGACCTCTTATATGAGTGTGAAATGAAAAATAAAGTTTTTTAAAAAATATTAAATTACCCCCAAGTTATTAACATTCCAAAATCCACCAAAATAGATTATTATCAATCCATATAGAATATTGTATCTCTATATGACCATAGAATGTTTTTTAATATGTTTAAGGCCATTGGATGCATTATATTTTATGTTTTCCTCCACTCGGTAAATATTTTTTACATTATTCGCATTAATTAAATATTAATTGTTTTTCTATTTAAAGTAAAAAATATGTACTTATTAAATAATATAAATTATTCTAATTAAAAATATGGAATCTATTATATCATATTCCAATAAAATATGTTGCTGGTTTGGATATAAAATTATACCATTCGGTTCAATGAAAAATCTTGTTTCGAGAAAGAAAATTATCATAAGTATACAAGGTTCTAATAACCAAATTTAATATAAATTTTTTCCAATAACCAAAAATATATTTAATATAGTGTTTTTTAAATTATTTTAAATTAAAACTAATATAAAATATTATTCATATTTTTGACTAATTTAATCAAAAACCCTGTTTTTAAATGAATATTTTATTTTTACTATTGACCATATAATGAAATTGTTAAGAAATATTCCAAAATAACCACACGATAATTTTTAATTGATGATTTCAAAAATTATGGTAATTATATAAAAAAACATATAAATTAATTTTTTATCATAAATACATAAGAATCCATGAAGACATATAATTTTCAAAATTATTGTTTTTTGAAAACAATTATTTTATTTAAAATGATTGTTATAAATTTTTATAATCAAATGAAATCCATTAATTTATTGTATTATATATATTTTTAAAAATATATTTTGTTCTATTTTTACCTAAAAATTTAACATCTATGTTTTATTAGTCATGTTTAAATAATATTTTAATTGAGTATATAGGTTCATTTAAATTTAATGTCTCATCCATCAAAAAATATCAATGAGAATGGATTTCTTTTAAAAGGATAAAAATAATTTTATAAGGGTTTATTACATAAAATAATGATTTACTACAATAAATCATCTGATCATGAATAATCATAAGAATTTGATATATTTTAGCCACGAAAGGGTAATGTTAGATAAATAAATAGTTGGTGTACTATCATACCTATGATATAGACATGTAAAAAAAGAAAGTTCTACTTGTAATCATTGACTATAAATCATTACAATTTATATTCAAATCCGAAAATAGAATCATTTCCATGTTTAAAAATATATATACATGAAATAAATTCATAGGTTGTAATTTATATAAATTTTGGAACCAATATTTTCATCAGTTTTTATTGTCGTACTTTTATCCGAAATAAATATCTAGTTATGATTTATTGGGATTGATATTATAAAAAATTATTTCAATAACTATATTCTACTTATATGTGAGGTACATGATGAAATTAATGTGAAATTAAAGGAATTTCCATTTAATGAATTGAAATAGAAACATGTTGGTTGTTGAAAGGGAATGAGAGAACTTGTACACAGGTATGCTTGAGTACCCAAAGAGTGTCAACCACAATATCTTGAAAATAATATGAAATTAGAGAATATATATGAGAATATCAATTAATAGATTTAAATAATTTGATCTAAAATATATGTTCAAAAATTCATACAAATAATTCCATGTTATCACTAAAAAATAATAATGGGTCGAGCCTATGGGATCATTTACATTCTCTTAGTTGTTATAATCAATGTAAAAATTCATTCTTTTATGTGAACATTTTAATCAATATATTTTAAATTAAAATTATTCCTTCATAAATTTGAACAATTTCCTAGTTTATAGATTTATAATTAGTCACGATATCTATAAATTTATTAAATGTTATCAAAATAATGATTTTCATATAAATGGATTTAGTGTCACTACACAACAATTTTGATAACACATCATAATTTTTGAAGAAAGACTATATATGATCCAAAATATGAACTTCATCTGAATTAGCTTAAAATATTTTATTGTAAATGTATTCTTTTTATTTTTTTTATAATCTCAATACAACACAATTATTTTTTAGTAATTTTAAATTAATAGTCTATTATACGGTTACTTTCATTAATAATAATAAAAAAACCTATAAAGAATATTATAATGGTATATTTTCATCAACAGAAATATATTTATGTAGAAATAACTAGCCTTATGTTTCTACCATTGCAAAAATCTTTTAAAATATTATTTATGAAAAATAAAAAAAATCATCAACTTATCTAAAAAAATAATATAAAACATTTTTAATAGATCCCAAGAAAATATAAACTGTCAAAAAATTAAAAATATTCTAAAAAAATGCTAATAAAATATCCTTTTAAAATTAATTTATAAAATCTATAAAATGATGTGGTAAAAAAATATTATACATAAATTTTTGGAATCAAATTTGATCCTCAAAAAATTAGAAAAAACCAATTTTTTTAATGAAAAAATTCCAAAACATGTATCCATTTTAAACGGGTTCTATAAGAATACTCAATAAAATCATCAATATATCAAAAATTAATTCATAATATAAAAAATAATGTTTTAAAAATTAAAGAGTCATGAACTTTGAAAAACTATAACAAATCATCACCTTCACTATGTGAGTTATTGATCCACCAAAAAAAGGAAAGGACAACTCTTTTGGAAGAATAAATAAAATTTAACAAGAGAACCCCCAAATAAAAAATTTATCCCACACAAGGCAATGTCAAAAAAACCTATCTAATGTAAGAAACTATGACACCAGGGGGGAAATATATCAAAGGATTTTATTTAGCAAGATATAACATTGAAAAAAAATAATGAAAACAAGATGAAATATATTCATACATCGTGGGTGAAGATGGAATCCAATGTGAATAAATTCATATGGTCATGGGAGAAGAATGATAGTTGAAATGTGAGAATAATTTTAAAACAACAATTGATTAATAAATATTAATTGTAAATTTTAATTAATTTGTGGATTCCTCACAGTGTGGATGCATAAACATACAGAACATGTTCCAATCATTTTTGAGAACATTTTAATCTCATGGAATTATGAACAGTTTGGCTTCATGGTTCTATAAAAAATTCCAATACAATTAAATATTACCCCCTTAAAATGGAATTAAAACACTGTTTACATTGTGTAGGTAAAAACATTTGACAAAAAATTATCCCCCAAATAAGAAAATTTCAACGGAAAGTCCAAAAAATAAAGAAAAATGATAAAAACAAACATGTAAGTAAAATAATTTGGAAAACATTAGGAATTGATAATTATTCTAACCCAAACTCATTCTCCCATTGAAAGTACTATATATATTAAATACAAGGAATTTATGTGTATAAATTCATTATAAATTTTTTAATTCAAAATCCTAGACGAACCCCCACATCCAAAATTGAATGACTAATATATGTATATGAAGAATTTAGTTTGCAAACCAAATAAAATCTCCAAAAGAACCTCATAAGTGACAATAAAGAACATGTTGCCTCATCATTAATATAATTAATGATCATATTATAATAATGAATATCCATCCAATACTAGACCATGTGTGACTCTAAATATGATAATAGAAATATCTGGATATAAATGAAATTGTAATTCATCCAATGGAAGGGTAAATATTGGGGCAAAATGAAAATTATACTTAGGTTCCTCGGAAATCTACCAACACATGATACTCATTATTTCTCATAAATAATTAGACCAATAATAGTCATCTCCCCAATATATTTAATTTCTCCAAAAACATACTAATGATTTCAAAATTGTAAATTACAAAAATATGATTGGGGATGATTTAATGATTTTGGTGAATAATAACATATTGTCGGACCACTATTTTATTCCTATATATCTCAAATTTCATTTTTTATGTCTAATAAAAAACCCCTCATATGTTTTTAATATATATTATTTTAGGTGTCTTAATGTGTTTAAAATATATTTAATTTTTTTGTTGTAATATATTTAAAAAAATGATCTATTTGTTAACTCTAAGTAATTAAATTAGGTGGATCATTTAGTTACATGATAAATTTCATATAAGAAAATCATTATACATGAATTTAGATATGTGATGTAATCTCACTACATCCAATTGTTTTTGTAGTTAAAAAATATAAGTGAAATCCCCTAAGTAGATACAACGGATATGTAGAATTTAACTATGATGTAAAAAATTTTATATAGGGTATGTAGATGGTAAAACTGGTTACACAAAGAATTTTATTTGGTAGAATCCGCCTATACATAGTTTAAGAAATTTTGATAATTAAGATATGCCCAATATTATATATAAGGATTTTATATATGTAAAATTTGACACATTATTCATTATTCATTATAGATATTTTAGCAAAATATAAACAGATATGTAGGAAATTTTGATTAATATACTTCATTTCGTACACAAAATTTGTTACATGGACATTATTATTATATAGTAATTGGTTATGTCACATTATTTATATTCAAAACTAATATGTAGACTTAGGGTATGAAAATTTTGATTTCACATACATAATGCTGTATTTTATGTTATTTACTACCATTGTAGTATTTTATGTAAACTTGAGTGTTTTATTTGATGATTTTAATTAATATCTATTAAAATGATGTATAAAATGCTACTATAAAATAATACAACATCCAATAATGTAAAATTAACAGTCTAATTTATCTATCGATTTTTTTTGGAAAAGAAGTAAGTATAATTAAAAAAATGCTTTTTATTTCTATAATGTTGAAAATTATAATTATTTATGAAAGTGTGTTGAATGAGGATATAAAATCTAAGGAAAAAATAGATAGATAGATATATATATATATATATAAATAATGAATCACTCGTGAAATTCAATCTAATAGAAAATAAAATTCACCAACAATAATAAAATTTATTAATCAAATTTAAATTAATTATAATTAGAATAAGTCTGATACATCTTAATTGCTCCTATTCATAAAATAAACATCATTGGATTTCAGAATTCATTCCTTACCCTGACCCGTGTTAATTTTCATTCTCCATGAATATATCTCCAATATCAGTTGATTAATTAAAAATCTCTCAATAAGAAACATTTGTTGAACATATTTTATTTATTTTATATGTGAAACATCCTTGAACTATGTATCTGTGACGGTTGTCTGTAATGTACTTTAACATGAGCTTATTAAATTTTACTCATCCACTTGTACCCTATGACTACTAGTTTCCATCATTCCAAACAATCCCTAGTAAATGGATCACTTCTAGTAAAATCCCCATGATCACAAAGAGAGTGTCAGTGGAGTTTTTAAGGGGATAATTGTCCCAAGAACTACTATAATATAATATATGTTACTTTATTATGTTTAATATTAACCATCATAATAATAGATGCTTTATATGGATTGATGTTCTACAAAATAGTGTGTGAAATTTAGAACTCAATCCACCCACCCACCAATTGAGGCTTTAATGAAGGATTTTTTACAATATTTGGTATCATAGTGGAGACTCTTGTGTTCTATACTATAAGAGGTTAATTTTTTAAAGATCATTTTAAAATGGTTCTAATGATAAAAAACAAGAAATTAATTTTTATAATCATGGATCCCTTTTCCGATGGTTAAAATTATTTTTTCTAGAAGGCTTAGATGTTTGTCTACATAAAATATCATTTTGAAAAGCTTTATGTGTTTGTCATCATGCCATATCGAATTATTTAAGAAGATATATTAAAGTATGATTTTAATACGAAAGACAAAATTTAATTGATCTCCGTATATGTTAACACCATTTTTTTCTTAGTTTATATGAGATCAATATAATTTTTAATGTGGGAAGAACCATGAAATGTTGAAAACTATAATAGTAGATTAAGAATTAAATGTTAATTAACTAATTAATTAATCAATAATACAGGGTTCAATTTTTACTATTTTAGAATTATTTATAGTGGATTCATCATTAAAATAATTGGATGTCCAACTAAAATTATTAAGTTTACATTTAACATGGGAACTCAAATTTTATAACCAAATCTAGATCATGTTGTTCCATGAGTATTTATATACATATGGATTTGAAATTCAGATTTGATATTCAATGCACCTATATGAAATATTTTAAAATAAAATATCACATTGTTAGTCTTTTTATGTACTTATGACTGTTGGAAGATATAGATGGTGAACATTAAACATAAAATAAGTAATTTTTTTCATTTTATGTTTTTATCAGAAAAGATGAAATGAAAAAATAAGAAGTATCATTATCTAAATCTTATTTTGAATAAGGATTCATTTATTAAAATTATAATCATGAATATACTGAATTATAAATAATTTTCAATATATTTTATAGGATATAGAGCTATTTTAATAATCCCATCAACAAATAAAAAAGGTATCATATAAACACTAATGTAGATAAATATTTTTTTTAAAAGAATATAAAAACAATGTTTCATTTCTATCAAGTAGAAGATATAAAATAAATGAAAAAAATAAATTGAATTTGAATTTTGATTTAAAAATAAAACAAAAAGTTATATTAAGGGAACCTAGAGTTCAATATAACATTCAAGTGATGAATTATTTTCTAAAAATTAAGATGATCTCTCAAATAAAAAAATTAAAATTTTAATTTTAAAATAAGAAGAAAGGGTCATTTCTATTTACTCTTATATGTAGGATTATTTTTATGATTAAAAATGATCATCTTATAAAATTAAATTAATATTTTATTATGATAGAATAAGAATATGAAATCATTGAACATAATACAAATTTAATTAGAAAATAATATGATATTTTCCTGAGTGAAAATGATTCATTGTAAAAGAAGGGTTGAGGTTAAAAACAAGACTAAGAAATTTTGTTTTTCTTTATGAAAAACTTAATTTTGAAATTAATCCCATCTTTATTAATTTAAAATAACATAAATATGTTCATGATTCTTTAAAAATAATGAAATTATTAATAAAAAAATTCTTAATAAAAAATGAAGAAAACAAAAAATAAATTGGAATATTACATAGTATTTATAATACTAAACTATATGGATAGTATTTTGTTTGATGGTTTATGTAAAACAAACTCTCTTATAGTATAATTTTTCACAATATATAAAATAGATATTATTTCAATATTTATTGTCTTAAAAGATATAATTGTTTATTTTTATGAAATCACAAATTTAAAAAACATATTTTAATATATTATTAAAAAATTATTAAACAACACAAGAAAATTTTGACTTCGAAATCATTGGTTTCTAACCATATAAGGATCAAGAGAATATGATTACTAAAATAATTTTGTATTTTATTAGTTTTATAGGTAAATTGTATACAACATATAATTAAAAATGGATTATGGAAATTGGAAACTCAAGACATAATAGTCTAGATTTTAAAACCTCTCAATCATTATAATAGGCATGACGCTATGTCACTTTTTTGAAAAAAACACAATGAAATGTTTTTTATGTTGTATAGAATGGAAATAAAAATTCAGTTCTCATCAACAATTTTCTTTCTTTTTAATTCATTTAGTATAACTTGATAATTATCTCTCACCATTCTGATGATGGTTTTCTTGTAGACCTTTTTTAAAATTCATATTCTATCCTAGAAGAAAAGTATCTTAAATCTATGTCTTTATGAATTTATAATGACTATATATTAGTTATTAAGTCATTCAATAAGAAAAATGTGGTCTATTTGAATGTGAAAATAAACATAAAATCAATTCATTATTGAGTTAATTAATATATCTTTTATTCCCTAAAAATGTTATCTGATTTCAAATTTTTCTCTCCATAAATTTAAAAAAACATTATGATGTATGAAAAATTGGAATGATACAAAATTAATGTTTTCTGTTAATTAACATGTTTTATATATCTAAAACCTTGGAACATACCTAGATGGATTTTTTAGACTATTTATAAAATTAAACATAAGAGGTAAATATTTTTCATTATTTTAAAGTTTATGATTTTCCCAGTTTACATGGGTTTTATTTTTTTGATATAAAATTGAATATTATATTGTTTCAGTTTTTTATTTGATAATGATTCACAAAGAAATGGATTCTAAAAATATTTCATTACGATTTGAATATGGGTGAGAAAATAAATCCTATGATTCGAATTAATTTTTCTCAAATAATATAACCAAACCATCATTTTATACTCCCAATATACATAAATATAATTCTGATTTTCAAAGGATGAATAGGTCCCCTGAATAAATCTAAAGGAATATGTTGTGTTAATATAGATTACCAACTTGTTTTGAGCTAAAACCACCAACACAACTAGCTAAGTAATTAAAAATATTCTAATATTTCCCATCATAAATAAGACAACATATGTTCAATGTAATAATAAGAAAAATAAAACCTAGAAATTCAATATTTTAGATGAAAATTCAATATTTGTAACATGAAGGATAATATGTCTAAAATTGATCCATAGAGTAATTAAAAAATGTTTCCCGGAAACTCTATGATTCCCAACTATCGAAGAAATTGGTTAAATGTTTAAAATTTTTGTGTTCCTACTACAAATTTCTAGTGGAATTTAGGGCCTAACACATATGGAATAAAGGTAACCACTTATCTTTGTAAACATTTCAAATACCCCAATATTTTCAATAGTGGGAATAATTTTTTAATTTTTTTCTATTTTTATCATTTCTAATTTTTTAGTATTTTTTATAATAAAAATAAATCCTAAATAAACTATGGTGAAGAAATTGGTAAATGAACTGAGACAAAAAAATATAAAACAACACGATGAAGAAATACTAAATTGAAAAATCAAAAGTGAATCCTTGGGAATGTCTTTTTAAATGGTATTAAAAAGATTCCTAATCACAAAAATGTTGTTGAAATGTTACAATGTAAAAAATGACATACTTATCTCTCTAAGAGATAAGCCATATATATTTATCGATATTGGAATTCGACACTCCACTAATGATCAATTGTGAGTTTAATATTCAAAAAGTACAACAGAATAGACATGTTTTTTGTTATGAAGTTTTCATTTTGAATTAAATTGTTTGGTAATGTATCCATACTCATTCTCACTGAATGACCATGTAATTGAAAATATAATTCTAGTGGCACGATGCACCTGAATGAATTCATAATTTGATCTCACCAATCAGTTCTGAATACAATAAAATGATATGTGTAATGAATGATAAACAATAATCTGTTGAGTAGAAGTTACATGAACTCTAATATTTAGCTAAACATCAATATCATTTTCAATAAAGAAATTGAAAAACAAATCTACAATAAAGAAAAAAATAAAACAAGTAGTATGAAGATCTCCCCAAATGATTCAATACTCTTGTACTCCCTCGACTATAAGGCTAGCCACCAGTTCTCCATAATCTGATCCACAGATCTCCTCTTCTCCTCTAGTTGGTTTGAAGTTGTCAAAAATTTACCAATCAGCCTGGAATGATCATATAATACCCCTTTTTATATTGCTTCAGCTCATTTTATCTTTGATGTCATCTATTTCACGCCACCCCTTGTTTTCCATCTACTTAGTCTTGTCTCCTTGTTGAACACCTCACACATGATTTTTTTATATGAACCACATGTTTCTTTAGTTTCTTCCATGAAACTAACTCTACAAGAGTTAGTTGAATAAACCTGGATGGTTTTATGCCTCCTGAATTAATCTGAGACCTACAGATACAATAGTGTTATGTCTTGACCTTACATGACTCCCCTACATGTGATTCAGCATGAGAACATTGTCTCAAGGTAAGGCCATGAGTTTCTTCAGTGAATTCAGATCTAGTGGATGCCTCTTCCGAACCAATACAGTTATCATTTCTAGTTCTTGTGAAGTGTTGTGATTTAGGGTTGAAATGGTTCATTAAATCTTATAATTTATTTGATTTTGTGAAGTGTGAGGGTGTTAATGGTCGAATTTGGTTTGCATCCCAGATGAAGGACTATCCTGTAAATGCAACTCCATTCTATATACCCCCTGGCTCAACCTCATTTTTGTGTTTGATTTGAAATTGTAGTGGGGTTGTGTTCATCGGTAAATGATTCATAGGGTAGTTATGATTTGATATTGAAGTCCATGGTGATGGTGAAAAGTTTTGGTGATATGAGAGTGAAAGGAGGATGTTTTTTGGTATCAAGAATACTCTTGAAGAGTGTGCAAGTGGAAGAAACCTCATTTTTAGAAATATTGGGGGAAAAGTGGTGGAACCGACATTGAAAGAGGAATAATGATGGGGAGTGGCCTCGAGACTATGGATTCGATAATGAATAGGGCAGAGGTTGCAAGGAATGGTGAGACTGATGATGTGCATCGGTATAAAGAAGGAAAATGTCAGTGACTAGGGTGGAACTGACATTTGAAAAGGTAATAGTGTTAGAAGATGAAAATTGGGGATGCGTCAGTGATACTAACACTGATAGTAAAAATAAACCAATGGGAAATTAACATAATCTGAAAAAAACAATTAATAAAAATAACCAAATCATATTTACAAAAACAAAATTTAAAATCATAATTAAAATAAAGAACATTAAACTAATAAATAAATAAATTAAAGTTATTAAATGATTAATTGAATATATAGTAGATGTATAAATAAAAAAATATGTCAGTAAGTTGGCGAGAGACCGACACCGATAGTTTAAAAAGAAAGAATGGGTCCATTGGTAGCTTGTGTTACCTAATGTTAGTTTGTGTGTGTCGGTGAGAATAAAAAACTACAAATAATGTTAGTTTTTTAATAATTATATAAGAAATTAAAATATTAATGTTTATGAAATGTAAATGTATTAATTAAATAACTAAATTATCACTAAAATCAAAAACAAATTATTTATATAAATTTAAATTTAATGTGTTATCTTATATAAAAAATCTAACATAATAGTTAAACATAAAAAATTAATTATGTTATTATATTTTAATGGAACTAAATTATTGGATTATGTATTAAGTTAAAAATGATGTTAGATAGATGAAAGTAATGTTAAAAATTGATTAATTAATAAAGATAAAGTATTATTTAAAAGTCGACGAGATCAACACAACTTGTTAAGAAATTATTATACTAGAAAAGTATGTCCGATTAAATTAATTTGTCTAAATTCTATATGTATAAAATTATATATAAAAATGTATATATTAATAGATTTAAAAAAATAAAAAAATGAATTTATATATTAAATAGTGTAAAATCACTTAATTAAATCATAACAAATTAAATAAAAAGATGTGGAAAACCGTGTAAACATAAGGTCACATCAAATTGACCCACACATGAACATTTTTTTACTCAAACAATCCCATGTTATTTTATCAATATAATTTAGAATAGTGTGTTTATATAACTCAGATGAATATTTTACAAGTCTAGAATTTTGAAAACATTTGATTTAGCAGTCAATAAGCTTTTAAAAAGGTAACTAAAATTAAATCTTGCCTAAACAAACTATCACTAGTAGTATAGGGAGAAATGAATCATCAGGAAAGGAAAGTTCCCTACCTCAGATGTCTTACTACTTTATGACTCATTTTAGCCCAAGCTTATGTTATATGTTCTTGAGTGACAATAGGATAAAAATATGTGGATTTGAAAACATAACAAAAGGAACTTTGTAATTTTAATCAATCCAAGGTTCCAAAAATTAATATAATATATATATATATATATTGAATCACCTTATTAATATAACCAAAAGGACTCTCACATAAACTAGTTGTCCCCTTATTAATTTGGAATTCATCAATCCCCTCAGCATAATTAACTCATTTGTGACCCTAGAATTTATATTTTATTTTTCCTAGGACATGTAACATGTGCTATGAACTGTGCAAGGAACTTATTCAATGTGTAAAGAGGGATTATAGTAAACCAAAATGCACCCAGCAAATAGGGTATCAAAGATTCACCATAGGATCCCAAATTCCCAAATTACACATGTTTCAATACATTCATATGATAACGATTTAAATTGGATCACTAAAGTGATTTAATTTAATAATTTAAAAAAGTGAGTCCCTAAGAAATAGTTCAAACTTCCAGTTCCAAATGCTATGATCTCAATTCCACAAACAGGTAACCCATATCACCATCATAAGTAGTACCTATACCAAATTTTCATAAAATTTATAAATAAACTCCCTCCAAAATCATTCACCTACATTAATTTCATATTCAATGAATATCATAACTACCATCCAAGAATCATCCTAAGTAAATACTCATTTGAGTAATTTATACAGCCTCAATTGTGGATTAATAATGAAAAACATTTTTAAATGTTTTCTTTTTTAGAAGAACCGCATGAAGGCAGTGGGAATTCAAGGGAATTCATTTAAGCATAGTTATGCTCAATTAATAATTGACCCCATTCTCTACACATAAAACCCCAATTTTCCCTAATTTTGAATTTGAAAGGTGGAGAAGAAAAATTTTACACTCAATGTTTAAAACAGATTTTAAATATTGATTAATAAAGAAATATATCAATTCTCTGGCTGAAAATCAATGAATTTGTTTTCCACAATGGTTTATTTACAGCAGCAATGCATAAGAACATGCATTAACATTGATGTCAGTGAAAATAATTTTAAAAATATCATAATCAGTATCATGTGTATATTTTAATTGAAATGTGAATTGGGTGAAATCCAGTTTAAAATAATTTATTCAGTAATATATTCAATAAAGATTAATTAAACACTTCCAAACACTTATTAACTTAAGAAGATTCAATACAAAATTCTAATTATTCATGTATCCCCACAATAAATTTATTAAAGTGGTTAGATTTTAAAAATAAATGAAATTCAATTTTAATCAAAGAGAAACATGCATAATTCATCAACAAAATAATAACATGTGTTGATTAATTTTATCTAAAGAGACTTCCATCAGATTTATCCTTAAAATACATGAATAATTTTTGAATGTTACAACCAATGATTCATCGAAAATACAACAATTGAGTCACTGAAAATGGAATCAATGAGTTATTGATAGTAGTACCAATTAGTCAATGACAATATTGCATCAGTGGTTCAGTTTCATCGGTGAGTCAATGAGTCATCGATTATAGAACAAATTTGACTTATCTAGGATATTTTATTAAAGTGAGTAGTTGTATGAAAAAATATAGATGAAATTAATGAACATCCCTGAAATGGGTTGTCATTAATCCTCCAGCAAGGTAATTCAAGTCCCTTATGACACAACAATAGTATCCTAACATAGAATACACGAACTAGGGGAATGAAAAAAAAAACTATAGGAGATACATAAAAATAGATCATGAGACATTTTCTATTCAAAACTAAAAAATAAAACAACAAAATGAACAAAACAAGAACCATGGGAGGCCACCCATGTAACGTTATGTTTAAAATTCTTCAGCTATACTGTATTAAGAATCAATTGTCAAGGATACTGAAGGCAACCAAGCACATTGTTTGACCCTAAAAATAATGTTTCTTTCTCTTAAAATTAACCAGCATAGGTTTTTTCCTCACCAAATATCTCTATAGATCCATTATTATGTACAATCACAACAGTCAAAGTTCCTGACCATTTAGAATTACGATTTCTGGGAAAATGTTTTACTCTAGAATTAATGTAGAGGACCTCCTAACATGGTTTGAAATACTTGGTCTGAATGATAGAATCATGGAATATTTTACCCCTCCCATTGTAAATTCTTGAATTATCATTACTCTCTCTATTTATCTCTTCTAACTCACTCAGCTTAGGAAATATTTTCTCACCATCACTCTTAAAATCATTGGTTAAGGCATGTACTGCCCAATATGATTTATATTGAAAATAAAAAGGAAAATGAAAACCTATTCCAAAAAAAATCCTATATAAATACATACATATTGAGGTCTTAAAAGAAGTTATATATACCCATAAAGCTTCATCCAATTTAAGAGACCGCTCTTTCGTAGAATTTCACACCATTTTTTCAAGAATCTTTTTTAGCTCCTTATTTGAGATTTCCACTTTTCCACTGGACTGTGGATAATAAGTTGTACCAGTTTTATTAAAAAAGATTTATATTTCCATCAAATCTATAAAATTTTTATTCATAAAATGTATTCCATTATATTTAATGATGGATTTTGGGACTCTAAATCATGAAAAGATATTCATTTAAAAAAACATATTACATCGTAGGCCTGATTGTTGGGAAATTATTCTCCCTCAACCCACATAGACACATAATCGACAACCACAAGAATATATTCATTCCCATGAGCTGATGGAAATGGACCCATGAAATCTAGGCCTCAAACACAACAAATTTATACTTCCATAATACCCTTTGTGGGTAACACTTGTTTTCTAAAAACATTTCCTAAACTCTGAAACTTTTCACAACCAACTAAAATGATCCTATCATCATTGAATAGGGTGGGACAATAGAAACCAGATTGAAGTACCTTTTGAGCTGTCCATTCATCACCATAATGACCACCCCAAGGTGAGGAGTGAAAACTCTCCTGAATTGATAGCATCTCTTCTTCAAGAAAACACCTTTGAAGAATACCATCAACATATCTCATAAACTAGAAAGGTTTATCCCAACGGTACTATTTATGTTCTTAAATAAACTTATTCCTTTGGTTATTGGATAGATCATTGCGAATGCCTCCTTCTATTAGAAAATTAGTGAAATCTATATACCATGTAGACTGCCTGATTGATACATCGTGTAGTTTTTTAATAAAGAAAAGTAGAGTTGATCGCCCATGGATTATTAGAATATGTGTGTGGAATCCTAGAAAGATGGTAATAAACTATGATTTTATCTCTCTTTCATTCCCTAATTTCTCTATAAAATTTTTGTAGCAATAATATCCTTCTAATCAGCCTAGGTTTAGTTTCTTTTATAGACAAAACGCACATCAAGGTAGAAATATCAGTGAAAATAATGACTTATGATCCTTAAAGGTGGTGTCTAGACTTCTACAGAGAAAACATTATAGCTAAAAAATCCTATTTAATAGTGGTATAATTTTTTTGGGCCTAATCTATCAGTATACTAGCATAGTAAACCAACTATAATTTCCTATTTTTCCAATGACCAAAGACAGATCCAACAGTTGAATCACTAGCATCACAATGAAGTTAAAAATTGATTTTTCTAGAAAGGTAAAGTGATTATAAGTGATGTAGTGATCTTCTCCATAATTAGAATAAAATATTTCAAATAGTTTTCACGCAAACTAAATTGTTAATCTTTGAATTGAAAAGAAAACAACAACTTAGTAATTTTAGAAATGTCTCTAACAAACAACTACTTGAAACCGACATTCGTTAGGAAACAACTAATAACTTTTACATTTAATGGAGTTGGATGTTTTGTAATTACTTTTATCTTAGTATTATCAACTTATAGACCTCTCTATGAAACTTTATGACCTAACACAACAACTTTTATGACCTTAAATTGACACTTTTCCCAATTAAGCACAAGGATGGTTTCAATGCATCATTCCAAAACTAATTTAAGGTTTCCTAAACATGTTTAAAAATTACTACTCACAGTGGAGAATTATTACTTTAAAAACATTATGTTACTATCAATAATATCAGAAAAAATAGCCATCATATAGATTTGATAGGTGGATAAAGCTCCAAAATACTCAAAGGAAATCATTCTATAGGAAAATTTTCCAAAAGGGCATGTAATAGTAGACTTCAACAGATACTCTAGAGCAATAGAAATCTACTTCTAACAAGAATACCCATCTACTAAATAAAAAATTCCATTTCTAGGAATCCTCTCAATAATTTGATCAAGAAAGGGAAATGTAAAATATTCCTTCGTGGTGGCTTAATTTAACATCATATAATCTATAAAAACTGTCCATTTGCTGACTTTCATGACATGAATTTTATTATATTTTAATTTTTAACAACATAGAGACCTCCCTTCTTAGTGAAAACCAAGACATGGCAGATCCAAGTGCTATTAGAGGTGGGAAAATGATACTAGAGTCTATCATCTTAGTCACTTCCTCAATCACAACTTCTTTAATGCTTGGATTTAACCATATTTCACACTCTACAAAAAGTTTATGATCAAGATATATAGGAATTAGGTGTAAACCAAATGAAGAACAAATAACCTTCATAATGGATAAGGTCCATAATATTGAAAATTTAAATTTTTATGAACATTTAGAAAAAATCACTTCTTTATTATTATTCAACCTAGCATAAAAAATGAAAAGAATAGTTGAATTTTCACCTAGAAATGAATAATTCAGATGTAAAAGAAGTGGATTATGTTCCAAAATTTGGTGGGTTGTCCACTAGAATAAATAATATTGGGAATATGTGGACCACAATCTTCAATATATTTACTATAAGGAGTTTCAAATGATGAAATATTTTTAATAACATATTCAGCTTCAGAGATGACATCCTTGTTATATAATGTGGTCAGCACACTTTCCATATTTTCCAGATTAGAATTTAACAGATTTATCATAGCATAATAATAAACTTCTCTCAAAATTTCTTCCTCAACATCATCAATGTGCTTAGTAGTGTTGGATACATAATTTTCATACTAAATTTCACTCAAAAATATTCTATGTTCAGAAACTGAGGACTCTCCTAAAACAGAAACTTGGTAGTTAGTTTGATCAAGAAAATTTTCCAAATTCTCTATTTGAAATGAATTTTCAGCTTGAGGGACATGAAATTCAGGATATTAATATTTAAAATGAATTTCTTAAATTGAGTATTGTTTTTAA
Source organism: Viscum album (assembly GCA_963277665.1). NCBI lineage: Eukaryota > Viridiplantae > Streptophyta > Magnoliopsida > Santalales > Viscaceae > Viscum > Viscum album. Next base: position 168,210,206 of record OY728150.1, on the reverse strand, counting down.
GATACTTCATTTTTTCTATTTTAATATTCAGTTTCATGGAACTCTATTTATGACCAGTTTTCAGAAATAGATGGTCCCTTATTATTCATAAACACAAAAAACTATTCTTGTTTTTATCCAATATTGAAATTTAGATTACTTTTAGAGACATCATTGATTGCTCCACAAGTGGCCATGAAGGGATTACCCAAAATTATGGGAAACTATTGATCACACTCAGTATCAAGGTCAAAAAATTCATAAGGAAGAAATAGTTTCCCAACTCCAACTACATGTTCATCAACCCTACCCACATGATATGTGAATGAATGGTCAGCTAACTAACACATGACTATGGTGAGTTAATGAATTCAAAATCTCAAACGCTGAAATAGTGAGAATGGGAGTAGGTTGATACTAGCACCTAAGTTAATAGTGATGTTGTGATGATCAGAATTTCCTAAGGTACATGTGATTACAATGATAAATAGATCATTCCGATTGGGAGGGAATTGTTTTGGACTATAGAAATATACTCTATAGTGATGCGGTATGTAGAAAACTCTTTATGTTTTTTTATATTTTGAAAAACAATTCTTAAGAGATTTCTGACATGAAGAAATTTTATTTTTTTCTTGAATGAATGGAATGTTCACATGTAGTTTGGACAAGAGACTGAGGAACTGAAGATGTTCAGCCTTTGGGTTTCATTGAGGATTGATTTTCTCATATAAAGGGCTAGGTGGGAAAAAATATTTCGGAAGAGTAGTCATTTCCCTCACCTTTTCATCAAATTTTTCTTTTCCTTTATTAGTTTTACTTTTATAAGAATTTACAGATTTAGTTTCCAATGATAAATTCAGATTCTCTTTATTTATAATGGTTTTTTAGAGTTTCTAGATCATGAGCATATGTAGATATTTATTTCCAGAATCATGCATATCCTTATTTTGGGAATTTTCAAAAAATAATTGGGAAAATGATTGAGTATTTATCCCAGTCTTAGTGAATAAACCCATGATATTCTACCAAGGATTATGTTCAGTTTTAGTAAGCATCCTCACTTTTTTCCTAATAGACAAATCTCCAACTAATTGGCCAAGCTGTGATTCTATGTTCAACATTCTAACATTATTTTTCATTTTATTAGATTCATAATTGGTTTCATTTTTATTATGTTAATTTCTGAATCTTTCTTATTGAGAGTTTATTTTATACCAAATTAGTTCGAACATATAAGACATATGGTTATTATTATTACCTTATGCGTTTGAAGATTCACCCCTTTGTTGATTTCGAATGTTTTGTCTTGGTTAGTTTAGATAATTTGGGGTAGTGGATTGTTTTATCATTAATTGTTCATTAAATGAAATGTTTGGATGGTTCCAATATCCTTGATTGTAATTGGTAGAGAGATGGATATTCTCTAGTAGGAATTCACATACCATAATTGAAAAAATTTGGATTTTCTTGTTGTTTGTATGGAATGTCAAAGTTAGGACATAAATTCTTAGTATGCCCTAACATTGTAAATTGGTCACATTGTTCCCTTAATGATTGGTTATTTTTTTGACAACCAAATTTATTAAAAGTTTGTTTGGAATTATAGTTCACCAAATATAGAATTTGGTTGGTAATTTCATAAATTTTGTCTTGAGTTTCATTCATTGTGCAAGTGTTTGGGTTTCAGTTAACACTTTTTCTTCTATAATTATTTTCATCAGAGTTCAGTGTGAGGTTGTTAAATATTTGTATCAACCCATTATCAATTTTTGCATTATAATTTCCCCCAATAGCATAATAATATTGATTAATCTAGGATGAGGATAAACCTTTATATAAGGTATTCATGACAAGGTTATATGCATGTTGATGATGTGGAAACTTCCAAAAAGGTCTGTGAATCTAGACCATGATTCATGAAATGCTTCTCCATACTCTTGGTAAAAATTAGTTATCATTGTTCTCAGTTCACCCTTATGTCTTTGGGGATTAAATTTCACTATGAAAGAATTGTATAATTGATCCCGGTTTTTAGAAATTTTCTCATCTTGGCCCAAAAACCATTTCCTAGTATTCTATTTATGACAAAAATGAAATATTCTCATTCTCAATTCATTTTCTATGAGTCCTAGAAGAGGTAACTAATGTAAAGTATCAAATAAATCATTAATGAAGGAATTATAGTCTTCATTAGAGATCCCATTTAATGAATGAAATTGGGGAATGTGAGACTTTTTTATCTCAATGTTCCGGGCTCAAGGTGAAATTCTTATTGAAGAAGGATTTTTTAAAACATTAGAGAGTTTGAAGTTTCTCATCTTTGGCCTTTCATATTCATCAATTTCTAGATAGTTTTGAAATTAATTAGTTATAGTAACCCAATTTTCGAGATTTTCATTATTAAATTTGTTTTCCAATTTAATAGTGTATGATGTTTTTCTATTTATAGATTCAGGGGATCTAAACTATCAACAAGGGTTTTTGTGCTTGTGAAAAGTGTAACAATAGTATAATTCAGTAGAGCAGTTCATTGAAACAAACTTTAAAACTAAACAAGAACAATATTAAAAAAATTGAATTACAATAACAAAAGAAACACAGTAAAACATAGAAATGACATAATTGACATTTTTTTAACATTTTTCAAAAATTTCTATTCTTTTTCTATTTTGTTTATAAATTATTATTTTGGAATTTTTCTAGAAATGTAATGGAATTTGCATTCCCATAAATAGTGTAGAAATCTGATTCCAAGCTATCATTGAAATTGGGTAAAAGATTAAAATTTATGTTTTTATATTACTTCTTTCTAGAGGAATGTAGGGTCGAACCCACATGGAAGGAAGGTAAGAAAATTTATTTGAAAACATTTCAAACACCCCACAATTGTTAATAATGGGATGAGATTATATATATATATAAATATTTTTTAACATTTCTATTTTTTATATTTTTCTAATAGTAAAACTAAATCTTAATTAAACTATGGGAAACTAATTGGTAAATTAACTACGAAATAGAAATATTGAAAAAAACAACAAAATACTAAAATGAATAATCAAGTGAGATGTCCAGGGAAAACTATTTTACTGGTTTTTAAAGGATTCCTAATCGATTAAATATTGTTAAAACATACCACTATAAAAAATGCCTTACTTAACTCACAATGAGATAAGAAAAATAGATTTATCAATCATAGAGTTTACCACTCCCTGAAAGTTCAACTATTAGATTAATATTTGAAAAGTACAACAAAGAAGAATATTCATTATTTATAATTTTTCTATTTTGAATAAAATGTTTATGAAATGTATCCATGATCATTATCACCAAATGATCATGAAATTGAAAATTGAAATCAAGTGGCATGAGGAAGCTGAATGAATTCATAATTTGATCTCATAAATTAGTTCTGAATACAACAAAATTATATGTTAAATGGATGATAAAAGACAATAATTAGAAGTAGAAATTCCTCGAAATCTATGATTTATTTAACTATCATGTTTATTTTCATTACTAGTAATGAAAATAATTATAGAACAGAGTACAAAAATTTTAAACAAGAGGGTGGAAGAACACCCAAAATGATTCTCTTCTCATATACTCCTTCGACTCTAGGGACGCCTACTAGGTATCCAGAATCTGCTCCACGAGTCTTCTCTTCTCTTTCAGTTGGTGAGATGTTGTCAATGATCATCTAATAATCCTTGAATTATTGAAAAATCCCCCCTCTTCTACATCAGTTTCTATTAACTCTTCAGTCATCTTCTCCACATCACCACCTATATTCCATTGACATAGTCTTATCACCTTATAGTGCACCACACACATGTGTTTTTTCTACGAACAACATAGCTCTTCAAATTTTCCCATGTAACCAACTATTCCAGTGTTAGTTGAATAAAAATGGATGTGGATATGCCTCGTGAATGAATATGATACTTGCGGTTATTGTTATGCACTACCATAGACTTGTGAGACTCCTTTTCACCAGATTCGGCCTGACGACATTGACTTTTTACAAGGATGGGAGTTTTATCACCGGCTTTAGATCTCGTGAATGCCTCTTCTAATCCACAACAAGATTTATTTCCAGATCATGTGAATAGTTTTCAATTAGTGTTGAATTGGTTCCGGAATATTGATAATTGATTTTATTTTTTGCAGTGTGATGAGGTTGAAGGTCGAAGGTGGTTTGCATCCTAGATGACGGACCCTCCTGCAATAACAATTCCCTTTGCATATCCTCCTAGATATGCCTATGTTTTTTGTTTGATCTAAAATTGAAGTGAGTTTGGGTTCTTTGGTTGATGTGCCATTGAGATTCGATAAGATGAGATTAAAGGCCAGAGTAATGGGAAATGATTTTGGTGAGATGTGATTAATTGGAGGAGGTATCATCGGTAGCAGGATGATTGAAAAATAGCATGCAAGTGAAATAAACCTCGTTGGTAGAAATATTGGGGGAAATGTGGTGGAACAAACACTGATAAGTGGAAAATTTAGGGTAGTGGCTTTGATTCAGTGGAGCCGATTAAGAATAGGGTAGTGGGACCAAGGAATGATGAGACCGATATGGTGCAACAATATCAGGAAGGACAACGTTGGTGAGTAGGGGGTTCCGACATTTGGAAATGTAATGGTGTCGGTAGATGAAAAATGGGAATGTTTCATTGAGACCGACACTAAAAATAATATTAAATCAATTGTGACCTTTATAAAACTACAAAAAAATGTAAAAATTAATAAAAATAACATCATAAATAAACAGATAAGAAATTTAAAAATTTAATTAAATCTAATAAACATAAAGTAATAATGGAATAAATAAAATTTATTAAATTATTGATTAAATTAATATAACTAGGTATAAATAAAATCAAGTTCATCTGTTGGTATGTTGGTGAGAGACCGACACTGATAGTGTAAAAGGAAATAAGGGGTTCGTCGTTAGCTGGTGCTACTGAATGTTAGTATCTGTGTGTCTGTGAGGCTGACATACTACACATAATTTCAATTTTTTTAAACTTCATAAAAGAAATTTAGATTTTAATATTTCAAAAATCTAAATTTATTAATTTAAAAACTAAATGAGCACATAAAATCAAGAACAAATTATTCAATTAAATTTAAACATAAACTGTTAACTTATATTAAAAACCAACTGATTAATGAAACACAAAAAATTATTTAAGTTAATTTATTTTAATGAAACTAAATTAATGTAAAATGAATTAAATTGAAAACTAAGTTAGATAGATTTCAATAATATTAACAATTAATTATTTAATAATGACTAAATGTGTGTAATTATTTTAAATTAATTTTTCAAAAAGACTAAATGTGTGTAATTATTTTAAAAAATTATAAATTAAAAAATTTCATAATAAAAAATAAAAAATTGAATTTTTTCACAAATAGTTTAATCATACATAATTAAATCATTAAAAAATAAATTATATGATGTGGAAAACTGTGTAAAAATAAGGACACATCGCCCTATAACATGAATAGAATACTGAGTTTTCAAAAAGAAGGTACTGATTACTGAAGAATAAAATTTTCTTCAATTTTATGAATGTATCATATTTTATCATAAATATAATAAAGTTATTGATATATAATTTTCATTTAAATAAAAGATACTTTAACATATTTTTAACTAATAAAATGATAATTATTTTGAAAATGGTTTTGAAAAAGATTTCCTATAAAGAATAATTTAGCAATGTTGATAATGTGATTCATAGATATCCTAGACCTGTAACAGACCACAATTTAGATATTATAATAGGAATTATTAATGATGGGTTAGGATATATAAAAATTAATTTAATCCTTGTTGGATATTGTAATGAGGTCCTCACTCAAACTACATGAATCAACCTTGAAACAGGATTCATCCCACCGAGCTTCTTGGAACACCTTATGAGCTCACGAACTAAGGTCCCCATACATGAAAAAGAAAAAAAATGGAATCTTGGTTGATTTTTCATTACCTATTACTCAACATGAAGTTAAATATATAGAGGAATACATAGAATATGATATTTGGGTATTTGAAATGAAAGAATAAAAAACAATTTAATAATTAATATGGTATGAGAATTCGTTGACAAGCCCTTTTATTAATATGTTATATTAACTAATGATGTATTTGACAATCAATAGAATTATAATGGAATGATCATTGGAAATAATGATAAACATTTTAAAAATAGTTACAAACATGAAGCAATATTTTATAATGGATCCTTTTCCATACTTTCTATATTAGATGAATATATAATTCTACTAGGCTATTCCTCTCATATGAATGTTAATTTATATCAAATGGATTAAAATATTTATCTTTTATATAAATTTATAATGGATAATATTTTTTTTCAAATTCATGGTTTCTAAATTCCTCTTTTTCATATATAAATTTTCGAACACACTAATTTTATTGATGGTCTTAAATAGAGACATGGTATTTGGTATAACTGTTAATGTATGTTTATTTCATATAGTGGTCTTTCGTAAGATTTTATTATAACACTATTCTAAATAAAACTACAAAATTTATATCATACGTGGTAAAAACTTTTCTTATGGTGTAATGTTCTTTCATCTATTTAAAAATTATTAACTATTTCTCACAACATATGGAAAATTATTTTAAAACATTCATGTTGCGTGAGATAAATTTATTTCATGGATTTAAATTTTATTAAATTGCTTCTAGGATTTTTCTGAATAAAATTAAATATATATTTCAATGGAATTAGATATGTGGAATTTAAGTTATTAATATATAATCAATTCAAATGATTTGGAATATAAATCGTCACCAAGGTGAATATATGAATATCATTCAAAATAATTTTTACAGTGGAATAATTTGATGCTTTGTGTATTTGAATCCTAGTAGACAATAAATTATGTTTCCTATATATGAGAAATTTATATAACATTAAAAAAATATAATTATAATGATACCAAAATAATTTTATGTTAATTAAAAGACCAAACATCTGTTTCTTATTATTTTCCCAAAAAAATTGATATTTTTACTATCATATTCAAATGATATATTTTCATGTTATTGGTTCTATTAGAAATGGTCCTCAATAACCTTCCACATTCTTTGAAAATCCTTGGTCTAGTATTTTCAAAATAAGTGTAATTATCTTCTACTTAAGTAGAATACATAGATGCTTGTATTACTGTTGTAAAAGTTTTTTTGATGAAAAACACTCTGAATGACATTTTATTTTATTAGAATAATGTACCAATAAATATAATAATATTTTTTCTATCTAATTTTACAAATATCTATCCCACTCTATACAAACAACATATATAGATTTTTAGGAATAATTTCACAATATACCACACTCAAAAAAGTGACTTTTTCCTTAAATATATTTCAACTAAATATTAGGCAGTAGTTATCTTTATTAAGTGTCTTTATTTTTAAAGACATGAATATTTTTAAAAAAATTTGTATTTGAATTTTAACAATTTTTTATCTATTTATATTATCTTTAATATCTATTTATGTTTTGTTTTTGGAAATTATTTATTTCCCTAGGTATGTTATTTAGTTATTATTTTTTTGTTCTCATATATAATAATTTATATAATTTAATTTTAATATCTTTTATGGTTTTTTAGATAAATTGTTAGGTGTTTTAGGATTTTGATTTCCTTTTTTAAATTTATGGATATACTAATCAAATATCTAAAAATATATATGCACATAAATCCATTAACCATTTATTGTGACATGAATTCCATTATGTGCAATATCATACGTTAAACAATCCACAAATTCACAACATATCATTCAAAACCTAGTTTCTCAGTTTCCCTTATCTAATATGAGAATGGGGAAATACAAATGTTCTAACAAACCCAACCCCAATTACATGGATTCATTGTCAATAAACATGCATTGGCATACAATAACATGATCACATAACCAAAGATTTATCAAATTACTAGTATTGTAGAAACACATTGATATAGGAAAGCCATTTAACATTTGGATGAAAAATAAATACTTTTAATTGATTTAATTCAACATACACGAACTCTTCCTGGAAATTATCTTCATATCCTGGAGAAACGAAACTTGATATGTGTGATCTCAAATTATAAAACAAATCCGTTTTAAAATACTAACATCATATTCAATATTGTTAATGTGACACAATAGAAATAATAGAAGAAAATATATAAAACCCTTGGATTTTTGATAAATTTATTTTTAAATAAATTCGATCCCTTCTATAATATTTAATTTATGCATCATCATGTTGGAATGAAAAGAAATACTATATAAAAATTTTATTAATAAAACATTACAATAATATAATTCCTATTAAATTGGTGAGTCCATATGGTACTAACTATGTTATGAATGTTGTAAGGTTTAAATATGTATAAAATAAAATAAATTTGTATTTTTTATTAGATATTAAATTATAATTATTTAAAAGGAAATGATTTTTTTTCCGAAGAAAGAAAATTTTTCTAAAAGGTTGTTTAATCATGATTTGTTAACATAAATTATCAATAATTTTTACTAATATTAGAAAATTTATTTTTCAAATTAAAAAAAATTTAAAATATAAATTTAAAATTTATATTAGGTTTATATTTATGATTGTTTCTACAATGTTCCATTTTTTTTGATAATGAGTAAAAAAATATTATATATTAATATAAAACTACCTTTTTGTTAAAATTATTTATAATAATATTATTATTTATAATTATTTTAAATAATATTTAGCTCAATATAATATAAATGCATCAAAATTTGGTCATTGGAATCATTTTATTATTAAATATTTATATAAAATTATTTTATACTTTTTAACATTTTTCAATTTAAAAACCTCTCTCTTGCCACCTATGTGTGAGTAATTTTAAAATTTTCGACATATGTGACTGAAATTAAAAAATATAAATTCAATATTTGGATTCAAAATAATTTATATTTTGTAATTATCCCAAATTATTTTTTAGAAAAAATAATTGTTCCAAAATAAAAAATATTTACAAATGTTTAGGTGAGAACTCATTTATTGAGAGTTAAACCTATATTATATGGGGTAAAATTAGTTAATAACATTAAAAAATAATATTTCCTAGCTAGTAATGAACCTATAATTTCCATGGATAGGTAATACTCAATTTTGGACCATGGTTTCCGGTAAAAAATATGGGTACATATTATTATTTTATAAAATTACAAGTGTTCCACTCACCTCACTTATAAAACTCCACCAATGTCCTATCCTTTTCACTAATTAAAACCCTTGATAAATATTAAATAACTATAAAAATGGATTCAAAACATAAATACGCACATTCTAGTCTCCGTTATTCATATATACATTCTAGGAATATAGTTTGTATAATCCTAAAGAGGTTGTATGAAAATAAGAAAAATTACTAACAATGTAATTTTATTTTAATTCTTAATCAAACTCCTTCTATTATTAATAAAAATAATGAGATAATAACAGAAATTTATTAAATATAAAATTTATTTTTAAATCACTTTAAATTTCTAAATCAATCCCCCCATTATTCAAATTGGTTAAGAAATCATCTTTCCGATGTACTGTGGTTTTCCACCTCCCTAACAAATGTCATTTCATTCAGTACCACCAATAATGGTTGGGTATGATGAACTATATATAAAGTATATATATGTTATTTATATGAAAATTATAAATATTTATTCATTATATATATATATATATATTAATTTTGATTACATTCAATTCTATAGGGGATACGATAACGTTGTTGCAGTGTAGGATAGACTACCACCTAAAAAAGAAGTTTGATTAAATTTTTAATAAATCTTTATATGGAAGATAATAATGATAATGTTATTGATTATATGTGATATACATGTCATTATAATTTATTTAAGACATAATTATAATTCTTATAGTATAATAAATCATTTTATTTATTACCATTTTTCTCACTTAATGATGGCATCATCATTCGTATACATGTGGAATACCTCCTTCACTAAGCAAAGTGACTCTATTTTCATCACCAAAAAAACTTTATTCTATATATATAACTATAGCAAATAAAATAAATATTTTTTAGTTTTATATTATCATAAAGGATAAATATTACTTAACTCCATTCCACAAGGATTTCTGAAAAACATAATTGTTACCCTTGCGTATATGCAACCTACTGTCTCCATGATTTTAATTTACATCATTTAAAAACCCCATTTTACGATTAGCCACAAAAGAGTAAATTCATAAAAATTAAGATATGTTTTTTATAAAACATATTTTGGAGATAATTGAGGAATATATTGTAAAAATGATCTGAAACATCAATGATAAATAATAATTGAGAAAATAAGGCAACTAAAAATTTTAACAAAAAAATATAGAAATATTATTAATGAACATGTGATAAGATTTTATAAAAGGAACCTATAGTATATTATAAAAATTAATATTTCTCTTTTAATAATTACATACAAATTTTAACCTAATATAGAAGAGGTTAAATCCCATCAACCCGAGAGAATTCTGGGTTAGGGGACTTATCTCAATCTCCATTTATTGAGGAGTAGTGAAATGTTATGCTCTGTATTTATCTAATATAGTTATATACTACCCCATTGAAATTTAATATCACAACTACTTAATAATTCATTGTATTTTAGGTTTCAATTTGAATTATTTCATTTAATGTAATATTACATTAATGTTACAATGGTTTAATGATTTTCATAAAATAATTTATTTTCATTGGGTTATATTACATCTTCATTAACAATAATATTTTACGAAATAGTGAATAATTAATTCTAATTATCTAATTTTTTAAAAATAATTCTTCATGGGGATTTATATTTGATACACAAAATTGATTCATTTATCAATTCTCTCATAAATGTATTTATCTTTATATGTGTTTATTTCATAATATGTTTTTAATCATTGATTCTCAAACTTGAATTTGCATTAAATATTGTTTTTTGAGAAATTTTTAATTAAAAAATTATTTTTTACTCTCTTTTTTGATTTAATTTTCGTTTTCATGAAATATTCACAATTATCCACTCTATTAGGAATAAAATTATTCACGGAAAAATTTAAAAATACGACATTATTTCTCATTTCTGTCAAAATCATGTTTCATATAAAACCATGCTTTCTAATAAAATGAAAATAATTATAATAATCCTTACAATTATTTATTAGATAATGTTTTAAATCGTTTAACTTTTTTAAAAATGTTTTGGATATATTCATCATGTAATATTCAAAACATGGTATGTTTGGATTCTACTAGAAAAATGAATGGAATAATTATTTATCATACATAGTATGTATATAATTTCTTTTCATTATAAACAATACATGTTCTAAAAAATCTAATATAACTTTTAAATTTAATTTTTTTATAATAATTTTCTCAAATAATTTTGTGATATTTTTTATTTTTAAAGGTGATTTTCAAAATGAAATTTATATTTTACACCAAAATGTTTCAAAGATACTGTTATGGTATCTCTATCAATCAATTATACTAACAATTTATTTTATATATAATCATATGGGAAAATGTTTTTTGGTTACTATTCACTTTACTATGGATAGTTTATGATTATGTTTTCTTATTTTGGAATGTGTTTACATTTAAAATGATAGTGTAAGTACAAATGATAATGTGCATTATTTTTCAACCCTTTCATTTGAGTAAGTTATTATACATAGTATGTGATGTGAGGGGACCTCAATATCCCCTTGACACATCTATATGTATCACATGACAATCTAGATTGGGTTTTGAATGAGTCCTTACAAATTTATTTATATTTATTTTCACAGGGCCACAATTTTATTAAATTCCTTTAAATAAGGCCTCGATGGTATGTTAAGATGTATAGAATTATGAATCCCAAAATTATGAATTTTTTTATTGATATTCAATGTTAATGATAGTTACATAAAATATCCCATATTAGGTTTCCTGCTTATGTGATTATTTATGTAGTATTATATTATCATATTTATTTCCTTCCATATTGGGATCAAGTTGTTGATTATATGTCATCTGTTTCATTAATTTATCTTTCAATGATGATTATTAATTATTTATTCAAAGAATATTCTAAATAATTAACGTCATTTAGCATCTTACCTCACCCATTTCTTATGTTTTATTTTCCAAGGATAAAAATAAGTCTTTTATGAATGATATTTAGGAATAAACTTTGTTAAATATGAAATTATCAAATAAATATCATTTTGTATTTTATATTTTAAAATTAAGTGAAAATTTCATATACCTATCTAGTTTAAAAAGTATACTAATATATTTCACCCTTAGGGATGTAACTCCTTATATCTTAATCCCAAATTATAATGTAGACATCGACAATGAGTTACTAGGGTTAGATTCTTAACAATTTAATTAGAGGATGATTAGTGGAATCCATTTGAACTATATTCTAGGAAACATATATAATGAAACATATCGCAATGATAAATTTTTTTGAATAAGTATTTAATTAAATCCTTATGTTTCGGTAAGGAATATATTATGTGGTCTTTTTATACAAAATAATTCCTTTTTTGGATTATAAATTTGGGCACGGTTCTTGAACATATGTACTTAGGATAAATAACTATGTAATGGGAACATTGGGCTTGAGATGATACTCACATTGTGCGTAAAGGTGACCCTTATTGTGAACTTCATTTTAAAATATAATGGGATATTCTTAGGATAATTATAATTTTATTTACTAACCAATATACCAGACATGAAAATAATATTGTAATAAAAGAAACCAATTTTATTATTAAGATATTATTGATAATTTTTTTCAATTTATGTTAAATGTTTTACTATTTTTGGGAATATGCATTATGATTCACTATGTTAGGATATAATATTTCATATGACATTTTTTAGAAATAGAATGTACTGGAAGGATTGTGAACCCTATAAATGCATGTACTCCATAGAGGAGTTTCCTTCATAGGCATGATAATCAATCTCAATATGGATCTACATATTTAAAGAATAAATAGAAAACAATATTATTATGCTGACTTAGGATATGAATAATAAAAATTCCTATAAGGAGAAGCTTGCTGATCCACCATGTTGTGTAAAAATATTATATTTTTTAATGCGTTAGAATCCTCAATCATTAAATGAGAATTCAAATCCAATTTTATCTAAGAAAAACATATTTTCAATAGTAGAGATTTTTATTACTCTTGGATGTAGTGAACGTTAATTAGTATTCAGGTTATTTTAACATCTCCCTGGATATGTTGACCAATAGTTTTCATTCATTCAAAACACTAAGGATGATGTATAAGGCCCCATCCTTAAACATGAAAATATCTAGAATTAAATAAATAATTAACAATGATTATCTTTTTGGGTTTATATTTTTAGTGAATTAGGCCATAAAAATTAAATTACATTTCAAAAATTACAAAGTAGACATTTCTACTGAGTTTCCATTTTTTTATAACATACAAACTCTTGAAAAATATGATTCATGTCCATTTTCATGTTTTAGACAACATGGATTTTCCATGATCCCGTACTTGAAATTGAATCAAATTCTGCTATTGTGATTAATTCCCTGAAAGGAAAAGTGGATTTCCCTTGGAATATTACTTATTCAATCCGTGCTTGCATGGCTTTCATTCATTCAAACATGTTGGTTCTCCATACATGGCGTGAGGGTAATATGCTGGAAGACTCCCTATCCTCTAAAGCCAATCAGGATGAATGGCTTAAGATTTTTTCTAGCATTGGATCTCTTCTTATTGAGTGTTCTATGATTTTCCGAGGGTATGCCCTCGATCTTCATCATTTTCGGCCCCTATGAACTATTTGACTTGTTTTCTTTCATGTATCTCTCTTTATTTTAATAAAAGTTTATATTTTTAGTCAGAAAACATAATGACACATAGTTAAATTATACCTATACTATAAAATAAGATATATAATTTCAGTAACTCCATCCTATATACATTCCACAAATGACATGAACGAGTCATATAACATTGAGGGGGTAGTAGTCCAAACTTCCTCAAATGAAATTTTTGTGTTTACCCATTATGGAAACATTTTAGGTATGCTATAAATGGAAAAACAGAAGTATTAGAGATAATATAAATATAATATATATCACATATAAATACAATGCAATCATAATGGCCACCATGAGGGGCGTTAGGAGATAATTTAACAATCATCGTTTCGTGAGGCGTTAGTTCACCATCCATAGAAATAATATGTTCTTTACCAATTACATCGAGGTGCGTGGAAGTGTAGTTCAGATAATTATCCAAAGAAAACCATATTATATTTATGATACTAGTTTTTTTATTTAATAATAAAATAATAAGATCATATGGAGTGTAGAATTAATATAAATGAATAGAACTTAAGAGAAGATGTTACCTTTAAATCGAGTATCTAACTTTTCTATGAACCAAAACGTTTTATTGAATTGACTTCTTCCTATGGGAAGGATTCTAGGATGATGATAGGGAATAATGGAGAATAATTGGGTAGAGAATGGATGATCCAAGGGGATTTAGAGGAGTGAGTAATGGGTTAGAGGTGATGGATTTATATAAGGGGGAGGAGGGTCTTTTTAAGAATGTTTGAAAACATTATTTTATTTTATCTATTTTTTCATTTCAAAAAGAATAAAAATTCTTTAAAATTGGAGTTAAGATGACTCTTGTTCGAAATAAAATAATCCAATAATAATTGGATAGGTTTTGTATAGTTTTTTAAATTTTATAATCTCATTTACTAAAACATTTTATTAACAAGGTAATCGATGCATCATCATTATGTCAAAAATAAATTTTTTTTATTTTTGGCCTAAAATTTATAAATAAAATACCATTTTATAGAAAATAACTTTTTAATTCAAAATAATAGTTATAGTCAAAGTGATAACAAATATAATCCCATTTAAAAATTTATTTATTATAAGATATATGTTTTGGTCATTTTTTTCTTTATATTAAATTAATTAATATAATGTGTCATTATCATTTCTATGTGGCTATTTGAGGTCCCAAAATCGACCCAAGGATGCCCATGGTTTGATTTGTAACAACCAATAAGATTAAAACAAATGTTAGGGTAATTTAATATTATTATGATATTATTTTATTACTTTTATTTACTAGATTTACCTTTTAACATTGGTAAATAAAATAATTACTGATGTCAATATTCATAGTTTATAAATTTAAAAGATACCAATCTACACAATTTAGATCTCATAATTCCAAAATGGAATCCATTTTTCCAAAATAAAATACAGAAGTGGCAGAAAATAATTTAAAATTAATTATCGTTGTCAAAATAAAAAACGTGTTTTATGAAATAATAACTATCCAAAGATTGACAGTTGTTTATGTCAAATTTCAAGGTGCAAATACTTAAAATGTCCAAAATTTGATTAAATAGTAAAAATATAATCTAATTGAACTTTAAAATCAATTAAAAAGATAATATATCCTTATATATTAATTTGAAAAAAATTCAGTTTTGTATTAAAATAAAACATTTTTCACTATTTCATTAAAATATTAACATTAGCAGGAAAATTCCAAAATTTTATCCAAAGTAAATTTCGATGTCACAATTATAAATAATAACACTATTTTGAAAAATATAACATATAACTGAAAAAAAAACTAGATTTATAATGGGTTCTCCATCAAAAGTCAGTAAAACTACCCTTTAAAGAATATTTCAGGATTTATGCTTAAAATTTAACTCATTATTATTTTAAACCTCTAAAATTTATTGGGTAAATGGTAAAAGTTTTAACAAACATGTATAATCATTATGTAGTTAGTTTTTTTCAATCCAAATATTACAACAGCTGGGCATTAACCACCATTTAAAATAATATTATATTATTATTTTTTGTTTGATTAAGCCTTGTGTGCAACATGAGATTTCTAAGAAACCCATTGTTGTGTGTCAGGTAAGCCATCGACCATAGAATTCCCTTTATAGTAAAATAAATATTTAATTAAAAATAATAATATATATGAAAATGTCAGTTTCTTTATTTACCTAGGATGTTGCATCCTTCCACCTATTGGAAGTCGTGTCCTCTCAATTATTATTCACTTATCAAATAATTGGGGGTATTTATCTCTCATTGCATTTTCGTATTCCCGCATTGCCTTTTCAACCATATAGTTTTTCCACAAAACCATTACCTGATGAATTACCATATTCCTCAATAATTTTTCCATTTGTCCAAGAATTAGGATTGATTGTTCCTGATGAGAGAGACTCTCTTTCAAATGAACTACCTCTGGGATAAAAAAATGAGATGCATCCGACATATACTTTCCCAATATTTATACATGAAAAACATTGTGTAGCCTGGTATGAACATGGATGTAAATCTACTCGATCAGCAACTAATATAACTTTATCCATGATTTCATAGGGTCCAATTAACCTTAGACTCGTCTTTCCCTTCTAACCAAAATTCATCACACTATTCCATGGAGAAACATTGAGAATTACGTGATGAACAACCTAGAGAAAATATCGTTCCTCCAGTTATCCGCATAACTTTTCTTCTCGCTCTGAGCTATTCTCATGTTCTTCTGAATCAATTAATATTTTTCTACCATCTCTTCTATCAATTCTGGTCCCATCAACTTCCTTTCACCTACTTTATCCCATGAAGCTGGAGTTCAACACCGCTTCCCATTTAATGCCTCAAATAGATCCATTTCTATAATTGAATGAAATTTGTTATTATATAAACATTCTACTAAAGAAATATGTTAGTCTCAACTTCCTTGTTAATCCAATGAACAAATAAGTAGCATATCCACCATGGTATGAATGTTTCGTTCTGACTGCCTAGTTGATTGAGGATGAAAAGCTATACTAAAATTTAATTTCGTACCCAATGACTTCTGAATTACTTTCTAAATGTTAGAATTAATCCTGAGATCAGGATTAGATACAATGGATAGGGGAACTCCATGTAACTTGACAACCTCATTAATATAAAATAGAGAAAGATGATCTAGATATAGAATATCTTGAATAGGATGTAATTGAGAATATTTATTCAATCGATGAACAATAACCGGGATTGTATTATTACCTTGATATGTCTTCGGTAACCCCACAACGAAGTCCATGGATATATTTTCCTATTTCCACACTGACACCAGTAATGACTGACGCATCCCTTTCAATAAATATTGCTCTTCGTTAACCTTTTGACATGAAAGACACTTCATAGTAAAGTCCACAATATCTCTTTTCATTCCATCCCACCAGTAATACTCTCGAAGATCTCTATACATCTTAGTAATGCCAGAATAAACAGAAAACAGAGAACTATAAGCTTTAAATAACAACTCTTTCTTCATCTTTGAATTCCAAGGCACACATAATCTCTTCTCAAATCACAAAACATGGTCTCTATATATATTAATCACATGTAACATACCCATCTAAACCAACTCTACATTTTTCTGAAACTCAATGTCATCCTTCTATGCTTGCATAATTCTGTCAAATATAGATGATTTTACTGAAACCTGAATCAAAACAAAGGAAATTCCTACACCAACAACTTCTATGTCAAAGTTCATCAAAATTTTAATTAATTAATCTTGTTCCAAACATAAAAAAATTAATGTGGCATTATTTTTTTTCTCAAAGCATCAACCGCTGTATTTTTCATTGATGGATGGTAATGAATTGTGAAATAATAATTGTTGATTAATTACAAACATCTCCTCTATCTCATAACCAATTATTTCTATGTAAATTGACACTCCAAACATTTTTGGTCAAAATACATTTCACATTTTACTCCATACAGATGATGCCACCAAATTTCTAATGAAAAAAATAGCAACTTATTCTAAATCATTTGTAGGGTAATTTAACTCATTGTTTTTCTACTGATGTGAAGCATAAGAAATTACCTGATCATTATAAATTTGGAAACATCCATGTCTTTTCATCAAAGTATCACTATAGATAACAAAATCACCATCACTAGAAGGTAAATCCATAACTAGAGCATTCAACAATCTTCTTTTCAATTCCTAAAAACAATCATCACATTCTTTTGTCTAAATGAACTTAAAACTTTTTCGAGTTATATTAGTCATTATGCTAGATAATCATAAAATTTTTTCAAAAGGCATTCGTTAATATTTTTCCAAACCAAGAAAACGATGGATCTTAGTTATATTTTTGGGTCTTGGCCATTCTTCAACAAGTTTTGTTTTAGTAGGATCACCAATTATGCCATATTTTGAAACAATATGACCAAGGAAATAAATTTGTTGTAACCAAAACACACTCTTAATTAATTTCCTTATAGTCTATTTTCTATTAAGGTTTGTAATACATCCGTTAATTAGATTTCATATTCCTCTTTACTTTTGGAATAAATTAAAATATCATCAATGAACATAACCAAAAAATTATCTACGTACTCGTGGAAAATTATATTCATATGATCCATGAATATAGTAGGTGCATTGGATAACCTAAAAGGCATAACCACAAATTCATAATAGAAATATATAGTACGAAACGTGATCTTCCGAATGTCTGTTTCATCTACATTCAACTAATGGTTCCCCACCCCCATGTCAATCTTCGTAAAATACTAATCTCCCTAAAGCTGCTCAAACAAGTCGTCGATATGAGGCAAAGGTTACTGGATCTTAATAGTGATGTTATTAAATGATCTATAATCAATGAAAAGTCTCAATGAACCATCATTATTTTTATCAAATAATACAGGAGAACCCCTTGGTGATGTTCTGGGTTGAATGAAACCTTTATATAATAACTCCGACAATTGATTCTTTGACACTAAAAGTTTAATTTGAGCCATTTGATAAGGGGGTTTTAAAATTGACTTAACATTAGGAACTAAGTCAATAGTGGGCACAACTTCATGATCAATTGTTATACTAGTCAAGTTATAAAAAAACATAAAGATACTCATTTACAACTGGCACATCCTTAATATAAATAGTTCGTTTGTTTTCAACAATATGTGCATGGTAACATTAATTTCTATCTTTTACTAGTTTATCAACTTCATCATATGTTATCAAATGTAAGATTTCTTTATTGTACACAAATTGAAATTATTTATTAAAAATAAACTTCTTTTTTCTATAGTCAATCATTGCATGATAAAAAAATCCAATACATACCCAAAATTACATCAAACATTAATAATGTAAAATTAATAATGTTTTCAGGTAGATTCATTCCACAAACAAGGACAAAAAGGTTCTTATAATATATTTTTCTCTCAACATTTCCTCTTTGTGTTTTTACCATAAGTTTTGGACACATATATTGAGAAAGAATTCCCAATTTACCAAAAACATTTTCAGAAATTAACTAATGTGATGACCCTGAATCAAAAAACACATTTTCATAATCTAAACAAACAAACATCGTACTTGATACAACTTCATTTAATGGAATAACATCTTCTAAAGTAGTTTCAATGGATTTATCCACCCCTTTCTGCTTGTAATCCAACTGCTTTCCCTAAGTTTAGTTCTTTATTGGACACTAATTTGCATAATGAACCATTTCATTGTACTTAATAAATTTTATTGGCTGAAAATAATATTTTTTCTTACTATGTCCCTGATATTTTTTTAGTGAATTTACAAACCTTATGTACAATTTTTTTCACATTTTTAGCACATAGAAGAATTAAAAAAATATTACCCTGCATTCTTTTTACCCAAATTTTGAAAAACTGTAAAAATAAGTTTCCTACGATTAGACATGTTTGAACAGTTGTTTCCTTTCTTCTTACACCTCGACCTCTTATTCTGTACTTTTTCAATTTACACCTGATTACCGGGAATTTCTATTTCAAACTTTCTTGCACATTGATCAAGTTTTTTTATAATTTTGGAACTCACGAAAAGAAAAATACCTTTGATAAATTTTGATTAATCATGAGTAAAAAGTATTTATTTTACTATCAACATTTCACGTGACGTTTGAAGCATACCTTGCCAGTCGAGTGAATTTTTTTTCATAATAATCCACTAAGTCATCATCCTGGCTCAATTCAAAAAAAAATTTATCATAAGACAAACCACCATAGGAAAATATTTCTCATGAAACATATCTTTGAATTCATCCCAATCAAGAGAATCAATATCCCTACATTCCATAATATTTTTCATCATTGACCACCACTGATCAGATTTACTTTTAAAATCATAAATAGAGAGACTAACATTTCGATGTTCTAAACACCCCATGAGATCAAAATTATTCTCCATTGTTTTAATCAACCCTTCATATAGCACTGGGTCAGATGATCCTATGAATGATGGGGATTGTTGCCTCATGAAAATCCCTACTACTAACATGTTCCTCTATGGATGATCAGGATGATCTCGTGCATGGATACCCACATCATTTATAGCCTAAATCAACAGTTCCATCAATGCAACAAACTGTTCAGTTCCTATTCCGACCATCATAGGTTTCAAATTTGGATGGTGGTCTTCCTCATGATTTTTTCCCTTTATAGTTACCCAGTTTTATCTAAGAAAAAACACTTTGAATACAAAAATATCTTAGGAAAAGAGACATGGTAATCTGAAAGTGGTATATCATTTAAATTTGACCATAAATTAAATATTGTACATTAATTTTACACAATTCTAACCCCTAATGTTGTCTAAACTGACCAATAATACCAACTATAAGGCCCCAACCATAAACATTACATAATCATGAATTATGTTCATAATTAAAATTGATGGTCCTTTAAAGGTTAGAATTTAAGAGAATTATGCCATAAATATTACATTACATTTCGAAAATTACAAAGTAGAAACATCTAATCAGTTTAAATTTTTAAATAAAATAAAAACTCTTTAAAAAAGAGAATCATATCTAGTTTTATGTTTTAGACATCATGACTTCTCCTTGATCCCATCCTTGAACCTATTCATCTTTATGTCCTGTGAAAAATTACAAAAACATGGGATGAGCCTAAAAAGATCAAGATTATTAAATAATGAATGAAAATATTAGTACATCAATACATAAAAAGAATTAGATCCTTAACATTCTTCATGAAATCATAAGATTTATTAATAACAAATAGAAATCATAAATCAAAAAGGAATCTTATGGATTCCATATCATAATTACTTTATAACAATCACAGCAACATAGTGAGGTACATTTGGAATACCCATCAAAGTATATGCCCTAAATCTATTAGGAGAAACATTAATGTTTACATCTGTCATGTTTCCCAATGAATTTGAGAGCTATCTCATGCTCACCCACTATAGGATTATCATGGAACCACCCATAAATGTAAAAAAATCCCAAGAATGATAACATATTCATAACCCATAAAACACTCATATATGAAAGATAATATTTCCACATTTCAATAAAAATATTTCATTTCAAGATATTGAAATATTAAATCCAATTTCAAAACCATTATGAATACCAAAATAAGTAAATAGATAATATAGTATTTCTTTTTTTAAACACTACGGTTTGTAGAGGAAGCTGAATATCAAATAATGCTTGTGGTGGTGAAAAGGTCTTTATCACCATATAAGTTAAAAAGAATCATTCCATTTTTTAGTTTAGTAAAATGATACCTAGAAAAAAATTCCCTATTAATTAAATGAAAAGTCAAAGGGATTTATATACCATATAAATGAAGTTTTTATATTAATTTAAATGCCTCAATTAATGGAGATTGAGAAGAAGTCCCCTTCCTCATGTTCGACATGGATCATCCATTCATTAATCTCCTTAATAATAATATAATGTTAATTTTAACTTTCTTAAGAAACTTTTAAATATTATATTTTCTTTTATATCACTTATTACCATGTTATAATAATTATGTAATCATTTAATATAATAATAGTTATTTTCTCGATATTTGGTACCTGAGTCAAAAATGAACCTAATATAATTGCAAGTTTGTTCATTGGTTAAAAGAAAATTATCTCCAAAATGATATTCATGATTTAGATATCATATATAACATATATATCCATATATATATGTATTTATTTATAATATTATATAACATTTGAAGATAAGAAATGTAATGCATCGTTGATGGAGACGATAAGCCGTACGTACACATGAACGCTACATCCATTTTATTTTATATTTAATGGAATTAAAACATAATTACACATAGGTATATTATAATTCTAGTATAATATCATATATATAATTTCAGTAACTCCATACTTTATGCGTTCCACGTATGGCATGAACGAGTCATATCACTTTGAGGGGGCGTTGGTCTGCAATTCCTCAAATAAAATTATTCTGTTTACCCATTATGGAAACCATAAAGTTATGGTATAAATGAAAAATAACAAATTATTATATATTATATAAATATAATATATATCACATATAAATACAGGTCCATAATAATAGCCACCATGAGAGGAGGTAGGAGATAATCGAACAATCATCATTTCGTGAGGCGTTAGTTCGCCGCACATAGAAATAGTAAATTCTTTACCCATTAAATGGTGGTGTGTTGATGTTTAGTTAGAATAATTATCATTAAAAACACATAGTATATTTTAGATATGGTTTTATTTATGTAAACAAAGAATATGAATATCAGAAGGAGTATATATGTAAAACAAAAGAATAGGACTTAAGAGAATCTGTTACCTTTAAATTGGGAATCTCCCTTTGGTTTGATCCTAAAGGAATACTTGAATTAACATCTGCATAGGGGTAGTAATCTAGGAGGATGGGGGGATGTAGGGGGATTAATTGGGCAGATTTTGAACAAGTCATAGTTCTTTATAGATGTGAGAAATGGGTTTGAGGTGATGTCCTTTTATAAGGGAGAGAGGGGCTCTTTAAAAATGTTTGAAATGAATGTTTTATTATAAACTGATTTTCGGTTTTAAAAGGTCAACAATTCATTAAAAACATAGATATGATGAATGCAGTTCTAAAAAAAATCATCCAATTAAATTGCAATCGTTTTGGATTGTTTTTTTAATTTTTTAATTTTATTTATTTAAATCATTTATCAACAAGGTTATCACTGCATCATAATAATGTCATAAATAATTTTATTTATTTGATGTCTAATAATTTAAATAAAAGAAAATGAGGTAAAA
Organism: Viscum album; assembly: GCA_963277665.1. Classification (NCBI taxonomy): domain Eukaryota; kingdom Viridiplantae; phylum Streptophyta; class Magnoliopsida; order Santalales; family Viscaceae; genus Viscum; species Viscum album. The sequence goes on along the minus strand of OY728150.1, from coordinate 168,186,978 downwards.
AATATTTTTAAATTTCATATTAATATTTATATTCTATGATAAAACTTATATAAACCCATTTAAAAATTTATTTACTAAAAGTTATATATTTATGTCATTTTTTCTTTACATTAAATTAATTAATATAAAATGTCCTTATCACTCTTATGTGGCTCCATGGGGTCCCAAAATCGACCCAAGGATGCCCATGGTCTGAAATGTATCAACCAATAAGATTAAGAAACGTTTTAGGGTAATTTAATATTATTATAATATTATTTTGTTACCATTATTTAATAGATTTAACTTTTAACCATGGTAAATAAAATATTTACTGAAATAAATATTCATAATGTCTAAAATTTAAAGTTACCTATTTACAAAATTTGGATATCCTGATTCTAAACATATAATCCATTTTTTCATATAAAAAACATATAATATATAGAAATTAATTTAAAATTAACTACCGTTGTCAAAACAAAAAGATGGTTTTTAAGAAATAATAACTATTAAATGATTGACACTTGTTTATGTCCAATTTCTAAGTGAAATTAATTTAGATGACAAAAATTGGATTAAATGGTAAAAATATAATATAATTAAACATTAAAACAAATTAAAAAGGTAATATAACAATATAATATATTATATAAAAGGAAGTATTGAATTAAAATACAGTATTTTTTACAATTTAATTAAAAAATTATCATTATCCGAAAAAACGAAAATTTCATCCAAAGTAAATTTCGATGTCTAGATTCTAAATAATAATACTATATTGTAAAATATAAAATATAAAAGTTAAAAAAATAGATTTTAAAATGGTTCTCTATCAAAATGTGGTAAATCAACTCTTTAATGAATATTAGAGTATTTAAGCATAAAATTGGATTCTCACTTATTTTAACACTCTAAAATTTATTGGATAAATGTAAAAAAAGTTAACAAAAATGTATAATCATTTATTAGTTATTTATGTTTATTCCATAAATTACTATGACTAGGAATTTACCACCAAATAAAATAATATCATATATTATTATTTAGTATGACGTAGCCTTGTGTTCAATATGAGATTTTAAAGAAACTTGTTGTTTTATGTCGGGTACGCCATCAGACTGAGTATTACATTTACTGTAAAATTAATATTAAATTCAAAAATATTAATAAATATGAAAATTTCATATTCATTATTTACCAGGGATGTTACATGATGAACATGTAAAAAACATGGAATATAAATATTTAAGAGTATTCTTCATGAAGAAATATTTTCCTCATGAGAAAAGAGCATATTTGGAGAGATAGATCTTGAGTCTAATTCATAAAGAAGAGGAATGTTTTTATTTGTATGAATCTAACATTATAAATTTATCATGGAATTATGTGAACTACGTATGAAATCTATAGAGACAGATTGAATGTTAGGGATAATTCAATCCTTTAAAGGGAATTAGACTCTGAAATTGTATAATGATATAATGATATATTATCATTTTATATCAACATAGGAATCTTATTATTTAAATCATATGACTTATATTTGAAGGAAAATAAAAAGATGACAAAATAACAAATAAACGGTAAATGGATTAAGGGAATGAAGGATTTCATAGCATGTGATACTTGTAGAATGAAACAGATTTGTACATGATTAAAAAGAAAAGATGTTTTCTTCATGTGTTTTGAAAAAGACCTTTGTGATCATCATTACAAAATAAATAAAGAATATTACACAGTGAAATTCTAATTATGTGAGGAGTTGGGGCACTACAAAAATGAATTCCCCAAGAGTCAATCATATATACCTCATAAGATTCTAAGGGGTCAGGGTCAATATTATTCTATTGATGCATCCAAAGTGGAATTATTACTATGATATTTTATTTTTATTGTTGAAATACATTTTAAAATTATTTTCTTAATGGAAATATTATTTTAACATAGAGTGATTTTTTAGGAATTTTCAAAAAACTGACATTTTTTATGAATAGTTCAAACACTCGATTTTCCTTGAAAACCACGTTTTTAAAATTTCTAATAAACTAAAAAAATTTTAACATAAATTATTTTGAATGATATATAGATTAGACCAATTTATTTTATTATAATCATTTTAATGATAAATTTTAATATAAAAATATTGAATGTTTTTTGAACATTTTATCTTTGAAATCCAAATTTATCATCCCATATTTATGATTGTGTATAAATTAAAATTTTCTACGCTTTTCAATCAAATTTATAAAAATTGACTCAATTTTTAACTATAATTATTTTTAACATATAATAATGTAACATTATATTTTTTTATTACAATGAACACCAAAATACACAGATATTATATATAGTGGTTCTGGTAAAAATTAATTTACCAGGGGTTAAACTAATATTTTGAGTGTCTTAATTATATTAAAACTTCATTAAATTATATTTAATGGAAAAAATATTAACTTTTAATTTTTTAATTATTATTAATTTAATATTTTTAACACTTTTGTATTCCAAAAAACTCGGTTTCCCCATTTTATTTTTTAAAAATACAAGTTTCTATCTCAAATCACTTATTAATGGCCTCCCCTCTCCACTCATCTTTAAATATTAAAACTCTTTTAATAAGGAAAATTTCTATAAAATAAAACAATAAAAATGCATCCCATAATCCTAGAATAATTTTTATCCAAATTATATTTAATTTATAGTTTTTTATAATCATAATGTGGTTTTGAGAGAAGAGGTAATATTTTTAAATATACATTTTGTTTTTTTTTTCATTTACCAGAATAAATTCCTATTTAACCATTCTGAGATAATATCATAAATATAATCCACATGACAATGATTTTTCTAAATTTAATTACTAATATCCATATTCTCTTCAATCAAATGGGTTATTGAAACATCATTCGTGTGTATGGTAGACTATAGCCATGCCAACAGATGTCATTCATTTTTTCATTACCACATCTCATGGTAGTGTATGATGATGGGTATAATGTTTATAAAATATATTCTAAATAAAATTATTCCTTTGGATTAATTATATCATATATATACCTCTTTTAGTTACATTATATTCAGGAAATGATAATTCATGTTATATGTATGACAGACTACTACCACCAGAAGGGCTCTGAATCGTTTATCAATAATGACTTACATGGAATGTTAAAAGGATAAGTATAATGAATATATATGACATACATGAAATAAATTTAATATTAGTAAATTAATTATATGTATGAAAAGATACTATAAAATATTTTCTTACCTATCAACTCACTTATATATGATATCATTATTTGGGTACAAGAGGACTACAACCTTTACAATGGGATGTGACTCTATTTTCATCATCCCACCACATGGATGGTATATGAATGTATAATTTAACAAATAATATGGTATTATATTTTTACGATATTTTTTCGATAGAAAATTAATACTTTCACATTTCCGTTATGATCATTGATAAATGGAAATGTTAACCATGCCTATATACAACCTGTCATCTCCGTGATCTAACAAACATATTTTTTAAAAAATTATATTCAACGATTGGTCACAAAAAAATAAATAAAGTAAGAATGTGATTTTTATGAAATATTTATTATTCCATATATTATTGATCTACATAATTTTTATAAGAAATAGAATGTTAATGAAAAATCCCAAATGTTGAAACAAGGAAATTAACACTTGAGAAAATAAAAATAACGAACGATTACTAACAAACTGTACCTAAAATGTTATAAATGAATATTTATATATGATACTATAAATAATAATATGGTTATTCAACAAGTTGATAAAAAGTTTTCAACAACTATATATGTGTTTAAATCACATTCAACTAAAAGGAATCATGATATAAGGGATTGCGTCTCCATTTCCCATTATTGAGGCATATTGTAATATTATGTACATATTTTATATTATATAGTGTATATAATTTCCCTTTTACATGTAACATCATAATTACTTAATAACTCAATTTATTTTAACTTTAAATTTGAATAATTTCATACTAGAGTATTTTACATATTAGCTAAAAATTTGTAAATATTTTCAGGACATATTTTTTTAATGGGTTATATTATTCACTGATATCATTGATTTTTTTTTATTTTTTGTACAATGACTTATTTTTATTGTATTTTATATTTTCACTTATTTTATGTCCATTTAAATTAGATACATATTTTTTATTATTTGATTATTTCTCATTTCAATAATATAATCATTGGATGGGTTTATTTTCCAATCTCAATTTAATTTGGATTATTTATACGTGAATTCCGATTGATGGATATTAGTTGATCATTAATTAATAAACCTTGTTATTTTCTTCTAAATTGGTCTTTATAGAACATTTTAATGTAAAAAAACCATTTTTAAAATCACTGTAAGATAAAATTGATAGATAAACGTTTTAGAAAAATTACACTTAATTTCTCTATTCGATAGAAATCAATTGCCCTAAAAAACAATTTTTTTAATAAATCTTTTAAAATATGTTTTTAAACATTTCTATAATGATTTATTATATAAAATATTACCCTTTTTTTAATTTAATATTCAGGTTATTTTTAAAAAAATCATGTTTTTCATTTACTGAAAAAGTGAATGGAATATTTGTTTTAACATACTCAACATATAAGAAATTTCTTATATTCATAAACACTACATGAATTAAAAAATTATTTATAAGTTCCAATGTTTATTCTATAATACAATTGAATTAATATAATCTGATAAAATCTTATTTTTAAAAATTAATTTTCAAAATAAAAAATATATATTCCTAATGTATGTTTTAAAGATATTTTATGGTATTTATAATCAGGAATAACAAAAACACATTATTTTACATAAACAATAATATGGATATATTTTATTTATAATAATCACTTTACTCTAAATGGTATATGATTATAACAATGACATCTATAGTATCCAAAGATGTTGTCTTATTTGTTAAACTGGCATAAGATAAAATGAATCGTATATAGAAGGACCAAATAGATTATAACTATTATTAAACTACACACATCTATGAAATAAAATAAAATATTAAAAACAGAAAAAATAATTTTCATTATAATGTCATTATTCCGATTAGAGTATCACTAAATATCAATCAATAAATAATGCAAGGTAACATAATGAAAATAAATCAAAAAGAGTTACCTCATATACTCAGTGTTAGTAAATATAGAGCATGAAATATTAATAAATAAGGAATAATAAATATGGAAAGGTAAATAGATGAAACACAATACTATTAAACAAAACCCTGATAATAGTATGGTCGTTAAAACAAAAGTTTTAAAAAATTTATATAAATAATCACACGAGCTTATAACATGTACGTGGATATGATAACTAATCGAATAATCAAATGGAATATCAATAACTAAATTATTAATGATGCAATGTACAATTATGGACATATATAACAAATAGTAGATGTTTGTTCCAAGATATATATTACTAACAAGTCTTCTTCTATGAAATCTAATATCATCGATGTTTTTCTAAGGAATAAATTATTATATATGATAATTCTAATACATATATACGAATGGTTAAGTCCACATTAAATATTTTATATAGTTTGTCTCCTAAGACATACTGATGTATCAAGGAAATATATTGAGCCAATCTCTTCATATAAAAAGCACTATTCAATCCTCATATGAAATTGGAGAAACATAATAAATATTAAAATTCAGTTTTAAAAAACAATACCAAATTAAAAAATACTTCTTCCAATCAAAATTCAAAATCACAAACCATCCAATGTAAATTTAATGCCAACAATATATTTTACCCCCAGTCAAACAAATCATAAATCATCTGGAATATAATAAGGATGGAATTAGTGGAGTGCATACCAATCAAATTGTAAGTAAAACCATATAATATATTCGTAGTTAGAAAATTATTATAAATTATAACAGTGATATTATTTATGAAAAAACTATTTCATTTAATTTAACTATTTTTATACAATATCTATAATATTATTAAAATATTTAAAAAAAATTTCTTTGAAAACCAATTTTAATGATAAGTAATTCCATAGTTTTAAGGAAAATTTTTTATTTAAAAAAACCTTATAAACCAATAAAGGGAGGTTCAATGAAATATTGGTCATGAGAACATGTAATTCTATACATTTTATTTATGTTAAGAAACATTAAACTTTCTATATAACATGATTATAAAAATAGATCATTCAAAAAATTAAAAAAAGTTTAATTTCAACCCATTTTCTATTAATCCTTTTTGGAAAATATATGATAAAATTATTTAGAGAATGCTAAAACGTTTTTTTAAATATATATACAAAACATGGTATTGGATAATATATGAAATGTTATCAAAAATAAAAATAAATATGGATTATCAAAAAAATATTTATGATTTTATGTTCTATTGATTTGGGAAAATGTTATATTACATGTTAAGATTTCTTAATCAACAGTGTGTAAGAATACATATAGAATTTAAAATTTAAATATCACTTAATTGCCTCAATAGATACTTAAAGAAGAGAAATCCACAATTAGGATGAGATTGTGAGGAAAATATATACTACATTGGTAATATCTGAATCATAAGACTAATTATTGGATAATTTTAAATGAAACATCAAATAACATGAAAAATATTTAATTAGTATTATAACATAAAATAGGGTATGCATATGCACCCTAGAAAATAAATAGATAGTTAATATAGTTTATAAATCATTTATTTAAAAGTGAGATGATACACTATTACCTCACTCTTCACTTTGGTCAAATGTACTTTTACCTTGTATATAGTGGTTTTAAACAATTTATTAACATATTACATAAAAATATTGAAATTTATAATTTCATGTATGATTATTTTTATAACATCTGATAACTCATTTTCAAATATTACTTTTTTCTTTACATTATCATAGATGATAATTATCTTGTTTTCTCATGATAATCTTTCATGAATGATCTAGGTTTTGAACAGATTATGTATCAACATATAATGAGTGACATTATTTTCTCTCAAATTAATTTAATATTTTATAATTTTTTATTCACTTGAAACACTATGTTTATCATTATTTCATGAATCATTGAGATTTGATTTTGTTATACACAACACTGACCTTAGCTTGTATTATATAGAATGCTATATTTAAATGAAATGTTATATATTATGAAAATAATATTATAATATATTTCAACTATATATTTGATATTAATTTATAAATATGATCAAATAAACTGTGAAAATATTCTTTACATGTGAATATTAAATAAATTAGTTTGTTTCAATTTAATTGGAAATTAAAATAAAAATCCCTTTTGGATAAAAAATGAAATAATTTTCCCAAAATCATTTTTTTGACAACAAGTGTGTTTTCAATAAATAAAATAAGGAAATAACTTATTTTAATGATCTTAATTTGAAATAATATATTATATATTCATAAAAATTTTAACATTCATTTTATGTATATTCTAGATGAGAAATAAAAAAGCCATATTTTTTATAAGAAACTGTATATTTCTAAAAAGTAGTTTTGTTGCCTTTTGTAATCATATAATCCAATAAATTTGACACTAAAAATTAATTCATAAAATATAATTGAGTTTTTTAAACATAATATCAAAATTATCATAGGGTTAATGTTTTGGAGTGATCTGAAAAGTTTCATATTTTGAGTAATAGTTAAACACATTCAATTTTTATTGAAATATACCTTTTCATTTTAATTATTAATAACATTAAATTATATTTTCAATTGTTTATTATAAATAAGATATATTTTATATAAATATTCCCAATTTAGGTGAATGTAATAATTTTCATCTTAAATTAAGAATAATTTCAAACACATAGTGTATTTCTCCATAAAAGAAGTTATTCTCCTCGAGCATGTGGGATAATTTTTGAACTAAAATAATCCACTTTTGTGAACATTATTATGAAAATATGTATTCAATATTTAGAATCAAAAAAAATTATAATTTATATTATGGTCGACATAATTTTTGACAAAAATTAATCATCAATGCAGTAAAACATAATTATCTTTTTTATTATAAAAATAGGATTATAATAGGATTAAACTAAAGCTGTAAGGGAAAAAATTATCAATCAACATTTAAGAAAACTATTTTATGTCCATATTATGAATTCAAAATATTTAAGGTTCAGTAATGAACTAATTAGGAACCTTTTTAAAAATTAAATAAAAGGAGCAATAATTGATTTTAAAAAATACATATTGTGTATGCTCCCCACTTATAAAAGGAAACCCCAATACTCCATTCTTCACACCTACAATCCACTTTGGTTCATCCATGATATTCCCAACTCACTTCCAAAAAATCCTCATTTCATCTTAAATGACATTGTTTGGATAAAATATAAACTAGGAAGTCTTTAATGAACTCAAAAGGAGGGGAAATAAAGGGCAGTAGGTTTGAAAAAGTATGAATGAAGTCAAGTCGAATGGATGTTCGTAAGAGTATGAATAAAGTCAATAATTATATTAATGGATTTCCATCTCACTTTATAGTTACATGATAAACATGTAAAATTAACCAAATATTTAGTTGTTGGGATGTATATACTTCTCATGAATGTAAATTATATATCTTATACTAAAATATAATGTGGATTAAATATCCATTTTAGGATCTCTTTTTTCTAGGGTCAATGGTTCAATATATTAAAATCATTATGGGATATTTTTATACATTTTCATTTTTTGAAAACTATGTTTTTATATAAACCTATATTTTTTGAAGTGGTTTATGTAAATACCCATTTATATGTAATTTCATGACATAATTTACCCTTGCGTTATTTTAAGATCCATTATATGTTATTTCCTTCATGTAACTAATGATTCATGGCTACCAATGTGGTAAGCGTTTCATGTTAAAATCTCTTCATTTTACAATATTTTTTATGATTATGTATCCAATTATTGTATCTAATGATATACCTGTCATTATTTTTCTTGAAGTTCCTTATCCTATGGTAATTCTATAATAATACTTGTCTTCCTTTAATTTTCCTCTATGTAATCAAGAGTTAAAAAAAAGGATTTAAGAAAAAATTCCTTCTAGATCGAAAAAAAATTTCTTCAAAAACATGTTTTTTAAATTTATTTTGAAAGTTCTTTTTAACATTTCGTTACAATTATTTATTGAAAATATTTTTACCAGTGGTTCATTATCTAAAAAATATAATAAAATATATCCTCATGTCACTTTCAAAAATAATTCATGTTTGGATTATAGAAAAAAATGTGAAAAGTATCATTATTTTAATATTTATGGAAATAATGAATCATTATATCGTAATTACTATTATTTTACATGATTCTTACTCTATAAGATTTCCTAATTATGTTTATAATTTCCTGATGTTTATGAATCATTATTCTATCCAATGGGTTATACAATGATCAAATATTTTGAAACCCACTTTCTTTTCTATGTGTTTATCTACAATGAAATAAATAAATTATATAAAACCTATCTATAATATATCGGTTATGATTTGATGAAATCTTAGGGAAACCCATTTCATTTCAAGGGTTCTAATAAGATGAATGTGTTTTGATATTGTGGCACACACATATAGGATTTTCATTACGAGATGTGGGTTATGATTAATAAAGGATTGTGGTAACATTATAAAAAAAATATGATTGGGGATAATATATCTATCTAATAATTTGGATAATCATTTATATCTCATTATATAGATAATACTATAATGCGTAATGAACTTTGTTCAGTAACGGAATTTTTCCACAATGATGGTCTTAGGAGTGAACAATGAATAACCTGATTGTTTAGAGAGTAAACCCATTCCACTATGAGGAAAGGGCTTCTGTTGGGGATGGTGGTTTGTTTATCCCATGAGATGTATACACAAAAAATTATGGTACATGGGTGGTTATGTAATGATATATCTTGGGTTCCATATGGTGGTGATTTGTGTATATTTCTCAAATGAACTCAAGTGTGCCTCCCTAAATTCCACAAGCTTCTGTCTAGAAGTGACGATATACTATTTAAGGTTTGTAGAAAATACCCCCATTATCTAATTATCATAACAATATATGCTAATAAACAATATCAATTTGATAATAACCAATAACCAGGAGGGTACCATAACCAATATATGACCAAGATACACATGACAAATCCAAGATTTTGAAATAATAACCAAAACCAAAGTAATAAATATGTTAGGAAAAAATGTCTAGTGTTAGACGGAAAAAAAGACACCCTGAAGACTCTTAATTGGGTACCAACATCATTTTAGGTTCCATTATTAATTATCCATCCATAAACCCTACCCATTTATCTAACATATGGGTAATGACCTTATCCAATCCTAAAATATGTTGTCTATTTCGGTACCGATCTGGTAGCCCGAGTAGTGTTTGCACACAACTCAGTAAGCCACCACCAATGTAATGTAATGTAATATCAATTCTATCACTTATTATTAAGTTAAATAAATAATAATGTAATAATGAAAAAATAAACATATTTTACATTTAATTAGTATTTATCCAACCACATCACATTGGGGTTTTCCCATTCTAGAGTCTCAATAATAAATCATATTATTATCATAATTCATTATATCCTGTGAATTGATTATTCATTTAATTAACATTTAATATCTGGTATCTGTGACATCAATCAAAGTACCAATATCTCAGTCCCATGGATCATTATACCAATGATAATTTTTTGGGGTCCTGGAGCATCAGCCTGGCACCTTATGGGTATTAAGAGAATCATTCCTTATCCAACACGTCAAGGTTATTTGGGGAATTATTACCTATCCTATAGTTTATTATTAAAAATTACTCCTTGGGTTCATAGATAATCAGTAAATAATCCCATTAATATTTGTAGAATTTAACCCTTTCCCAAACCACATTTATCTATCAATAACAAATAAAACATATATCAAATTCATATTCAGGTACAATATCATGAATCTTTTATTCATTTATTATCATCATGGTTCATAATATCAATTATCTATCATAACCATAGTTCATTACATTATTGAAATTTAATTAAAAACAAATAATCATTAAAAAATTGTCTCCAATTATTCTTATCTCATTAACTCATCAATATTAATCCGTTTCAATATCATTAAATCCCATTATCAAAACTGAAAAAAGAATTTAATTGAAAACTCATACACCACTTATTTAAATTTCACATTACATTATTATCTTTCAATGTAAATTATAACACTTTATTGGTTTCAATCATATTGGTCTCATCATTCACCAACAGTTCAAGTGACAGATGTGATGGGTTTCCACAATTTTTAAACATTTATAATCTCCCTTATAATTTAAATATAAATTTCCAAATGTGGAAATAAAATGGACAATTATATACACACAATAACAATAAATACAACATTAATTAACAATTAGACCACCAATCTAAATATTTTTGATAAATAATCACCAATATAAAACACACATTTTCAAGTAGAAAAGTAAAACCTGAACGATTTAAATAGGTAAGATCAATCCCAATTTTCTTGATCTTACAAAAAAAATATCCAAATATTCGAAAATTTAAACTAACTCTCAGTGGAGAAAAATAAATCCAAATATATAGGGGAAGAGGATGATAGATCGATAGGAATCTTAATTGAGGAATAAAATCACTTAACCTGGAGGAGTCGATCATTCAACCAGATCTTAAATTCATAAAAATTGAGTTTATAGAAGCTTCATAATTCTCCATGGAGCCTCCATATATGATCAAATTAATATTTCATAAAAATAGTGAGTTTATGTATATAAATTTTCGGTCCCATAAATTTAAAATAAATATTGGGGGATTTAATTTTCTATGACAATGATTTTCTACTTAGGGTGTATGGTTTTCCAAACCATGCGGCTTAACTGTGCACCCTTACTCATGCGATATATTGGTTTCTCCTAGATGTGCATTAAATTATAACGATTACACATCAATCATGAAATAAAATATCTTTGATGTTGATTGTTTTTGCGAGGGAGAATCATGGGTTGGTCAAACAATATGACACATACTGTGAATGATTAATGGGGAAAACAGTTTCCTAGGGAATGTTTTACTATTTTCCTAACTATGTTCTAGACATGTAGTACACCATGGGTTTACAAATTCATCCAACTTTACTTTAAATAACCACAATGTAAAACCCAACTATGTTATTAACAAAATAATGTTAAATAATACCTGAAATGAGCATGATTTATCTTGATAATTATTGGGATCATATAGTTTATCCCAAACCAGAAAACCATACATGACTTGTTTTACCAAGACATATATGATAGGAATGATTTACTGGGTTTCTTTGAAGAAATATTCCCTATTATTATTTTTATCTATAGTTCTATGTACAAAGCTAACTCTATATGGTAATGGATCATTTTCAATGATTCCGTAATGAGTCTTTTCATCTGAACTGCAAAACATGATTCCCTGACTCATGATTATGATCATAAATATACATGTTTTTGTATTCAAATATCATTCTCATGATCTCATTCCACAATGGTCATGTTATACATCTTGATCACTCTTTTGTACCCAAAATAAGCATGTGATATCTTCATTTCTAATATAACTGTTACCCATGTCATGATGAATGGTTTTGTTTTTGATTACCAAGATGATAATTATGGGACACACTGATGATCGTTCAAGAATTCAAGAATATAGTGTTCCATGTTAGAAATGGAAGAAAACTATTATGGTCATCATGTATATGTCTGTATAAATAAAATTAATATTAATATAAATTAGAGTAATACCTATTATTGAGAATCCTATGTCACTATATTGGTATAAATGGAAACATTGAGTGAAACTTTTTAAACTAGAATGAAAAAACTTTAGTGAGATACCTATGAATTGTTACAATTATATGTCAATTTATGTCTCAAAGGATAAATATATGGTTGATCTAAAATTATTTTCAAAATGTCTTGGAAATTTTGTAAAATAATTAGATATGGGTTTTCAAGAAATGTCGCCCCTATCTTATACATCAAGTTATTATGTCTCGAGAATAGATATACCAATTGGTAATAATCTTGAAAACATCATATTCACAATGACAATATCGAAAAGTATTGTACGATAGGGGATTAGGATTCACATGATGTTTAAACTCCTGTGGTATATTCATTTGAAATTACTAGATTCTTTATGAACTATAATGAAGGATTTAAATAGATAATGACTATAAATAACCTAGAATAGACCAATTTTTTAATATAGTAAATATAATGTATCTTCATTTAGACCAACTAATTGATTTATCATAGTTTGTGATTTGTCTATATAATTAGAGATTCTCACATTATTATTAATGTTGTTATTAAATGATGAGAACATGAGGGAATTGAATTAATGATTAATGTGATGGAAGATTTCCCTATGATTATTTAGATTGGATAAGGACTGGAGTAGAATATGTTGTGATTATGCCTAATTAGTTTTCCAAGATTACTATTAACAATATGTACCCTAACCATCTCATATACTCGCCAATGAATAGAATGAAATAAATATGTTTGTTTTATGGTGGTGGTAACCGTGTAGTAAAGGAGTTTTAGTACTATATATGTCCTAATGTGGAAAGAATCTCTTAGGTAAATGTCTCATAAGGACTGGATGATTTTTTCACGAGGTAAAATATTGAAAAAATGAAATTAACTACAGTGTATAAATGAAAAAAATCGATTAACACAGTGGATGTAAATAATGGCCTACCTATAATATCATTGACTATTGAATTATATAATTGTTTAATGTAGGAGAATTTTGAAAATTTATATCAATGGTGGAAATCTCGTGAAGAGAAATAGCAAGGTGGATTAAGTAATGCTTACACTACTGATAATGAAGTGACTATGAGTGACTTTTGAAAGGAATTATGTACTAGGAAATAAGATGAAGAATCATAGTTAATACATTATGTGTGAGGTGGAATAGTTTTAGTGTTTATATATTGTAATTCATGAATTAGGAAATATAGAATGATTTTTTAGTATAAGTTTCTTTTTATGGATTTTTATTAATAGGTTGAATTGTACTGATGACCTAGAGTTGTTATTTATTGTATATTATATATATATATATTAAAAAAATGATTATAGTAAGGATACACTTAATATGTTCCTAATGTGTGGAAAAAAGATTTTAGATTGTTAAAATATATAATGGACATGGAAAAAGTAAATTTCAAAGTATTTGTGACCGCATAACTACAAATTTTTTTTTAAACAAACTATTCTGTATTATAATTGATTGGATTTACAACATTATTGGATCATAATACAAATTTAATAAAAAGGGTTTTTATTCATGTAATAATGAAGAATGATTGTCTTCAATAATATTTTATGGAATTTCTATTTATTATCATAATTAAATTTAAATCATGATGATGGTATTGACAAGTTTTGTATGTGACAAACAAGAGGCACTGTATGGTGTTCATGGGATTATTGAGAATTTTATTTTTGTAAATGTATTGAACTTTTATCCTATTTTTTGGGATTTAGTCATTTATAAGATTTATAAGGTTAATAATTTATGGAATTTTTCCAGTTTTATTTTGGATATGGATTTAAAGATTAACATACTACATCACCAAATGATGATTTCTCTATATTGGAAAACTAGTGTTATATTTATTTAACTATAGATAAAAGGAATGACTTCTTTTTCTGTTAGGGATATTATAATTAATTACTACATCTAGAATAAGAATCTCAACATCATTTAATGTGGTATGAAATGAATTTTAAATTAAATAAATCACAACCAATGGGTGATATTGTGTTTATTAACTATAATGAAATGACGATTTTATATAATCTCATAAAAATTTTGAAAATAATTTTTTACATTTTATAACAATAATTATTAATATCAATGAAATTTTTCTAGAATCCTTGGTTTTTGTATTTATGGTCGTTAACCTCTTTTGAATCACTATATTACTTTAAATTTATGGTCTATATCACTCTCTATTAGTACATTAGTTTTAGTTAATTATTAAATATATATGTTTTCAAATTTCATATGCGTTCTCTCATTTTTAATCCTTGTTGTAGTTATTATTAAATAATTACACACTTCCATTTATCTTTTTCAATAGGATGTTTTATTGAACCTCTTTGTGATGTGGGTTTATATAAAGGAATTTTAAAATGATAAACCTTCAATGATGAATATCAATTTCCTGGGAAAAATTCATTTTAAGTCAGATAGAATGTAACACCCTATGATTTTATGATTTTTTAAAGAAAATATTATTTATATTTATGATATATTTCATTACACAAAAAAATACATTCACCTTGAGTTACATGAAACACTATGTTTGTATTTCATTACACCGAACCGTGAGGTTAGTATGCATTTATTATAACCCAAAGTTTATATGTAACATAACATATTATTAAAAAATTATAGTGAATGTTTTCACTTAGACAGTGGAACATATGTTATTAATAAAATTATATAAAATATTGGTTTTCTTAAATATGTATAAAAATAATTCCTTATGGCCAATTAATTATAAATTAATATAAAATGTGTTTTAAAATAAATTGAAAAACAATTCTGATGTTTTTTATATACAAAAGATTTTTTCTTATCAATTAATTTAGAAACAATTGTTAATTATTTTAATTATAATAATATATTATAGATTCAACCAAATAATTAACATTAATCATATTCATTTTATAAACATTAAATATTAATAAATTATATTTTACAATTAAAACTGTATATTTATAAAGAGTAGTTTCATTTGATTTCTGTACACTGAGAGTAAAATTTATTTTTTAAAATATCAGAAAATAAAATTTATGGGAAAAAATATTTTTTAAAATCTGATTTTAAAATTTATTTTATGTTTAATGTTATTTATTTTTTATAAAAGCTTAGTTTTTGATGACTATTGTAGATTAAATAATTTTAATTGAAATCATAGTATTTGTTTAAATTATTTATAATGTTAAACATTTTTTTTAATTTATTTATCATGAAATTAGGAAAATTATATATTATTTAATCCAAATTAGTTCATTGGAATCAATTTCATAATGAATTTTGAAATAATAAAATTTCCAACAATTTGACATTTTCTCAATAAAACCATTCTTTTTCATCATTCTGACCTAATTAAATATATATTACAATTCTCCACTTGTGTTAAGGGAATTATGAATAAGTGATTCCCTATTTGAAATCATATTAATTTATAATTCATAAAAGTTAAACATTATGTTTTCCAGAATTAATAGTGAATACAATAAAAATTAATTAATATGGTTAAGGTAAAAACTGTTTCAAGGAGGTTCAAACTAAAAATAATATAAAAACTATTACCAATCTACATGTATAAAAATTACAGTATTGGCATACATTTACAATGAAACAACTACTAATCTATAATGGACTTATTTTTTCCCTTGTGAAATATGAAAATCATGAGAAAACATATTTACTTTCAAAACTACTATTTATATCCTCTCCCCCAATTATTGAATGCTACCCCAACTCCTCTATTATTCATGCCATAAAACCACATTCGTTCAGGAAATACATTCCCGAATAACATCTCACTTACCTACAATCATCTTACAAACTATATTTTTTGGAGTTAAATCAAACCTAAGATGGATTTATTTCAATCATATGTAGGATAATCAAAGAAGAGGAGCATCGAATGTGTATGAAGGATGTCAATACATGAGGAGGTTCAAGTGATTTTGAAGGAAATCTAGACATTATGTAAGGGATTTCTATACCTCTATTTACATCCATGAGGCACGTGTCATATTCTCCACCTATTTCTTTTATGTGGTTTATATACTAGAAAATATTTCATATTATGGCTCTTCCATTGAAAAAAATGGGTTTTACATATCTTTTTGAAAATCTCTCTTTCATGAGGAATAATTTTCAAATGACCACAAATTATTAATAGGTTTTGGTCTCAGTTATCCATGATTGAGTGATAAATTATTTTATGAAACAATATTATTTCATTAGGTGTATATACATCCAATTTTAATTTTAATAAGATGAATTTTTTTATTGAGATGATATGTTGAGTTTCATTATATTATATTTCTTTCATGGGGCTTATGATTTAATGTCACCAAAGAGGTAATAGTTTTCTATTACCATCTCTTCATTTTCAACATTTTTTATTATTAATTCACCAATTTTGATATCTCATGACCTACCTATTAATAATTCTCAATATTTTTCTTCTCCTCTGTTTGTTCCATGAGAATATACGATCTTTTCATCATTTACCTCTCTTTATGCACTCGGGTGTGTAGAAAATAATATTTTTACAAAAAATCACATTTTCCCTTAAAACAAATGTGCTTAAAAGACCACATTTTATATAAATAATTTAAATTTTTTATAAAAATTTCATAAAATGGATTTATTAATGATGTTTTATCTAACTTTTTCTTGTTAAAATATTAATTGGAATCTTCATGTCATTTTCAAAAACCATCCCCATTTCGATTTTACTAAAATGGTGAATGGAATATTTAATTTAAATGGATGACATGAATGATGATTTTGAACATCAGAAACATTATATTCTGTGAAACCTACAATATATTTTTTCTGTTTATTTTCAAACCAATGTATTTTCAAATTAGTTTCAATTTTAAAAATTGTTCTTCAAATAGGAATTGATTTTTTTCTCAAAAAATATCTTTACATATTTTTTAAGTATCCTTTCAAGGATTTCAATGTTATTTTCAAATAAAATGATTCTGATTTTTTTTCATTTTTGAAATGAGATGTTTTAGAAAATGATATTTTATATACGAAAAGATCAAAGCGATCTCTTAAAATCCTTCTCCATCTAAGATGCCATCTTTTTTTTGTAACATATGATTTGATGGGGATATGATCAAAGGATAAAATTATTATTATTTATATGAATGGTTTGTGTTTATGATTGCATGATGTTAATAAAACTCGATTTGTTCCCAAGTGTAATACCATGATAGAACTCCTATGAAACCCACTTCATTTTTTATATTACATCCTATGATAAAATTATGAAATAATTATAAAACATTTCACTTTTTTATAGGTAATGATATGATAAATTTATCTGAAAGTTATTTTAGTTTATTGAATATTTTATGATGATTATTTAATAATATTATGGAACAAATTTCTATTCATTTTATTATGAAAGAGTGGTTATCTTATAACCAAGGACATTTTTTATGTTTTTTCAAAAGATAAGTAGGACTGATATCTCCTTAAAATGTATTGGGTATTGATTTATATCTCCTAATATAGATAGAAATGGAATAGCGAGTGAAATACCATTTGTAAGGTACTTTTCCTAATATTATGGTCTTGTGAGTGAACCTTGAATACCATAATAGTTTGGGATTGAACCCATTTTACTATGAGATAATGGAAACAGGTAGAGATTATGTTATCGGCAACCCAATGGGTCTATCCGCCATAAATTATGGTAAAAAGGTTGTTATCCCACGTGTAAAACATGTAGAAATGTTTTCCAATCATGCCTAACATGGTATATTTCTATTTGTGGGATTCCATAACATACGATTTTCTATGATTTTGTGTATTCGACAATTCTTTGTCTTATTCCAATATTATTCTATCAGGGAACATGTTCATTAAGTCATCATGATTCATGTATTATAAACTACAAATATTTTTATATGCCTATATATTCAGATCTCTGATATGAACAACATGGTATTCTAATCATATGATCTTATTATCATACACTTTTTATCATGTTATTCTTATGTATATTCTTGTTTACTCTAACTAGGAATTTGAGATCACACGTTAAATTGTTTCTTTTCCCCAGGTTGTGAAAAACATTATGTTGGAATTTAAATAGTAATATATAAATAGAATAAATTTAATTTCTTACCTTAATAAGAAATATAGTCTTCTCTATTTTCAAATTAATTAAATTATTACTATCCTCAAGCCTCTGTTTGTCTAATGTAATGAATATTCGTCTAAAAATAATGTAATATCATTTTTTCAGAATCCTTTTCTTCTATATAGTATATAGTTTCATCAGAATAATACACATAAAATAAGTATAATATTTATACATAAATTAAAATTTTAAAACAAATAATGGATGTTGGTTTTGAAAAATGAACTACGTTACAATCATAGAGATATCTCACCATACATATGTGTGAGTAACATTAACATTTTTATCGATCATTATGGAATGAAGATAATTATTATTTTACCTTTGAATAATAATCATAATATCATATATACCATTTTATTTCTTGAAATATAATTTTATATAGAATCCTTGTTGTGAAATGATGAAGTAGTGTCACATCACATCATGAAGGCGCTATTCCACACGTTCACAAACAATGTTATCCATTTTCAATTAAAAAATAAAAAAAATTATATTATTTTGTCATTGACACATATTTCATGAATATAATTATTATTTCATATATATGAAAAATATTCATTAAAACTTTTCTTATTACCTTCTATAAAAGGATGTAGTGAAAGAAGAGTAACATCGATTGGTGTGGTGGTTGTCTTTTGTTCACATGAGTGACATTATAGTATCCTATAAAAAAGGAAAGTAAAAAATTTAATATATGATATAATTATTCCATATGTATAATTATATTATAAATATGCGATGTATATATATATATATATTGTAACATACTTGGCCAAAACTCCACAAAACTGGTGCTCTGAGAAAATTCGTCACATGACCTCATGCACTCCTCCCTATTGGCCAAAGGATTCCACTAAGCAGCGAGGGTCTAATAGGTCGGATGGGAAGACTATACCCTCTTTATCAGAGTAATCGACAAGAAACAACAAAATTTATATGAGAAATTATATGAAAAACGAAATACCCAGGCATAACTAAATATTTCCCAAATGGTGTGAAACACAAATATAATTCAACAATGTCTTGTGAAACTATTAGTGCAAGTGAATCAACCCCAAAAATAAAAAATGGCCACAACCCCATGCAGGACCCGAATCTTAGTTTAGATCCCTATCTATGTGAATCCCGATCCTAACTCAACATCTTAGTGTATGGCCTCTACCCTAGTCCTGACATCCATCCCAGAGATCTTCTCAAGTACCCAACAGCAGCTCGAGTAGCATGTGAGTACAAGACTCAGTAATCCACCACCAAGGGTGTCTACAAAATATCCAGTTTAATTGATAGTGAATGTATGTAAAAAATAGACGATATGAAAACTAGGGATAGTTTATGTTCCATTAGTTAAGAAGGTACATTTCTTTAATGACTATAACGTATCACATTTAAATTTCTTGTTCTATGATCACTACATAATCCATTCTTAACACATTCGTATTGGGTTAGACATATACATCATCTATAAATGGTCTTAAGGAATGAAATCACAATATATAGGAGAAATAAATCTAGTCTCTATCTTTCAAGGGGAACACATATCACATCAACACATTTTCTTCACCTTGAAGCCTCAGTCCGATTGGAATGCAATTGTTAGGAGAATATAGCCTCCATCCACTTCCCTAACACATTCATTTTGGTGTGGAGTTTAGAGCCTCAGTCTAAATCATCCTATTTGTATATAACCTCATGTCAATACCCCACACTTCTAAGCCATGTTCACTTGATTATTTATCAGGTAACCATAACCATAATACAACACAATCAAGCATATTCAATCCCATCAGAACTCACAACACATAACAAAAAACATGGGGATTACTATTATCCCATAACCCATTAAAACATTTTCCAATTAAAAATAATTTCCATTTATCCAAATACCAATTTTTGTGCCTTAACCCCTTACATGTATTCAACAACCTCTATGCCTTATCCAAATTCATCAATGACCATAAATTTACCCATTTAGCCTTTTATCATTTTATATGAATTCACCCACTTATGAATTTCAAATACATTTTTCATATCTTCTAACCCAACAATTTATTACAATAATCCATTAGGTGTTCTGAAATTAATATCTATTAACCCATTCACCCTATCCATCCATTCCCTTAACACATCCCATTAACATACTCTCCATTTCACATTCCATCATCCAATTACTAGTTCACCATTTAATATTCACTAATCCCCATAAGCATTTCTAACAAAAAATCATCAAACATCGGCATAATTTCATTCAACCCAATTACACATTTTTATGTCATTAAAACAACACATTATAACCTTCTACCCCTAGGAATAGTTTTTATCATTCCATTGACAACTTAATTAATCATTAAAACAAGTTCTATATGGGTTCCTCATTATTATTCGTCAATTATTTTCTTAACCCTTCCACACTTTTGGTCTGAAAATTCCGGTGCGCCCCATGATAGTCCTAAAATGTTTATGTACTCCTCTAGGAATGTCACAAGGATCGTGACGGTTTAATTTTGGTATCATAGAAACTCATTTTAATCGAACACTTCAACAGAACCAAGAACACAAAAAGGATACACAAGAATATCAATTTCTATGAAAAAGTCCAAAATAAAATTATATGATAATACTTGTATACCACATACATCAAAACTGATGATGAATACACACCCAATCGAATCCATAGATCTATATGCAATGACCCTTTAAATCCTCATCGTAGATCACTCTGAAAAAGAAAGGTTTTAGAGCTTCAGATAGATAAATGAAATAGATTAAATCCCTAACCTAAAAATAAATTAAAGACTGGGATTAGCCTTACACAGATCTTCGATAAGCAACTAATGAATCTTTCCATGAACAAGGAATGAGGGAGATTGATCCATAGGACCTATTGGAGGTTTTGGTTCAGTACTAGGTGTGGGAGGGGAAGAATGGTAAGAAATACTGATTTTGAACTTAAAATCCCATAATGGAATTTTTAATTTATTAAATTTTTATGGGATGCACGGTTTACCCACATGGTTTGAAAAACCTTGCGCAAACCCTGTGGATTCTAATTCCTGACCCCCCCCCCCCTTGCACTTGTTTTTATACCATGTGATAGCTGTGAAGATTTCCTAGAAATCCCGGTTTCCCCTTATTCATGTCCCAAACCCTGGAACACCCCAAGCCTTCTCAAAGACTTGGGAAAACACATAAATAAAAAAGAAACAGTCCAATCCAAAACATAATTATAAAACCTTAAGAAAATTTGGGATCATAGGATCCCCCCACCTTATAACCGCTCATCCTTGATCCATTCATCCAAGCATCACTACGCTTCTGTTACTAATGTCCATTCCACTATGCATGTCTATCCATTCTCATCCTCCATGTTTCTGGTTACACATTACAATTCCCACAAAAAATAGAGCAATGGCATAGACTTTTCCCACAATCCTTCTTCACTATGACAACAACACAATAAAAAACTCTTAAAGCATTCATCAACACCAACCATTTTTACCATGAGAACTTCATGGAGGGAACATAGGTGAAAAAACCTATCTCACAAAACATGGAAACTTAAACACAAAATGTCATATCATTATAGAAGAAACCAAATAGAACATCATTGGCCTGATCCTCTGCACGACTCATGAACCAGATCACTAGGTGTCATTTTACTATTTACCAAACTATAATGGTGACAAAACCAGAATCACTCAGAGGAAAACACAATATCCTTCCAACCAAATTTCCTGATGATTTAATTTCACAACTCTATATACAAATGCAACCCAAAACACTTAGGTACACGACCAACTAACCTCATGAAAAAGGTCTATATCATGCCCAACTCATTGGAATGGTGACCTATTGAGTCCTTCCCACAAAAAACATGGATCATGACTTAATCAAAACATTTATCATGTATGGTTCTCTCCACCATTTTCGGATACTCTACACCTCCACTTTCATCGATAGACTACCCAAAACTCATCCCAACTTACACATCAACTGCAATGTTCAAACTAACATTGACCCAAAATCCACAGGAGCATTATTCTTCTTTGGCATCCAACCACACCGTCAATACCCTTCCAGAGGACATTTCTACACTATTCATTCAAGGACTAAGAACAACACGACTTCCTCCAGGTATAACTGCATTCAAAAAAATAACCTTCCACTATAAATAGAATATAGATGAGGGTCACTCTCACCACACACATTCAACTTACCTCAACAGGTCGAACCACACTGAATAGATTATACTAGAACACCAACATTCCACTGATGGTACATTACCCCCTCTCTCACTTTTCAAAGATTCATACTGACTGGTTTCCTATCATTATCATCCCATGGACCCACTAAGATTATTCCATGAATTTTAGTACCATTTCATCATTATGATATTACCTCCCTCACGACTATAACTAGGCTTAACCTTCAGCATGACACCACATCACATGGCCAAGGTTCCATCAACTCAAGATATCCTCTAACCACGTGGGGATAATTTACAAGGGTTTGGCCCCTATATTCATTGGAGTTATAGAACCCAATCACTATTTCCACAACCTGATTTCATATACCACCACAACCTTCCAAATCCAAGACACAGACATCATAAGAATTACAAGGAACCACCCCGAGCTTGAAACAACACATGGCTCATCAGTCACCACAATCAAATCCTACATTTCCTATCTATGGAAACTAACTAGAAAATCATAGGTTCTTCATTGGCATTCCAGGTTCCATGACACCAACTTGATGGTCGCATATCAACATCTTGGACTAACCTATCACTCCCAACCATATGAGTTTCATTACCCATTCTCATTATGAGGGATTTTAACCGCCACATTTTATACGTGATCAAAAAATGAACCCCAAACTTATACAAGTCCATATTTCTTTTTCATAAAACATGAAAATGAACATCACTCAGTGAACGTTCATGGATTTCATGAATGGAACCCATGAAGTTTGTTGACATCTGGCCTATCCTAACGAATTCACCCAAATCCATTGAGGGTGTACATCCCAACATCAAGCTTCACACATACCGTTTCCATGTGATTAAACTCCATGATTTCCCTCATCCAACCCAACACCTTCAAGTCTGTTGGCATAAGTTAGATCTTCTCAATGTACCTATGATTATGTCAAGTTATTTGACATGATCTTTATTAGTTGAGGTAGACTAAGAAGTGGTCAAATAACATCACCAAAAACATATCAATTTCTGATTTCAAGCTATGGGACACCATGAACATTCAGGGATCTTTGTCTCCCCCATAGAATGTATATAATAAAAACATAATCACTACTACTCAGGTGTGATGGCCAAACAAGTTTATCCATCGTTCAATGACCGAACCACCATGCAGCCATGAACCAACAATTAGGGTGGAACTAATTTCTCTCCACCAATCAAATTATTCTGATGAACCCCTAACAACTAACAAATTAAGCATAATAGTATATGGCACCAATCAAACTAATAGTATCTCAAAAAAAACCATAACTTGTATATATCCCATCACTTGCTTACTTACATAATCATGTCACATAGTTAGTCAGTATCATCAGGCCTGAGGTGACCTCGACATTGACCCAAAAACCTAACCATTCATTCAATAATGTTCATCAACGTGACCACCCTAACCTCGAGTTTCACAATTGAGCAAAACATATGACCACCGTTCAGTCACCCTTGTCTCTCTTACTCCAAACAATGTCGATATCAATATTAATCACTATATAAACAGGAAATTCATGAATCCATACAATAAATTTCATAAAAACAAAACTTTCCTCCTATCACAAACACTAGGGTTCCCTTACGAATGAACCAAAAACCAATATACAATCCACTAATACTTGGGGGTACATAGTATGTATTGACACCACCTCTGAAGCATCTCCCATACTTCATAATTTGAGGTATCTATACTGCTAGGAAAACCTCCTTTGAAGTCACCATTGATTTTCTGAAACTATCCTTGTATAATCACAACTCAAGTGGGACAATTTTCCTTCAACTATTCCACTTATCCCTCAAAGGACAAACCTGCACCATGAGAGAATATGTGTCCCACTATCAAAGTCAAAAACATATACATGTGAGACACACACCGAAAATCACTAGATACCCTTTTTAACCTCCCTCATAGGTCACCATGATGGTTTATGGATAGTGACTCCATAGTCCAGAGTTAGAACAAAAAAAATCCATCGACTCTCTCTCCAACCATACAAATCATGCCACAAACAAGGAAGTTCTTCTGCATGGTAATCTAACCCCAGTTATGATAAAAATGTTTTCTAGCACAAAAACTAACAATTTACTCTTGGTTTAGTAACATTGTTTACACATTCATCGACACTACGAGTAAAAGATCCTCTCAAGGATTCAAAACACCACTTGTAAGGTCTCTACTCATAGGGTCACCATGACCTAGGAACCATCCTTAGGGTCTATCATTCACTCTATATGGTGCTGAACCACATGAGTTAACTCAATCCCATTACCAAACAAAACCTCACAACCCAAGGCCACAACCCTTCCAAGGGATCCCAAAACACACCACCTTGGACATATCATAACTGGAAATGCCTCAAAATCCTCACCTAATGTATCAACTAGGGGATTCACACTATCCCAAACTACACATACAAGGGTCAAACAAATACCACAAAGCATTACCTCCTTTGAACTTTATCATTATTATTTTTAACTTATCATTCACCCAACACATTGAAGAATAACCGAAAATATTTAACCATAGATGAAAATGGTATCACCATATCATGGTTAAACAACCCATTCATTATACACTATCCCAATTTTCTTCATCACACATAGAACTATGTTGTCTACCATACGTACCATGGTCATGGTCAACATGGGGGTTAAAAATTAACTCAATCACAAGTCTTCCGACAATAGATTTTCTTAGCAGTTTTTCTTTTACAGCATTCCCCTTTCCTCTTGTAAACATTTTATATTTTGAAAAATGTTAAAATAATAATTTTAACTCATTTACACCTTTCATTATGAATAAATCTATATCAATTTTACCATCATAATGCATCCCTTTTAAATTTAGACACCAAAAAAACCTTTACAATTTTTTACAATCGAAATTTTTAACCCGACAATAACATTTCATTAAACATGATATTCCTTAACTATTCATTTAAATTATTTTTATTCAATAACATTAATTACCATTATTAAGCATTATTTTCTTTATATTTATCATGGATGTAAAATTCATTCTACTTTAAATTCCCTACACACCCATTCTATTATGGTGCCTATAATAATGCATGCCACATATATCCATAGGGCCCATAAAATGATGCATGAATGCACACCCATATGCCATTTCAGAAATGAGAAAAATATCATAAATTAGTAAAATCACAGAACATGTGCATGAACCAAGGATGAAATGTCATTCAACTGTAACATTACACATCAAGAAGATTAATTCCCACCTAAGGTGACTTGGGTTTTCCATCATAATTGGGTTAGGTAATCCCAAATATGAGATAATTACCAAGGCCCGAGACATCATAACCTCATGTCTACCATCCCCAAATAGTAAAAAATAAAAAATAAATCCTCTGATACATCATTTTAATTTCCCCAACCTTTAATCAACTATATCGGTGCTCTAAACTGGGTCATCACATGACCACAAATGCGACTCCACGTACGCCAGAGGTTTCCGACTAGCAGGAAGGATCTAATAATCTACAAGGGGAGACTATTCTGTCATTATTATAGTAATCCACATCAGAACACAAAATAAATAGGGAATTAAAATGAAACATCTAATAAGAATACATAACCAAACATTTACTAAACAGGGTACAACACAAATCCAATACAAAAATTCCATGACACACTAGTAGTAAATGTGAATCAGTCCCAAAATTAAAACAAAAATAAACAAATACAAATGAGTCCTGACTCTATGTTCGGATCCATCTCTATGTTAATATTGAGCCCAACTATATATATTATTATTGGGTTAATTCCCTTATCCTGACCGTCAACGAGAAGATCTACTCAGTGCCCAACGTCGACTGAGCAGTGAGTTAGTACAAAACATAGTATACCACCACCTATTAGATAATAATATAGATATATATGTATATTAGATGAAAAAAATAAAAAGGGGGTGAATTTTATGTTTAGAAACATTATATTAAAACACTTGAGAAAAAAATTTGTTTAAAATTATTAAACTAATACAATTCACAAACAATACAATGAAACAAAATTATCTGGAATATAATAGGTGTGAAATGATGTAATACAATAAGTAATATAAAAAAATTATATTCAATATGAATACAGTTATCATAGTAATAAGAATGTGAAGGATTATTCAACATAGAATATAGAATCTATTAATACGATATGTGACAAAAGAATTGTAATAGAAATAATTACAATAGAAATGAATATGAAAAGAAAGAGTAAATAATAAACTTCCCATTCTTATACAAATAGAAGCAGAATGTAAAAGTATTATAATTCTATTCTCCCAATGGAATTGGTATCCTTTCACCTAGGATAAAAGGACTGTCTTACCACCACCTTAGTAATCCCTTGATAGGATGATCGACATGTCCGTATTGTCATCCCTACAAGCCCTTGATTTTATAGGTAATCATCACCTCTTTCTTTCAAACACATTGAAGCCCTCGATATGAAGATCAGTCACATAGTCTAACTATCTCTGACAACCCTCGATAATTATCACATGATCGGATGCTGAAATGAAAACAAGTCACTTATTGAAATACAAAAACTAATAATGATTCGTTCACGTTTTGTAATCCCAAGGCATTAGAACGAAGAAAGAGAGAAGTAACAATGTCTCTCTCTATAAACTTGATAGATGTAGAAGTTGATCAAAAATATCTCTTCGCTTTCCTCTGCATAAAATGTACCCTTATTTGTATCCTCTGGTTCCAACAGTCATATTTCTCCGGAAAAAACCCAGTGGGACTTGGACACCTAACATAATAATAGTCATATTGAAATAGAAAAGATGAAAACATTTTGATTAATTTATAACTAACTCCCTGACATAATTTTAGTTAAAAAAATGATATATGAAAATGATAATCATGAGTATGATTGATATAAAACTTTTGTTTTGATAAATGTATTAGATCATTCAAATTATAAAAGTAACACAAGTGTAAGATTAATAATACTTAGTGCCTTGTATTTATATAATGCATTGTGAGCATGATGAATAATAGTCATAATGATAGATAGAGTTAGTATGATTGACAGAGTTAGTACGATTGACAGAGTCAATACAATTGAAAGATTCAATATGATTCATAGAGTCAATACGAGTGACAGAGTCAATACGATGACAGAGTCAGTGTGTTTGACAGAGTGATTATATTGAACATATAAACCATTTTCAAAGTCCATTATTTGAGATATGAGTAAAATGAGATTTGTGATTTCTAATATATATATTTATATATATGTCAAAAGAATACTTTTGACTTAACAATCTCTTCCTTTTTTGAAATCACAAAAAAAAAGTAAAACATAGAAAGATATACTTATCTCTCCCTGAGTTATGCAAACACTTCTAATTAAAAAAACGAATACAACAAATTCCCCATTAGGTATAGACTTTCTAAAAGATTGTATTTGTGGTTTTTCCTTTATTTAGATGGATTATAGTTCATTAAGACATTAATACCTCTCCCCCTATGAGAAACATTCTCTCCTTTATAAAAAATATTTTCCCCCTTTTTTATTTATAAATAAAAGTGGATAATCATAAATTTTCATGAAAAGGATAGAAAGAAACAAGATGCAAAACAATTAAAATGAAGACATGATTCATTGAATCTTAGATGATTAAAAATTCTTATAAAAAAACTTGGAATGATAAAACAAAAAATTAATTTATAATCTCCTTAGTTATCTTTCTTAATCAACTCATGAAGAACATACTTGATCTTATTTATCTCATTCCTATATTCTGTGATAGAATCACCCTGGGATTTGAGATTCACTTGATGATCGGCAGAAAGATGATCTTAGTTTATGATAGTCTCTTCTAGATCTATGATCACTTCTTCCAGGGTATCAATTCGGTCATCAAAATTATTATTCTCTTCAGTAAAAATATTATTTTGTTTCTTCAGTAAAACTATTTCATCTATGAAAGCTGAATCCTTCCAAAAATCTATATGGAAAGCATACATCCTTTCTTGGAGCTCTTTTACTGAAAGAGAATCGACTCCATGGGTTTTTGAGATCTAATTCAGTCATTCAATAGTTTATTTGTCTTGCTTATTAAAATCGATTTCCAGATCACTTGAAATCAACCTTAAGTCTTTAGTTGATTCCTCACATTCATTTACTGAGTTTTCTATTTTGTACGACCACATGGTCATCTTATTTCAAGCATTCTTATGAGCAGCTGAACTAACACATAGATATTTTAAATCATCTTATATCCGAAAAACTCTCTTTATGAGCTCTGTTACAGAACCAAACTTCATCTTTTGGATGTCTATGATGAAATTAATTTTCCCTTATATTCTAGGAAGATACATAATATTTTATTCAATTATTCTTACCACATGAATAATGTAATCACTTTTCATCCATGAAATTCTATGCTCTATATCAGTATCATCATCATATGATTCTAGTTCCTTTGATAGGAATGAGTATTTAATATGCTGTTTTCCCTTTTTATTCTCTATTTGATTTCTTTATTCTTCCACTTTATCACTGATGAAAATTAATTTTTTTATGAGAAGATTGAGCAACTTTGATGACTAGAGAAGGA
The DNA here is from genome assembly GCA_963277665.1 of Viscum album. Classification (NCBI taxonomy): domain Eukaryota; kingdom Viridiplantae; phylum Streptophyta; class Magnoliopsida; order Santalales; family Viscaceae; genus Viscum; species Viscum album. Next base: position 168,157,099 of record OY728150.1, on the reverse strand, counting down.
ATTACTTCTGAAAGGGTTTCTAAAGATTGATCCAGTGCTAGATTGGCATGAGGATTTTGTTGAATTCCTTCAATTTTCTTTTTTAGAAAATATTATTCTCTACTATTCTTAGATCACTGATGAAATTACAAAATAAAGTCCTGTTCCTCTTCTTAACCATCCAGATTTTCATACAGTATTTGTTTCCCTTTCTCTTTTTCATGAAAACACTATACGATTGGTTTTTGTTGCAGTTCTTATGTTGGATGAGTACTTTCCAATTAAACTCTATTCAGGATTTTAGAAACACCCAAAACATGATATTTTCCTTTCAAAAGAGTTTTCATTTTCTTTTCATCATGTAGAGTATCCTCTACTCATATCTTCTTAGCTAGAGAATCCGCTGGGTAAAGACCAAAATTAGGATCACCTTCTTTTCTTTGTTGTTTTTTCTTTCTCCCCATGGACACAACCACATTTTTTGATTTTTTTATCTTCTTCTGTTAAGTACAGACTTGAGGATATGACTTCTAAGAAGAATCAACAGTTGGAACTGATTCAGTTGGCATAACTGGCGATTGAATTGGTTCTGATTCCACTTCCACATATTTGACAAAATGTTTTGAATTTTTATCAAAATAATCAAAAAACTTCTTCATTGTATTCTTACTTATCTATGATGGTTTTAGTTATTTCAACTCTTATTTGAGACGAATATTACAAACCATCAAACATTCATGAATGTACATTGTAAGAATATATGAATTCAAGATAAGATGAGAATTGATTTCTCCTAACTTCCCAATCTTGATGGTTTCCAAAATATACCCCATGAGATTTACCATTCTCATGTTTACAATATAATCCAGCAAAAATATGTTAGAAAACATAAGGGTTTCTCTATCCCATTTACATGGGATTAGAAAAAATTGTATCCAAAGGAAAACTAACTAGTTGCTTATAGATAAATGAGATACTTTTCTATTCTCTTCATTTATAAGAAATAATTATTTTTAAATCATTCCTTATTAAATGTACCAACATCCTCAAGTAGTTCCTACAATTGAAAAAAGTGTCACCATATGATGAAACATTATGGAAATATTCTACTTGTTTTAACGACATTGAGAATTTTCTATCATACATAGAAATATTAATCATCACATCCTTATCAGAAGACACCATATTGTAAAAATGTATAACATCTTGAACCATAACCGGGTCTTGAGATATGGGTGTCCCAAAAAAAGGTGTTCCCAACCTTGAAATAAAACAATCTTCTTGATTGTGGAATCAAAAGTGTCAAAGAATTCTCAAGAGACTAGCCTTTATATGAAGAAATATTTCTCTGAGAACGTTATTGAATACATTTCGACAGGAGTGTTGGAAGAATACTGATACATAAATATAAGAGAGAGAAAAAAAAAGAAAACATTTAATGGAGATATAAAACGTAGAGATAAGGCTTCTCTTTGAAAACCGAAAAACTGGTGGGGGTTGTAGAGGGGGTCCAATATTTATAGGTGAGTAAAATGACAATTGATCTTCTATGGTTGATATTAGAAGATAAATAATCCATAGGTTGATATTTATAGGACCATTTAATTTTTTTAAAAAGGGAAACAATAATACATAATAAAGAAAATACAAAAGAATGAAATAATGTACCTGTTAGAGATTCCTTGTAATATTTTGGTTTCATAGTATTATGAAAGTAAACATTATACAATACAATAATGAAAATAAAATAAAATCATACATGAAACCAATGAAAAAATTTGAATAAAATCAGTTGTCAAAAACGATGGAATATAATCACATTACCATAGGTTGTCATGCCGATCAAAAACAAAGTCATTACTATAGGTTGTCATATTGATGGAAAACAAATTCATTACCATTGGTTGTCAAGCTGATAGAAAAAAAAGTCATTAACATAGGTTCTCAAGCTGATGGAAAACAAATTCATTACCATTGGTTGTCATTCTGATGGAAAACAATGTCATTAACCCAGGTTTTCAAGACAATGGAATAAAAGTCTTTTCCATAGGTTGTCTATCCGATGGAAAATGAATTCATTACATTAGGATGTAAAGCTGATGGGAAACAAAGTCATTCTCATAGGATGCCAAGATGATAGAATGTAAATTCATTACCATAGGTTTTCAAGACGATGAAAAATGAAGTCTTTACCATAGGTTATCAAGACATTGTAAAACAAAGTCATTACAATAGGTTGTCAAGCAGATGGAAAACAATATCCCCAGACTGATTAAAAGAATGAAATAAACTGATAACTAGAAACACAAGATGATAATCATAAAGCCAAAAAAGAATATCAAAAGAATAAAAAATTCAGAATAAAGGAAAATGAAAAAAATTATAACTATAAACATTAAATCACATAAGATAGGTAAAACAAAAACACATAGTTATTGTTCTCCCCATCATAAGAGGATTTATTTATTGTACAGAAAAATGTAAAACATGAATTATATGTGAATTATTATTTTAGTGTAATCATTATTTTCTTCGGTTTAATAAATTCAAATCTATTAGAAGGAATTGGATTTTCAAAAATGCCAGTATGTTGTTGTTCTGTTCCGATAAATTGTAACATAATATTTTCTTTTTTGTGTGTGATCCGTTAGAAAGAGATACATAATATCTATGTGTTTTTCACATGAGTGATGTACTGGGTTTTTATTAAGAGTAATAGAACAATTATTATCACATTGTATTTGAGTTTCATAGAAACTCATTCCATAGTCAGTGAGTGTGTGTTGCATCCACAACACTTGAGCACAACAACAACCAACTACTAATAATCTCCTAAGAAATGACATGTTCCATATATACTGTTTCTATCCATTCTAAAACCACAAAAGTCCGTATCTTATAAACCTTTCAAAAAAATCATTTCCCGAAGATTAATGAAGACCTAAATCCAATGTTCCTTTTTATTATTGGAAAATCATTTTCACGGCTTTTAATTGGGATTCTTTTGGATTTTATTGGAATATTTAACATATGAATACTGAAAAACATTATGTATGGATGACTAGCTGTCAAGTATAACAAACATCTTATCATACCTCTAAAAGTTGTTTGATCCTATGGTATCTTGGATTCATCGAGATCAATTGAATTCAAGGTACTGATTGGATTATTAATACATTTAGTACTATCATATCCATAAATTTTTATTATTTCTTTGATATACTAATGTTAATATATATAGGTTTATTCTAGTTTTTGAGAAATATAAAAGCCTAAAAAGAATTATAATTCACCCATCATACTCATTTCAAACTCCAATTTCATTATATTCGTAATGGAATCAGTTAGAGATTTCTTAGTTGACCCGAATATAATGTCATCAACATAAATTTGAATAATTCAAATATTTTTATTTTCCATTAATATAAACAGCGATGGATCTTTTGTACCTTTTTCACAATTTTTCCGTACAAGAAATCTTGTAATTCTCTCATACCATTCTCTAGGGGATTATTTAAGGCCATATAATGCTTTTAAATGTTAGAAACATGATCAAGAAAAATTGATTCGATAAAACCAGGGGGACGTTCAACAAAAAATTCTTCTTATACAAAACCATCATGAAAATCGCAATTATCATCAATTTTAATTAGTTTGAAATTTATGTATGTTGCAAAGGAAAATAAAATATGTATAGATTAAATTCAAGATGCCAGAGTATATGTTTCTTCATTGTTTATTCCCTCTTGTTGATTATATCCCTTAGAAACTTCTCTTGTTTTTTTCTTACAATGACTCCATTTTTATCACATTTAAACATGAAAATCCATTTTACACCAATTAAGGTTTTTTCATTAGGTATTTTAATAAATTTACAGAATTGATTTCATTCAAATTCATTTTTTCATCTTACATTGGTTTAATGAAATCATTTTCACCTAAGGACTCACTTATAGTTTTAGGTTCAAATTGTGATAGAAAAGCATGATGTTCTATTTCATTACTCAAGGAATTTCTCATCCTTACATGTTGGTTTATATCTCCAATGATATTATCAAAGGGAATATTCCTAAGAAACAATTAATATGGGGTTTTAAAAACTATTTCATCAACATAAGATAAAAAATCCTATGGATTAAATGTTTCAGAATCATTTTCTTGAGAATTATTCTTCTCAGAAATGTTTTCAATCATGGGTTGATAATCAATTTGTGAAAATACATCAATTGATAATGGTAAGGGTAGTTTAAAATAAAAGGGTCAGTTTCATCAAAATTAACATCCATTGTTTCTTCAATAATACATGAGTTTTTGTTAAAAACTCTATAAGCCTTAGAAGATGTGGAGTAAACTAGAATGATTCCTTCATCAGATTTGCGTGTGAATATATGGAGATTATCTTTTGTATTCAATATGAATACTTTGCATCCAAATATTTTGAAGTATGAAACTTTAGGTTTTCATCCAGTCTATAATTCATAAGATTTTTTATTAAGAAAATTTATTGTTAAAACATGATTTATAGTATTACATACCATACTAATAGATTTAGCCCCAAAATACTTAGCAATTGAGTATTCACTCAACATGGTTATTGACATTTCCTGAAGAATACGATTTATTCTCCCAACAACACCATTTTTCTATGGTGTTCTAGGAGCTAAAAAGTTATGAGTAATACCATTCTTACTAATAAATGTTTCAAAATAAGAATTTTGAAATTCACCATAATGATCACTATGTATAGTAATCAGTGGTAAGTTTTTCTCATTTTTAACATAGCCTCTAAAGGTTTTAAAATAAAAAAAGGATTAATATTTCATTCCAAGAAAATATACCCATGTAACTATAGTTTAGTCATTAACTAAAATAAATACCAAGTATTTTCCACCAATGATTCTAGTTTATATAGGACCAAAAAGATCTAAGTGCACTAGCTGTAGGGTAGTAGAAGATGAAACATCATTAATTGATTTAATGCTAGTTTTATGTTTCATTGCATATTAACAAAGATCACAATCCTTTTAAGAATGTTATCTATAATCAGTTAGATCCTTAACTAGTCTTTTTTTTTGAATGAATACAATTTTTTGTAGTTTTACAATGTCCTAACCTTTTTTTCCATAATCAGGATTGGTCTTCCATTACACTTAATCTAGGTAAGTCTTTTTTCCTATGGTCTTCTACATTAATAGTGTCTACATTCTCTTTCACATGGGCAGATAGAATGAATTCATACTTGGAATTATGAACAACACCTTTATCATTCTTATAATTTTCAAGGTACCCTTCCTCACATAACTGACTTATGCTGATGTGGTTGTGCTTATGACCCTTCACCATCACAAATATGTGAAATTAAAACTTTATTAAGGAAAAAAATATTACTTATTCCATCAATATTTCTTTGAGAACTATCTCCGAAGGTAACTTTTCAACCATTTGTTTCAAAAATCATTTCAAAGAAATCTTTGTTTCCGGTCATGTGTTGAGAAAAACCGCTATCCATGTACCAAATGTTCTTATTGTTGGTACATTTATGGTTTTACTATAAATGAAACAATTAGATTTTCATATCCAAACTTGTTTGGATCTGGATGGTTTAGATAAAATAACTTTTGGAATCCATATTTCTTTTTCCAAATGAGTGGTATGTAAAACCTAACGATTGAGTTCTATAATGAGAAAAATTTATTTCACAATGTCCACCACATTGGCATTTACTATAGAATGGGGTAAATTGAAGAAAAAACTAATTATGAATAAAAACCTATTTAGAATGAGTATAACCAAATCCAGAATGATTTTTTAGAGGTCGTATTTGGGAATATATCTTGTAAAAATTTTATTTACCTAAGGTAAAATTTGAAAGAGACTTCCTTAAAGAAAATATTTCTGAATTTAGTTTAATAACCATGTTTTTATCCTTAAAATCATTAGTTTTAGAACTATAGTTTGTATCCAAAATATTTTTCTTAGAAATTACATTTTCATGATTATAGAGTTTATCCTTCTTGGAATTAACATTCTCAAGGTTTATGGAAATATATTCAAAATCATAATTTTTTATAAAAATATTTTGAAAGATTTTAGATTTCTATTAAAAGAAATTTTATTCTAGATTTTCCCATAATAAGATTTTTCTTGAATTTGAAATTTCCATTCTCAAGTAATTTAGAAAATATAGATATTTATTTAAATGTATGTAAAAAAATTTATGCTGAGGATGATTCTTCATTTGAAGTGTATCAATGTTTTTTATCAGGATAATTGGAATTTAAAAAAACATTTGAAATAGATTCAGCATTGTGTACATTAGCCCTGAAACAATGATTTTCAATAGGTATTCTGGCTATAAGACCAATATTTATTTGTCCAGAAGATTCATATTTTAAAGAATCATCTGAGGAATCACCACCACTTTCACTCCAATTTTCATTTTCCTTCAAGACATTATTTGTCTTTAGATTGTAAAACTTTTACTTGTTTCTTTTATAATGTTTCACTTTTCTTCCTTTTCTTTTTAGTGATGAAGAATTAGGTCTAATATGACATGATTTTATGCATTCATAACAACTTACTAATGATTCTTTCTTTTCTTTTCTTTCATTACTTTTGAAGTTGTACTGAAAGTTTGTCTTTCACACAATCTTGTTCATCCTCTGAGAATGATTGGATAACACTTTCATTGATTTTTCACTATCACTTAACTTAGATATAAAAAAATTCTTTTCTTTGGATATTTTCATTTTTTCTGGTGTATTAGAATTAGATGTAGTAGTAAAAGATACACTTCCATTTCCATTCATGTTCTTATAGCAATCAGCATCATTTTATTTCTTGACTCGTGAGGAAGAAGAGTTCCAAATAACTCATCAAGAGTGATTTGACAAACATTTCTATTTTCATCAATAGGCATCCTTTTCGATTCCCATTGATTTGGTATGATTTCAATAATCTTGTCTACAAGGGAGTCATCATCAAGACCTTTTTTATCGCATATATTGTGAACTGTTGAGGATTGCTATAAATATTTGATTCAACATACATACTAGTTCTGTATATAGAAAAAGAAACCCATGATATTCTGCTCAATGAATTTCTCTTATTGTTTCTATATCATTAGATGCACCGAAATGTGTGACTTCCAATTTCACCCAAATACTGTAGGTTGATTCACATGTTGATATCTAACTATATATATTCCTAGATCTAGAACATGATAATGTATTGTGTTCCTTATAATTCAGTAGATATTCTTTGTTTTCATTATTGTTGAAACTACTGACTTCTTTGTTAGGAATTTGGTAACCTCTAGTAAGCATTATAAAATTGTCTACTCATGTATTAATAAACGAAGTCTTCATTCAATTGGTATAGTACTAATAATCCTTCCCAAAAAATAGGTTGTCTAGTTGGATTGACATTATCAATTTACCCAAAATTCATTCATTCCATCGAATAAAACAAAAACTTTTCCACTCCATACATTAGTGTAGTAAGTAGTTATAAAAAAATCATAATCACAATACAATTATATAGTTAAAATAAATTTAGTAAGTAATAATAAATCAGTGGAAACCTCCTCTAATACCTATTGTTGGATTGTTATATAGATATATATGTATATTAGATTGCAGAATACAATAGGGGTGGAATTGTATATTTAAAATCATTGTATTAAAACACATGAGAACGAAATTATTTAAAAGTATTAAACTAATAATATTCACAAACAATACAATTAACCAAAATTTTCTTGAATATGATGGGTCTGATACAATGTAATACTATAATTAATATAAAACAATTATATTCAAAATTAATATAATAATCAGAGAAATACAAATGAGAAATAATCAACCATATATCGTATAGATTATATTAATACAATATGCAAAAAAAATTGTAATTAAAATAATTAAAATTGCAATGAATATGAAGTGAAAGTGGAAACTAAAAAATTCCCTTTCTAATAGAAAAAACTGAGAATGTAATGGTATTACAATTATCTTCTACCAATGATGTCTCAAACCGAATCTGGTCACCGCCAAAACCAGCACCCGACCCGACCAGTGGCAAGTCTCGAAGGGCATTCCCGCTCCCCACAGGCTGGTCCAAGTGCCTGGTTATCAAAAACTGAAAATTGGGAATGATTTTACCTGAGTTTGTATACTTAAAACAACAAATTAATCCAAGAAATCAAATCTAGATTTTTCAAACCAAAACATCTTTTACTAAAATTCAGAACTGAATTACACAACATTAAACAATGTTTGAAGACCATTAAAAAGGTACAAACTCATGAAATGACAGCCCAAGAACCTCCACATGGGAAGAGGAACAACCCTCAAGCCATCTCCACGACACTACATCACGATAGGCTGCAAAAAACCCGAACCAATGGTATAAAATCTGTACCCAAACCTGTGACACCAAATTAGAAAGTATACTTACACCCAATGGTGTATGTAGGGTGTGAGACACATCCCAGTAAGATAACACCACTAAAAGATTCTATATGATAAACATTTAAAGATGAAAATCATGCAAGTTTTCAAAAACATGAAAAGCTAGTTACAATTTCTAAAAGATGCACCTTTGAATAAGAATAGTTTTCAAGTGGGATATTGTAAAGGATTAACACTTTTAATATAAACACCAAATCTACTGAATTCTCTAGTAAAATGTACCATATACCGCCGGTAAGTATAAATTAACTAATGAGCACAAGCAATAGGAATTAACCCCTAGGAACTAGCTAGCTGTGGGTCCCAGGTACCTCGTATCTCGTTGAGAGTCACCATCACAAATATCTATTCCCGTACACAATCCACTAGTGAGGAACATACCCATAACCTAGTGGTCCCCAATCATAATCATTATACTTTAGCTAGAGTTTTAAGCATCAATCATGGTAAGTGAAACTGAGGCCAACCCCCACGGATTCACTAGTATTCTAATACACGTTCACCCACCGAGATACCCTGGTTTTCCCCTTGTGCTCAAACAAGTTCGAAAAGTCAAGAAATATACGTTGAATATGAAATTATCGTTTCCACATCAAAAATTCAACCAACAGCCCATATGTATACCAAACAAGTCACAAAAGTCCATTTTTAATTCCAAATGATTTTGAAATCTGACTCACACCAAAATAACCCACAAAACATTTCACATTTCATCAACACTTCCACAAAACGATTAAATAATTTTTAAATCAATTATAATATATTGAAACTCATATAACATCCCACACACTTGGAACATAACTATAAGGCCCCGGCCTTAAACCTTACATAATCTTGAGTTGTTACAAGATTACACATTGAGGATCTTTTCAGGTTTAGAGTTTTAGAGAGTTAGACCATAAAACTTTCATTACATTCCACATATAAACAAAGTGGTAACATAAAGATATTATTCTTCATTCCCATCAATGGAAACATATTTAAAATAAACATGGATTCTTTCTTGACACTTCCTTGACACTATCATCATATCATGTACCTTTCCCTTGACCTGTGAAAAACATTTCAAAAACTTGGGATGAGCATAAAAAGCTCAGTAAGGGATATAAAAATATGGAAAGGAAACATGGGTACATATATACATAAGGATGAGATCATACTTTACCCATAAAACATAATCACTTTAACATACCTCATCAAATCATGAATAAATCATAGAAATCATAAGACATAAAGGTAACTTGAGGCATTCATAACATTCTTACATAGGGAGTAACCCTCTTGGTTACGTTTGGAATACCCATCACAGTATATTCCCTAAATCTCTTCGGAGAAACCTTAATGTTTCACTCCTTCGCGTTACCCAATTCATTGGAGAGCTATATCGGGCTCACCCGCCCTTAGTTTATCACAGAACCACCCGTTTCCATAGTAATTCCCAAGAACCTCAACATAATCATATCACAAAAAAAATGCATAAAGGAAACACAACATTCCCACCTTTCAATCACAAGATATCAATACAACACATTGATATAAAAACATTATGAAAATCATTTTCGATACCAAAATAAAAGAAAATTAAAACATGGTATTTATTTTTCTTTTAAAAAGAAGGTATGGCTTGTAGAGGAAGCTGAAACTCAAATAACGGTCACAACGGCGGAGAAGTCGTTGTCGCCGAATACGTACGACAAAAACATTCCCTTTTATCATTTAGTAAATGCTTCATATAAAAAAGATTCCTTTTGGATAAACTTAAAAGTCAAAGGGGTTTATACACCGTAGAAAAGAAAGTTGTGTATTAAATAAAATATGCCTCAATGAAAGGAGATTGAGACGAAGTCCCATACCTCGTATCCGACTTGACCCGACCGTTCTTTAATCTCCTAAATAATAAACTTGAGTTAATCTATACTTTCTTATGAACCTTTTTCATGTTCATTATTCCTTTTATACCATGTTATGAACATCATGTAATCATTTATGTTAATAATTTTCATTTTGTCGGTATTTGGTTCTTAAGTCAAAAATAGACTTCTTACACTTACATGTTGTTAATTTGGTCAAAGGATCGTTATATCCAGAATGATATTAATGATTTGGATAACATATATATCATATATATTCATCATATACATGTATTTATAATATTACATCACATTTAAAGGTAAGAAATGAAATGTACCGTTCGGGGAGACGGTAAGCCGTACGTACGCAGGAACGCTACTTCCATTTCTATTTCGTATTTTATGGAATGGAATCATAATGATATAAGAGTACATTATAATTCCAATATAATAACATATATAATATCATTAACTTTTTCCTTTACACATCCCACATATGGTATTAACGAATCAAATCACTTTCAGGGGGCGGTAGTCCACACTTCCTAAAATGAAGATATCGTGTTTACCCATAATGGAAACCATAAAGGTATGACCAAAATGAAAAAAATAAGAAGCTTAAGGAAAACATAAACATATTATATATCATATATAAAAATAGTGACATCATAATGGCCAACTTTGAAGGTGTTAAATGAGTATTGAACAATCATAGTTTTGGGAGGCAGAATTTTTCCATCCACGGAAACTGTATGTTCTTTAACCATTTGATGTAGTTGTGTGAGAGTGTAGCTCAAATAAATCTTATAACAACATCCTAGTATATTTAAGATATTGGTGTTGTTACAAAAAAAAGTAAATAAAAATATTTTAGGGTGTTGGAGAAGCAAAATAAAACAAATGAACAAGAGAGAAAGAATTACCTTTAAAAGTGTTACTCCTTTTGATTTGAGCCTAAAGGATTCCTCTGAAAGGATTCTGCCCAAAGGGAATCCTCTAGGATGAGTACAGGGATGTGGAGAGAGTAAATGGGCAGGGGTTGGACGAGCCAAAGGCTTGAGGAGTGTGTGAAATGAGGTAGAGGTGGGGCCTTTTATAAGAAGAGAGGAGGGGCACTTTTGGAAAGTAAAGATAAGTTACTTTATTTTAAAATGAGTTACGAATTCAAAAGGTCCCACATTGAAATAATTCGAGGATAAGGTGATAAGTCTTCGAAATCCACTCATCAAATTGGTTTTGGCCATGTGTAGGTTTTATATGTTTCATTACCTTTCCATTTTATTTAAATCGTTAAATAATGAGGTCATCGCTGCATCATCATGATGTCATATATAATTTAATTTATTTAAAGTCTAAAAATTATAAAAAAATACTATGATGTAGGAAATCTTTTTAGATTTCCAATGACTATTTATAATCAAAAATCTGATCTTTATAAGAACATTTAAAAATTGTTTTCGTAAAACATATTATGTTTGTGTCATTTTTACTTTTACATTAAATAAAAAGTTATTTAAGTCATTTCCCAAACAAAGTGGATCCATGGGGTCCCCAAGTTGACCCATGGCTTGTCTTGGTCGGCCATGACACAACAAATGAGGGTAGGACATGTGTCAAGCTCATCTTATTTTATTAAAGCATTATTTTTACCTTAAACTACACTAATTACCACTAATCGCGATTAAAACTTAATAAGTTACTATTCACAAAAAAATTATTTTAATCTCATTGAACCACATTTTAATTCTTAATGACAACCATGTATGTCGGATTTTTGAAATTCAAAACACAACGATGGAAAAATTTCATTTAAAAGGAAAAATCAGTTTTTATAAGTACCACTTAGTGGTTTCACTATTCATCAAAAATTGAAGTTTTTCAGAAAATTACCAAAAATCCACCCTAAGCTATATTTGATATTCCGAATTCAAAAATGAAGTCTATTTTACAAAATTCAAAACATATAAGTCACATTAATTAATTTAATAATTAATTCCCGCTGTCAGAGCAAATAGCGTGTTTTTATGAAACAATAAGTATCAAAAGATTGACACTAGTTTAAGTCCAATTTCAAAGTAAAATTGATTCCAATGACCACCATTGGATAAAATGGTAAAAATATATTATAATTTACCTTAAAAACCAATTCAAAACATAATCTAATCATATAAATAAATTAGATTAAAAAGCAGTTTTGATGTAAAATGCAGTATTTTTCAGTATTCATTAAAAAAATGAACATTGTCAGAAAAATACCAAAAATTCACACAAAGTAAATTTTGATGTCCCAATCATAAAGAATAAGTTTATTTTGACAAACATAGTTTATAAAATTGTCAAAAGATAGATTCACAAATGGTTTGCCATCAAAAGGCAGTAAAACAATCATTTAAGAATATTAGTGTATTCCATGCATAAGATTGTATTTATTTTCATTTAAAGCATCTATAACACTATATTAATCATTAATAGACATAGATAAAAATATCTATTATTCATTACTTACTTGGGATGTTATATCCTTCCCCCTTTAGAAAATTGCGTCCCCGCAATTTATTTACTTATCGAATAAATGGGGGTACTTATCCCTCATTGCATTTTCAGATTCCCATGTTGCCTCTTCCATCATGTGGTTTTTCCAAAAAACCTTTACCTGCTTAATCACCTTATTCCGTAACACTTGCTCCATGTGGTCAAGAATCTGGATCAGTTGTTCCTCATAAGATAGGTTCTCTTCCAGCTGAAGTACCTCTGGACTCAAAACATGAGATGGATCTGGCATATACTTTCTCAACATCGAAACGTGAAAAACATTGTGTACCTAAGATAAACTCAGAGGTAAAGCCACTCGGTATGCAACTGATCCAACTCTCTCCAGGATTTCATATGGTCCAATGAACCTTGGACTCAACTTTTCTTTCTTACCAAATCGCATCACACTTTTCCATGGTGAGACTTTGAGAAAAACATGATCACCTACCTCAAAAGTTAGATCCTCCTCCTGTTGTCTGCATAACTCTTCTGCCTACTCTGAGTTGTTCTCATGTGCTTCTGAATCAGCTAAACTTTTTCTTCCATCTCTTCTACTAATTCTGGTCCCATCAATTTCCTTTCACCCACTTCATCCCAGAAAGCTGGAGTTCGACACCGCTTCCCATATAATGCCTGAAATGGTGCCATCTGTATGCTGGAATGAAAACTGTTATTATATGAAAATTCAACCAAAGAAAGATGTTGGTCCCAAATTCCCTGATAATCCATAGAGCAAGAACGTATCATATCCTCCAATGTCTGAATTGTTCGTTCTGACTGCCCATCTGATTGAGGATGAAAAGCTGTACTAAAATTTAATTCAGTACCCAACGACTTCTGAAGGCCTTTCCAAAAGTTAGAAGTAAACCTGGGATCACGATCCGATACAATGGAGAGAGGAACTCCATGTAACCTGACTATCTCTTTAAGATATAAACGGGAAAGTTGATCAAGAGAGAAAGTATCTCGTATAGCAAGGAAATGAGCAGATTTGGTCAAGTGATCAACAATAACCCAGATTGCATTATTACCTCGAGATGTCTTCGGTAATCCAACAAAAAATCCATGGATATATTCTCTCATTTCCACTCTGGCACTGGTAAAGGCTGAAGCATCCCTTTCGGTAACTGCCGCTCTGCTTTAACCTGCTGACAAGTCAAACACTTCACAGTAAAGTCAGCAATATCTCTTTTCATTCCATCCCACCAGTAATACTCCCGCAGATCTCTATACATCTTAGTATTGCCCGGATGAACTGAAAACAGAGAACTATGAGCTTCATATAACAACTCTCTCTACAACTATGAATCACAAGGCACACACAATCTCTTCCCAAATCTCAAAACACAATCATTATAAATGTTGAATTCAGGAAACTTACCTTTCTGAACCAGCTCTACCTTTTTCTGCAACTCACTATCTTGCTTCTGTGCATGCTTGATTCTATCTGATAGAGAAGATCTCACTGATTCCTGAAACAAAATAGAAGTACTTCCTTCACCAACAACTTCTATGCCAAAGTTCATCAAATCCTTAACCAAAGGATCACATTCCAAACACAACATTGTTAATGAAGCATTACTTTTTCGACTCAAAGAATCAGCCACTTTATTTTCTTTTCCCGGATGGTAATGAATTGTACAATCATAATCCATGATTAATTCTATCCATCTCCTCTGTCTCATGTTTAACTCTTTCTGAGTGAATATATACTTTTAAATTTTGTGATCAGTATATATTTCACACTTTACTCCATACAAATGATGCCTCCAAATTTTTAAAGCAAAAACAATAGCAGCTAATTCCAAATCATGTTTAGGGTAATTTACCTCATGAGTTTTCAACTGTCAGGAAGCATAAGCAATTACCTGATAATTCTGCATTAGGACGCAACCAAGTCCTTTCAATGAAGCATCACTGTATATAACAAACTCACCATTCCTGGAAGGTAGTTCCAAAACTGGAGCATTCACCAATCTTCTTTTCAATTCCTAAAAACAATCATCACATTCTTTTGTCCAGATAAACTTAACACCCTTCCGAGTTAGCTTAGTCATTGGACTAGATAACCGTGAAAAATTTCTAACAAACCTTCGGTAATAGCCCGCCAAACCAAGGAATCTATGAATCTCGGTTACATTTGTGGGTCTTGGCCATTCTTCCACAACTTTTGTTTTGCAGGATCAACAGTTATTCCATCTTTAGAAACAATGTGACCAAGGAAAGAAATTTGTTGCAACCAAAACTCACACTTACTGAATTTCCCATAGAGTTTCTTTTCTTTTATGGTTTGCACGATAACCCTTAAATTTCTTTCATGCTCCTATTTACTTTTAGAAAACACCAAAATATCATCAATGAAAACCACCACAAACTTATCCAAGAACTCATGGAAAATTCTATTCATTAAGTCCATGAATACAGCAAGTGCATTGGTTAACCTAAAAGGCATTACTAAAAATTCATAATGGCCATATCTCGTACGGAACGCGGTCTTCGGAATATATGCCTCTTTTACTTTCAACTGATGGTACCCCGACCTCAAGTCAATCTTTGAAAAATACTGAGCTCCCTGGAGCTGATACAACTTCATTTGATAGCCCGATGTCTGCTGAAGTAGTTGCAAAGGATTTCACCACCCCTTTCTGCTTGTAGTCTAACTGCTTCTCATCACTCAAGCTCTTTGTCGGACACTCATTTGCATAGTGACCCATCTCATTGCACTTAAAACATTTCACTAACTGTAAATCAAATTTGGTCTTACCTTCACCTTGATCCTTTTCAGTGCAATCACGAGCCTTATGTCCCATCTTACCACATCGGTAGCACTTTCCAGAATTCAGAAGACATTCCCCAGCATGCCTTTTGCCCCATTTATCACAAACTGGAAACTTAGTTTTCTTACCATCAGACTTTTTTGAAGATTTCTTACCTTTCTCCTGCCACCTCAGTCTCTTCTTTTGCTGGTTGTTGTATAACACTTGATCATCGGCAAACTCCATTTCTACCTTCTCAGCACATCGAACAAGCTTTTCATAACTTTTGAACTCACAAGAAGTTAAGCCCTTCGATATTTTGGCTTTAATCCTAAATAAAAACGACAGATTTTACTATCAAGGTCTCGGATAAAATTTGTAGCATACCTTGCCAATCGTGTGAACCTTTCTTCATAGGCAGCCACTGAGTCTTCCTCTTGCCTCAATTCCAAGAATTGTTTTTCCATCCTAAGTCGAACAGCCTTAGGAAAATACTTCTCAAGAAACATACCTTTGAATTCATCCCAGTCAAGAGCATCAATCTCATCGGCGTCCCTAATATTTTTAACCATAGACCACCACTGATAGGCTTTACCCTCCAAACGGTAAATAGCAAGACTAACCTTTTGATTGTCTGAACACCCCATGACATGAAAAAATCTTCTCCAATGCTTTAATCCACCCTTCAACTAGAACAGGGTCAGATGATCCTCTGAATGATGGTGGATGTTGCCTCATGAAATGTTCCACCACTGTCATGTTCCTCTGCGGTTGATCTGGCTAATCTCGTGCATGGATACCACCACCATTTATCGCTTGAGGCAACTGCGCCATTACTGCAACAAACTGTTCAGTTCCGATTCCGAACATCTCAGGTTACTGATTTGAAGGTTTTATTCCTCCTGATGTCGTCCCAACATAGTTGCTTTGTTTCCTGTACGGAAAACCATTCTGAACATAGAAATATCTTAGGTGAAGCAACATGGTAATCCGTAATTGCTATATCATTTCAATCATATTATAATTTAACACTTTTCTAACTCCTAAAGTTGTCTAAACCGACCTCTGATACCAACTATAAGGCCCCGACCTTAAACCTTACTTAATCTTGAGTTGTTACAAGATTACACATTGAGTATATTTTCAGGTTTAGAGTTTTAGAGAATTAGATCATAA
Organism: Viscum album; assembly: GCA_963277665.1. Taxonomy (NCBI): domain Eukaryota; kingdom Viridiplantae; phylum Streptophyta; class Magnoliopsida; order Santalales; family Viscaceae; genus Viscum; species Viscum album. The sequence goes on along the minus strand of OY728150.1, from coordinate 168,140,335 downwards.
AACTTGCATTACATTCCACATATAAACAAAGTGGTTACATAAAGATATTATTCTTCATTCCCATCAATGGAAACATATTAAAAATAAACATGGATTCTTTCTTGACACTTCCTTAACACTATCATCATATCATTTACCTTTCCCTTGACCTGTGAAAAACATTTCCAAAACTTGGGATGAGCATAAAAAACTCAGTAAGGGATATAAAAATATGGAAAGGAAACATTTGTACATATATACATAAGGATGAGATCATACTTTACCCATAAAACATAAAAACTTTAACATACTTCATCAAATCATGAATAAATCATAGAAATCATAAGACATAAAGTTAACTTGAGGCATTCATAACATTCTTACGCAGGGAGTAACCCTCTTGGTTACGTTTGGAATACCCATCAAAGTATATTCCCTAAATCTCTTCGGGGAAACCTTAACGTTTTACTCCTTCGCGTTACCCAATGCATTGGAGAGCTATATCGGGCTCACCCGCCCTTAGTTTATCACGGAACCACCCGTTTCCATAGTAATGCCAAAGAACCTCAACATAATCATATCACATAAAACATGCATAAAGGAAACATAACATTCCCACCTTTCAATCACAATATATCAATACAACACATTGATATAAAAACATTATGAAAACGATTTTCGATACCAAAATAAAAGAAAAGTAAAACATGGTATTTATTTTTCTTTTAAAAAGAATGTATTGCTTGTAGAGGAAGCTGAAACTCAAATAACGGTCACGACGGTGGAGAAGTCGTTGTCGCCGCATACGTACGACAAAACCATTGCCTTTTGTCATTTATTAAATTCATCGTATAAAACTGATTCCTTTTCGATAAACATAAAATCCAAAGGGGTTTATACACCATATAAAAGAAAGTTGTGTATAAAATAAAATATTCCTCAATGAAAGGAGATTGAGACGAAGTCCCATACCTCGTATCCGACTTGACCCGACCGTTCTTTAATCTCCAAAATAATAAACTTGAGTTAATATCTACTTTCTTTTGAACCTTTTTCAAGTTCATTATTCATTTTATACCATGTTATGAACATCATGTAATCATTTAAGTTAATAATGTTCATTTTGTCGGTATTTGGTTCTTAAGTCAAAAATAGACTTCTTACACTTACATGTTGTTAATTTGGTCAAAGGTTCGTCATATCCAGAATGATATTAATGATTTGGATAACATATATATCATATATATTCATCATATACATGTATTTATAATATTACATCACATTTAGAGGTAAGAAATGAAATGCACCGTTCATGGAGACGGTAAGCCTTACGTACGCATGAACGCTACTTCCATTTCTATTTCATATTTTCTGGAATGGAATCATAATGATATAAGAGTATATTATAATTCCAATATAATAACATATATAATATCATTAACTTTATCCTTTACACATCCCACATATGGTATTAACGAATCAAATCACTTTCAGGGGGCGGTAGTCCGCACTTCCTAAAATGAAGATATCGTGTTTACCCATAATGGAAACCATAAAGGTATGCCCAAAATGAAAAAAAAACAGAAGCTTAAGGAAAAAATAAACAGATTATATATCATATATAAAAATCGTGACATCATAATGGCCACCTTTGAATGTGTTAAATGAGTATTGAACAATCATCGTTTCGGGAGGTAGAATTTCGCCATCCACGGAAACCGTATGTTCTTTAACCATTTGATGTAGTTGTGTGAGAGTGTAGATCAAATAAATCTTATAACAACATCTTAGTATATTTAAGATACTGGTGTTGTTACAAATAATAGTAAATGAAAAGAGTTTAGGGGGTTGGAGAAGCAAAATAAAAAAAATGAACAAGAGAGAAAGAATTACCTTTAAAAGTGTAACTCCTTTTGATTTGAGCCTAAAGGCTTCCTTTGAATGGATTCTGCCCAAAGGAAATCCTCTAGGATGAGGATAGGGATGTGGAGAGAGTAAATGGGTAGGGGTTGGCCGAGCCAATGGCTTGAGGAGTGTGTGAAATGAGGTAGAGGTGGGGGCCTTTTATAAGAGGAGAGGAGGGGCACATTTGGAAAGTAAAGATAAGTTACTTTATTTTAAAAAGAGTTCCGGATTCAAAAGGTCCCACATTGCTATAATTCTATTATAAGGTGATACGGCTTCGAAATCCACTCATCTAATTGGGTTTGGCCATGTGTAGGTTTTAGATTGTTCATTATCATTCCATTTTATTTAAATCGTTAAATAATGAGGTCATCGCTGCATCATCATGATGTCATAAATAATTTAATTCATTTAAATTCTAAAAATTATAAAACAAATACTATGTTGTAGGAAATATTTTTAGCTTTACAATGACTATTTATAATAAAAAATCTGATCTTTATATGCCCATGTAAAAATTGTTTTCGTAAAACATATTATGTTTGTGTCATTTTTACTTTTACATTAAATAAAAAGTTATTTATGTCATTTCCCAAACAAAGTGGATCCATGGGGTCCCCAAGTTAACCCATGTCTTTTCTGGGTCGTCCATGACACAACCAATGAGGGTAGGACATGTGTCAAGCTCATCTTATTTTATTAAAGCATTATTTTTACCTTAAACTACACTAATTACCACTAATCGCGATTAAAACTTAATAAGTTACTATTCACCAAAAAATTATTTTAATCTCATTGAACCACATTTTACTTCTTAATGACAACCATGTATGTTGGATTTTTTAAATTCAAAACACAATGATGGAAAAATTTCCTTTAAATGGAAAAATCAGTTTTTATAAGTACCACATAGTGGTTTCACTATTCATCAAAAATTGATGTTTTTCAGAAAATTACAAAAAATCCACCCTAAGCTATATTTGATATTCCGAATTCAAAAATGAAGTCTATTTTACAAAATTCAAAACATATAAGTCACATTAATTAATTTAATAATTAATTCCCGCTGTCAGAGCAAATAGCGTGTTTTTATGAAATAATAAGTATCAAAAGATTGACACTAGTTTAAGTGCAATTTCAAAGTGAAATTGATTCCAATGACCACCATTGGATAAAATGGTAAAAATATATTCTAATTTAACTTCAAAACCAATTCAAAACATAATCTTATCATATAAATAAATTAGATTAAAAAGCAGTTTTGATGTAAAATGCAGTATTTTTCACTATTCATTAAAAAATGAACATTGTCAGAAAAATACCAACAATTCACACAAAGTAAATTTTGATGTCCCAATCATAAAGAATAAGATTATTTTGACAAACATAGTTTATAAAATTGTCAAAAGATAGATTCAAAAATGGTTTGCCATCAAAAGGCAGTAAAACAATCTTTTAAGAATATTAGTCTATTCCATGCATAAGATTGTATTTATTTTCATTTTAAGCCTCTATAACACTATCTTAATCATTAATAGACATAGATAAAAATATCTATTATTCATTACTTACTTGGGATGTTACAATAACCCTCCTTTCATAATAAAAATTTCAATTTTTCACATCACACTCACTCAAAACAATCCACATCACATTCACATCACTTTAACACCTCAATATCTCCATCAAACAATTTAATAAAATATTTCCAAGACGATACATATAACATAAAAGCCTTTTAAAAAATGAAATGGACCTTTTAAAAATATACTCCTACTAAAACAGTTTGCTGATAGAGTTTCACCACTTACACAACTCAATAAACCATTCAAAAATTTCATAAAACAATTATAAGGAGTATACCCAATCTTTGCACATAAAACCCATTTCAAAAACACTTTTTAAGCCAAAAGCACACCAATATCCTACCAAAATAGAATTGGAATCCCAATCAACATGTAATAATCAACTTTAAAATGTTATATAATCACCTGGAACAATATCACAAAAGATACCCATGAGAACACACAAATCCATAAAACACTTTCTAGGAGTATAATAAGGTTATACACATAAAACCCATTCAAAGACCCCAATTTTTAGGCCCACATGAAACTATATAATTACCCAACCAAAATTGGAAGCACCTTTCGACAACTAAAAAATCACTTCCACATTTTACAAAACCACCACAAGAGATTACACATGAAATACATTTTAAAAATACACACTTCAAACAAAAATGTAACATTAATACCAAATGCTTTACCATTGCTACCAAAAATGGTTTTCTCATTATTCACAGCATATAAAGAACATGAAAATTATATAATCAACCAAACTAACTCATCATTAAATATTTACCCACAAAATCACCTACCTAAATTGTCGAATCCCTCAAAACATGGTTCGAAATATCAACCACACCAACCCGGCACCAAAATGATGATAAATCCTGCAATAGACCACAAATGTTCACCAAAAAGACTCATGGTTAAACCCTAGGTACAAACCTGAGGCTCTAGACATTTAAGAACAACAAGAAAGAGGGATGAAACCCTAAGAAAAGAGGAGAAATCAAATAGAGAAATACTTTCAGAAATATTGAAGAGATCTCCATAAATCAACCCAAATATAAATCTCCAAGTATAAAAAATTGGTATGGAGGTTCGAAGGAGTCATATTAGGTCATTTGGGGTGTGAAATGGGGGAAAAAGGATTAAAATTGAAGGAGTTATGTAAGATTCATTTTACCTCGTCAAATCATATCGATTTGAGAAATAATATGAAAGATCGCCCTAATTTTCGATTTAAATGAGATCCAAAATTGCGAAAACCATAATGGAGGTGATCTTGGGATATTTTCTTTGATAAGGAGGATGAATCACAGGAAAAAAGTAAACAATGAATGAGAAATAGAAAATTTAATAACGTAATTTAAAGCAGGAAATGGGCTTACGGGCAGGCCCATTACCTTAATCAAAAACCCAAATCCATCATGATTTTGTATTTCTATGTGGTTCAAAGAGACATGGTGATTTTAATATATCAGTTTATGCCAATTGGGAAGTGGAATGGGTCTAAAATAGTAAAAATTGTAGGAGTTATAGAAGAAACAAAATTTGTTTTTAAATATGGATTTGGGCTCACGGTTTGGCCCAAATTTTCAAAACCCACCATTTTCCCCAAAATGAGTGGTAAACCCCCCAAAAAATCAGAAATGGAAATTAAATGAATAATGAATTTAAAAAAAGGTCCTCGGTGTGACAATTATTCCCACCATAAAACGTTCTGCCCTCAGATAGCCACATCAAGGACAAAGAAAATACCAATCCCAACCGAAAGGCAGAAATGGACTCAATTGCTAAGCTTCGCCCCTATAGGCCAAAACACCTCATGTGATCAATTAAGGAAAGAATACTTCACAACCAAAACATACACCTCTTTAATGAAATGATCAAGCACAGTCAGTATTTTTACTACAAGAAAACTCCTCAAAAACTATCTGAACAAGGCTCAAGAAATTTACCCAAACAAACAAGAACATCGAACAAGGTTACACTTACCTTGATATGACTAAACCATTGGGCACTCTCCAATCCCGAAGTTTACCCAAGGAACATTTAGGTGGTTATATAGCTCCAAACAATACTACCCACTTCCAAGCCATGACCATGGACAAAAGTGCATTACCGGTACAAGGATACACAAATGGGATCTCCACCATAAGAGACAACATAAATTTTTCTGAGGCAGAATCAAGACACTAACAGGGGAGCCCAAAACAAACTCCCTGGTACAAGGAGTAGAATCCCAAAATAAATTTTCAAAATAATATACATGAGACTCATAGTGGGTCTCCCCACCATAAGAACCAACCATCTTAACTATCCAATATGGTCCGACACAGAAAAACCCCAAAACATAAAGAGTTGGGACAAACGCACGGTTATCCCTCACAGTTTGGGAAACTGTGTGCTGACCATGTGGATCCTTATACATATACGGTTTTCTGGGGAATTTTTACTACTAAATGTTCACTCAACATGTCTATACAAATCAAAAACCTTTTCCATTAACCCAAAGGAAACCAAATGGGAAAATAAATTCATTGGGAGATAACATTAGGATGAGGAACTCCACCTCTTTCCACCGAATAGGAAAAAAAGAAGAAAGATAACAACACCAAATGTTTCAAGTATTCCCATCTCTCACACTGAGAATAGTTCTTTGTACAAGGTTAAAAAGTACAGTAGGATTTCATATGACTACGTGCAGCTTTTCTTCGGGACCTAAGGCTGGAGCTGGAATGATTGAAGCATCTTTGACCTCACAGTTAGGATTTTGAAACCCGCAAATAGAATATCTTCTTTCGATGCTACAAACAACTACATGCAATACCAGATGGGTTCACCAAGACAAAACACTCTCCAGAACTCACTTTACCCTAACATGGAATTTCAGTGAAATATGGGTTTAGAGGATGCACTCACATCACACCTTGATTCTTCGGGTGAGAAACGATAGAAATAAAGGACACATATAAACACCTACCACTAAGACAAAGGATGTCGATATCTCTTGAAAGGAGAGACAATTCTACAAAAATGACTCAAAAAATATTGTACAATTTCACCTTTAAAATCAAATGATCACACGATATCACAACGCATCACCGAACATGATCAAAGAGACTCATAGAAATAATACAAGGAGGGGGCGTATACAACATCCCCAAATATCACAACATTCCAGAAAGTGTCCATAACAGCCTCTCGTGGCCAGATTTACGACACGGGTGGTCTAACAAAAACCCCTTCATCTAAGAGACTACGAAAGACTCAGAGGAGCTCTTAGACACTATCCATATTGACAACCCCAGATAACTTCAACCTTTGACGAATTAGGTATTTTAAGAAACTAAGGTCTCTTTCAACCATCCATGAGCACTCTTCCACAGCAAGAGTATCCGAAAAAAAACCAAGAATGTAAATGGTGTAGACTCATTCTACAAAGCTTAAGAAAATAATCCTTACATTGATCAAATGGAGGATTTTTGAATGGCGAAACAATCCGGGTTTCACATGAGTTGTGCACTAAACCTTAATGGGGGCGAACCTTATCCAACGGGAGAACACAAGGACCCAAACAAGATGTTCCATTAGTAAAAACATTCCACAAAACAGATCCAAACTCATTAATGGAACCACTGTAAATGTGTCCAAAAACATATCTCATAGGATACTACTAACTGGTCCTTCTACCCAGCTTACGACCAAACACAAACCCAAAACACAGCTCCAACAGGAGGGGTTATTAGACTCAAAACATACCATAACATCAACATTTTCCAAAAATGCACAATATACACCATCCCAATCAATTCATCAAGAAATCATGTTTTTCATTAAAAACATTTCTTTGAAAACGAATGGTTTAGCAGTTTGCGTATCCAGCAATGGTACCCCATGGGCCTCACACATGAATGTTTTTGTGCCACACTGGGCACCCCTCCTCATATTTGTCACGGTACTAATCTAGTCATTCCATCAACCATACATAATCCCATATAACCCCATGCATGTGGTCTCTCATTGAAATACCAAACGATAAATCTAAAATTCTTTCCACTTTTCAAAAACAAAACAGTTAACAAACCCATCCTTTTTCTCAAAACTCCTATCAATGAGATCAAAATCCCAATTCACATCTTACAAAACATTTCATAAGGACACAACCATTTAGAAAGGAACTCAAATTCAAGTTATTCAAATCAATTTGAAAACATATCATCCCATTAAAACACCATTTAATTTTTTATAAAACTATATTAGAAACACTTTTGAAAACCAACTTCAATATGGTTCCTAATTTCAAAAGAGGTGTAAGCACACTATTTTTCATTTCAAGACAATTTTGAAAAATTAGTTCCACCATTTCATAAATCAAAAACTTCTATCCTTATTTGAAAATAATTTCACAAAATCATTAAGCTTAGTGAAACCAAGTCACTTTAAAACAAAAGTTCCATGATTTCAGAACTAAAGCACAAAACAATGTGAGAGGAAACTGGTTTTAGTGGGAGACTTGGACATATGGTTGGTAGCCATATTCCAATCACTTCACCATCACAGTGAGTGCACTAGGGAATATCCTTGGCTCCACATGGCTTCCCAGACCTTGTGAGCCCATTGAGACCATTAACCCAACTCTCTTATCATTTTCTATAATCATCAACAAACCAAGAAAACCAAAAGACATAGATAAATATCTACTTCCCATGGTTACTTGAATCTAGAAATGAGGCATGGTGATCAATAACACTACCCATAACCAGAATTTCAGGTCCCAACAATCGTAACTCCCTACTATCCCAACTATTTCCCAAATAACCTGACTCAAATAGTGCGAACCTCCTCTAATACCATTTTGTCACGAACCCAATATGGCCACCACCAAAACTGGCACCCGACCCGACCCGTGGCATGTCCTGATCCCCATGGGCTGGTACACGTGCCTGGGTATCAAAAAATGAAAACTGGGAATGATTGTACCCGAGTTAGTATACATAAAACAACAAATTAATCCAAGAAATCAAAAATGGATTTTTCAAACCAAAACATATTTTACTAAAACTCAGAACGGAATTAAATAATTTTAAACAATGTTTTAATACCATTAAAAGGGTACAAACTCATGAAATGACATCCCAAGAACCGCCACATTGAATTTGGGACCACACTCAAGACATCTCCATGACACTGCATCACGATGGACCGCTAATAACCCGAACCAATGGCATAAAACATGTACCCAAACCTGTGACACAAAATAAAAAAGTCTACTTACACCCAATGGTGTAAGTAGGGTGTGATCAAAAGCCCAGTAGGATACCACCACTAAGAGATTCCATTTGATAAACATTTAAAGATGAAAAGCATGCATGTTTTCAAAAACATGAAAATCTAGTTACAATTCCTAAAAGATGCACCTTTGAATAAGAACAGTTATCATGTCGGATATTTTAAAGTATTAAAACTTTTAAAATAAACACCAAAGCTACTAAATTCTCCAAAAAAATGTATTGTATGCCGATGGTAAGTATAAAGTAACAAATGAGCACAAGCAATAGGAATTAACCCCTAGGCACTAGCTAGTTGTGTGTCTCAGGTACCTCGTGTCTCGGTGACTGTAACCATCACAAATATCCATTCCCTGGCACGAGCCACTAGTATGGAACATAACCATAACCTATTGGTCCCCAATAATCATCATCATTGTTTAGATAGAGTTGTATGCATCAATATTTAAATGTGAAACTGAGGCCTAACCCCACAGATTCACTAGCATACTAGTACACATCCACCAACCTAGATACCCAGGTTTTCCCATTGTCCTCAAACAAGATCAAAAAGTCAAGATATATACATTGAACATGAAAATTTCATTTACACATCAGAAATTCACCCAAAATACCATATTTATACCACACAAGTCACAAAAGTCCATTTTGCATTGAAAATGATTTTGAAATCTGACTCACACCAAAATAACCCACAACACATTTCACATTTCTTCAACACTTCCACAAAACAATTAAACAATTTTATAAAACAATTATAAGATATTTCCACTAATATAACAGCCCAAACACATTGAACATAACACTCCTTTCATAATAAAAATTTCAATTTTTCACATCACACTCACACAAAAGAGTCCACATCACATTCACATCACTTTAACACCTCAATATCTCCTTCAAAAAATTTAATAAAATATTTCCATGATGATACATATGAAATAACAACCTTTTTAAAAATTAAATGGACCTTTTAAAAATATACCCCAACCAAAACAGTTTGCTGATATAGTTTCACCACTTACAGAACTCAATTAACCATTCAAAACTTTCATAAAACAATTATAAGGAGTATACCCATGCTTTGCACATAAAACCCATTTCAAAAACCACTTTTAAAGCCAAAAGCACACGAATCCCCTACCAAAATATAATTTTCAGCCCAATAAACTTGTAATAATATACTTTAAAATGATATATTATCACCTTGAACAATATCACAAAAGATACCCATGAGAACACACAAATCCATAAAACACTTTCAAGGAGTATAACAATGTTATACACATAAATCCAATTCAAAGACCCCCCCCCCCCCAATTTAAGGCTCACATGACAATATATAATTTCCCAACCAAAATTGGAAGCCCCTTTCAACAACTAATAAATCACTTTCACATTTTACACAACTACCATAAGAGATAACACATGAAATACATTTGAAAAATACACACTTCAAAAAAAAGTGTAACTTTAATACCAAATGATTTTCTATTGATACCAAAAATGCTTTTCACATAATTAAAAGAATATAAGGAACATGAAAAATTATTTAATCATTCAAACTAACTCAGCATTAAATTGTTACCAACATAATCACCTACCAAAATTGTCGAATCCATCAAAACATGGTGAAAAACATCAACCGCACCAACCCGACACCAAAATGATGATAAATCCATCCCTACACCCCAAATTTTCACCAAAAAGACTCATGGTTAAACCATAGGTACGAACCCTAGGTTCTGGACACTTTGGAACATCAAGAAAGAGGGATGAAACCCTAAGAAAAGAGGAGAAATCAAATAGAGAAATACTTACTTTCAACAATATTGAAGAGATTGCCCTAAATCCACCAAAATATGAATCTCCTAGTACCAAAAACGGGTATTGAGGTTCGAAGGTGTCATATTAGGTAATGTGGGAACTAAAATGGTTGAAAAAGGATGAAAATTGAAGGAGTTATGAAAGATTCATTTTACCTGGTCAAATCTGGTCGATTTGAGAAAGAATATAAAAGATCACCCTAAATCGCACTACACCTGAGCTCCAAAATTTCTAAAATGATAATGCGGGTGATCCTCGGGATATTGGATTAGATAGGGAGGTGGAATCATGTGAAAATAGTAAACAATGAATGATATATGGAAACATTAGAAAAAAAAATTAAAGTAGGAAATGGGCATACGGGCAGGCCTATTACCTTAATCACAAACCAAAATCCATTATGATTTGGGATTTCTATGTAGTCCAAAAGTATATGATGAATTTAATATATCAGATTATGCCAATTGGAAAGATAAATGGGTATAAAATATTAAAAATTGAAGGAGTTATAGAAGAAATGAAATTTGTATTAATTTCTGGATTTGGGCTCACGGTTTGGCCCAAATTTTCAAAACCCACCATTTTCATCAAAATGAGTGGTAAACCACCAAACAAAATCATTAATGAAAATTAAATTAATATTAAATTATAAAAAAATCATGAGTGTGAAAAAAGAGAAGGGTATACTTTCACCTAGGATAAATGGTCTATCATACCACCCCCTTGGTAAGTCATAGATACTATGATCGAAAATTCATTCCTGATATCCCTACAAGACCTCGGTTTTATAGTTAAACATAACCTCTGTATTTCAAACACATGAAATCCCTTGATATGAAGATCATCCACACCGTCTTCCTATCCCTGACATCCCTCAATCGTTATCACCTGATCAGACACACATTGTGAAAATAATGAACTTATTGAAATAAAAAAACTATTAAGATGCCATTCATGTTTTTTAATCCCAAGGGCTTCACCATAATCAAGAAAGAAGTCACAACATCTCTCTATAGAAAAATGATATAAGTAATGTTCAACAAAAATCTCTCATCGTATTCCTTAGCTACAAGTGATGTATTTTTTATATGCCTTTGGTTCCCACAGTAAAATTTCTCCAACGGTCTTATTTATCTGAAAGACATAGAGGTACTTGGACACCTACCATTGTAACCGTCATATTGAAAAAAAGATGACATCATTTCATTTATTTTATAAATGACCCCATGATATCATTTAAGATAAAACAAAAGATATATGAAAATGATAATAATGAGTACGATTGACATAAAAGATGTGTTTTTATAAAGGAATGAGATCATGCATATTATAAAAGTAACACAAGATTTCTATTAATAATACATAGTGCATTATATTTATATGATATAAAGTAAGTATGATGTATAATAGTCAGCATAATAGACAGTGTCAGTATGATTGATAGAGTCAGTATGATTGACAGAGTCAATATGATAGAGAAAGTCCATACGATTGATAGAGTCATTACAATTGACAGTGTCAATATGTTTGACAGAGTCAATACATTTGACAGAGTGAGTATGGTAAATATATAAACCATTTTCAAAGACTATTATGTGTGAAAAAGTCAAAAGATATTTTTGATTTCCAAAAAAAATAAGTAAAAGTAAAAATATTATTTCTGTCATAACACCACCAACGATATCCGTAAAATATAATGACTAATAGATATTGCAGGCAATTAAAAAACAAATTGTATAAAAACAAGGTATAATTTGGGTTCCATTAGTTAAAATGATTCATTTAATTCATAAATAGTACTTATCCCAATTCCATTTCTAATAACATTTTTTCAACATAATCCATTAATAAGAAATTCATATTGGGTTAGGCTTATACATCATCTATACATGGGTCTATCGAAAGAAATCACTATAAATAAGAGAAAAAATAAATCTCCTATCTCAAATAGGGATGCACGTATCACATCCAAAAATTATCCTTGACTCGAAACCCCACTTCGGGTGGAATGCAGCCATTAGGGTAATAGAGCCTTTGTCCCCTTCCCCAAAGCTATCCATTTTGTGGTGGAGTGTAGAGCCTTAGTCTAACTCAACCCATGGGTATAGATCCTTATGTCAATACGCCATTATTCCAATACATGTGAACATGCTTATTTATCAAGTCACCATAACCATACCATCACAAAAAGATGCACATTAATTTCTATTAGAATTTAAAACACATAACAAAAAACATGGTAATTCATACTATTGATAAAACCCATTAATACATTTACCTATTAGAAATCATTTCCATTTAGAAAAATTTCTATTTTCTGGCCATAAACCCTAAAGTGTATTCAACATCCTCTATCCTTTATATAATACATCAATGACCTTACATTTAACAATTTAGCCCATTTATCAATTTATAATCATTCACCCATGTATTCATTTCAAAAACATTTCAAATATCTCATAACCCAACCACTTTTTACCTTCATCCATTAGGTTTCCCAAAATTTTGATGTAGTAACCCATTAAACATATCTATTCATTCTCTTAACACAACCCATTTACGTAATCCTCATTTCCCAGTCCATCATCTAATTAGAATTTCACCATTTAATATGCTCTAATCCCATTGGGCATTTCTAACAAAAAATCATTAATCATTGACGTAATCTCCATCAAACCAATTAACTATTTTCATGTCATTTCAACAACATCTTTTCTCTTTTCCCGATAAGAATAGTTATAATCATTACATTTATATATTAATCAATCATTAAAGCATGCTCTACATGGGTTCCACATTATTATTCGATAATTATTCACTTATCCATTCCACACCCTATGTCTGGAAATGCTGGGGAACCCCATGGACGACCCTAAAATGGTCAAGTAATATTCTATGCATCCTATGTAGATTATGAAGATATAAATTTCGTAACTTAAATACCAATTATTATTGAAAACATAAATTGATCCCAGAATAGTAAAAGTAGAAACAGAATACCAATATCCATGGCCAAATCCCAAATAAAACTAGGGTATATTACTTATAAATCACTTACCAAAAATTCAATGATGAAACGACTCCCATTAAGAGGCATCTATCTGTATTAAATAACCTTTTGAGGCGTCAAACTAAATCTCATTCAAAATGAATGGTTTTAGAGCATCAAATAGTGAAAAGGAAGAGATAAAATCCCAAAACCAAAAAGAAACAAAAGAGTGGTATTAGCCTTACCCAGATCATCGATCATCAACTAACAGCACTCCAATAAAACAATAAATGTTGGTGATTGATCCTTGCGAGCCATTGAATGTATTCATTTAAAAGATGGGTTGATAGTGTAATAATGGAGATAAATCTCGAGTTATAACATAGAATCCCATAATGGAATTTTGGAATTTTTTAAAAGGTTCTTGGACACACGGTTTACTCACACTGTTTGAAAAACCGTGTTCAAACCATGCAGAGGATATTTCCCATAAACCATTCCATCAAATAGTTCTCTAGACCAAGCACAAATCCTATGGATTGATACTACATGCAAGGTATTCCCTTACATGGTTTTCCAAACCGTGTGGAATCTTTATAGATTTCTCAGAAATCCCCTTCCACCACATTTTCATGTCCCAAACCTCCAGGACATTCGTAAGCTTTCTCATGGACTTGGGAAAACACAAAGATTACCAATAAAGTAGAGGAAAAACATTAACATAACAAAAATACCTTATGAAAAGTTTGGATATTACAGATAAATTATATCAACAATCATACCCATCATTGGGAGGTGGAAATGGAAAAATAAATGACATTAGTTCCTGAGGTTGTAGTCTACCGTACACAGAAATGATAATTTCATAACCAATTTGATTGAAGTGGGTATGGTTGTAGGTCATTACCATAACATAAAAAATATCATTATATAGAGGATACTTAAATTACTATGTAATAATTATTTTATAATCAATGATGTGGTGGAAGAAGAAATAAAATAAAATAAAATGTTGAAAAATGTTTCTCTTCATTAGGTAACATCCTTAGGTGCTCACCAAATCCATAAAAGGTTATATTTCTTCAAAAAATAAGGGTTTAATGATGAGTATAAGGATTATTGAAAGGTATTGGGTAGGTTTGTGATAATCTAATTGGGTATGAAGGTGTGATTAATAGTATATATGGGGTGGACTTTTATATGAGACGAGACTAGAATAGTTGTAATTTTTTAAATGAAAAAGGTGTACCAATGTTGTTCACATTCCACATTGGTGATCAATGATGTTTTTATCAAAAATTAAATTTTAATATTGAAAAATTCCTCGAAATTGTATTTTCTAAATGTTTTTAGGTTAATATAATCATTATAATTTTAGTTTATCCATGATTAAATCCATTTTTACCATAAAAAATAAATAATTCTTTATTTCATCACAATTAAAATTATTCAAAAATTATTATGAAATTATTATGAAATAAAAATATTTATGATTCTAAATAAGTAACCATTTTCAAAACCTCTTTTCACCTTACTGGAAAATTTTAAATTTAAATTAATCCAATAGATAAGATTTGAAAGATGAATTTCAATGAGAAATGATCAAAAGCTAATAAATATTTATTTTAAAATTAAAAATGAAAATTATTCCAATAAAAAAATTAGAATACGATATATGTATTTGAAAAAATATTTTTCTTAAAACCACATCTAAATATAACTTATCTTTGAAAATAATTTAAATAAAATGAATTTTTTAACAAAAATTCAATATTTTTCACTATTAATCAAAAAATTATTCCTATCATAAAAATAAACTATCATCCACTGATTATAATTTTAATATTTTTTATTCAAAAATTAATATTATTTTTTCAGTAAAATTTATAAATGTGGTAGAATTTAATTTTAAATTAGTTCTCAAAATTGTGATGAAACCATTATTTTGAAAAAAAAATATGTATCCATTTTTTTCTTTAAAGGGGTTATTATTGTATTTATAATAAATATATAACAATAATTTTCATAATGTAGTTAGTACTATAAATTACATGCATGTTAATGATGATTTATTCTATATTATGGTTTATTTTGACAGGGGATTACATGTTCTTTATGCAATCGAAGATGTTAAATTTATTTAGAAAAGTAATATTTATTAATGTCAATAGTGTTATCTTTTTATCTAAATTTGATACTGTGATTCATATATGAAATTTAAAATACGTTTTCACTTTTAAAATCTATAGGTTAAACATTCTACCCACCTTATTAAATGATCATATTTATAATTTATACTTGTTATCAGTAATTAATGGTTGGTTATTTGAAAATACACTTCTTGGAATTCCAAATTATAAAAGGGTTAATAAAAAATCGTCTTCATGAGATTGAAAAAGATGTATATAGTTTATCATGAATAATACATAACTATAATTCTAGTTTGTAGAATATATGTGGGAAAAAATAAACCTGGACATGGGAGAAATGTGAAAATATATATATATAAATTGATAAATTTCCTAATCATAAGAATGTGGATGATCAATGGAATGTTAAGAACCTAAAAACTATAAAGTTGAAATTATTTAAAAACTATATAATCATCATATATGAATGTAATATGGTAAAAAAAATTCTGGATCCTTTTCCTAATTTTTATGAATTATTTTATTGTTATGAACATTGGGAAATATACAAACTTGATAAGATCCTATTTCAATATCACAATTTCATCATATAGTTATGATTCTACAAATATCCAATTCATCACAATCACCATAAATTAATAAGGAAAAATGAAATTGTATTCCTAAATCACTTAAATACGCTATAAATGTAATATTAAATCCATAATATATTGATAATTGATTCCTTCAATCTGTAATTATTATTATAGAAGTATGACTTTCACATGTAACCCAATGTGCATGAATATATATATATATATAGTAAAATAATAAATTAATCTCCAATAAAACAGCCTATGGACATGTTAATCCATTTTAAATATGTATAACCATAGGAAACATCTAAAATATTTAGATCAATAACTTTTGAATAAAGTCATTGAATATCAAAAATGAAATTTTCATTAATATGTTCCATTGTAGTTTGTAATATTGAAATTAACAATGTCAATATTTTCCCCCACTTTATCTCACATACATTATCTCAATATTTGGAATATATTTGTTGTAATATTTTCCTCAATGAGGAAATTTTCATGATGTGTAACTTTCTAATGAATATTTTTTCTTGGTCAGTTGTATAATTCATCATAGGCTTTCAGATAATTAATGAAAAATAACTATAGCAAAATCCTAATATATTTTATAATAATTATAGCCACATTATCATTGGTGAAATTCTCTAAGGACATAAGTATTTCATCTAAACACAAAAAAATTAATAATTCCACTTAATCTATGGTAATAGGAATATAATTCAAATTTTCATTTGGATCTTTTGAGTTATATTCCATTAAGTCTTTTGAAAATGATTTTTATAGATTACCAAATTATTATAGTTGATGAATTAGATAATGGTAAATTTTTTGTTACCCATTAAATACAATAATTTGTGGAATTACTCTCAAAACATATATAAATCATCCAATCATTTTATGCAAGTACAAAGAAGTTTCTTTCTATAATTATAACATATAGAAAAAAATCCTCTTTTACCATCATTGGTTTATTAGTGTTTTTCCCATCTGTTCATTTCGTATCATTATCACCTCTAAAATATAAATACTTATAGATATAATTGTATATCTTTTTCAAACATCAGAATATATCCTCATATGATGAGAATGGCTTGGAGACTATTTAACATTAAAACAATTGATTAATACTTCCACAAAAATGATTATTTATACTCTATGGACTATATAAATTGATGATGTTCGAATTCGTTCAGGAAGGAATCATTTTTAAATGATGAAATATAATATATTAGATAATATCATTATGAAATATAATGTATAATCCCAAAAAAATTGAAATATTTATAATAGATTAAAAAAATTATTCACATGTAATTTTATAATTATAAAAATTGATTCTTTAGTGATATCTCTATTTCCAGTACTACATAATTGTTTTTATCAAAATAATTAATTAGCCTAATAATATCTTTTGAGATAATCAAACTAGCTTCAATATAAGCCACACTTTCATGCACCTAGAGATGATTAGGTTAATAACAATTCACTATTTTCATATTTATTACACATTTACATCTAGGATAGAATAACTTCCACTTCTATAATCCTTAATAACATGTATTTTCATTGCATTACAACATAACATCATAATTTCTAAATATTTATGATTTTATTCTCTAAATATAATTAAATTATTTAATAGGGTTATATATCTTAATCAATGATTACATATATTTTCTTCTAAAGGTTTAAATTAAACATCCTATGATAAAAGTTGTAATAATGCCAACCACAACATCCTAGAGCCAATTTCCAATTCATTACACTAGAAAATGATACAAGGAATCACATCATCATGGAATAACAAGTTTTTCAGTCTTGGTAAACTAGATACATATTATAAATTCACATTACATTTTAAAACATAAATTACAATACTATATTTTTTTAGCAGAAAATTATTCCCCGTAGAGTATCCCTGTATATCAATCAAAAATTACATCACAATATCCTTGAGAATATAAATCCTAAAAATGGATTCCCTTAGATTACCAATATGGGTAATATTACAATAGAAGTAATGAATAAATAAGGTATAATCAATATAGAAAGGTAAATATCTAAAAGACATGCAATTTTATAAATAAACTACGAATACTATGCATGAAATAAAATATTATTAAAAAAGGCCATATAAATAATAATATAATATTGATTATTTACTAGGGATATTCTATATAATATTATAACACATGGAAATCATTAACTGTTTCATAATGATTGAATTCATAATGATGGAAATCTAAAATATACCATCATGGCTTGTGTGATTACATATAATATCATCGGGGATTAGTCCAATACATATAATATCATCACGGATTACTACAATACATATAATTCCTTCATGTATAGTGAGAATATATATATATACATCAGTAATAAACCAGTAAAATAGTTGTATAGTATGCCTTATATGACCTAATGATACATCAAGGGTCTATATCAGGCCCTCCATATCATATTTAAACTGCAATGCATTATTCATACAAAAATGAGGAAACGTAATCATTATAAATAATCATATTTAATCGAGAATATGAAATGGAAATATTTTTCCCAATAAATAAAGATAATAATAAACCATTTTGAGCAAAATGTATTGTATTAACATAGTATATCAGAAATCAATGTAATCAAAAACAATCTGAAAAATAATAAGAGTTGTATAATTCTAGTATATCACCATTAAATAATAAGTGACATAAAATAATGTTTTATTATATGGAAATAATTTTTTTAATATTACATATAAAATATCATGAGGTATATATCCATTCTATGAAAATTTCCCCAGTTATATTAAAAATATAAGTGAAAAAATGCCAAAAATATTTTCATAGAAAATAAAATATATAAATAATAAAAAAATATTAGGAAAATTATATTATAATTAAATAATGATTAAAACATAAAAATTAATATTTATCAAAATTATAGTAATAATGGAAGGAATTTCATACATATCGTTTAAGTAAAAAATAGCATTCCCTATACACAGTAAAAAGGATAAAAAAGTTCCTCATTTTGAAAATGACAAGTAGAGTCATATAAAACACCTTTTTAATGTTTAAACTGGGTGAATATGTATTTATTAAATAATTCATATTGTTCTAAACCATTTTTTAATTTTTTTAGAAAACATTTTTTTGTATGAAAAATGATTTTCGAATGAAGAGGGAAACAAAGTCTGATTATTTTAAAATAATTTTCAAAATAATTTTTTGTACCAAAGATAGTGAAAATGGTACCATTATTAGAAAATGTTTATTAATAACAATATGAAAATAATAATAATAATATATATATATATATATATATATTGTAAAATATAAATATCATATAATCTCCCCAATGGATACCTAATGAAAAAAATTCCAGAATAATGAAGAAATTGTGAAATAAACTCATAAAAATTTTTTAATAGTCAAATCATAATCCCTATAAAAAAATTAAATGAAAAATTAAATTCCATAAATATAAATTTTTTCTCTATATTAAAATGGGTAATTATATGAATTATGAAAAATAAATAATTTTTTATTATGGAACATTCCTCACATATGTAATGTGGAGATGAAAAATCATTAATTAAAGATTCCATCTATTTGAACAGAATTTGAACTCAGGTATGTGGGTTTAAATAGTTTTATTAACTTAATATAGTAATAAATTCATATTTATAATATCATGTATTACCATTTTATAATATCTTATCACTCTTTCATTAATAATAATTCTTTGTTTTTTCTCTTTTAAGGGTTTATTGTCTTGTTTTCTAATTAGTTTTTTCATGACTGACCTAGTTATTTAACATATTATCTAGTATCATTATTTACATAATAATAATCATGATGAATTATCATAATTAAACATCATTTAAAATTGTATAACAATTAGTGAAACAAGGTTATGAAAAATGAACTATTTTACAATCTTTCAGACGGTAGGTTGTATGTTCGCATGTGTTAAATTTATATTTATAAATTATAATTGTTAAATGAGTTTAAGCTATAGTTTATATTTTATAAAATATAATATTATGCAATATAAAATATTATTTAATAAAATATACACATATATTATCAATGTGGTGTTTGGATGAAAGAGATTTAAATAGCTTTATGAAGGTAGTAGTCAAAAAATACATGAATGATGTAATCCTTTTCTAGAATTAAACATGACTTATTATCATTTTATATTGACAAATTTTCCATTGATATTATAATTATGTATCTTATATCATACATATTTATTAAAAGTAACCATATAAATATTTATGTAATTAATTAGTGAAAAATTCATAATTTTTCTTTATGAGGCGTCAGCCGCCCTACACATGAGCAATATCATCATATATTCTACATAATGGAAATTCAAAAGGTTGAATTTGATATAATTACTAAATAGGTATAATTATATAATAAATACCACATATATAATATATATATAGACATCATCATACGCAACCGTATAATGTGGTAATGGAAAAATAAATTACATTAGTACAGATGGATGTATTATCTTGAACAGAAGAATAAAGATTTTATAACCAATTTTATTGAAGTGGACATGTATTAGGTAATTATATTAATATAATAAAATCATATTATTTATAATATACAATGTATGTTATATAATAATTGTTTAAAAATAATTTAAGGATATAGAAGAAGAAATCAAAAAATAGTCATTGAAAAACATATCGTTTTATTCTGTAAACCTCCTTTTTCTTGATCCAAAGTCATTCAAAGATGTATTTCCCCTAAATATTTATTTTTGGACGAGTATAGGGATGATGGTAGGTTATTTGGGAAGGTATATCTAATTAAAAATGATTTTATGGTCTGAAGAAGAGTGTAAAGGTAGGGGCCTTTTATATGTATGGTGAGTGACACACTTGTAATTGTTGGAAAGAAAAAGTTGTACACACATTTTTCACTTGAAAAAAGGGACCAAAAAAATATTATAGATTATTATTAATTATTAGGTAAAAATATTTATTTAAAATATAAATTTACCTTTTTAGGTAAATTTAACACATATAATATTTGTTTATCACCCAATAAATCAATTTTCACTATTTCTAATGTAAATAATTATTACTATTTTCACTATTATTTTTATTCCAAATTATGTTTTTTTATTAGAAAATTTAAAGCATTCTTATTAAAAATATGGAATCTAATTTTTTATATTCCCTTTAATATAGTGTAAAAATTAATTTAAAATTTCTCTCGCTCACATGAATAGAAAATGAGTTTTCAAATGAAAAAATGATAAAATTAATACAATGTTTTAATATCCAAACTCAACATGAAAATTAATAAAATAAAAAAAAATATTTTTAAGTATTTAATTTTGTTTGTTTTACTCTAAACCCAATTCAAAATAAAATTTGGCTTATTAAATAATTTAAATGAAAATGTTGTTTTCAATTAAAACACAGTATTTTCACTAATCATCAATAAATTGAAACCTTTATCAGAAATAAAAATATACACCTTAATATTATTTTGAAATATTTATTTTAAAAAGTAATTTTATTTTTAAAATTAATTTTGATAAATTTAGTAAAAATAAATTTTAAAATATGTTCGCAATGTATGTGAAACGATCATTTTGAAAAAATACGGTGTTCATAAATATTTTTTTATAGAGAAATACTATTCTATTTTTATTAAATAAATAACAAAAACAATCACAATTTACATTCAAACATGCATACTAATAAATGTAATTTCAAGGTATAATATTTTTGGGTTCATTTTGAAATAGGCTTTTATGTTCTTCAAATCATAGAATAGATTAAAATTATTTTAAAAAGAAGTATTTTAAAAAGTCTTAAGTGATATATTTTCACCTAATTTTTTTCAATTCCATAAAAAGTATTGAAAAAATATTACTATTTTAGAATCATAGGTTTTTTAAATTGTTAGGAATATTTATTTGGGATAGTATTTACATTTCATATTATTTTTTAAATTTATGTGTTTATGTGCATTATGTTTCAAGCCTTTTGTATGAGGACTATATTGTACGTAGTATGTGATGGGTGGGTATGAGTATATCCCCTCGAAGCATTGGTCGTTATCATGAGACAATATTGGTTAGGTGTTGGTAGAGGCCTTACACATAAATTCTACATTAATGTTTCTAATAATCAAATATATTTATTAATTAATGAATAATGATTTCATAAATAATTACCATGACAATCCAATTAAATTAAAAACTAAACATATATCAAAAATTTATTGAGATTTAATTAATAATAATATCCATCATTTAAAAAACTACTGTTAAGAAAAAATTAATTTCAATTCAAAAATGAATAGAATAATTGGATTCTCTCAGGAGAATATTAATAATTAAAATATTAATCAATCAATGTGTAGTGAAAAATTATTTGATATAAATATAATACTTTATAATGAAATAATTTATAAATAGTTTTTCTTTGAAATATATAAATGGTTTATTTTATATAACACATAAATGTAAATAGGTTCATATTAACAATAGGATTCATTGAAATGAAAATTACCATGAAATACCATTATTCATATTTATTTTAGGATGAATGTGATTTTAGAACTTGAATAATTACTTATATCATGTTATTAATTTATAAAAAACCCATAATATTATTTGTAACATCATATATGATTTTATTAATTCATTTTTCCACCAACATGTATATTTTATTTCATTATTTTCATTGTCTCGATTGTTAAATAACATGTTTTATCATGGAATATTTCTCCTTAATGTTATGATTCATTTGTTTATGATATATATAAATTATCAATCGGATTATATTAGTGATATTGATATCAAATTTAATCCTAATATTTATTTTTCAAATACTTTTTGAATGATGTACATGGAAACTACACTGCATAATTGTTTGAGACTAAAAGTCATATATCCACACTAGTGATGATATCATACCATTAATAAGGGAAATGATAAGGATGTAATTGATTTATTAATTTTACATAATGAATATCTATTAAAATATATAACATTTGTTCATTGAATTTATGCATATTACTATCCATGTATTGTATATGTGAAAAATGATTCACATCGCTTGGTGAGGGCATAGTTCGTTGTACACCCAGGGGAAAATTTCATATTTGAAATGACATTGAATGAAAGAAGGTATAGGTGATATTATAATTCAAGAAGTTTAATAATTTCAATAAGGCTATATACCTCGAATTCAATATTATATACATTGTGATTTTTGATGATGGGAAATGAGTTACATCCGTTCAGGTGGTAGTATTCTACAATACACATAACGGATAGTTTTGTTTCCCATTAGACAAAATTATATATGAATATAGGTTATGAATATAACATAATGAAATATCAGTATACATGATTTATTGTATTTATTATATTTTAAGAGGTTTTATTTATTTTATGTGGAAAATGATGTAATAAAATTAAAGGACTTCGTCAAGATAATTACGTTCTCTTAGAAAAACATAATTGGATCAATAGTTATTGAAATTAATGTTGGGGTTATTCAAATAACAGAATATATTGAATGTGACAAATTATGTTTTGTAGATATGTTATATGCGGCTTTCAAGAAAATTGTATTTAATGGTGTGAATTAGTTAATTGTTTGAGTGTCATTTTATAAATAGGGGTGACGAAACATATGGAATGGTTCTAATGAATAAAATTTAACCAAATTTTGACGTGCCAAAAGTCTTAAAAAATATCATTCTGAAACCACAGAGGTTATTAGTTCGAAATATTTCCATAAAATAGCTGTTTTCATGTTTTTTGTAGAATTTAAACCATATAACATTAGATTAACCCTAATAAAAACCAATTTTCATCTTAACCATTGTAATTAATTTTCCCCATTTTCAATATTCATTATGGTTAAAAAAATAAGTTAATATTTTTTTATATTATATATATTAATTATTATAAATATTGAATTATTATTTTTCATTTCAATTGATTTATTTATTAAAATTCAATTTATAATTATATCTATAGGCATGTAAAAATATTATTTTCATTAAAAAATGATCGAAAGTATAAAATTTGTTATACCAAATTTGACAATATAATTGATTATAAAAAAACAATAAATTTGACTATTTATAATATAATTAAACTAATTATTGTTTAAAATAATTAATCCAAATGGTACTTGTAAAATATTTATAAAAAAATTGGGTTTAAATAAAATTCAATAATTTTTATTATTCCTTAAAAATTGAAACTTTTATTATGAAACCCAAAACAAAAACCTAAGGTAATTTTGAAATGATGATTTCAAAAATTTATATCAATTCTTCCAATAAATTATCAAAAAATTGTGAATCATATTCTCAAAATAGTTATGTATATTACAACAGAACATATTTTTAGAAAAATAAATTTTTTAGATAAGATTTATTATTTTAAAATGTTTTGTATTTTATTTATAAATTATAGATTACAAATGGAAATTTATAAATAAATACATTTTTATAAAATAATTAATCTAATTAATAACCACAAACATAACTTCTTGTTTATAACAGTCCCATGTAAATAATAATTTCTTAATTGAATATTGTATTTCAATTAAACTTGGTGTTGTGTATATAAAAACAATAAAAGGTGATAAATTTATTCCAAATGGAATATTTTTCAAAAAATAGAGGCGTTAAATTCTACCCTCCGAAAAATATTTTTCCGTCCACCATTCATGGATATTACTATAAAATGAAATGAGGCAAGTTTGTCCTTATACAACCACAAAATTTCCTACATCAGTCCCCCAATTTTATTTTTTCTCCATGGTAGATAGACAAATAAATTAATTCAATTATTCAATAACATATCTCTAATAATAATAATATAGTAGAGTTATTCATAGAAAGAAAAAATAAAATTTGAATTATATCTCTTCAATGGTGTGAAAATGCATTGGTTCTGACTTTTATGTCCTTAATAATGATATATGAAACACATCATGTACATTAGAGATTCTTGGTGGAATTTCCAAATGACAGGATATGATCCATTAATTTCCATATTTTTGACATCTCTGATGTACTTAGGGATTTGAAATCCTTTCTTAATAAACCATATGATACCCTTCTGTAGAAATAAAATTACAAAAACATGATCTCCAATATAGAATTTTTAATACTTCCACTGAGTTTCAACATAACTACTTTTCCTACATTGAGCTAATATTTTATGATCATAAATAATATTTACTTTTATTATTATTTTTTAAACATGTATTGGGCCTAGAAGTTTCCAATGAACTACGTTTTCTCTACATGTTGGATTACAATATCTCATTCCATATAATTCTATATATGATGCATCTTGAAATTAGGGATGGAAAATGTTATTATAGATAAGCTCTATCAAAGATAAATACCATGTATAAATATCATTATAGTAATCTTATAATGATATCAACATGTCTTAATATGTTTGAATAGACTTTTTTGGCTATCCATCAGTTTGACGATGGTAGGAAGTTCCCCAATTAAACATAGCATTAAGAGTTATCTTAATAACCTTCAATAATTTTAATTTAAAACATGGACCATCAACTGAAACAATTGTATGAAATGTGACATGTTATTTTACAACATAATTATTTTAAATCTTTCTAATGTGATCGTGAGGTAAATATTGTTCAATTATATGTAAATATTTCAATTTAGATAGGTGATCCAAAATAAGTGGTACTACATCTTAATTTATAAGAGTCTATGTTTTTCCTTTGACAAATTCCATAGTAATATAATAATATTTGAACACTGTAATAGGAATAGGATACATTAATCATCTAGAATACTATTTCATAGTTTTCAGGGATTGAAAACAAAATATTTTGATATAATTTAAAATTGGCGTCTTTATGTTATCCCATACAAAAATTCCTTTATATACAAATAAATTATACCTCAAACAGTGTATAGAAACAAATTAGATCTATGAGAATCATTCGACAACTCAATTTTCTGGTCCAGAATAGATAGAACACATAATCACTTTATAAACAATATAAACTCATATTTATTTATTAAATGTACAACTTCCCATCTTTCAAATATTTAATTTTCTTCTGTAAATTGTTATCATCAGATTGAAAATTTTTAAACTTGTAGAAAAATATTTCTTTCAAAATTATTTGAAAACTGTGTGTTGTATTAATTACCTAAAAAATATAAATATCTATATTTAGAATAGCCTTGAAAATATGACCCCTCTCAATAATCATTTGAGTTTTAAATCCTTGATTATTTTTACATAATTGATTTTCTACCATGTTTTAAATCCTTAGATAGTAGTGCATTGAAAAATCATTATCCTTGTGTAGATTGATTAATATTTTCCCCTAATTGAGTTATTTCTATAAAAATATATATTTTAGGCTTCTATGGATTGTTTATTTCTCGCATCTCTCATGACAGAGATAATGTATATACATATTTAATGAAAATATTATTGATTCCAACACATGATCATGTGTTGGACAGTTCTATGTTTGATTCTTTAATATCCTTCGAGAATATAAAATATCAATATAATTTATCAAAAAGATAATTCATATTAAATTCATTTATGCGTCAAAATAGGCTATTAAACCATAAATTTCAAATGGTAGAGTCACAATTTTAACATTAACCCATCCCATATTAAAATTATCAGAATAGCCTCCACATTCTATTTCCAAATGAATATAACCCCATTATGTTTAATATTGGATAAAAGTATTATCCAATAAGGATATTTTTTAAACAAATTTCCTATAATAACCTTCTAGACCAAGGAAACTACATTCCTCAGTTATGATCATATGTGTAATTAATTCTCTAGTTAGCTTTTACTTATTCATTATAATTGAGATCACAACCTTATATATAATATAATAATGAAAATAAACTCCATGAAGCTATATATCCCAAATTCTAAACATCACATATAACCCTTTTCTTATAATAGTCATAAGAAAAATTTGTATGTGATTCTCATAGTCCTCATATATATTCCGATACTTCAATATATATTTAGTAAATACCACCACAAAATCATAAAAATATTTATCGAATACTGAATTCATTGGAACTATAAATATAGAGGATTAATTAGTCATTCAAAATTTAATTTACATAAACACTTAATTTTCATACCTCATATGGAATATCTTATTTTTAATTTGATCCTTCTTCACTCATAATATTTGAAACCCCTAATGTATTGAAATCTAATAAAAATATTGATCTTTCTGATACAGATAGAAGTTATTCCTTAATACAAAGTGCATGATACTTATTATCTATTATAATGTCATTGATTTCCCAGTAATAAATACATGACCTCCCGGATCCATATATCTTCTCAATAAAGATAATTTGGTCTCCCCTTGGAGAAACACTCTGGGTAATAAATCCATTACAAAAAATCTCAACTCATTTTTTTCTTTAACATCTCTAATTTTGTAGTTGGCATTACATAATGGAACTTTGATATTCATATTAAATTAATGATAAAATAGATTTAAAATAGGACATCACATTATTGTTGATGTTAATGTAAATCCCCATTAAATACATAAATGTATTCCAATATAATATATACATACAAAATATGATGATTACCTTCTATTTTTATTGAAATTGATTCTTAATATTCTTAAATAATCCCATTCTGATGTGTTATAAGTGGTGGATCTACAAATGACAGAGATGATGATGTATCCTCACTAAAGGTAATTAATTCAATATCATTATCACAGATAAGAAATTATTACTCCCTAAAATATTTAAATTCATTATATTTTCAAATCCATTCAATACCCAAGATTTTAAAAAATCCAACCATATGTAACAATATATATTTCACATATAAATAATGTTTATGTGTCATAATGTGGTCTTCCCCACACATAATTATATTAGTGAGACTTCAACAAGGATATTTTATGGACACCTCCCCTATTATGTTCATAGGGATTCATTTAATTTCAATTGAAAAATTGAAGATATAAAATAGTGAGATGATACAAATCTAATAACTCATTTGATATATTTGAGTATTTGATTAATGTACCTAAAAAACTTCATTCTGTACTTTCACCGTAGTTGTAGTGATTTCCTAATCTCAACCAACTTCCATTGGCATCTTTTGTGGTAGATTCCCCTAACACTTGGGGAGTTTTTTAAATAACGCACCATTTTGTAATAGATGAAGTACTAGACATAATTTACTTATATCCTCCCCTGAAATTCATTTTTCAAATGACCCTTATATAAGTACATATGTCAACTCAAATTCCCCTTGAGAATTTCCTAGGATGATCTCTTTAATAGATTTCATAGGTTGTAAATTTCTTCTTTCAATATTTCATCATTTATAGATTATATTTTCCATAACGCTTAATTAATCTATTTTTATATTAATTTACCTTTAAAATATGTGTTCTATGGAAATCCTTCTCTATTTTTATGGTGTATAAAACTAAATCATTGTATGATGAATCCTTGTGAGACTTTAATTCCATTTAGATACGTGGATTATATTATTAAATGAAATTCTCTACGTAACATTCTATATGTCATATATATTTGGTAGTGTACATTGAAATTATTGTAATCGTAGCCTTATACTTCATAACACATTCATATTCCTTTTTCATTAAGCTATGTATCATTATCTTAATTTAGTTCTTTCTTAATGGGGGGAATATTTGTTAAATAGATTTTCCATCAAAGCCCTCCATTCAATAATATCAATTTCTTATTTCTCATTAGTATTATAGGTTAACAACCACCATTGATTACTAATACATTAAAAATAGTATCGTGTCAATATAACTGTATCCCTTTCTTCATATTCCATTTCAAGAAATATCTTCTCATGGAAATAATACATTGATCTTATATTACTATATTAGTAATCACACTTTATGATATGGGATTTTATCACATTAATTTATCCAAATAAAATTTATAACAATATGTATGAATGATTTTTTCTATTCATCAATGATATTTTTCCTAACTTGATTAATATTCTCAAAAATAGTCCAGACGTACTTACTTCCAATATAATCAAAATTTGACTTCAGTATAGGAGAATATCAACGTTGACTATGAGTATTGATAACCTTCATTATTCTAGGAACTATTTCTATTAAAATTCATATACTGGATTGGCTCAATAAATTATGAACCATGAATTATTATATATCATTTGAAACATGATTTATGACTTGATAAGAAGGGAAAATTGTTGAATTTTAAATAAATGAATCAAAATTATGGTTTCACTGGTTATATCATTATTTTAAAATTATGCATAATTATCTGTAAAACAAATGAGAATTATCCTATGAATTTCTCCAAAGTTTTTCAAATAAGATGCATAGTATGTATTTTTATTAGGAACCATGCAACGTTCAATTCATTCCTAATACATATTTTTAAAATTTATTACCCATATATAACATTGTTTCAAAACCACATCCAATTTTAGTATTCATACATGGATGTATTTCTATATAAAAAAATAATTGTTAACTAATGCAAACATTTCAATGATTTTCTACATATATAATCAAATTTTATCAATGTTTTTAATTTTATAATCTATTTTTTCTATAATCTTGTTCCCAATGTCTCAACTAATGATTCCATGATACCATTTATAATTACTTCGACTCTAGTAACCCAAATCAAGTGTCAAAATATTTATATTTATATTTTATACAAGGTATCACATAACCATTTTTCGATCAGTTTAGTAAACTTGTTGAACCAAATATATCCAAGATACCAATTTTAATATCAGAATAAAAAAATATAGTAATGAAAAAGAATCAATATCATTGAACTCTATAAAAGAATTCATTTTCATGTATTATAAAATATAAACAACATAAGAGTGATCTCAAATGATTAGTAATGGTTACGTAATATGAAAAATATCATGAAATAATAAGGAATAATCAATATGGAATGGTAAATAACCAAACAAAAATTCCAATTTTTCAAAACATGACTGTCTTGAATAGATAAGGTATAATCAATATTTCAAGGTAAATAACTAAACCCAGATTGCATTTAAGGAATAATATGAGAATGAAATTCATATTGAGAGAACATTAATGATTAAATATCATAGAAAATAAAAAGAAATGAATTCTCAATGTTAGAACTTCTTAATTATTAGATGTCATGATCTCAGGAGTAATGATACCTCTATAGTCACCACATTTTACATGATAGTCAGAAATTATGGGTAAAGATACATATAATTATATAATACTGATTCACCTCATCATATTATTAATGGATCTAGGGTCCATTTATACAAAATATCCACCCATCACTACATATCCAAATGATTCTTTACATATTCAATAATCAATTTAGTATATTAAAATTTTTATATGTGATCTAATATCTACTTTGAGAAATGAATATATATGTATCGATATTTACCTAGAACATAGAATTACATGTAAAGTTTGAAATTTATATAAGCATGTTATATGTATTATGTAATAAACATCTTGATTCTATAAATAATATATATATTTAAGATAAATATAATGTACAATGAAAATAATAATAATAATGTTAGTATCTAAATAGAATGTTTACAACTAAAAAATTAAAAAAGGAACTATAAATAAATATTTATTCACTTGGGAAAATGGGTTTTAAATTATAATAATGAATAAATAGGTATTTTTTTTAAATTCATAAAATTATTTTTATATCCACTAAATAAATGTGAGTAGTAATATAATAACAATATGACTTAATGAAATAGAAATTGAGAGGAAATATCCTAAAATGAACATCCTTTTGGTTGAGCATTATGTAAAATTATTTATTATTTTTTCAATAATTTCATAAAATTATAATAGATCCATATTAAAATTTATAATATTATATATTATCACCATATAACATTTTACCATATGTTCGTTCAAAATATTTCATTATTTCAATTGATATGTGGGTGTATTACATTGGTTTATCATGCGTATTTTGTCATTAAGGTTTTCATATTTTTTAATTGTATATATTTATATCCTAAAAATAATAATATTAATATCAAAAATAATGTATTTCTCATTAAATATATTATAATAATAATTGTTTAAGGTTGGACGTGTAAAATTATTAGTGTCACTTCATGGATGCAGTAGGTCATTCATACACATGACTGAGATTATAATTCCATTAACATGTGTAAGTGTAATGATGTTTGAGATATATATTTTATAAAATAAATATTATTTCAAATATTACACATATATTGAATAATTATATCCTTATTAATTTCCATGTAAATTTAATGTGGAAAAATGAATGATATCACTTCGTAATGTGGTAGTCTTCCATAAACACAATCTTTATTATAATATTTTAAACAGAATGGAATGATAGTAGGTATACGTGATATTATGATTCCATATGTATAATACTGTAATAAATAATATATATATACACACACATTAAATCAATTGTTATATATTATAATGATATAAGATTTTGGAAGATGAGTTACATTTGTTCACGAGACGATAGTCCGTCATACACATAATGAATGATTATGTTTCCTATATAATTGAATATGAGATGGATATCAGTTACGTAATTAACATAATAACATCTATTTATTTTTTATATAATTATATTATTATATTCTAAATATTAATTTTTAATTTTATTCTTCAATTTCAGAATTAAAATGAAATAACTTCATTAAGTGGACTTGGTTCTCTTAGAGAAACCTCTATTGGATCAGAACTTATTGACAATAGGGTAGGTATTTCTGAATAGGGGAAGGACTATAATGTGGATAACAAATTTGGGGGAGGTGTTTTTATTGTATGGTTAAACCAAAGGCCTTGAGATGTGTGAATATGTGAAGGTATTAGTGGTGTTTTTTTTGTGGGGGGAGCGGAAACATAAGAAAATTCTGAAAAATG
Source organism: Viscum album (assembly GCA_963277665.1). Lineage (NCBI taxonomy): Eukaryota > Viridiplantae > Streptophyta > Magnoliopsida > Santalales > Viscaceae > Viscum > Viscum album. Next base: position 168,108,051 of record OY728150.1, on the reverse strand, counting down.
TAACGTGTACAAACATTATTAATACACCAAAAGGCGCTAAAATGGTACTTTAAATAACTGTATAGTTTAAAATTTTAATATATGGATATCCAATGGGGTTTGGTTATTCGTTAGTTCATTTGACCCTAATATTCCTAGCTAATCCACTTGTATACTCGTTTTCACCATAATCATAGTAATTAATTTTTATTGGTTTCACGATTAATAATTGGGAAATATTAATTTTAAATTCTTAGATAATATAAATTTTGTTTCAAAAGAATATATAATCTATTATTAATAATTCAATTCATAGAATTTGTAGATTTCAATTTAATATTAATCTAGTAGAGGCGCTGAGAAAACATGTTTTCCAAAGAAAAACATCTAAAGGTACAAAATGATTTTATATAAAACTTGATCAATTCATTGATTTTAAAAACCTAAATTGAATTTAATATAATATAATTGATTATTTTCATCCTCAATTTTTTTTATACTTTAAACATGATTATATTAATATATATTTTCTTACAGAAAATAAATATTTTTCACTTATTCATTGAGAATGAATAGTTTAAAAAATGGACTAAATTATAAATAAAGTAATTTTAATATGATTATATGAAAAATAATGTTAAATTTTTATAATAAAAAAAATTATATTTTTAAAATAGTGGTGAAAAACATGTAGAAACAGCTTTTTAGAAAAATATAGTTCATCAGAAAACATTTATTTTAATTAAAATATTTTTTAATATAATTTAAAAAAATATACAAAGAATGAGAATGTGTAAAAGATATTTTAAAATATTAATTATTTCTATTTATTCAGACCAACATAACATCATGGTTATTATGTTAAAATTTAAATATTAAATTTTTAACATTGAATTTTGTTTGGATGGAACATAGTGTTGTGTGTATCCCATGAAATCAAAGAAATGAAATTTATTCCAAAAATATATATTTTATTGTATTGTGGTGTTATAAAAATGATAGAGGAACTATGTTTGAGATATATAAATATATCCAATATATATATATATATATAAATTTATCATGTTCTTCCTAGTACTATTCTTGATCTTGTTTTTTAAAATAGTAAAATGAATATTTTAAATAAAATGTTCATATTTTGAGATGTGATTTTTTTAGATGTATAGAGGTTTTTAAATAGAAATATGTGATTTTTATGAGAATGTCCATTTTATATTTGTTCCCTATAGAGATAAACATTTCTATGAAGATAACATAATTGGGTGCACAATTTATTTTAATTAAATGATAGATATCAATCACTATCCTCATGAACGATTATATATTTCTAAACAAACCCTATTGGTTAATGTTGATATTAGACTAGTTAATTTTATCAAATACATGTTTTCAGTTTTTGTTTTTGAAAACGATACTATTAAAGACCAAGAAGTTGAGTGGAATATCTTGTGAAATATCAAATCAACCAGTATTTCCATAATGGCTAGAGAGTTTAAGAAAATACCTTCCCAGGGTGTGTACTTTCCATACCATTAGATAGATGAGAATTTATATAACAATCCAAGATGCATGAATCACCTCATGAATTTATACATTCATGGAGAAGGTAAGATGAGTATCAATAATTTTTGAATGATAATCTATCTATTACTTAAAAAAATTAAAGTGGAAATGTTTCAGGATGGATATATTATGTGTTATATGAGTAATTAATTCATGTAAAACCTCCTTTAAACTATTTTATATTCTTCTCTTACAAAATATATCAATATTCTTGCTGTTTGAATGGACGGAGAATTCATAATTGTTATAGTACCTGTTCCACTATCCAAGGTTGAGGATTTGATAACTATTCCTCTAATGGATGTGGCACATACTCAGGTGGAATATTCTAGAGATGAGGTTCATGTACCTATTATTTAAAAATCTCTAGAACCTACTGGTGTTGTTGAATATTGAGTGGAAAAGTGAATAGTTTATATTTCACATGATGTTCTTGGTGCTTGGAAAATTTAAATGAAAAGAGAAGATGTGGTCCCAACTGCTGATTGTAATTAGTTACCTAGAGAGTAGGTTACTACAACTTCTATAAAACTAGATATTACCATTATATTGTCTTCGCATAAATATATTTTTTCTTCTAGTTATTCTCTTCCCAAATAATCTATAAAAATAAAAGCACTCTAGGATTATAATTTAGTATTATCTCATGATACTATCAATTAGAGGACATGATAAGTGATGGATGGTCCCTTAATTCACAATGACATGCAGATTAATCTTTAAAATATAATGATATAGAATGGAAAAAATTATATTCTTCTCTAAACATTTCAAAAAAAATCTATAATAAATTTGAAGATTTCAACAGTGATTTTAGTGACATTAAGGATGAACTCTGGGCTAATAAAGATGAGATTAATAACATTTAAGAGAATACATACTTTAAGAATGATTTCAAGAAGATAATGAATATTACAAACATCCAAACTATGAAATATAATTATTTACCCTATTACCAATAAACTCCTAAATATTTAAATTTTTTGACTCGGAATACATAAGGAAACATATACTTGAGTTAATGGATAATGGTGATAATTAATATTATTTAAATGAGCTATGTGTTTTTGACTCTTCATAGTATAAGTTAACCAAGAAAACTACTTTCACGCTAATAGGGTTTCCTAACACCATGTTCAATGAAATAGAAGGATACATTCATATATTAAAGAAGGGTTTACCTATTGAATTGTATAGTTGGAGATGAATTAGAAATTTTCAAGGGGATTTCATCTCAGGAAACATCTTCTCATACTGTTATTAATCTAGACATAATCATTAGCGTGAATTTATCACCATTAATATGAGTGTTGAGAATGATCATATAGCTTCACTTCAATATTCAATGATGCATCTATCATTGTAGATGGATATAAAGAAATAATTTACTTAATAATTTTCTGAAAAATGTATACTATTTTAAAAATAGGATTCTTTGAAATAAATATCAGTTGTTCCAAATTTTTGTCCATTATGAGGAGTGTATACCATATGAACAATAAAAGGTGAATTCCAAATTTTAAATTTCCTTCTATATTATCAATATATCTTAAAACATGAAATTTAAAATCACCATGAATTTCCAAATTCTATTAACATTGCAGATGGAACTCTTTGTAGTTTATAAGAAAGATTCCTCGAATAAACTTCCTCATGTTGAACCATATACAATATAATAAGAAAATGGAATAAATATAATGATATTATATTGATATAAATTATCTGATATAAATTTTTTATATATTTTTTACACCTATATCAGTCTCCTATCCACAACTAGTAATAGATAATGTTGTTCTAACTGATAAGGATTTAATTTTCGTGCAAGTTTATATATACCATACCATTGGAATGTTTGATTAAATTTTTTTGAAGCATCATTCCAATGTTACTAATTATACAAGTAACCTGCCTCAAAAATATGGTCCACTAGAAAACATTTCATCACAAAATACCCCTAAAATTTCATATAAATTTTCTTATACCAAGAATGAGGCCTTCAAGAGTGTGCTATGACAATGACATGATGTTATTGATCTAAAAAATTATAAATCATTTAGGAAGATCCATAAATTATAAAAATATAATATAATTAATAGAACTGATATCATTGAAAATTCCATAATCCATATAAAATTAAGTAGGTATATAATCCATGTTCTCAGTGATTATTACTTGTTCAATAATCATTTTGGAAAATATTTTGGATCCTGCTCTCTTATTTTAGTAATTAAATCTGACGCTAGATTGGATTATTGTTCATGTTTAATATGTTAATCGTATTTCTATGCATTATGAATCATGAAATGTGTTTTTCACATCCTCAAGAATACTCTATATCACTATAACCTTATAGTATTAGGAGAAAGTATTAGGTCCCCATTTCAGGCTCTATGATTAGGATAGAACCAACTAGGGTATTTTCAAAAGTTTATGTTTTCTATGTTGTACAATATACACCTACCAACAAAGATTCTACCTCAATTTATTCTGATTATTCTACGAATCCAATTAAATTTTCATCCTAGTGCACTCATTAGTTACCTATCCCAATAAACAATTGTCCTGAATCATTCCTCTTCATATGGTATAGACTACAGATATGTTTTTAGGGTTCACGATAGTATGGTGTGGAGACTATACCCTATTAACTATAGTGAAGAAAAATGGTGAAATATAAGGTTAATCATAGGAGGAAATAAAAATATTGAATCAATGAAAATATTAAAAAAGGTAATGGAAATAATTACATCCCAACCAGATCAATAAATCACTACTGGAAATATGATCTATACCAATGGTTTTGTGGAAACCGTTGGTATAGTTCACTAATTTGGACATATACCAACGGTTTGGACAAAACTGTTGGTACAACTCACTAATATGGACCTACAACAACAGTTTTACCAAAATTGTTGGTATAGGTCACTAATTTTGAGATATTCCAATGCTTTTGTTCTAACCGTTGTTATAGTTGACTAATTTGGACCTATACCAATGGTTTTGGGAAAACTGTTTGTATAGGTCCATTATAGAGCACCTATACAGACGGTTTTGTTCAAACCATTGGTATAGGCACACCCTATACCAACGGTTTTTCCAAAACCATTGGTATAGGACCCAAAATCAAATAACATATACTAATGATTCTCCCAACCATTTGGTATAGGTTTTTACCAATGGTTTTGAGAACCGTTGGTATATGTAAATATATTTTTAATGGAAACTTCCTACAAAGTACATTAAATAAATCAAAATTAAATATACCAATGATAATAAAAATATATATATGTGAAATTATGTTCATAAACATCTATTAGGTTTGTGGTTAGGTTGTTCAATCACAAACGTGACGTGCTAGGATCAAAACCAACCAAATTATTGTTTTTTGAATTTCATATAACAACGGTTTTATGGAACCGTTGGTATAGATTTTAATAATACTTATACCAATGGGTTTCCCAAAACCGTTAGTATAGAGCTATCCCCATGAATTACATGGAAATGGTTCTGAAACCACTTGGTATATGAAATACAAAAGGTTTGGAGGCCTATACCAACGGTTCCAAACTGTTGGTATAAGCTATTTTTCTAATAGTGAAATCCCCATGAGAAATGCCACAAGAAAACCTTAATGACATGATGCGGTACAAAAAATTGGGTGAATTGGGATGATGAATTCAGAATAAATATTATATGTTTTATAAAGGTATAAAATTATATTAAAATATAAACTCTAATAACATCATAATTAATATCACGGTCATCTTCTCCGATAGTCTAACCTAGTACATTAATCAAGCATCCGATGATGAGGAGTTGTATTTATCCCTACCAGCATCAATGAAGTACTTATGTAAACCAATTGGCATTCCAAATAGTTTATGTGTTTGAAACTCCTTATCCACACAAAATTTCTATAAACGTCCATTATTTTAATATATCCTGAAGCAGCGTGAACATATTAATAATTGGTTGTAAATGGAATAATTATTTCCCATATCAATATGGGTTCCTCCCATGAAACCAAACTGATACTATCTACTTTGTACTAATCAAGGATATCTATAAATAGTAAGTATTTATAAACAAATAATATACATATGTCTAGTATTCTCTAAAAACTATAGTTAATTTCATATCCATTAATTCAATTTAATACTTTCTTGAACTAAATTCCCTTTATTTAATAATTACAATGTGGGACATCATGTCACTAAATTACAAATAAAAATATGGAACATCATGTCCCGTGGTTTAAAATTTGAAATATGGAATTCCATATCAATTAATTAACAAAAAATTAGGTAATTTATTGTTCATTGAATAAGATAAGCTTGAAATTATCACATACATGTCATATGACAATAATGTATGTGGAATTTACATCATTCCCTTTTACAATTCCATTAGAGATGATCTCATATTACCAATTTGATTTAATAAGTCCCATGGAGTATTTTTTATTCCATTAGATCAATTCATGACGATTAATTCTACTGAATGGTAATTTAATTTAGTATACATCCCATTAAATTCTTTTATTAATATTGTTAGTAATGGATATATTAAAAAATGAATGGTGGAATAGTTTTTAGTCAAATATTCATAGGTTAATGGACTTATAATTAACACACCCCATGTTGGTGTTTCATGTAAAGGAATTCAAGTTGTATTGTAGCAATTTTCATCATGTATGCTATCCCATTTTAAGAATAAAAAACTAAATTTTTTCATGGTGAGAACGTAAGGTCATGCATGTGGCACAATAATGTATCATATAACTATAATAATATAATATAGAATGTACTAAACCACCTACATTAAACCTCTAGTTGGATTCTAATTTAATATATGAATCAAACATATGATTTAATAATAGAAATCAATGTAATTGAATAATACCAAAAAATATGGAATATTAGTTCCATATAGATAACAACAATGATGGAAGGATAAACATATAAAAGAAGGTATAGGTCTCTTTGACTTATCAAGAGTGATGGAATGAAATTAATATAGAAAAAATTATAATCTAGATGGAGAAAAAATATAAAATCCTAGAGGAAGGAATGAAGAGATATCTCAATGAGGGGTAGGTTTTTATGAATGAATGGGAGAATAATTTTTATGATTTATTATTAAATGAAACATGGGAAAATAATACTCTTGAACCATATTAAATGTAACACCACAACCCAATAAGCACAGAGCTCGTGCATTATTTTATTAAATTGGAATTATTACATGAAATAAAATATAGAAGGACCAATCTATTTGGTGGTTTTATAAATCTAGATACAACACTTAAAGATTAAATTAAAACATGAAATGAAATACAACTTATAAACTCTATTCTAAGTATCCATAAACTCCAAGATTCTCCCTATAAGTCACTCATAATATACATTTTTAGATCATGGGGTAAAAATAATAAAGGGGTGATATCAGATTATTAGTAAGTATACATAATATAGAGGATGATAATATATATATTAAGGGATAGTGAATGACTCATAACATTTTGCATTAGAACATAATTTTGAGCATAACATGGGAGGAATAAAATGGAAATATATAATTCTATATTCACAGAAGAATAATGCACAACCATGGATATTATACTTCTCTAATTATCTCATGGATTATTAAAAAATAATATCATAATAAGAAAATTAATAATTATAGTAATGATACACATATCATTTAGGCCTTGTACATGAGATCTAAAAATAAATTATTAAGGCCCCAACCAAAACCATGTTTGGTAATTCTTTTGAGACCTACTGATGCCTCAAGGGTATCTGAAGGGAACATACCCTCAATTTATAAGTCTATTTAATAACTAATATTAATGGAGTGAATCATAAAAACATATAAACTTGATATATATATATATACCATTCCAAAAATCAAGAAACATAATCACTGACAATTCTACCTAATATTGTGAATGATATCAAAATAAATCATCCATAGTGACATTGATCATAAACCATTTAATAAAATATTGTATATTATATCATTTAATATAAATACCAATTAGTAATATGATTAAAAATAATGGCTTTTAATTCAATGAAAAATACTCTAACAAAATCATCATGGTGTTTTTTAGATAAATACCCTTTCACAATGAAAAAATTTCAATTTTGGAAAAAACATTTATATGAAATAATTGTATAAAATAAAAAATAAAAAAATTATAGTGTGTGATGAAAAAAAATTATTATATATTTAAAATAATTGTTTCTTAAAATAAATTTTATATGGTACTCAAAATGGTAAAAAAACGGGAAGATCCTTTTAATCATGTTTTTTTATCTTGAAGAATTTAGAAGGGATCCTTAAAAAACTAGTATTCCTATAAAAAATAATGATTTATTAATATAGAAACATGTTTTTGCAATATATATATATATATATAATTAATAATTATTATTTATAAATATGAGATAATTACAATGGGGTGAATAGAGATAGAGAATATCATGAATGAAAAATTGAGGTTCGGGGAGAATCCCTTAACTTATATATGAAAGTGCTCTCCACTTAAACTTAATTCCATAGAATTTAAAATTGGATTAATTAATTAATTAAAAAATACCCTTTGATACATGTATTTTATTTATTATAATTTTCCAATTTTAATTTAATGAATTTTTTATGACATATAAGATTCAATTTTATTGTTTGGGAGCGGTCATTTCCTTAGTTTTCATAATCAGTTTACTTCTATGATTATGGTTGTTCATGTAAAATGGGAATTAATACCCAGAGTTTAAGATATATGTTATTAATTAAAATAAAAAACATGACATGGTAATATAATTCATTTTGATATTTTGGGTGAGGTTGAATCATTATTCAAGACGTTATGGATAACCGTTTAGATTGTTTTTAGAGGTTTATCGATCATCACAACATTGTTTTGTTTTAAGAGTAATAATAAATTTTGAATAATTGTTCTAGAACATGAAAATGGAGTTAATAAGGAGTTTATATTCTGTTTTCACCATATAATTGTTTTTTTAACAATCGGTAAAATCTGAATTGCAAAATGAAATCACGTCATATACAAAGGTTGTGAATCAGCACCTCACGGATGATGTGAGGGAGATAGAAAAGAATTGATGATGGATTATTCTCTGAACATAATAAAATTAAATAATATAAATTATATCGTAGATATCATGTCACTTTGAGATTAATAGGTGGGTATATGAAAAGAAAAGAAAATAATTTAAAAATAAATTAAAAGAAAAAGAAAGAGGTTTTTACCTCAAGATTATATCCTCTTTGAAAACCCCCTTAGGGAAGAGGGTTTGGACATTTGTTGGGACAAATGGATCATAGACATGGGGGAAGTTAATGGGAGGATTATTGGATAGAAATTTGATAAAGATCATATCTTGGAAGGTATGAGGAGAAGATATGGTGAGGGGTGGTAATTATAGTTTAGGAGATGGATATTTGTTATTATTTTAACCATTATTATATTATTATAGAATGTGACTATGAATATTTTGAGAATTATCTAAAAATATATTATATAATTAATTTTTTTTTTGATATTATGGTTTATACATAATTTATGACTCAAGGAGTAGTTTATTTATCTTATAATGTATATATACCATAAATTTTTTATATTCCACTCTTCAAAACAAATATTACTATTTTAGAAAATTCCCTAAAAATCACACTAACTAATTATCATCAATTAGGATTAAAAATTGAACTCAATTATATATATATATTTTATAAATATTATATATTTAATTATTAAATAAACCATCCTTTAATAAAAAATACTAAATTATCTATTATAATTTTTTTATTGCATATTAAGAAACTCAATATGGTTAAATAATATTATATTATATTAATAAGACAAAAAATATTAATGTACCAATACATTTTATGAGAATAAATTTTATTTTATATTATTAAATTAATCAACAAAATGTAATGAAATACATATAAATTATAAAAAAAACATACATTTAATTACTAATGTTGATAATATTTATTTACTAATACTATGATATAATTATATAATACATTAATTTGTATGATTCCAAACTATTATTTATACCTTAATGGGTGTGTTTACTATAAATTTCACTCATTAACCATTCCTTAGGATCATATTAATATTTTTTTGTTAAAGTCCCTATATCATAGGAATTGTTTTCTTAACTACGAGAAATACTTCGTATTTCATTCATTCTTAATTTGTAATGTTTCTATTTTGTTCTCTAAGGGATATTACATTATGTATACTATATTGAACAAATATCAGAATGGAATCATATTTGACATATTTATAGGTCATTATATTCTCCCCGCCTATAAAGAATTCAATTTCAAAATTTCTAGAATTCCACACCATAAAAGGATTTGGACATTTCTTCCTCATAACAGCGTAATGTTCACATATCACTTTTTAATATTATGATCTTCACAAAGTAACATTCCTAGATGTGTTTCCTGATTCCTAAACACATATTCTCTATTGTCTCCAAATATATATTTTTTTATTAGTAAGACCACTTTTATTCAGAAAGTGTGAAACAAAAAAGATCAACCAATCCTTCAATAATTATATAACATTACTAAATTATAAAACACCATATTAAACCCATTATAATTAATTTCCTTATTCAATTTCATTGAAATATATGTTACCACTTTTCTAGGATCTTCTTTGATAACGTCTTTGAAATTATATGGCAACTTAGCCCATGCTCACAAGAACTTCACTTCATCTATTTTATTTTTATTAATTCCTCTGACAAGAATGTGGCATTGTTTGTAGATCCACTCGCTTTGTTCCGTGTTGATGTCAACTTGAATCATTCATGCATTCATACATTCTGTAGTCTTAGTAGAAGAATGGATGGGGACTACCTTCTCATTCATCCCCTCCTCAGAATGTAATAACAAATCCCTAGGATATTCCCTAATCATAGCCTCCCCTTCCAGATCCCACAGTGCCCCCTTCACTCCCACCATGGAAGGTGAGGCTGATTCACCCATTTGCACCTCCACTTCCTCAGCACCTATCTTATCAATTGGCCAAGTTCCTGCCACACACATCCGGACCAGGGATGTACCATCTTCCACCATTGGTATCACCTTATCTGTATGAAAGTTCCTATCCTCACACTGATCTACTTCGTTTGAGGATTCATTCTCATGAGAATCGGATATAAGATTTTCTAGGCATCCACATTATCCATTGGTTGGGACTCGAGCTCCTTGGATTTCCCATCGTTTTTGGTAGACAGGGTCTCCATCTATCTAGGATGGTAAGATTAGTCTTTGCACCCCTTCAGTTGTTGACATCCTAGAAACAATGCAGCACCCTCGATCCAAATTCACTTTGTTCCCTTTCATCTGTCTTTGCTGGTGAAATCCTTTTCCCACCCCTCCAAAACCATTATGATCAAAAAACTATCCATCACCCTCAGAATCAATCTCATATGTACCCTTGGAATATCCATCAGAATCTCCCTCATTGCTCCAAATCCTAAAAAATTTATTGAGGGAAATTTAGGATAGAGCTCCCATTGAGTTGAACTCCATCATCGTATCCAATGGTCTACATTCCATATGTGGAATCAGCTCCCACTAATGTTATAACTTCAAATTATTCTTGGAATTAGAAACCCTTTTAGAGACCATGATATGGCCATCCCTCACAACCGTTACAAAAGTGCTATGATACTGACTTGCCTCATCCCAAATATCTGATCCATTTGCTTTAGTAGCTCCAACTGTCTCTCTCAGAACCTAAGTGGGAGCAGTGAGTGTTTCCCGAATTCCGCTAGCCACTACATTGGCCTTAGCTCCCCTATCCTACTCTTGTTGAAAGGGGGAATATCCTAGTCACCTTGCATCATTTTGAAGAATTCCACAACACTATGACCTGGAGGTAATACCAGGATTGTTTATACACCCTAGATCCATCCAAGTACTCCACGACCTCCAAATCAACACTACGCAAATTTTCTTGATCATCCATGCTATCAAAATCCCACACCTTCTGGTTCACAACAGAGTGAACCAACACCCCATTCCCCTCAACTACAATAATCTTGTCTTGCCGAACCCCATTCATGCGACAACAGATAAAGAACAGGTTCCCTATCTTGTGACATCCTAGGTAGAAACCAGGACACAATTAGAAGACAACACTTTTCTTCCAATGAGACTCCTCTCCGACTGAAAATGACATCCACTCCATGGGGGCCTTCTATACATCAACCTCAACACATACCTGAAGTGATATCAGATGACATATTTTCGACATACTAATATCAGAGAACAGATATCTCCAAACCATATTTCATAGCATCCTAATAATTGTGGGGTTCTATAATAGGAGAGGTAAATCCAGAAAACATACCCAAACCACGGAATAGGGTGCGTCCTATTTCTTGTTGTGTTAGATATACCAGCAAAGAAAAAAAGCTGCATCTATTGATTATATGAGGTGCTTGGGACCAGGTGGAAATTAGATCGTCCTCCAAGGAGAAACAAATAATTAGGTGAAGTCGGTCGAAGAGTCCCACCACCTTTCGCTCTTGAAGATTCAATGAATCAAATTCAAATCGATCGAAAGCATCTACAAGGGGATGATGACCTCTGAATCGGCCCAAAATCATCAATTGGTGAAGATTCGAGGCCTCACTGAACACTTTAGTAGAGATCACGAGCTGGTTTGAGCCATTGTAAAGGTTAGAGACCTTAGGTAAAAGTGGAATATATGGAAAGGAGGAAGGAAATTTTGGTCTATGAAATGGTAGAAGGAGCGAGCCGACAAGGGGAGGAAGTCCTTGCCCCCTCCCCACATAAGGGAGGAGGGGGTCGGAGCCACGAACATCTCCTCTAGGGAATCTCCACCCAGGGTCAGGCTCTGTAGATCAATATCCATTTAAGAAAATCATTCCAAATCTATAGTGTTTGGGATCTATATTGGCTCTATACAATAAGGTAAATTAGGTTCCAATTCTATTTCATTATATTTGATAAATGTTGTTCATCCAGTGTGTACTTCTTCAACAAAGTGAAATGGAACCCAATGTGTTATTTAGAAAGGATTTGAATAATTTATAATCAATAAGTCTCAAATCCAAATCTTCCAAAATATTCAAATGGATTGATGTACCCGGGGCTATGTTTCCCTTTCGTGAAGAACTTCATGACATATTTCTATGGAAATAAATACAAAAAAGACATATTCTTCCACTTGAAACTCCCAATACATTTTTCGGTGATTAGAATAAAACATTTTATTAATTTTGTATTCAATTATATTTTTTTAATAGTGTTTTAAATTTTCATTTTTTTCCTCCAAAATATTTGGTCCTACACACATCCATTCACAAACTTCATCCCAATAGGTTTGTGTATGATATCTTTTTCCATAAAATGAATTATATGGTAACATTTGAATACATGAATGGAAACTATTATTATAGGAAAAATATAACAAAGGTAAATAATAATCCAATATATATTTAAGGTCATGTGAGAATGATCTCATCGTGTATCCTAATGCACAAATCCTCATTTCTGACAATCCATCAGTTTAAGGGGGATAAACAATATGCAAATGAAGCTCAGTATCAAAATATTTCTTAATACTTATCCTAAATGATTATATAAATCATGGATCATGATATCACAAACTTTAAATTGGTACACCATGAAGTATTACACCAACAAAATCATTGATTTTTTAAAGGTTCTATAGTACAAAATTATCCATTTTTTGTGAGGAAATGTGCTGATTTGATAAGTCGATCAATAATTACCCACATAGAATCATAATTTATTTTTGTAGATGGTAATCAATAAAAATAATCCACAGTAATTTCATCCCATTTCAAAGTAGGAATAGGGAGATGAATCATGACTCTTGTAGGATGTTGTCTTTCAGCCTTCACTTATTGACAGACTAAGGATCTTGATACATAATCAGAAATTTCCTACTTCATATTATCATACAAATATATTTTTTAAAATATCTATACATATTAATGCTACTAGGGTGTATAGTGAAATTCAACTGTTTGTAATCATCTAATAAATCCCTTTTTATCTTAGATTTATTGGGAACATATAACCTCTTCCCAAATTTCAAAATTCCAACTTCATATACATTTTTTTTCAATATCTATTCATTGACATCATTAAATTTCATTTGATGTTTCTCTTCACTAGACTGAGAAATATTAATCCTTTAAAATGATGAAGGTTTGGGAAGAAATTAAACAGTAGTGGTGTTTCCCCTTCCTTTTTAATTATCATATCTATATTTTCTAGATCCATATACCCAGGTCCATGCTACTCCCCATTTTGATGAGAACCCCATGACCCATCCTTATAAATTAATTTTCTACATTATTTGACTTCCCTAAGTGGTAGTTTATTGAAAAATTATAATCCTTATGTAGAACGAGTCATCTAATTTACCTCATGTTTATTTTATTATGTGTGAAGATATATTTTAACTGCTTTTGATCAATATATATCTCACATTGTTAACATAAGAGATAGTGTATACATATATTCATGTCAATGATTATAGATTCTAACTAAATATCATTAGTTGGAAAGTTTTTTTCACGAGTATTTAACTTTACAGATATATAGACAATATATCTACGATTCTACCTAAAGAAACAACCAAGTCATTTATTTGATTGATCACTATAAATCACAAATCCATCATTTTGTGATGGTAGAGTCAATATTGAAAAATTCAATTATCACCTATTTAATTCGTCACAAATTATTTTTATTATTTTTACCATATGAACATAACCCCATTATGAGTTATATAGGTTAAAATTTTAGCTAAATAGGAAACATTCTCTACCAAATGATGTTAGTAAACTTCTGATCCAATGAAACTACATTCCATGGTTATGATTGTTCGTGTAGGGAATTCTTGGACTACCTTTGTCTTCCCAGGATCTTGTCTGATTCCATCCATTCAGAAAAATATTGCTATGAAAAGAAACTGTTTTTAGCTAGTATTCACACTTTTTAACTTCCCTTTTATCTATTTTCTTCAAATAATCTCTATAAAACAAAAAAGTGGTTCTCATAGTCCCCATATATTTTGGAATATATCAAGTTATCATCAATAAATTCTACAAAACATAATTCATGATATTCCTTGAACACTTTTTAATTAGATCTATAAAAATATAGGGTTCAGTAGTCTATCTAAATGGATTTATTGAAAACTGATAATACTCATGCCTGGATTGAAATTCTATCCATGGTATAAATTCCTTCCAAACACACCACTAATGATATCTATATTCATGTTCTATCTTTCAAAAATATTTATCTCTTTGATGTTTATAAAATAAATATTTATTGTGAGGCTGGAGAAACTTTTCCATTATTTTAATATCATTGATTCCTTTACTGTCAATTAATAGCCTCAGAGATCCACATCTTTCATCTTGACAAACAGAAAATGGGCCCCCAATATAGAAACACTAGGGAGATTAAACCATTTTTCAATCATTTAATCTACACGATTATTCATCTCTAATAACTTTATAATAGACATTCTATAAGGGATCTTTGATATGGTTCTTTAACTAAGAATAAAATCAACAAAAAATAAACTTACCCCATATGGAGGATGTCTAGGTAAATCCATTGCGAATACATCAATGTAATATTTCAAAGTAGGTAAAATTTTAATTTGAATATTTCTTTTTTCATTCATATTTGGTATTTTCTATTACTTCTCATGAATTTGATTTAGAATATTCACTGAAGATTGATCCAAAAATGAATAAGAAGATGAGGTTTTCTATCTATTGATAAAGAATTCTACATCATCCTCAGTAGTTATAATATTATTTCTTTTATTAGTATATTTTAATATCATATTTTGAAAGAATTTTCATATATATGATTAATTCACTGCCCATTATAGTTAAGATAACACGTTCTGAAATTAAAACACATTTCTGTGTCAATAAGGGGACTAACTAAATCATCTTTATTTCAGTGATACATCCCTTTAGAGTTTTGACTACCAAATCATGCATTAAATTAAATGGGAAATATCTACTTTTTTTGAAAAGTTGGGAAGATATAAAAATGAATATGGTCCAGAATCTAACAAATCATGGATAAGTATAGAGATATAAATATTGTGCCTCCCAACACATCATTATGAACATCATCCTCGTCATTTGAGATCACATAATCTTATCCATTGTCCCTTTTCATATTCTGGATGAGGATTCCATGATTCATTGGAAGATAAATTTCACAGTGTCTTTTCTCCCTACAATTGTAGTATTGACCATTAGTAGCATCATTCATCGACTTTCAATCACAACCTTAGTGGACTATTCTCCACACATTTAATAGAATCATTTTTCTTTTATGCATGAACAATGTTGTTTCCTTCCACTTGTATCACACATAAAAAAATTCCCTATTTTATTATTTCCATTATATATTATATTCAAAACAACCTTATTCTTCACAGTTTCTCTATTAAAGGAATAATGCAATCCAAATAATTTATCTATATTGTTATTGAATTGGAATATATCTTTGTATGATGATAATGTTTGGGAGGCCAGTTTCCTTTGGAGGAATGGTTTTAACCCATCATATAGTAGACCAATTTGGTTATTTGTATTACATATGAAGTTTTTGGGATTCTTTTATATGCTTGCAATGTTGGATTCATAATTAACAAAGGTTTTATCCTTTTTTTTGTTTCAAAATCAAGAATTTCGTCTCCATATATACTTAATGTTTTCAAGGGAAAAATTTTTCTATTAAAATTTCTGTAAATTTATTCTATTCCATATTATCAATTTATTCCTCCTCCTTTATGTTTAAATAAATGAACAACATTCATCATCATCTTTTGAGAGATGTTAAACTACCATTACAACCATATACAATATATTACATCCAAAAAAATAAATATCTTCTTAAATGAACATATCCATGGCGACCATACGAATGGGTTTTTAGTGCCATTAAATGATGGATGATCTTATTGAATTTATAAATATTATATTTATTCAATATGATATGGACCATGGTGCTCTATATTGGTAAGGGTTTTTTTCATAAATAGAGTTTGTTGACCTACTTTTGTTATAATTTTCGTAGCTCCATTTATAGCTTTATCTCCAACATCATTATCTTTCATAGAAGGAAATCCCTACATGGGTTACTCGCATTGATACCGTTTTCATTACCTCTAATTGAATCCATTTATGAATCGTGGAATACAGTATATTAGATTATTAATAGAAATTCATAATTTCAAACTAGTTACATTTAACAAAAATTTAAAAAAAATTCATAAACATTTTCATAATCATAAACATGGATTCCATAGGTATCATTAACATTTCAATAAATCATAATGTTTTATAAGAAAATTTTGAATTATCCTATGCTTATCCTTTGAGAGTGTCAAACAAGGTTCATAATAAGGCTTGCCTTCAATATCATGTTACCTTGTGTTAGGACCAGGACACATTTTAAATGTTCTTACCCCTAGGTAAATCTGTTCCATAACCACAACCACTTGACGTATCCAGAAAATGATTTATTTCTAGTAAGGCCCACATAATCTCTACCTTACCTAAATTCAATAATTTTATTCAACGATTACACTCAAATACTATATTTTAGTTATGTCCACTAGTTAATGTTTTCTAAATCTTGTTCTATAAGGATTCTACTAAACATCCATCGCTTCCAATTGTAAAGACCCCAACTCTGGTAACTCATATTAAGTGTTATACATTATTAAATTAATATAATATAACATGAATTATCATCGTAAAGGATCAATCAATTTTAAGTATTGGAATACTAGAAACAATACATATGAATTACAATACAACTTGAAATTAAATACAACATAGAAACACTAATGGAATCATCCATAATCACCTAGATTATTACTTCTAGTCACTCATAGTATACATCATCACATCTAGGAAAAAATAAAACATAATAAAGTAGTGAGCTCAGGTTTTCATTAATGGAATGAAATATTTTATAATCTAATATAAATAATAAATAATGTTCAATGAATAAAAACACGTTCCATTAAAACAAAATCTCGAGTATAATATGGATAGAATAAAAACAAAAATAAAAAATTCAATATTCACATCGGAATAAAGAAAAACCATAGATAATCTAATAGTATAATAATTTAATATATTATAAGGTAAAAATATCATAATGAGAGAAGGAATAATTGCAGACAACATTACCATAACTTTCACCCCTCGACTAAGTCATCTGCAAATAAATGATTAAGAGTCCACCCAAAACCATGCTATTTTTGTATCATGAGACCAAAAGATGAATCGATGGGTATAGAGGGACCTACCATCACATTATATGCTCAATGGATACCTCATATAAATTCATAAAAACATAAAAGACATATAAATATAATATTTAAATTACATTTCAAAACTCAGTTAACATTATCACTAATAATTTTGAGTAATATGATGAATTGTATCATGATATCCCATACATTGTCAAAATGATCATAAACCATTTAATAAAATATTTAGAAGATGTAAAAGAATATCAATTCAATAAAATCATAAGATTAAACAATTTTTTTTAAATCTAGTAAAAACAAAATAATAAAATCTTCTCTGAATTCAAGAGTGAAATGCCCCTTTTTTATTTTCATAGTTGAGTTCTTTTGGAAAAATCCTTTTTATTTTTATATTTTTTTTGTATAAAACAGGAATGAAAAAAAAATTCATGAAAAATTTAATTTTATAAATTTAATGGTTTTATATAGCATATTATGAATGGAACATGATAATAGATAATAGTTAGGATGTTTCCTTCAATTGGGTTTGCTTAATAAAAATAATTGAGAAGGGAAACTTATAAAACGTATATTATACAACAAAAAAATGATGAATTGATTTTGATAATTGGTGTTAAATAATATATATATATATATTTAATAAAAGTAATATAAAAAATAATATTAATTTAATTGGGTTAGAGGTAGGGGATTTTTATCGAGAATGAAAATTGTTTATTCGGGGAGAATCCCTTACATTAAGTGTGAATGCCTTTTTCACTTGATGTTAATTTCATGAAATATGTAATTATATTCATTAATTAAAGAATTAAGAACATTTTATAAACGTATTTTATATATTATAAATTTATTAATATGATTTGGTTTTATTTTTATGAGTTATAATGTAGAATTTTATCATTAGGGAGCATTCGTTTCCTTTGTTTTCATGATCAATTTTCTATATATGAGTATAGATAGTATTTTTAAATCGGAATAGACACCCGGAGTTGAATTTATATTTTAATGATGAACTTATATAAGATTTAATGGTTATAAAATTCATTTTTATATCTATGGTGAGGATGAATCATTAGATATGATGTTAGTGATAATCATATAGATTATTTGTGGCAGTTTTTCGATCATCAAAAGCTAGTATTGTTTTATTAATTATAATAATTTATTTATTATGGTTAATGAAAATTACACATACTTTAATACATATATTATAATCTATTTTAACCATATAAATGATTCTATGACTAGACTTCATGGTGGAATTGAAAAACAAGAACACCTCATCCATTAAGGCGGTAAATCGACACCTCACAGATGGTGGTTTCATTTACCAAAAATAATGTGGGAAGAAAATTGATGAGAGATTATTCCATCAACACAACAAATTTTATTTATGTAAAATATAATGGAGATATAATGTCACTTTTATATAAGGATTTGAAGATAATATAAGAAAAATATAACATGAAAACAAATTAAATGAAAAAGAAAGAGGTATTTAACTATGGATTTTATCCTCTTTGTGAACCTCCTTATGGAATAGTGTTATGGATTATTATGAGACCAAGGTATCCGAGTCATGGTGGAGTGAATGGTGATATGTATTGCGTAGAAATTGGTCCATTTTCAAATCTTGGAAGGTGTAATTAGAATAAGGTTTGACCGTTGTATTTACTGTGAAGGAGAGGGGTGTTTTTTTTAATTTAAAGGAATAGTTTATTATTTTGCCTTAAGAATATGTATTGTTTTAGAATTATCAATATATATATTGAAAAATGAAAGAAATGTTAATATCAATGTGCTTTCATCTTTCATGACACATGGAAAGGTTTTTTTTATTTTATAATATATATATTCCGTAAATTACTATATATAACAATTCATAAAAAATTCAACTAATTTAGAATAATTTAAAAACATAACCCATACCATTTTATAATGTGTATAATTATGAAAAAAATATATATTTTATAGTGATATTTTTATAAATGTAAGAAAATAAATATTTAAAAAATCATCATTTAGTATAAAATATCCATTTTAATGTTATAACTATTTTTATGAAATTTTGAAATAATATCTCAGATATCATAAAATTATATAATAGTCATAAAAAAACATTAATTTATGAATATATTTTATTAATATAAGTATTATTTAAATTAATTCCTTAATCAACAAATTTTAAATAAATAGTTATGACTTACTAAACCCAAACATTTAACTAATAATTTTTTTTATTTTTTTTACAAATAGTATGATATAATTATGTAATAAATACATTTATAAGATGAAAAATATTTATCTATACCTTAATGAGTGAGTTTTAAATTCATTTGTCTCATATAATATTCATAAAGACCATATTGCTATTCCTAAGGTCAAGTTACTATTTCATTTGCATGGGTTCCTAAATTCTAGAAATACATCTTATTTCATCTATTATTAATTTATAATGATTTTATTTTGTTCTCTGTGTGATTTTATATTAGTTCTAAAATATGTAATAATTTAAAATAGTGAATCTTAATTGATAAAATTTTTGTTGATTAAACATAGGGGTTCATTTTTAGCCAATTATTGGTGAAATTGTACACAAAATGTTAAAACAAAATTCCCATGAAAATAACACATCACGCATGGGAAGCACACATGGTTGGAAAAATAGAGTGTTTCTCATATGTTCTCACTATCCCTGGAGAAAACCCCCTTAAATTACTAGGATAACAATTTGAAAAACTATGCACATATATTTCTCAACATAGATACAAATTTATGTAGGTCTTTTATAGCCATTTAGCCACCTTGAATAGATAAACTGACCATTCACCCATATATATTAGATGTGTAGTTTAGCTGCATAGTTACTATTGACCGTTCATAAATCACTCACCTAATAAGGATTCTCTAAACACTATTGATCCTTCTCCAAACAAAAAAAAATTCTCCCATAACCCTCGTGACCTCTATTGGAATTTTAATATAGTTATATACATATATATATACAAAAAATTAAATGATCTATACCTTGTTAAAAAATAAAGATCTCAAAAACCCTCCTCTATTTAATTGTACATCAATGAGTTTCCATGACAGTGGTTGATCATAATTATAGAATAATTATAGCCTATGAGAAAGTACATAGGCTTCTGTCTTGTAGGTATCACCATGTACATAGCTATGTGACAACTTATTCAAAAGTTGTGTATATGTCCTACCTCAATGGTGCTTCATTCTATAATCAACCATATAAATAGGATACTTCTTCTATTAAGCAGAAACATCAAACTCAGCCTCATATAGCTAAATGACATATGATGGATCAGAGTGATAATGAAACAAGTGAGAAAAATTAATTATTTGATTGATATCCCTATATCTCTATGGGGTTCTATCTACTAAGACATGGTTTCTACTCCCTATAAAGTCTCAAATGGTGAGATTGTTATAAGATCTTTGATTCCTTAATTTTATTTTTTCAATACCCCATCAAAGGAGAAACATAGAATAATATGTAATCCCTATCTTCAAAAATTAGAGTTCTTCAATAGAATTATACAAAAGAATTATAACTTGCATGAAATGTACCTATACAATTTTTGATATGATATAAAAACACTAGTCTCCTAAATAATATTTTCACAATGTATATATGAATTCCCTTCCTCTAACAATCACATAGGTGATCAAAATGACATTCAAAATAGGTCCTCATATTGAGTCATATGTACAGTTCCCTAAAAGATGATATTATTGTAAAACATGACTTATGGTTTGTATTTCTACCAAGAAAAATTAAAATATAAGACACAGTCCATGATTATCTAATCAGGCACATGTATAGTATGCTCAGACTGACCATCAAACTAATCATGGTTGGATGTTCATAGTAGATACTACGAACCATGAGCGTTTTGTAACCCCCTCTAAGAATGTGAATTAAAAAGAGAATACATTTTTACAACAACAGTACACAAAACATAATAATATTTTTTCACATCCATTACTTGTTTCCTTGATCATCCACCAATTATTAATCATTAATTGGAAAATGTTGGAGGAAATTATACATCATGTCAACAACCACCCAAACTACATCACTAATGTGAAGGGATTTTGTTAATTAGATAAATGATATATAGTAACATCATCAAATTTCCACTATGGAAAGGGGAATGTATATACAATCATAGTATTCCCCAAGTGTTCCACCTTCTCCTGCTGAATGAGGAAATAAAAAGTATGAAATCATAGTACATCAATTTTGATACTAGAACTCATATACATGAGGGATAATTCATGATACATCTTTATTCTTATATGATATAAGTAAACAATTTTTATGTATGAAACACTCATAAATTCATCTCAGATACCTTCAATAACACAAAAAAATCCTCAAATATGCATGATCTCATCCTCATAAATTACACAAGCAGGTGTTGAGATATTATAAAAAATGCTTTCCTAAATAGATAATCCTTCTGGATCGGGAATGAGGTCATCTTAACTCAAAATTTAAGTGAATATATAAATATTGAAGTCATAAAATATTATACATTTGACATAAATTTACAACAATATGTTTAATGGAAAATACATCAATTAAATTCTTTCATTGGCTTCATGAAGAGATCATTTCTAATTCTTCAGTCTCAAAGAAATAACCACTATATTTTCTTTTCCTTGGAATATTAGTAATATTAAAAATCATATACTGATGGTATTCAATCAACATTTATTATCGAATGTTAAAATCACAGAATATGAACATGTATTTTCAAATTTTATTATCAACATAAACTAGAAACAATTTTCCAAATATATATTTCCTCCAAAAATGAAATCCATGAACAATATCATCTTACTCAAAATTCTCTGATGGTTAATTATTCTCATGTGACATAAAATTAAGAGACCCGCAAACCAGAACACACTCCCCATACACTAAAAAACTCTCAGACTGTTTCTTGATGAATAAAATAAATGGTATATCCTCTTAAAGGATCTAATAAAATTGGGATTGGATCATAGGTCATCATTTCATTCATAAATTGAAGGTCTTTTTAAAAAGAATTAGACCACTCGATTAAAACTACCTTCCATCAAAATGTTTTACTAGGTTTTTTGATTCATGGGAAATATAAAATAAAACACATATAATATCCACATATCCCCATTAAACTTCATATTTTAATGATATTTTTTGTATTGTCCCATGAAACAACAACTCTCATATTCTATGTATCCAAATACCCTCTATCATTGAATGTGAGTTTTCCAAGAATGTGAACATTATCAAACCTGAATTAGAATTGTCTAAACTAGGCATTCAATTAGTGATATCATAGTTTTTATAATAATATGTACAATTGTATGGAATTATGTTTAAATATTGAGATTACACCAATATAATATCCCTGAAAACTAACATAAATTAATCTAACTATAGCTGGAACTATATGTTCAACATGGACATATGAATTGGTGGTTCATTTATAAGGATGATATAAAAAACAAAATACATGTAAAATAAATATCATTTATGAAATATTATACATGGGATATTTGATGGTATAACTCATACCCAATTATTAACCAAAAAAATACATTTTTTAAAACTCCCCCCTCTACAGAGCAAGTGAAAGTTCTCAATTATAAATGTTAAAGGGTATTGTTACATATCCCAAATCTAATTTAGTCTCTGATAATCTGCACAAATTCTAAGGTTCTCATCCTCCTTTCTATAGTAGATCATGAGGGAAACCCCAATGTGAAGGACTAGGTCTTATAAAACTATTAGATTATATAAACACTAACTATTTCGGTACGTCATATAACATGGTAGTATTTATTCTCTAAGGAGGAATACATACTAGGGATGCACCTCTAACTATGTCATTAGTAAAATCTACCACTCTCTCAGTAGGTACTGTGAAGAATTCCATAGGTATTATATTGTTGAAATGACCAATCAGTGGGTAGAAATACAACTAATGTGCCTCTAACCATTCAGAAAAAGACTCTAAATCTATTATGTCACTCTACACCAATCATGATCATATTATGTATCTTGTCTCACCCTGAAATATCATCCACCCTTGAACATATAGCTACCACCATCTATAGATTTAAACTACACTCTCTATTGATAAAAATTAACATAAACTCGACATCAGATTCTAACTATTATATGTTGTGAATTATATTCAAGCCTATCATATTGAGGATGAAAAATATTCTTGAAGAAATGATATCCACCTATCATAAAAATACACTCTTTTCATACCTGTACACATTTTTATTGGACTCTCAACAGATTATCTAGATTTACCACTCCATTTAAATATTCAATTATAAAACAAATCTATTCAATAAAAAAGTTGATATTAATGAATGTGAGTTTGTAATGTCAAATAGTGAAGGTAATAAAATCAATTCGTTTATAATTTTACCTCATACTATATAAGGATTGAAACTATAATCCACATGTATAGGATATAATGCATGTAACAATCTAGATCAAAGAACTTATGATACAACATAAAATCCTCTACATCCTTTAATCTACATTCGCTATGTCTCAAAAATATACATCAATTTTTCATAACTATTATCCCATTGGGATCATCTTGTAGTACTCCATATTCTTGTAAGATTTAGAGATACTAGTCATACACCATTTATTGGGGTTACTGTGGATCCTCTCCCACTATAAATATTTGGGATGTTATGAAAAAATAGAAGAAGATGTCCTATCTAGCCTCATTCTTGACACTCAACTAGTTATCTATCAATGTGAGTATTTCTATACCATGGATTACCAAATTGATTCCATAACACCAAAAAAATCGGAACAACCTCTAAATATTGATTCCCACATGATAATTCTTAATGTGACTCTTTCAACAATTGTAATAACTTATTCCCAATATTTTCACTGAACTAACATACCCCATAAAATTCATTCCACATAGGATATGCTCATAAATGAAGTCATAATTATCTATTTTAGAATTTTTATTCAACAATAAAACATTCACATGAGAATTGATGGGCTTCATAATCTCATTCTATAATTTCCTAACTCAGGTAAACACATCATTGGAAATTATAGGAATCTGATTATCTGTCTAAATTAAATGATAATAATAGTCTATAATTAAAAATAATCCCTTATCTAGTGAAATAAATTTCATAAATGGTTCATCTTACAAAATTATTGGCTTGATTTAATAATATATACTAGTTTGGAAATCCACCAATTATGTGCCTGGATGTTGATCTGATTTATTAATAACATCCCACCAATTTATAGTTGGTGCTAACAGCATAAAACATGTTATCATTACCCTCCACAGTAGTGGATGGTCTATATTTTACAAGATAGATAATATTTCATATTTCTATGAATTAGATACCTTAGTCCACCATTGATTAAGAAATTAGGTAGAAACACAAGTTGAAATTCTTGCATCAATTGTTTCGTTGAAGGGGTAGTTAACAAGATTTCCAATGTAGTAAACATAATCATAATAAGCCCTCTATAAATTAAGATTTTTTGTCAATGTCAGGGGTAATAGTATGAGTTTTAGGATAGAAAATTAGAGGTAGTACTTGTGGTATATGTCCGAACACATCCAAAGCATTATCATATACATTTATTTGGTGCTCAAACTGATTCCTTCATATAACCATATTTCAATAATACCGAGAACACTCCTTATAATAGATTCGGTGGCCAAAATATTTCTAATAGGAATCACATAGACTCAAAATCAATCTATAGAATAACAATCTAAAATGATTTACATATGAGAATAGGATTGGAAAAATGTCTCACTACCCAAAAAAATTATCAGCACTACCTGCTACTAATGATATGAAAGGGTATAAGTCAACTATTTAATCATAAGATCCCTTAATATGGAGATTCATTTCCATGTTTTTGGGGAAAACCATTATTTTTTAATTTACAACCCCATTTAACAAAAAAATTTCATTTATGAATCAAAATATAATATATATATATATATATATATCATCATCAAGTGATATTGATCTTTAATTTCCAAGATATATTATCCAATAAGTTTTTTTGTTACAATTTTTATTTCATGTAACTACAACTAAACATTAAAGAGGGATAAATTATTTGGATCATTATTCTTAATTTTTAGAGGCCTATACACATTACTGATTGTAATTGTAATCCATTAAATCACAAGCAATAACATTTCATCCAACAAATCTAATGGTTCATAGATCAATAATTCCATAATTGGTTACTTAAGGATCCAAGAACAATATATGTTTGAGAAACTATTTACCATAATAAAGACACATTAGTAAACAAATAATTTATCTCATTAAAAATCCATGTTTTTTTAAATATATGATATTAAATATAGAGAACCTCGTCATATTGTAAGAAATGGACACATAAAAATTAATATGGCATTGTTTATACATTAATGATAAATCCTCTAGGGAAATAATGATTCATGTTATAATACCTCTAGAAAACATTAGGATAATGGAAAAATTAAAATTTGAATGAAAATAAATAGCACAATTCTTTTGTATCTCCAAATCGTGAAAGCAGATAAAATATAATAAGAATAAACCCTTCAGTAAGTCTAATCATATGTAACATGGATTTTTATTTGCAAGTTGGTGAGATACTCCCAAAAACGGGAACATTAACAAATTATATCATTACTTATTCTCTTGTCTACCATCCCAAAAAAATTGAGACAATGTGAAATTTCTATGATACCTCTTTATAATGTATTGATCATGGTGCGCACATTAGGGACTCAACCAAGGGGGAACAAGACCGTATGCAGGCATCCCTACATTCTCGAGTCTACTAGCTAGAATTAAGGGTCATTGATGGTATGGTTGGAAAACTATACCATCATGAATAAAGTATATCATAATAGTGAAAAAACAAATAAATATGTTGATGAAAGAATAAAAATAATATAGTGGAAATAACTTATAAGGGATTTGAAATATTATTCATCCTACCAAATCATCAAATATCAATTAGTATTTTCATATCCGAACAATGATATCATGATGAGATATAATAATTTGGATCAAGGAGAAGATGTTGTATAAAAACATAGTTAATTTTGTCAAAAATGATAAAGCAGTCAAAGTTATAATCTCACATAGAGTCATGAGTAATAGCTCAGTCCTCTGATCTTATAATATATCCTTTTATAGAAATAAAGAATCCATTGAGGGGAGCATTCCTTTATCCCTACATACTTACATTAATTCTATCACATAAGCAATCGACGACCATAATAGTGTTTGAGTAAAACATAGCTAGCCACCAAGAATGTTCTCTATAATTTTCGAATCTATGAATGTAACATGGATTATTTTGTAGTTAATAATAATACTAAAAATTTGTTGAAATAAATATATCACATTTCCTAGAAGGTTCCTATAAGACACCCATCCAATACTACTTACTTCAGAAGAAATGTGACTCATCTCAGTATTTTCAATTTATAATAACCTGGAATTTCATGTCTCTAATTTACAAAAAAACTATATTCATTTCCATGTACAATAATTATTAATAAAATATGTGTGGCGTCAAGTACATTATTTAAGAATAACAATATAGAAACTCATATCTGTAAATTACCTATAACAATATAGAACATCATGTCTCTTAATTTAAAATAAGAAATATATAACATAAGGTCAAGTAATTAAAATAAAATTATAGAACATCATGTCCATTATAGAAGATACATATGATTTAATTGCAATGATGTCAGATTACAATCAAGGCTGAATATTTTCACTATTTCCACTTATTAATTATATTCTTAAATTGATTCCAAATAACTAAAAAGTATGTTGATGTTCCAAATAGTATAGTACATGACATTTAATAAATTCATAAGTCATCACATGGACCAATAAGAATTCCATTCTGCATACATCCCATTAATTACTATAATTAAACCCATTAGTAATGGATGGGCTATCACCTCTCAAATGAGGTATAATATGATGTAATATAATCATTCTTGTTATCGGAGTATTAGAAACAATCCCAAAGGGGGTTTTTTGATTTGAGTAATACAACATCCAATGAAGTAATTTGTTACACACATGATATGTAATTTACATAATGATGATATACATAAAATATTTCATGATTTAGAGGTGAAACTAATAAGGTCCATTATGTGGGACACCTATGAAAAATATTATAAACATGAATTTAAGGGAAATGAAAAATATCACATTCCATATATCTATAGTTTTTGTATTACATTATAAACTACTAATATGGGATAATATTGGATAAATCAATGGAATATAAAATCGCACAGAAAATAGGGCATATTATATTCCATGGAGATACCAACTATGTAGGTGGGTCATACAATGAAAATAATGTAGAAGACTTTATGAATTACAATGTTTCATCCAATTAGAGAAATAATGGGTAAATAATGCATTGGATGGAGGTGTAGATTCAATGACTAGATCAATGAAGGAGGAGACATCCCAATGACGACAAGAAAATTTTGTGTGATTGGGATAAAAAATGGGTGTCATTAGGGTGAAATGTAACATGATAAATTAATATATTTCACCAATTCTAATGGGGTTCATGGATTTTCACATGGATTGCGAAATTATTCAAAAACAATGATCCTTAATTTCTATATGATACACACCATGCACAAGAATTACAAATAAACATAAAAACAATGTACATCCATAATTTAACCTTTCTTGAAATACATGGATATTACATCATTTTGAGGAATACACATACAAAAGCGAAAAACCTATATTAGTTTAGTGCCTTTATAATACATGGAATGATATACAATAGGTTCATTATAAATATTAATATATTCCCACCAATTGCTTCATATCAAGATCCACTTTTGACGTCTCTTACATAAAAAAATTCTTTATATCCTTGGTAAAAGAAGCTGAATAAATGTAACGACCCAAAAATTTATTAATGAAAATTCATATTAATATAATTAAATATATTATAATGTAAAATGGTTATATAAAATATACTATTCCTTGGATTTATGTTTTTAGATATCAAAATACCATTTATAATTGTTATCGTTTCTAATATAGTTATTGAATAGTGATCACATGACTAGTATAAATATAGGGCATTAACACATACAATTTACTCAAACAAAAGAAGATATAGCCTCATACCATATATTTACTCTATACAAAACCCATTTTTCCGATCACTAAAAGGAGATGACATCCCTAGGCTTCGCTCTTGACCATGCCTAAGCCAAGCTTCAACACCTTGTGCTTGAATGAAACAGCCTATGTGAGATGTGGATGTTAATAAAGATTACCAACCGGGCGATGTTATCAGAGCCACCACCAAGAATTTATAACCATCGGGAACCTTAACATTAGTTCCTATGTGTTTATTATAAGGGGTTATATAAAAATAACCTAGCACAATAATTATGTGAATTATTTTTGTGTAAAACAAAGAATATACATTCATTTTAATATTGTTACTTTGTAAATACTTTTTAATGGACAATTATTATTTTTTTGGATAATATTCAATTAAAAAATATATTTGGATGAATTAATTGATTTTTGAATTAAATAATATTTTAATAATATATTTTTACTAAATTACATTTTATTGAATATAAATGAATATTTATTTTTTTTGAATACAATTGTAATTTTTATTAAGGATTGAAAGTTGTTTTTATCCAAACCCATGAATTTTAGATAAATGAAGAATTTTATTTTAAAAGTAACAATTCACATATTTATATAATTATAATGATAAAATGAATATTCTTTTTGGGATCTGGATATTGAAATTATGCAATGGTGAATTTTTCATAATTTTCTGAGAAAGTCAAAAGTTTGGGTAAAAATTAAATACAGTTTTAATATATAATGTGGTTTATGACCTCAAAATGACCCTAAAATGATCTAATAAGATACTAAGAAAGGGATAATTGGAGAATTTATTTTTTTACCTTTAAAAATTGTAATTTTATATTTGTTTGATTTATATTACATAGCATTAGTGGACCCTCCAATAATTTTTAAACATTTTGACATTTTTTAATGATTTCCTTGATAGTGTGACTCACCTCCACATAAGAAAGCCTAATATTATAATATTTTCAGACATTTTCATTATAAAATAATTATTTCTGATCCCCTTCCGTAAAAACCATGGGAATTAACCATGGTATGGTTTGTGATTTTGATTACTTTAATGTGTAATGTTCAAAACCAAAATAATAAAGAATTGCCTCTCTTTTCCTATAAAACCCACTGAATTTCCAATTTATCTAAACAAAAACCCATGTAGAACGTCTCTACTCTTCCCTAATATCTCTAAAATTATCCCAAGTCACCCCATTCTTCCAATAATTAACTCTGAAGACCCTCACAATCCTTTGGGATCACACATCTAAGTAAGGGATTTCATCCTCTCTAAATTTTAATCCATGATTATTTATGTTACAATACACATATATTTTCAATAAAAATGATAATGAATGATTTAGGACCTCTAATATAATTCCCTACAAATTTTATAATAAATATATACCCCTTTCTCTATCATTAATTCCTCCCATTCATACTCGTTACCATGCCAAAATTCAGTAAGGTATTTCTCTCATCTAATTTTCATTCAAGAAATTATTGGGTTTTATGAATCTAAATTCAATAAAATATGTTGGTAAAAATATCTATATGAACCCCTTACATTTAAATTCATGTTTAAATTATTATATACCCTTTCTCTATCATCAACCAGTTTTATTAATTCTTATATCACAACGTTATGATACCAAAATTGCACCATAATTTTCCAAGACAAAGTCATTGTGTAGTTAATACAATGCCAATTTATATATAAATGGTATTCACCATTATGAACATTTAAATATTGATTATAGAGTTACATTTTTTAATTCCACATTTTTTTATCATGGAATAAATGACGATGTTTAATGAATCCATGTTATATGGTTAATGTGTCCCACTAATGCATGAAATGAAATGATTAAGAATGGTGTGCAATGAATGAACTCCAATGCATTGGGAAAATACTATTATAATGATACATCATGTGGTATGAGGGTTTAATCATGATATTCTAGTGCAACGAGGTTTTACTCATGATCTATATGCAATGATCCTTGGCTCATAATAGTATCATGTTAACGTTGTTGCAACATTTCAAGTCATGATAATCATGATATATCATGGATTTATGTTAATGAATATTTTATGATCTATTTAATTTCTTATTGACTAACATGTACTTTATTCTTCATTTTATGACTTTATTACACCTTTACGGGGATTTATAGCTCACCCTTTTTTGTGAATTCCCCTAAGATATTCCATGCAATGCTAAGTACGAAGCAATGTGTGTGGTAATGTAAAATAAGTTTTCAATAAAGATGTGCATTTCATGTTTTATACTGTTATGTAATGTTTACAATCCCCAAAAAAACTTGTTCCATTGATATTCTATTTTCTATCATGTGAAACTTTTATGTGATAAATCGTGTTTATGTATGAAAAATTGATCAGGGTTTTCATTGTAGGTATGGGAGGATAGGTTTAATTATTTTTTGGAATAGGATTAAAATCCCTAGTGAAAGCCTTTGGGATAATAATATGTATGATAAAAATATCCAAATATTTTCATGAGTATTTATTATGTGGTTCATCAAGAAAATATATCTCTATCTCAATAGGAGAAGGAATAGGCAGATCTGTTTTAGATGTATATAGGGTTAAAACCCAAAAACACTATATTGAGATAGAATCAAATGGGAACTGGGGAACAACAACAACCCTTGATGAACTCCATGTTATGAATCTCGTAGGCGATATGATTTCATAAATTTATATGAATAATACGAACTATTATTAATGGAATAATAAAAATTCCCTTATGAATATATGCTGGGAATTAGATCGTAGAAAACACAGATTAAAGATTATAAATTCATTAGTTAAGAAAATTAAAGTAATTTATAAGTTATCCACCTTTTTCTTTTGATTACCTTTTATATGTTACCCGTAACATTCCTATTATTATACCCAATGGATGGTAAAAGGAGAACTCGGGCTTACAACAGATGAAAAGATCAATGTGATGACTATTCTAATGAGATGCCCAATCCGATGGGAGTTGGAATCACAAACATTGTCATGATACTCTCCTAGACAACTCAATAATTGAACAGAAACATGAATCAAGAGGAACATTAATCCCTCCCTAATAAAGAACCAGCCCCAATCAAGAGCTTCATGTGATAAAGGCCTCTTAATTTTAATGGATCATGTGATCCATCAATCGCCGAACAATGGATCAACTCCATTGAGAAGATCATATCCATCCTTTAATGTTATGAACAATATAAGGTTCTTATGGATGTTTATCATATGTAGGGTAAACCTAATAACTGGTTTACATTGATAGAAAATAGAAAGCCTATGGAGGATATCACGGCATTGGAATTTAAGGATTTCTGGAAAATGTTTTTCTATAAATACTTTCCTTGCACCGTTCGACTTAATATAGAAGGGGAATTACTTTCCCTAAAGAAAAGATATGATAAATCCATTAGAGTGTATGATTATAAATTCACTAGGCTTGAATAATATGCCTCCATATTTATCGATACCCTATAAAACATGGTTGACATCATCTTTGGTGGGCTACAACATAGCTTAGGTTAATCCCAAGCTATCCAAGACATTGAGAGCTATGAGTTAATTGCCTTATTTTCCTTCATGGTCGAAATGTAGATCAACGAATCAAAAGGGTATCATGGGGATATGATGTATAAGGTGGACATTATGTCAGGATGTACAATGGTTAAATACAATAGTGCTATGAAAATCCAGCACCCAATATGCCAAATTTGTGGAATGAAGCTCCCTGAAAATTACCTGAAGGGGATGAGGAAATGATTTATTGGTGGAAGAGAAGGGAATCTGGACATTAACTGCTGACAATAAAAACCTAAAGTTGTGAAATAGGATAGTAACACTCCTTTTGAACCTCAAAGAATTGTTCATTATTTCCAGTACAAAGAACTAGGGCACCTTGTATAGAAATCCCCCATTCCTAGTGTTTTCTAAGGCTAGCAACAACATCCAAGGAATTAAGGGTGATCTTTTCCACAACTGTTGCTAAAGAGAACCCTGACATTGAACTGGTGATAGGTACTCTCATTATTTATTCAAAAATAGATAACATACTTTTAGTTCTAGTTCTATGCATTCTATTATATCCGGAATATTTTATAGAACAGTCACAAAACCACCACAAATCATGAAAGTAAAAATGTCTGTGAGAATAGAAAATGGGGAAATCATTTCATCTCATGAATAAAACTCCTCCAATATTTAAATTTTTGGTTTTAACTTTTCTAGAAACCTCATCATACTCTCTATAGTCGAATTTTATGCAATTCATGGAATAGATTTGTTTTCTGTATAGAGATCCATCATAAATTGATGTGAGATGGATATCAGCCTCCATATGAAGAATCCCCCCCCTATTTTGTAAAAGAGAAAGGAGGAGGGTGAATATTACTTAGTACCCTCATCTCAAGTGTGGATATTACTACCCTATGATCATTCATGTATTCCTAAGGTGATTTATTCTAGGGAATAAATCATCCATGAAGACATGCCCATTGTGAGGGAATTTTTTGAAGTGTTTCCTGACAAATTTTCTGCACTTCCCCCTAGAATAGATATTGAATTCTAAATTGATCTTATACCTTGGGTGTTTCCAAAATCTATGACTCCATAAAGAATGGTTATTGTAGATCATTAAGAGCTAAAGAAACAACTACATGATAATCTGGATAAATGGTTTATATGCCCATGTGCTTCACCCGAGGGAACAAATCTACTTCATCAAGAAGCAGGATGTCTCAATGTGACTTTGAATTGATTATTGTGAGAAAAAAAATCATGATAAAAAAAATGTATCCTTTGTCCCAAATTAATGACTTGTTCGATCAACTATGTGGAGCACAATACTTGTCCATGGTGGATTTGCGGTAATATTTATAGATGATATTATAATATACTAAAACACCAAGGAGGAGCATGAGGAGCATCTTAGATCAGTACTAGAGACCTTGTGAAAGGATAAGATCTATGACAATTACAATAAGTGATAGTTCTGGTTGAAAGAGGTATCCATCTTCTGAAATATCATCAAAAATAATGGGATATCAGTTGATCCCTCCAAGACAATGACAATTGAGGGATGGATGAGACCATCATTAGTAACTGATAAATATATATTATTAAGGCTCACTAGATACTATCTCCTATTTGTGAGGAATTTATCATGAATGTCCAACCCTGTTACCATGCTAAGACGAAAGAGAGTAAGGTTTTCTTACAGTGATTAAAACTAAGATCGATTCAAGGAGATGAAATGTAGGCTTAGAATTGCGACCATGTTGACACTACCCATAGATGGTGAACTTTTTGATGTATTTAGCGAGGATTCGAGTAATGGTCGAGAATGTGTGTTAATAAAAAATTACAAATTCATTTCCTATCCTTTGAGGAAATTGATAGTTAATTATAAAAACTATCCAACCCATGATCTGGAGTTGGCTATAGTAAACATCACATTGAAAATTTGGTGATGTTACCTCTTTGGGGAGAAGTGTTAAATATACACGGATCACAAATGCCTCAAGTATATATTCAAACAGAATTATTTTAACATGCACCAATGAAGATGGTAAGATCTTATCAATGAAAATGACTACTCAACCCATTACCCCCCTTGGGAAACCGAACAAGGTGGCAGATGATCTTACTATAAATGACCCAAAAATTTTATTATTGATGATAATTCAAAAGGATCAAATATTCTTAGATTTGATGAATATGGACATGGGAATCATAAACAATGGAAAATCATCAATCCTTTCACAAAATATTTCTCAACCATATCTTTTGGAATGGTTAAAAGATGCTCAAAAGTATGATGTGGGAATTCAGAAGAATGTGGAAACTATCTGAAAAGGTAAATCATCTAATATCAATATTTATAAAGAAGTAATTATGAGATTTGGGACAACATTATGTATTCCATCACATTCATAGTTAATGAAAGAACTTTTGGATGATTCCAATTGTTTTAATTTCACCTTTCACTCAGGAAACAAATGGATGTATCGAGATCTCTGAGTGATTTATTCGTAGAAAAAAAAAGAATAAAGAGATTGGTGAGTATACATAAATTCTCTTGGTATGTCATTATGTGAATGATGAGAGGAATATTTCTAAGAGGATGATGCAACCATTACCCATACAAATATGGAAATAGGAGAAAACACCATGGAAATTGTCACTATAATTTTAAAGATATCCAAGGGAAACTATTATATCTTGGTTGTTGTAGATCATCATAGAAAGATTGGACACATCATATCAATTCTAGACTGTTTCCCATTGTATCAACAAACATGGATATATATCAGAGAATTGGAAATTCTACATGGAGTACCACAATATATTATATCAGATCGAGATCCAAGATTCCCCACTATTTTCAGGAAGAGTCTTCAACATGCTCTGAATACTAATATGAACTTCTCTATGTCTTATCATCCTCAAACTGATGGAAAATCCAAGCATACTATCAATATAATTGAGGACTTTTTGATAGCATGCTCAATGGACATAAAAAAAGGATGTGATCAACATCTACCTCTGGTTGAGTTCTCTTACAATAACAGATACCACTCAATCAACCAAATGGATCCTTATGATGCCCTTTATGTGAAGAGGTGTAGAACAAAAACATGTCGGGATAATGTCGGCGAGAGAAAACTCCAAGGTCCATAAATGGTTGACAAATTGATGGAGATGGTTAAGACTATTCATCAACACATTAGAGCTGCTCAAAGTCGACAAAAGAGATATACTGATAATTGTTTATGAGACCTAGAGATTTATGTTAGAGACATGGTATTCCTCTACATATCATTGTGGAAGAGATTTATAAGATTTTTGAATAAGGTAAACCTTAGTTCAAGGTACTTCTTATATTTTCAGATTCTTGACTGCCTTGGAGTAGTGGAATATTGACTATAACTCCCACATAACCTATCTTAAGTACATGATGTATTTAAGGAATCACTCTTGAGGAATTGCAAACCTGACCCATCACATGTACTCAATCCATAGGTGGTATCATTGGAGAATTAACTTTCATATGAAGAGAAGTCAGTGAATATCATTGATCATAGAGAAAAAGTTATACCAAAAAAGACAATCCCCATCATCATGCTTTTGCGAAGAATCAAAAATTTTGAAGATGTAACATTGGAATTAGAGGATGTGATGAAGTAGAGTTACACATATCTATTTTAGTGTTTTAAAATGAAATTTGGAGGGAAAAATTTCATAAGGGGGGAATATTGTAACAACCCAAACATTTATTACTGAAAATTCCACTTGATCTAATTAAATATATTAATATGTAAAATAGATATATAAAATATGCACTTAGTTGATTTTATGTTTTTGGATTTCAAAATACCATTATGAATTGTTACTGTAGTTAATATAGTTGTTGAATAGTGATCACATGATTAGAATAAATACATGGTGTTATGAAATTAAATTTACGCACACAAAGAAAGAAAAAGCCTTATCTAGTAGAATTTCACTATACGATGCCCATTTTATGAAGCTCAGTAAGGAGGTGGTGTCACTAGGCTTCACTATAGACCAATCCCAAGATGATCATCAACATGTTGAGCATTAACAGAACTTCCTATGGGAGAAGTGGATGTTAAAAGGGATTACAACCCGAGAAATGTTATCTGATCGACCCCAAGCGTTTGTCACCATTGCACACCTTACTATTAGGTCTTATGTGGTTGTTATAAAGGGTTATGTAACAAAACTCTAGTAATATGTTTACATGCATTGTTTTCTAATTTGAATAAACTATATACATTAATTTTATTATTCTTACGTTGTTAATAGTTTTTAAAGTATTAATAGAATTTTTTAGTTATTACTTTATTATGAAATCTATTTTGATACATTTAGGGATTTTTTAATTATTTAATAAATAAATAAAATATTATTTCTAAATTAAATAAAATTAAATATAAATTATTCTAAAATTTATATGAATACAATTGTAATTTTTATTTATGCTTGAAATTCGTTTATTGTTATATCCCATAAATTTTCGATAAATTTCAGTTTTTTAAAAGTAACAATTATCATTTTCTGAAATTTTTTTATATTATATGAATTTTATTTTTGGAATCAAGACTATGAAAGAATACATTAGTGAATGTTTCATAATTTTTTGAGACGGTCGAATTTTTTAGTAATAATTAAATACCATTTTAATATAAAAAGTGTTTTATGACAACATAATGACCCAACCATGATATAATAATATACTATTAAAGGTATTTTCGTCAAATATATGTTATACATTTTAAAATTTTGATTTTATATTTGTTTGATTTTTTTTACAATTCCTTAGTGGACCCTCCAAGAATTATAAATCATTTTAACATTTTAAAATGATTTCCTTTAGAGTGTGCCTCACGTCCACATAAAAATGCCTAATATTTAAATATGTTCAGCCATAGGCCTTATAAAATAATGTTTTCCACGGCCCATTGGGATAAACCCAGGTGAAAACCATGGTATGGTTTGTGATTTTGATTAGTTTATTGTGTAATGTTCAAAACTTAAATAATAAATAATTCCATCTCTTTTTCTATTTAAACCAACTCAATCTCTTCACTCAAAACCATTTGATAACGTCCCTACCATTTTTATTTATCTCTAAAATCATCCCAAGGTGCCACAAGCTCCCATGAAGCCTCTCTCATGCCCCTCCCAGGCCTCCGGGATCCAACATCCAAGTATTGGGTTTCTTCCTCTCTCATTTTTGTCCAAGTTTCTTTATGTATCTATAAACATGTGTTTTATATTAAATATTTGGGGGAAGTATTTAGCTCCTCCCATATACCACCATTTATATGTTTGAATGATTAGATACCCCTTTCCCTTATATAAATGCATCTCATGTACGCCTTTTACATTGACAAAATTTCGTAAAGTATTTCTCTCTCAATTATATTCATGAAATTATATCATTTTATAAATCTATAATCCATTATATATGTTGGTACATGTGTCTATATGACACCCTTACAGTCCATTTAATTTACATATTTTGAGACACACATTTATCTCTCATCAAACTTTTTTTTGAATACTTATCTCATGTCGTTATGGTGCCAAAAGTGCACTATGAGTTTCCAAGCCAATGTCATTGTATAGTGAATACAATTCCCATTTATCAATCATGTGTACTCACTATTATGACCATTTACATATTGA
The DNA here is from genome assembly GCA_963277665.1 of Viscum album. Lineage (NCBI taxonomy): Eukaryota > Viridiplantae > Streptophyta > Magnoliopsida > Santalales > Viscaceae > Viscum > Viscum album. Next base: position 168,069,665 of record OY728150.1, on the reverse strand, counting down.
CTATATAGTTTCATTTATTAATTAAACATTCCATTTTCATTCTAGAATTTATTATGTTTAATGAATCAATATTATATGATCCATGTGGCATACTTATACATGAAATGAAATGTTTAATAAGGGTGCACTATAATAGCACTCAAATGCATTAGATAAAGAGAACAATTTCCCTGGACAATTTCCTTTCATAGCTCTTCCTATGTACGACTGATGATATTCATAATTAATATTATCCTTCCTTCTTTTGAAAAAAATACTACAATCATGATACATAATGTGAAATTAGGGTTTACTCATTCTACATGGGAAATAACCCCTTGATAATGCTAATATCCTATTATATGTTGATTCCTCATTTCAATGTTTTGATAATAATGATATATCATTCCTTCATGTTTAGGATTCAATTATGCTCCATTGAAATGCCTATTTCCAAACATGTAATGCATTTTTCATGTTATGAATTTTTTACTACCATACTATGCTATATAGATATCCATTTATTATTAATTTCCTCAAGATATCCCATGAAATACTAAGTACGAATGAATGTGTTTGGTTATGTAAAATAAGTTCTCAATAAAGATGTCTATTTCATGTTTTATGTAGTTATTTAATGCTCTGAAGCTTTAAACACACTAGACCTCTCGGTATTCTATATTTTATGAAGTGCAAGTTTAGGTAATAAATTATCTTTAAGTGTGAAATAATGAGTAGGGTTATTTTAAGAAAACGGTGATATCAGATGCCCAGTAAGGGTAAATAAGGGAGATATGTTAAAATAAACATGACATAAAGGGTATGTAAATTTATTCATGAAATTATATGATCATACCATGAACAACAACGATCATAAACATGAATCATGTAATAAATATTTGATGTTTGTAAGTGATAAATTAGAAGGGAATCAAAGAACATATTTCATGATATCATAACACTAACCTATGAATAGAATTGTGACATACAAATAAACATTTATCTTTTACAACATGTATTAATAGTATCAGCATCAATCATTAAATTACCCAAATGAAATAATGCCATTATATAAATATATGGACATTAAAACTAGGTCCACACACAAAATTATATAAAAAGAAACTATGTCCACAAAAGGAATTGTGAAAATAAAATCGTGTTCATGAATAACAAATAAATTTCACAAGTTTTTCATATTCACCAAATGAATTGGGGGGAGGTGTTCGTCCCACTAATCACATAATGAAAACCATAAATGTGATTTCCACAAGAATTAAAATCACTCATCATATCAGAACCTTTATAATAAAATGGGTTTCAAATTCATCACACAACAGTAACATAACCAATGGAATTACAATGGGTTTTACAATATCCCTTATTCATAACCACAAGTAAACCTTTGGAATAATATGGATAATTTTCTTGAAGAATAGCCATAGTAAATCATTGATAACACAAATGAATGTTATCATTGATTTATAAATTATTATTGAGGAAAATGTCTTTTCTTCTATGAAATTTTTTTCATTTCTAAATAATAAAGTGAAATGTTAAAAGAAAAAGTTTCTGTTGGCAATAACATTGTTATATTTTAAGGAATTCATAAATTAAACAATTATTCATTATTTAATTAAATTATATTCATGTCATATAAGTCAAAAAACATTTCATTTCTAAGAAAAGTCATAAAGAACCATATTCAGTAAATGTTTTAAATATTCTTCTTAAAACCATTTTTTAAAAAGTAAATAATATGTAAGAATAATATTAAATATTTATAAGATAATATTAGAACCCATTTTGAAACCATTTTTATAAAATATTTATGTCTAGGAAAAATATTTTCAAATAGAGATTTTAAAATGAAATAATCCCAAATATTGATGATATTGTTGAATAAAAACTTCTCAGTTTACAATGAGTAGAATCACATGACCCATAAAAGAAATAAAATAATATAGATATAAACATAATATAATCATTATAAAAATACTTATATAATACATTCATTTACATCATATTCACCAAAAATATATATAAGTAGTATATAAGGAATGTGTGCCATATAAGTAAAAGTAATGAGAAATATATGTTACATTATTTATTGACTATCATTGTACTCAAATAAATTCCTGAATAATAAATATAAGTTAAATATAATTATAGTGTAGAATAATATTCATATATCTAATACTATATATTATTTTTTTATGATATTAAATTAATCGTCTATTTAAAATTCTACATTAATGTTAAGCATCTAATAATATACACATGTTTTAAATTTTATTCACGATACTCATAAGTAAGATATTTATTTAATTATATATAAAATGTAATAAAGGTTATGAATGCAATATATATTCATTATATAATATTTATAGTAACATATAGTCAATAGTAATATGAAATGTACCATACCGTTCATGAAGACGGTAGGCCGTACGTATGAATAAACATTGTTTTAATTTATATATCATTTTGAAAAAAAGAAAATTAAACATGTATTTATATATTTATACTAATAAAAAATGAATAAATACATCATATATGAAAAATTAGAATATAATTTCCATCATAATTGCCAACCATGATAGGAGTTTAAGAAAAAAGTGAACCAAATCGTATCTTGAGGCGGTAGTTCACCGTACACAAGAATGGTCAGTTAGTTACCCATTTGATGAACGTGTGTGTGAGTGTAGGTAGAACACTTTTGAAGATAAAATCTTAGTATATTTATTTTTTATGTTATTTTATAAGCCTATAAAAAGAATATTTTTTGTGTTTGAGAGTGAAAATAAAAACAAATGTTCTTTTAAAAGGATGATACCTCTTCTTTGGGTAACTCTTCATGGTTTTCAACAAAGGTCATTAATTGATGATTTTTTCCAAATGAGAGGATTCTATGATTAATTTCAGCATGTTTTTTGGAGATGTGGATAGATTTTTTTGGAAAAAAATTGTGTTTTTATGTTTGAATAATGAGAATAAGAGGGTCCCTTTTTTAAGAGAGGCAATCGATACTTTTTTAATTTGCTCAAAATAATAAATTTTAATAATTTTAATATCAATAAAAATAAATAAAAAATTACATATATTTGAATATGTGATTTTATAGGGTTTTATCATCATCATCGAAATTATTTTACTCATATTTGGGATCTATTTAAACCCCGTCATTTTTTAACTCATAGCCCTTCTATTTTAATTTTAACTAAGTTTACAAATTATTAAATATTAAAAAATTTTAATTTTTATACATTTGAAGTAAATTATAAATTAAGTGAATAATTAATAATATATTAGAACATAATAATATTTTTTTGTATTTTTATAGTTTTTTTAAAATTTTAAATTAATTTAATAAAACATTATTTTCAAAAAATATCATAACTATCAATTGTGACGCTACTAATTACATGGACATTAATAAAATCAATTACACACACTAATAAATAAATTAGTACAATCATAATATATCATATTATCTTAAATAATTAGAGTATTAAATTAATTATGTGAAATTATATTTCCTTTAATATTCCAAATATCATTTAATTGATTGTATCATTAATTGAATAATTACTTCAAGACCATTTTTAAATAATTATTATAATAATTTCATAACTAAAAATTGTAAAAAAATATATGATTTATATAGAAATTATTTTATTCAAAATAATATTTATATTTGATCATATCTTCTATTTATCCAAATATTAAAAATATTATACATATTAAAAGTTTGAATGTTACATTTTCTCACACTTTTAGATTTTAAAATTTTAAAAACAATCCTAGATAAGTTTCCATTAAGTAGTTCAATTTCTAATAATTAAGACAATGGGTCATATTTAAATCATACAATAAAAGTTTATTATTTTTCGGGTAGTTTTATAATATATATCATATTATTTTTACCTGTAATTACTTGAATTACCTATAAACATGTTAATACAAATTTCTGAAGTCACTATTCATATAGCTCAAAAATAAAAGGGAACTAATTTCTAAATTTGTACCTTTTGATTCCAAATATTGAATCCAATGATATTATCACTAGGATCATTCCTAAGAAATAATTAATTTTTGTTTTGTAAAACATGTTCATCAACAGAAGATAAAAAATATTCTAGATTAAATTTTTCAGAAACATTTTCTTGATAATTCATCTTATAATATGTTTTTTCAATCATGGGTTGATAATCAATTAGTGAAAATATATCAGTTGATGTTGGTAATGGTAGTTTAAATATAAAAGGGTCATTTTAATAAACATAACATGCATTGTTTCTTCAAAAATACATTAATTTTTTTAAAAACACTATAATCTATAGAAGTTGTGGAGTAACATAGAATGATTCCTTCATTAGATTTGAGAGCGAATTTATGGATATTAACTTTTGTATTCAATATGAATACTTTTCATCAAAATACTTTGATGTATTAAACATTAGGTTTTCAGCCAGTCCATAATTCGAAAGGTGTTTCCTTACGAAAATGTCTTGTTAAAACATGATTTATAGTATAACATGCCATACGAGCTGCTTCAGCCCAAAAATACATAGAAATTTAGTATTCAATCAACATGGTTCTTGTCATTTCCTGAATAATAAGATTTCTTCTCTCAACAACACCATTTTTCAAAGGAGTTCTATGAGATAAAAAGTTATGAGTAATACCTTTCATACTAATAAATGTATCTAAATCTGAATTTTGAAATTCACTACCATGATCACTACATATAGTAATCAGCGGTAAGTTTTTATCAATTTTAACATGGGATCTAATGGTTTTAAAATAGAAAAAGGATACATTTTTTTTTTCTAGAAAATAGACCCATGTAAAACTAGTGTAGTCATAAACTAAAATAAATACATAGTATTTTCCTCTACTAATTTTAGTTTGTATAGGACCAAAAGTTCCATGAGCACTAGTTGTAATGATGTAGAAGATGAGACATCATTGATTGATTTAAAGCTAGTTTTATGTTTCTTTATATATTGACAATGATCACAAACCATTGAAGAATCATATCTATGATCAGGTAGATCCTTAACTATTCTTTTCTTTGAATGATTACAAATGTTTGTTGGGTTACAATGTCCAAATCTTTTTCTCCATAACCATGATTGTTCTTACATTGAACTTAATCAAGGTATGTCTTGGTTCCTAAGGTCTTCTCTGTTAATAGTGTATACATTCTATTGCCTATGGGTATATAGAATTAATTCATACTTAGAATTTTGACCTAGAAACTTATCATTCCGAAAACTTCCAAGGTACCCTTCATCACACAATTAAATTATGCTAATCTGGTTGTGCGTAAGACCCTTCAACAACAAAAATATTTGATATTAAAACATTACCAAGGAAATAAATATAACATACGCCAAAAATATTTCCTTGAGCACTCTCTCCAAAGGTAACTTTTCCACCTTTTGTTTTAATAATCGTTTCAATGAAATATTTGTTTTCAGACATGTGTCGAGAACAAATGCTATCCCTGTACCAAATGTTCTTGTTTTTTGGAACACTTTTGGTTTTCCTATAAAACAATATTAGTTATTTGGAACCAAACTTGTTTGGATCTGGAAATGTTAGGTAAAATAATTTTGAATATACATATTTGTTTTGGAAAATGAGCATTATGAAAACCTAATGATTAAGTTCTATTAAGGGAGAAAAATTTCATAATGACCACCACATTGAAACGTAGTATAGGTTGAGTCACTTTGAAGAAAAAAATATTTATGACTAAAAACTGGTTTATAATGAGTATAACCAAATCTAGAATGATTCCTTAGAGGTAGAATTTGGGAATACATCTTGTTATTTTTTTTACCTATGGTAAAATTTGACAAACACTTACTTAAGGAGAATAATTTTGACTTTAGAATAATAACCATGTTTTTATCCTATAAATCATTATTTTTAGATCTATAGTTTGTCTTCAAAATATTTTTTTTATAAATTACATTTTAAAGATCCTTATAGAGTTTATCATTATTGGAATTAACTTTCTCAAGGTTTATGGAAATATATTCAAAATAATAGATTTTTATATAAACATATTTTGAAAGATTTGATATTTCTTTTAAAAAACATTACTCTATAATTTTCTCTAATAAGATTTTTCTTGAGTTTGGAATTTTCATTCTCAAGGAATTTGGAAAATCTCAATATATCTTCAAAAGTAGGTAAAAAAATTTATAATGAGAAAGATTCTTCATCCAAAGAGTAATAATGTTTTTCATTAGGATAATTGGTATTTAGAAAAAAAAATTAAGAGATTCAGAATTGTATACCTTAGCCATGAAACAATGATTTTCAATAGCTAGTCTGGCTATAAGAGAAATATCTCTTCATCCAGAAGACTCATATTCTAAAAAATCCTCTGAGGAATCACAACCACTTTCACTCCAATTATCAGTTTCCACTAATAATTTCATTGTATTTAGATTTTAATAATTTTTCACGTTTCATTCAGAATGTTTCACATTTCTGACTTTTCGTTTTAGTAAAGGACAATCAAGTCTAATATGACATGCTTTCTTGCATTCAAAATATGTTACTTATGTGTCTTTCGTGTCTTTTCCTTCTTTATTTCTGAACCTTTAATTAAATTCTTTCTTTCCCACAATCTTTCTCATACTTCGAGCTAGATTGGATAACTCTTTCTTTGATTGTTCACTATCACTTAATTCAGATACAACGACTTTCATTTCTTTCGATCCTGTCATCCTTTTTAGTGTCATAACATTAGATGTAGTCGTAAAATCTACACTTCTATTTCTACTAATCTCCTTACTGAAGTCAGCATCCCTTTTCATTCGTGACTCATGGTGAAGAAGAGTTCCGAATAACACATCAAGAGTGATTTGAGTAACTTTTATATTTTCATCAATCGATGCCCTTTTTTATTCCCATTCATTTTGTATTATTTCAATAATCTTGTCTACATGAGCTTCATCATCAAGACCCCTTTTCTCCAATTGATTTTAAACTATTTATGGTTTTTATTAATCTTTGTTTCACCTTACATACTAGTTCTCCATAGGGAAAAAAGAAACCAATGATATTCTACTCATAGAATTTCTCTTATTGTTTCTATAACATTAGATGTACCTAAATGTGTGACTTCCAATTTCATTAAAATATAGTTGGTTGATTCACAATTTGATATCTGGATATATATATTCTTGGTTCTTGAACATAAAAAAGTATTTCATTCTTTATAATTTAGTAGATATTCTCTCTTCTCAGTATTGATGAATGTACTAACTTCTTTGTTAGGAATTTTGTAACCTCCAGTAAGCATTATAAAATTGTCTACTCTTGTATTAATAACAAAAGTCATCATTCAATCTCTCCAGTACTCATAATCATTCCCATAAACAATAGGTGGTCTAGTTGGATTGAGATTATCAATTGATCCAATATTAATTCCTCCCATCTAATAAAACAAAATCTTTTCCACTCCACACATTAGTGTAGTAATTAGTTATAAACGGAAATTTATAATCACAATAAAATTTTATAGTTAAATGAAATAATGAAAATAATTCTAAATCAGTCAAAACCTTCTCTAATACCAATTTTTGGATCATTATATAGATATATATGAATATAATATGGAACAATACAAGATGGGGGTGAATTTTATGTTTATAACCATTGTATTAAAACAGCTGAGAAAGAAATTATTTTAAAATTATTAAACTAAAAAAATTCACAAACAATACAATTAACCCAAATTGTCTTGAATATAATAAGAGTGATAAAATGTAATATTATAAGTACTATAAAACAATTCTATTAAAAATTAATATAATAATGTGAGTAATACAAATGTGAAATATTCTACCATATAGAATATAGAATCTCTTAATTAAATTTTTACCAAAAAATCGTAATTAAAACAGTTACAATTGAAATTAATATGAAAAGTAAGTGGAACCCATAAAATTCCTTTATACAGACAAAAGTAGAAAGTAATGGTATTACAATTATTTTCTACCAAAGAGAAGGGTATCCTTTCACATAGGATAAATTGTTTATCTTACCACCCCCTTTTAAATCCCTTGATACGATGATCGACACTTCTGTCTTGCTATCTCTGCAAGCCCTTGATTTTATATGTAATCGGTACCTCTGTCCTTCAAACAATTGAAAGCCCTCCATATAAAGATTGGTTACATCATTTGCCTATCCCTGACAGCCCAATATGGTTATCACCTGATCAGACACACCAAGAAAAAACAAATGAACTTATTAAAATACAAAAAATAATAACAAGTCATTTACTTTTTGTAATCCCAAGACGTTTGCAAGAAGAAAGGGAGAAGTCAAAAATATTTTCTCTAGAAACATGATATAAGTTAAATTTGATAAAAAATCTCACTTCACATTCCTTAGCTACAGATGTCCTCCTATTTCTAGGCCTTTGGTTCCAATGGTCATATTTCTCTAATGGTCATATTTCTACAAAAGACTCGGAGGGACTTGGACACCAGGAATGGTAACAGTCATATTGAAACAAAAAAGTCGTCATCATTTCAGTTAATTTATAACTAACTCCATGACATCATTTTAGTTAAAAATAATATATATGAAAATGATAATCATGAGTACAATTGACATAGAACATGTGTTTTGATAAAAGTATGAGATCATGAATATTATAAAAGTAAAATAAGATTTCATTTAATAATACATAGTGAATTGTATTGATATGATTGAAATTGAGTATGATGTATAATAATTATCATGATAGTTAGTGTAAGTACGATAGACATTGTCAATACGATTGATAGAGTCAATACGATAGACAAAGTCAATATGATTGACAGAGTCAATACAATTGAAAGATTCAATATAATTGACATAGTCAATGCATTTGATAGAGTAAATATGTTTCATAGATTCAATACGTTTGACAGAGTGGGTATGGTAAATATATAAACCATTTTCAAAGACCAATATTAGATAAATGATTCAAAAGTGATTTTTGATTTCAAAAACAAATGACCTAAAAGAAAAAATATTATATTTGACTTAACACCACAAATGATATATCTAAAATATCAAGACTAATAGATAGTGAATCCATGTAAATAAAAAATAGTAAGAAAACTAGGGATAGTTTAGATGCCATTAGTTGAAATGATTCGTTTAATTCATGAATAGTTCTTATCCCAATTCCATTTCATATACCATTTTTACTACATAATCCATTCCTAACACATTCAAATTGAGTTGGGATTATACATCATATGTACATGGGTCTATGGAATGAAATCACTATAAATAGGTGAAACAAATAAATCCCTTATCTCATTAGGGATGCACATATCACATCAACACATTGTCTACAACGTGATGCCTTTGTATGGGTGGAATGCATCCATTAGGGTAATAGAGATTCTGTCCACTTCCCCAACCTTTTCATTTTGTAGTGGAGTGTAGAGCCTTAGTCTAACTCGACCCGTGGGCATAGAACATGAAGTCAATACCCCATTCATCCAAGCCATGTTGACATGATTATATATCAAGTCACCAAAACCATACGATAACAAAACCAAGTTTATTCAATTCCATTGGAATTCAAAACACAAAACAAACAACACAGTAACTGATAATATTCTAAAACCCATTAATACATTTACCTAATTATAAATCATTTCAATTTATCCAAATTTCCATTTTCCTGCCTTAACCCATTAAGTGTATTCAACATCCTCTATCCCTTATCTAATTCATTAGGAACATACATTTTCTAATTTTTTTCATTTATCAATTCATAATCATTCACCCACTTATTCATTTAAAAACATTTCTCATATCTCATAACCCAACCACTTTTTACCTTCAACCATTTGGTGTGGAAAAATTCCCATGTATTAAGCCATTAAACATATTAATTCATTCTCTTAACACAACCCATTATCATAATCACCATTTACCACTCCATCATCCAATTAAAAGTTCACCATTTAATAAGCACTGATCCCATTAGGCATTTCTAACCAAAATTCATTAAACATCGACATAATCTCCTTTAACAAAATTAACTATTTCAATGCAATTCTAACAAAAAATTTTCCCTTTTTATTCATAGGCATAGTTATCATCATTCCCTTTACATCTTAATCAATCATTTAAACATTTTCTTCATGGGATCCACATTATTATTTAGTAATCATTCACTTATCCATTCCACACCCTATATATTGAAATGCTTGGGAAACCCATGGAAGCCCCTAAAATGGTCAATTAATATTCTATGTATCCCAAGGGGATTGTGAGGATTTAAATTTGGTCACTTAAACTTCCATTATTATTGTAAAATTCAATTGATCCAAGAATAGACCAAGTGGAAAAATGAATACAAACTTCCATACACAAATCCCAAATAAAACAAGGGGATAATACTTATAGACCACTTACCAATAATACAATGATAAAACAACCCCCATTAAAAGACATATATCTATATTAAATAACACGTTAAATCCTGATCATAAATCTCTATGAAAAATAATGGTTTTAGAGCATCAATTAGTTCGAAGGGAGATACAAAATTCTTAAACAAAAAAGAGACGAAAGAGTGGGATTAGCCATACCCAGATCATCAATCATAAATTGAAAACACTCCAAAAAACAATAAATGAGGTATATTGATCATTGGGATCCCATGTATGTTTTTTTTACAATAGTTTTGATATGGGAATAATGGAGGAAAATTATGAGATGGAACATAGAATCCAATAATGGAATTGTGGATATTTTCTTATAAGGTTCTTGGATGCACGGTTTAATCAAACAGTTTGAAAATCCATGATCAAACCATACATAGGCTATTTCACACAAACCATTCACTCCCACAATTTTCTAGACCATGTGCAAACTCTATGGATTGATACTACTTGCATGGTCTCCCCTTGTACGGTTTTACGAACTATGTGGAATCATTGTTGATTTCCCAAAACTCCCCTTCACCAACTTTTTCATGTCCCAAACCACTGGAACACCCGTAAGCTTCCTCAGAGACTTGGGAAAACTCAAAGTTCACCAAAATAGTAGATGAAAAACCAAAACATTACAAAAAATATCTTATCAAAATTTTGGATCTTAAAAATAAATTATATCAATAGTCATACCCATCCTTGGGAGATTTAAACGAAAAAATGAATGAAATCAGTTTATGAGGTTGTAGTCTGCCATAAACTGAAATGATAATTTCATAAACATTTTGATGGAAGTGGGTATAGTTTTAGGTCTTTACCATAACATAAAAAAATTATTATATGGATGATACTAAAATTACTATATAATTTTTATTTAATAATCATTGATGAGGTGGAAGAAGAAATAAAATAAAATAACATGTTGAAGAATTTTTCTCTTAATTAGATAACTTCTTTAGTTTCTAACCAATTCCATCCAAGGATATATTTCATCACAAAATAATAGTTCTATGATGAGTATAGGAATTATTGGACAGTATTGGGTAGTTTTGAGATAATCTAATTGGGTTTGAAGGTGTGATTCACAATGTATATAGGGAGGTCTTTTATATGATATGAGATTGGAATAGTTGTAATTATTTAAATGAAAAAGGTGTATCAATGTTTTTCAAATTCCACATGGGAAATCAATGATGTTTTTATCAAAAAAATTATAAGATTAAATAATTCAGTGAAATTATCTTTTATAAATGTTCTTAGGTTATTTTAATCATTATCATTTTAGTTTATCCTTGAGTAAATCCATTTATACCTTAATAAATAAATAATTTTTTATTTTATCACCATTAACATTGTTTAGAAATTACAGTGAAATTATTATGAAATATTAATATTCAAGATTCTAAAAATGTAACCTATTTGAAAAATTCAATACACTTTATTGGAAAATTTTAAATTAAAATTAATTTAACAGAAAAGATGAGAAAGTGGTACTTCAAAGAGAAATGATCAAAAGTTAATAAATTTTTATTTCAAAAGTAAACATGAAAATTATTCCAAATAAAAAAAATTGAATATGATATATGTATTTGATATAATATTTTCCTTAAGACCGCTTTTAAATAAAATTTAACTTCTAAAATAATTTATATAAAAGTTATTTTTTAATAATAATTCTATATTTTTCACTACTAATCAAACAATTCATCCTATCATAAAAATACATTAACATAAACCTATTATAATTTTAATATTTTGAATTCATAAATGAATATTGTTTTCATATAAATTATATAAATGTGGTAGAATTTAATTTTAAATTAGTTCTCAAAAGTGTGATGAATCCATCATTTTGAAAATAATATATATACATTCTTTTCTATATGGGGATTATTATTGTATTTACAATAAATATCTAACAATAAATTTCATAATTCAGTTTTTACTATTAATAACATCCAACATAATGATGATCTATACTATATTATGGATCATTTCAGCAGAGGATTACATGTTATTCATGTATTTGAAGAAGTTAAATTTATTTAGAAAAGTAATATTTATTAAAGTAAAAAGTGTTAGCTTTTCATCTATGTTTGCTACAATGTTTCATATATGAAATAGAAAATAAGTTTTCAATTTTAAAATATAATAGTTTTACATTCTACCCACCTTATTAAATGTTCATCTTTATTATTTAGACTTGTTATAAGTAATCAATGGTTGGTTATTTGAAAATACACATCTTAGAATCCCAAATTATAAAAGGGTTAATAAAAAATAATCTCAATGAGAGATAAAATTATATATTCAATTCATCATGAATAATAAATAATTATAATTATATTTATGAGAACATATGTGGAAAAAATAAACATGTACATTGAATAAATGTGTAAATATTTATATAGATTGATAAATTTCCTATATCATAAGAAAGTCAATGATCAATGGAATGTTAAAAACAAAAAAAACTATAAAATAATGATTATTTAAAATTTCACATACAAGACATATTTTAAAGATATTTTTTTTCATTTAATTTACATCCTTTCTTTGTTTTGGTGGTTTACCTAGGTTTTAGGGAGGAATATATGAGTATTCATGAATTGGCCCAATCCATGAGCCCAATTTCAGATTGAAAAATAAATTTTGTATCATCTATAACATTTTCATTTTTCAAACATTTTTCATCCATTAAAATTTCTACTTGACCTCCCCTAACCTATTAACACCACTAAGGTAATATGGAGCTTTTAGAAATCCATAACCAGGGTTTATTTGAGTTTTTATCTAAGGGGTTGGGCCTGCCCGAAAGCCCAATTCCGATTTTAAAAATAAATTTTGATTATGTTATATCATATTCATGTTTTGGGATTTTTCGGTGATTATAAGTGGATCTCAAGCCCGCCGAACCCAGCCGCGTGATCCCTCTCTCTCCCCCCTCTTTGGAGCTCTGGTTAATCTCTATTTGGTGCTGAACTGCATAGGCTTCCTCAAATCGTCCAGATTTGAAGAGGTAAGTTCATTCCTTCATATATCTCTCAATTTTTACTCTTTAACCCCATTAAAATTTCTAAATGATCTCCATATACTTATTATAACCTCCCTTAAAGGTTTTAGTATTTTTAAATTCAGATACTGGTATTGTTGGGGGAGATTTCTATAAGATATTTTAAGTAAGTTGTTCTCCTTCTTTCTTCTTTCAATTTGTTTAGGGTTACATCCAATTTACTTAGGGTTTATTCCCATATCATTGAGGTTCCTAATATCCAGGGATTAGGGTTTAAAAATTAGGCTTTTATCTGGTGTTTCATGGTCTGAAATTCTGGTTTTAGGTCTGGATTACCTTTCTTGAGGTGGGGCGGTGGTGCGTTTGAGTTTTCACACAAAGGGTTCAAGGGTTTCCCTAGTTTTGGTTGGTGATTCCATTTTGTGTGCAATTTTTGTGAATTAGCTTGCAATGTTAATGGTACCTTAATGTTTATTTCCCTTTAATGTTAATGTAAAAATTGGTTTTAGTTGAATTTATAATGAAAATCAATTTTAAGTTCCAATTTTTGGTGAAATTGGGGGTTTTTCATTCAAATCTTTTATTGGTTCATTTTGGGCTGACCTATAATTATTTAGTTTATTTTATTGAACTATATTATGACTGAAAATCATTTTTTTAATGTTTATTCTTTTTTTTGTTGCTGTGACAGTTTTCTTAAATGGTGTTTGGGAAGCAAATGGGCTTTAATTGCCATGTTTGTGTGAAAATGGTGGTTTTAAAAAGATATAACTTCTTGGTTCACATTGGGCTTCCCCATAACTAAATTTATGGTTTTATTAAGGGGTATTGAGCTGAAATTTTGTTTTAATGACTTACAAGTGTTCACATAGTGTGCAAAGTGGATACCTTAAATAGATTTGGGTGCAAAACAATGTGATGTTTTTAGAGGTTGTTATATTGAAAATAAAATTATTTTATTGTGTGTTTTAAATGGTATAAAATGTGTGTAGCTACTTTACTTTTTTTGTGACCATTAGTGACATTTTATATTCAAAAGGATGGGTGTTGTTTGCTGAAATTGTTTGAGCACAAAAGGGGAAGCCCAGGTACCTAGGTGGGGCGGATTTGTACAAGTACGACTAGTGGATTAGATGGGTTTTTCCCCTATTCCACTTAGCATTTGGATAACGAAAACACTATCTAAAATATGCGGATGATGATTGGGGACCACTAGGTTAAGGGTATGTTCCCTACTAGTGGCTCGTGCATGAGAACCGATTTTTCAATGGTTACTCTACACTAAGGTACAAGGTACATAGGGCCCGAGACAACCTAGTGCTTAGGGGTGTTCCCGATTTTTATGCTCATTAGATTTGTTGTATTTACCCGTGTTGTGGGGTGTTTTGGAAGTACTTTATAGTATATAACATGTTTATTTAATGTGTTAACATACTGGAATTGTTGGATTGAAAACTGTTTTCATTTGAAAGTTGTATTTCTTTGAATTTTAACACTGTTTCACCTTGTGTATTAAAATTGCTTGTTTTGTTCACATTGTATTGAATGCTCTTTGGAATAATCTTGTGGTATCCTATTGGGCTTAGTCTCACACCCTACTTACACCCCTTGGGTGTAAGTAGACCCTCTTATTCTTGAATCAGGTAAAGGGAAGGCTCAGGGTGATGGCGGTTCAGGGTGTTAGTCCCCATCGTTGGGGCGGAGTTGCGGAGAAGGCTTGCGGGTGATGACCCCCTTTTCATGTGGAGTCCATGGGGATGTCTTTATGTTTCCATTATTTGTTTTTAGACCACTTGTAGTGTCTTTAAAAATATTTATTCAGTTTTGGTTTTTTTTAAACATTATTTGGTTTACATTTTTCAGATTCAGTTTATTGATTGTTTTTAATGTTTTATGACTTCATATTCGAGTAAATCATTCCAAAACAAAAATAAATTATACTCGGGCACTTGTGCCAGCCCGTGGGGATAGGTAAGGCCCTTCGTGTCATGTCACAGGATATTTTTGGTGCCGGTTTTGGTGGTGACCAAAATCGGTTCGTAACACAATGGTATCAGAGGAGGTTCGCTCCTTGGGTCATGTAATTTGGGGAAAAGTCAGCATAGTCTGGAGCTAGGATTTTTGGGACATTAAATTTCAGTCATGGGTAGTGTGCTAGGCCAGAACACCTCATGATGGGATTCAAGTCACCATGGTTATTATGGATTTATCTGAGTCCTTTGGTTTTCTTGGTTTAATGATGACTATGGGAAATGAAAAGAGAGTTGGGCGAATTATCTCAGTGAGCTCGCAGGGCCTGGCAAGCCATGTGGAGCCGTGGATATTTCCCTAGAATACTCTATGTGATGGCGAAGTGATTGGAATATGGCTACCAACCATATGTTCAAGTCACCCGCTGAAACTAGTTTCCTCTCACATTGTCTTGTGTCTCTTTGTTTTGGAATCTTGGAAACTTGTTTTTTTAAGCAAAAAAAATGACTTCACTTTAAGGAGTGTGAATTTTTGTGAAGTTGTTTTCTAGTAAATTTAAAATGGTTTTATGTTTTTTTAATGCCTATAAATGAAATTTCAAAATTATTTCAAAAGGGTAAATTATGTGCTTACACCTCTTTTGAATGTATGAACTATGTTAATTGGGGTTTTGAAAATATGTTTCTAATGGAATTTTTTTAAACTGTGGAAAAGTGTTTTGGATTGAATTAAGTGTTCTAGAATTTTTTTGTGGGGGTTGAAGATGGATTTTGGGTTTAGTGACTATTGAACAAAATAAATTATGAATGTTTATAACCTTTTCTTGAAGTGATAAGAGTTGAGTTCTTAATTAAATGGAGATTTGTGAAATGGTGTTTTTTATGAAATTAGATTTGTTATGAAATCGGTTGAAATGTTTTGAAACGATTGTGAAAGGAATAAATATGGGCTTTTATTGAATTATGGATTCATTTATAAATTGTTTTGTGAAATGAAAAATTGGGTTTTGATATTATGGTTATTGTTTTTGAGAAAGGGAAAGTGTGGTTAAAAGTTTTTATTTTAAAAATAGGAAAGGTTTGATTTTTGGTAATTGGTGCTCCCAAGGGTGACCACATACATAGGTTTATTTGGGAATATGGATGGATATGAGGTGGGTTCCTAATGTGGCATGTAAACATGCATGTGGGAGGCTCATGAGATTTCATTGGTAAATGTGCAACCCACCAGCACTATTTTATTTAAATCATTTTTTTGAAGGAAAGTGTTGTGTTTTGATAATGTATGGTTGGGAGGTATGGATTATGTGTTTTCGGGAATATTATTTTTGGATGTTTCGAGTTCAATAACCCCTCTTGTTTGAATGATTTTTTGGTTTGGTGTTTCATTGATAAGTTGGAATGAAGTGTTGGTCAGTGGTCTCTTTTGAGGAAAAGTTTGGGAGGCCAATGTGGTGGCTCCCATCATGTTTTTGGTTCAGGTTTGTGGTCTTTTGTGACCAAATGACCAGATCAGTTGGGTCCTTGGGTTTTCTTGTGGGCTAGGGTATGCCCCCATAATGCTTTAATGTATGATTCATGTTTGGCCTATGGTGATTCACCGTTGGATGATCCTCCAGTTGATCAACATAAGGACTTTTTTCTTGAGGTTTGGAGATTCAGTTTACCCATCTTCTTTTTTCAATTATGTGAATCCCCCTATAGTTGGATAGTGTTTGTGGGAGTTTGAAATAGACCTTAGTTTCTTATGTTTCCTAAGTTGTTGAAGGTCAATGATGTTCAGGTTTGTCATTGTAGAATGATGTCTTAAAGTGCATCTGTGTCTTTCGTCAGTATCATTGAAGCAAGAGATCATGTTAGGCCACCAGTGTGCAAGATCTGGCCAAGAGTGGCTATTCTGGACACTTGCTGGAATCATGTGCTGTTTGGGACTCAGTACAAGGTCCCTCTCCTTGTGTTTTATTTTATCCACTATGGTCATGTTCGGTGATGGCTTGCGATGTCATGTGTTCATTTGACTCTAATGGTGAAGATTCTGCAATCTTATTAGAGTCTCTATTTTTTTGGATGTGTGTCTCCCAATAGGGAATTATAAATCCTATGTTATAGAGGAATGTGTTTCTATATTTCCTTTCATTCCACTATTTAGCATTCGAATAAAAAAAGGGGAGATGTGTGTGAATCCTCTAAGTTCTTGTTTTGGTAAAATGATGGGTTGTTGAAAAGAGGGTTTGAAGTGTGTCATGTCTCAATGAGACCATCTGAGATTATAGTATAATTGTTATTGGCACTGGAAGAAGATGTTCAATTTAGGGGTTTCCAAATCCTAACAACGAGGCTGAAGATGCTTCAATCCATTGAGCTCCAGCCATAGGCCCCGGAGAGAAGCTGTCGTGTAGTTGGGGGAAATCCTAGAGTCGTTCAAACTTTGGGTCAAGGTCGTATCCTAAATATAAAAGATAGGAATAGTTTAAACCTCTGGTGTCATCTTCTTGTTCCAATTTCTCACATTTGGTGGAAAGAGGTGTGAGTACCTATTTCCCATGTCATAACCTGAGTTGATTTTTTTCCCCTTTGGGTTCCCTTGTGTTTTTTGGAGAAAAGGATAAAATTTGGGTTAAGAAGGTTGAAGTGCATAGTTTGTGCATGGTTAGTAGTAACCGTGTTCCAACCTAGGGGACCATGTGATAAGAGATAGTAGCTACTACATGGTCTCTACATGTCAATAATCCTTGGAAAAGAAAACTGTGTGAAGTTTCCTCTTTGGATTGAATGATCCGCACACTTAACTCGCTGTTTCCCAAACCATGTGAACCAACTGTGCGACCATGCCAGCTCCTTAAAATTCGATTGTTTTTTTATTGTTATCCCATACTATTTAGTTAATATGGTTGGGTTTTTTTGGGTATACCCACAATGGGACTCATTTAAGATTCATTGGAAGAATTCTGATATTAATCTACCCCTAATGCTGGGAATTGCATTCGAGGCCCCCTGTTAGTGTCATGATTTTGTATTCAGGAAAGTTGTGTTCATTATTATGGTGGGGAGACCCATCATGGGTATCATGTATGGTCTCTTGGAAAATGAATAATTTTATTTTAACCCTTATGATGGGGAGACCGTTCGTTCCTTCCCTAATTGTTATCCTTATTCTATCTAAGAAAATTGAGTTGTCCCTGGTGGTGGGATGTCCAGATTGGGTCACCCCATACTAGTGACTCAGTTTTCTCCTTGGTTTATTCTAGGTAGGAGGTAGTATCTATCAAGTCTATATATCCAAAAATAAATTACTTGGGTAATTTTGGGGTTGTAGAACACCCCATGGTTTTGTTTATGTAATGTTGTCGTAGTGTTATTCGAGTTCGTTGTTCGTTTCAATTGGATTGCATGAGCGTCGTCTTGTAGTGTTTGAGGTGTTTTTTTGGGATTTGTTTATAATGTTTTTCAAAATTTTATTCAAGTGGGGTAATTTTTGGTTAGTGAGGGTATTATCTTCCTTCATTTGATCAACTGGAGATGTTTTTTCTTTTTGAAGCGGGTGAAAACGTGGCAAGGAAGTTTGGCTTAGTCTATCGTTTGGGCTTTGATTTTTCATCTGGTCTTGTTATGGCATTCCGGGGGAGGAATGATTTATGGTGGGGAGAATTGTCACATACAAGACATATTTTAAAGGTATTTTTTTCATTTAATTTACATCCTTGCTTTGTTTTGGGGGTATACCTAGGTTTTAGGGAGGAATAGATGAGTATTCATGAATTGGGCCAAACCATGAGCCCAATTTCAGATTAAAAAATAAATTTTCTGTCTTCTATAAAATTTTCATTTTTCAACATTTTTCATCTATTAGAATTTCTACTTTACCTCACGTAACCTATTAACACCGCCAAGGTAATTTGGAGCTTTTAGAAATCAATAACCAGTGTTTATTTTGGTTTTTATCTAAGGAGTTGGGCCTGCCCGAAAGCCCAATTCCTGTTTTAAAAATAAATTCTGATTATGTTATATGATATTCATTTTTTGGGATTTTTCGGTGATTCCAAGTGGAGCCCAAGACCACCGAACCCAGACGCGCTACCCTTCTCTCTCCCCCCTCTTTGGAGCTCTGGTTAATCGCGATTTAGTGACGAACTTCATAGGCTTTCTCAAATCATCGAGATTTGAAGAGATAAGTTCGTTCCTTCATATCTCTCTCACTTGTTACTCTTTTTCCCCCAATAAAATTCCTAAATGATCTCCATATCCTTGTTAGAACCTCAATTAATGTTTTGAGTATTCTTAAAATCAGATAATGGTATTTTTGGGTGAGATTTCTACAAGATATTTTAAGTAAGTTGTTCTCATTCTTTTTCTTTCAATTTGTTTTGGGTTACATCCAATTTACTAAGGGTTTATTCCCTTATCATTGAGGTTCCTAATGTACATGGATTAGGGTTTAAAAATTAGGGTTTTATCTTGTGTTTCGTTTTCTGAAATTCTAGTTTTAGGTCTGGTTTACCTTCCTTGAGGTGCGGCGGTGGTGCGTTTGAGTTTTCACACAAAGGGTTCAAGGGTTTCCTTGGTTTTGGTAGATGATTCCATTTTGTGTGCAATTTTTGTAAATGATATTGTTGTGTTCATTGTACCTTAATGTTTATTTCCCTTTAATGTTTCTGTAAAAACTGTTTTTATTTTCATTTATAATGAAAATGAATTTTAAGTTCCAATTTTTGGTGAAATTGGGGGTTTTTCATTAAAATATTTCATTGGTTAATTTTGGGCTAACCTATAATTACTTAGTTGATTTTATTGAACTGTATTATTACTGAAAATCATGTTATTAATTTTTATTCTTTTTTGTTGTTGCTGTGAAAGTTTTCTTAAATGGTGTTTGGGAAGCAAATGGGCTTTACGTGCAATGTTTTTGTGAAAAATGGTGGTTTTTAAAAGATATAACATCTTGGTTCACATTGGGCTGTCACATTACTGAATTGTTGGTTTCATTAAAGGGTATTGAACTGAAATTTTGTTTTAATGAATTAAAAGTGTTCACATAGTGTGCAAAGTGGATACCTTAAAGAGCTTTGGGTGCAAAACAATGTGATGTTTTGAGAGGTTGTTTTATTGAAAATAAAAGTATTTTATTGTGTGTTTTAAATGGTATAAAATGTGTGTAGATAATGTAATATTTTTTTGTGATCAGTAGTGACATATTATATGAAAAAGGATGTGTGTTGTTTTCTGAAATTTTTTGAGCACATAAGGGGAAGCCCGGGTACCTAGGTGGGGCGGATTTGTACTAGTACGACTACTGGATCAGATGAGTTTTGTCCCTGTTCCACTTAGAATTTGGATAACGACAACTCTAACTAAAATATGTGAATGATGATTGGGGACCAATAGGTTATGGGTATGTTCCCTACTAGTGGCTCGTGCACGAGAATGGATTTTTCTATGGTTACTCTACACTGAGGTATGAGGTTCATAGGGCCCGAGACAACCTAGTGGTTAGGGGTGCTCCCGATTTTGATGCTCATTGGATTTGTGGTATTTACCCTTGTTTTGGGGTGTTTTGGTAGTACTTTATAGTAGATCACATTTCTATTTAATTTGTTAACATACTAGAATTGTTGGATTGAAAACTGTTTTCATTTGAAAGTTGCATTTCATTGAATTTTAACACTGTTTCACCTTGTGTATTAAAATTGCTTGTTTTGATCACATTTTATTTCATGTTCTTTGGAATCATCTGGTGGTATCCTATTGGGATTATTCTCACACCGTACTTACACCCCTTGGGTGTAAGTAGACCTGGTTATTCATGACTCATGTAAAGGGAAGGCTAAGAGTGATGGCGGTTCAGGGTGTTAGTCCCCATCGTTGGGGCGGAGTTGAAGAGAAGGCTTGCGGGTAATGACCCCCTTGTCGTGTGGAGTCCATGGGGATGTCTTTTTGATTCCATTATTTGTTTTTAGACCACTTGTAGTTTCTTTAAAAATATTTATTCAGTTCTGGTTTTTGTTTAATCATAATTTGGTTTACATTTTTCAGATTCTGTTTATTGATTGTTTTTAATGTTTTATGCCTTAATATTCGGGTAAATCATTCTCAAACAAAAATAAATGATACTCGGGCACTTGTGCCAGCCCGTGGGGATAGGTAACGCCCTTCGGGTCATGTCACGGGTTAGGTTTAGTGCTGGTTTTGGCGGCAACTAGATTCTGTTCGTGACATAAAAACTATATAATCATCGTATGTTAAAGTAAAATTGTAAAAAATATTCCAGAACCTTTTCTCAATGTTTATGAATTATTTTATTATTATGAACATAAATAAATATTCAAACATGATAAGATACTATTTCAATAGCACAATTTCATCATATTGTTATGATTTGACCAATATCCAATTCATCACAAACTTAATGAAATTAATACAAAAAATGGAATTTAATTCCAAAATCACTTAAATACGCTATTAATACAATGTTGTATCCATAATATAGTGATAAGTGATTCCATCAATATCTAGTTATTATTATAGAAATATGGATTTCACATGTAACCCAATGTCCATGAATATATATATATAATATAATACATTAATCTATAATAACAAATCATATAGAAATGTTAATCTATTTTTAAAATGTATAACCATGTAAAATATCTATAATATTTAGATCAATAAATTTTGAATAGAACTCATTTAATTTAAAAAATGAACTTATCATTAATCTGTTCCAATGTTGTTTGTAATATCAAATTAATAATTTTAATATTTTCAAACACTTTATCTCACATTCATTATCTCAATATTTGGAACATATTAGAGGTCATATTTACCTCAATGAAAAAGTTTTCATGATGATTAACGTTCTATTGTATCATTTTTCTTTTTCAGCGGTACTGTTCAACATTGGCTTTAAAATCCCTAATGAAAAAAACTATAGTACAATCCTAATATATTATATAATTCTTATAGGCACATTAACATTGTTAAAATTCTCAATGAACATATGTTTTTCATCTAAACACAAAAAAAAATTCATAATTCCACTTCATCTATGGAAATAGGAATAGATTTCTGATTTTATATCAGGTTATTTGAATGTATATTCTATTGAGTCTTTTGACATTGATTTTCATACTTTACCAAATTATTTTGTTTGAGGAATTAGATAATGGTAAATTGGTTTTTACCCATTAAAAAGAATCCTTGGAAGAATTCCGCTCTAAAAATATACAAAACATCCAATCATTTTATGCAAGTATAAAGGAGTTTCTTTCCATAATTATCACATGTGGAAAAATCATACTTCACCTACTTCGGTTTATTAGTGTTTTTCAAATCCATACATTTATTATCATGATTACCTACAAAACCATAATACTTATAGATATCTTTATATATCTTTTCCAAACATCATACTATATACTCATACAATGAGAATGGCTTGGAGGCTTATTCAAATTAAAATATTGGATTAATACTACCAAAAAATGATTTTTTACTCTCTAGACTATTTAAATCAATGACGTTCGAATTCCTTCTACAAGAAATAAGTTTTTAAATGATGGAATACAATATATTAGATCATATCATTATGAAATATAATGTATATTTCCAAAAATATTGAGATATATAACATAAATTAAAAAATTTAAGGACATGTAATTTATTAATCCTAAACATTGATTATTTAAGGACATCTCAATTTTTAATCCTACATAATTATTTTTAGCAAAATAGTGAATTATCCTAACAATTTCCCTCGAGAACTTCAATCTGGCTTTAAAATAAGGATTGTTGTCATGCACCTCAATGTAATTAGGATAAAAACAATTCAATCTTATCAAATTTATTACCCATATATACATCTGGGAAAGAACCACTTCCATTGTTGTATCCAAAATAACATGTATTTTTATTGAAGAAAAACATAAAATCATCATTTCCAAATAATTATGATTTTATTCTATAAATATCATTAATTTGTTACATAGGGTTATATATCTTAATAAATGATTTCATAAATTTTCATCTAAAGGATTCAATTAAACATCATGTGATACAAGTTGTAATGACCCCAATCCTAATATCCCAGAGCCAATTTCTAATTTATTACACTAAAAAAAGATGCATGGAATCACATCCTGCTGGAACAAATAGTTTTTCAGTATTAGTAAACTAGATACATATTATAAATTCACATTACGTTTTAAAACAATAATTAATAAACTATTTTTTTTTAGAATTAAATTATTCCCCATAGTGTATCGTTGTATATCAATGAAAACATACATCACAATATCCTCGAGAAAATTAATCCGAAAAATGGTTTCCCATAGATTACAAATAACTGTAATATTACAATGGAAGTTGTGAATAAAGAAGGTATAATCAATATATAAAGGTAAATATTTAAAAGACATAAAATTTGATAAATAAACTAAGAATAATATGAATGAAATAAAATATTATTAAAAAATTACATATAAATAATCAGATAATATTGAATATTTACCATGGATATTCGATGTATTATTATAACAGAGGGAAAACCATTAACAGAATTTATAATGATTGAATGCATAATGATGGACATCTAAAATATAACATCAAGGATTGAGTCATGATATATAATATCATCATGGATTAGTCTCATACATCATATATCATCAGAGATTATTACAATACATATAATACCTTCATGTCTAGTGAGAATATATATATATATTTATACATGTGTAATACCCTAGTAAATGCATTGTCTAGTAGGCCTTATTTGACATACTGATACATCAAGGGTCTATATCAGGTCCTCCCTATAATATTCAAACTCCAATGCATTATTCATACAAAAAGGTAGAAACATAATCATTATAAATAATCATTTTTAATCTAGAATTTTAAATGGAAATATTTTTCCCAATAAATAATGATAATCATAAACCATTTAGAGTAAAATGATTTGTATTAACATAGTATATCAGAAATAAATGTAATCATAAACCATCTGAAAGATAATAAGAATTTTATAATTGTAGTATATCCCCATTAAATAATAAGTTACATAAAATAACATATTATTATAAGGAAATAAATTTTTAAATATTACATATAACATTTATTGAGGTATATATCCATTCTATGAAAATTTCCCAAATTATATAAAAACTATAAGTGAAAAAATTCCAAAATTATTTTTATAGAAAATAAAATATTAAATAATTACAAAATATTAGGAAAAATATATTATAATAAAATAAACATTAAAATAAAAAAAATATTATTTATTGAAATTATAGTCATAATGGTGAAAATTTTGTACATGTCGTATAAGTAAAAAATAATATTCCGAATGCACAATTAAAACGATTGAAAAGTTCCTCAATTTGAAAATGAAAATAAGAATTATATAAAACCCTTTTTTAATGTTAAAACTAGGTGAATATGTATTTAATAAATAATTCTATCATTTTAAAACAATTTTTAATTTTTTTTATGAAAACATGGTTTTGTATGAAATATGATTTTTGAAGGAAGAGGGAAATAATGTCCAATTATTTTAAAATGATTTTCTTAATAATATTGTGTACCAAAGATAGTGAAAATGGTACCATTATTTGGAAATATTTATTAATAACCATATGAAAATAATATATATATATATATATATATATTAAAATATTTATATCTAATAATCTCCACAATGGATACCTAATGAAAAAAAATTCCTGAATAATGAAGATACTGTAAAATAAACTTATATAAATTTAGTAATAGTCAATTCATAATCCCCATAAAAAATTTAAATGAAAAAAAATTATATAAATATATATTTATTCAAAAAATAAAAAAGGTATTTATGTACAATAAGAAAAAGAAATAATTTTTTATTATGGAATATTCCTCACATATGTAATGTTGAGTTGAAAAATCATTAATTCAAGATCCCTTCTATTTGAACGGAATTTGAACCCAGATATACGTGTTTAAATATTTTTACTAACATTATATAGGAAAAAATTAATATTTATAATATCATATTTTACCATTTTATAATATCTTATAACCCATTCATTAATAATAATCCATTGCTTTTTCTATTTTACGGGTTTATTGTCTTGGTTTCTAATGTGTGTTTTTCAAGAAATACCTACTTATTTAATATATTATATAGTTTAGTTATTTAATGAATAATACTCATTAAGAATTTTCATATTTAAGAATCATTAAAAAAATTATAACATTTTGTGAAACAGGGTTATGAAAAATGAACTATTTTACAATCTTTTAGATGGTAGGTTTTACGTACGCATGTGTAAAATTTCTATTTATCAAATATCATTGTCGAATGAGTTTATTTTATAGTATATATTTTATAAAATTTCATAATATCTAATATAAAATATTCTTTAATTAAATATACATATATATTATCTATGTTCTATTGGGATGAAAGAGAGTTAAATCGCTTTATAAAGGCAGTAGTTGACAAATACCGGAAAGATGTAATCCTTTTATAGCATTGAAAATGATATATTATCATTTTATATTGATAAATATATAATAGATATTATAATTATGTAATTTATATCATGCATATTCATTAAAATTATCCTTATTAACATCCGTGTAAATCATTAGTGAAAATTAATAATTTTGCTTTGAAAGGATTCAATCACCATACCCATGGGCAACATTATCATATCGTATAGATAATGGAAATTCAAAAGGTTTCATTTGATATAATTACTATATAAGTATAATTATATAATAAATTCTACATATAATATATATATATATACATCATCATACTCAACTATATGATGTGGTAATGAAAAAATAAATGACATCAGTACAGAAGGTTGTAGTATCTCGTACAGAAGAATAATGATTTTATCACCAATTTGATTCAAGTGAGAATCTATTAAGAAATTGTATTAATATAATAACATTATTCTATTTATAATATAATAAGAGTGTTATATAATAATTGTTTAAAAATAATTTTTGGAGATAGGGGATGAAATCATAAAATTCTCATTGAAAAACATTTTGTTTTATTCAGTTAACCTCCTTTTGCTTGAACCAAAGTCATTATAAGATGTATTATCCCTAAATATTTCTTTTTAGATGACTGTAGTGATGATGGTAGGTTATTTAGTATGGAATAATCTAATTCAAAGGGATTATATGGTCTGAAGAAGAGCGTAGAGGTGGGGGCCTTTTATATATATGGTGAGTGACACACTTGTAATTGTTGGAAGGAAAATGTTTTACACACATTTTCACCTGAAAAAGGGACCGAAATAAATTATTTTTAAGTCTTATTAATAATTGGGTAAAAATATAGATATAAAATATATTTTTACATTTTTAGATCAATTTAACAATTATAATATTTGTTTATCACCAAATAAATAAATTTTCACCTTTACTAATGTAAATAATTGTTAAGTTTTTCACAATTAATTTTAGTACAAATAATGTTTTTGTTATAAGAAAACATAAGTTATTCTAAATACAAATATGGAATTCAATTTTTTAGATTCCATTTAATATAGTGTAAAATTTAATTTAAAATTTATCTCATAGACATGAATAGAAAAATAGTTTTCAAAAGAAAAAATGTTAAAATTAATAAATATTTTTAATATTAATACTCAACATGAAAATGAATAAAATAAAAAAAATTAATTATTCAATTATTTAATTTTATTAGTTTTACTCTATACCCAATTCAAAATATAATTTTTCTTGCTAAATAATTTAAATAAAATGGTTATTTTCAATTACAACACACTATTTTAACTATTCATTATAAATTGAAACATTTAACAGAAATACAAAAATACACCCTAATATAATTTTGAAATATTTATTTTAAAAATCAATTTTATTTTAAAAATTAAATTTTATAAATTTTGTAAAAATATATTTTAAATTGTGTTCGCAATGTACATGAAACCATCTTTATAAAAAATACAGTGTTCATAAATATTTTTCATAAATGAATAATATTTTATTTTCAATCAATATATTACTAAAATAATCATAATTTACATAGAAATATACACACTAATCAACTAAATTTAATGGTATAATATTTTAGGGTTCTTTTTTAAATAGGATTATCTGTTCTTCAAACCACAGAATAGATTAAAATTATTTTAAAAAGAAATATTTTATAAAGTCTTAGGTGATATATTTTCATCTAATTTTTTTTCAATTTCATACATATTATCGAAAAAAATATTACTCTTTTAGAATATCAGGTTTTTTAAATTGTTATGATTAATTATGTAGGAGAGTATTTATATTTCATTTTCTTTTTTAAATGTATGTGTTTATGTGAATTATTTTTCAAGCCTTTCGTATGGGGATTATATTGTACATAGTATGTCATGGGTGGGGAGGAGTATATCCCCTCGATGAAATGGTAATTTTAATTATACAATCTTGATTAGGTGTTGGTAGAGGCCTTACACATAAATTCTACATTAATGTTTCAAATAATCAAATATATTAATTAACTAATGAATAATGATATCATATATATTTACCATGACAATAAAATTACATTAAAAACTCTTCTTATATAAAAATTAAATGAGTTGAAATAAATAATAATATTGATCATTTAAAATATTACATTTATGAAAACAACAATTTACAATAAAAAATGATCAGAATAATTTGATTCTCTCCAGAGATTATTAGAGAGACAAATATTAATCAGTAAATGTGTAGTGAAAATTGATTGGATATGAATATAAGAATTTATAATAAAATAATTTATAAATAGTTCATTTTAAAAATATATAAATGTTTAATTTTATACAAAACATAAATGTAAATTGGTTCATATTAACAATATGTTTCACTGAAAAAACATTACTGTGAAATACCTTTCCTCATGATTCTTTTTGGATGAATGTGATTTTACAACATGAATAATTATTTCAATCACGTTATTATTTTAAAAAACCCATAATATTGTTTGTAACATCATATATGATTTATTAATATATTTTTCCACCAACATGTATATTTTATTTTATTATTTTCATTGTCTCGATTGTTTATTAACATGTTTTTTCATGCATATTTTTTCATTAACATTATGGTTCATGTGTGTATGATATATATAAATTATCTCCAAAATCATATTAGTGGTATAAATATCAAATTTAATCTTAATATTTATTTTTCCAATACTTCTTGAATGATTTACATGGAAACTAAACAACATCGTTGTTTGAGTCTTTACGTCCTATATACACCCTAGTGATAATATCATTCCATTAATGAGGGAAAGGTTAAAGAAGTAGTTGATTTATTAATTTTACAGAATGAATATCCAGTGAAATATATAACATGTATTCATTAAATTTATGCATATTATTATCCTTGTATTGTATATGTGAAAAATGATTCACATCACTTGGGAGGGCATAGTTCATCGTACACTCAGGTGACATTGTGAAATTATAAATTACATAGAATGAAATAAAATATGTCTGATATTATAATTTATGAAGTTTGATAATATCAATTATAATATATATACCACAACTTTAAAATTATATACATTGTGAGTTTTGATGATGGGAAATTAGTTACATCAGTTCAGGTGGTAGTAGTCCGCAATAAACATGATGGAAATTTTTTTCCCATTCAATAGAATTATATATGAATATAAGTAATTAATATAACATAATGAAATATCTATATACATGATTTATTTTCTATTATATTTTAACATTTTTTATTTAATTTCTATTGAATATGATGAAATAAAATGATAGGGCTTCATTGAGATAATTACCTTCTCCTAGAAAAACATCATTGGATCTACAGTTATTGAAATTATTGTTAGGGTTATTCAAATAAAACAATATGTTAAAAGTTTCAAATGACATTTTGGTGATATGTTATATGGGTTTTTCAAGAAAATTGGATTTAAAGATATGAATTAGTGAATTAAGTGAGTGTCCTTTTATAAATAGGGGTGAGTAAACACATGGAGTGGTTTTAATGAATAAACATTAACCAAACTTTCACATGCTAAATGTCTTAAAAATATACCATTATTAAACCATAGAGGTGATAAGTTCTAAATATTTCCATAAAATGGATATTTTCATGTTTTTGGTAGTATTTAAACTTTATAACATTATTTTGACCCTAATAAACACTTATTTTCATCTTAACCATTCTAATTAATTTTGCACATTGTCACACATCATTATGGTAAAAAATTATGTTCAAATATATAGTTATTATATACTTTTATTATTATAGATAATGATTTTTTTTTAAATTAAATTGATTGATTTATTAAAATGCGATTTATAATTAAATCTATAGGCATGTAAAAATAATATTTCCAATGAAAAATTATCGAAAGTATAAAATTTTTTGTACCAAATTTGACAATATAATTGATTATAAACACAAAAATTTGATTAAATATAATATTATTATACTAATTATTATTTAATAAAATTAATTCAAAGAGTACTGGTAAAATATTTATTCAAAAAGGTCGGTTTAAATAAAAATCAGTAATTTTATTATTCATAAAAAATTGAATCTTTTATGAAAAAAACCAAAAACAACAACTTAAGGTAATTTCGACATGATGATTTAAAAAATTTATTTCATTTTTTCTAATAAAGTATAAAAAATTTTAGAAACATATTCTCAATATAGTTATGTATATTACAACAGAATAGATTTTTAGAAAATTATAGTTTTTAGATAAGATTTACTTTATTTAATTTTTTTGTATATTTATTTATAAATAATAGATAACAAATGTATATTTTAAAATAAATACATTTTTATCAAATAATTAATCTAGTTACTACCCACAAACTTATCGTCTTTGTTATAATAGTCCCATATAAATAATAATTTCTTAATTGAATAATTTTTTTCAATTTAACGTGGTGTCATTTATATAAAAAAACATTAAATGGTGATAAATTTATTCCAAAAGGAAAATTTTGTAAAAAATAGAGTTATTACATTCTACCATCCCAGAAATATTCTCCCCTATATAATTCATGTATATTACTATCAGAAGAAATGAGGGAACTTTTTCCTTATAAAATCACATTTTTCCCACATCAATCCCCCATTTTATTATTTCTCCATGGTAGCTTTACAAATAAATTCATTCAATTCCTCATTACCATATCTCTAGTAACAATAATATAGTAGGTCTATTCAATGTAAGAAAAATTAATTTTGAATTATATCTCTTCACTTGTGTGAAAATGAATTGGGTCTAATATATATGTCCTTAATAATGACAATTGCAACGCATCATGTACATTATAGATTCTTGGTGGAATTTCCAAAAGATGGGATAGGGATCCATTACTTTCCATATTTTTAAAGTTCTTGATGTACTTGGGGATTTGAAATCCTTTCTTAATAAAACATATGATACCATTCTGTAGAAACACTATTAAGAAAACATGATCTCTAACATAGAATTTTCAATACTTCCTCTGATTTTCAACATAAATCTTTTTCCTACATTCATCTAATATTCAATGATCTTGAATAATATATACCTTTATTATTATTTTTACATCATGTATTGGGGCTAGAAGTTTCCAATGGACTAATTTATATCTACATTTTGGATTACAATATCTCATTCCATATAAATCTATATATGATGCATCTTGAATTTAGGGATGGAAACTGTTATTATAGGTAATCTCTATCAAAAATAAATACCATGTCCAAATATCATTATAGTAATGTTATTATGATCTCAACATGTTTTAATATATTTTAATGGTCTTTTTTTCTATCCATTAGTTTGAATATTCTAGGATATTCCACAATTAAACTTATTATTAAGAGTTATCTCAATACCCTTCATGATTTTTAAAGTAAAACATGGATCATGAACTGAAATAATCATAAGAAGTGTGACATGTTGTTTTACAAAATCATTATTATGAATCATTATGAGGTGATCGTGAGGTAAATATTTTCCAATTATATATAAAATATTTAATTTAGATTTGTGATCCAAAATACCGAATATTTCATCTTAATTTATAGGAGTCTATGTTTTTTCATTGACAATTTTTGTAGCAATTTAATAACATTTGAACACTATAATAGGAAGAGGATACATTAATAATCTAGAATACTATTTCTCAGTTTTCACTTATTGAAAACTAAATATTTAGATATAATTTAAAATTTAATGCTTCATGTTATCCCATACAAACATTCCTTTACATACATGTATATTATACTTCTATCAGTGTGTAGAAACAAATTCAATCTATGAGAATCATTAGACAACTCAATTTTTAGGTTCAGTATAGTTAGAAAAGATTATCTATTTATAAACAATATAAAACCATATTCATATTTTAAATCTACTAACTTCCCATCATTCAAATATTTAATTTTCTTCTAAAAATGTTTATCATCAGATTGAAATTTTTTAATCATTCAAAAATTATATCTTTCAAAATTATTTGAAAACATAGTGTGGAATTTATTACCTTAAAAATTGAAATATCCATAATTAGAATACCCTTGAACATATGATCCCTCTAAAAAATCATTTTAGTTTTAAATCCTTGATCGTACCTACATGATTCTTTTTTTACCTTATTTTAAATCCTTAGATTATAGTGCATTGAAAAATCATAATCCTTGTGAATAATGAGTAATTTTGTCCTCACATTGAGTTATTTATATCATAATATATATTATAGGATCCAATGTATAGTTTATGTCTCACATCTCTCATGACAGAGATAATGTATATACATATTTAATGAAAAATATTATGGCTTCCAACACCTGATCATGGGTTGGACAGTTCTATGTTTGCGTCTTTAATAGCCTTCATTCATATAAAATTTCATTATCATTTATCAAAAAGATAATACATTTTAAATTCACATATTCCTCAAAATAGTCTATTAAACCATAAATTACCAATGATAGATTCACAAATTTAACATTAACCCATCCCATATTAAAATCATTATAACATTCTTCACAGTATTTTTACAAATGAACATAACCCCATTTTTTGTAATATTAGATAATGGTTAATCTAATAAGGATATATTTTAATCAAATTTACTATAAGAAACTTCTAGTCCAATGAAACTACATACCTCAGTTTTGTTCATAAGGGTAATTAATTCTTTGTATATCTTTTTATTTTTTGTCAAAAATGAGATCACATCCTTATAGACAATATAATCTTGAAAATAATCCCCATTAAGGTATATATCCCACATTTGAAACTTCACATATAACCCTTTTCTTCTAAAAATCTTATGAATGATTTTTATGTGAATCTCATTGTCCCCATATATATTCGAATACTCGAATATATATTTAATAAATACAACAACAAAATCATAAAAATATTTTTGCGAATACTCAATTAAGGGGATCTAGAAAAAAAGAATTAATTAGCCCTTCCAAATGTAATTTATATAAACACTTAATGTTCATACATCATATAGAATATTGTATTTAAAATTTTATCCTTTTCCACTAACAATTTATTATACCCCAAATGTAAGGAAATCTAATAAAAATAATTTTCTTTCTGATTTAGATAAAAGTTAGTCCTTAATACAATTTTCATGATGCTTATTAATTATTACAATGTCCTTGATTTCCCTATAATAAATTAACGACCTCATAGATCCATATTTCCTCTCAATAATGAGAACATGGTCTCCCCTTATAGAAGCACTATGGGTAATAAATCACTTATCAAAAATCTCAACTCATTTTTTTCTTTAACATACTTAATTTCATCGTGGACATTACATAAGGGATCATTGATATTAGTCTTATATTAAGGGTAAAACTGATGTAAAATAGGACTTCACATTCTTGTTGATGTTAATGTAAATCCTCATTAAATACATCAATGTATTCCAATATAATATATACATTCAAAATCTGATGTTTACTTTATCTATTTATAGAAATTGATTCTTCATATTCCCAAAGAATCTCATTTAGATGTGTTATAAGTGGTGGGCCTATAAATGACACATATGATGATGTATCCTCAATAAAGATAATTAATTAAATAACATTATCATGGATAATAATTTATTACTCCCTAAAATAATTTAGTTCATTATATTTTCATAATATATTCAATACTTAGGATTTTACAAAATCCAACCTTATGTAGGAATATATATTTCACATATAAATAATGTTTATGTTTCATAATGGAGAATTCCACAAACATCTTTATTTTAGTGAGACTTCCACTAGGATATTTTATAGACAACTCCCCTATTGTGTTCTTAGGGATTCATTTAATTTTCAAATAAAAATTTTTGATATCAAATAGTGAGATGATCCCAATCTAATAATTCATTTGATATATTTTATTATATGATTAATTTACCTATAACCACTTAATTTGTTACATTCACCTTAGTTATAGTGATTTCATAATCTCAACCTTCTTCCATTGGAATCTTCTGTGGTAGATTCCCTTAACACTTGGGGATTTTTTTAAATAATACCCCATTTTGTTATAGTTTAATTACTAGAAATATTTTACATATATCCTACCACGAAATTCATGTATCAAATGACCCTTATATAAGTACATATGTAAACCACAATTCCCCTTGAGAATTTCCTAGGATGATCTCTTTCATAGATTTCACAGGTTATAAATTTATTATTTCTATTTTTCATAATTGATAGATTATTTTTTCCATAATGATTAATTGAACATTCATTTTAATAATTTACCCTTAAAATATAGGTTATAGCGAAATCCTTCTCTATTTTATGTTGTATAAAACTAAATCATTGTATGATGAATCGTTGTGGGACTCCAATTACCTTTGGAGGCATAGATTTCTTCATTAAATGAAATGTTCCACCTAACGTTCTATATGTCGTATATATTTGGTACTGTACATGTACATTCTTTAAATGGTAGCCTTATAATTCATTAAACTTTCTTATTCCTTTTTCATTAATCTTTGTAAAATTATCTTCATTTAGATACTTCACGATGGGGGAAATATTAGTTAAATAGATTTTCCATTAATGCTCTCTATTCAATAATTTCAATTTCTTATTTCAACTTTGTATTTTGGATTTATGACCATTAATGATTAATAATATATCTGAAATCGGATCATGTAAATATAATTGTTTCTCTTTCATCGTATCAATTTTCTAGAAATATCCTCTCAAGAAAATAATATTTTTATCAACTACTAATAAATTAGTAGTCACACATTATGATATAGGATTTTATCATATTAATTTATCAAATACAAAATAATAACACTATGTATGAATGAATATTTCTATTCATCAATTATATTTGTCCTAACATGATTAATATTCTCTAAAATAGTCCACACCTACTTAGTTCCAATACAATCAATATTAGATTTTAGGATAGGAGAATATTAACATTGACTATGAGCAATGATACCCTTCATTATTCAATGAACTATTTGTATTAAATTAAATATACTGGTTTGGATCAATAAATTATAATCCTTAAATGATTATATATAATATAAAACATGATTTATGACATGATATTAATGGAATATTGATGGATTTTAAATAAATGAATCAAAATCATGGTTTCATTAGTGATATCATCATTTTAAAATTGTTCATAATTGTCTGTAAAACAAATGTAAATTATCTGAAGAGGTGTCTGAAGACTTATAGTGGAATCTTCCCCCCATAACCATGGCAGTTAGGGTTTCTCAACCCACTATTCCCCTTTCCCCTCCGGTCGGGCACATTCTTGCAGTGACTTACCCTGGGTTTGCTTCGGCGTAGGCATGTGTTGGAGACGGTGTGGAGTGGTGGGGTTCCAGTGATGTCATCGGTTGTTCTCTGTGACTTCGTGACCCTACATGGTTCGACGTGAGTCCCTTTGATGTTCGATCCTCATCAAGATTCTTGGATATGCCTGAATTCATTTGGAGCGGCTGGATCTGGAATTGGGGGCTCCTTGAATCGGTCTGGCATGGTCAGTGGACGTTTATGGCATGTATCCAGTATGGGTCAGCAATGGATCTGGAGCGGATCAGAGGGGGGTGGTCCTGGTTCATGAAGTGTTTTTTCTTGTTTTGAGGTTTTGAAGGTCTGATGATTGGTTCATGCGGCATCGATGTCACGGGTGTCTCCCTACTCCTCCCAAGTTGGACACTGCCTCTTCCTGTGAATGGGTGGGTTGTCTGTAGATGGTAGCGAGGTTTCTCTCTGGTGGTGTTCCGACGACCGGTGAATGTTCCATGGCACGATGTCTTGGTTTGGGATCTAAATGTGTTGAAAGATGGATGGCTTTTTGGTGGAGGTCATGTGGGTATGTTGCAGTTTCTTGTAGAATGGTTTGATGAGGATGGTGGGGAGTCAGTGCTGCTAGATTTGACTAGATGGAACAGGTCTCAGCAGAGGACTCAATGATGGCCTTTAATAATTGTAGAGCTCTATGGATTTGGTTGTTGAGATGGTATGGGGTTTGTGAAAGGACCCAGTTGGAGTAATGAACCACTGAGAGGGGGGGTGAATTAGTAGTACCCTTCTTTCTTCTTTTAAGTTCCCTTCAAATGAGAACAACCTTTGTCTCTTGTTAATGATATACATCCCTACTGAGAAACAAACAAGCATACTTCCAAAGGGACACAATAATTTACATGGTTCACTATTCAATAAGAATAGATCCGTCCTTGGTATGGTTGGAAACAGTCCAGAAGTATACAATCCACTACGAAAAAAATACTAGGATTACAACGAGTAGGATATACCCTTACACTCGTGGAGCACTGTGAAACAATCTCTCTAGTGCATGCGCACCCTCTTATCACAAAAGGGAAATGTCTCTTTTCTTGTAAAAAATTATGTTACCTGCACTTCCTTTCAAATACACATATGTAAGCAAGTTCATCACAAATCTCCACTTCCTTACCCAGAAGAAAGGCGAGGACTTCTTGTACTTAAGATAGATCAATTACAGTCCGATCTTCCCATTCTGAATCTCTACTCTAAATTTTCCCAATCTGATTCATCACTCCGAACTTTATTCTTCACTCTGATTCATCAATCCAAATTTTCTTCAGTCCAAGAAACTCAATACAATGATTTCAAGTACTGATTCCCCATTCCAAATCTCCACTCTAAATTATCCACTCTGAATTCTTCTCTACTCAGAATCTTCAACCCGAGTCTTCTTCAGTTTGAGAAACTCAATACGGTGATAGCCAGTTCTGATTCCCCATTCTGAATCTCCACTCTGAATTCTCCATTACAAAATATTCACTCTGAATTCTTTTCCACTCCTAAATTTCTCAACCCTAAAAACTCAATACGATGTCAACCAGTATCAAATTATCATTTCAATTGAGACTGTAATGATACTCTATCGGCCAAACAATTCTTCTTCTATCTCTAGATTATCAGAGATCATCTCTCTACTTTTTCATCACACATTTACATAACACCCTGATATCCTTTTATAGGATCTTCAATGTGTGATTAGGGGGGAAAACAAAATATTTTCCTGCTCACTTAAATTCACCCAAATCATAATTTCTCATGAAATCTTAGAGCAATTAAGACTTTGTCAACGCCTCTAGAATCTTCTCAAATATTATTCCCCTTAACTTAATTTATATTTTTGGTCTTTTCCGGATCTGACCATGTTAGACAAGTTTCTCAGTATCACATTCTCGGATCCACTCATCTTGAGTCTTCGGCATCACTTTCAATTATCGGCATGTCTCTTCTTCGCTTCTTCGGCATGCGACCATTTCAATTCTCTGTATGACTCTTCATCACTTCTCATCACGACTTCTCCATTCTCGGTGCGACTTTAGGTTATGACTTCACCAATTCTCGGCATGACTCTACACTTCTGGCAATGAAATTCAGGTTCATGAGGTCGACTCCGAACTTCTTCACTCCAAACGTATTACTCAGCAAGTCGACTCCAAACTTCCCGCTACAAACTTCTGACTCAGGAAGTCAACTCCGAACTTCCCGCTACGAACTTCTGACTCAAGGAGTCGACTCCGCACTTCCCGCTACGAACTTCTGGCTCAGGAATTCGACTCCGAATTTCCCACTACGAACATCTCGCTACGAAATTCTTCTTTAACAAGTCGACTCTGAACTTTCCTCTACGAACTTCTGATTCTCGGAACGGCTCTTCTAGATTCTTGGAACGACTATTGGTTCTTGATATGATTTCTTCAATCGTCGATACCAGATATTTTGAATTCTCAGATTGACTCCACCAAATCTCGGTATAAATTCACCACCCAAATTTTTTCATTCATTATGAGTACTTGCATATACTCACAAATTATAGTTACAAAACAGCAAAGCCTTATCACAAAAAATTCTTTCACATATCCTCTCAACCAGCTTTTGAGAATTTTCAATTCCCCGGTTCCGAACTTCTCAACTTCCAGACTTCGAATTCTAGACTACGAATTCTAGACTCCAAATTCCAGACTCCAAATTATTCGAACACCAGGTTTTGAATGTTTAATATTCTCAGTTCCAAATCATCAAGCATCCAGCTTCCGAATTCATAGAAATTGAAGGTGTCTTTCCTTTATGAAAACATTCTCGAAACCAGCAAAAGACAATCCATGCAAACCATCTCTTCCTTCAGCTAGGTCCTAATAGTTTTTTATCAGATCGGGCCTTTGCTTTAACACATGACACTTTATTGCCGTATTGCATTGCAATGATAAAAGGAATCATCATGTTATATGCTAGGGAGGTGAATATCTATGTTTTCAGTCTGGTTTTACTATTCTTTCCATGAGGTCTGTTTTCCCTTAACACCATGAAGTCTGTTGGGTGCCCCCTTCCTCCCA
Organism: Viscum album; assembly: GCA_963277665.1. Taxonomy (NCBI): domain Eukaryota; kingdom Viridiplantae; phylum Streptophyta; class Magnoliopsida; order Santalales; family Viscaceae; genus Viscum; species Viscum album. Next base: position 168,031,333 of record OY728150.1, on the reverse strand, counting down.
TAAAATGGGATTTCATAATAATAAATAGATTTAAGGCCTTCACGACGTTGGATGGAATTATCATAAGAATTTCCCCAATAGTTTCAAATAATATTCATAATAAGTACCGTTATTAGGAACTAGGTAACATTAAATTCTTTCCTAATACATATTTTCCCACTTTGTTACCAATATATAACTTTGTTCCAAAACCACATCCAATTGTATTATATATACATTGATGTATTTCTATATAAAACAAAATAATTATTATCTAATGAAAACATTTAAATATTTTTCTATGGATATACTCAATTTTTATCAAAGTTAGTAATTTGATAATCTATTTTTTCTATAATCTATTTCCCAATAACTCAACTAATGTTTCTATGATACCATCTATAGTGACCCCGACTCTAGTAACCCATATCGAGTGTCAAAGTTTTTACATTTATATTTTATACAAGGGATCACATAACCATTTTTCGATCAGTTTAGTAGATTTTTTGAACCTAATACATACAAGATACCCATTATAATATGGGAATAAAAAAATATAGTAATGAAAAACAATCAACATCATTGAAATCATTTAATGAATTCATTTTAATATCCTCAAATAGATAATCAATATACGAGTGATCTCAAATGATTAGTAATGGTTATGAAAAATGGAAACTATCATGAAATAATAAGGAATAATCAATATGGAATTTTAAATAACCTATCAAAAATTCCCATTTTTCAAAACATGACTGCCCTAAATTGATATGGTATAATCAATATTTCAAGTTAAATAACTAAACCCACATTCCATTTAAGTAATAATTTGAGAATGAAATTCATCTAGAGAGAATATCATTGTGTAAATATAATAGACAAGAAACATAAATGAATTCTCAATGTTGGAAATTCTTAATTATTAGATTTCATGATCGCAGGAAAAATTATACCTCTACAGTCAACACCTTTTACAAGATGTTCAGAAACTATGGTTTAGAATATATTTAATTATATCATACTGATTCACCTCATCATATTATTTATGGATCAAGCGTCTATTTATACACGAGATCCACCCATCACTCCATATCCAAATTATTTTTTACACATTCAATAATCAATTTACTATATTAAAAATTTTATATATCTTCTAAAATCTACTTTGAGAAATGAATATATATTTATCAAGATTTACCTAGAATATAGAATAACTTGTATTGTAAAAAAAATTATATAAATATCTTATATTTATTATGTAACAACCATATCCATTATATAAAGAATATATATTTAAGATAAATATAATGTATAATGATAAATATTATAATAATTTTAGTATCTCAAGAGAATGAAAACAACCAAAAAATATAAAAAGAAATTATAGGTAAACATTGATTCATTTGGAAACAAGGGTTTTAATTTAAAATTAATGAATATAAATGTATATTTGTTAATTTCATTAAATTGTTTTTGTATCCACTAAATAAATGTGACTGTTAATATATTAACCATATGACTTAATGAAATTGAGATTGAGATGAAATATAATAAAATGAACATCCTTTTTGTTGACCATTATATAAAATAATTTATTTCTGTTTCAATTTTTTTTAAATTATTATAGATCTATATGAAATTTTTAATATTATATATTATCACCATATGACATTTTACCACATGTTCTTTCAAAATATTTCATTATTTCAATTGTTTTGGGGGTGAATTACATTGTTTTCTCATGTGTATTTTGTCATTAAGGTTATGATATTTGTTTATTGTATATATTTATATCATAATAATAATTATATTAATATCATATATAAAATATTTATCATTAAATATATTATTATAAAATTCATTAAGGTTGGACATGTAAAATTAATAGCATCATTTCATGGATGCAGTAGGTCATTCATACGCTTGAATGGGAATATAATTCCATTAAAAGGTGAAAGAGTAATGAAGTTGGTGATATATATTTTATAGAATAAATATTATTTCATATATTTCACACATATTTAATAATTATATCCTGATTAATTTCCATGTAAATTGAATGTGAAAAAATAAATGACATCGCTTCGCAATGTTGTAGTCTTTCGTAAACACAGTCTTTATTATAATATATCAAACAAAATAGAAAGATTGTAGGTATATGTGATATTATGATTCCATAAGTATAATACTATCATAAATAATATATATATATACACACACACAGTAAATCTATCTGTATATATTATAATGATATAAGATTTTTGGAAATTGAGTTACATTAGTTCGCGAAATGATAGTCCATCGTACACATGTTTAATGACTATGTTTCCAATTTAATTGAATATGAGATGGATATTAGTTACATAGTTAACATAATGAAATAAATTTATTTTTTATATAAATATATAATTATATTCAATGTATTAATGCATAACTTAATTTTTCAATTGAAGAATTAAAATGAAATAACTTCATTAAGAGGACATGCTTCTCTTATAGAATCCTATATTGGATCAGAACTTAATAACAATTGGGTAGGTTTTTTTAATACGGGAAGGACTGTAATTTGGATATGAATGTTGGGGATAGATTTTTTATGGTATGGTTGAGAAAAATTCCTTGAGATGTGTGATTATGTGAAGGTATATGTTTCTTTTTAAAAGTGGGTGGAGAGGGCACATAAGGAAATTTTGAAAGAAGTAATGTGTACCAACATTATTAATACACCAAAAGGAACTAAAATTGTACATTATGTAATTGTATTGTTTAAAATTTTGATATATAGATATCCAAATGGGGTTTGGTTATTTGTTAGTTTATTTAACCCAAATATTTGTTGATAAACCACTAGTATACTCGTTTTCACATTAATCATTGTACTTAATTTTATATTGGTTTCAATTTTAATAATGGTGAAATAAAAATTTTAAATTCTATGATAATATAAATTTTGATGAAAACGAATATATAATCTATTATTAATAATTCATTTCATAGAGATGGTAGATTTCAATTTAATAATAAACCAATAGACGCGCTGAGAAAACATGTTTTCCAAAGAAAAACATTCAAAGGTACAAAATGGTCTTATATAAAAATTGATCATTTCATTGATTTTAAAAACCTAAATTGAATTTATTATAATATAATTGAACTATTTTCACTTTCAAATTTTTTTATGATACTTTATTCTTGATTAAATTAATATATAGTTTCTTACACAATATAATTATTTTTCAATTATTCATTGAAAATTTATATTTCGAAAAATGAAAAAAAGAAATTTTAATATGATTATATGAAAACAAATGTTATTGTTTTATAAAAAAATAATTAAATTTCTTAAAATTACTTTTCATATAGGCACACAAAACATGTAGAAACTACTTTTTAGAAAAATATAGTTCTTTACAAAACATTTATTTTAGTTAAAATCATTTTTATTATAATTTTAAAAAATAGAAAAAAATTAAAATGTGTAAAAAATTATTTTTAAAATATTATGTATTTTTATCTATGTAGACTAACATAAGAACTAGGTTATTATGTTCAAATTTAAATAATACTTTTTTAACCGTGTATTTTATTTTGATGATACATGGTGTTGTGTATATTGCATGCAATCAAAGAAATGAAATTTATTTGAAAAATATATATTTTACAATATATTGGTGTTATAAAAAGTTTACAGGAAATATCCTTGAGATACAAATAGATATCCAACATATATATTTTTATCATGTTCTTCTCCGTACTGTTCTTGATTTGGTTTTGTAAAATAGTAAAAGGATTATTTTAAATAAAATGTTCATATTTCGAGATTGTGATTTTCTAGATGAATTGAGGATTTTAAATAGACATATGTGGGTTTTATTAGAATCTCATTTTATATTTTTTCCCAATAGAGATAAACATTTCTACGATGTTAACAGAATTGTTTGCAGTATTTATTTTAACTAAATGACGTATATCAATTATTACCCTCATGAAATATTATATATTTCTAAACAAACCTGATTGGATAATGTTGATGTTGGACTAGTTAATTTTATCAAATACAAGTTTTGGGTTTTTTTGGTGGAAAAGAAAACTGTTAAATACAATGAAGTTGAGTGGAATATCTTGTGAAAGATCAAATGAACCAGTATTTCTCTAATGGATATAGAGTTCATGAAAATACCCTTCTAGGGTGTGTACTTTCCATACTGTTGGATAAATGAGAATATTTTTAATGATCCAAGATGCATGAATCACCTCATGAATTTACACATTCATGGAGATGGTAAGATGAGTATCTGACATTTGTGAGTGATAATCTATCTATTACATAAAAATATTAAAGTGGATATGTTTCAGGATGGATCTATTAAGTTTTATATGAGTAATTAATTCATGGAAAACCTCATTTAAAGCATTTTATATTCTCTTGATACAACATATTGAATGCTTTTTAGAGTTTGAATGGACGGAGAATTAATAATTGTAACAGAACCTCTTCCACTATCCAAGGTTGAGGCTTCGATAATTATTCCTCCAATGTATGTGTCACACACTCGGGGGGAATCTTCAAGAGATGTGGTTCTTGTAACTATTATTTAATAAACTCTATAACCTATTGTTGTTGTTTAATATTGGGTGGAAAAGTGAAAATATTATATTTCACTTTATGTTCTTGGTGCTTGGAATATTGCTGTGAAAAGAAAAGATGAGTTTCCAACTGCTGATTCTAATTATTTACCTAGAGAGTAAGTTACTACACCTACTATAAAACTAGATATTACTATTATATTGTCTTTTCCTAAATATATATTTTCTTGTGGTTATTCTCTTACCAAATAATCCATAAAAATAAAAGCACTCTTGGATTATAATTGAGTATTATCTCATGATACTACCAATTGGAGGATATGAAAAGTGATGGATGATCCCTGTATTTTCAATGAAATTTAGATTAATCATTAAAATATAATGAAATTAAATGAAAAAAATTATATTCTAGACTAAACTATTAAAAAAATCTGCAAAAAATTTTAATATTTCAACAGTGAAATTAATGGAATTAAGGATGACCTCTCGGCCAATAAAGATGATATTAAAAAAAATTAAGGGAATAAAGACTCTAAGAATGATTTCATGAAGATGATGAATATTACAAACATACAATCTATGAAATATATTTATTTACCATATAATCAATCAACTCCTCAATCATTAAAAATTTAGACTCGGAATCCTTAAAGATACAAATACATGAGTTAATAGATCAGGGTGATAAATAATATTCATTAAATGAGCTACGTGTTTTTGTCTCTTCATAGTGTTAGTAGATAAAAAAATCTACTTTTACACCAATAGGGTTTCCTATCACCATGTTCAATGAAATATTTGGACACTTTCATAAATAAAAGAAGGGTTTACCAATTGGGTTGTATAGTGAGAGATTAATTAGTATTTCTCAAGGGGATTTCTTTTCAGGAATCATCTTTTAGTACTGTTATTAATCTAGAAAAATTCCTTAGTTTGAATTTATCTCCATGGGTAAGGGTGTTGTGAATGAGCATATAGCCTCATTTAATTGTTAAATGACATATCTATCAATGTAAAAGTATATAAAAAAATATTTTCGATAATAATTTCATGAAAAAAGGATCATTTTTAAAAAGAGAAGTCATTGAAATTAATGTTAGTTATTCAGTCTTGTTGTCCATTTTGGGGTGTGTATTCTATATGAATAGTAAAAGGTGAATTCCTAATTTGACATTTCCATCAATATTATCAATCAATATGAAAACATGAAATTTAAAATCACCATGAATTTCAAAATTCTATTAACATTGCAGATATAACTCTTGGTATTTTATTAGAAAGATTCATCAAATAATCTTCTTCATGTTAAACCATACACATTATAATCAAAAAAATGGAACGAATATCATGATATTAAAATGATATAAATTATCACATATACCATTTTTATATATTTTTTTACACCTATATTACTCTCTGATCCATAGCTAGTAAAAGATAATGTTGTTCATCCTAAAAATGATTTTATTGTTGTGATTGTTTACATATACCAGACCATTGGAATGTTTGATTCTATATTTTTGAAGTATCATTCCAATGTTAAAGAAGATACAAGGAACTTACATCAAAAATCTAGTCCACTAGAATCCATGTCTTCACATAATTCTCCTACAACTTCATATAAATTTTCTTATACTAAGAATGATGCCATCAAGAGTGTGCTACAACAATCACATGCAGTTATTGATCTGAAAATTTATAAGGCATTAAGGATTATCCCTACATTATAAAAATATAATATAATCAATAGAGTTGTTATAATTGAATATTCCATAATCCATATATTAGTAAGTAGATATATAATCCATTTTCTCAGTGATTATTACTTATTCAATAAATATTTTGGACAATAATTTGGATCATACCGTCATCTATTATTTGTAAATCAGAATCTAGCATGGATTTTTTTTCATGGTTAATATGATAATCCTATTTCTATGAATTATGGCTCCTGACATGTTCTTTTCACAACTTCATGAATACAATGATTCACTGTAACCTCATAGTATTACAATAAATTATTAGATCCCACTTTCAGGCTCTATTATTAGGATAGAACCAACTAGGGTATTTTCAAAAGATGAAGTTTTCTAAGTTATAAATTATACACCTACCAACAATGATTCTACATCGATTAAATCTGATTATTTAAAAAATCCAATAAAATCAAGATCGTATTCCACTCATCAGTTATATATTCCAATGAACACTTGGCATGAATCATCAATATTTATAACGTATAGACTACTCATATGTTTTTAAGGATCATGATGGTATGGTGTGGAGACTATACACTATTAACCTTAGTGGAGAAAAATGGTGAAATATTAGTTTAATCATCAGAATAAATAATAATACTGAATGAATTAAAATAACATAAAATATAATGGAAATTATAACCACCCCACCATATCAATCAATATCCCATGAGAAATGCCACATGAAAACATTTATGAAATGATACGATACAAAAAATTGGGTGAAGTGGGATGATAAATTAGAAATACATATTATATATTTTATAAAGGTATAAAATTATATTAAAATATAAACTCTAATAAAATCATAATAACTATCACATTCCTCTTCTCCCATAGTCAAAACTAGTACAAAAATCAAGCATCCAAAGAGGAGGACTAGTATTTATCCCTACCAGCATCAATGAGTTATTTATGTAAACCTATTGGCATCCCAAAGCGTTTGTCTGTGTGAAACTCAATATCCCAAAAATATTCCTATAAATATCCATTATTTTAATATATCCTGATGTAGTGTGAAAGTATTAATAATAGGTTGTAAATGGAATAATTATTTCTTATATCAGTATGGGTTCCTCCCATTAAACCAGACTAATACTATCTACATCAGACTAATCAAAGACATCTCTAAATAGTAAGTATTTATAAACAAATAAGATACACATGTTGAGTATTCACTAATAACAATAGTTAATTTTATACCAATTAATTCAAGGTAATATAGTCTAGAACGACATTACCTTTATTTATGAATTACAATGTGAGACATCATATCACTAAATCACGAATAAAAATATGAAAAAACATGTCTCGTGGTTTAATATTTGAAATATGGAAATTCATATCAATTAATTGACATAAAATTAGGTAATTTATTTTCCATTGAATAAGATAAGCTTGATATTATCACATACATGTCATATTACAATCATTTAAATGGAATTTACCTTATTCCCTTTTACAATTCCAATCAGATTTGATCTCATCTAACCAATTATATTTAATAAGTTGCATGGTGTATATGTTATTCCATTTGAACAATTCCTGATGGATAATTCTACTGAATGGTAATTCTATTTAGTATTGATCCCATTAAATTCATTTATTAAACCTATTATAAATGTATATATTAATAAAATGGATGGTGGATTAGTTTTAAGTCAATGATTCAATGGGTTAATGGACTTATAATTTACACAACCCAAGTGGGTGTTTTTTTAATGGGATTGAAGATCCATGGAAGCAATTTTCATCATGTATGATATCCCATTTTAAGAATAAAAAACAACTTTTTTTTGAATTTTCATTTTGAGAACGCAAGGTCATGCATGTGGCGCAATAGTGTATCATATAATCATAAAAAATTATAGAAAATGTACTAAACCACCTACATTATACCTCTAGTTGGATTCCAATTTATTATATGTATCTAACGTATGATTTAATAATACAAATCAATGTAATTGACTCATACCCAAAAATAGGGAATACTAGTGGCACATAGATAACTCCATTGATGGATGGATAACTAGATAAAATAAGGTAGAGGTCTCATTGATTTATCAAGAGTGATTGAATGAGATGAATACTGAAAATTTTAGAATCTGGATGGAGAAAAAATATAAAATTATAGAGGAAGGAATGATGAGATGTCTCAATGAGGGGTAGGTTTGTATTAATTAATGGGAGATTAATGTTTATTCATTATTGTTAAAATAAACATGGGAAAATAATACTCTTAATCCTTATTAAATGTAACACCACAACCTAATAAGCTCAGATCTAGGAAATTATTTTAATAAATTTGAATTATTACAAGAAATAAAATCCTGAAGGACAAATCTATTTGCTGGTTTTATAAATCTAGATACAACACATTATTATTAAATAAAAACATGAAATGAAATAGAACATATAAACTCTATTCTAATCATCCATAAAATCCAAGATTCACCCTACAAGTCACTCATAATATACATTTTTAGATCATGGGGGAAAATAATAATTCGGTGATATTAGATTCTTAGTAAGTATACATAATTCAGAGGAAGATAATATATATATTGAGGGATAGTGAATGACTAATAACATATTTCATTAGAACATAATTTTGAGCATAATATGGAAAGCATAAAACTGAAATATATAATTCAATATTCACATGAGAATGAAGCACAACCAGGGATATTATTCTAGTATAAATATCTCATAGATTATTAAATTCTAATATCATAATAAGAAAATAAGTAATTATTGCAATGATACACATATCATTGAGGCGCTATACAAGACATCTAAAAATAAATGATTAAGGGCCCAACCAAAACCGTGTTTGGCTATTCTAATGAGACCTTCGGATGAATCAAGGGCATTTGAAGTGAACATACCATCACTTTATAAGTCCATTTAATAGCTAAAATTAATTGAGTGAAACATAAAAACATATAAATATGACATATAAATACCTTTCCCCAAATCTGTAAACATAATAACTAAATATTCTGAGTAATATTGTCTATGGTATCCAGATAACACATCCATAGTGAAACTGATCATAAAACATTTAGAAAAAATATGGTATATTATATCATATAATATAAATACCAATTAGTAATATTATTAAAAAAACTGGCTTTTAATTCACTGAAAAAATCTTTATCAAAATCATCTTGGAGTTTTTCAGATAAATACCCTTTTCACTTTGAAAAAAATAGCACTTTAGGAAGAATAATTTTTATATGAAATAATTGTATAAAACCAGCAATACAAAAATATAGTTTGTGATGAAAAAAAAATTATATTTTAAAAAAAATTATATCTTAAAATAAATTGTATATAGTACTAGAAAATGAGTAAAAATTCGGGAAGTTCCCTTTAATAGTGTTTTCTTATCGGGATGAATTTAGAAGGGAGCCTTAAAAAACTAGTATTCTCATATAAAAGAAAGATTTATTAATATATATATACATGTTTTTACAATATATATACACAATTAATATTAGTTATATAGAAATATGTGAGAATTACAATGGGGTAAAGAGAGAGAAAGAATATCATGAATGAAAAATTGATGTTTGGGGAGAATCCCTTACCTAATATATGAATGTGTTCTCCACTTGACCATAATTCAATATAATTTGAAATTGGATTAATAAATGAATTAATAAATACCCTTTGATACATTAATTTCCGTTATTATAAATTTATAAAGTTTATTTATGGAAACTTTTATGACATATAAGATAAAATTTTATTGTTTGCGAGCGGTCATTTCCTTGGTTTTCACAATCTGTTTACTTCTAAGATTATGGATGATCATAAAAATTCAAAAAATATACCTAGAATTTAAGTAATATGTTATTAATAAAAATAAAAAATATGAAATGACTATATAATTTTATTTTAATATTTTGAGTGAGGTTTAATAATTATACAAGACGTTACAGATAACCATTTAGATTATTTTTGGTGGTTTATCGATCATCACAGCAGTGTTTTGTTATATTAGTTATAATAATTATTATATAATGGATCTAGAACATGAAAACGGATTTAATAAATAGTTTATAATCTGGTTTAACCATATAAATGGTTTTATAAAAATCGTTTAAATCTGATTTGAAAAACGAAAACATGTCATCTACAAAGGTTATAAATCAGCTCCTCACAGATGATGTTTTCATTTTTTTATAAAAGTGTGAGAGGGAAAATAATTGATGATGGATTATTCTCTAAACATAATAAAATTAAATAATATAAATTATATCAGAGATATCATGCCACGTTGGGATGAGTAGGTGGGTATAGGATAAGGAATGAGAATAATTTGAAAAGAAATTAAAAGAAAAATAAAGTGGTTTTTACCTCTTGATTATATCCACTTTGAGAACCCCCTTAGGGAAGAGGGTTTGGAAATTTGTTGAGAAAAATTGATCATTGACATGGGCAGATTACTTGGGAGGATGATTGGATAAAAATTTGATTAGGATCATAGCTTGGAAGGTGTGATGAGAAGATGTGATGAGGGGTGGAAATTATAGTTTAGGAGATGGGTATTTTTTATTATTTTAATCATTACTATATTATCATTGATTGCGACTATGAATATTTTTAGAATTATCCAAATATATATTATATAATGATGTGTTATTTGATATTATGGTTCTTACATCATCCATGACTCAATGAGTAGTTTATTTATCTTATAATTTATATACATCGTAAATTTTTTTATATTCCACTTTTCACAAAAAATCATACTATTTAAGGAAATTACCAAAAAATTCACCCAAACCAATTTTCATCAATTAGAATTAAAAATTGAACTCAAAATTTTATATATTATATATATATTACTTATTTAACTATTTAATAAATCATCTTTTACTAAAACATACTGAATTAACTATTATAACTATTTTTATTGCACTTTAAAAAAGTCAATATGGTTTCATAAAATTATATTATAATAATAAGAAAAAAAATATTAATGTATCAATACGTTTAATGATAATAATGTTTATATTAAATTATTAAATTAATAAATAAAATGTAATTAAATCGTTAGAACTTACAAAAATACAAACATTTAATTAAAAGTATTTATAATATTTATTTACTTATACTATGATATAATTATATCATACATTAATTTGTAATATTCCAAAATAATATTTATACCTTAATGGGTTAGTTTACTATAAATTTCTCTAATTAAATATTCATTCGGATCAAATTAATATTTTTATGGTAAAGTCACTATATCATAGGCTTTGTTTTCTTAACAACTAGAAATACTTCATATTTCATTCATATTAATTTATAATGTTTCTATTTTTTTCTCTATGTGATATTATGTTATTTATACTATATTAAAAAAATATCAGAATGGAAACTTATTTGACATATTTATGGGTAATTTTATTCTCCCTTCCTAGATAGAATTCTACATCAAAATTTCAAGAATTACACCCCATAAAATGATATGGATAGTTCTTCCTCATAAAGTCCTAAGGTTCTTATGTCACCTTTTCAATATTATGATTTTTCCAATGTAACTATCCTAGCCGAGTTTCCCAATTCCTCAACACGTATTCTCTAGTGTCTCCAAATATATATATTTTTTAATTAATAAGACAACTTTTTTTCAAAAAGTGTGAAACAAAAAAGATCAACCAAGCCGTCAATCATGACAGAACATTACAAAATTATTAAATACCTAATTAAAGCCATTAGAATTAATTTCCTTATTCAATTTCCATGAAAGAGATGTTACGTCTTTGGCAGGTTCATATCTGATAAAGACATTGAAATGAGTGTCCATCATACCCCATGCCTGTAAGAACTCCACCTCATCAATTTTATTAATATTAATCCCTCATAATAGGATTTTGTTTTGTTTGTAGATCATCTGGCTTTGTTCCCTGTTCGTTTCAACTTGAATCATTCTTTCTTGCATATGTTCGGTAGCCTTAGTAGAAGAATGGATGGAGACCACCTTCTCTTTTATCCCCTCATCAGAATGTAATAACAGATCCCATGGATATTCCTTGATCATCGACTCCCCTTGCAGCTCCCTAGCATCCCCTTCACTCCCACCATGGAAGGTGAGGATGATTCAATCACTTTCACATCCACTTCCTCGACACCTATCTTATCAATTAACCCAGTTCCTACCTCACACTTCCTTCCCAGGGAAGTATCATCCTCTACCATAGGTATCACCTCCTCTGTACGCATGTGCCTCTCCTCACGCTAATCTTCATCCTTTGAGGATTCATTCTAATGAGAATCAGAGGCCAGGACTTTCTAGCCATCCACTCTCTCCACTGGTTAGGACCTGAGCTCCTTGAATTTCCCCTCTTTTTTTGCTGACAGGTTCTCTATTGGTCTATGAATGTATGATTAGTCTTTGTGTCCCTTCGGTTTTCGACTTCCCAGAAATAATGCAGTACCCTCGATCCAAATTCACTTTGTTCCCTTTCTTCCGTATTTTGTATTGAAAATACTTTCCCTACCCCTCCAAATCCATTATGATCAATGAACTATCTGTCACCCTCAGACTCAGTGTCATATGTACCCTTGTAATGTCCCTCTGACTCTCCATCATTGCACAAACTCCCAAAATAGTTATTGAGGGGAATGCAGGATAGAGCTCCCCTCAAGTTGAACTCCTTCATTGTATCCAGTGGCCTCCATTCCCCAAGTGAAATACGCTCCCACTAATGTCATACCTTCAAAATTTTCATTCCATTAGACAACCTTTTAAAGATAATGCTATGGCCATCCCTCACCACCATACAAAAGAGATTGGATATAGACTTGCCTCAGCCCCAAAGGCTGATCCATTTTCTTTAGTAGCTCCAACAGTCTCCCCTAGAACCCATGTGAGAGTAGTGAGTGTGTCTTGAATTCCTCTATCCACTACACTATCCTAAGATCCCCTACCATAGTCATGTTTCTTGGGGGACTATCCAAGTCTCCTTGCATTCTTTGGAATAATTCTACCACACTAGGACCTGGTGGTAAGACCATGTTTGTTTGTACACCCTAGCTCCATCCGAGTACTCCACGGCCTCCAAATAAACTCTGCGTAACTCTTGGTGATCATCCCTGCTGTCAAAATCCCACACCTTTTTGTTCACAACAGAGTCTGCCATCACCGCATTCCCCTCAAATACACTAATCTTGTCTTGATGAACCCCAAGACCGCGATAATAGATAGAGATCGAGTTCCCTATATTGCGACATCCCAGACAAAAACGAGTCCACGATTAGAAGACAACACTATTATTCCAACGACACTCCTCTCTAACTGAATTCGACAACCACTCCTTTGGGTCCTTTGAGACATCAACCTCGACACCTACTTGAGGAGATATCAGAATACATATCATCGAAGTCCTACTATTAGAGAATAGATATCTTATAACCATGTTTCCTAACATCCTAATAATTGTGGGGTTCTAGAAAGGGTGAGGTAAATCCAGAAATCTTTCCCAAACTACATAAGAGGGCACGATGCATTTCATGATTTGTTAGATAGACCAGAAAAGAAGAAAAAAGTATCATCTTTTTATTGCATTAGGGGATTGGTAAATGAAGGCAATCTGATCATCCTTCGATGGGAAACAAATAATCAGGTGATGCCGGTTGTAGAGTCCCACTACCATACCCTCCTGATGATCCCATGAATCAAATACGAACTGATTGTAATCATCGACAGAGGAACGAAGTCCTATGAATTGGCCCAAAGGCATAAATCTGTTAAGATTTGAGGCCTCATTGAAATTTTTAGTAGAGATCGCGAGTTGGGGTGAGCCATTTTAAAGGTTGAGGACTTCAGGGAAAAGTGGAATATATGAAACAAGGTAAGGATATTTTGGTTCTTGAAATGGGAGAAGGATCGAGCTGACAAGGAGGATGAAGACCATTCCCCCCTCCCCACATAGGGGAGGAGGGGGTCGGAGCCGTGGACATATCCTCTAGGGCATCGCCACCCGGGGTCATGATCCGAAAATGATGATCAAATTCTAGAAAATATTTCCAATTCTCCAGTGTTTAGGATCCATATTGGCTCTTTACAATAAGGTAAATCTTGTTCCAATTCTATTTCATTAGAATTGATACATTCAGTTGGTCTACTATGTACTTCTTCAACAAAGTTATATGGAACCCAATGTGTACTTTAGAAATGATATGAAGGATTTATAAACAATAAGTCTCAACTGCAACTCTCCGTAAATATTCAAATGGTCCGATGTACCGGGGGCTCTTTTTCCCTTTATTGACAAACATGATGACAACTTTCTATGAAAATAAATCCAATAAAACATGATCCCTAACATGAAACTCCCAATAAATTCTTCGGTTATTAGAATAAAACATTTTATTACTTTTTTATTAATTTATATTTGTTTTAAAAGTCATTAACTTTGGATTCTTTTTCCTCCCTAATATTTGGTCCTACACACATCCATTCACCAATTTCATCACAATAGGTTTGTGTATGATATCTTTTTCCATACAATGAATTCTATGGTGCCATTTGAATACATTAATGGAAACTATTATCATAGAAAAAAATATAACAATGGTAAATAACAATCCCATATATCTTGAACCTCATGTGATATTGATCTCATCGTGTATCCAAATGCACAGATCCTCCTTTCTAACAATCCATCTGTTTGAGGGGGATAAACAATACACAAATGAAGCTCTGGATAAAAATATTTCTGAAGAAGTATCCTAAATTTTGATATAAATCAAAGATCTTGATCACACAAACATGATATAGGTACACCATGAAGTATTAAAAAATCAAAACCATTGATTTTTGTAAGGTTGTATTGTAGAAAATTCTCCATTTTTGTGAGGAAATGTGTAGATTTGATAATTCGATCAACAATTACCCACATAAAATTATATTTTATTTTCTTACATGGTAATCAATTGGAAAAATCCATAGTAATTTCATCCAGTTTAAAATTAGGAATAGGGAGAAGTATCATGACTCCTATATGATGTTGTCTTTTAGCCTTCACCTATTGACTGACTAAACTTCCTGATACATAATTTCCAAATTCCTACTTCATATTATCTTAAAATTATATATTTTCATATATTTATACATCTTCATCCAACCAGGGTGTAGAGTGAAATAAAAACATTGGGAATCATCTAATAAATATCTTTTTATCTTAAATAAATAAAGAACACATAACCTCTTCACAAAGTTTAGAATTCCAACATCTTACACTCTGATTTCTAACATCTAATAATTCACAACATTAATTTTCATTTTATATTTCTCATCATCATACTGAGAAATCATAATCCTTTAAAATGATGATGGTTTGGGAAAAAATTGAAAAATTAGTGGTGTTTCCCCTTCCTTTTTAATTCTCGTATCCATATTTTCTAGATCCATATACCAGGTCCTTGCCGATCCTCATTTTGATGAGAACCCCATTACCCTTCCTTCGAAATTCATTTGTAAGTATATTTTACTTCCTTAGGTGGTAGTTTATTGAAAAATTATAATCCTTATGTATCACGAGTCATCTACATTACCTCATTCTTATTTCATTATGTGAGAATATATATATTTAAACCTCTTACGATCAATTGATATCTCACATTGTTCACATAAGAGATAGTGTATAAATATATTAAGGTCAATGATTATAGATTCTAACTCAATATCATGTGTTTGATAGTCTTGATCATGAGTATTTAACATTATATATATATAGAAAAAATATCTACAATTCTATATAAGAAAACAACAAAGAAATTTATTTGATTGATCATTATAAATCACAAATCCAACAATTCGCAATGGTAGAGTCAATATTCATGTATTCACTTATCACCTATTTAATTCTTCAAAAAAATATTGATCTTATTTTCATCATATTAACATAACACCATTATGAGTTTTCTAGGTTTAAATTTCAGCTAATTAAGAAAAATTCTAATTCAAATGATGTTAGTACACTTTTAAAGTAATGAAACTATATTTCATGGTTATGATTGCTTGTATAGTGAATTCCTGGACTACATTCATCTTCACTAGATCATGTTTTATTCCATCCATTCAAAAAAATATTTCTAGGAAAAGATAATGTTTGAAGGTATTCTTAAAACATATTTAACTTCCTATATATATATATATATATATATTTTCTTAATAGAATCTCTATAAAACAAACAAGTGGTTCTCATGGACCTCATAGATTTTTGAATATATCAAGTTATCATCAATAAATACTACAAAACATAATTCAGGATATTTCATTAACACTATATTAATTAGATTTATCAAAATATAGGGTTCATTAGTTTGTCTTAATGGATTTATTGAAAACTTATAATATTCATTCCTGGATTGAAATTCAATCCCAGTAATAACTTCATTCCACACACACAACTGATGATATCTGTATTTCTGTTTTATCATCGAAAAATATTGATCTCTCTGAAGTTGATAAAATAAATATTTATTGTGAGTTAGGGTATAATTTTTCATTATTTTAA
Source organism: Viscum album (assembly GCA_963277665.1). Taxonomy (NCBI): domain Eukaryota; kingdom Viridiplantae; phylum Streptophyta; class Magnoliopsida; order Santalales; family Viscaceae; genus Viscum; species Viscum album. The sequence goes on along the minus strand of OY728150.1, from coordinate 168,014,468 downwards.
TATAATTGATTCCTTTATAGTCAATTAATATCATCAGGGATCCATCATTCTTCTTGACAAAGAGAAATGGGGCTCCCCCATAGAGAAACACTAGGGAGATTTAATATTTTTTCAATCAATTCATCTACTTTATTATTAATCTCTAATAATCCCATAATAGATATTATATAATGGATCCTTGATATGGGTCTTTCACTAAGAATAAAATCAATAAAATACTCAACTTCCCCCATATGGAAGATGTCTAGGTAAGTCCATTACAAATACATCAATGTAATATTTCACAGTAACCAAATATTTAATTTGAATATTTCTATATTCATTCATAGATGATATTTTCTCTTCCTTATCATGAATTGAATTTAGAATAGACACTGAAGGTTGATCCATATATGAATTAGATGATGAGGTTTTATATCTAGTGATTAATAATTCTACACCATCCTCAATAGTTAAAATTTTATTTCTTTTATTTTCATTATATTATCATATCATATTTTGAAAGAATGTCCATATCATGGATTATATCATTTCCCATCATAGATAACATAACACGTTCTGAAATTAAATCACATTTCTAGGTCAATAAAGGGACTGGTTGAATCTTCTTTATTTCAATGATAAATCCCTTTAGAGTTTTGACTATTAAATCATGCATTACAATAAATGGGAAATATCTTTTTATTAAATGTTGTAAAGATATATAAATGAATATGGTCAAGAATCTATCAAAGCATGGATAAGTATGTAGATATAAATAATTTAAATCCCACCACATCATTAAGAACATCAACCCATCATTTGGGATCACATAAGCTTATCCATTCCCCCTTGTCATATTCTGGATAAGGATTCCATGATTTCTTGGAAAATAAATTTCACAGTGTCTTGTTTCCCTAAAATTGTAGTATTGAACATTGGTAGCTTTATTATTTCACATTCAATCATAACCTTAGTGGCCTCCTCTCCACACTTTTAATAGAATCATTTTCGTGTTAAGAATGAACAATGAAGTTTTCATCCACTAGGATAAGACATCTGAAAAGTCTTTGTTTTATTAATTCATTTATCTCTTATTTTCCCCACAACCTTATTCTTCAATGTTTCTCTATTAAAGTAATAATACAGAAAAAAAATTTATCTATCTTGTTAGTGAATGAGAATGTTTCTTTGTATGATGATAATGTTTGAGAGGCCAATTCCTTTTGGAGGAATGGTTTTAACCCATAAAATAAAAGATTAATTTAGTTATTTAGATTACATAAGATGTCTGTGGGATTCCTTGATATTCATGAAATGTTGTACTCATAATTAATAAAGGTTTTATCCTCTTTTTGTTTCAAAATCAAGAATTTAATCTCCATATCCACTTGATGTTTTCAAGGGGAATATTTTTCAGGTAAAATATCTGTAAAATAATTCCAGTCCATATTTTCAATTTATTCTTCCTCATTTATGTTTTAAAAAAAATGACCAACATTCATCATCATCTTTTGAGAGATGATAAACTACCATAACAAACATATCACATATATTACATCTAAGAATATTAATATATTCTCAAAAGAACATATACACGACTACAATAAAAATGGGTTTGTAGTTCCATTAAATTATGGAGGCTCTTATTGAATTTATAAATCTTATATTTATCCAAAACATTATGGATCATGGTTCTCCATATTGGTATGGTTATTGTTCATAACTAGATTTTGGTGGCCTAGTATAGTTATAATTTTCATAGATCCATTTGTAGCTCCATCTCCAACATTATTATCTTTCATAGAGGGAAATCCCTATATGGGTTACCTGCATTGATACCATTTTCATTCCTTCCAACTGAATCCATTTATAAATCATGGAATAGAGTATATTAGATTATTAATAAAAATTCACAATTTCAAACTGGTTATATTTAACATAAATAAATAAAAAATAGTCATAAATGTTTTCTTAATCATAATCATGGATTCCATGGGAACATTTAATTTTAAATAAATCATAATAGTTTATAAGGAAAATATAAATTATCCTATGCATATACTGTGTTAGTGTCAAATAATTTTCATAATATGGATTGTCTTCCTGTATTGGGTTTCCCCGTGTCAGGACCAGGACACCTTTTCAGAGTTGTTTCCCCTAGGTACATCTGTTCCATAACCACATCCACTTGATGTATCCAGAAAACGATTAATTTCTTGTTAGACCCACATAATATCTACCTTACCTAAATTCTATAATGTTATTTAACTGTTACCCTAAAATACTATATTTGAGTTATTTACCCTAGTTAATGTTTTGTAAATCTAGTTCTATAAGGTTTCTTCTATACTTTCATCGCTTCCAATTATAAAGACCCCACCCCAGTAACTCATTTCAAGTGTCATACATTATTACATTAATATAATAAAAAAGTAATTATCATCTTGAAGGATCAATCAGTTTTAATTATTGGAAAACTGGAAAAAAGACATATGAATAACAATACAACTTGAAATTAAATACAACATAGAAACTCTAATGGAATCATCAAAAATCACCTAGATTATCCCTTCTATTCACTCATAGTATACATCATCACATAAAAGAAAAGCTAAAACATAATAAAGTGGTGATCCCAGTATCTCATTAAAAGAATGCAATGTTTAATAATCTAATATAAATAATAAGTAATGATCAATGACTAAAAACATATTCCATTAAAACATAATGTGGAGTATAATAAGGATAGAATAAAAACTAAAATAAAAAATTACATATTCACATGCGAATAATGAATAACCATAGATAATACAGTAGTACAAAAGTTTTATGGATTATAAGGTAAAAATAATATAATGAGAGGAGGAATAATTCCATACAGCATAACCATAACTTTGGCGCCTCGACTAAGACATCTGTAAATACATGATTAAGGCCCCACCCAAAACCATGTTTTTTTGTATCGTGAGACCAATCGATGAATTGATGGGTATAAAGGGACCTACCATCCCATTATATACCAAATTGATACATAATATAAATTCATAACAACATAAAAAACATATAAATACAATATTTAAATTACATTTCCCAAATCAGTTAACATTATCACTAACAATTTTGAGTAATATGAAGAATTATATCAAGATAGAACATAAATTGTCAAACTGATCATAAATCATTTAATAAAATATTATACATGATTTCATATAATATCAATTCAATAATATCATATTATTAATCAATTCTTTTTTAAATCATGTAAACAACAATAATAAAATCTTCTCTAAATTCAAGAGTGAAATTCCCCCTTTTTATTTTCATAGAATAGTTATTTTGGAAAAATCCTTCTTATTTGTCATATTTTTTTGTATAAACCAGAAATGATGAAATTAATTTCATTGAAAAAAATTAATTTTATAAAAATAATGCTTTTCTAAATCATATTATGAATATAACATGAAAATGGATAATAATTAAGAAGTTATCTTTAATTAGGTTAGCTTATTAGGAATAATTGAGAAGGGAAACTTATAAATCATGTATTATACAATAAAATGATGATGAATTGATTTGGATAATTAATGTTAAAAAATATATTTACAGAATTAATATGAATTACATAAAAATAAATAATAATTAAATTGGGATAGAAGGAGGTAATTTTTATCCTAAATGAGAAACGGGGGTTCGAGGAGAATCCCTTACCTTAAGTGTGAATGTTTTTTTACTTGATGCTAATGTAATGAAATATGAAATTATATTCATTAATTAAAGAATTAAAAACATTTTCTATACGTATTTTATTTATTATAACATTATTAATATGTTTTCGTTTCATTTTTATGAGTTATAAAGTTGAATTTTATCATTAGGGGGCGTTTGTTTCCTTGGTTATCATGATCAATTTCCATGTATATGAGTATAGATGGTCATTTAAAATGGGAATGGACACACAAAATTGAATTTATATTTTAATTATTAACATACTTAAGACTAAATGGTTATAAAATTCATTTTTATATCTATGGTGATTATGAATCATTAGATATGATGTTAGTGATAAGCATATTTATTAATTGTCGTAGTTTTTTGATCATCACTAGATTGTATTGTTTTATAAATTAACATAGTTTATGTATTATGAATATAGAAAATTATACATACTATAATAAATACATAATAATCTATTTTAACCATATAAATAATTTTATTACTAGACTTGAAGGTGGAATTGAAAAACAATAACACATCATCAATGAAGGCGGTAAATCGACACCTCATAGATGATGGTTTTTTTCAAAACAATTTGGGGAGAAAATTGATGATTAATTATTACATAAACACAATGAAAATAAATAATGTAAAATATAATGGAGAAAAAATGTCACTTTAAGATAAGGATGTCAAGATAATATAAGAAAAAAATAAAATTAAAAGTAATTAAATGAAATAGAAAGAGGTACTTACCTCTTGATTTTATCCTCTTTGAGAACCTACTTAGGGAATAGTGTCATGGATTATTATGAGACCATGGTATCCTAGTCATGGTGGAGTGAATTAGGATAAGTATTGGGTAGAAATTGGTCCAGTTTCAAATCATGGAATGTGTAATTAAAAGAAGGGGTGAGGATTGTATTTACTATGGAGGAGAGGGGTGTTTTTTTATATAATTTGAATGAATTCATTATAATTTTTCCTCAATAATATGAATGGTTTTATAATTATAAATTAATATATTAAAAAATAAATGATATATTGAGATCAGTGTGCTTTCATCATTCATGACACATGAAATGATTTGTTTATATTATAATATATATACCATAAATCACAATATTTAACAATTCATCAAAAATTCAACTATTTAAGAAAAATTTAAAAACATATCCCATAACATTTATTAATGTGTAGAATTATGAAAAAAATATATTTTATAGTAATATTTTTCTAAATATAAGAAATTATATTTTTAAATAAAATCATCATTTAGTATAAAAATAACTAATTTAATATTATAATAGTTTTTATGATGTTTTGAAAAAATATCTTAGATATAATAAAATTATATTATAGTCATAAGACAAAAAAATTAATATATGATTAAAATTTTTTAATTTAAATTCTATTTAAATTAATTCATTAATCCACAAATTTTAAATAAATAGTTATGATATAGTAAACCGGAACAATTAACTAATAATTTTTAAAAAAAAATTTACAAATACTATTATATAATTATATAATAAATTCATTTATAAGATGAAAATTATTTATTTATACATTAATGGTTTTGTTTTAAATCCATTTATCTCATATAATATTCATACGGACTATATTACTATCCCTAAGGTCATATTAAAATTTTATCTGTATGGGTTCCTAAATTCTAGAAATACATCTGATTTCATCTATTATTCAATTATAATGATTTTATTTGGTTCTCTGTGTGATTTTATAATAGTTATAAAATATAAAATTATTAAAAATAGTGAATCTTCATTGATATAATTTTGGGTTGTTAAACATAGGGGTTCATATTTAGCCAATTGTTGGGAAACTATACACTAAATGAAAAACGACATTCCCATGACATAAAACACATCACGCATAGGAATCACACATGGTTGGACAAATAGGGTGTTTTTTGTTTGTGATCACTATCCCTGAAGACAACCCCCTTAAATTATTGGGAATATAATTTGACAAACTGGGCTTATATATTTCTCAACATAGATACAAAATTTGTATAGGTCTTCTCTGGCTATTCAGCCACCCTTGCATGGATAAACTGACCATTCACCCATATATCTTGGATGTGTAGTTTAGCTGTATAGTTACTATTGACCATTCATAAATCATTCACCTTATGAGGATTTTCCAAACACTATTGATCCTTCTCCGAATAAAACAGAAATGCTCCCAGATCCCTCGTGACCTCTATTGTAATATATATATATATATACCAAAAATTAAATGATCCATAGCTTGTAGAAAAATATAAAACTCAAAACACTCCTCTATATAATTGTACATCTCTGCTTTTCAGTGAGAATTGTTGATCATAATTATAGAGTAATTATAGCCTATGAGAATGTACATTGTCTTTTATTTTATAGGTATCTCCATGTACATAACTATGAAACCACTTATTCAAACTAGTGTATATGTCCTACCTCAATGGTTCTTCCTTCTATAATCAACAATATTAATAGAATACTTCTACAATTAAGCGTCAACATCCAACTCAACCTCATTTAGCTGAATGGCATATGATGGATCAGAGTGATAATGACATAACTGAGAAAAATTAATGATTTGATTTATATCCCGATATCTCTAAGGGGATATATCTACTAAGACATGATTTCTACTCCCTCTAAAGTATCAAATGGTGGGATTGTTATAAGAGCTACCATTCCATAATTCTTATTTTTTCAATACCCCATCAAAAGAGAAACATAGAATAATACATAATTTATATCATAAAACACTAGAGTTCTTCAATATAAATATTCATAAAACTTATAACCTCCATGAAATGTAACTATAATTTTTTTGATATGATATAAAAACTATAGTCTCTTAAATAAGATTTTCACAATGTGGAGATGATATCCCTTCCTCTAACAATCACATAGGCGATCAACATGTCTTACAAAATATGTCCTTATATTAAGTCCTTGGTATATTTCCATAAAAGATGATATTATTGTAACACATGACTAATTATATGTGTTTCTACTAATAAACATTAAAATATAAGACACATTCTATGATTATCTAATCAAACACATGTACAGTATGCTCAGACTGACTTTCAAAATAATCATGGTTGGATGTTAATATAATATACTACGAATCATGACCGATCTACAACCCTCTCTAGAAATGTGAAGTAAAACAATAATACATTTCTAGGACAACAGTAAACAAAACATCATTATGTTTTATCACCTCCATTACATGTTTCCTACCATTATCATCCACTAAAAATAAAATTTTAGTTGGAAAACATTGCGGGAAATTATATACCCTATCAATAATCACCCAAACTACATCACTAATGTGAGTGGATTTTTTTAATTAGATAAAGGATATATTGTGACATCATCCCATTTCCACTCTGTAAAGGGTAATGTATATAAAATCATAGTATTCCTCAAGTGTTACACCTTCTTCTCCTCGATGGGGAAATAAAAAGTATGAAATCCTGCTACATCAATTTTGATACTAGAACACATATAAATGAGGGATACATAATGATACCTCTATGTTCTTATCTGATATAAGTAAACCATTTATAATTATGAAACTCTCTCATAAATTCATCTCACATACCTTAAATAACACAATAATATCCTCAAATATGCATGATCTCATCCTCCTTAATTACACGACCAGGTGTGGAGATATTATAAAAAATGCTTTCCTGTAGGAATAATAATTCTATATCGGAAAGGAGTGTCATCTTAACTCAGCCTTTATGTGAAGATGTGACAACTAAAGTCATAGAAATAGTATCCATTTGACACAAATTAACAAAAATACATATAATGGAAATTAAATCCATTAAATTCAACTCGTTGGCTTCATGATGAGATTATTTTGGATTCTTTAGTCTCGAAGCAACAATCACTACATTTTCTTTTCATATGAATATTAATAAGATTAAAAATTAAATACTGATGGTATTCATTCAACCATTATTATCTGAGGTTAAAATCACAAAATGTGAACATGTCTTTTTAAATTTTATTATCATCATAAACTAGAAATCATTATCCAAATATATAATTCCTCCAAAAATTAAATTCAAGAACAACATCATCTCACTCGAGATTCTCGGATGGTTTATTATGCTCACGTGACCTAAAATTAAGAGACTCGCAAACCAGAACACAATCACCATACACAAAAAAACTCCATGACTATTGCTTGATGCATACAATAAATTTTATATCCTCTTAAAGGATATCATAAAATTAAGACTGGATCATAGGTCAACCTTCCACTCAACAATTGAAGGTATTTTTCACAAGAATAAGACTACTAGATTAAAACTACATTCCTTCTAAAGGTTTCACTAGGTGTTTCGATGCATGGGAAATCTAAAATAAAACACATATAATATCCATATTCCCTCATTAAAATTCATATTTTAATTATTTTTATGGGATTACCCTATGGAACTACAACTCTCATATTCTATGTATCCAAATATAATCTATCATTGTTTGTGATTTTTATTAGGATGTGAAGTTTATCAAACAGAAAGTGGAAATGTCTAAACTAGGCCTACAATTAGTGATATCATAGTTTTTATAATAAGATTTCCAATTGTGTTTAATTATGCATAAATTTTGAGATTACACCACTCTATAATCCCTGAAAACTAACATAAAATAATCTAACTACAGGTGGAAGTGTTGGTGAAACATGGCCATAAGAATAGGTGGTTCATTCATAAGGATGATCTATATAAAAAAATACATTTAAAATTCATATCATATATGAAATATTATACATGCTATATTTGATGGTATAACTCATACCCAATTTTTAACCAAAAAATAAATTTTTGAAAACCCCCTCTCTACAGAGAAAGTCAAAGTTCTCATTTACAAATTGTAAAGGGTATTGTTACATATCCCTAATCCAATTTAGTTTCCGATAATCAGCTCAAAGTATAAGGTTCTCATCCTTCATCGTAGAGTAGATCATGAGGGAACCCCCATGTGAAGTACTCGGTCTTAAAAAATATTAAATTATAGGAACTCTAACTATTTTGGGAGGTCATATAACATGTTAGTATTCATACTCCAATGAGGAATACATACTTTGGATACACCTATAACTATCTCGATAATATACTCTACCACTTACTCAGTAGTTAGTGTGAAGAAATCTATAGGGAATATATTATTGAAATGGTCAAACAGTGTGTAGAAATATATCTAACGTGCCTCTAACCATTCAGAAAATAACTCTAAATATATGATGTCACTCCACACAAATCATGATACTATTATGTATGTTTTCTCACCTTGAAATATCATCCACCTTTTTAAAATATAACTACCACCATCTAGAGATGTAAAAAAAACTCTCTATTAATAAAAAATAACATAAACTCGACATCAGATTCTATACATTCTATGTGGTGAATTATATCAAAGCCTATCATATTGAAGAAGAAAATATTCTTTATGAAATTATAGCCACCTATCATTAAAGGACACTATTTTCATATATGTGCACATTTTGATTGGACGCTCAACAGATTATCTAGATTCACCACTTCATAAAAATATTAAATTATAAAATCACATCTATTCAATAAATAAGTAGATATTAATGAATGTGAGATAGTAATGTCAAATTCTGATGGTAATAAATTCAATTCATCTTGAAGTTTACCTCATACTATAAAAGGATTGCCACTCTGATCCTCATGTTTAGGATATAATGCATGTAACGATCCACATTGAAGAAGTCATGATACAACATAAAATACATTACATCTTTTAATCTATATTCAATTTGTCTCATAAGTCTAAATCTATTTTCCATAACTGTTATCCCATTGGGATCATCTTGTAGTACACAATCGTCTTATATGACGTGGAGATACTAATCATACACCATAAATTTGGGATATTGTGGATCCTCTCCGACTTGAAATATTTGGGATGTTATGAAAAAATAGCTGATTATATCCTATCGTGACTCATTATTTCCACTCAACTAGTTATCTATCACTGTGAGTCTTTCTCTACCATGGATTCTGAAATTTATTCCATAACAACAAAAACATGGTAAGTAACTCTGAATACTAATTCCCACATGATAAGGATCAATGTGACTCTTTCAACCATTGTATTAACTTATTTAAAATATTTTCACTAAACTAACTTACCTCAAACCATCAATCCACATAATATATTATCATAAATGAAGTCCTAATTAAATATTTCAAGAATGATAATCAAGAATAAAACATTCCCATGTGAATTGATTGGCTTCTTAATCCCATTCTAAAATTTCATAACTCAGGTAAACACATCAAGGGAAATTATAGGAATCCGATTATTTATCTAAATGAAATGATATTAATAGTCTATAATGAACAATAAAACGTTATCCAGTGAAATAAATTTCTTAAATGGTTCACCTCACAAAATCATTTTCTTGATGTAATCATAGATACTAGTCTATAAATACTCCAATTATATGCCTCGATGTTGATATTATTTGTTAATAACATCCCACCAATTCATGGTAGGTCCAAAAATAATATACAATGTTATCTTGACCCTCTACGCTTGTAGATTTTCTAGATTTTACAAGATAGATAATATTTCCTATAGCTATGAATTAGATGCCTCGGTCCACCATCGATTAAAAAATTTGGTAGACAAAACAATTGAAATTATTGCATCAATTGTTCCATTGAAGGGGTAGTTAACAAGACTTCCAACATAGTCAACATAAATATAATAAACCCTCTTTAAACTATGAATGTTTTCCACAGTTAGGTATAATAGTATGTGTTGTAGGTTACACTATAATAGCTAGTACTTGTGGTATATTTCCCAACACATCCAAAGAATTATCATATCCATTTCCGTGGTGCTCAAACCGAGTCCTTCATTTAACCATATTTCAATAATATCAAGAACACTCCTTAAAATAGATTTGGTGGCTAAAAAATTTCTAATTTGGGGTTTCAGTGTCAGCATTGAACAACAACCAATAGTCAGGTTGGCGGCGTTCATCGCGTCTCTCATTTGTGGTTGGATCCTACCGGTGAGGGATACAAGCATGGGGGTGCGGCCCAGCTCGTTTATCATGGCGTCGACGTTGGCCATGTGGAAGCGGATCAATCTGGGGATTACGATGCTCACCAAACTGTACAGGATGTTGTGGCACATTAGCGAGGGCAAGAAGCCGCAAAGGATATGTGGGCCCTTCCACCTCCTATATGGGTGGATCGCAGCGCATATCAGGGGGATTTACAAGTATCCAAACCCTATTTTGCCGTCGGGATGAAACTTCCGCCCCTCCATCCTGAACGCGGTCGGGAGCTTCCCGTTCAAACTAGCTGTTCCGATGGTGCTGAATCGGGTGTGGAGGGAGAATGAGTTTAATTTCCACCCCTTCCCATTGCTGATGGGGATACTTACTGATGACGGGCGGGGAACGGAAGAACATCGGTCTTACCTCCTGGCCTTTCGAGGTGGAGTTTTGGTGGCACGGATAGATCGTGAGCCAATCTGCGAACCGTACACCCCTCATCGGTTTGCGAGGTAGTTCTGGTGCCTCCAGAGGATGACCCCGCAGGTCTACTGGGAGTTGCGTCATGAGGAGCACCCGTGTGTGATGAGGCAGTTGTGGCTCATGTTCACACAAGAAGATGGGAAGATGCGGATTGCATTGCCTCCATCCACCGCTGCTTTCGGATTGGTGAGGGAGTACGCCATCAGTTGGGAGGCTGCTTATGCAAGGGAGATTTTGAAGCAACCAACTATTCAGGTTGGTGACGGTGGGCCTCCCCGATCTCGAGGTCGGGGTCGGAGGGCTGCTAGGGCCGCTCGCGGTAGCGGGGCTGCCATGGCGGCGAGACCCGCACCGGCCAAGGGTATGACAGTAGCGGTGGATTCGGTGATTCCGGAAGAGCAGGGCCATCCGGAGGGGTAGCCACCGACGGAATTTCGTAGGATATCCACTCAGGCTCCGGGGAAGCGGTTGCGTCATATCGACATGGCAGAGGATGTCGTCTTCCTGGAAGCTTGGGACATTTGAGATTTCAACCGGAAATTCCTCAGCCCAACCGAGATATGGGCCCACCTGAATCTCCTCAGGATGGAATTACCGGGAATAGGCCCTGTTCGGGCTGGATTCATGGCATCTCCGGTGGAGGCAGAACAATACCTGGACGAGCTGGAGGATTACGTCCACTCCAGTGGTGTCCCTCGCCCAATGAAAGACTGGGTGAGGGTACTGTTGAATCAAACGTTCCCCCCACAGTTATCGGCTGCCGATCTGAGGGAGCGCTTCCCCCTGCCAAAAGAATCAGAGGACTCCTCTCGGGAGGATGAGGCTGGAAGAGGGAGCCCGTTGGAGGAGGGCGAGGTCAGAGACTGAGGCTCAAATTCTAACTAATTCGTAGAGGCTCTCGAGGTATCATTCCGAACTTCATTCCCTATGATCCGTCCTTGGGTCACTATGAACTTCTCACCGATGTTTGAGACATGCAAGAGGAACTTTTTCGCAGGCCTCGTTCTCGCCCCTTGGCGGGTGATGATGCAGGACCTTCAGAACCTGCGCCTATGGTTGCATCCAGTTCCGCGTCTGGTGGGACCAGAGCACCCGAGGTGGCTCCTCCGGAATCTCCAGACCTTCCAACAGTATACTGAGGGCCTCGCCTCAGGGTCCCATCATTACCGGCTCAAGATCAGTGCCAGGAGCTTGATCTATGTATGTCTCCTCTACCGGTTCCCCTGTCGTCGTATGAAGACTATGCCTTCCAATTAACGTTTATGTCCCTCTCTGTTGTAAAGTTCTCGGACTAGCGTGGGCTGCTGCAGCAAGACTGGTCGGGATGTCTGGTGGCGTCCCTCCTAGGGGAATGCCGATGATGGTGGTGATAGTCCCCCCATCTCCTCTAGCTGCGACGCACATCATCACTGGCAGGACCACCAGCAGGGTCGCACCCGAAGTCATTGAGGTGGACTTCGAGGAAGAGGATCAACCGGTCGGTCCCGGTCTTGTCGCACCTGCTCTGGCGCCAGGCGTCGTACTAGATTCATCACCAGATGATGATCCTGCTGAGGATTTCTTACGGGCGTATCCCGCGTACGAGCCTGCCAATCGCGCAGACTGGGACGAAATGGCCTCCAACGAGGAAGAAAGCAGCATAGTTCGTCGCCGGTCGTGGAAGCTGATCACGCGCTTTATCAAGGACACCCCCAAATGCAATGGCTGGCCGAAATGGATAGACTTCGCTCGCGGTTGTGCGAACTGTGTGCTGGTGGAGTGGATGCCCAACGCCCTACGTACTCATCCGAGATATTATGGCTGAGAAGATCCGGGAGTATGATCGTGGGCTCAGCGTGGGCTAGCAGTGGAGGAAGGCGACTAGCATCAAGAAGCTTTAAAAGGCTGAAGGCGAGGTCCAACAGATGCAGACCCAGGCAGACGAGCTTTCAGCCTCTCTTGATGCACAATCTGAGCTGGTCTCACGGTTGAAGGCCCAGGTGGCAGAGGTAGAAGAGCATATAGGGAAAACATCTAGAAATATGGCCACCGTTCAGGCCGAGGTAGAGAGGGCCAGGGCAAAGGCTGGCGAATTACGCCCCGCCGCTGCTGAGGAGGAGCGGGAGCTGAGTCAGCGGCAGCAAGCTTTGGACGCCATAAGACAATGGGTGGTGGAGCTGCAACGCTATTTTGACGGGGTCAACCCATCCATGGTGGGAGTTAACCCCTGGGTATTGTAACAAACCCAAAAACCGTTTATTGGTACTTTCGAGCTTCAATTTTTCTTTCTTTGTTTTGAATTCCGTAGAGCGCACGATTTTCTCTGTTTGAATCACCTTGTTACATCCCTACAATGTTTGTGGGATGTTCGGTGACAATTCCCCAAGCCCACGTGGGTCGAGCCCAATGTGAGACACATGAGATAGTTGGCTTGATCAGAGAAGGAGCATCCAGGGTAGCCGAATTATAGTTTTTTTAGCGTGCTCTTATGCACGAACGGGGCAACACCAGGGGCGCTGAAATCGGTCCAAACAGATGAAAATGGGAAACGTGAATCACAATACCCAAGATTCGGAACACTGTGGGGGTGGCGTGACAATAAGGGACAACCGTTAACCTTAGAGGAGAAGCGGTATCCTTACTGCATTAGCCTATAATGGGGACAAAAAATGAGGGTTAACCGTTGACCATGTTCGAAACACGGGACCATGTCACAAGTGTTGTTTATCAATCCTTCGGGACTTTGGCCCAGGACAGTGGGCGGACAATAGGTCGACATCCAAACTATTAGGGGGTCCTTCCTAACATGACACGTCTTCCGGAACGTTGGCCCAGGACGGTAGGTGAGCCGATGCGGCATGAGACCAGGCCGTTAGGGGGTTCCTTTAGACATGAAAGAGGACGAGGGTCCGAATAAGGGGCACACAAAGTGTGGAATATGGAGTGATAGTTAGTTCGAACAGAATCCAACACTTAGGTAGTTACATCATCGTGGTGGGAGTACACCATATGGGCGCATTGGTTTGACCATGGATCATTCCTTCATTCAAACATGGCCTCTATGGAGAGGGGATATGTCACTTCCCAATGGGATCTTGGGGCATCCTAATCTTGTTTAGGGTAGAACTGCAGTTTAGGGTCATGCATTGAGGACACATGGACTCCTGTAGTTTAACGTCATACGATAGGACGTGGAATAAAAGGGAAGATCCCAAGGAGCGTGTGCCGCGGTAGATATGAAACCGACATGAATGAGGACTTGGAGTCCAAATCATACCACATACCCCAGGAGGAAACTCTTCAGGTCGAGGGACCAAGAGTGAGGATTAGTCTGGGCCCAAAGCAGAGTGGTCGGGCATTCCTACGTACCCCAAAAGGACGAGAATAAAGCCATACATAGTTCTAAAAGCATAGTTTAACGTCATGTGGGACGATGAGAAGCCTGGCCGTGTTGGTACACATCCTGCCAAAACTATTAAGCCCACGTGAGTCGTGCTTGGTGTGGGAAACAAGCAGTAGTGGTGGGAATTTCCCGACACAGAAAGGGGAAGGTTAGGGAAAAGGGACGCTCGGTGAATACCGCCCCAATAACACTAACATGATCATTTAGCGCACCTGGATGCGCAAAGGGAATGTGTCGAGTATGATGGAATTCCACTTGAACATGAGGAAGTGGAAATGTGTGAATCATGGCACTCAAGATTTGGATCATGATGATGGCGGCGTGACGATGGAGGATAACTGTTGACTGTGGCGGGCAACCAGCATCCATATCGCATTAGCCTAGAATGGGGACAAACAAATGAGGGTCGTCTGTTGACCATGTTCGAAACACGGGACCATGTCACAAATGTCGCCAGATATCCTCAGGGACGTTGGCCTGAAACGATTGGAGGGCCCTTAGGTCTAGCATTCATGGAGATCCCTTAAGCCTAGTAGCCATGTCGTCCGAGGGTCCTTTTGGATGTGGAAGAGGATGAAGATCCAAATAGCGAGCTCACGAAGCTTGGTCATGGGATGAGGGGAATGTCCTTATGAAAATCCCACACTTCGGGCTCTTTGTCGAAACACATCATGCATTCTCTGGGGAAATGCTCGAGTCAAAGGACCGAACACGAAGGATAGGCTGGGCCCGCGGGGAAGTTCCCGGGCGCTCCTACATATCTCATAAGGATGTGAATCGAGCCATACGTATTTCTGAATGGTGCCTTTTAATGTCATGCTGGACAAGGAATAGGAGGGCTAAATCTCAGAACGGGGGTGTGCGTGGTGCAACCATTGCAAACTCGATGTGAATGAGGACATAATCCCGCACTACGCCACACGGACCCGTAGTCGGGGTCCTGAAGGCAGGACCAGAGAGGTGAATTTTCTGAACTCAAGCTGGACCCAAAGACAAGGGGTTTGGGCATTCCTATGTATCCTATCAAGATAGGAATCAATCTGAACGTAGTTCCAGATGAGGATCTTAGTTTATGGTCTTAGATCTCGGACTGTGGATGGTGACAACTTCCCGAGTAAGCACAGATGTCAACCCGATTCCTAAGCCCCCCTGACTTAAACGAAGTGTGGGAAACAAGGGGGTATCCTCATCACAATACTTCGGGCGAGTCAAACATGAGTTGGTAGAGAGCCCCAAAGGACACCTTCGACACGGCTTATTCCCCCAACGTGCAGACGTGCACGGAGGAAAAGTACCAAAAGTTCTGAGACTCCACTTAGACACGGTGAAGTGATGAAGGGTGTGAATTGTGCACCCGACATTTTGGGCCTAATGGGTTGGCGTGGTGAGAGAGGAAAACTGTTAACCATGGTGGAAACGCACCGTCCAAATCGCGTTAGCCTGAGGTGGGAACAACAAACGAGCATCGATCGCTGACCATACTCGCAACTCGGGATTTTATCGATTTGTTGTCCAAAACCCCTTGGGGGCGTTGGCCCGTAACAGTAGGAGATCCCTTGGGCGTAGTATCCAGGCCGTTATTAGGGGTCCCTCCGGGTGTGAAAGATGATGTAAGCCCTGATGTAGGGATACACAAAGCATGGAGAGTAGGTGTGGACGTGTCCGAGTAAAGCGTGGCATTTTGGGTAATAAACCAGAGTACTCTTAGGCGCATCGGTGAACTGCCAAAAAGGGATCGACGAAACAGCTCGGTAGGGAGAGGTACATGGCGTGGTAATTACGAGACCGACACGAATGAGGACATAATCCCACACCACACCATATAATCCCCTCATGGAGGAAGGGTAGGCCAATGGGCCAAGATGGGATGAAGATTCCCAAGGGATGGGGCTGGACTCGAATCCTAGATATTCAGGTGGTCCTACGTATCCCATGAGGATGGGAATCAAGCCACACGTAGTTCTCAAAATGTAGTTTAACATCATACGGGACAAGGAGGGGAGTAATATAACCCTAAACAAGGGAGGTGTACGGTATGGAGAAGAAGCCAACGTGAATGAGGACGTAGTCATACACCACACCATTCAATCCTATAAGAGAGGACCTGGGCCGTGGCCCGGAAAGGCCAAGGGGCCTGATGGTTAGGCATTGGTCAGGAAGGCCTGACCTACTTGTAGTTTAATGTCTTGCAATGAGGACGAGGGACGGGGACCCGGGGAGGCCAAGAGGCCCGAGGCTGGGCCTCGTAAGGGAGGGCGTACGGCATGGTACATGATCCTGACGTGAATGAGGATGTAGTCCTACACCACACCGTACACCCCGGGTAAGAGATTGGGCAGAGGGGCCCGAGAAGGCCAAGGGGCCTAAGGTCAGGCATCAGTCAGGAAGGCGTGATGGGTCTGCAGTTTAGCGTCTTATATGAGGATGAGGGTCAGGGACCCGAGGAGGCCAAGGGGCCTCTGGCTGGGCCTCGTAAGGGAAGGGCGTACGACATGGTACATGATCCCGACGTGAATGAGAACGTAGTCATACACCACACCGTACACCCCTATGGGGAATCAGGGTCGTGGGCCCGATCGCTAGCACCACCCAGGGGGAAGTTTGTCCCTTTTGGATTGGGCAGAACGAATCACTGCACTCGATGTTTGGGACATCTCGGGGTGGTCCCGAAGATCCAAGACACTGTTTTCCATGTTCTAAACACAGCGTTCCTATGGTGACCTGATATGGGAGCAACACATGAGTGTCAACCGTTGACCAAATTCACAACGCGGGACTTGTATCAGCTTGTTGCTTGAAAACCCTCGGGGGCGTTGGCCCATAACGGTAGGAGAGCCCTTGGGCATAGTATCCAGGCCATTCTTGGGGGTCCCTCTGGGTGAAAATGATGGAATCCCAGTCAAGGAGTGGGTAAAGCATAGCTGTATCCATCCACGAAAGAGGAAAACACCTCCAGGGGGATGTGCAGCCGGGTCGAGGCTTGCTCGATGTGAGTTGGGGGAAAAGTGTGCACCCTACCATATCATGACCCGAGGGGAAGATTTTGGCTTTTGGTCTGGGCCTACGGACGAAATGCCCAAGCGTTCCTACATATCCCATTAGGACGGGAATCAAGCCATACGTAGTTCTTGAAGGCCATTCAGTTTAGCTTCATGCGGTGAGGATGTAGGGGGAAATAAGAATGGGAGTGGGAACATGGTGCGACCCTTACAATCCTTGTGCGAGCGGGGTTGTATGCGCGGGGCTAAGAAAGCCTTCCCCTCGCTAAACAAGGAGCCTCCAGGGAAACTATTCCCAGGGAGAATAGTGGAAAAGAAAATCTTGGGGCTGGGCTCAAGACGAGGTGTCTGAGCGTTCCTACATATCCCAAGAAGATGGGAATCAAGCCACACGCAGTTCTTGAAATGCAGTTTAACGTCATGCGGGACAAAGAGCATCTCATTTGGGGATATGTACGGTACGGCGGGTAATCCGACGTGAATGAGGACGTAATCCCATACTATACCATACAATCCCGCAAGAGGGTAAGTCAGGGAAAAAAACAAGGGGCCTGGGGCCGGACCGCAGTCAGGGAGACCTGACCAGCTTGTGGTTTAACGTCTCGTGGTGAAGACGTGGGGCCAGGGGCCCGACGAGTCCAAGGGGACTAAGGCTGGGCCTCGGTCAGGAAGGCCTGACTGTCTTGTAGTTTAATGTCTTGCAGGATGAAGATGCAGTTTAAGGTCGTGCAGGACTTTATAGTTTAGAGTCGTGTTGGACCATAATGTGCAGTTTAAGGTCATGTGGGACCGTTTCACGGTTTATCGTCTTGCAAGACGAAGATGCAGTTTAAGGTCATGCAGGACCACCTTGCAGTTTAGGGTCGTGCAGGACAACCTTGCAGTTTAGGATCGTGCAGGACGACCTTGCAGTTTAGGGTCGTGCAAAACCACCTTGCATTTTAGGGTCGTGTAGTATTTTATAGTTAAGAGTCATGTTGGACCATAATGTGCAGTTTATGGTCATGCGGGACCGTTTCACAGTTTATTGTCTTGCAGGACGGAGATGTAGTTTAAGGTCATGCAGGACCACCTTGCAGTTTAGGGTGGTGCAGGACCACCTTGCAGTTTAGGGTCGTGCAGGACCCTTTTGCCCTGGGCAAAGTATCTCTTAATAATCTTGGCATTGGTGGGATGGGTTATACGCTCTTCATCCGTGGTCACCAAGGAGTATGCTCCATTGGGGTAAACCTTATGGATGATATAAGGCCCTTCCCATTTGGGTTCTAATTTGGGCGGTTTCCTACCGGGAATCAATGGAGCTTGAAGGGCCAGTACCAGGTCTCCCTATAGAAAAGAGCGGAGATGAACCTTCTTGTTGAAGGCCCTCGTTATCTTATCCTGATGCCTTTCTAGATTGTGCATGGCACGAAGCCGGTTCTCGTCCAGTGCTTCTAATTCAGCTAGATGGATCTCGGCTACCTCATCTGATGTCTGGTGATCATAAACTGCAGTGCATAACTATGGCAGCTGGATCTCAATGGGTAGGATGGCCTCAACTCCATACAACAGGGAATATGGAGTCACCTGGGTATAGTTGCGAGTCGTCATCCGGTAAGCCCAGAGGGCATTGGGGAGCTTGTCCGGCCAACGTTTCTTGTTCTGACCAACCATCTTCTGCAGAATGTTAGAGACAGTTTTGTTAAACGCCTGGATCTGTCCATTTTCCTGCACGTAGTAGCTGGAGGTATGGTTTGACCGGATATCGTACGTGGCATACAATTTCTTCAGTTCAGCTGCTCGGAAGTTGGTGCCGTTATCGGTGAGGACGGCGTGAGGGACCCCAAACCGGTGGATAATGTTGGAGCTCACAAAGTCGACGATGGAATGGGCCTTGACCTCTTTGAGCAGAACTGCCTCTGCCCACTTGGAGAAGAAATCTGTAGCAGTCAGGATGAACCTACACTGGCGGGCTATTTCCGGTGGATACGGTCCCACTACATCAAGTCCCCATATCGCAAATGGCCAAGAGTACTTGGTGGGGTGGAGGGGCTCTGGCGGCAGATGCAGGAAGTTGGCGTGAACATGGCACGCGTTTCATCTCTTGGCATATCCAATACAATCATGGATCATAGAGGGCCAGAAGTACCCCAACCTCCGGATTTGATGGAACAGCTTCGGCCCAGCTTGATGGGCGCCACAGGAACTGGCATGAACCTCCTGCATAACTTGAGGTATCTCTACTCCTTGGATTCAACGGAGGAGGACACCATTGAAACTCCGCTTAAAAGGATCTGTTCAAGACTGGGGACGCTTAGGAGGGTAAATTGCACCGCGCGACGTCGGATTCGCTCGCGCTCGGCCCGGTCGTCCGAGAGGCAACCATTTTGGAGATACGCAACAAAAGGTGCCCTCCAGTCGGGAGTGGCTTGAACCACTGTGTCTGACGAACCTGGGACCCCTGACGTAGAGGGTTCGGCAGTGAGATGACCTACCCGCAAGCCATCATTTTCCTCTTAGGTGACGGGAGCAATGACTCTCCAGTGTGCCACATGTATGATCAAATCAGCTTGCTCGGGTTCTGAGAGCGATGCGGCCAAGCCAGCCAAGGAGTCTGCTTGACCGTTCTGTGATCGTGGTATATGAGTAACCTCTGGTCGAGAAGAGAACTGGGCCATTAGGCGGAGGGTGTACTCCAGCAACGGTGAAAGCTCCGGCTTCCTGACAACGTAGTTTCCATTAACCTGTTTGATTACCATATCAGAATCTCCCTTCACATGTAGATGGGGCACATGGATCTCAAGGGCCAACTCGAGGCCAGTGACGAGAGCCTAGTACTCTGCCTCGTTGTTCGTACAACCTTATGAC
The DNA here is from genome assembly GCA_963277665.1 of Viscum album. Taxonomy (NCBI): domain Eukaryota; kingdom Viridiplantae; phylum Streptophyta; class Magnoliopsida; order Santalales; family Viscaceae; genus Viscum; species Viscum album. The sequence continues at coordinate 167,993,978 of OY728150.1, read as the reverse complement.
AACCGGAACGAGTATGGTAGGACGGCCTGCACTGGGGTAATGAAGACAATACCCAGGCCCACTCTGTTGATCTTGGGATTGTTGAGCCTCCTACCGGTGGGGCTCCGGGAGGCGCTGTCGAAATGCATTTTCCAACACGGGACAGCATGATCGACTGAGAGGATAGTCTCATTAGGGAAATCCAGGTCCAAGGATTGATCTGCGGGGGTTGGATGGGCAGCTAAAAAGTCTGCCAACGCCTGTCCCTTAATGTCCTTCTGAGGTACGAACCTAATATCAAACTGCTGGAGAATCACTGCCCACCGTGCTAGTCGGCCAGTCAGCATTGGGCGGTTCAGGATGTACTTCAGTGGGTCTACCTGGGAGAACAACTGCACCTCATGGTGCTGCAGGTAATGTCTCAAATTCTGCACAGTGAAGACGAGTACAAGGAATCTCTTTTCGATAGGGGAGTATCTGACCTCTACATCGAGAAGCATGCGGTTGATATAGTAGAGAATGTTCTTAGTACCATCGTTATTCTTCTGGGTGAGCAGTGCACCGAGGGATCTCTCCAGGGTGGTCACATAAAGGAACAGTGGCTTTCTGGAGACGGGTGGCATCAAGACCGGAGGTTGGAGTAGATACTTCTTGATTTCCTTGAAGGCGGTCTGACACTCCTCATCCCATTCATAGGCAACACCCTTCTTAATGAGCCGGGAAAAGGGCTTACACTTGCCGGCCAGATTCGCGATGAATCGGTGTATATAGGTTATGTGGCCTTGAAGGCCTCGAAGCTCCGAAATGTTGCTCGGGGGAGGCATTTGGCTGATGGCCTTGATTTCTTCGGGGCGATCTTGATACCTTAGTATCTGACAACAAAGCCCATAAACTTCCCAGAGGTGACCCCGAAGGCACACTTCAACGGGTTCATCTTTAGGTGATGGGAACAGAGGAAACCGAACACTTTCTTGAGGTCTTTGAGATGGTCCTAGCACTGACATGATTTTACTACAAGGTCATCCACGTAGAATTCCACCAATGTCCCGAGGATCGGTTTGAATATGCGATGCATGGCCCTCTGATAAGTGGCACCTGCATTCTTCAAACCAAAAGACATAACCTGGTAGCAAAAGGTACCTTGGGGAGCCCTGAAGGCAGTGGAATCCTCGTCTTCGGGGGCCATCCAGATCTGGTTGTACCCAGAGTATCCATCCATGAAAGAGAGGGCTTGGAACCCAGTTGTGGTGTCAATCAATAACTCCATCACCGGGTGTGGGAAGTCATCCTTTGGGTAGTGGCGATTAAGATCACAGAAGTCTATGAAGACTCTGATTTTCCCATTCTTCTTCCTGACTGGCACAATGTTGGCAAGCCACTTGGGGTACTGGACTTCCTTAATGAAGTTGGCTTTGATAAGGATGTCAACTTCGGCCTCAACCATAGCACCATGAGAAGGGTGCATTTTCATGGGGGGCTGCTTAAACCCATGATGTTTTGCCGGGAGGCCCAGATGGTGAACGGCTACCTGGGGATCCAGTCCTGGAATCTCATTGTAACTCCAGGCAAACACGTCCTGGTGTTGTTTGAGGAAGTCTACGTACTGCTGCCGCTCCTCGGGGGACATGGCTGCACTGATCAATGTGGGTTTCAGATCTGCCTCGCTACCAAGGTTCACCTGTACCAGTTCATCAACTATGGTACAGACGCCTTCTTCAAAGGCAGGGGGAGCATCCTCTAGGTCTTCCTCCCCACCAGTGGGGGGAATTCCCACGACGGGAGATACTTCTGGGCTATCAAAATCTGAGGCGTAGCTGGTGCCTGCTCGGGCAGTAGCGGTCGTCACATCGGGAGGCTCACTTGCCATTGAGACCATAGCGATGAAGGCAGTCGATCCTATCCCATCTGGCCTTCGGCCTAAGGGGCCATGTTTGATGATATCAAAACAGTGGTGATGGGTCGGCCTGAGTCGGTGGATTCTAGCCCGACGGAAGAGACACGTATGGCGTATCGCTGTTGTCATAAGCTTGACATTCCGGTACCGTGCAGGGGTAGGAGGTTCTGGGATGACCTGAGCCTGGTTGATGTAGGAGTACGAGGTGATTTTCTACCATCGCTTGGACATGGGGACATGCCTTCCTTGCATACCCGATACAACAAAACATTGCCCCATGTCGGGGGTCGTGGCCTCCAACCGGTGGATCGGGAGGATGTAGGCGTCATCCATGCTTGGCCAGGGATCACTTGTGACTGGGGCGGGTTCATCCTCACTCACTAGGGTTTGTTTACCCTTACTTTTGTAATAACCCGCATCCAGATATCAGGCCTCACAAGAAGCGAAAGGGGACGCATCTCTTTAGAGCACGCCTACTCGACCGTTGAGTGAGTATTTGAGGCACTGGTGATACGACGAAGGGACCGCTGCATGCAGATGGAGCCATGTCCTACCCATCAATGCGTTTTAGGCGGTGTCCTGAGAGATGACCATGAACTCGATGCTGGAAATTAAGCCACCGAACTAAGTCTTCAGGCGGATCTTGCCGACTGGGGTTTGCTCGGTCCTGTCGTACCCCTGTATTCTGAGGTCAGAAAGAGTTAAATCACCTTCAGACAGTCCCAATTTTCGCAACGTCCGAGTCAGAATTAGATTGATTCCGGAAACCGTGTCAACGAGGCAGCGGCGGACTTCCACACCATTGAAGTGGCCAGTGATGTACAGCGGGAAAATGTGCCCCTGTATAGGAGGGTCCACATCTTCACTAGAGAATGAGATAACCGCCTGACATTCAGAATTTTCAATCGTCTCGGTACGGAAGGCTTCTGCAGCTCCTACCTCCGTCTCAAACTGGAGGGGGATCCTTAGGGCCTCGGCAAGTGCCTCGCAGATTTCGGATGACAGGCGCAGGGCCTCAAGGATAGAAAGCCTCGGTGAAATGTCGGCCAGGTGTTTCAAGACATCATACTTTCGTGCCAAACACGAACCTATGCTTACAAGAGGTCGTTCGGCATTTGGGGGCATAGCGGGTCCTGTCGGCTGAACCGGCGATCAGCTAGTACTGGGTACATCCTACTGCCTACTAGTTGAAGCCTGGAGAGTAGTCTCCAGACTAGGGTTGGATAGCGGAGGCTGGCCTATAGCCGGGAAAGACTGACTGTGATACAAACGAGGCAGCTCTCCCTAATCTAGTAGCACGAACGACAGTGGAGGTAGAGCTGAGAGCGTTAGATGGGGTTGCGCGTGCTGAGATCTGCGCTGAGCCTGTTGTCTGGTCTCAGTAGCATGCACGGCTTGTCCAAAAGTTCCCGCTGAAGTACCTCGATGACCGGTGCGGTTGCGATTCCGCTGACGTTGACGTCGGCTAGGAACGTTGGGGAGGTTCACCTGACATTCCCCCTCATCGGGGGTCATATAGGGATTTACCAGCTCCATGGTGTTAACCAAAGCGTACCCCTGGCTGTCGCTCATGGAATCATCCACCGCTGGGCAGATTCGGGGAGGAATCCCCATTTCAGGGGGCATAAAGTCGCCGAGAGTGCGAGATGACGACGGCACCGGCGGTGCTCGTTGCTTCTTCTTGCGTCGCTGCTGCTTTCCCTTTTGGGAAGAGGTCGACTGTGAAGACGATGTGGAGGCACCGACTACGTCTTCTGAAGGCTCTGACTGCCTCAGGCGCGCCCAGATGATACCATGGGCATGGACGATGGTTTTTCGAGCCATCCAGTCGTCGTATTTCTGGGATCCGCGGTTGGGGACCTGCTGCCACTTGCCTTCACTGTCGCTGCCGATCTCTGATCCGGCAAAGACACCTTCCACTTGTGATGGTGTCAGGCCCAACTTGACTATGATGTTGTTGAGCTGATCTTGAATTCATTCTTTAACCACATAGAATTGATTGAGGGTGCGCCCTAGAAACTGATGATAAGGGCAGTAGTTGGGGTGATCGGTGAGATTCGCCTCTGCCGACCTTCTGCACTCGGGAAGGCACACAATCCCTTGATCTAGAGCGCTTCAGAAGTAGCCAGGGACCTGATTTTCGTTGAACGAATAATTATGGTACCTTATTTCCAGATAGGGGGCCCTGGGGTCCTGGCCCTGAAGAGGGGCCGGAGGGGCCTGCCGAGGAGGCGGCACCTGATTGTCTCGCCTAGGTGGCGGTGGCGCATTGCGCGGGGGAACCTGTCGGTTCTGAGGCGGTCGCAGCTGGGCAGGAGCCTGTGCTTGAGGTGGAAGACCTCTGCGGAGTTATGGGGATGGTGCCGCCGGTAGTAACTCCAGCTGCCGCGGGGCTTCTATTTGGGCCACTACGGCGGGTTCAGCCCTGGCAGTCCTCCTGGCTGGGATCATAGGGGGCAACAAACGTGACTGACTAGCCTGTTGTAGGGATTCCTCAAGGCGCTGAGCCTTATCTGAGAAATCCTTGAACCCTCCAGGGTAGTTCTGGGTAATCAGGGAGGGTACCGGCTTCGTTTTGACGTTCCCCACACAAATCATCAGTAATTTCTCCTCATTCAGTGGCATATCGAGGGATTACGTAAGTCCCTTCCACCGGGCGATGAAATCTGCAACCCACTCATCAGGCCTTTGCTTGCACTTGAAGAGGTGTGCAATGCTGGTCTTCCACGTGGTGGAGCTGAACTGGTACAGAAACTGCTGGCGGAGGTCCTTCCAACCGGTCACCGATCCGATAGGGAGATGGCTATACCAGACGAATGATGGGCCTTCAAATGTCTGTACGAAACACCGGAATTTGGTGGCTTCATGCTGATCCGGGGTCCCCAGAATGGGGCCACACCTGGAAGAAAAATGTGACAAGTGCTGTGGAGGGTCCCCCGTCCCGTTGAAGGGTTAGAAAGTGGGGTTCCCAAAACCCAGAGGTGTCGGTATATCATCTACTCACGCAGGATACGGCTTGCCATCCAGTGGGACCACCACCTGCCGCGTTTCCAATGCTTCAAGGCGGGCTGTGAGTGCCGCAATAAGATCATCCTGGTGGGGGTCCCTATCTCAAAGGGGATCCCTAACCTCAAGGTAATTTCCACGTTCTTCAACACGGTAGATGGATTTGTCTATTCGTGGATCAGCTGGCGGAACGACATGCGGGGCGACTGTGGGAACCCGGGCTAGGTTCTTCAGATTGCCCCGTCACTCGGGGGGGGGGGGGGGGGGGGGGGGTTGGAGAAACGTATCGTGCCCTCTTGCCATACGTTCCGACTTCTACCCTGTTTGCGGTAGTAGCATGATCAGGGTTGCCCGATGGCATCTCACCGCGGGGAATTGTTCCTTCCCCTGTTGCCCCGGCCTGGGATTACCATAGTCGGGTCACCGCTCTGCGGCGCACTCAACCAAGAGTTCTCCAACCAGCCTCTTCTGATCTGCAAGCTGCTGGCGTAATGTATCCTTCTAGGGATCTTCGTCCGTTCTCTGCACATAGGCGGATGGGTCGGAGTGCTTGACAGTTCTGATGTGCTCCTTACCCCTGCCCGTGTTTCGACTAAGTACCAGCGACTTAGTGGGTACGGGGAGGCCTAGCAGGTTCCTCTGCTGATGGGTAACCCTCCCTGATGGGTCTAGCAGTGGCGGTACACCATCGGGGGGGAAGTCTACATCAAGGAGTTCAAGCTCGTCTTCCTTTTCCACAACATCGTCCATGTGGACCGCGACCCCTCTCGAGGGCATGTCCCCGATGTCACATATTGAACCGGGCTGTCGTCGGATAGGGTCGAAGAGGAGAGCGGCATAGTGTCCCCAACCACGGACTTGTACATGGGGGGTAGCTTCCTTGACGATTCTGCGGAGTGCTTTAAAACTCTGAACACATTTCTGTTGAAGGGAACTCTGACGGCCTGGCGACTCAGGGTGCTGGGCCACAAGGAGTGCGGCCGAATCGATCAGGAGGAACTGCTTGCCTATTTCTTCGAAGTGCTCTTGACTTCTGGGGTATTCCACCCGCACGTAATGGAATCGGAAGTGTGTCTCCCATAGGGTTTGACAGAAACAACCCACTTCTTCAGGGGTAAGGGACTCTGGTACTTGAAAGTTCAGCGCTGCCGTCGGCCAGAACTTCTCCGGGAAGTAATCTGCTGCAAGAATACTCTGGAAGCTCCTGGGTTCGGACTCGGGGTATGGCCCTGTATTTCTCCACTCATCAACCGGGGGTGGCTGAGGGACCGGTAGCGGAACCGAGGCAGACCTCTGGGATAGTAGACTCGGCGGCGGAGAATACAGCGAACGAGCTGACTGGCCGCCGAATTCTGGGCCATCCTCCAAACAACAAGGTGACCTGGCCACTATGTCATGGTACGATGGGCTGATAGCCACAGCTTCTGGCACAGGAATTGCAGCTATCGGAGACCAGTCATGTCGTAGCTCTACCGCCATTGGCCCCCAAAATATCTCTCTGTGATCTCTGGTAGAGGTAGAGGGCACTTTCGGTGACGATGGCAGTGATTGCGCGGTCGAGACCTATGGAATTCTCAGGATCTCTTCCTCTTGGATGTACCTGCGGAGAGAGATGGGAATCCGGTGGAACTCATATTCCGGGAGAATGAGGCTAACACATCTGGTTCCTGGCCCGGTCCTCGATACGGAGGAGCGGGGAGATGGTTCCATGGCCGAATCGCATTCCGCTTCTGAGTCGGAGAAGCGGGAAGGTTTGATCTCCACCCGGGCTTTCCCAGGATTGTTCTTGTGGTGGCGACGACCCGCTATCCTGCCCCGGGGTGGCTCTTCGGGACAGGGATGATCCCTATCATAGAGTCTCGGGGCGATGCTGGCACTGTGGCGGAGATGACCCCCACCCGAGACAGCCGGGGTGCGAGGGGAACTGGGGAAAATGTCGAAGGGTACATGGGAAGGACCTCCATGGACAGCACCCATGTGGGTAGAGCCTCTGTTGAAACTGGCAGGAGCATGGGGAGGACCTCCATGATCGATGCGGGCGGAGCGAGGCTGACCTTCACTCCTCGAGTTGCTGGGGCGAGGAGGACCTTCGCCGGTTGCAGAGAGGACGTAGGGAAGGCCCCCATGTTGGAGAAGGACTGGATGGACGGTACTTTCACATTGGCGGTCAGGGGTAAGAGGATGGACTCCATACCCTGTAGAGTGGACGTAGGAAAGGTTTTCACGCCGGGCGTCACCGCCGCAGGGCAGGTCATCCCTCGGGATGGGGGTAGCACGAGGCATACCTCCATGACGAACATCGGAGCAGGGAAGGCCCACGCTATGTGGATTATTGGTACGGGGAGGACCTCCGTACGGGGTGACATCACCGCGGGTTAGTTCGCGGTGATCACCCCCGAGGCCTGCAACCCGGAGAGTCAACCCAGCCTGCACGTGGGGTGGTTGGAGTCTCGATCCTGGTTGGGTGAAGGAGTACCCCTGCTCAGTGTATGATAGGGCTTCATGATGCACGTCGGCGGTGGCTCGGGCCACTGTAGCTGTCGACGTTGACGCGCCTGGGCGAGCGTCATCAGCCCGGGCCTGGCGCTGACGTCGGGTCAGGCGAGCTGGTGCAGGTGGTGCAGGGGCATGGCCTGCCTGCTCTTCCTGCAGAGTCGGACGGCGGCACTGACGCAGCCGGATGGGAGCTCTCGCCTGGAGCCATTGGGTCAGGACCCTGAGCGGGATGAGCCGGACGGTGCCCACCTCTTCGGCATAAGGTGAGGAGTTTTCAAGGCATTCCGGGGACAAGCTCCCAAAACGGTTGAACGTTGGGGTGGGGAGCAGGGGCTCCCTGCGCGGCCTGTTAGGGTGGCATTGGCGGCGGAGCCAGGATGCCTCCAGGTCCAGGTGGGCCATATCCCTAGTTGGGATGACCCCTTCCTCCTAGTACCTGCGCACGAGGTTGTTGATCACCCTTCGCTGGATGACCTCTGATGGGGAAAGGGGACGTGGGCGCCCCGTATTCCGCGATGTGGCAGCTATCATGGCAGTAGTGACGCCATGTGGGGTGGCTGTGGTGATGTTTCCCCTGCCCCTGCGTAGGCTAGCGGGTGGTGATCGTGTCTCTGTAACAGTAACCTGGTTCCTGAGAAACAAAGGGATCAACTCATCAGCACTGAGAGGGAAAATGATTGACAACAAGTGCCCCAACATCCTTCCATTCTCAATGTCTGTAAGAAGGATCCATGCCAAAATGCTGCAGAATGGAGTGCCCCATGTTTTGCTGCCCCGACTTCCAGTGAGTTTCACGACAGGCCCGCTATTTGCTTGGCGGGACCAGGCGCCGGATATCTGGATCCGGTGACACGTCAATCTACTGGTGCCTCGAGCGCTACTAATCTACATATTGAGGAGAATAATTTCACATCGGTTTCACCATTTCTGTTTCCGACGCTTTCGCCGGGGCGTGCACGCATCCATCCGCGGAGGACGACGCGCCACGCTTGTTGCCTCGCGTTCCCGCTTTCCAAATGTGGGCAGCATTCACTCCTTATTCAGGGACGTCTTCTCCTTGATCAAAACAGGATGATGGGATGTCGGTTCTTCCTTCTGTGGATTCCTCCTCAGAAGTCATCACCTAGTCCGGGTCTCCCTCATACATTTCATACATAGTTTGTGAAACTATTCCCAGTGCCTTGTTTCAATGGACACCGGTTAATTACACTGCTTCCTTCGGGACATTCCAAAGGGTCCGGTCAGGGCAGCAACATTCAGTCGGGGGAGTAGTCACGTTGAGGCATCAATAGCGTGTCTAGATGCTAGGGAACAGGGCATGTCTATCTATTATCCCTGGTCACAGGGCTTCTCGAGGGCGTGGAAGCCCGAGGCATCCCACATCGAGCGCGGGGAATTATATTTCATAGACACACATCTGAGGTTTTCCTCAGCTTCCCGTGTTTAACACAGGGTACGCCACGAGTTAAACATCCAGTGGAGACAGATCAACCCAATCAGAGCATTATCTAGAATAGATTGGATTGAGGGATTCCCCTTGCAGGGATGCCGATACCGGGGCCAGCCCATGGGCGGCTGTGAAGAGGAGCATACCGACATGGTCTCACCGGGATATGAAGGTCCGTGCGAGAATCGGGATGGGTGATGGATGAATGGAGTGGAGGGGAGTGAAATGGGACCATCGCAAGGGCGACGGTGGAGTTGGTATTGAGCATTGAAGAGGCTTCCTATGTATCCCCGTGGCAAGGAATGAAAGTCCACGTAGTTCAGGATGGTGCTGGTAAACCGACGTGAAGGTGGACCTTGGCCCGATGAATGTCGTCATCGAACCAACGTGAAGGTGGACCTTGGTCCGATGGGTATCGTCAGCATACCGACGTGAAGGTGGACCTTTGTCCGATGGGCATCGTCAGCGTACCGACGTGAAGGTGGACCTTGGTGCGATGAGAATCGTCAGCGTACCGACATGAAGGTGGACCTTGGTCCAATGAGAGATGGGATTGAACCTCGGAGAGGCTTCCTATGTACCATGCCTTGACATGGATCAAAGACTTCGTAGTTCAAAGGGTTTCATCGGTGAACCAATGTGAATTGGGTAATGGGTGGACTTGAACCTCATGGAGGCTTCCTACGTACCATGCCATGACATGGATCAAAGACCTCGTAGTTCCGGTTTGGTGAGTCACAACGGCTTGCCATCGGACCAGAATGCAGTTTATCGTCGTGCTGGATGGGGATGGGACCCGATGTGAAGAAATGACGGGTAGGATTGAACCTCGTGAAGGCTTCCTACGTACCATGCCTTGACATGGATCAAAGACCTCATAGTTCAAATGGGTGTGCATTTTAATGTCATTTTGGACGGGGGCATACATTTTAACGTCATGCTGGACGAAGTGTGCAGTTTAACGTCATGCTGGACGGGGGCATCCAGTTTAACGTCATGCTGGACAAGGGCGAAACTCGACGTGAATGAAAGACCAAGCAATGTAGCTTGAACCTCTTGGAGGATTCCTACATACCATGCCTTGACATGGATCAAGTCCTCGTAGTTCTCTATGGGTGGGGGTCAGGGTCGGTGCTCACTCTAAGCCCACGTGAGTCATGCTTGGGGTGAGAAACAAGAGGTTGCAAGGACCTGACGATCACTTCGCGAAGAATGCATCTGTGAGAAGTGAAGAGGGGCTTATGTGTTAGGCGGCCCATGGTGCTGGGACTTACTCCAGGATGGAGGCCCAAGGTAAGACAAAGCGCGGGGGTCACAGTTTAACGTCATGTGTTGAGGACATGGTGCTTGGCAGTTTAACGTCCTGCAGCTCGGACAAAGTGGGTTCACTCCGCACCCCTAGGACTTACATAACCGGTACCCTCTGGTCCTTCGGGAAGGGAAGATACCGGTAAGGCCATGGTCAAGGGGGGTTGTGGAATAAACCATCAAGGGGTCCAAGTTAGTGTGGCTATGAGAAGAAGCAATAGCCATTAGCGTGCCTATGCGATGAAGCATTCGGCAAAGCAACGCAACAAGTGGTATTGTCCATGGGACATTGAAATCACATCGTGCAAACCTGGAGGGTCGCACTGGAGGAGGAATTGCTAAGAAAAGGAGTGTGCTTTGTGAAGTGGAGTGCCTTGGCCTTAGGATGGGGCATAGGTGTGAGTGGAAGGTGCTTCGCGAAGTGGAATAGTGTTTGCGGAGCACTGCTTCGCGAAGAAGGGGTGCCTCACGAAACAGGGTGCTGCGAGGCAGTGTGCTTCGCGATGTGGAGTGATCCTGCCTTAGCATAGGGATTGCTAGCATAGGATGGGTGTTTCGAGAAGCATATGTTCTCCGCGGCTGCCCGGTTTCCTGTGGGAATCCCCTTCCTCCACGAATTCCCTTGAGCTTCGCGAAGGGCATCCCTCTCGGAAGAGGGTCTCAAAACGAGACCAAGCAAAGGCATCTCACGAAGTAGAAGTACCTCGCGAAGCTCATGATTCCCATGGAAAAGGGTGCTTCGCGATTCGGGAGAGAAGAAGAAGAAAGGTCGGATTTTCCATCCTTGGGACTCAGGGGGAGTCCACCATTTATAGGGAAGGGGCGCCACGAAGCATAACTCGCGCACCGCCTCAGCCGCTTCGTGGCGTGCTCGCGAACATCAACGTCGTCCACGGAGGGTTACCGGCTCTGGAGCTTCGCGGCGGGCTCCCGAACGTCAAATGCGTTCATGGAGATTTACCGCCTCTGGAGCTTCGTCGCGGGCTCGCAAACGTCAAATGCGTTCGCGGAGATTTACTGCCTCTGGAGCTTCGCGGTGCCATTATGATCGGGGCGCTTCGCGTCAGTGCTTCATGAAGTAGCGCACCAAACGCCTTTTTTGTCCCTTCCTTTCGGGCCATATTTTGGCGCCAATAGTTACTATACAAATTTATTTTCAATTTAAAATGTTAATGTATGATTTTTTACCTCCCCTGTACTTCCCTACATATTTTATAACGAATATAGAACCATTTATCCCTCCTTAATTCCTCCCATGTACATTGGTTACAATGCTGAAATTCATAAAGGGATTTCTCTCTTCTCATTTTCATTCAAGAAATTATATTGTTTTATGAATATAAATTCCATTAAATATGCTGGTACCCTTATCTATATGACCCCATTACATTCTATTTCATGTAAAAATTATGATATACCCCTTTCTCTATCATCAACCAATTTTATGAATTCATATATCAAAACATTGTGCTTCCAGAATTGTACCAAAATTTTCCATGCCAAAGTCATTGTTTAGTTAATACCATGCACATTTCTATATAAAGGGTATTCTCCATTATGTAAATATAAATATTGATTATAGAGTTTCATTTATTAATTACAAATTCCTTTATCATGGAATAAATGACGATGTTTAATGAATCCATTTAGATAATCCATGTGGCACACTAATGCATGAAATTTAATGATTAAGAAGGGCGTGCATTGATAGAACACCAAGGCATTGGGTAATGACTAGTATCATGATAAGTCAAGTGAAATGAGGGTTTACTCATGATAATTCTAGTGCAATGAGGTTTTACTCATGTTCCATGTGCAATGAGCCTTGGCTCATGATCATATCATGTTAAATATTGTTGCAACATTTCATGTCATGATAATGATGCTATATCATGACATTATGTTCATGATTCTTTTATGATCCATTGATTTTCCTATTGACCAACGTGTACTTTATTATTCATTTTATGACTTCTGTACTCCTTTAAGGGTCATTATATCACACCCTTTCTTATGCATGTCCCTATGATATCCCATGCAATGTTGTGTACAAAGGAATGTGTGTGGTCATGTAAAATAAGATTTCAATAAATATGTGAATTTCATGTTTTATGTTGTTATGTAATGTTTCTAATCCCCAAATACACTAGGCCAATTTATATTCTATGTTGTATCATGTGAATTCTTTTATGTGATAAATTGTTTTTATCTTTGAAAATTTTTTTAGGGTTGTTATAGTGGTTATTAGAGGACAAGTATAGTTTTTTTTTTGAATCGGATTAAAAACCCTAGTGAAATACTTGGGATTGTAATACTTATAATAAAAATATCCCAAAAATTTGGTGAGTATTTAGTATGTGGTTTTTCAAGAAACTACTTCTCTATCTCGATAAGAGAAGGAAGAGGTGGATCTGACATAGATGTATCTAGGGGTAAAACCTAAAAACAAAAATTTGAGATAGAATCAAATGGGAACTGGGGTATAACAATATCCCTTGACACACTCTTTGTTAAGATAATCCAAGTGGATATGCTTGGATAAATTCATATACTTAATACGAACCATTATTAATGGAATAAAAAAACGCCTCCAAGAATATATGTATGGAAGTAGATCATGGATAACACAGATTGAAGACTATAAATTCATTAGTTAAGTAAATAAAAGTAATTTATAAGTCATCCATTTTTTCATTGGATTACCCTTTCTGTGTTACCCCTTACATTCCAATTATTCTATCCAATAGATATGAATAGGAGAACTCGGGCTAACAAACGATTAAAAGATCAATGTAATGATTGTTCTAAAGATATTCCCAATCCGATGGGAGAAGGATTCACAAACATTGTCATGATAATCGCTTAGTTAACTCAATATTTTAATAGAAACCTGGATCTAGGGGAACATTAATCCCTCTCTAAGAAAGAACGATCCATAATCAAGAGCTTCATGTGATAAAGGCCTACTACTTTTAATGGATCATGTGATCCATCAATCTCTGAACAATTTATCAAATCCATTGATAAGATAATCTCAGTCCATTAATGTAATGAACAAGAGAAGGATCTTATGGATTCATACCATTTGGAGGGTAAAACTAAGTAATGGTGTACATATATAGAAAACACCAAGCCTGAGGAGGATATTGAGGCATTGGAATTTAAGGATTTCTTGAAAATATTTATCTATAAAAACATTCATCGCACCATTCGACATAAGATGGAATGGGAATTCCATGCCCTTGAAAAAATGATACGACGAATCCATCGGAGTGTATGATGATAACATCACTAGGCTTGAATAATATGCCTCCATATTTATAGATACCCTAGAATACAGGTTTGACATCATCTATGGTGGGCTACAAAATAGCCTAGGAAAATACCTAGTGAACCAAGGAATTGAAGGCTATGAGTTAATTGTCTAATGTCCCTTCATGGTCAAAATGGAGATCAAAGAATCATTAGGGTATCATGGGTCTGTGAAGTATATAGTGGAAATTAATTCTGAATGTTTGATGGTTAAATACAATAGTGCTATAAAAATCCAGCACCCAACTTGCAAAATGTGTGGAATGAAGCTCCCCAGAAATTACCTGAACTGGACGAGGAAATGCTTTAACTGTGGAAGAGAAGGGCACCTGGTAATTAACTGCCGACAAGAAACACCCACGACTATGATAGAAGAGAGGAACACTCCTTTTTAACATCATTGCATTGTTCATTCCTTCCACTACAAATAACTAGGGAACCTTGCAAAGCAATTCCCTATGACAAGTGTTATCGGAGGCAACCAACAACCTCCAAGGAATTAAGGGTGATCTTTTCCATAACTACTACTGAAGAGAACCCCAAATATGAGGTGTTGATAGGTACTCTTGTTATTTATTCGAGAATAGAGAAAATATTTTTTAGTTCTGGTTCTATGCATTCTTTTATATCCCAAATGTTTTGAAGAACAATGCCAAAACCACCACAAATGATGGAAGTAAATATGTTGGTGAGAATAGTAAATGGGTAAATAATTGTATCCCATGAATATAAATCCTCACCTATCAAAATTAATGTTTTTAACTACTTAGAAAACCTCACCATACTCTTTCTGGTGTAATTTGATGAAATTCATGGAATTGATTGGCTTTCCTTATAGAGATCAATCATAAATTTCTTTGAGATGGATATCAGTATCCATATGAAGAATCCCCCCCCCCAATTATGTAAAAGTTCAAGGAGGACGATGAATATTACTTAGTACCATCATCTCAAGTGTGGATATTACTACCCTATGAGAATGTGTATCTTCCATAGATGATTGAGTCTAAGGAAGAATCGATCCATGAAGACATGCCCATTGTGAGGGAATTTTCTGAAGGGTTTTCTGATGAATTTTCTACACTTCCTTCTAGAAAAGATATAGAATTCTCAATTGATATTATACCTAGGGTGTTTCCAATATCTAAGACTCCATATAGAACGGTTATTGTAGTTCATTTGGATCTAAAGAAACAACTACGTGATAATATGGATAAAAGGTTTATACGCCCATGTGATTCACCATGGGGGGATCGGACTACTTCATCATGAGGAAGCATGGGTAAATGAACCTTTAAAATGATTATTGTGAGAAAAACCAAATCAAGATAAAGAAAACATATCTGCTGTCCTGAATTAATAACTTGTTCGATCAGCTACGTCGAGCACAATACTTCTCCAAGGTGGATTTACGGTCTGGATATTACCATGTTAGGGTGAAGAAGGAGGATATCCCCAAGAATACTGTTTATATAAGGTATGAGAACTGTGAATTCATAGTTAAATGCCTTTCGGACTCAATAAAGATCTCGAAATCATCATGGACTTGTGGAATATAGTCTTTATTGATTACCTAGATAAATGTGTAGTAGTCTTTATATATGATATTCAAATATCCTCCAACCCCAAGGAGGAGCATGAGGAGAATCTAAGCACTGTACTAGAGTCCTTTTGAAAGGATAAGATCTTTGAAAATGTAAACTTCTGGGAGTTATGGTTGAAGGAGGTATTATTCTTCTGAAATATCATCAAAAGCAATGGGATATTAGTTTTTTCCTCCAAGAAAACTGAAATTTAGGGATGGATGAGGCCAATATTGGTATATCATAATCATATATTCCTGAGGTTCGTTAGATATTATCTTCTATTTTTGAGGAATTTTTAAAAAATGTCCAACCCTCCTATCATGTTAACACCGAAGGGAGTAAGGTTTGGTTAGAGTGATGAAAAATAATATACATTCAAGGAGTTGAAAAGTAGGCTTAGAACTGGGCCCGTGTTCACACTACCCATATGTGGAGAACTTTTAGATGTATTTAGGGAGGATTAAAAGAATGGCTGAGGATGCGTGTTAATGAAAAATGAAAATTTTGTTGCCTATGATTCAAGGAAATTTGTATTAATGAGAAAAACTATCCAACCCATGATCTAGTGTTGGCCGTAGTAAACATTGCAATGAAAATTTGGTGATGTTAATTCTTTGGGGAGAATTTTGAAATATACACAGATCACAAAGGCCTCAATTATATATTCAAATTGAAGGAGTTGAACCTACACCAATGAATATGGTTTGATCTGATCAAAGACTATGACTGCTCAATACATTACCCCATTGGAAAACTGAACAAGGTTGAAGATTATCTAAGTAGAATTGACCCAACAATATTATCATTGATGATAATTTAAAAGGATCCAATATTCTTATATTTGATGAATATAGACACGGGAATAATAAAGAATGGAATATCATCAATCCTTTCACAAATTATTTATCAACCGTATCTTTTGGAATGGAAAATGGATGCTCAAAAGTACGATGTGGGAATTCAGAAGAAAGTGGAAACTATCCGGAAAGATAAATAATCAGATATCAATGTTTATGAAGAAGGAATTGTGAGATTTCGGATAATATTTTGTATTCCTTCTCATTCAGAGATAATAAAAGAACTTTTGGATGACACAAATAGTTTGAATTTCACCATTCTCCATGGAATCAAATGGATGTATCAAGATCTCTGAGAGATTTACTGGTATAAAAACATGAATATATTGATCGATGAGTATACATAAATGTCCTAGTATGTCGTCATGTGAGGAATGATAGGAAAATGTCTTAGGGGATGCTGCAACCATTACCCATACCAATATGGAAATATGTGAACAACACCACGGAAATTGTCACTAGACTTTTGAAGACATACAATGTTAAATATTCTATCATGGTTGTTGTAGATCATATATGAAATACTGGACACATCATTTCAATTCAGGAGTATTTATCATTGGATCGACTACCATGGATAGATATTAGAGAAGTTGTAATGCTACATGGAGTACCACTATATATTTTATCTGATCAAGATCAAAGATTCACCTCTATGTTCAGGAAGACTCTTCAACATGATCCGAATACTGATATGAACATCAGTATGTCTTATCATCCAAAAACTGATGGAAATATAATATGACTATCGAAATAGTTGAGGGCTTGTTGATAGTATGCTCAATAGACATCAAAAGAGGATGTGATCAACATCTTCCTCTGGTTGTGTTCTCTTACAATAACAGTTTCCACTCAATAATCCAAATGGCCTCTTATGGCACCCTTTATAGGAAGTGGTGCAGAACACAAGCATGTTGGGATAATGTTGGGGAGAGAAAACTCAATGTTCTATAAATGGTTGATGAGTTGATAGAGATGGTTAAGACTATCCATCAACACATTGAAGCTGTGCAGATTCAACAAACGATCTATGCCGATAATGGTTGATTATACCTAGAGATTGATGTTAGAGAAATGGTATTCCTCCACATATAATTTTGGAAGAGATTTATAATATTTATGAATAAGTTAATGCTTAGTCAAATGTACATCATACATTTTTAGATCTTTGATCCCTTGGGAGTAGTGGCACATCGACTATATCTCTCACATAACCTATCTCATGTACATGATGTATTCAATGAATCACTTTTTAGGAAGTACATACATGACCCATCACATGAACTCAATCTATAGGTGGTTGCATTGGATAATTACCTCTCATATGAAGAGAAGTCAGTGAAGATCAATTATCATAGAGAAAAAGTTATACAAAACAAGACAATACCCCTTATCATGCTGTTGTGGAGAAACCCAAAATTTGAAGATGTAACATAGGAATTAGAAGTAGTGATGAAGCACAATTACCTTAATCTATTTCAGTATTTTAAATAGAAATTTTGAGGTTGAAATTTATTAAGGTGGAATATTTTAACAACCCAAACGTTTATTAATGAAAATTAGACTTGATCTAATTAAATATATTATTATGTAAAATGGTTATATAAAATATGCACTTCATTAGTTTAATGTATTTTGATTTCAAAATATCATTTATAATTGTTATTGAAGTTAATTTAGATGTGAATAATGATCATATGAATAGAATAAATACACGGTGTTAAGAAATCCAATTTACTCAGATAAAGGAAGAAATATCCTAATCTAGTAGGATTTCTCCATACAAAGCCCATTTTATGAAGCTCAGAAAAGAGGTCGTGTCATTAGGCTTCGCTCTGGACTAAGCCGAAGCTGAGCATTAGCTCATTGAGCATTAACGGAACCGCCTATGAGAGAAGTGGAAGTTAAAAGAGATTACAACCCGAGCAATGTTATCTGATCCACCCCAATATTCTGCCACCATCGCACACCTTACACTTAGGCCTTATGTTCTTGTTATAAAGGGTTATGTAACAAAACCCTAATAATATGTTTACATGATTTATTTTTTAATTTAATAAATTATATACATTCATTTTATTATTGTTACGTTTTAATAGTTTTTAAAGTATAAATAGTATTTTTTAGTTATTATTCTCTTAGGAAATCTATTTTGATGAATTAATGCTTTTATTAATTAAATAATAAATTATAAAATATTATTACTAAATTAAATTAAATTAAATATAGATGATTATATAATTCTTATGAATACAATTGTAATTTTTATTTATGATTGAATGTCGGTTATTGTTATATCCCATAAATTTTAGATAAATGTCGGTTTTTATTTTTAAAGTAGAAATTCACATTTTTAGAAAATTATTTAGATTATAGGAATTATATTTTTGGAATAAGGACTCTGAAATATCCAATGGTGAAAGTTTCAAAATTTTTTGAGATAGTCGAATTTTTTGGTAAAAATTAAATACCTTTTAAATATAAAATTTGTTTTTTGACAGCATAATGACTCAAACATGATATAATAATATACTATTAAAGGTATATTCTTCAAATATATGTTTTAAATTTTAAAATTATGATTTTATATTTGTTTGATTTATTTTACAATGCATTAGGGAACCATCCATGAATTATAAAATATTTCAACATTTTAAAATGATTTCCTTTAGAGTGTGACTCAAGTCCACCTAAAAATGACTAATATTTTATTAAGTTCGGCCATTGGCCTTATAAAATTATTTTTTATACATTTTATGTAAATTATAAAATAAATGGATAATTAAAAATATATTAGACCATAATAATTATTTTTTGTATTTTTTATGTTTTTTT
This sequence comes from Viscum album, assembly GCA_963277665.1. Taxonomy (NCBI): domain Eukaryota; kingdom Viridiplantae; phylum Streptophyta; class Magnoliopsida; order Santalales; family Viscaceae; genus Viscum; species Viscum album. Next base: position 167,975,258 of record OY728150.1, on the reverse strand, counting down.
ATGATTTTTAAATAATTTAAAGAAATATATTTTCATAAAATATCATAACTATCTATTGTGATTCTATTAATTAAATGGAAATTATTGAAATCAATAAAACATACTAATATCAAAAAGGATTTTTTCGTATAACCATAATATATCATTATTCTCTAAACAAATTCCTATATAAAATTAATTAGGTGAAATTATATTTCCTTTAATATTCATAATATCATTTAATTGATGTTATCATTAATTGATTAATTACATAAAGATTATTTTTTATATAATTATGCTAATAATTTCTTCAATAAAAATTAAAAAAAATATGATTTATATACACATTTTTTTATTCGAAATAATATTTATCTTTGATCATATCTTCTATTTATCCAAATATTAAAAATATTATACTAATTAAATGTTTTAATGTGACATTTTCTCGCTCTCTTAGATTATATAAATATAAAAAAATCCTAGATAAGTTTCCATCAAATTGGTAAATTTCTAATAATTAAGAAAAATGGACATATTTAAATCATATAATAAAATTTAATTAATTTTTTGGTAGTTTTATATTATTTATCCTATTATTTTTACCTTTAATTACATAAATTACCCATAAACATGTTAATACAAATTTTTAATGTTACTATTCATATAGCTCAAATATAAAGAGTAACTAATTTATAAATTTATTTCTTCTGATTCGAAATACTAAATCTATATTTATAAATTAAAAACATGTATGAGGTTGAAATTAATTTAAAATTAATCTCGTTGATGAAATTTGAAAATTGGTTTTTAATGTGAAAACATAAAAAAGATTGAAAAATTTATATATCGAAATTCAATCTGAAATTGATTCAAATGACATACATTGGATTAATTGATAAATATTTTTTTCTAATTATTAATTTAACAAAATTAAATATATAATTTAACAATTAAAATTTTTTAATGTAAAAGTTGTTTTCAATTAAAATTTTGTATTATTCAGTATTCATCAAAAATTGAAAATTATCTGAGAAATAAAAAAATGAATAAAAATTAAATTTTGATATCCCTCATTAAAAGAAAAATTAATTATTTTCAAATATAATCTTTACATTTTTAAAATATTTGTTTGAAAAAAGTGCACCATTAAATGGTAGAAGATAAATTTTTAGGGGAATACTTCTTTTATGAGAAAAAATTGAATTTACTCTTAAATCATCCTTTGAAAAAACATATGATATATTTTAAAAAATATGTTGAATATATTATTTAGATATATATATATATATGTTTCATTAATATAATCAATTTTGTTAAGTAAAAAACTAAACACCCCTTTGAATAGTTTTTCAGAAAAACTCAACTGTCTATTTATAAAAGTTATTTACATTATTTTATAATTAATTTTTAAATAAATTATATATACATGTGTAAACCATAACTCCATTGGTCAGTTAATTATGTTCATACCCACAATTCTAAGGGATTTGATATAATCTTCTCGAAGAAATCATCATTATAGTTTATTAATGATTCATAGAAACTCTTTGTTGCGTGTAAAGCAAGCTAAGAAGGTATTTCATGTCCTAAATATTAAATTTATGTATTGTAAAATAGAAGAAATCAATGAAATTTGATATATTCAAAAAATTATTATATAAACTCAGAATATTACAATATACCCCCATTAAAATGAATTTTACTCGCCAATTCATCATTATAATATTAAAAATGAAATTTGTTCAATCGCATTGTATCCACATGTTACGACACATTTTCATCATACTGGGTTTTTATAGAAAAAACAATTACCATTTGATTGGTGCTATTTTGTAGAACATTATCTCTATAATCCAAAATTTCAACTTGATTCTCTTCATAAGAATGATATTGTTCCACTGGTATAACCTCTTAGTATAGTATATAGGATGGATCATGTCTATACTTTATTTGAAGATATACATGAAAAAAATCATTAGAACTATATTTATTTTGTTGAATCTCTAATTCCAAATCTTCCATTCTGATAGGGTCTGTAATTTTAAAAGAAAATTTCATTCATATAATATGATGTTGCAGTTCGAAAATGAAAATTGGATTATTTTAAAATTCTATTGTGGAAAACCCATATTGTAAAAATGAATACTGAAACTCAAATTAAAAAGAAAAAACTAGAAACATAATGGTTACCCAATGTAACACATAACTAGGTTTTCACATATGATAACATATGTGTCAAGTGAAAACATGGATATGGATGAGAAATATAACTTCCAAATTATGATAGGTAGTGATAGAGAGCATGGATATGATAATGATAAGTCACAATTCAGAGATGATATAAATGACCATTTGATTCATAAAATAAAATGTACGAGGATAATGTTTTTGGTTCCATGATCCTTTCCCTAGAGTTGAATAATTTTCATGATAAGAAATACTTACTTGATTTTTTTATATTTCATTAGAGAAATGAAAACCATTCATTATTCCTTGATCTATTCCCACCTCATCACTGATTCCATGAAATTAATTTGAATTTTGAGTTTTAAATCATTATAAAATCATGAAATCCATTACTTGATTGATCTGTAATTCCATCTCTCATTATTTAACATCACAAACAATGTTGTCAAATATTAAAAAATCCTAATAAATCATGATAATACATTAATCCATATAACCTCATCTAATGAATGATATAAACAGTTATATAAATGGAAAACCATATCAACATTATGAAATTGGAAAGTCTAATTCTTTAGAAATAAGGGAACAATGTTATCAAAAAATATCTTATCATTTATCTCCCATAAATCATATACTTTGTATTTTTGTTCACATAGAAAACATGTGAATAATTTCATCATGTACAATCAAGATACATTTTAATAAACTAAATTATGATAAAAATATTTTAAAAACATGTATGCTACATTATTCTAAAGATTATTGTATATGTTACTTAAATCTAAATATGTCCTAAACTATATTTATGATAACATAAAGCACTTTTCCAAAAAAAATCTTTCATCAAGCCCATGTTAATTATTTTCATCCAATTTAAATATTCATATAGAAATTATATTTAACTAAACATCATTATCTCCAAATTATGAAAATATTAGTAGTTATCATTCTAATAATCTCGTGGTTCCCTGGAAAATAACTTATCCATTATGTCTCTTTTTATTTATTAATCACCAATAAAAATACACCTCCAAATCATTAATGATAAACTTATACAGTAAATACTTTTATACTTCATGATTCATATAACATAATCATTGAATTCCGAAACATATACACATAAATGATCAAACATTATTCATAAAACACTACTCATGACTAATCATATCATTATTTCCTAGAATATGAAATATGAATCATGTATTGAGGTTTCTGAACATCACTCTAATTATGGTTTTTATGATTAATGTAAACCATGCTATTTTAATATACCATACCTTTAACATGTGATTTTTTTCAGTTTATCCTCAAAATTATATCCCATACGTGTGCCACCTTTTTAATTATCTTCATGAGACTTACACATAATTAAAATATTTGAATAATTCATATACATTGAAAATCTAAAACATTCAATATTAACTATTTTCCTTCTAGTTCCAGCTATTTACTATTACCATAATGTACTATTTGATAAATAATAATCAAAGTAGAAAAATCACAAAATTTATTTTAATTACTTATAAAATTTCATTATATGACCACTTAGGTTTAATCATAGTTTATTAATGATTATTATAAAAACCTCTATGATTCTAAACTATACATAGGCTTATCCTTAGATACATCATTATAAATATATTTTTAAATATCTCTAGTGATCTCACTAAAATTTTCTAAACTAGTTTCCAAAGTATGACTAATCCATTTCCCTAATACCAACTATAATGACCAACTCTTATCACACATGGAAATTACATAATTTTTCTATAATGAAAATAAGAATTACTGAAGACTGTATTAGTTTACTTCCAATGATTAATTTGAAGGATAAACAGATGGTTTATAAAACATCTATATCTTCAACTGCTTATTTTTATCATACATTTAATCCTTCTTGAAATAAAATACATAAAAATTATTCCTATCATGGGTGAAAATAAACACAATAAAAGGGTGATCTCACACTGTTAGTAAGTGTAAATAATAGAGATATTTCAGCATAAAAATGAGAATAATGTTTATGATAATGTGATTAAGAAATTTTAAGATCCTAAACATGATATTATTGATCATAATCATAATCATGGAATACATATTTATTGTTCATTACTAATGACTCCTAATTTAAGAAAATAACAATATCCATGAGATGATAACAATGAAATATGATAGGATATAATGGAAAAAATATGATTCAAACATTGTAAAAATTTATAAATAGTAACGTGTTCACTCATATGTTTTTGGAGATAAAATAATTCCCTAGCATAAACATATGGACATGAAAACCATGTCCAAAGATATAATTAGGGACATGAAAACCAAGTGCAAGTAATAAATTGTGAACATAAAATCAGGATCACACATATAATTAAACCTCATATTTTCTCTATCGTTACCCAATTCATTGGAGAGGATATATGTACCAGCAGTCATAAAATGAAAAAACTACATATGTCTGCCATAAAAACATAAATAATTAATACTATCATATCCCACTGAATTAAATGGGTTTCATGAACATCGTTCTATAATAATATAACACATGTAAATGAAGTGGGATTCATAATATCATTCCATCATAACTAGAAATCAACCATAGGATACAAAGAGACAGTATTCTTGAGAAATATCCTAGTTAAAGAATAATTATGATAATTTAATGTTATAATAGTTTTTCAAAAAAATTCTTCTCCAAAATATCCCTTCTTCTATGAAAACGTTTTCTTATATTAAAATGACATAAAATTTTAAAATAAAATTTTTTCTTATAAAATAATATTTTAAGATATTAAAGAATGATTCATGGAAATAAGTCATAATGAATGAATCAATTTTTTTATTATATATATATGTTAATAAATTATATTTTTTTTTCAAAATTCACAAAAACCCATATTTTGAAAATTAAAAAAATATTATTTTCAAAATGTTCTATATATGGAAAAACATAGGTAAAAATAACATTAAATATTTCTATGAGAATTTTAAACAAAATTTTGAAAATAATTTTATAAAACATCGACATGGAGGATAAATATTCCCCAATTAAGATATTAAAACCAAATATTCTATAATATTTATCAAATTGTGGAATAAAAATCTTATCACTTTATAATTGGTAGAATCATATTCCCTATGAATGAATGAAAATTATATGAATATTGAAATACCGTAAACATTACAATAATACTATGAAAATAAATTCATTAGATATATATTCACCACACAAAAGAAATAAGTAGTGTAAAAGGCATGTGTCTTACATAAATAAAAGTGAGGCAAAAATCTGTTAATTAATGTCTAGATTGATTATTTACTCATACAAACATAAAACATAATAAATGTATATTTATTATAAATATATTAAAGAGAAAATTTGTACGATCTAAAACCTTATATAAATTTTTATGAATATATTTTACTCATCTATTAACAATATCAGGTTATAGTTGTGCTTTAGGTAATATCTTCTTGTTTTCACTAGTTATTATTGATCACCTTATATAGATTATTATTTAATTACTTAATGAATGTAAAAATTTATATAAATGTAATATATATTCATTATATAAAGATTTATAATAAAATATATCCAATAGGAATATGAAATGTAATACACTGTTCATTGAGACGGTATGTCATATGTATGCATGAACATTGTTTCTATTAAATTACAATTTTGAATGAAATTAAATGAAACATATATTCAAATTTATATATTTATTATAATTATAGATTCATTATTAAATAATATTTATCATATAAAAATATTTTGACCACAAAAATTCCCAACTGTGATAGGTGGTAGTGTAAAAACAAACGAAATCATTTCGTGAGGCGGTAGTTCACCATAGACCTAAATAGTATGTTAGTTACACATTTGATGGAAGTGTGTGTGAGTTTAGGTCAAAAACTATTGAAATAACTTCCAATTTTATTTATTATACTTTCTATAATATATAATCAGGGAATAATAATATTTTAGCGGGTGGAGATTGAAAATAAGACAAAAATGCTTGTGAATGGATGTTACCTCTTATTTCGGAAACCCTTCTTTTTTCCTAAATGGATATATTGGTTTTATTTACTCCAAAATAAAGTATTATAGGATTATCGTATGGATTATGGGAGGATATGTGGATAGATTGTTTTAGAAAAAATAGGTTCTAAATAGTGAGGATAAAAGATGAAGATGTCCCCTTTCTGAGATAATTGAGGGGATCTTTAGGAATTTCCTCAAAATATTTTTTTATAATGAACAAAACCTCAATAAAAAACCTCAAAAATACAATTACTATAATATATGATTATATATGGTTTTAATATCATCATAAACTATAGTTTGTGCCATTTTTTATTATTTTAAACCTCATGAATGTTTTTTACCCTTATTTATTCTATTTTAATTTTAAACAATGTAAACAATTATTCAATATTCAAATTATGTAACATTTACTTGTGTGATGTTAATTAAATCATAAATTATTTATTTATTACATTTTACACCATATTATAATTTTCTTATATTTATTAATAATTATTTATTATTATTAAATAATTTAATAATATCTTATTTTCATGAAATACAGTAAGTGACAATTTTGACACTATAAATTACATTGAACTTAGTAAAATCAATAAATATAGAGATCATAAAATAAAATTTGTTTAGTAAACCACTCACATATCATCTTCACCGATTAAATTCATGGATCACCTTAATTATGTAAAATTATATTTCTTTTATGATTTATAATATCATATAATTTATTGTTTTATTAATTAAATAATTAATAAATAATAATTTTGTAATTATATGTGATAGAAATTTGTTTTGTAAAAATTGAAAATAAATTTATATGAAGAAGATAAACATAATATATTTCTATATAACATATATAGTCTTCAATATATTAAATGTATCAGTATATTAAATATATTATACTTATTATCTATAATAGTGGTACATTCTGTCACTCTCTTTGATTTTAATCATAAATAAACCCTTTTTAGGTACATGTGTCCATAATATAATTAAATAGTAAAAATTTATATTATATGGGTAATATTAACATAATCCAATAACAATATATCATGTTATAGGGTAATTTTATAGTTTTTATAATATAATTTTCACCATTAATTACCTGACTTACCCATAACCATGGTAATAAAATTTATGGTATCCTTTATTAAATGAAGAAGATTAATGTGCATCATATTATTTATAAAAGTTTCAAAAACTAAATTAAAAATAAAATCTCCATTAAATGGTGGAATACCTTCCTTTTTAGAGAAATACATCATCAATGAGAAAAAACTTGATTTGTTCTTATATAATATCAATAAAAACATTAAATTGATTATTATATATATAAACACTCACACCCAGATAATTCATTAATATAATTCAAAAATTATGTTTTTTATTTAAAATACACTTGTGCATAGTTTTTCATAAAATCATTACCCTTAATTTTAATGTATTTAACATTTATTTATAATTAATATTCCCACGAATTATATATAAAGTGTAAACAATAATTTTGTAAATCAGTTAATCACATTCATATCCTCTATTATAACTTATAAATTATAATTATATTGTTTAAATATATATAATAATAATTGTGGACACATGTTGGGTCTCCTCAAAAGAGAAAATCCTAATGCATGACCAAGCACATGGGTTGAAAAACTATACTCATACCATGCTCAATATAATGTTAATATTTCACTCGCTTCTCCTAGTTTTTTTCCATCCCATTAATGATAAACATAATCATGGACACAAGTATTTAGATTATATGGTTTAGAATCATGGTTTCTATTAACTGTGTTTTAACAATGAAACTCATAATGATTCCCCAATAACATTCTCTTCTGGCTCTGAACCAGCCTCAGTTGGTCTTCAACAATTCATGACCTCCCTAAGAATTCTCATATAGATAGTAAAATTTATTTACAAAAAATTTAATGGATCCATAACATACTTTTGTATATGAATCTTTCCAAACCACCACCTAACCTCAATCCTACCTTTGATCTTATCTTTTAATTCTTAATATTATCATTTTCATTACATTTTTTTATAGAAATGTTTTTCCATATAAATTTATTTTTGAATATATATATCTTTATTTATTCATATTGTGATCTTATTTAACTATTTTTTATTTTATTTTCATCTTTCATATGTAACTATCTCATTCATATTCTCGTATAGTAGAATATTTTAATTTGTCACTAGCCATTTTTCAATATATAAATTTTGTTATATTCATCCCCCTTATTCATTTATGATATCTAAAAATGGGGAATATATATATAAATAAATTTTGAATTCATATGTTCTGATTTTAAATTCATTTAAATATATATTCCATGTAATTTAATATTTTATTCATTACGTTATGGGATTTATTATTACAAATGGGGGGACATTGATTGACTACTGATTTTGTTTCTAACAAATATCATAATTAGAATGTTATATTGCTAATAAAACCTCTTGTTATGTTTCTAATAAATATATATTTATTTTTAATTATGATTTTTAAATATATTTTATTTTTTGTAGTTCAATATTCCATTAGATGATCTGTTTGTTATGTTAGGAAAAATAAATTTATATGGATATTTTTTTAATAAAAAAATTATGTACATTGGAATTTCAATATGTGAATTCATATATTTGTTTGAATATTCCTACATGAAAAGTGCTCTATATAGTAATAACATATGTGTAGCCCCTGCAAATATACTTCATAAATGTTCAATTCACCTACATGAGAAAATTGTTCATAAATAATCATCTACATGGTAAAGTCATATTTGAAAATAATTTGGTTACATTAAATCCAGTAATGAATATTAACACACATGTAATGACATCATATATGTAATATTAGCAATGTAATCCTTTCAATGATGTGGAATTTGATACATGACACTTTTTTCTATATTGTTATTTTGGAAACACATCAACTATTTCATCGAAGATAGGGATATATAGACATATTTTCATTTAAAAAATTGTTTTTGATGGATATCATACATAATAAGTTCATGGATCCACAGATTTTCATATATGAAAAAACTATTATGTATTTTATGGCTACATGGAGTCTATTTTCACTTATGTGAGGCTTCAATTCAATGTATTTACTATTGTTAATATATTTTAAGTAGAAGATATTGTATTTATAAATGCTTTTGAGTAAGAGATGAGTAAATAAGGTATAGATGGCCACTTTAAAATATTAATTTTCTAATTTTGGAAGTGTGTACATATAATTTATTCCCACACGATTTATTTATAACATCATGTAAATGTAATTTTTTAAAAATTTCACTTCTAAAAAACCAATTTATTTAAATCAAAGGAACATTTTTTTATGATTCCATATATGATGATTAAATGATAGGTATATGGATATTGAAGAGTGCATTAAAATCATACTCTTGAAAAATAGTTCTCATCTTTTTCATAATGCCACAAAACGATTTATTATTCAATAAAGAAGAATAAGTTTTATGTGTTATTATTTTAATTTTTCTTATAATAAACATTCATTTATTTGATAATTTCTTAATTTTTCTTTCTTGAAGAAAAATATTTTATTCTCCTATAATAATTATCAATGGTTTGTCATGTCATTGAAATATATAGCATAAATTATGTTTTTTTCTCTATCATTTATCTCTTAAAAAATTAAAAAAATAATACAGTGAGTGTGAGTAATGGGGTTTTTATAGTAAAATAATATCCTAGTGAATGAACAATCTATATATTTTACCAAATTATATATTCATTATCATTTAATAGTAAATCCTTTGGAATATGAATAGAGGTTAAAAAATAAAATGATTACAGGGAAAATGTTAGTGGAGTTTACTATGGGATATTTGTTCCCCAAGCCTCTATAAAATAATATATATTCCTTCATTTTTTTAACCTATAAACTACTATGTAATAGCAATTTTCTTAAATGTATGTTCTCAAAATAAGGGTGTGATATTATAGAACTGAATTCAATACCCTTTATAAATTATTTTACACAATACGGGACAATGATTAATGATCTAGTTAATTTCTATGAATAACAAAAAATTATTAATATTTTATATATCAAGGACCATTTAATAACAATATTACATTTTTTATCACAAAAAATATCAATGACAAAGAAACTAGATATGAGGATTAAAATGGTTTTAGATGCATAGATTCACCCATTACACCCCTTAAAGAATATATAAAGATATGTTAGAGGTGTAATATGGATATTACCAAGTAATAATAAAAATAAAAAGATATTAAAATCTAAATCACCAAAAAAACACAACCCAATGAATAAAATATGACATAAAGTAACTCTGAATTTCTAAAGGTACCCAATTACACCGCTTAAAAACAATTCAAAATTGACCCTCACAAATAATCAAACGTTGAAAAAAAATTCATTTTATTTCATTTCTGAATATTTTTTTATATTTTTTTTGAAAAAACATATATTATAAATTAAATTTCTAAAGATATAAAATCAAATCAAATGAATGATGATTTAAAAAAATATGAAATATAGCTATGAATAACCAACAATATTTGGGAGTCATAAAATACAACTTTAAAAGGATACCATTTCAAATTATTCATCAAACTCACTTTTCAAATAAAAAACATCATTTTTATTTAAAAAATATATTATAAAACAAATTTATTACTTTATTAAGGGGAAAATTGAAATTCGAGTAGAATTTTTCACATACAAACCATTCATAAAATCCAACACAATAACATCAAAACATTACAGAAACGCCCATTAATCAACCCAAAATGTATATATATATGATTAAAACATATCATTACAGATAAGTTTCAATATAAATTTAAAATGGTGTAATTTGAAATTTAGGGTTTAGCCTTAAAAGTTAGTGGACCATGTGGTATTTGTAGAAATACTATTTTGAGATTCATAAGGCCCTAAAAATAAAATCTATATGGTTTTAAAGACCATTAAATTTAACACAATTAATCATTTTATCCAATAATTTTAACTCACTCATATTGAATCCATATTTAAAACCCATATAAAATCAAGATAAAGTCCAAAAATCAATAAATATAAAAATGTTGAATAAATAAATGTTGAAAATATCAAAATTAAAGACTAAAAAAACATTAAATGGCAACTAAATGATCTAAATGGATAAAAGATGATGGGAATTGTAAAGACCCGAAGCTTATCGTACATGGACATTACATTAATTTTGCGGAATACGTAGTACATACCAAAAACACACACACAAGGATCGTAATAGTTTAGTGTCTTTGGAAACTCAGAATGTAATCTTCTAATCGTGGTGAAAGAGCGTCAATATCTCCCATAAAGAAATTCCTTTTTTTGACCTAAAACCTTTCTTTATATCCTGGGGAAAAAACATAAAAGGGTGAGCTCAAATGCTCAGTAAGGGTAAGAAAAAGAAAAATCAATCACATCATATTCATAAGAACATAACTTTTGGAAATCTTAACCTGCAAAAGAGAGCATAATTTCATATCATGGGATAAATCATAGTAGTGAAATGAAATCCCAGTAAGCATAACATAAAACATGAAACTTTGTGTCATACACACATAATCATAGAGAATCATTTCTTGTTAGTCAAGACTCATTGCCAAGACTATCTTAGTGGACAAAGTCCCTTTCTGAACCGAGTCACCCTCATTTCAGTCCTATTTCACTGAACCGGTATAACCTACCATTCCAGCCATGTCTATCTCATGAGATATAAAATCTTTACCCAATGCATTGGAGGGATATATAGTTCCCACCCATCTTATAATGAATCCTTTCTTATGTGTGCCACATAATCATAACCCATACATCATAGCGTAACCCATGTAATAAAAATGGAATTTTTAAACAACATGACATCATAAAACAATTCATATAAGATAAAAGAATTCATAAAAATATTTCCATCACAAAATAATAAAATCCATGTGATAATAGGGATAAAAACATAACCCTTTTATAATCTTATATGGAAAATAATTTTGATAAAATACTTGAACTCCATTCTTGAGGAAAATATCCTTTCTACTTCAAAATTTTTTTTCCTTTCATAACATGTCATACGACTTTAAAATAAAAGAAGATGATTAAAAATAAACTTGAAAACTTGTAAAGGAAGCTTCTTGGAAATAATGTTTAAAAAATCCATTCATGCCGTATAAGTTAAAAAAAACATTCTTCTCGTACTTTTGTCGGAAAAGTCAAAAAGTACCTCGTACGAAAAACGTCAAAAGATTCCTTTCATATCTTTTACTAAAAACTTACCGAAGGGTAAAATTTGATTTTAAAAAATTAATGTGGATGGAAATAATATTACATATTGAGGAAACATGGATGTGGATGATAAAATACACCCCAGTAAATTTCAAAGTATAAACAATCTCGGATAAAAATGAGATTGTGATATTTCCCTTACCTTAGGTCCGAATTGATTTGTACGTGTCCGAACCTCCTGTATAATGATTTAAATCATGTTATTGAAGTATTCCAGAATCATATTCATTGTTATTATATCATATATGGTCCACTTATTACTTTATATTACCCGTTCTTTTGTAAATTCATGTTAAATAAGCGTTTTGGGTAAAATCGTTTCATTTATTGTAGGTGTTTTTAACTTGTAATTATTAATATGATTACTTGGATCATGATTACTTATATCCAGAATGTAAAACATGATTTATATATCATATATATTCAGAATATACATATATATAATATATTGATAAATGGAATGAAATACACCATTCATGGAGACGGTAGTCCGTACGTACGCATGAACGCTGTTTTCGTTTCCTTATTGAATTGAATAGAATTAAGTAGATGACATGCATATAAATATACATAAATACAGTATCATTATTATGTCATATATTTCATTAGTACTTATTATATATACTTTATAATCATTCATGAATGGTTAATCATTGAGAATGAATCTCATCGCGTCGTGGGGACGGTAGTCCGTACGTACGCACGAGCGATGATATCGTTCCCATGGTTGTGGAATTGTGTTGAAGTGTATTTATACTATTTCAGTATCAATATCAATTTATAAAAATCATATATAGTTACTCATTACACCATTATACCCATACAATTAAGGTGGTGACGGAAAATAGATTACACCACGGCGTGGAGACGGTATTCAGTACGTACGCACGCGCGGTGATTTCCTTTTTCCGTAGGATGGATAGAAGGTTAATTAGAGTTGTTTCATATTTATAATAACATATCAGTATATAAGAAATACTTATGTTATTACTTTATCATGAAACAACTAAATAAAAATAAGTTGAAGAAGAAATAAATTGAAAAAGATCGGTAATGGATATTACCTCTTTTTGACGCGCCTTCACTTATCCTCCACTTAAAGAACTAAGGATGGTCTTTGAAGAAGACCAGGACCTCTAGGATGATACTAGGGAAGTGTAGAAGAGATTTTTTCAGGGGTTGGCCGAGCTTGAAGGCTCAATGTTTTGTGAGGAAGAGAGAGAGGAGGTGCCCTTTTATAAGGGAGGAGAGGGGCACCTTAGGAATATCTCAAAATATTATTTTATATTAAAGTCAAAATCGGTTTATAATGGTTCCAAATGGTCTTATTTCGGAGCTAAAGTGGGTATGGGTCGAACTCCTATCAACCAATAGGATTTATACATGTTTAGGTTATTTATTTTAACCTTATCAATTAGATTTAACTTTAAGTTAAATAATTTAACTTTTACCGTGTCTTTTTTTTTCTTACACTATATGGTTAATACACTTACTATAACATGCCAAACGAACCCCAAATTGTTTATTATTAATATATATTCATTGGGCCGAACCTTCGATTTTTAGGAATAAAAGAACAATTAATAATATAATATTTGATTTAAAAACTATTTTGTGTCAATTTTGACACTATTTGATATATGATTTTTTTGAAAGTCATAACAGAATTATATGTTCGAAACAAGTTGATTAAATCAACACTAATATATCATAGTAACCTAGAAAATTAGTGGAATTCATAAAAAGTCTTAATTTACATTTATTTTGGTATTTATAATATCAATTATGTCAATATTTCATTAATAAGATAATTACTGCATCATCTTTGTGTCAAATATAAATTAACTTATTTGATGTCTAAAAATTACAAATAAAATACCATTATGTATGAAATCGTTTTAGCTTTATAATGAATATTTAAAATCGAATTTATCTTATGTATAACCCTATATTAAAAATATTTTAGTAAATATACTTTGATTTTAACTCTTTTAACTCTTCTTTGAATTAAATAATAATAAATGTCCTAATCTAATCCAAGTGGGCCTAAATGATAATATTTTACACTTAAGGTTGTTTTTGGTCGAGATACACTTGTCCAATAGGATTAGGACATGTGTTAGGGAAATATTAATATCATTGTTACCCTTAATTACCCTATTTACTTTTAACCGTGGTAAATAAAAGTAAAAAGTTACTATTCACCAAAAATTATTTTCATCTCATTGAACCACATTTTACTTACTGACATCAACCGTGTCTCTCTGATTTTTGAAATTTCATTCACAGAAGCGGTAAAATTATGTTTTATGAAAAATTCAGTTTGTTAACTACCACTTAGTAGTTTCACTATTCATCAAAAATTGATGTTTTTCAGAACAATGCCAAAATTTCATCCTAAGCTATATTTCATATTCCGAATTCAAAAATGAAGTCTATTTTACCAAATTCATAACATATAAGTTGCATTAATTAATTTTATAATTAAATCCCGCTGTTAAAACAAATAGCGTGTTTTTAAGAAACAATATCTATCAAAAGATTGTCACTTGTTTATGTCTGGTTTAAATGTGAAATTACATCCAATGACCAACATTGTATTAAATTGTAAAAATATATTCTAAATATACTTTAAAACAACTCAAATTAATAATTTATCACTATTAATTATTTTGATTAAAAAAGTTGTTTTTAATTATAATTTAGTAATTTTCACTATTCATCGGAATATGAAAGTTATCCGAAAAGTACCAAAATTTCACCTTAGGCTAAATTCGATACTCCGAATCCAAAAATGAAGTCCATTTTGAGAGCTAAAATTTCTAAAATTTTAAAAGGTGGTTATTACTATTCATAACGGCTAGTTATAATAATATTTTAATAGCATATCGTTGTTTAGTGAAACTCGGTATTGCGTACTACACACGCTATCGAGGAAGGTCGCGATTGCGTGTAATGCAATGCAAGTCAAGGATGTGTGTTGTGAAAGCTCCTTTTGGTGTAGAGTACAACACAAGACATTAATAAAATTAAAAAGAATATTTTTCATAAAATCTCGGGCTGTTACAGGAATCTTCCTGGATTTGCATCTCAACTTATGTTGGCCTTAAATCCAATCTTCTATAACTACTAGCGTAAAAAAATATTATTCTAATACAATTATATCATGATTAAACATAGGAATACCCATATACTATTTCTTTTAAAGGACACATTCTAATCGTTGTTTTGAGCACCATAATAGACAATATATATAAGATAATATATATTGAAAAGTTCATTTTTATTTTATATTATGTATTATGAAAATATGGGTTTTTTAATTAATACACTATTTAAAAGAGAAAATATTCATGTTACATTGTTTTCATGAAATGAGAAATTTACCAGATGTTAGTTCTCAACAAAACATTCATTTCCATAAATGATCCATTATATTGTTAAATCTATCAAAAGTTGGGGGAAATTGATATATATTTCATTTAAACAGAACTTACGGGTTGGATAATATAGCCATTTATAATGAAATTTATAAATAAAACCTACTCATTCATGAAATATAAGAATATTAACATCAAAAACTTTAATAAATGTTCACCAACCCATTTTATTGATTGGAATATACTGTTTTTGAGTAACCATCTCATTTTTAGTTTTTAATTCTATGAGTTTATTTTTAATTTATTATTATTTTTTCAATGTATATAAACTATATTTTATTATTTTAATTGATGTGTTTTAAAAAATAGTTTTGTGTGATTCTGTTGATGAATTAGAATCTTTTTATTACCATTCGTACATCGATCACCCACTGGTGGAAGTTTTCATCTATAGATATTCATGATAAATGGGTTTTGAGGACTAATGTATCATATATTAAAAAAAATATACAATAAATGATTTCGATTTCAATTAAATTTGGATACATTTTGATTGGTAAATTGTAAATTTAATTCCATGATAGATATAGGTTTAAAAAGGACTGGTATAATATTTTTACTAACACATTACAATAAAATTATATTATTTATACAGTCATTTATAAGATTTCGATGATTATCTTCCATTAATCATATTTTTGATTCTTATTTTCAGTATGTTTACTAAATCTGATATTAAAAAAAATTTGTGTCTTTATCAGTTATACCAAATATTTCATTTCATCTATACTTAATAATTAATGTTATAATATATTGTTTTATTGGAAATATATTATTACAATAATATTACACCTAAAGTGGTTGATAAAATATTTATGTAAATTTTAAATTACTATTCATATTCCCTCTAAAATTTTAGTTCAGAAAATATATCTATTCAAGGAAGAAAATTTGTCATGTGAGTGTGTTTTCAAGTTTGAATCCAGTCCTGATATTATTTTTAATGTTTTAATTAGTTTATTATAATTTTATATTAGTTTCCTTAGATAACTTCATTAAAATTATTTTTTTCATGTATAGCTTCTTCATTTAATTTAGTGATAATATAAATTCCAATTTACCTTTAAATTTTAAGGGAAATTTTATTAATATTGGTTATTCATATGGATACATGTATTCTTAAAAGTGATGTCTAATTTCATTATTATTATTAGAGGATATTTAATTATTAAGAATGTTGTGATTAAATAAATTCATAATTAGAAGTTATAATTTATGTTAAAATTATGTGTAAGAAATTCATTATTATGGTCTATTCAGGATAATGTATATAGTCACATTTCTTATTATTAAACTATATGTGGTGTTTGGGGGAACCATTATGATACAATTTTGATAAAAAAAATTCTTGGATACTAATCATACTATATCTTTCTATTTTTATTGGTGTGTAGATATTCTATATATAAATTTTTTCCTCTAGTGGATCAATGATTTCTAAATATTCTCAATAGATCACATTGACATGGTTAAAGTAATTATCCGATTAAGTGCATGTAGAAGAAATAATTATTATGCTTATAATGTAATGTGAGTCAATGATAAGAACTAAATATTATTCAAAATATATCATGAAGATAGTATATGGTAATCTTATTGGTAAATTGATGTAGAATAAATGTATTTTTAAGAGATATTTTATAAATAAAAAAAGAATATTATTATTCATAAATATTCTTCTAGATATTATTTAATTGATATTATACATCTAAACATCATACATACATAAAAATAGTTGTGATGAGAGGATTTAATATAAATATTCTTAGCGTTTAAGCTGGATGAATCAATATTAATGAAAAATTAATTTTTACATTTATAAAAAGTGGTTTAGTAATTATCACAATCAAATGAATGAATATAAAAAAGATAGTATGTTATGACTACAAAAACCATTTCGCATTGTATCTGATTCTCTAAAATATGAAATAAAGAATGAATATTTTATATTTAATATTCAAAAAATGAAAATTCAGTCTCCACATCTAGAGATAGATGATGTGCTAATGGACGAAAATTTTGTTTTACCAATCATCAAATGATTGTTATAATATATATATATATATATGTTATAATTTTACAAATAATTTATTTTGAATAAAGGGAAATAAAAAAAATTATTAAAAAAATCATGATATATAATATTCATATGATCCGAATGAGAAATTTGATGATGAAGCTTATATTCTAACTATGGATGAAAGAGGTTTTAATTTTCCTAGTCATGAGAAATCTAGGAATATAATGATTTGAGAATATAAGATATTAACAGTAGATCATACTAATGCTTAATGGGGTGTAAAGAACTTATATTACATTTCTACTAAAAAAAGATTAATTTTATTAATTTATATATGTGTTCTCTATATAAATGAATAGAATGTAAAATCCAAATCATTTTTTTAACAAATTATGTTTAATGAAAACATTACTACTACCTATAAAAAAGGAAGTAATTTTTAATTTTATCAAATGATTATATGAAATAAATTGACTATATGTACATACATTCTAAGATATCATCAAAGGTTTATAATTTTTATAACAGAATAATTAATGTGTTATGTTTAATTCTAAGGTTCAAATTTTTCAATATATTTCTAAATACTTATACAAAATGGGAGATACCATTATAATATTTTATTGTCAAAACACTCTAATGAAAATCAGTTTTATACTAGAAAGTGATTTTATCAGAAGCAATTAATA
Source organism: Viscum album (assembly GCA_963277665.1). Classification (NCBI taxonomy): domain Eukaryota; kingdom Viridiplantae; phylum Streptophyta; class Magnoliopsida; order Santalales; family Viscaceae; genus Viscum; species Viscum album. Next base: position 167,956,579 of record OY728150.1, on the reverse strand, counting down.
TTATCAGAATAATACTGTTGTTTCAAATAATGAAACATTATTTATAAAGGGCTACCAAGGTGGACCTTTAAGAGGAAAATGTTCTTTATGAAGTATATAATGATATCTAAATCACTTAACCTTATTTGTAATGAAAACATCTATTTAGTTCTACCAAGAGCTGATAAAATTTATGTTTTAATGGTTTTAAATGTTAATATTATTAGTCCTAAAATCATATATTATCCATATAATTTATTTATGATGTAAAGAAGTCACTATCTAGTAGTAGCTGAATTTATATTCATCGTCACCCAGTACCCTCGTATTTTTTATTGGATGAAACAACTTCAATTTTATTGAATGTGATTTTATTTTAAAAAATTTTCATTATATCCAAAACATTCTTCATAGGATTTTTCATATTTTCAATATTTTTTAGAATTCATGCTTTTATATATCATTAAAAAAATATTAATTTTTTAAATATGATTTTCTAAAATAAACATCAAAATTATAAGATAATTCTATTAAAGTTGTAGAAAACATCTGAGGTTTTTTTGTTAAAACATTTTTGTATAATTTAACTTGTTTTAGTATGGTTAATGATATATTATTTAGTTTTCTAATATAAAACATTCCCATTATTTTTATTTTATTATAAAATTTTAGAAATATTTACATATTTATTTTAATTATAAAAGTATATCCATCTCTTGAGTTCATCATGTTCTTTTCATTTGGAATTAATTTTGTGTAAATGGTTGTGTGAGTGGGTTTAATTTATTATCAATGCTTATCCAAGATGTATATAATTAAAATTTTGGACCCAAATAATTATATCGTTTATGTAGAAAATTCCTACCAATTTTTATTTATTAATTTTTAATTTTCATATTGATTTATCATGAGGACTTTTTTTAATATAGATATTCATGGGAAGACTAGTTTATTCTATTTTTAATAATAAATTTGAACTCTTATTAAATAAGGTTTTTCACTTTAATTGATTAGAGGATTTAACCGTTCTTAATCGATAAGGTTATATTTACTATCCCCTTTTTTCATTATTTTTAGGGGATTTTACTTTTGATTGAATTTAGGAGATGTAAGAATGTTACTATTATAGTATGCGGTGTTCAATTATCACAATCAATGATAAAATCAGATTATAATATCTCGTTTCCTATATATTTAGAAAATTTGATTGTGTCTCATGATATTTTGAATATTTGATGTTCCTATATTAAGAATAATGAAGTACATAGTATTTTCCAAATTATAGAAAAATTTCATTAGATTAATCACATAAATCATGATTGAAGAATAGTCTTTATTTTGGTTTAATATTTTATTCATCAATGGAATGGTTACAATTACATTGTGAACATTATAGATGATTAATATTTACACATCAATTATTTATAATTTAAAATTTAATTTTATTGAACATTATGTATAATTATAATGAATCCATTTTTTAGCTTAATAATGATAAATATTTTACCATATGGTATAACCAAAAATATATTTATTAATATGTGTTGCTAAGAAAAGGAGTGAAACACTATGGAATTGTTGTTTTTTTAGGAAAAATAAATTTAATATTTAAATAAATTTAATAATGAAGACAATATATGTTTTTTAAGAGACATTTTCTAGAAAGTAAAATGAAATCATTCCCTAGTAAATGTTTTAAAATATAATAAAAATTTTACAAAGAAATCATAAATGTAATTTGTCATAGAATTATAGATAATCCACTCTCTTAAAAATTATGTCTACCACACAATTATTTTATTTACATTAATGAAATTAATGGATATTTTCTTAAATATATAGTTGATGAAGCTATGAGGTTAGTAGAAAAATTATATTTTGGTTTAAAACCATATTATTTAATGTCTAATATAGTGGAATCATTTATTAGAATAGAAGGTACATACCTAGAATAAGTTCATATAAATAAAAGTATAAATTAATAGTGAAATGAATGTTAGAATAACATCCATCATTCAGTATTATGGAACCTTAAACTATTTATATTTTTAACAAATGATTGGAATTTTAAGAGGTATCCAAAAAATGGACTATAAAAGGTGTCAATTTTTTTTCCACATATCATCGTGGAAAATATTCTTCAACAATGTGAGGAATTATTATCAAATAGAGAGGTAAAAGTGATTATAAAAAAAATCATAAAACCTCATGATCACATTTTGAATTAATCTCTTCTATATTAAATATTTTATCATCATAACCAACTTATAAAACATCCAAAAATTATCATTCCATTGAATATAAAATATGGATTTTTGATAAATATGTGATTGTATTAGAAGCTGGTATGTACCTGTAGAAAACTAAAATTTATCAAATTTTATTGGGAAAGATAGGTATCATGATTAAATACACAATAAAGTTATATACTTTAAAAAATTTGGGATTGAGAATGTTAATCCATTGAAGAATATTGATCTTCATTGAGATTCATACGTGGTTAAAGAATAATATTCAAGAATCATTTCTCTATATCATTGTATAGGAACAAAATTAAATAAAGTAAAAAAATTGCAATTTTCAATAATAATATATATAATATATGGTATATCATTTATATTCTTTTTAACATGATGTTAATTGATTCTAAGGGGAAAATTTAGATCTAATATTAACAATTATTGCTTATTAAATTCATGTACTATATAAAAATGAGGGTTATAATATGATCAGGATATCATCTTATCTGTTTTTTGAAAAAACAATATATTTTATATGCACTCCTTTGAAAAACTTTTGTATATTTAATCGCTTACTATACATGAAACCATGAAAAAAATGAACCAAAATATAATATAGCATTTAAAAACATATCATTGGATTAGAGGGTATGGATAATATTATCCAAATTATGTAATATATATATATATATTTCTTCTTTAATTCAAATATTTTGTTCAATTTCTATGATATGATAAAAAGCTCTTGATGAAATAATTTCATTATAAAAATGAAAAAAATCAACATGGATGAATTTTTCAAGGTACTCTAATTTTTATTATGAAATTATATATTTTTAATTATCTAAATATGATTTTAAGGAAATGTAATTTTATGGTATGAATAGTAATTAATACATTATATTTATAATGGTTTGGAATTATATGATATCCATTATAGAAGGTAAAACAAGTTATTCTATAGAAAATTATTTTTTAAAAAAATCTATTTTTATAATAATAAATTATAAATATCACAGTTAAATAAAAAATTAAATGAAATATGATAAACCTATATTCAATAAAATATTTTAACATTATTATAATAGTTTTCACACGTCATGGAATGAAATTAAACTTCATTTTAGTATAAGAATTTTATTTTTCATAAGTCGCATTATATTTTGGGTTTCAATGATATTGATAAAATTAATTTATTGTTCAATATAAATTGATTTTTCTAGATTTTATTACATATGTGGAATCATAATTTCATAATTTCCAAAATACATTACATTAATTTTATTCATAATGAATAGTGACAAAAATAAAAACTAGTTATCACAGTTAGGGTTTAAATGGGTATATCGTTGGTTAAACTAAGAGAGAAGGATAACAATGAAACCTATACAATACTAATATTATTTTTCTAGAGATTTATACTATATTATATATTAATTTTCAGTTCAATTCTAATTTGGTTCAAAATGGAATATATATTTATTTAGTAACATTTAATTTTTAAAGTAATTACATATAAGCCTCACCCATCACTTATAAAAGGACACAAATTATCTTTTATGATTCCCAAATATTGATCATTATATATTTGAAAATCCATAAAATGTTTTTATTAACTTCCATCCATTCGTTACTGACCTCTGTGACTTACGCTAATACAAACCTATGACGATAGATTTTTTATTCCATATGAGACCCTGCAATTAAGATCTAATCATATTATAAGACTTTGTAAAACTTTATTTCTTATTGTACTTCCCTAAAATATATAGTATCCCTCTTAAAAATGAGTCAAATATCATTAAAATAATAATATTATATTATCAGTATTGTAAAACCATTTCCACCTCCTTTTCATCAAATGTGAAATGAATATATCTCTCATACGTATGTATAGACTACCACCTCAAAATATTTATATGAATAATTTAGCATGATATCCTCACATTGCTATCTATATTGATGTTTTTAATATGTATGTAGTAGAGTTGTTAAAAAAATTTATTGTCTACTAAGAAAATCTATGTCATTCATGCCTTATTTTTGAAAGAAAATAAAAACGGTGTTCATAATTATGTATGAACTACCTTATATATGAATGGTGCAATTCCTAGTTTTATATATACCTATAAATAATTGTAATAAATACATTTTTAATGAATATATATTAGAAATTTATATATTTATTAAATTCTCTTGATGATGAGAATTTGTTCATGATGTATATTAAATAACTACCTTTAATGACCAAATATTTTGTAAATAATATTCCCTTTATGAGTTATGAAATTGTATAATTATGATATATGGTTTATAAAAAACATTGTTTGTTTTTTTTATATCTAATAGGATTCCAATTACTGTTAGGAATCATTATTTTTTAAAATATAGACATTGAATACTAATCACATTATTTGAATAAATATCAAGTTTTAACAAATCTAAATGACTATGAAATATGAAGTGGCGACATCAACCAATTGAATCAATCCCAACAAATCCCATCTATAATGGCTTCCAAGAGAGATAGAATTAATGGAAATTTCCATTTACTAATAACAAGATGATATATTGTAAATTAGGCATAATCAAAATTGTTAATGGGACAATCTCAATATCATAATGATCACGAATCAATCCATGTACACCGAACCACTGCATGAAGGTCTAATTTTAACATGCCTCACTCTTAGGGTGTTTTATTATGTATTTAATGTATATGAATCAATAAATTAGAAATATGAGAATGTAAATGGTTTTTTATAAATTACTGAATATATATTCATCATTGTATTGTTAAATCATAAATGATTTTCAATTTCATATAATAAAAAATAAATAGTATATTTTGGTAATATTAAAATACAATTAAGGAAATAATTTTAATTAAAACAATTATTTTTCAAATAAATAAAACTATAAAGAAGTAGGATTAGAAAATAATTTTTATCAAATATAAGTGTTCATTTTATTATAATTATGTCAAATGTAATTTTTTAAAGTGATTGAAATCATTGATTTTAAAAAAACAACAATCCTTAATAATTGTTCATACTTATTTTAAAAGTTAAAATATGAATATTTATTAATTTATTTACAAAAAATGAATATTATTTTTGGAATCATTTTACAGACGTCATCCAATGGGGATTTTTTCATTATTTTTTGAGATAGTCAAATCCTTTTGTAAAAATTTTAAACCATATAAATATATGGTCTGTATAATGACATCATAATGACAAAAAAATCCATGTAATAATAACTATAAAGGGAATCCATGACCAAATCTATATTTTCCCTTCAAAATAATTTTATTTTTAAAAATTTTATAACGAATTTATGAATCCACCAGAACCATTAATATATTTTATTTTTCTAAAATTATTCATTAAGTGTATGACTCAATTAGATATAAGGCAAGTTATTAGTTTTCTATGTTCTCTCATTTAAATTATATGATAATAGAAACCACTCCCTTTTTTAAAGAAAATGTTTTGAAAACCCATGTATTGTTTTTGGTTTTGGTTATTTTATTATAAAGAGTCAAAAAACTATGTTTGAAAAATGGTAAATAATTCCCAACTAATTTCCTATATAAACCCATCCAATATCCTATTTTTGTTCACCAAATATCTTTTTATCATTTCCTTAATCTAAATTCCACTATATAAAATCCTAACAAGGTTCCCTTAAGCTCTCAAAAGCTCCTCCCAAGCATTTTGCATCACAAATTCATGTAAGGGATCCTATCTTTTTTACCTATATTCAACAATCATTTTAATTTATGCTTATTGAGTTTCAATTCCTATTATTGGGATGTATTTTTTCAGATTCCCCATACTTTCCATATTATTTATAAATGACTGTCTACCCATTTAACTCTAATTAAGCCCTCCCAGGAATAGTTATGTACCCCCAATATGATGATAGATTTTTACCACTTGATTCCTCATAAAATTATGTTAAGTGAATACCCATACCCAATTCCAATAAAGGGTGTTCACCGTTATGAAATTATATTTATTTTATTGAGGACATATACGTATGTTTTCCATAATCTGTGATTATTGAATAAAACATGATAATTAATTATTCCATGTTTTATATTTATGTTCTATACATTATTAGGAGAATTATATGAATGTTACATGTGTTCTAGTAATGATATTGGGTTTTAATGCATTGGGTAATTCTTATTGTCATGTTTCATCATGTTGGGACATGATGTAAATTTTATTCCATTATGGGACATTCACCATCATTATTTCTTTTTATTTATTATTGACCAAGGATTAACCAAAAGGTCAGATCCACACACGCTTGGACCACCAAATTTATTAATAAAAAGAAAAGTGTAGAGACGACAAAGAGGAGGAGAGAGAGAGGTTACAAATCATAGTAATCATATTCATCAAACCCATAACTGGTCATGTCATCAGCATCAGCTGATTCCTATTCTGATGGAGTCTCATATTGTTTGAGCAGCTTCTTATAAACCTTCCTTTTTTTCCATTTCCTCCATAGATAACTTCTCGGTATCCTTCTTCGCAGATGACCTAGTGTTTACAGTCCTCGGGACTGTAGAGTAGTCTTTTTGTGGTTTCCTTATAACTAGGGAAGTCCTGACACCATCACTGTTAGGGACTCTTCTCCATCATCCTCGAACAATTCCACTGTACGAAACTATAAGCATGTCCATGTCTCTTTCCTTGGACTTATCCTGAGTGTCTCCCAACATACAAGGGATCGGTTCCCCAACTCCAGGAGTGGAGTCCTCCGTCCTTTCCTTTGTCTCATTAGATATGTTCACCCATTTATCAGAGGAACAAGGTTCTATTTGGACGTTCTGTTGTGTAATAACATTCACTGTCAATGTGGGAGTAGGACTCGAAATCTCAACAGTAGCAGACTCATTAGCTTTAGGAGGATTAGAAGTTAGAGGCGGGTAAGCATCAATTATCACCTCCTTGCCATCCCTAGGAATGGGTAGATCACGAGGGTCTGACTCTGTAGGAGGATCACTGTCCCAAGTGGAAATCTCTGGTGTGGGTGAATGCTTAAAATTCACCTTTTTTGACAAAGATATGAGTGGTGACCTTGTATCCCACACTTCTTACATGTAATGTTTTTGCGGCACAACTCCAAAGAATGCCCCACAGCTATGAATTTAGTTTAGAAAAGAGGTTTGTTTTCATATTCAACATCAATAAGAATTTGATCAAAGGGAATAGAAACCTAGGATTATGATGTAGTGTTTTATGGTGTTTCCAAATTTCACATGACACCTTTATGTTATCATGATATATCATGCATTAATGATCACGTTTTTTATTATCACTCCCTATATTCCATATTGATATTCTTATTGTCTAAAATGAATTACCCTATTCATTATATTCAATGTTAATTCCTATATTGGGCTTCAAAAATAACATGTTTATTATATACGTCAATAGGTTATCCCAAGGAGTTTTACGTGTGATCATGTGAAGGATGTTTTCAAACAAATTGGTGTTATTACTATTTTATAATGTTTTAAATGTACCGATTTCCAAAAGATACTATAATTCTCAAACATCTTGGTTGTATTTAGTCTTATATTATATAATAAATTTTGTAATATTGTGAAGTGAAGTTATAGTAGGTATGAAATAAACATATATATATTATTGGGAATAATATTATAAGACTATAGAAGAAGCTTTAGGTATAAAAGTAAATATAATAAAACAAAACTAAAATTTTATAAGTATTGAGTATATGGTTTATCATTAAAATACATCCATATATGGATACTAAAAGAATTTGTGGCTATCGCATATCCACATAGGGATAAAACCCAAAAATAATTCATTGATTAAGACATGACTATTAACTGATGTATGAAAAGTGGTCTTGCTATAGATCTAGTTTGACACCCCTAATGATATTCATTGGTAAATTCATAATCCATTTATAAGCCATTATTATGGGGATAAAAAATTCCAAAAAGTGTCTATGTTAAAAAATAGATCATGGATAATAGATAATCCTATAAATTAACTCGTTATATAAATACATATAATTTATATGTTACACATTTAATTTAATTGGATTCCCATTTATTTTTTTAATAGTTTAAAAATAATCATCCATAATTTTTCCTTTATTCTAGGAAATGGATGGAAATATATGGAATTGGGAATACAATTCATGTGAAGTGCAATGTGATTATTTCCACCATTGAGATATACAACCCAATGATTTTGGGAATCATCAACATTATAATGTTACTCTTTTAATTGACTCATTTATTGAATTGAAACCTGGTTTAGGTGGATTTTAAAAAATCCACCTAGGATAGAAAAAGATTTTATTTAGTAATTTTTGTTTAATGGGCATCCAACATATAATAGATCATTTGATCCTCAAATTATGGAAGAATCGATTAACTCAATTGATAATAGCTTCTTTATCCTTTAGTGCTATGAGAAAGTAAATGTTCTACTTTATGTTTATCATATGGAGGGTGAAGCTAATTAGGGTTGGGTATTGGTAAAAAAATATGAACCCTCCATAAGAGACCAGTGATGTAGAGTGGTTTTAATTCTTGAAAATATTTTTCAATAAATATTTTCCTCGCATTCACCGACTTAAAATGGAATTTTATTTCATTTTCATCATGAAAAAATTACAAACTTATTGGGGGTATATGAGGAAAATGTCACAAGGCTTGCAATAAATTCCTATAGCATTTTCATTGCCCTTGAATTCATGTTTGACCAAATCATTGGGGGGATACAACATAGTCTTTTAAAATCTCTACAAAACCATATATTTGATACCTATGATGATATTTTTTTATGTTCTCATAAAGTCAAAATGGATATCGGTGAATCTCTAGGGTGTCATGGGGATAAGAAGTAGAAATAAATTTTTATTTATGGAACTCTAATAGAAAAATATAATGTTTCCAATATATTTAAAAATCAAAATCACAAACGTTACATAATGAAGAAACCTAGAAATTTACTAAACGGGATGAGGAAATAAATTACGTGGATAAAAGAATAACAACAAGCTAGAAATTACTTCCAATAAAATCCCTCTAATGCAATGGAGGAGAGGAATGCTCCATTTGACCCTCTACGAAATGTACATTTCATAAACAGGAAGGAACCAAGATACTTTACAAACAATTGTACAAATCCAAGGGTTTTTAGATACAACAAACAACTTCTAAGGAAGTAATGTAATGATTTTTTTATAACAATTACGTAGGTGGATCCCAACAATGAAGTAGTGGCATATATACAAGTAATTTATTAATGAATAGTTAACATAGTTTTTATTGTAGTTTTACCCATTAAATCTTATCAATAATGATTTTTGTATCTTTTAAAACACAAAAATAAACAATAGAATATGACTTGTCAGGGAAAATAGTTAATGGGGTAATAAATTCATCCCTTGTATATAATTCATCCCATAAAGAAAATTTATGGGCTGAAATTCCCATTAATAATTTTCACACACCCTTTGTTGAAATTTGATTCAATTCTCGATATATATTAACTTTTGATATATATATCCAAAATATATTTCTCTTAAATAGAAACAAGTCTCCATGTTGAAAATCATCATTCAGTTATATAAAATTGAAAGTAGGAGATTTATTGATCCTTAGCACCAAAATCTCATGCATGGATATTATTTCACAATGATAAATCCTATCTAGATCAAATGATTTATTCTAATGAAAATATAATCTTTGAATACATAACCATTGTATCAGAATATGTTGATGTGCTTCGTGAGTAATTTCCCAGTCTTCCACCTAGTTGAGAGGATGAATTTTCAATTGATATTATACATTGGGGATTAACATTATACAATATACTTTATAGAATGGCTATTGTAGAAATTGATGAGTTGTAGAAACAACTACAAGAGAATCTATATAATGGTATTTTATGCCCATGTGCTTTATCAGGGGGGAACTAGTCCTCTTCATCATGAATGGTGGGTAATTTCACCTTTTTATTGATTATTGTATTTTCATCAAAATCATGATAAATAGAAGGTATTCCCATCCATGGATTGATGACTTGTTCGATCAAATATGTGGAGAATAATACATCTCGATGGTTGATTTTTGGTCAAGATGTTTCCAATTTTTTTTAAAGAAGGATGATATACATGAGAGTAATTTTCATACATGTTTAGAGAATAATGAGTTTATAGTAATTCCATTTGGACTCACTGGTGATCGAGAAATCTTCATGGTCTTGATGAATGGATACCTTAGATTTACCACAAAAACAATTCTATAGTCTTTAAAGATGATATTCTAATAATCTCCAGAACCGAGGAGCATGGGGAGAATATTATCACTATACTGAAGACCTAATGTAATGAGAATAATTATGACATGTAAAACAATAGTGTGTCTATCAGGTTAAATTTTAATGGAAAATATCAAAGGGTAAGATGCAACCATTACCCATACCTATATGGGAATGGGTAAACATCAACACATGATTGTTTCTAGTTTTATAAATACCTCATGAAGAAATTGTGATATATTGTTTTTGGTGGATAATATTAAAATGATTGTACACTATATTTTGATTTTATAGGATTTCTCATTCGATAAACATGCGAGGATATACATTATAGAAGTTGTGAGATGGCATGGAAAACCACTATGAATTGTATCTGTCCAATATCCAATATTTAACTCTAAGTTATTCATGTGTCTCAAAAATTAACTAAATATATAAATGAAAATATTGACAACATATCAACCTAAAATTGATGGTCAATCCATGTGGGCTGTACAAACACATGAGGACATGTTGAGCGCAATCTCAATCGACTTCAAAGGACGATGAGACTACATTTTTCCTCTATTTGAGTTATCATACACTTGCAGTTTCCATTAAATAATACATATAGACCCCTATAATTTCCATGATGATATGTGGTGTAGAAAAATTTCATTCTATGATGATATTGGGAAAGAAAATTTCAATGTCCAGAAATGGTCGATGAAATGGTATAGAAAGTCAAGACTATTCAATAGTATGTCAATGATTCTCAAATTCAACAAAATAGACACCCTTACAATCATTGACAAGACCAACTATTTGATATTGGAGACATGGTATTCCTCCACGTATATATATCTATGAAATCCATCATATTTGGGAAGTATTAAAATCTTATTCCCAGATACATCATCCCCTTCTACAACCTTGATTGATTCAGAATGGTGGCCCATCGACTAGTAATCCCACATAACATGTCACGAGTAAAAAATGTATTCAATTTATACCCATGTAGATGTACATACTATAAACCGAAAAAATTCTAAATCTAGTGGTAGTAATATTAGATTATGACCATTCAAATGATGAGCATCCGGGGATAATCATAGATTATAAATATAATGATCTTCAAAATAAAAAAAATACACATTGTAAATGTATTTTGAAGGAACCACCATTTTCTTGAAGCGATGTGGGAACTGAAGGAAGTGATGAAATAAAGATACCCACCACAATTTATGTATGGGTATTAAAAATTCCATGGGAAATATTTTGGAAAGGGAGATGATTGTAATGACCCAAAATTTTATAAATATAATTCCCCTAGTGATTTAATTAAATTTCTTCTTAGATAATTTTTTTATAGAAAAAACATAAACATATTAGTTTTTATTATATACTATGGGAATCGAACTACAATTAAGAATAATTAATTTTTATAATATAGACATTGAAAAATTATTAGATGAAGAGTATATATATTGGGATTTTATATTTCTAATTGACACAAATAAAAGAAATTATGACTTCAACCTGTAGGATCGTATACTATAAATCACATTTATCAGAGATTTATATGGAGATAGAATCACCATTATTTTAACATTACCAGTAAAAAATTGTGATCCAATTACCTAATCAGGATAAATACTGTTAGGGGGAGAAGTTTATGTTCAATGAGATCATAAAACTAACCAAATAGGTCGAACTATCCCATTAATGTCTCATGGTCAAACACATTTCTATTTGGGTCATTGATTGTGTATATAAGGGACAAGTATTAAGTCCCATTAAATTAAAATATTTAATTTTTTATAGAATAATTAATATATAATAATCATATTATTGTTACTTTATAAATGATATTTATTTTGATATAGGAAAATAAAAATTTTATTTTTGGGAAATATTCATATTCAATTATGGATTTATTGAGAAGAATTAGTGGAATTTGAAATAAACAAAACATTATTATAATATTAATATTTAATAATTATTATCAAATATAAATGGTCATATAATTTTTCTATAGTCAAATATAATTTATATAAGGGTCTGAAAGTAGTTATTTTAAAAAAACCAAGCATTTGTCAATAAATGTGGAATGGGAATTTAACAGTGAAAATAATAATATTTTACTAATTATTTAATCAAAATGAATAATATTTTTTGAATCATAATGTCAAAAATTTCGAATATTTATGTTTTTATAGTTTTATGAGATAATTGAATTTTAAGGCAAAAAATGAAATACCTCATAAATTTATGGCATGTATTATGACATCATAATGACAATAATGGGATATAATAAATAATATAATGGGTATACGTTTCCAAATATATTTTTTAACCTTAAAATAATTTTATTTTATGTTTAGTTATTTAATTCTATAAATCAATTATGAGTCCCCCAAAACCATAAATATATTTTAAGGTTAAAAAATAATTCCATTAACAGTATGAATCTCTTCCACATAATTTAGATAAATATTTATTATGTTAGGAAATTATAATTAAAAAAAATTAAAATGAATCCAATTTTGAGTAAAAAAAGTGAAAAAAAATTGGATGGTTTTTCGTTTCGGTTTCATATTATATATATTCCAAAACCTATTTTTGAGAAATAATAATGAATTCCCCAAATGATTCCTATATAGACACACCAAAAATCCCATTTATCTTAACTAAAAAACCATAAAGCACGTTATTACTCTTCCCTCCCATCTCAATAGTCCTCCAATGTTTCCCCGATGCTCACAAGAATTTCTCTAAATAATTTTCATCGCACAATCAGGTAATGGATCCTTCATTTCTCACCATTATTCAAGAATATTTTTATTTTTATACCCATTTATTTTCAAATACTATTGTTGGTGTGTGTTTTTTCAAATTCACCATACTAAAGATTTGATATATAAATGATTATATACCACATTCACACTCATTAATCCCTCCAATGGACATTTATGTGCCCCTTTTGTGGTTGGTATTTCACCAAGATTTTCCACGCCAAAAATATGTGTACTGAATACCCATACTAAAATCCAATTAAGGGTGTTCACCTATATAAATATATACTATTTTTATTGGTGACATACATTATTTATTAAAAACTCTATGTTCATGGAATAAAATATAATAATTAATGGATCTATTTTATTTTATTTATATGGCACATTAAAACATGATAATCAAATGAATGTGACTGGTGCTTCAAGAATTCTATAGCACTCCAATACATTGACTAATATTAAGTCTTATAAGACTTAATGTTGGGAAATGGTGTAAACATGAATCGTTTATGGTATTTTTTTATCCAGATTTCAGAAAACATAGACATGAACTATGTTTATGATGTAGTAATTTATGTTGATTACACATTTCTTATGTTGCATTTTGGTTATCATTTTATATCATGTCTTATTTTTCGTGATCATGATTCTCATTCTTTTTATTCCCCATTGATATTACTATTGAATATAATGAATCACCTTATTCATTTTATACAATTTTTATTCCCATAACATGATTTATATCTCACCACATTCTTATGTATGTCCCTAGGATATTCCATAATGTTTTAAGTGATACCTTATTAAATAATTTTTCAATAAAATATGAAATATTTCATGTTATAAGATGATTTAATTTAAATAATTCATAACTAACCATGAATTATAGTTATTTCAGGTTGTATAAAGTGTAATAATATTTAATAAATCATGTATTAATGTATATTAAAGTGATGGGTTTTTATACTACTGAATGAAACACTTATTAAAAAAAATGTAAACACCTATAATGATGTTGATGATTATGGAATAGTAATGAATGGTTGAAAATATTTTAGATATTTCCATTTGTGTTTTTAGAATAACGAGTATGAATTTGGTATAAAATTATTATCAATTTATATTAATTATACAAGGGGATAAAAACACTTATGAATAATAAAAAATATTAGCTATGGTTTATCTATTAGAGTTTCACTTTTTATAGGGATTGATTTTGATTAATTTATGATGATCAAATTATATCAATTATCACTCATAATCCTCCTTTATTTTTTACAATTTTTATTTCTATAGATTACATTTTACCCTTGACTATTTGTAATTCCCTGACCCCAGCTACCCAGAGTCGGTGCATTACTTCGTAACATTGGCATTATCACAAAAGATCAAGTCTCGAAAGACCGATTAGTTTAGTAGCCTTGGAAACACTAGATACATTCATAATTCTTACATTACATCATAAGGTGAAAAACTACAATAACAAAGTCTCCATAGTCCACACTCATATACTCTTCTGACTATCCCTGCAGGTCATTCATAAAATACTTCTTCACACCCTGGAAAATATTAAAACATTGAAAGGGGTGAGCTCAGATGCTCAGTAAGGATAACAATATTGCGGAAGCTTTCATAAATAAACATAAAAATTTAAGGCAATTTATAACTAAAACAAAAGCCTTTTAAACTTGAACATCAACATAATATGGAAAAAGTAAAATGAGATAATTCCATTCACTTCTTCACATGGATATTCTACTGGTCGAATAATCACATGCAATATCAATAACCACTTTCATAATGAGGGAATGTATAATGCCGGACATTCTGAAACATTTTGTCAAGGCCTCGGCCAAGACGTTTAAAATGATTAAGGCCTCGGCCAAAACCATAAATCAAATTGGGAAAGGGCCTCAGCCAATTCCACGTCTAGTTGTCTCATTAGACCTACCGATGCATCGAGGAGCTATAACGGGCTCCACCCGTCACTTGTTAAGTCCAATACATTCCTCATATGAATAGGTTTAAACATATCATAAACCATAACATAATTGTATCACATAAAACATGCATAAAGGAAACATAACATTTCCACATTTCAATCACAAGATATCAATACAACACATTGATATAATAAAAACTCTTTCAAAACCATTTTCAATACCAAAATAAAAGAAAGTTAAAACTTTGTATTTATTTTTCTTTTAAAAAAAGTGTGGCTTGTAGAGGAAGCCGAAACTCAAATAATGGTCACGGTGGCGGAGACGTTGTTGTCGCCGCATAAGTACGGAAAGAAAAACATTCCGTTTTGTCGTTTAGCAAAACGCTTCGTATAAAAAAGATTCCTTTTGAATAAACGTAAAAGTCAAAGGGGTTTATACACCGTATAAAAGAAAATTGTGTATAAAACCAAATATGCCTCAATGAAAGGAGATTGAGACGAAGTCCATAAAAAGATCATTTTTAAAATAAAATAGATCGATTATGTGTATTCACTATAGGTACACATGAAGAAAGTAATAATACAAAATAAGACATAATAATATCGACATAATTTGAAAGTAGGAGATTAACCCAAAGAATGGAAGTTGGGTTAAACAATTCCCTTACCTCATGTCTGACCTGACTCAACCATTATTTAACCTCCTGAATAATAAACTAGAGTTAATATATACCTTATTAAGAACCATTTTCAATTTCATTATCCTTATTATATCACTTATTACAATGATATGAACATTATGTAATTATTTAAGTTAATAACGGTCATTTTGTCGATCTTTGGTACTTGAGTCAACAATAAACTTCTTATAATTACAATTTGTTTATGTGGTAGAATATACATTATCTCCAGAATTATATTCATGATTTAGATTTCATATATATCTTATATATCCAGTATATACATTCATTTATAATATTACGTAACATTTAGAGGTAAGAAATGAAATGCACCGTTCATGGAGACGGTAAGCCGTACGTACGCATGAACACTACTTTCATTTCAATTTCATATTTAATGGAATGAAATCATAATGATATAAATGAATAATATAATTCCAGTATAATATAGTGTATAATACAATTTACTCCATCCTTTATACATCCCACATATGGCATTAACGATTCAAATCACTTTGAGGGGGCGGTAGTCCGCACGTCCTAAAATGAAATTATCGCGTTTACCCATAATGGAAATCATAAAGTATTCCATAAATGAGAAATAAAGAATGATAAGGAAAACATAAACATAATATATATATCATATATGAAAATAGTGTCATCAAAATGGCCACCATTATAGGTGTTAAAAGAATTTGAACAATCATCGTTTCGTGAGGCCGAAATTCACCATCCACAGAATCAGTATGTTCTTTAACCATTAGATGTAGGTGTGTGTAAGTGTAGCTCTAATACTTCTTATAACAACATCCTAGTATATTTAGGATACTGTTTTTGTCACAAAAGAAATGAATAAAAAGAGTTTAGGGGGTTGGAGAAGAAAAATAAAACAAAACAAAATTAGAGAAGACATTACCTCAAAATAGGGTAACTCTTTTTGATTTGAGCCAAAGGATTCCTTGGGAAGCGTTCTGCCCAAAGTGAGGCTTCTAGGAGTAAGAGGGGGAAGTTGGGAGAGTATTTGGGCAGAGTTTGTCTGAGCCAAATGGCTTGAAAGTGTAAATGAGGTGGGAGAGGTGGGGGCTTTTATAAGTGGAGAGGAGGGGCACTCTTGGAAAGTAAAGAAAAGTCACTTTATTATAAAATGAGTTTCAGATTTTAGAGGTCCCACACTTATATAATTCGAGGATAAGATGATAAGGGTTCTAAATCTACTCATCCAATAGGTTTTTGACAAGTGTACGCTTTGGATTTTACATTATCTTTCCATTTTATTTAAATCGTTAAATAATGAGGTCATCGCTGCATCATCATGATGTCATAAATAGTTTAATTTATTTAATGTCTAAAAATTATATAAAAACTACTATGATGTAGGAAATCTGTTTATCTTTCTAATGAATATTTATAATCAAAATTTGGACTTGTGTAACCCCACTTAAAAACTATTTTAGTAAAACAACTCATGTTTGTGTCAATTTAATTTTAACATAAAATATATATATATTAATGTCATTTTCCAACCAAAGTGGCTCCATGGGGTCCCCAAGTTGACCCATGGGTTGTCTTGGTCGGCAATGACTCATCCAATAGGAGTAGGACAAGTTTCAAGCTCATCTCATATTATTAAAACATTATTTTTACCCTAAACTACACTAATTACCTCTAATCGCGATTAAGAACTTAAAAGTTACTATTCACCAAAAAATTATTTTGATCTCATTGAACCACATTTTACTTCTTAATGACAACCATGTATGTCGGATTTTTGAAAATCAAATCACAGAAGTGGTAATATTTCATTTAAATGAAAAATCAGTTATTTAACTACCACTTAGTGGTTTCACTATTCATCAAAAATTGAAGTTTTTCAGACCAATGCCAAAATTTCACCGTAAGCTATAATTGATATTCCGAATTCAAAAATGATGTCTATTTTAGAAAATTCCCAACATATAAGTTGCATTAATTAATTTTATAATTAATTTCCACTGTCACAACAAATAGCGTGTTTTTAAGAAACAATTTATATCAAAAGATTGGCAATTGTTTATGTCCAATTTCAATGTTAAATTAATTATATTGACCACCATTGGATAAAATGGTAAAAATATATTCTAATTATACTTTAAAACCACTAAATAATATAATTTATCACTATAAATTATTTTGATTAAAAAAGTTGTTTTTAAGTATTTTTCACTATTCCTAAAAAATAGAAGTTCTCAGAAAAATACCAAAAATTCAACATAGGCTAATTTCGATATTCCGAATCCAAAAATGAAGTCCATTTTGATAAATAAAATTTATAAAATTTCAAAAAGTAGGTATTACTATTCACAATGGCTAGTTTAATTCGTTGTGGTGTGTGTTAGAGCTCGAGGTTGCGTACAACACACGCTATTGCATTATTCGAAGTGAAACGTACCGTGGAAGCTTGGGGTGTTACATTCTCCCCTCCTTAAATAAATTGCGTCCTCGCAATTTGAAATTTTTATTTGAAAATAAAAGGTTGAAAAGAGAAAATACCTTTGTGGAAAACCCACATCGGAAATAAGATTAATAAAATTTAGCTTTAATAAGCAGAAAATGGAAATAAGAAAGTCACCACCAAATTATGATCTCGATAAGTAGAACATTGCTGGAAATTAGAGACATATAATTGGATGAAAAACGTAAATATTTGTAGGGAGTGATTGAGGTCATCAATCACAATCAACTGTCAAATTGAGGGCCTCAAAGCCTTCAATCTATGTTGATTTAAAATATCTTCAGTTCAACAAAACATAAGGTATTAGGATAACACATTTTTTTTTGTTTTAATATCCCTTTACTAAAGTTTAAGAATAAATTTATTCATTGAATAAGAGATAGGTATATATATATTTATGCTTGACAATTAGAGTTTCAACCTTCAACTCATCTTTCACTCAAAATTATAATAGAACTCAAAAATATTATATTTATCTTAATTTTATAAGGTTCCAAATGTTAACACATACCATTTATATTAGTAAAATTATTTTGTAATAACCAAGGACTTCCTGTAGGCTAGTGGTAGGATATAAGGGCCTGTCGCACTATGGTTGTGGGTTCGATTCCTACAGCTTTGTCCGACGCGACTGGTTATGCCCCACCCTACAGGTTGTCCTTTTCCTAAAACTAAAGTATCATAATATTCCAAAAATAATCTTCATAAATTTTTTAACCTTAAACAATACTATCCAAAGATCAACTTAATCCACTCCAACCATTATAGTTATCCAAAATACCTCTGTCCAGACTTTCTCTAAAAGGTCTCTTAATTCAAAAATCAATTTATCAGATTCCCCAAACAAAGTAAAGTTTCTCTTATTGTCACATACTAAAAATATAATTACCTTCATCATATTAAAACCTTACTGAAATCAAAAAGTACTGTAGTACAATCCTTATATATATATCACATTATTCTAATAACCAGAATATAATCCATGAGTCCAAAATCACCATTACATTTGTTATTCTGCATCAACTGTAGTAACAGCATAAGATTGTCCTTGATCCCTTGGCCTTTTCTGAGGTATGTTTCCCTGACTCTTAGGACATTCATTTGCATAATGTCCCATTTCTCTACAATTGTAGCATTCAACATTGATATCCTCTTTCTTTCCCTTGCAATCACGCGCCTGGTGACCTTTTTCTCCACATTTATAACAAACTCCCATTCCTTTTAGGCAAGTACCAGGGTGATTCTTCACACAATTATCACATAATGGAAAATCCTTCTTTCCCTTTTTCCCTTTATCTGTCTCTTATTCCACAGTTCTCTTCTTCTCTTGCTTTACTTTGTTGTCATAAGATTTAGAGAATTCCTTTTCTGTCTTGATAGCACATGAGACAATGTCTTCGTACGATGGGAAGGTTTGTGAGACTAATGCTCGGAGAAGAAATGGTTTTAACCCATCAAAGAAACGATCAATCTTACTTCTTGGGTTACGTATATAATCTGCAGCATGCCTCGCTAACCTTGTAAAGTTGGCCTCATACTTTGCGACATTCTCATCCTCCTTTTGTCTCAGACTCAAAAATTTCCATTCTATATCCGCTCGAAGGTCTCGAGGAAAGTATTTTTCTAAGAACAGCTCTTTGAACTCCTGCCATTCCATGTTTGTTAATTCATAATCTTCCTCTGTGTTTTGAATTAGTGACCACCATTGATCGACATCTCTAGTGAGGTGGTAAACTGCCATGACAACTTTCTCCCTTTCACTACTCCCCAAGGCATGGAATATTTTCTCTAAGGAACTTATCCATTGCTCAGCTACTATAGGAATTTGTAATCCCATTGAAGGTTAGTGGTTGTTGCCTCATAAAGCGGTCTAACATTGATCCTCCACGTTGTGGATCACGGTGCTCCATACGAGTAAGGTTATTATTCATAACATGAGTGAGTTGTCCCAGTATGGTAATAAGATGATCAGCACCAGTTGTATCTCCAGATCCACAATAATTATCTTGAGCAGGAGGGCAATCCCTACACGGAGTGCGTGCATTGATACGGTTTCCATTCCTTCCACTATGCGCCATTTCTAAACAATGGCATAAACTAGATTAGTTTATGAATCAAAATACACAATTCCATACTTGTAAAATACTTAACATAAATTGAACTATTTATGGATATAATCCATAATCATTAAAATGTTTTCTTTGAGGAAGTAGGTACTCATAACCCTTCATAGTGGTTTGTAAAGAAAACTAGAATTATCCTAAGCATATCCCCCGGGAGTGTCGTTACCAAGAGTGCAGCAAGGCCCGTTGTCGTGCACCAGTTCCCATTCGAGTCTAGCTCAAAGTAGTGTTTTCGGGTTTTACCCCTAGGTACATCTGTGCCAGAGCCGCCTCTACCTGCTCGTATCCAGACAGGGATGTATTGCTCGGAAAACTCACAACATCTCTACAATACCAAAATTTTAGAAGTTCTTCTATACTAATCCTCATAGTTCATCTTAGGTCTACGTGCTCTAATCAGATTTTGTCTAAATCTAGCTTCCAAGGTTAGTACTAAACTGCCTCTGATACCAACTGTAACGCCCTGACCCCAGCTACCCAGAGCCGGTGCGTTACTTCGTAACATTGGCATGATCACAAAAGATCAAGTCTCGAAAGACCGATTAGTTTAGTAGCCTTGGAAACACTAGATACATTCATAAGTCTTACATTACATCATAAGGTGAAAAATTACAATAACAAAGTCTCCATAGTCCACACTCATATCCTCTTCTGGCTATCCCTGCAGGTCATTCATAAAATACTTCTTCACATCCTGGAAAATATTAAAACATTGAAAGGGGTGAGCTCAGATGCTCAATAAGGATAACAATATTGCGGAAGCTTTCATAAATAAACATAAAAATTTAAGGAAATGTATAACTAAAACAAAAGCCTTTTAAACTTGAACATCAACATAATATGGAAAAAGTAAAATGAGATAATGCCATTCACTTCTTCACATGGATATTATACTGGTCGAATAATTACATGCAATATCAATAACCACTTTCATAATGAGGGAATGTATAATGCCGGACATTCTGAAACATTTTGTCAAGGCCTTGCCCAAGACGTCTAAAATGATTAAGGCCTCGGCCAAAACCATAAATCAAATTGGGAAAGGGCCTCGGCCAATTCCACGTCTAGTTGTCTCATGAGACCTACCGATGCATCGAGGAGCTATAGCAGGCTCCACCCGTCACTTGTTAAGTCCAATACATTCCTCATATGAATAGGTTTAAACATATCATAAACCATAACATAATCGTATCATATAAAACATGCATAAAGGAAACATAACATTTCCACATTTCAATCACAAGATATCAATACAACACATTGATATAATAAAAACTCTTTCAAAACCATTTTCAATACCAAAATAAAAGAAAGTTAAAAATTTGTATTTATTTTTCTTTTAAAAAAAAGTATGGCTTGTAGAAGAAGCCGAAACTCAAATAATGGTCACGGTGGCGGAGAAGTCGTTGTCGCCGCATAAGTACGGAAAGAAAAACATTCCGTTTTGTCGTTTAGCAAAACGCTTCGTATAAAAAAGATTCCTTTTGAATAAACGTAAAAGTCAAAGGGGTTTATACACCGTATAAAAGAAAATTGTGTATAAAACCAAATATGCCTCAATGAAAGGAGATTGAGACGAAGTCCATAAAAAGATCATTTTTAAAATAAAATAGATCGATTATGTTTATTCACTATAGGTACACATGAAGAAAGTAAAAATAAAAAATAAGACATAATAATATCGACATAATTTGAAAGTAGGAGATTAACCCAAAGAATGGAAGTTGGGTTAAGAAATTCCCTTACCTCATGTCTGACTTGACTCAACCATTCTTTAACCTCCTGAATAATAAACTAGAGTTAATATATTCCTTATTAAGAACCATTTTCAATTTCATTATCCTTATTATATCACTTATTACAATGATATGAACATTATTTAATTATTTAAGTTAATAACGATCGTTTTGTCGATCTTTGGTACTTGAGTCAACAATAAACTTCTTATAATTACAAGTTGTTTATGTGGTAGAATATCCATTATCTCCAGAATTATATTCATGATTTAGATGTCATATATATCTTATATATCCAGTATATACATTCATTTATAATATTACGTAACATTTAGAGGTAAGAAATGAAATGCACCGTTCATGGAGACGATAAGCCGTACGTACGCATAAACGCTACTTTCATTTCAATTTCATATTTAATGGAACGAAATCATAATGATATAAATGAATAATATAATTCCAGTATAATATAGTGTATAATACCATTTACTCCATCCTTTATACATCCCACATATGGCATTAACGATTCAAATCACTTTGAGGGGGCGGTAGTCCGCACTTCCTAAAATGAAATTATCGCGTTTACCTATAATGGAAATCATAAAGTACGGCATAAATGAGAAATAAAGAATGATAAGGAAAACATAAATATAATATATATATCATATATGAAAATATTGTCATCAAAATGGCCACCATTATAGGTGTTAAAAGAATTTGAACAATCATCGTTTCGTGAGGCCGAAATTCGCCATCCACAAAAACAGTATGTTATTTAACCATTAGATGTAGGTGTGTGTAAGTGTAGCTCGAATACTTATTATAACAACATCCTAGTATATTGAGGATACTGTTTTTGTTACAAAAGAAATGAATAACAAGAGTTTAGGGGTTTGGAGAAGAAAAATAAAACAAGACAAAATTAGAGAAGACATTACCTCAAAATCGGGAAACTCTTTTTGATTTGAGCAAAAGGCTTCCTTGGGAAGCGTTCTTCCCAAAGTGAGGCTTCTAGGAGTAAGTGGGGGAAGTTGGGAGAGTATTTGGGCAGAGGATGTCCGAGCCAAATGGCTTGAAAGTGTAAATGAGGTGGGAGAGGTGGGGGCCTTTTATAAGTGGAGAGGAGGGGCACTCTTGGAAAGTAAAGAAAAGTTACTTTATTATAAAATGAGTTTCGGATTTTAGAGGTCCCACACTTATATAATTCGAGGATAATATGATAAGGGTTATAAATCTACTCATCCAATAGGATTTTGACAAGTGTACGCTTTGGAGTTTACATTATCTTTCCATTTTATTTAAATCGTTAAATAATGAGGTCATCGCTGCATCATCATGATGTCATAAATAATTTAATTTATTTAATGTCTAAAAATTATAAAACAAATACTATGATGTAGGAAATCTTTTTATCTTTCTAATGAATATTTATAATCAAAATTTGGACATGTGTATCCCCACTTAAAAACTGTTTTAGTAAAACAACTCATGTTTGTGTCAATTTAATTTTAACATTAAATATATATATATTAATGTCATATTCCAACCAAAGTGGCTCTATGGGGTCCCAAAGTTGACCCATGGGTATTCTAGGTCGGCCATGACTCATCCAATAGGAGT
Organism: Viscum album; assembly: GCA_963277665.1. Taxonomy (NCBI): domain Eukaryota; kingdom Viridiplantae; phylum Streptophyta; class Magnoliopsida; order Santalales; family Viscaceae; genus Viscum; species Viscum album. Next base: position 167,932,667 of record OY728150.1, on the reverse strand, counting down.
AGGACAAGTTTCAATCTCATCTCATATTATTAAAACATTATTTTTACCCTAAACTACACTAATTACCTCTAATCGCGATTAAGAACTTAAAAGTTACTATTCACCAAAAAATTATTTTGATCTCATTGAACCACATTTTACATCTTAATGACAACCATGTATGTCGGATTTTTGAAAATCAAATCACAGAAGTGGTAATATTTCATTTAAACGAAAAATCAGTTATTTAACTACCACTTAGTGGTTTCACTATTCATCAAAAATTGAAGTTTTTCAGAACAATGCCAAAATTTCACCCTAAGCTATAATTGATATTCCGAATTCAAAAATGATGTATATTTTAAAAAATTCCCAACATATAAGTTTCATTAATTAATTTTATAATTAATTCCCGCTGTCACAACAAATAGCGTGTTTTTAAGAAATAATTTATATCAAAAGATTGGCAATTGTTTATGTCCACTTTCAATGTTAAATTAATTCTAATGACCACCATTGGATAAAATGTTAAAAATATATTCTAATTATACTTTAAAACCACTAAATAGTATAATTTATCACTATAAATTATTTTGATTAAAAAAGTTGTTTTTAAGTATTTTTCACTATTCATAAAAAATAGAAGTTCTCAGAAAAATACCAAAAATTCAACATAGGCTAATTTCGATATTCCGAATCCAAAAATGAAGTCCATTTTGATAAATAAAATTTATAAAATTTCAAAAAGTAGGTATTACTATTCACAACGGCTAGTTTAATTCATTGTGGTGTGTGTTAGAGCTCGAGGTTGCGTACAACACACGCTATTGCATTATTCGAAGAGAAACGTATCGTGGAAGCTTGGGGTGTTACATTCTCCCCTCCTTCAATAAATTGCGTCCTCGCAATTTGAAATTTTTCATTGAAAATAAAAGGTTGAAAAGAGAAAATACCTTTGTGGAAAACCCACATCGGAAATAAGATTAATAAAATTTAGCCTTAATAAGAGGGAAATGGAAATAAGAAAGTCACCACCAAATTATGATCTCGATAAGGAGAACATTGGTGGAAATTAGAGACATATAATTGGAGGAAAAACGTAAATATTTGTTGGGAGTGATTGATGTCATCAATCACTATCAACTGTCAAATTGAGGGCCTCAAAGCCTTCAATCTATGTTGATTTAAAATATCTTCAGTTCAACAAAACATAAGGTATTAGGATAACACATTTTTTGTGTTTTAATATCCCTTTACTAAAGTTTAAGAATTAATTTATTCATTGAATAAGAGATAGGTATATATATATTTATGCTTGACAATTAGAGTTTCAACCTTCAACTCATCTTTCACTCAAAATGATAATAGAACTCAAAAATATTATACTTATCCTAATTGTATAAGGTTCCAAATGTTAACACATACCATTTATATTAGTAAAATTATTTTGTAACAACAAGGGACTTCCTGTAGGCTAGTGGTATGAAATAAGGGCCTGTCGCACTATGGTTGTGGGTTCGATTCCTGCAGCTTTGTCCGACGCGATGGGTTATGCCCCACCCTGCAGGTTGTCCTTTTCCTAAAACTATAGTATCATAATATTCCAAACATAATCTTCATAAATTTTTTAACCATAAACAATACTATCCAATGATCAACTTAATCCACTCCAACCTTTATAGTTATCCAAAATACCTCTGTCCAGACTTTCTCTAAAAGGTCTCTTAATTCCAAAATCAATTTATCAGATTCCCCAAACAAAGTAAAGTTTCTCTTATTGTCACATACTAAAAATATAATTACCTTCATCATATTAAAACCTTACTGAAATCAACAAGTACTTCAGTACAATCCTTATATATATATCACATTATTCTAATAACCATTATATAATCCATGAGTCCAAAAGCACCATTACATTAGTTATTCTGCTTCAACTGTAGTAACAGCATAAGATTGTCCTTGATCCCTTGGCCTTTTCTGAGATAAGTTTCCCTGACTCTTAGGACATTCATTTGCATAATGCCCCATTTCTCTACAATTGTAGCATTCAACATTGATAGCCTCTTTCTTTCCCTTGCAATCACGCGCCCGGTGACCTTTTTCTCCACATTTATAACAATCTCCCATTCCTTTTAGGCAAGTACCAGGGTGATTCTTCCCACAATTATCACATAATGGAAAATCCTTCTTTCCCTTTTTCCCTTTATCTGTCTCTTGTTCCACAGTTCTCTTCTTCTGTTGCTTTACTTTATTGTCATAAGATTTAGAGAATTCCTTTTCTGTCTTGATAGCACATGAGACAATGTCTTCGTACGACGAGAAGGTTTGTGAGACTAATGCTCGGCGAAGAAATGGTTTTAACCCATCAAAGAAACGATCAATCTTACTTCTTGGGTTACGTATATAATCTGCAGCATGCCTCGCTAACCTTGTAAAGTTGGCCTCATACTTTACGACATTCTCATCCTCCTTTTGTCTCAGACTCAAAAATTGCCTTTCCATATCCGCTCGATGGTCTCGAGGAAAGTATTTTTCTAAGAACAGCTCTTTGAACTCCTTACATTACATGTTTGTTAATTCATCATCTTCCTTTGTGTTTTGAATTAGTGACCACCATTGATCGGCATCTCTAGTGAGGCGGTAAACTGCCATGACAACTTTCTCCCTTTCACTACTCCCCATGGCATGGAATATTTTCTCTAAGGAACTTATCCATTGTTCAGCTACTATAGAATTTGTAAACCCATTGAAGGTTGGTGGTTTTTTCCTCATGAAGCGGTCTAACATTGATCATCCACGTTGTGGATCAGGGTGCTCCATACGAGTAAGGTTATTATTCATAACCTGAGTGAGTTGTCCCAGTATGGTAATAAGTTGATCAGAACCAGCTGTATCTCCAGATCCACAATAATTATCTTGAGCAGGAGGGAAATCCCTACACGGAGTGCGTGCATTGATACGGTTTCCATTCCTTCCACTAGGCGCCATTTCTAAACAATGGCATAAACTAGATTAGTTTATGAATCAAAATACACAATTCCATACTTGTAAAATAATTAACATAAATTGAACTATTTATGGATATAATCCATAATCATTAAAATGTTTTCTTTGAGGAATTAGGTACTCATAACCCTTCATAGTGGTTTGTAAAGAAAACGAGAATTATCCTAAGCATATCCCCCGGGAGTGTCGTAACCAAGAGTGCAGCAAGGCCCATTGTCGTGCACCAGTTCCCGTTCAAGTCTAGCTCAAAGCAGTGTTTTCGGGTTTTACCCCTAGGTACATCTGTGCCAGAGCCGCCTCTACCTGCTCGTATCCATACAGGGATGTATTGCTCGGAAAACTCACAACATCTCTACAATACCAAAATTTTAGGAAGTTCTTCTATACTAATCCTCAAAGTTCATCTTAGGTCTACATGCTATAATCAGAGTTTGTCTAAATCTAGCTTCCAAGGTTAGTACTAAACTGCCTCTGATACCAACTGTAATGCCCCGACCCCAGCTACCCAGAGCCGGTGCGTTACTTCGTAACATTGTCATGATCACAAAAGATCAAGTCTCGAAAGACCGATTAGTTTAGTAGCCTTGGAAACACTAGATACATTCATAAGTCTTACATTACATCATAAGGTGAAAAACTACAATAACAAATTCTCCATAGTCCACACTCATATCCTCTTCTGACTATCCCTGTTGGTCATTCATAAAATACTTCTTCACATCCTGGAAAATATTAAAACATTGAAAGGGGTGAGCTCAGATGCTCAGTAAGGATAACAATATTGCGGAAGCTTTCATAAATAAACATACAAATTTAAGGCAATGTATAACTAAAACAAAAGCCTTTTAAACATGAACATCAACATAATATGGAAAAAGTAAAATGAGATAATGTCATTCACTTCTTCACATGGATATTCTACTGGTCGAATAATCACATGCAATATCAATAACCACTTTCATAATGAGGGAATGTATAATGCCGGACATTCTGAAACATTTTTCAAGGCCTCGGCCAAGACGTCTAAAATGATTAAGGACTCGGCCAAAACCATAAATCAAATTGGGAAAGGGCCTCAGCCAATTCCACGTCTAGTTGTCTCATGAGACCTACCGATGCATCGAGGAGCTATAGCGGGCTCCACCCGTCACATGTTAAGTCCAATACATTCCTCATATGAATAGGTTTAAACATATCATAAACCATAACATAATCGTATCACATAAAACATGCATAAAGGAAACATAACATTTCCACATTTCAATCACAAGATATCAATACAACACATTGATATAATAAAAACTCTTTCAAAACCATTTTCAATACCAAAATAAAAGAATGTTAAAACTTTGTATTTATTTTTCTTTTAAAAAAAGTATGGCTTGTAGAGGAAGCCGAAACTCAAATAATGGTCACGGTGGTGGAGAAGTCGTTGTCGCCGCATAAGTACGAATAGAAAAACATTCCGTTTTGTCATTTAGCAAAACACTTTGTATAAAAAAGATTCCTTTTGAATAAACGTAAAAGTCAAAGGGGTTTATACACCGTATAAAAGAAAATTGTGTATAAAACCAAATATGCCTCAATGAAAGGAGATTGAGACGAAGTCCATAAAAGATCATTTTTAAAATAAAATAGATCGATTATGTGTATTCACTATAGGTACACATGAAGAAAGTAAAAATACAAAATAAGACATAATAATATCGACATAATTTGAAAGTAGGAGATTAACCCAAAGAATGGAAGTTGGGTTAAGAAATTCCCTTACCTCGTGTCTGACTTGACTCAACCGTTCTTTAACCTCCTGAATAATAAAATAGAGTTAATATATACCTTATTAAGAACCATTTTCAATTTCATTATCCTTATTATATCACTTATTACAATGATATGAACATTATGTAATTATTTAAGTTAATAACGGTCGTTTTGTCGATCTTTGGTACTTGAGTCAACAATAAACTTCTTATAATTACAAGTTGTTTATGTGGTAGAATATCCATTATCTCCAGAATTATATTCATGATTTAGATGTCATATATATCTTATATATCCAGTATATACATTCATTTATAATATTACGTAACATTTAGAGGTAAGAAATGAAATGCACCGTTCATGGAGACGGTAAGCCGTACGTACGCATGAACACTACTTTCATTTCAATTTCATATTTAATGGAACGAAATCATAATTATATAAATGTATAATATAATTCCAGTATAATATAGTGTATAATACCATTTACTCCATCCTTTATACATCCCACATATGGCATTAACGATTCAAATCACTTTGAGGGGGCGGTAGTCCGCACTTCCTAAAATGAAATTATCGCGTTTACCCATAATGGAAATCATAAAGTATGCCATAAATGAGAAATAAAGAATGATAAGGAAAACATAAACATAATATATATTTAATATATGAAAATAGTGTCATCAAAATGGCCACCATTATAGGTGTTAAAAGAATTTGAACAATCATCGTTTCGTGAGGCCAAAATTCGTCATCCACAGAAACAGTATGTTCTTTAACCATTAGATGTAGGTGTGTGTAAGTGTAGCTAGAATACATCTTATATCGACATCCTAGTATATTGAGGATACTGGTTTTGTTACAAAAGAAATGAATAAAAAGAGTTTTAGGGGGTTGGAGAAGAAAAATAAAACAAAACAAAATTAGAGAAGACATTACTTCAAAATTGGGTAACTCTTTTTGATTTGAGCCAAAGGCTTCCTTGGGAAGTGTTATGCCCAAAGTGAGGCTTCTAGGAGTAAGAGGGGGAAGTTGGGAGAGTATTTGGGCAGAGTTTGGCCGAGCCAAATGGCTTCAAAGTGTAAATGAGGTGGGAGAGTTGGGGGCCTTTTATAAGTGGAGAGGAGGGGCACTCTTGGAAAGTAAAGAAAAGTCACTTTATTATAAAATGCGTTTCGGATTTTAGAGATCCCAGACTTATATAATTCGAGTATACGATGATAAGGGTTCTAAATATACTCATCCAATAGGTTTTTTACAAGTTTACGCTTTGGATTTTACATTATCTTTCCATTTTATTTAAATCGTTAAATAATGAGGTCATCGCTGCATCATCATGATGTAATAAATAATTTAATTTATTTAATGTATAAAAATTATAAAACAAATACTATGATGTAGGAAATATTTTTATCTTTCTAATGAATATTTATAATCAAAATTTGGACCTGTGTAACCCCACTTAAAAACTGTTTTAGTAAAACAACTCATGTTTGTGTCAATTTAATTTTAACATTAAATATATATATATTAATGTCATTTTCCAACCAAAGTGGCTCCATGGGGTCCCCAAGTTGACCCATGGGTTTTATTGGTCGTCCATGACTCATCCAATAGGAGTAGGACAAGTTTCAAGCTCATCTCATATTATTAATACATTATTTTTACCCTAAACTACACTAATTACCTCTAATCGCGATTAAGAACTTAAAAGTTACTAATCACCAAAAAATTATTTTGATCTCATTGAACCACATTTTACTTCTTAATGACAACCATGTGTGTCGGATTTTTGAAAATCAAATCACAGAAGTGGTAATATTTCATTTAAACGAAAAATCAGTTATTTAACTACCACTTAGTGGTTTCACTATTCATCAAAAATTGAAGTTTTTCAGAACAATGCCAAAATTTCACCCTAAGCTATAATTGATATTCCGAATTCAAAAATGATGTCTACTTTACAAAATTACCAACATATAAGTTGCATTAACTAATTTTATAATTAATTCCCGCTGTCACAACAAATAGCGTGTTTTTAAGAAACAATTTATATCAAAAGATTGGCAATTGTTTATGTCCAATTTCAATGTTAAATTAATTCTAATGACCACCATTGGATAAAATGGTAAAAATATATTCTAATTATAATTTAAAACCACTAAATAGTATAATTTATCACTATAAATTATTTTGATTAAAAAAGTTGTTTTTAAGTATTTTTCACTATTCATAAAAAATAGAAGTTCTCAGAAAAATACCAAAAAATCAACATAGGCTAATTTCGATATTCCGAATCCCAAAATGAAGTCCATTTTGATAAATAAAATTTATAAAATTTTAAAAATTAGGTATTACTATTCACAACGGGTAGTTTAATTCGTTGTAGTGTGTGTTAGAGCTCGAGGTTGCGTACAACACACACTATTGCATTATTCGAAGTGAAACATACCGTGGAAGCTTGGGGTGTTACACTATTCCTCTCCTAATATACTCAAATGTTCAAAATTATGTTTTCAAGGAGAAATGATTGTAATTTTTCTCATCAATCAGTAATCTTTAACTTCTATGTCATTACAAACCTTAAAAGGCTATCGGAATGGGTTTTTATTATTCTCTAATGATTTATTAATCTCATATTTACACTTTTTATGACTATATATAAAACTGTTTAAAATTTTTTTTTTGAAATGAGGTGTTTCACACAAAATTTATGATGATGATCTTGATTGTATCATTTACCACACGAATATCTAGTAATAATATCATGAAATCTCTTTACATTGAATACCACATAACATGTTTTATTTATTCTATTAAATGGAACAGTTTTCTTCATAATAATGAGTTTTTTTATATATTATAATTTTCTTTTGAAAATTTAATTTTTATTTTCCACATGAAAAATTATAGAAATCATTAAATTATATTTTTTATCTCTTAAAAAATCAATTGATGTTATTTTTACTTCCCTGGGTATAAAATTCAACGACATCATACATACTTATTCACTGAATGAACATTAATTGTGATGATGAAATCTTAATAAATCCCATTTTCATTACTATGGGTTAGACTATATCTAAATGGTAAATATTATTCTGATATTTTTAAATATATATATTTAAATAAAGATTGTATTTCACATGGTTTCATCATATCCCACTAATGCATTGGGTATTGATTACAGTTTATCATTTATAAGGATGCACGAATGGTTATAACAAAACCAATAGATGAATGTAGATTTTTATCCAAACCCTAACATGTGATGAAGATCATTGTGGGTATCCAAGATATAAGAGTTTTTTTATTTTGATTTTGAAGAACATTCATTCCATTCTCTATAATATTTCATGATTCTTATGATATTATATCAAGATCAATGATTATTCTATCATTCATGTCTAATAAACATCCAGATCCATTATCCATAAATATGATATATGAAATTTTGGTGCGTAATTTTAAAAATTAAATTCATATTCACATAACAGTTTTCTGAATCATACATAATATAATTTTCTGATATCTTCTAATTTTACCCTTACATTGAAACATTTCAAATCATTTATTATGTTTCCCTTCCCCGTGATGTGAATAAAATTTTCTATTGTATGTCTACGATGTTTATTATATGAAAATATATTTTTGAGATATATTATATTTATTTCATGACATAACATGTATGGAATATTCTTATAAAATAATTTATCATATATTTGTGTTCATTTTACGTAATCTTAGTAGATATCTAAGAATGGATAAATTGTATTTGGTCATTATTATATGAGAACATTTTTTTAAAAACATATATATATTTATATTTATAGATTAATATTTTTATGTTTTAGTAATGTATATATTTTTTTTGTTTCTAACTAGATAAATCCTTTTTGGGTATAAGAATGTAGATACGGCTGTAGAATATTTTCTCCTGGGGGTCAATACCCTGAATAAGGAATACATTTATTTAACATGATTTTCACCAATACATGGTGAGTTTGACTAATATTAGAAGAAACTAGAATCACTTATTTGTATGTTTAGGTTATTTTAAATTTTCATCATGAACCATTATGAAGGATTAGAGCTAATAAATACTAAGAAAGATCAAGGATAATAATATGTTTCTATATATTGAAAAAAATGTTTCAATATATATATATATATAATAATTTTTTATTATTATATGATTACTCACTGAGAATATTTTTTATCGCAAATTGATCTTTTACTTTTAGTTACTGTATATAACCAAGATGAATCGTGTTAAAAATAAATTTGATTGAAATTGAAATGATGTTACTCTTACTCAAATGAATTTAATTAGAGATGTAATATAAAATCATGTTGTTTTGTGTTTGAAATGTTCTATTTCCATGAATCATGATATGAATAAAAATGAGAAAATGGGTGAATAGTTAATAGTTGAGTACTTCAGGATGAAAAAACCCCATTATTTTTGTTGTTTTGTTGATACACGTATTTCTGAATAATGTATCAGTTCTACTGGTAATCTATTTTTTTTTTTTGATACTCAAATGATGAAAATTTTATCTTAAATATTTATCATTTTGAAGGTCAAGTAAATAAATGGATCAATCTTATTAAAAACATTAGGGATAAGTAAGAAATTTACTTTATAGAGTGGGATAATTTTAGGAGGTTAATTTTCAAATAGGACTTTCCTTGTATTCTTAATACAATAATAGAGAAATAATTATATTAGCTGATGAAGAGTGAATAAGAATACAATTATACCTATATGGAATATTTTTTAATATTTGTGATGTATACCAATGGTATTATCATACAACTAGAAAAGATGATTTATCATTAATATAGTGTAAAAAAACCAATACTTTGAATGGAGTTATCTAAAGTGGACTTTAATAGAAATGACTAAATCATTTGGTATTATCTATTTATAGTAATTTAAATTGGTTTTAACCATAAATATCAATGTTTTAATATGAAACTAAATATGTAAATCCAAGGAAATTATAATAATAAATGATATATAGGGACCATGTGGAGCATTATATTATTATAGATGTGTGGACAGAAACATGTATAAAATTTAGATACTAGGACTTGTATGTTCTTTAACTCTATAAAAGAGGTCCATATAGAAACTGATTGTCAATGTTATGGGAAGAAGATAGATAATGATTCGAATGGTAACAAGGAACTACAAAATAAGCAACCAACATTCCAATTATTGAAATGTATGTTGGAGGGAAATTATGATAATCGTACCTCTAATCATAGAGTTAATCATGATAATAAATGTTCATAATATCATATGGCTGATGATAATGGGAAACATCATATGATCACTATTATTGATGTTGGTTATTAGAATAATGTTATGAAAAGTAAAATTATATTCCACCTTAAAACTATTATCCTCTTATTATATTTTGATTCTACCAACTCATTTGTATTTAATATATTTCTTAAGGTTATCACAATATAAAATTAGTTATTAATTGTTGAATTAGTAGCAGAAACTCATAATAGGATGATGATCATATCTCATGTTTGTGATTATTCTTTTTTTAATGTCTTTAGGAATGTTCTTTCTTTAAATAATGTCATTCTAACTCAAGAAAGATGGAATTTTTTGAATATATTGGAAATATTTATATATACCTCATATTATTTAACAAGTATGGTAATTCAAATTTCTTATTTTGAATGAACATCCAATCCATTTTTATTGAAATGATTAATATGAACTTCCATTGAAAAAGAAATCCATTTTATTGTTCTACATTCCAATTGTGGAGATTTATTTATATCAGATGGGATTTGGAGATTCACAATAATGATGATAGTAATATTGTATGAGAGTCTCTTGATGTCATTCTAAAGGGTTTACCTAGTCTTCCTCCATTTCATGAATATTATATTTTAGAAGAACACATTCCTGGTGTATGAAATATTTCAATAACACCATAGATAATATCCTTGATTTTATTGTTTTAATTATTGAAGAAACACTATGACAATATTTAAATGGGATTCATTTCTCCATGGGCATCACAATGGGGAAAAACTATTCATTTTATTTGGAATAAATATGTATTAATGTCATATTGTATTAATTATCATGATCATTGAATGTCTTGGACCCAAAATAAATATCCTCTACCTAGTATTAATTATTCGTTTGTTCAATTGTGATGATATAAATAACTCTTAGTGATTCACCTTCATTCTAGATGCTATTAATTGGGGGTTAAAACAAAATATATGAATTAGTTAGCCATAAATATAAGGTAATGGTACATTGAATTTATTTTGATTCTTTGTATACTTTAAAATGAACCTGAATTCTTAGTAGATTAACTATATAGGGTCTTCACATATTATGTCAATTACATAGTATAAGACTTTATAGAAGTAATTCATTAATAATACTTATTCATGAAGGAGAATGATTATCACATAAGAATTGTTTTGAATAATAAGAGTATGGAGATAATAAATTCAAAATATAGAAAATGATAATTCTTATTGACTAAGGTATCATTCATCAGACACATGATCATATGTGGGGGAATATAAACAGATTCTTTAAAAATATGTTTCATAATGAATTTTACTATAACATATACTATAATTGAGATATAGTTTATTATTGTACTGTACAAATATTATTGATTATTTTAAAATTATTTTACACTTTGGTCTAATCAACAAAAAATATTAACATGGAATGGATTAAATATTCTTTTAGGATCTTAAATATGATGAATATTTTAATGAGGTGAATAGAAGTTTGGTTAGTTCACCCGTACTAAAATTACCCAACCATGAGGAAGTGTTTCATTATTTTTATTAATGTTTAGAATAAGTTATATGGATGTTTTATTCTGAATAATGACATGGTGATAGTGTATTCCTATAATATATTATTGTTTCATAAAATGAACTACCTTACACCGGACTTGCAGTTTCAAAGGGTAATCTATTGAAAAAATATAAAGAGGAATTAACATAAAATATAATGGTGGGAATTCTTACTAATTATAGAAGATCAATTTTATATTAACAATGAAATAGTGGAATATGAGTCAAATATGGTAGTTCATGTTGACTAAGGATAATAATTTTTAATTACATTACCTATATGGAAAATTGAACAAGGTGCATGATTATTTCAATGAATATGAAGATAATTTTTATCATTGATGAGGACGGTCAAAACCCAATATATATGGATTTGGAATTTTTAGAATGTGAAATATTTATTGAATCAGAAATTGATTATTTTTTAAAAATTATTGTTCAATAATTGTTCATGTGACGATGAAAGAGATATAAAATAACGATAAAGAGATGAAAAAGAATGTGAAAAATATTCATGAGTTCGACATTAATTATGATAAAGTGATAAGATTCTGGAAAATAGAAAGTGTTATATTTATAGCATAATTAGAGGAGACCACGGTGGATTAATTTCATTTATCATCATTCTGTATTCATCATAGATATATGAATATCTATAGAGTCCTTAAGGATCATTTCTAGTATGAAAATAGTTAGAGTTATATAGTGTAGTATATTTCACATAGTATGGAATACCCAAAAACTAAATTTGAGTAGAATAAGTCTAAAAAGATCTTATAACCAATAAAAATAACTAGATGTAAATGGGAAAACACACAAATGGATTTTATCATACAACTTCCTAAGACATCTATCATAATAAATTTTTTTAGTGGATATCCAAAAAAATAACCATTTTAATAATATTCAATAATTTTTATCTCTTGATATCTTATACCGAAGACACATTAATGATGTGGAAATGATTCGAAGTGTACAATATTCAGTTGTTTCTGATCATAATCCATGATTTAAATCAATTATATGGATATTTCTTCAGCAAGATCTAGCTATAATGTTGTGTTTTAATGATTTTTTTATTATATCGTATATTGAATTTCTGAGAGAACCATTAAATCTCAAGATGATATTCTAATTTCCATTTCTCTATATTAAAATAATGGTTGAGTTCAACACATTCCTATTATTGAATTATCTACTAAAAATATATTTCACTTAAATATATAGAAGGATCCAAATAAATCCATTAATATAAAGATGTGATTAAATACATCATGATAAAATGTGTTTAGAAAAGGAATTTTTTTGGGACACATGATAACTGAGGAAATATATGATAAGTTTTGATTCATTCAACAACACATTGAGGTATGTGAGTTTTAAGAGAATAATTTATCTAATAATCATCATTGATATCCAAAATTTTTCGCTCTAGAGAATATATTCATATTGATTTATTGATGTAAAACTTTAATGACATTCATGAGAAATGGATTTCTCATCCATATGTATATTTCCCATTCTAGATTATTTATTTATTAGGGATGTTATATTTTTTCTTGGACTTCCACTAAATGTCACTCAAGTCTATGATATGTTCCATGTATCCATTTTGAGGATGAATAAACATAACCCTTTACATATAGAAAACTGTGATATTGTACTTATGGATAATGATATTTCCAATTATAAAAAACAAAAATAAGTAGTGTATTTTAGAAATAATGTTATTTGTAACAAAACCACATTGCTGGTTAATGTATTGTAGAGGAATTAGAAATTTGGGGACGCTAGTTGGGAACATGAGAATGTGATGATATAAAAGTACCATCATTCATTTTAATAATTGAGATGGTTTTTAAGATATAAATTCATTTTAAGTTTTTTATAACATTACATGAAGATCATTTTTATGTATTCAATTCAAATAAATTTCATTAATTTGATATCATTAATTACACGAAACCTCGAGTTTAAATGAACCATGATATATTATAATATTAAAAAACAACACATAGGTTTGGAATATATTAATAGTAATAAAAAATATGATATATATATATATACATTTATTAACTCAAATATATTTATTAATTCCTAGTATATAATCCTTAAATTTGAATAAAATAATTTAGTGATTAAATAACTTATTTATGTGACAAAATATATTTTCCCGGTGTTATTTTTTTGTATTAAAAATATATTGATAACAGTAAAAAAAGTATTTTAAATTATCTTATTATTAATGTTTGAATAATCATTCATACATTTTTTTCAAATGGCGAGGAATTAATAAAATATCATTCCAGTGTAAAAAGTCTTTTTTTCTTCATAAAAGTGTTTTCATCTATACAATGTGTTTTTATATTAATGATAATAATAAATTTCTATTTAATTAATATTTATAGAAATTATATTTATATTATATTATATTAAAAAGTTTACAATTTATTTATAATTATTAACATAGAATATTTTTAATGAAAACATTGTTTCGTGATTACTTTTTTTCCTTTAATAATTGTTGAATTATTTTTCAAGTTTCAATAAGAATTGATTTATTCCAAATATAATGATAAAATTCCGTTTGGATTTTAAATTTTTATTCATAATTTATAAAATATTGATTTTACTTTTTTGGAAACAACAATTTGAAAATATTGTAAAAAATAGATTCTATGGTTCGGGTAAAATAGGTTTAAATATAGTTAAACTAATAGATAAATTAAATAATGAAACATAAACATGTTAATATATTATTGGTTAATGGAAATTATTAATTATTTAATTATATCGTGAATTTTTAATAAAATTTGGATGCACGTTAAATATAATATAAGTATATATTATTTATATTTTTTCAGAAATTCTATGTTTATCCATCACTTCACATATAAATGTGAAAATCATCAACTCATTAATTAAAAATAATTGAGAACTATAAATCAATAAAGACCATAATTTTTTTTATCATCCATCTATTTTATTCATCAATTCCAATTATTACCCTAATACAATCCAATGAATTATTTTTGTATAAGACAATGTAGGTCTCTAAATTTAGAGGTAATCATCTTACGTGACTATTATAATGCTAATTTCTTATAATACTTCTTCTAATTAGGTTGTTTCCAATCTAAAATAATCTTACCTGGCCCATAAACACATTTGGATGTAATTATGAATATTTTATATCCATTTCCCACCTTGTTTTCATTAAATGATAATGTAATATATCACTCCTTGGTATTTGGGGACAATAACATCTATGTACAGGTATGATTTATTTTCCAAAATCTATGAAAACTTATGGATATAAGGCCAAATTGAAAAATTATATTAGATATATATTATATAATTATGATTCTAAAATAAAAATATATTATATATCATTAATTACTTATTTGGAATATATAAAGAAAACATTGTTAATGCATACCTACATTCTATAGTATTTTTGAATGGTGTAATTAATTTTTCTCTCACACGACATTAAAAAGAATATTATAAAAAATTATAAAATTAATAAATAGGATATTTATTTAGTAACAAAACATTTTTTGATTATTTAACTATTATCAATATGATGGTTCTTAACTATCGAGAAAAAAACTTACATGAAAAATGAAGTAGTTGTGAATAGAAATGATTATGACAATTAAAGGAAATGAATGAAAAGGTGTTAAGATATTATTATTACACCATTTCTGGTATTATAAGTAGGATTATTACTCTTTTACTGAAATATAATAAATATAAATATATTATAATAGAGTCCAAATCACTTGAAATGATGGCCAGACATGAGGTATGGGTTTGATGTTGCAATCTCACTGTTTACTGGATAATTGGCACTAAAATTAAAGATGATTGAATTATATGATAAGTTTCTCAAAAATATAATTTCATTATTCTCATATTTATATTCTCATATTATAGTGTTTTTCATCAAATTATCCCCTCCATGAATATGAAATTTTGTTAATGAATGTTTTAGTAAAATTTGAAATTATTTATGTGTTTTTGGAAGATTCAATTTCATCAAAAATTATATTTTCCAAAAAATCTTATCAAGAATGATTCTTAATTGCCAAATAATGTATTAAATACATTTTTATACTTTTTATTTTATTTCTAATAAATTTATTGAAATTAATTTTTTTTTTTTATAAATTTGTTATTTTTATTGATGTTTTGAATTGAATAATTAATTTTATGTTTACCACTAAAATTAATTGTTTTCATCATCATGACTAAACGTTTAATTAAATTTTACATTATAATTATTAATAATTATTACTAAATTATATTCTCTCTTTGTATTTTGAATATTAAATCCATGTAATCTATACTTATTAACTCATTGTATTGTTATTAACAATTATGTTTAAATCGTGATTAATCCACTTATTTTTTCAATTAGGTATGCTTTGAAAAAAATGATAAATTGTTTTATTATCCTGAGGAATACATAATAATTATTTATATTTACGTGAATATTGTGCCAGTTAAATATCTGTAATTAATTTTTTAATGATTAAGGTCTATGAGAACAAAGGATATATTAGAAGATGTACCATGACAGAAGCAATTAAAATGGTTTTATCATAAGACTAATAGATATTGAATGTAATGGGGGATAGTATTGAAATAATATTTTGATCATTATTATTACACCACACTTTTGTACCCTCTTTATGGAATGTTCTTATTAATTTGTTATAATCTAAGGATCAATAATGATTCCATGAATCATTTTTTATGATCTCAAAAAGGATTATTTCATGAATATGATATATTTATCTGTGAGTATGATTTTCAAATGTTCAGACCATATTCGCATCACATATCCTAATTATCACATATAATCATTATTTGATATCTCTATATTTAATCATACTATGTATTGAAGTGGACCATTTCTTTTATTTACATTCTATATGATATGAATAGTGGTTGTATATAGGGTATGACTAATAAGAGTAAAATCTCAAAGTAACTTTCAAGATGATGTGAAAAAAATCCTGAAATAATTTCCCTATATTTAATGTTTTGAAGGTAAGAAAACTTTTATGTAATGTATATTTATATAATTTGTTTTACATTTATGTATTTCATGTTTGTGTATCATAATTTATAATTTTGTGCTTTATAATAATTATAGGTATAGTTAGTACAAAATGGATTAGAATAAATATAATAAATTTCTTAAGGGTTAGAATGAAAACATAAGAAAAGAGGTTGATGGGGTTGTTTATTCTATTTTCATGATGATCGATAGATCAAATATCAATATTTTGAGTTATTAAAGGCATAATAGAATCAAGAATACAAATATATTGTCATTTATTCATTATTATGAACATGGAATGAAATTATCTAATGAAATAATCCTTATGGACATTATTGAAAAAGCATGATAAGAGGCACTGCATGATTTAGATGAATATAAAAAAACACTATAAAAGGAATGTTTTCCAAAATAATATCTTGTTATTAACATATGTTTTTATAATACTTCTAATAATGTTGAATGGTTTAATTTTTTCATAATATAGTAAATATTTTTAGATAAGGGCATTAAAGATTATTTATTTAATAATTAAAATTTCTTTAATTTTACCTAAGAATAAAATTTCATACTACATTATTATGTTGTTTAAAATCATATCAGGGCATAAATATCAGATGATTGAGATTATTTATTAATAATATTTATAACTAATGATTTAATGTTTATTTGTGTTTTCATATAGAAGAGAATATCATTTTCATTATAATTATATATAATTTTGAAAATCTGTTGGATGTTTTTGTGAAATATTTTAAATTATTTTGATCTTATAATTTTATTCATATTTTATATTTTGAGAATAACGTACATTTAGTTAAAAGAAGACATCCATATTTCATTTAAATATTATTACATATTTCATTAAAGTTAATTTAACATTAGTTTTATTTAAATTTGTTTTGTATAGGATCAAAATATTGTAAAATAAATTCCATAAACATACCCCTAATCTAAAAAGTATGCAATCTTATAGTGTTGTGGTTTTAAGATAGATAATATCTTCTATAATTATATTAATCCATATTTTTAGATTGATGAACTCATAATATGATGCATATTTATGGAACAATCAATAAATAAAGGATACTGATTCAAATGAAATTACTACTATTCATGTGGTTTCCAGAATCTATCCATTGGAAGATCATATAAAAATTGATCCTACTGTTTTATGGAATATAGTAAAAATATAATTTATTGTACTGCTGAAATATCACTTAGTAATTTTGATCTTTGAAACATAAAATTCCTAAAATTGGTTTTGATTATATTGAAATTTCATTATGGGTGTTTTTTCATAGAAATTTGTTTTGTTATTCATTTGAATTCAATATGATTTATTCTTGAAATCCTTAAAAATTTTAAAATTTCCTTAAAGGATTCTAAAAAATATATTAAATTTTTTACAGCTACTTCATGGATATTTTGAAATTTTCAAGAGGTTTGTTATTTTCATCAAGTGAATTAATAGAGTATGAAAAAATACATTAGGATATTTCTATAATTTTTTTCTTTCATGGAAGAGAATAATTAATTAAAAATTACATCATTGAATTCAATGGAAAAAAATAATTGAATTTTATTACCTTTGATATGATTTATTGATCCACCTTATGCATTTTATTAAAAGTGTGGTTTATGAAAAACCCATTATTGAAGACTATTGATTTTCATCTAGTACTTAGTATTATATTTTTTTTCAAATATACATAATAAATTAAAATTTTATTATATTTCTATGTTATTTGAATAATTTTTACCAAAAAATTAACAACCATGATATTTAACCAATTATACACATATATTGGGGTTTATTGGAGAATCATTATTTTGATCATACTACAAACTAGGTGGAAATGATATGATTTTTTTAAACTAAAATACACCTCTTTTATTGTTGAACTACATTATTAATATATAGGATAACAGAATCTTGTGTAAGTGATGTTCCAAGGAAATGATCAATTAGAAACTCACCTCCCATTGGTTGGAAACAATTGTTATGGAATCAAAACAAAATCTATGGTATTAATTTCAAATAACATTCCTTGAATAGTCTACCATGACCACTCTATACATCACAGATCTAGGTATATGATAAACTTAACATTAACAAATAATAATCCACAAAAATTACATAATCATGTGAATATAAATCATAAAAATATAAATGTAATAATATATAATTCAATAAAAACTAAGATATTTGAAAAATAATGATAATTTGGAAAGACATGTATATAGATAATGTACCAAAATGGGCTACAAAAAATTATAAATTTATAATTAGATATTAGTTTCAAATAAATACACTATCTATCCTATAAACACCCCATATATAATACATTATAATTAATCCACTTCATTCTAGTTTGAAATAAAATTATTAATCACTTTTACTTTTACTGAAAAAAAAATTATCTGCCCTATTTTTAAACAAAGTTATAAACATTTTTAACACACACATGAAAGATAATATAGAAATTTAAAACATCATATGAGATAGAATTAATTTATACAATATATAATATTTAATAATTTCATGAAAAAGAAAAAACAAATCTAGTTAAAAATATGATACAGTAAAAAAAATCATTGAAATAACATTTATCTTTAATAGAGGAAGATTATATTATAATTTTTAAAATAGGAATTTAAATCATATGGGGAACCATAATATAAAATATATTAATAATATTAATTATGATAAATTCCACTATATAATATAATTTCTATTCAACTATTCATTAAAATAATGGAAACAATACAATAATAACTTAGGTAATATTGAATGATCTTGTAAATACAATGGATTTTAGGTTGGAATTTTGAATAAAACTAAAAAAGATAAATTCAAGAGAAATTCCTAATGTAATCCAACCATCCTAACATGATATCTTTCCATATCCACACTAACTAGGATGAATATTCCCAAACCATATAAAACACCAAACATGGGTCCACTAGTTGGAACATAATAATAAACTAGTGAATCTTGCCTATCCATGCTCCCCACTAGATACCCTCAAATCCTCATTATTAAAATAGTAATAGTGATACTCCAAAAAATAATGATACAATAAATTTATAATAAATTAGAACCATAAGAACATCCTCACATATGAACTCAAATCAAAGAATCTTACCCATTAATATGAATAAATATATTATAAAAAAATGCCTATAATAATGAAAATTTTATCTTTTTTCTAAAAAATCAATGGGAAAATTCCCATTATTTTATTTAAATAATAAAATTTATGTATAAGGATACAAATATTCCATTTAAATTTACATTTTATAATGTTAATATAAATCTGATTTGAGGAATACAAATCATATAAATGTCATCATAATGTATTAATCAGAACATAATTAAATAAAAATGTTAAAATAACATAGGATCATATATAATTTAATGTATAAAACCGTTAAAAAATTAAATGATAAAAAGTATCACTTCATTTTAAATTTAATTTATATGATCCACTTGAGAATTCCTGACCATACATATTTTGGTCCATAACAAGAAAATTGATTTAACACTTTTAAACTAATGGGAACCCTTCACATTTAGTCACAAATAAGTGCAAATTAACATCCTTATTAAAAACATAATTATTATTATTTAATACTATCATTGGATATTTAAAACCATAAATTAAAGGTTCATAAAATTATTGTATTGAAATTAAAAAATAATATTTAGATTAAAACAACCGAAAATAATTTCTTTACACTTTCTTGGGATTATCTACCACCTAAAATAAACAAAATATCTTATGTATGAATCATAAACACTAAAATAATAAAAAAAATCAAAAAAAAATTTATTTCAAAGAAAAGGATGTCACCATGAACTCATAAAAAAAATAATTTAATGAATAAACTAAGAAGATACATATATTCAGATATAAATTCCTCAAACAAACCCAATAAAAAAATGAACGAATCTATGGATACTTTTTTAGAGGATATAAAATCCAAATGGTAAAGCACAATAGTGAATAAGGGAGATGATTGAGAAGAAAAAATTGTATATAAGTGTCAAATTTCATGTTATTATAAGGGTGAATTTCACTTTTTAATGAATCTATAAAATATTTGTATATTTGATGTATGACTTATTAAACTATTCAAAAACTATGAAATTGGAATTGGTTAATCCTTTGTAATTTTTAATTTTTAGTCATATGGTTTGGTAAACTATGAATCAATAGTGTGAATCCTCCAATAAATTAAAATCCTTCAGGAAACTACATTTCAATTTTTCAAATGTCTTTGTGAAAAAACATCTGATATGCATAGATTTAGAAAATCAACAAAATATTAAATAAAATGAGCAGGAAATGTTGGAAAAGGATAAAAGTAGACACAAATAATAGTTCCATTGGGAAAATATATAACAGTTTGATAATTTTGTAACACCCATAGAAATTGATATTTAAAATATTGAATAATTCCACACAAGAAAAAATATTTCATGTTTATTTTTAATAAACAACATAATTAAATAACCAAAATTAATTATTCATAGCCTAGACGAATTTTTGGATATAAAACCTCCTAATATTTTTTCTGAGGTGTGTGGGAGAATAAATGAACTTTTGGTTACATATAGGTAATATTATTCTCCTAAAAAGTTCTTGACTAAAAATATTCCCTAATATATATTTTAATTCAATAATTGATTATATTACATTTTATGATCTATTCATGTTTATAGATTTGGATAATTAGTTCATAAATAAAACATAAAAACCCATAAAATTATACGTTGATACTTCTGACAAGTATCCATTCTCTCAAAATATAAAACATTTAAACAAAAAGTAACTGTATTTCATGAAACATGATGATGAAATTGATCTTTCCATATTCTGTTCCCCAATCCATCCTTAAATCCTATGAGAAACAATATAAAACATGTCATTAGATTAAAAATCCCAATATGGGACATAAAATGACTAATATTATTATTTAATTGTATAACAAGAAAATTTATTAAAACATTCTTACTAAAAACAAAACTTTTTACCCAGATATGTCATTATTTTTAATTGATCATTTATAGAACCTTTTGAAAAAACCCATGAAAACTCATTAATATGCAAATAAAATACAAGTATATACTATTGGACATCATCTTGTTGAACAATTATATAACCCTTATAAAATACATAAAATTTGGATTAACCACAAGGCAAACTTGTAATATAGTTCTTCTGAGAACATAATCATATCCTAATGAATTATATCGTTATATTGGGGAACGAATTGTATAATCTATAATGGGATCACCAAATTCATTCTGGGAGAACCCATTATATAAAATTTACAATGAATATATAATGAATAAAAACATTAATTTTTCATCTTTTAATAATAAAACCCTTATAAAAACACTTTTGTACACTTATAAAAACCATTTCAGATATAAAAATGCCCATTCTTTTAAAAAGCCAGTTTGAATACAAGAATAACTAGAAAAAATAGAATGTGTGTTTTATATTAAATAAATATTGCAATTTTTAAAATTAATATATAAGTAAAATAATATTTACAAAAGTTGAAAATTTCAATGTCAACATATAGGTTTTAAATATAGCATTCCTTTTGATGTCTCTAAAAATGTTCTATACAATACACATAAAAATAATCCATTTTAAAACATTTGAAATAATGTAAAAAAGGATAATTAAATATACATTACAAATTTTTTATTCATATATAAAATCATTCATATAATCATTTTAAAGACATGGACATCAAAGATAGTGAGAGTTTTTAGTGTAACATGAATTGTTTTTAATGAATAGCCCATTATCACTTTGGAAATATTTTATTCATAAGATACATGAAAAAATAACATTATAGATGTCATTAAATTACATGAAAAATGGAATCTAATGATTAAACGTTGTTTTAGGGGATTTCAATTCACATTGTAAAATAATATTGGTGCATACCAACAAAAAATGAATCAATGAATGGAAATTCTGACAAATTACCTTACCTTATGTCAGATTCATCATGTATGATCAAAATAATCATAAATAATAACCTTATGTTAATTATATACATCCTGATGATACATATTCTTGTTTATTATTCTTTTTATTCCACTTATTATCATTTTATATATTATTATATAATAAACTTGTTTTACATCATATTTTCTGAACATATTTAGCATATTTGTCAAAAATGAATTCATTTTGATAGATATTTTCCAAGAGAACATTATTTAAAATGTATTATAAATAATTATCTTCACATAATTATCATATTTATATATAAATTTAAATTTCTGGTTATTTCTCATAAAATCGTTTTGATAATTATGTACATAACAATAAGGGAGAAGGTGGGTTGTACATAGGAATGAGTAACGTTTCCATTTTTAACGATCATAACAGATATAAGGTAAGTTATATTTTAAAATAAAATAAAGATATTGATATAATATGAAATATTTTATTTCATTAAATATACTTACAAATATCATCCATGTTGGGTGATTATGGAAAGAGAGTCACATCGCTTGATAAATGCATTAGTCCACACATACCCGAAAAACATTATGATTTTTTTGTGAATGTTGTTGTACCAATGAAAATGATATATTTTATTTATAATTATTAAAACCTAATTAATTTTTAAATTATGTTATATATATCACATAAATTCATTTAATTTATTGTTATTACCATACATGTAAAGGCTTTGGGAATAATAAATCACATCGCCTCACGACGTGGTAGTTCTCCATACACACAATGGGTGTTATCATAACCCCAGTTGAAAGAAAGTAAAAAAAATAAATATATAATATATTTAATTCATAGGTAATATTATTTTATCAATATAATATAAATAATATTTAGATCAATCCTAATACCCAACCATGAGGGTTACTTATGGAAAACGTGTTATATCGGTTCGTGAGTCGGTAGTCCATCATACACATGGGTGACATTATAAATTAATTTCTCTGAAAAATGAACTTGATATTAGTCATGTCCTTGATAAAATAACTTATCAACAAAGTTTAGATAATTTTGTTATTATATAATCATATATGAATTTGGTTTTATGGAGGTGGAAGTGTAAATGAAACAAAAACCCATAGAAAGGAATTATACATCATCTCAGACAAACTCTTTAAGATTAATCCTAAATTATTCATAGAATGGTTTTGTAACCCAACCAAGGAATATAAGATTATGGGAAGGAAGTTTTGATTATATCTTGTCATGTTTTAGAGGAACCAAAATGGTTTCAATTTGGTAATTGGATAAGGGAGTGCGTGGAAATTTATAAGTGAGGTTAGTGGAACACTTGTAATTTCTTAGAAGAAAAAGGGTGACCATGTTTTTAACATTGCAAAAAATATCAAAATTGTGTAATAAGGTATCAAAATAAAATGAAATTTTCGAAATATGTCTATAAGATTGATCTTAACGTACTTTTTAGGAAATTTTAACAATTTTCATTAAAAATTTACCCTAAATAAATATTGTTTAAAATTTTTAATTCATTTTTAATTTTTTTATAAATGTCTAAAAATTAAACTTAAAACAAAACACATATCCAGGAAGAAACATGTGGTTTTCTAGAAAAACTTTTCCATGAATAAAATGATTTTATATTAAATATATTGAAACTAAAAATCAATTTATGATTCTAAATTAATATTTATTTATATATATTATAATGATTTAATTTATAAAGTTATCCATTAATGATTTTATAAATTAATTTACACATATAAATATTATTCATTTAAAAGCATTTTTAGAAAAATCTTATTTTTAAAATCCAAAATGAAACATACCGTAAAATCCAATATATTGTTAAAAAACAAGTAATTAGGTGGATTTAATATAAATTAATTATACATTTGTTGTATTAAACCAGATTTAAAAAATTTGTATTTCTAAATTACATAATAAGATGAATGGAAAATAGTTTTGAACAAAAAATAATTTTTTACTATTCATTAAATAGACAATATTTTAATAAAAATTCCAAATACACATCTTATGATAATTTCTATAAACTAATTTGAATATTTTTATTATTTTAGACTAATTTAAATTATAAAATATATAAATTAAACATTTAAATAAAACAATATAATATATGTTTTTATTAATAACTATTTCCTTTTTTATTTAAACATAACATATTGAATTTTTATTGTGAATAAAATCATGATATTTATATATGAAACTAGTACCTAGGTTTTTAAATTCTTCAACAATTTTATAAATTATGTCCTCAAAATTGTATTTAATTATTACATAAGTTCATAAATATTTCCCTAATAAAGGTTTTAGATTTCCATGTTTCCTCATTAATTATATGGGGTGTTTGTAAAATATTAGTGTATATAATTATCATTTTACACAAAATAATCTCCCTATGTTAGAAAATAAGAACATTCTATTTCGTATTCTAAATATTCTCTTCCAACTAAACTATTCCAAAGAACAAAAAATGAGGTGAATATTGCATGTCATTCTATTTCATTGAATTATAAAATATGTTGTGTAACTAAGATAAAAATAGAATAAAATAATATCGGTAGGAAAATAACCCAACATTATCCAGGATTTCATACATTCCATCAAACTAAGGCAATTAGTTTCCCATTTTACAAAAACACATAACACATTTCCATGATGATACATTTAGAAAGACTTGATCACGAACCTATGAAAATTGATATTTATTCTTGTTACATGTATAAACTTTCATCATAATATATTCCAATGTCATATGTTTCTGAATCAACTACACCATATCATCAATTACCAACACAAAATATAGTCCCAAAAACATCCTTTCTCTAACTTGACCAAAAAAATATATCATCTATCACTACATTATTTATAATTCCTCTAGAATAAAACCCATAATTATTTTAAATATTAACTAAAGAAAGCGGTTGATCCTAACATAACTATAAATCCATTGAAAATAAACGAACCATATGACCCCAGGTATGAATTTTCAACACATACATATATTCAATTTGGGGATGAAAAGATTTTATGAAATTTAATTCAATTCCCAAGGATTTTTATATCATTAAAAAAGTATATATGAACCCGGGATAATGGTGCAATTCAATGTTGATAGGATCACTGTGAAACATGAGTATATCCATTAGATATATTATATAATTATGATCTAAAGACACTATATCTCAATGGGATAGAAATTTTAATATTTAGTTACTTAGTCAATAACAACATAAATTGCATTGTTACATCAAAGTGTCTTTGGTAATTCCACAACAAATTCAGTGGATATATATTCCAATTCCCTTTCTAATATTGAAAAATTTTGAATCATTCCCATATCTAATTATAATTTTTATTTAACCTCCCACCGTCTTAAATATTTCATAGTAATGTTAGTAATATCAATTTTCATTCCACCCCACCAGAAATACCCCGGAAGGTATATGTACATTAATTTTTATCCAGTAAGAGTAGAAATGAATAACTATGAGCTTTGGTCAACAATTAAATTCATCAACTTGTAATCAAAAGAAAAACATAATATTTTTCCAAATTGTAAAAACCTTATTACTCAATATTAATTTTTTTAAACATACCCTTCTTAAAGGATTCTACCTTTTCCTTTTTGTATTAATCCTCTTTTTGAGATTTTATATCTCTTTTTTGAAAATTATACTTTTTTAAAACTAAAACAAATCTAAATTTGTCTCTTTATCCATAAATTAATTGAAACAATCCTCAAATCGTTAAAAAAATGGTCACGTTCCCAATGTAACCTGGTTTATTTATCATTATTTTTCAACATAAAGAATCCTCTACTGTGTTTTATTTTACAATATTTTAATGGATCACATAATATTTATACATTTTCATTTTAAAACACCATATTAATCTCATGTTTAATTAAATATGATTGAATATAGAAATATTTTTTTCAATATATATTAAAATATTTACTCCATATAAATGAAGACTGGAAATTTTAAATTCAAAAACCATGGAATTTAATTCCATATCTTGTGTATGATAATTTAACACCTGAATATTCAACTGATGTGTTGCATAATCAATTACCTAAAAATTATGAATTTTGCAGAAACCTATTCCCTTCAAATAATTCTATTTTTTAATGAAAAATTCTATATATTTTGATGGATGTTTTAAAAAAAGATCATTCAATGATCTTGTTTTTAGATTCTAAAAAACAATCACCACATTCTGTTGTCTAGATGTATTTAACACCATTACAATTTTCCTTATATAGTGGGATAGAAATAAAATAATAGTTTTCAATAAATGATAGATATTATCCCTTAATATGATTAAAACTATAGATATCTATGATATTTTTGCGACATTTAAATTCTTTAATAAATTTTGTTTTAACAAGTTAAAAAATTATTCTATATATAGAAATAACATTTCATTTTAATGATATTTTATTAAACAATAGTTAAGACATACAATAATTACCTTATAGTTAATTTTCTTATGAGGATTGGACAAAATTCTATGTATTATTTCATGTTCTTCCTAAATTCTAAAAACTAAAAAATATTCATCAATAAAAAAACAAAAAACAAGCAATGAAGTCATTAAAAAACTATTCATAAGGTCAATAAATAAATAAGGTGAATTATAGAACCTATGTTGAATAATTACAAACTCAGAGTGCTATAATTAGACTAAAATGTAGTATTATGAATGTTATCAACCTTCACCTTCAGAGATTGGTAATTAGAAGAAATATCATCATTAATAAAATTATTTTCTCCTAAGAGAAGATCAAAATATTCATTAATATGAGTTAAAGGATAATTTATGTTAATACTGAAGGTATTCAATGATATATAATCAATGTATAGTCTCATTGAAAAATATTTATTTTTAAATAAAAAAATTGGATCTTCAATTGGTGTTGTGCTAGGGTGAACGAAAATATTATCTAACAACTCGTACAATTTATTTTTCAATTATAAATTTTTCAATAGAGATGTTCAATAAAGAGGATTAAGAATAGTCATAACCCCAAACACTATGTAAAATGTAAACACAACCTACCAATGTGGGAAAACACTATAAATATAAATAGATAATAAATCCATATATTAATTTACTAATGCCTCATCATTAATTTCAAAAGATTCAAAATTTTAAAAAATATGCACTTGGTTACTTTCACTACCACCAATTATCATTTTCTAAACATTATGGTATGTTTTCTAATGCATAAAATTAATGAATTAGAAATAATTGGATCTGAAATATATATTTTATGATAATATAAAAGAAAATACACAAAAAATTATTTCAACTCAACAACATCCAGTTCAACATGATTTTTAATAAATACATCCCCCTTAAAAATGAAGATTCCTAAAAACATTTCCTCTTTAATAAATCATCCAAGAGTTTTTCAAAAATTCTCTAACTTAATTTCAGGTGGTTATATTCTGAATTATTATTAAAATTTCATAGACATTATAGAATGTGAAGACACATAGCGGAACATGGTATTGGGATAATTCGAAACACTAGTAACATAATTGTTCGCACTTCGTTTGATGGCTCGAAGTCATCCATAGTAGTAGAAAATAATTTTTGAAGACAATTATTCCTCAAATTATGATGATGTATATACTAACTAAATATCATTGGTAAAAAATTTCATAGTGATCCAATGCATTGAAAATAATACACCACACTGTTTGATTTCAATTAGTTGCCCAAGAAATTGATTTTTTAGGATTATTTTCCTTGAAATCACAGGGCATAATGAAAACAATACACATTGGTAACACTTCCCAGATTTCAAAAAACATTCTCCACGGTACTTTTTAACATACATATCACATGTTTGGAACATTATTTTACTAAATAATGATTTATTTGGTTTATGTTTCACCATCATCTTCCATACCGAATTCTTTTTACTTTCATCATCATAAGGCATATAAGTATAGGAAAACTACATATCAACATTTTTAGAACAACAATAATAATTGAAATTCCTTTCAAATTCATGTGTAT
Organism: Viscum album; assembly: GCA_963277665.1. Taxonomy (NCBI): domain Eukaryota; kingdom Viridiplantae; phylum Streptophyta; class Magnoliopsida; order Santalales; family Viscaceae; genus Viscum; species Viscum album. The sequence goes on along the minus strand of OY728150.1, from coordinate 167,903,921 downwards.
CCATATATCTTCATAGACATGTTTTCAATCCTCAGTAAAATATATAACATTTACTTTCAATGTCTGAAAACATATGGAATGTATCTAGCCATTCATATAAAACTAGCATCATACAAGGCTACAAAATCTTCATATTTTCATCTAAATTAAAAAAATTAGTTTTTCCAGTTAGATTAACAAAACATTCGAGGAATTTTGATGATGTAAAATATCCTTAGTTTTTTCTATTACATCAAATTAAGATCATCTTCTTCATTGATAATAATATCCAAAAGACATCATCTATCATCTTCCCCTTTAAACTGGTAAACATAAAGAGTTTTTTTTTACATTTAGAATATACCATGAATACACATATCTTCTAAATATCATTTATACATCATTCAGATAATAGAGGATGAGATGATCAACTGAATGACATGGGATGTATAAATATTAAATGCCCCATTATAGATATGTTAACTAATGGATGATCTTGTTTATCTCTTACATAGATACCAAAAACATTCATTTCATGTGTCAAATAAGAAAAACATGAATAAATTTTTTGTTTCCACATCTAACAATCTCCAGATTGTGATTTGGAAGGATCGTAGCCACTCGATGCATACACATTACTGTTTCCATGTTTCATCTATGGAAAACCATACTGAACCGATATAATTTTTTTGAATCATTGTGGTAACCTAAAATTTTTATTTATTTTATATACATTCATAATGTAAAATATTTCTAGGGAATCATATTAACATTATCATAAAAAATAATTATTTTAATTATCCAATGACTCTCAATATATGTAACTAACCATTAAATTAATGAATATGTAGTTTTAAGTCATGAATTAATTATATTACATTTGAGAATATTTTCGGTCAACAATATTTATTAATTAGATCATTACTCATACAAAAAAATAAAAATAAATAGTGGACACATATATTCTGTGTAGAGACACGGAAATATCAAGGAATTTTTTTCTTAATTTTCTTTGTAATTTTACAAGAACGCAGTTTCTAACGGAGCTTGATTCTGAGGCCCAGTGTGCCTCGAATCAATTTCTGATTTTTAGCTCGGGTACGTTCAGTGAACGAACGCGCGGGTTTTTCTAACATTTGAACCGGTGCTCGAAATCTAATTCCGAGGGCACCGATGGATTTGTATCGCCTGTAATTTCTTATGAAGATCTATTTCAGAATTGCGATATTCATGGGAGGAGTTGTTAAAAATTTGTGGAAGATAAAATAAAAATTGAGTTACAATTTTTTATTTCATTAAATTAGTTGTATCCTTTGAGTGGAAGTTAGGGAACTACCAATGAGAGGATAAGAGGGTGGTGGTGCCCAAACGAGACCCTAACCCCCCTTGATCTTCCATAACCCCCTTGACCTCCCATAACTCACCTCCCACTTTAATATTGTAACTCCACTTTAACTTATGTTACTCCTCTCCTCCTCACCTCCCACATTAATTCATGCCACCTAAACATTAAATAATTTGACTATTCATGATCAATTAATTAAGTGTGTTGGTTTTGAATTTTTTTTTGAATTCATGGCATGGGTAAATAAAATAAGATGGAGCCTTATTTTATTTTAGTTAGAATTGTTGTGTCAAGAGAAAGCGAAGAGTGCTTTTGAGTTTTGAAGAACTTCCTCCTTTGAAGAAGAACGCTTCATCTCCTTTGTTGTAGAACATGAAGAACACTGAAGATTCGACGAAGAAAGTCATCTCATATTTCACCTTCTCTCCACATAGAAGGAAGCGAGACGCCGCATTCTTCATCGGGCGATCACCGACGACGTGCCTTCTCCTCTTCTTCCTCCGTGTCAAGGGAGGAGACACCACCGCGGGGAACGTCGCCATTGACGACGACCCACCCTCTGACGTCAGCGGAATCGGCACTGATCTTCCGCAATGTCCGATCACGGCGACGCTTGCCTCTTCCACGGCTCGACGATGTGTGACGTCTTTGCAAGGTAGGGGTTTGGTTTTCATGTCGTGAATAATTTTAGACGTTCTTCGATATCAACGGCCAACTGTTATCAAAATAACGGAGGAGGTCGGACCTCACAAACACGGCCGAACGTCCACACCTTTTATTTTTGATGGTTATCTATGTGGGATGAAATGGAAGCGACGCAGTGCCGTTGCACCGTGCTGGAATTTAGAGAATCACGATGAAGAAGCGTGACGCCATCGCACCGCGCCTTTGAGGTCGAATTAATCTACGGTCAAAGTCGGGTCCTGGCGAAGGGGCACGACGTCGTCACGCCGCGCCGGAAAACCACGAAGATGGCGCGTTTTTAACGTTGAGTGCGGATCGACGGTCGATGATGAATCTGGCCGAAATGGCGTTTGAATTCCATCGCAGTAAAGATTAGGTCCCGGGAGGACTGCTGGCGAAGGCGGCAGGCGAAACAGACCACCGGAGTGCGTCCGATGGTCCGTAGAAGACGGCGACGGCATGCCACGCCAACACGGCGGTGCTGACACCGGAAAAAACCGTTGCGGCTGAGCCGCGGTGGTAGAACGTGAAAAGGAACGGTCGGGCCGTTCTGGGTTTGAGGTGGCGCGGCTTTAAGTCGTGCCAGGTTGACAACCAGGGGGTTTGTAACCCCCCGCACCTGTCGCGCCACGCCAGTGCGAGGCCAGCCGGATGCCCAGGTAGGGCCGGACCCAGACCCGGTTCGGCCGACATGGGGGGGGGGGGGGTGGTGGTTGGGCCAGGCCGGACCGAGCCCAGACCGCCGTTTTCGGACCTTTTCGGTCATTCTCCCATAACATGGGCTACGGACCTCCGATCGACACACAGTAAGTTGTGATGCGATCCTTGGATTGGTACGGTCGGTTCGGTATGTTACACTCAAGGTTTTGGATAACTTTGGGTTCGACCGGGTTGATTCAGATACAAAACCAACTGGGCCCTCCGAGAGGAAACGCTTATATCTTGAGTTCCGATCACCCGATTGACGTGCCGTTGACTTTGTTGGTTTCCTCTTGATGAGACGGAACTTTTGGCATACTTAACCGGAGTTTTGGATGCAGTTGGAGTATAGTCGGGTTGGATTGTACCCGAAATCCAACCGGGCCCCTGGAACAGAAAAGCAGATATCATTCAGACCGGACATCCATTTGACGAACCGTCAGTGGCGTTCGTGATCACATTGAGAAACGGTCCCTTTGGGTATACCATATGAGATTTCGGGGTACAGTTTAGATATTGCTGGGTTGGTTCGCAAACGAAACCAACTGGGCCCCTGGGACGAAAAGGCTAATAACTCACAGACCGGGCGTCCGATTGACGCACCGTTTATTGCATTGAGACCCCTATGACGAGGTGGTCCTTTGAGATACTTCTTCATGGACTTTAGATACTTGGAGTAGCGACCTGTAGATTGTGGAGAAGACCCTCCCGGAGAAGAGCATACAGAGTACGGAGACCGTGTAGCTGGCTGTGACCGATGGCTGCTTGTCTGATTCGATTCAGAGTGACTAGCATAGCCTAGTGGGGAGCACTAATTTGTGAGGTGGTAGACCCATGGCGGAGGAGCACTACTGTGTGAGTTGACAGACCCGCGGTACTCGACAGGAGGAGTACCTCTGTAGGCTATGAGGGGGAGCACTACTATGTGAGGTGGGAGACCCATGGCGGAGGAGCACTACTGTGTGAGGTGGCAGACATGCGGTACTCGACCGGAGGAGTACCTCAGCAGTCTTAGGTTAGTGAGCAGTACCTCGGAGTCGTAATCGGACCACTGCACACTCTAGAGATGGGGCTCTTCAGCAGTTACAGTTTCGATAATGAAAATACTAGTTTGAGCTGAGTCTATGACCTTTGTGTTTATCTCTTGATTGATACGGGTCACTTGATAACTTAGGTATATGTATGGGAATATAATTGGGTAGTGGTTATCCTTTTTTGTTTTAGTGAGACCGTGAGGGACTCGGGGTCCCTTCTGAGTATCGTTATACTCACCCATGCACGGGCTATGCCAGCACCTTGTTGTGTTGGTTGCAGACGATGGGTAGTGCTGACGGAGGCCGAGTGTTCGAGGAATGGATGGTACCCGGAGGTGGACTACACGATGATTCAATATACGGGGATGGACTTCACGGTGAGACGACACTCGTAGGAGGTTGATAGGTGAGAGCGATGTGGAGGCTATCTGTACCTACCCTTCAGGTAGGATCCGTGGTGGATGATTCAGGAGCTACGCCATCTGTACCTACCCTTCAGGTTGGATCTGAGGAGGACGTCCCAGGAGCCGCTTCTGTTCTTCCAGCTGTTGTCTTTTTCTATTGTACTTTTGTTCAGTTGTAGTTGTACTTTCAGTTGGATTTTTATTCTGACCCATTTACTTTTCAGTACTTCTCTTTGTACTTAGTGTTTTACTTCTGCTTGTACTCTGTAGTGTTTTGTTTAATATTATAAAGGAAATGTCTTCCAAGTCATCGGGATTTACGTCTTTGGTGCTAGTCGCCAGCCCCTGGCCTATGGAAGGCGGGATTGGGGTAGTCACAACACGGGCCCCGAGGATGGGTCGTGACATATTGGTATCAGAGGAGTCGGTTCTACCGCAGAACTTATAACTCTGATATTTATTTCTATGAAGCAATTGTGTTAAGGGTACCGAGTGTGGTATTCAGTTCAGGGAGTCCAGTGTTGGTGCGAGCGGCCGACGTATCCATACACCAGGACCCTGACAACTGATTTCCGACTTTGTGCACGAAAACACTGATTGTGTGTGTGTTTCTAGATGTTTTTAAAAGTCATCTCACCAGGTATAATTTTTTGACTGTGTCACATTGTTTCTATCAGGACGCCAATTTATGGATGACCAGCTAGAGCCCAGAGGGATGTGCATACTGACAGCCTGCCGAGCGATGAGGCATCGGTACAGGGCCCTCTTGCAGTTGAGGCACCAGCGGAGGCACCAGCGGTACTACCATACGTTGGGCCACCGATGCCACCATCCCCAGCAGTAGGCAATGCACGCCACTTGAGCACGCTACACGAGTTCCAGCACCGGAGGCCAGCCAGGTTCTGGGGAGAGACGGACCCGCTGGCGGCTGAGGATTGGCTGGAGGCTGTGGTGAAAGTCTTCAGGCTAGTGGGGACACCATCAGACTTCATGGTGATCTTTGCTTCCAGCCTCCTTCAGGCTGCAGCAGGAAGGTGGTGGAGCCACTTGTTCCAGTTTTGCGACGGGATGACCTTCACATGGGAAGACTTCGAGACATTCTTCAAGGTGGAGTTTGTGCTAGTAGCTCTACACCCCGAGCGTGTACAAGAGCCTCTGCCTTTGCCAAATGGATTTCGATCAGAAACTGAGTCATTTATGGGCAGTAGATAGATGATGCAGAGGTCCAAGAGGACCAGAACAGCAGGTGGGCGACCTCGGGTTATAGTATCCGTAGTGCGGGGTACCCGGGGTGGAGTCAGGGCCAGGCGTGCCAGAAACGTACAGTGTTTCTCCTACGGCAGGAAGGGTCACATGACACGTGACTATCCGACTCCTCGCACAGTTGATCTGCAGGCGTTGGAGGATCCACCGAGGCAGAACCAGTAGCGAGTGCTTGAGAAACAGTCAAGCAGTGGACAAGGTAGTAGAGCTCTGGGAGTAGGTGGACAGGAGTGGATCTAGTGGATACGTCTCTTGTACATCTAGTTCCACGTTTCTGTTGTATTCGTGTATTTGTACTATGAGTGGAAATAATGAAAATACACTTATCATTATGATATTTTCTTTCCTGTCCTTTTGTTTGGTTGATACTGAGTGGTCCCGGTTAAGACTCTTGACTTGACCCTCACTTTCGAGATTTCTACTGGAGGAGACCCAGTGACCTCACACTGATGCTGACAGTGTGACTCGACGCTTGGAGGCGAGAGTGATAGTTGGATCTCTTGGTAGTTACGTCGAGGCCTTACGACATCATCCATTGCATGAATGCATCATTCATGTCAGGATTGACTGTATTAGGCAATGGGAGAGGTTCTTCTAGGGGATGAGACTGAGTTTCACTTTTCTACAAAAAGGAGAAATTTTAGCATCTCTTTCAGATCGTAGGCAAAGAAGGTTTAGATCATGCAGGAGAAGATGAAGACTGCACAGTGCAGTATGAAATAGGAAACTAGCACCAGTCTTAGAGACTTGGGCATGATAAATGTTTGAAGAAGTGGAAGCTTTAAAGAGAGATGATTCTGCAATGCAGCAGACGTGGAGGCAGAGCTAGGAGAGCAGCATGTGGGGGTGTACGTTTTAACATACTACAACCACCCACAATAGTTATCCCCACCAGGCTCAGGGAGCTGGATGGTAGGGGAAGAGAGTAGCTGCTTGCGGTCAGGGAGAGTGACCCAATGGATCTACGAATGATTCAAGGGATAGTCTGTATCCACTACTAGCTTTCGTAGTAACAGACGTTGATATGAATCATTCCTTCCTTCCATGAATCTTGTCCCAGACCTAGAGTTTCCGGTAATCCATATACATGACCCTCATGTCTGGAGATACCTTGGGAGAAGACTCAATAATTACACTGACGCTAACAGTGTGGTCAGACCCTCAAGGAGAGAGTTTCAGTTGGAATCTCTTAGTGGCAGCGTTGAGGCCTTACGAGGTTGGTTTGAGTATGGACTGGCCAATCACAGTTCATACACAATTTGAAGGTATTAGGCAAAAAGGTTGTGGTTTAACTACTACGTCGGAATGGGTTTTCCTTGGTCTGCGAAAAGTAAACCCCAAGAATCACATGATAAACTCATGAACAGAAGGGTGAGACCGATCACTCTTGAGTCGGTCAAACTTAACCTCGTGGCAACAGTCGTTTTGAGTTCCAGTTTTAAACAGGAATTGGAGACCTCTAGAGTTTGAGGATGATGATCAAGTCCTTATATGGGTCTCACCTCGACGAGGATTACAGAGATGTGGCCAAGGCAGCAAGTTATCAACGAGGTTCAGTAGACCATTCCTAGGTCCTCAGCTGGGTAGGTGGGGTGGTTTACTGCTTGATCGATCCACCCCAGTTGCACCAGGTGCACGACGACTTCCACGTATCTCAACTGAGGAGATACGTGCGTGATCCTTCACATATCATCGACCCTGGGGAGCTGGACGATGGAGATGGGGTGTATTTCATGGAGGTTCCAGTGGGGATTAAGGATCGATAGAAGCGAGTCTTACGAGGACGGTCGATTCCTCGGGAGCACTTTCACTAGCAGTACAGGAACCTCCAGGAAAGCACATGGGAGCGGAAGGCTCAGATGCGTGCTCAGTACCTCTTTTGTAACCCTTGTTTGTGTTAAAGCTTTACAAGGACGTAAAGCCCTAGGGTGGAAGTAATGTAAAGACCAGGAAATTTCATGGAAATTGTTTTCTTAATTTTCATTGAAATTTTACAAGAACGCAGTTTCTGACGGCGCCTGATTTTGAGGCCCGGTGTGCCCAGAATCAATTTTTGAAGTTTAGCTCAGGTGAGTTCAGTGAACGAATGAGCGGGTTTTTCTAAATTTAGAACCGGTGCTCGAAATCGAATTCCGAGGGCACCCATAGATTCGCAGCACCGGTGATTGCTTAAGAAGATCTTTTTCGGAGTTGCGTTTTTCATGGGAGGAGTTGTTCAAAATTTGTGGAAGATAAAATAAAAATTGAGTTACAATTTTTGATTTCTTTAAAGTAGTTGTATCCTTTGCGTGGAAGTTAGGGAACTACCCATGAGAGGTTAAGAGGGTGGTGGGGGCCACAGGAGACCCTAACCCCCCTTGATCTTCCATAACACCCTTGACCTCCCATAACTCACCTCCCACTTTAATATTGAAACTCCACTTTAACTTAGGTGACTCCTCTCCTCCCCACCTCCCACATTAATTCATTCCACCTAAACATTAATTAATTTGACAATTCAAGATCAAATAATTAAGTGTGTTGGTTTGGACTTTTTTTTGAATTAATGGCATGGGTAAATAAAATAAGGTGGAGCCTTATTTTATTTTGGTTAGAAATGTTGTGTCAAGAGAAAGGGAAGTGAGGTTTTGAGTTTTGAAGAACATCCACCTCCGAAGAAGAAAGCTTCATCTCCTTTGTTGAAGAACGTGAAGAACACTGAAGCTTTGGTGAAGAACTTCGTATCATCTTGCACCTTCTCTCCACGTCGAAGGAAGAGAGACGCCACATTCTTCATCGGGAGATCACCGACGACGTGCCTTCTCCTCTTCTTCCTCCACGTCAAGGGAGGAGACACCACCGTAGGGAACGTCTCCATTGACAACGACTCACCCTCCAACGTCAATGGAATCGGCACTGATCTTCCGCAACGTCCGATCACAGCGACGCTTGCCTCTTCCGCGGCTCGACGACGTGTGGCGTCTTTGCAAGGTAGGGGTTTGGTTTTCATGTCGTGAATACTTTTAGACATTCTTAGATATCAACGGCCAACTGTTATCAAAATAACGGAGGAGGTCGGACCACACAAACACGGCCGAACCTCCTCTCCTTTTATTTTTGTTGGTTATCTACGTGGGTTGAAATGGAAGTGATGCAGTGCCATCACACCGTACGGGAATTTAGAGAATCACGACGAAGAATCATGGCGTCGTCGCGTCACACCTTTGAGATCGAACGAATCTGTGGTCGAAGTCAGGTCGTGGCGAAGGGGCGCGGTGTTGTCGCGCCATGCCGAAAAACCATGAAGACAGCACATTTTGAACGTTGAGTGCATATCGACGAGCGACGATGAATCGGGTTGAAATGGCGTTTGAATTCCTTCGCAGTAAACACCGGGTCCTGGGAGGACTGTTGGTGAAGGCCGCAGGCAAAACGGACCCCCGGAGTGCATCCGGTGGTCCGCAGAAGGCGGCGGCGGCGCGCTGCCGGAACAAACTGCCGCGGCTGAGCCGCAGCGGTGCGAAGTGAACCGGAACGGCCGGGTCGTTCTGGGTTTGAGGCCGCGCAGCATTAAGCCGCACCAGGTTGACAACCAGGGGGGTTTGTAACCCCCCGCACCCGTTGCGCCGCACCAGCACGAGGCCAACCGGCTACCCAGGCCAGGCCGGTCCACGTATGCCAGGCTAGGCCGCGCACAGCTAGGCCGGACCCGGACCCGGTTCGGCCGACCCGGGGGGGGGGGGGGGGTGGTTGGGCCGGGCCCAGACCCCCATTTTCGGACCTCTTCAGTCTTTCACCCATAACATGGACTACAGACCTCCTATTGGCATACCGTCAGTTGCGATGTGATCCTTGGATCGCGACGGTCGTTTCGGTATGTTACACTCAAGGTTTCAAGGAACTTTGTGTTTGGCCAGGTTGGTTTGGATTCGAAGCCAACCGGGCCCTCGGAGCGGAAACACTTATATCTTGAGTTCCGGACGTCCGATTGACGTGCCGTTGACTTTGTTGGTTTCTTCTTGATGATACTGAACTTGTGGAATACTTCTCCTGAGTTTTGGATGCAGTTGGAATATGGCCAGGTTGGATTGTATCCGAAATCCAACCATGCCCTTGGAACGGAAAAGCTGATATCTTTCAGATCGGACATCCATTTGACGAGCCGTCTACAGTGTTGGTGATCACATTGAGAAACGGTCTCTATGGGTATACACTATGAGAGTTCGGGGTACAGTTGAGATATGGCCGGGTTGGTTTGCACATGAAACCAACAGGGTCCCTAGGATGAAAAAGCTAATAACTCACAGACCAGGCGTCCGATTGACGCGTCGTCTGTTGCTTTCAGACCCCTATGACGAGGCGGTCCTTTGAGATACTTCTTCGTGGACTTGTGATACTTGGAGTATAGACCAGTAGATCGTGGAGTGGACCCTCCTGGAGACAAGCATACAGAGTATGGAGACCGTGTAGCTGGCTGTGACTGATGGCTGCTTGTCTGATTCGATTCGGAGTGACTAGCATAGCCCAGTGGGGAGCACTGCTTTGTGAGGTGGAAGACCCATGGCGGAGGAGCACTACTGTGTGAGATGGAAGACCCGCAGTACTCGACAGGAGGAGTGCCTCTGTAGGCTATGAGGGGGAGCACTACTGTGTGAGGTGGAAGACCAATGGTGGAGGAGCACTACTGTGTGAGGTGGCCGACCCGCGGTACTCGACAGGAGGAGTACCTCAGCAGTCTTAAGTTAGTGAGAAGTACCTTGAAGTCATGATAGGACCACTGTACACTCCAGAGATGGGGCTTTTCGCCAGTTACGATTTCGATAATGAAAATCCTGGTTTGAGCTGAGTCTATGACCTTTGTGTTTACCTCTTGATTGGGATGGGTCACTTGATAACTTAGGTATATGTATGGGCATATACCTGGGTAGTGGTTATCTTTGTTGTTTTTAGTGAGACCTTGAGGGTCTCTGGGTCCCTACTGAGTATCGTTATACTCATCCCTGCACGGGTTATGCCTGCACCTCATTGTGTTGGTTGCAGACGATGGGCATTGCTGACGGAGGCCGAGTGTTCGAGGACTTGATGGTACCCGAAGGTCGACTATATGAAGAGTCAGTATCCGAAGGGGGACTTCACGGCAAGATGACACTCGGAGGAGGTTGACAGGCGAGATCGATGTGGAGGCTATCTGTACCTACCCTTCAGGTAGGATCTGTGGTGGATGATCCAGGAGCTGCGCCATCTGTACCTACCCTTCAGGTAGGATCCGAGGAGGACGTCCCAGGAGCCGCTTCTGTTCTTCTAGCTATTGTCTTATTCTGTTGTACTTTTGTTCAGTTGTAGTTGTACTTTCAGTTGGGTTTTTATTCTAGTCCATTCACTTTTCAGAACTTCTCTTTGTACATAGTGTTTTACTTCCGCTTGTACTCTATGGTGTTTTGTTTACTTGTATAAAGGCAATGCCTTCCCAGTCATAGGGATTTACGTCTTTGGTGCTAGTCGCTAGCCCCTGGCCTTTGGAAGGCGGGCTTGGGGTAGTCACGACACGGGCCCCAAGGATGGGTCATGACATTCTGTTACTATGTTCTCAGTTATATATTACATTTAAAGGAAAACAAGATTTCATTTTGTAAAAAATCATACTGACATTAAAAAAGAAGTCTTTTCTTCCCCTACCAACAAATAAATTAGTTGATAAAATTTCAAAAATGGTAGAAAAATTAAAATATTAATAAAGTATATAAAATTAAGATAACTGTTAAAGTGAAAAACATGACATCCAATGAAATATTTTTTTTCAAATAAATAGACCTTTTAACCCAATATTGGAATTATCAATCCTTTAAAAAGTAAATTTATTATACCATTTGAAAAAAATGATTCCCATGATTATTAACTAGAAATCATAGAATTTTCATGTAGTTCCCTAGGGGAACAATTTCATATAACCCGTATTCAGACATTCCAAATTTATATAACCATATTTACAACAACCAATATAATATTATAATAAAAAGTATAAATACCTAATTCATTGGAGAGATATTTGTGTTCACCCATAATAAAATATATAAATGGATCACCAAGAAATATATGGGTTTACTCATAAAAAATATCCACTTAATATTTCAAGAATAAAACATTTTATTCATATAAAATTTCCTCAAAACCATCTTAATTTTGTTAACCCTTTTGAAAACGTCGTTGTAGAAATCAAAATATGATTTTCATCTAAAATACCATTTTCGATTCCAAAATTCTTAGAAAAAAATAACAATTGTTTTTATTTAATAAAACAAGAAATAATGTATAGGAATATAGAAATAAAATAACAGTCATTTCTAGAAGGAATATTTATTGCTTATATATATGTTATAAATATGACATTTCTTTTTTATTTTTTTAAAACATTCCATATAAATCATGTAATGTGATTGCTTATAAATACATCTTATATAATGTAAATATAAAAATTAGATGAAATATATAAATATGTTATTTCCATATAACGTCATTCACGAATTCATTTTCAAACATTAACATTTAAGGGAAAAGAGTTAGAATGAAAAAATTAATAGATATTTTCTTAATGAAATTTCCTTTATCATGTTGGATATATTTGAATACTAAATACCATGAATGTTTAATATTAAAAAACATCAGAAACTAAATTAATTTAAATTTATATGATATAACATATCCAATGGGTTGTATATACACCACGTAAAATAATATATGTTAATAACCTAAAAATAATCCATAAATAATGTAAATTAAGATGAAGTTATACTGTAACACCCCAAGCTTCTACGGTACGCTTCTCTTTTAATAATACCATAGCGTGCGTTGTATGAAACTTTTAGTTCTAACACACACCACAACCAATCAAACAAGCAGTTATGAATATTAATACCCACTTTTTGAAATTTTATCAATTTTATATTTTAAAATGGACATCATTTTTGGAATCGGAATATCGAAATTAGCCTCGAGTGATTTATTGTATTTTTCTGAAAACATTCACTTATTTATGAATAGTGAAAAACACTAAGTAGATAGTTAAAACTGACTTTTTATTTAAATAATTATTTATTTTATTTAAATTTATTTCGGGTCAAATTAGATACATAATACCTATATAAGTTCGATTTAATTTATTAAAGTCAGTTTATAATAATTTTAGACATATAAAAAATTTATTGAACTTTTCACCATCTTTTACCCATCTCCTATGAGAATTTGCAAATTCATATAAAACATAATTTTACCGCTTCCATGAGAGGAATTTCAATCATCCAAAAGAAATAGTTAATATCAAAGATTTAAATGTGGTTCAATAAGGAAAAAATAATTTCTGGTGAATAGTAACTTTTCACTTTTATTGACCACGGTAAAAAGTAAATAGGGTAATTAAGGGTAAAAATGAAATTATTATTACCCTAACACATGTCCTAATTCTATTGGCTATGTCTAACTAGACCGAAAACAATCGTAGGAATAATATATGAACCTCTTTGGTTCACATAGATTAGATTAGAACATTTATTATTATTTAATTCAAAGAAGAGTTAAAAGAGTTAAAATCAATGTTTTATAACTAAAACATTTTTAATATAGGGATACACAGAAGATAAATTCGATTATAAATATTCAATAGAAATATAAAAATATTTCCTACATAGTTATGACGTACCGACCCCGGTAGCCTGGAGCCGGTGCTATGGTTATGGTGTTTAATTTATTTCGTAAAATGAAACAAATAAGTCACACATCATAACACATCAGGAGGAACTTTCTGGTTTAGATCCCAGAGAATCAAAGACAACAGCTTTTCTTCTCTATCGCTGAGCTAAGAACAAAAAATCCTAGACTTGGAAAGACTCTATCAACCTGTAAAAATTTAACAAAAACGTAGGGTGAGCTTTGAAATACTTAGTAAGGGGTTTTTTAAAATACATAAATACAGCCTTTGAGAACTAATTTGAAAATACTTTTCCATACTTAAAATTTTTTCTTAAAGGAAAAAATTCAAGACAAAACAAAAGTCAATGTATCACAGTTAAAGCACTTCATACTTACACACTAGAACACTTAGCTGGAACCCACATAATAGACAAGATAATCATGCTAATAAAAAGACATGGGTTATAATAATTAAAGTGTCCATAAACAAGAAAGGTGTACATGAACAACAAGGTGTAAACATCATTAGAGTTGCGCACAAGCGCATTACCTAAAAAACACATCATTACATGATAAATGTAATGAAACATTTTTAATAAAATTATGGAAAAGAAACTGGACGTGCATCAACATTTCCATATCATATGTCTTGTGAATTTTTTTTATAATCTGATACTCGAAGGTAAGGTTCTATAACCAAGGATATTCCTCTAGTCGGAGTAATCAATTGGTTGGTCATAAACAAAGATATGTATACTAAAGGACTCATGGTCTCTGTGTCAAGGCCTTGTGCCATGACCTAAGGGTAAAAACCCAATCTGGCTGTCTCAAGAACTATTGATGCATCGAGGAGCTTACTTTTACCGGTCTCCAAGCCGGAAGGCTTACTTTAACCAGTCCCCATCCTGGAGGGTTTTCTTCTTACCAGACCCCATTCTGGGTAGTCCCATACATTTCCCATATGCTGATAAGGTCAGATATTCGAGGTGTCCTATACCAATTTGAATATTTAATTTTCATTTCATATTACCAAAGGTGTCCCATACCACTTTGGGTAATACCGTTTTCATTTCCCATTACCCAAGGTGTCCCATACGACTTTGGGTAATTTTAGTTATTACTTCATTATCATGTTTAGTAATATGAATTAATAATATGAATAAGGTAACAATTACATAATTGGTTTACAAATACATGATATGACAGATAAAATTGAAAATATGGAATAAAAACAGGCATGGTTAAGCAAGCATACTATGCGAATAGAACAATTATTTAAGCACATAAAATGATGAATGTTTGAGAATTTCTTCAAACGGGGTATTAAATGATGAGTTTCTAAAATTCCAGTACATGGAAATGAACTACTTGGCATTAAATATTGTTCTTCACAGGTCACAGTACTTGCAACAAATCTCCATCCACTAATAATTACTACGGCATGCTTGGTATAAAAATAATAAACACTTGAAATCTTTAAAATTCCAACACTTGGAAATAAACCACTTTAAATAAAATATTTGTCAATAATTATTGTTCTTCACTGGTCATAGAATTTGCAGTTAAACTCTGATCACTAAAAATCACTACAGCGAGTTTGGTATAAAAATAATTGAGAATTTCTACATATAAACATAACACTTAAATCTATATCCTTTTAATATATGTTTAAAATAGGCATAAGAATATCCTTTAAAAATGCAAATCACTTCAAGAGAAACATTAGTCATGTTCATTGGTGTACCCTTAGACACAAAAATATAAAACAACATAGGAAAGCGCAAAAATCCTACATGCATAAAAATATTAATAACCATTTCTTGAAACTAGGGTTCGAGATATTAATCTTAAAAATACATACATACATAGGGATATATATACACAAAGTATATATATATAGGGTTTCTCATAAATTAAACATGGTTCACTTGATATCCGAAAACCCCTAACAATCTATCATTTATTCAGTTTAAAATAACAAAACATTATGGGATTTAAATGCTCATGAAACTATAAATATATAAATCTTTGATTTTAACTATAACATGATTGCACCTAAACCAAAGACCTAGTTCGCAACCAATATCATTCATAGACAAAGTAATAATTAGAAACCAATTTGTATTGAAATACATAACCAATAAAAATATATAATTATATATATATATAAGTCTTACATAAAGATCGTACATGTTAGGAATTGTTTTAAAATAACCCCTTTCAAAAGTATAATTCTTAAAATAAAATACTTATTAATAAAGAAATATTAGAAACATATTTTGTATGGTTGCATGTATATTTATGTGTATACTTGAATACCAGAAAACACATATAAATAAGATATGTAATGCTTCTGCTTAAAAGAAAAACCTATTTCAACTAATCTTGTGTAATTTTTTGAAAAAAAATATCAACCTCCTTGGAAACACTTTATATGGAAGAGGTTTATGGTGTATTCCTAAACATATATAAAATTATACCAATACCCCTATTATATCCCACCAGTTACAAAATAAAGACTCAAAAGAAACGAAATCTTTAAATAGTTTAGGGGAAACACCCTTTCGAATCCACACACCCTCTTTTTGAAGAAAAGGGATGAAACAATTATTATAATATATAAAATTTATATATATATGTATAGAATGTGACCGACTACACACAGGGGGGTCTCTTCTAGGTTTTCTGTTATATATATATATTAGAAAAATGGGAGTATCCCATGAAGTCAAACACCCTTGGAGTCCTCTATTTAGAGAAAAAGGTTTACATGGAATATATATATATATATAAACCTGTAACTAAGCCGTATATATGTTCATGTATATAAAAAAATTACCGAGGAGCATGGGTAGGTTTGGCAAAACAAGTTAGCAGGATGCCCATACCGCTTAAGGGAGGAGCTCACCGTGGAGGGATGCTCGCTGGCTGGCTGGAGAACCTAGAGGAACCTGGGTGGCCGTAGGTGGTCCGGTGAGGTCGAGGCCTCCATGAAACACTTCAAGGTAACACTGTGGTGTCCAGAAGCATAGCGCTGGCACTGGTGTGGTTGTGCACGGGGAGAGTGGTGCGGAACCGAAGGTGGTTCGTGTGGTGGCGAGGCGACAGCGAGAGAGGTGTTGCGGCGGTGCGGCATGGTTCCGGAGGTCCCCTCTTACACAGAGGTTCCATCGTTCTTAAAGGAAAGTGATCCCGGGGGTTTAGGCCGAGCCTAAGGCATCCTAGGGAGGTGGGTGCGCGAGGTCAACACAAATAGTGGGGAGGGTAGCATCTCGGGAAATCCAGGCGCTGGTTCGCGGGACCCCGACGCGAGGTAGAAGATGACGGAACTCGTGTGTTTAAAAAAACATGACGGCTGGGATCTGGCTTTGAGATATTGGACGACTTATGTTAAATGGAATGAAACGAGTGTTAAAAAAACTACAATGGCCAGGATTAGTCCTGACGTCAATCGAATGGATGAGGTTGATCGGGGTGACGAGATGGCCTGGGTTGCATGTTTTTAAAAAGAAATTGTTTAATAAATGCTAAAATTAGACATTACACTAAGTCAAATTTTTTTAATATATATATATATCCAGAACATTGTAATTTGATTTTGTATAAAATTTAATAAGTAATTTTAACTCATAATTTTCAAATCCAAAAATCCCATTTTATTTTAAGTAAACAAATAATACTATTTGATATAACTATTTTTTAAAAGATATATTTTTAATACCACACTTTTATAACTACTAGGATCTTATAATCTAAAATCCAATTTATAACATTCTTCACTAGTTGATTCATAAAAAATATTTTTATAAGACCAATAGTTTTTCCCTAATTCAAAACACATAGTTTTAGAGATCCAATAAGATACAATTTTTTCAATTATTACAAATACCCCGTTCGACACATTTTAAAATAACATGTTTTCCACCATATAAATATCATCATGATCAAAATAGATTCATTTTCAAGAATAATATTTTATTTTAATACATGAAGATATTAGTCTAATATTTTGTACTTATTATAATATTGAAATACCATTATATTATAAAAGCGTTATAAAGACCAATTTTTTATAAAAAGATGCACTTTATCCATTGAAACCCAACGGTAAAAAAACGGTCATATTCCCTTAAAGGTCCATTATAAAAACAAGGGGGTAGGGTGTTTTACATTTTCAAAATTCATGACCTTAGGCGGATGGCTCTCCTCATACCACTGGTGCTGAGTGCGTGCGCGGTGGTTCTGGCTGTTATATTTTTCACACTGATGGACCCTGAAGACGACGACAATCCGATCACCCGTGTTGTGATTCTCAGTAGTTTTGTTGTGGCCCTGTTAGGTCTTGTTCAAGGTACTTTCAATTAGATGGGTCTAGTTGCAATGTAACTTTTAAATATATACTAGTTTACCGTATTCTTCATTTTTTTCCATTCGAATTCTTTATCAGCACAGAAAGCCCAAAATAAAATAAAACATGAGACATCATTAAAAGTACAACATTGTTCACTTGGACCAGTTTATAAAAACCCGGGGTGTCACATTATCCCCCTCTTAAAATAATTGCGTCCTCACAATTCGATCGGTGTACATACATTGACTTACTCACACAGCTTCTCTCACACCCTTGGTGGTGTCCCTCTACCTCCACCGCCCATGGAAGAAGTTACTATTCAACTCTATCCCGAAGGTAGAACAAAGCTTGTGGGTCTCCTCTTCCCAAATACATTTTTGGAAAAGTGGATCGTGGTTGAAACCAAGCTCCCGTTTGATACAGGTGGTTTTCCAGAGATGGTCATGAGTGACATCAAGATTTGTGATATCCTCTTGGATTTGGTTCCTAATGATCTCTCAAACCACTTCATATATGAAGGATTCGATGACAGACCCAAAATCGCAGAGCTCCTCAAGCATGCTGAAACATATGATATGGTACATAAAGACTGCGCGGATGGCCAACTCCTTTACAGCTTCTCCGAAGGATGTGAAGGCCAACCATTTATTATTCATGGTGAAACACAGGAAGAGTTCGGCATAGTACTTCCATTTCTTTTTATATTTCTCGAAAAATGCTTTGTCCATTTGGTTTACACAACTTCCGACCCTCGTAAGATTCGAAGGACATTCGATCTTTTCGATATTTCATAGAGGGTTTTGCATGTGAGTCGTAAGTTAACAAAAGGTTGGTAACTTGTTGAGCAGGATTTTACTACAATAGTCTCTATGATCTCTGTTGGGAGAGTCAAGAGTCTAGGCGTGGTTCGCTGTCTTGTCATCTGAGGTGTTTAAGAACAAAACCCACTTAGTAAAACATTAATGTTTTTGTGTTGTCCTAATTTTCCAGGGTTGCCTAAACCATTCCTCTGATACCAATTATGACGTCCCGACCTCGGTAGCCCGGAGCTGGTGCTATGGTTATGGTGTGTAATTTATTTCGTACAAATGAAACAAATAAGTCACACATCATAACACATTAGGAGGAACTTTCTGGTTTAGATCCTGGAGAATCAGAGACAACATCTTTGCTTCTTTATCGCTGAGCTAAGAACAAAAAATCCAAGACTTGGAATGGCTCTATCAACCTGTAAAAATTTAACAAAAATGGAGAGTGAGCATTGAAATACTCAGAAAGGGGTTTTTGAAAATACATAAATACAGCCTTTGAAAACTAATTTGAAAATAATTTTCCATACTTAAAATGTTTTCTTAAAGGAAAAACTTCAAGACAAAACAAAAGTCGATGTATCACAATTAAAGCACTTCATACATACACAATAGAACACTTAGCTGGAACCCACTTAATAGACAGGATAAGCATGATAATAAAAATACATGGGTTATACTAATTAAAGTGTCCATAAACAAGAATGGTGTGCATGAACAACAGGATGTAAACATCATCAGAGTCACGCACAAGAGCATTATCTAAAAAAACACGTCATGACCTGATAAATGTAATGCAACATTTGTAATAAAATTCTGGAAAAGAAACTGGACATGCATCAACATTTCCATATCATATGTCTTGTGTATTTTTTTTAATCTGATACTCATAGGTAAGGTTCTATAACCAAGGATATTCCTCTAGTCGGAGTAATCACTTGGTTGGTCATAAATAAATAAATGTATGCTGAAGGACTCATGGTCCTTGTGTCAAGGCCTTGTGCCATGACCTAAGGGTAAAACCCCAATCTGACTATCTCGAAAACTATCGATGCATCGAGGAGCATACTTTTAACAGTCTCTAACCCCGAGGGCTTAATTTAACCATTCCCCATCCTAGAGTGTTTTCTTCTTACCGGACCCCATTCTGGGTAGTCTGATACATTTCCCACATGTTGATAAGGTCAGATATCCAAGGTGTCCTAAAGCACTTTGAATATTTAATTTTCATTTCATATTACCCAAGGTGTCCCATACCACTTTGGGTAATACCATTTTCATTTCTCATTACCCATGGTGTCCCATAACATTTTGGGTAATTTTAGTTATTAGTTCATTATCATGTTTAGTCATATGCATTAAAAATATGAATAAGGTAACAATTACATAATTGGTTTACAAATACATGATATGACAGATAAAATTGAAAATATGGAATAAAAGCAGGCATGGTTAAGCAAGCATACTATGTGCATAGAACAATTATTTAAGCACATAAAATGATGAATTTGTGAGATTTGCTCCCAAAGGGGTATTAAATGATGAGTTTCTAAAATTACAGTAGTTTGAAATGAACTACTTGGCATTAACTATTGTTCTTCACAGGTCACAGTACTTGCAACAAATCTCCATCCACTAATAATTACTATGAAATGCTTGGTATAAAAATAATAAACACTTGCAATATTTAAAATTCCAACACTTGGAAATAAACCACTTTAAATAAAATACTTTTCATTAATTATTGTTCTTCACTGGTCAAAGAATTTGCAGTTAAACTCTGATCACTAAAAATCACTGCAGCGAGTTTGGTATAAAAATAATAGAGGATTTCTACATATTAACATAATACTTAAATCCCTATCCTTTTAATATATGTTTAAAACAGGAATAAGCATATCCTTTAAAGAACACAAATCACTTCAAGGGCGACATTATTCAAGTTCATTGGTGTACCCTTAGACACAAAAATATAAAACAGTATAGACAAGTGCTAAAATCCTACCTGCATAAAAATATTAATAACCATTTCATGAAACTAGGGTTCCAGATATTAATCATAAAAACACATACATACATAGGGATATATATACAAAAATTATATATATATATATAGGATTTCTTATAAATTAATCATGGTTCACTTTAAATCCAAACACCTCTAACAATATATCATTTATTCATTTTAAAAAGAACAAAACCTCACGGGATTTAAATGTTCATGAAACTATAAATATATAAAACTTTGATTTTAACTATAACATGATTGAACCTAAACCAAAGACCCAGTTCGCATCCAATAACATTCATAGACAATGTAAGAAGCAAAAACTGATTTGTATTGAAATACATAACCTATAAAAATATATATTTATATATATATAAGGCTACATAAAGATCGTACATGTTAGGAATTGTTTTAAAATAACCCCTTTCAAAAGTATAATACTTAACATAAAATACTGAATTATAAAGAAATCATAGAAACATATTTTGTATGGATGCATGTATATTTATGTGTATACTTAAATACCCAAAAACAAATATAAATTAGATATGTAATGGTTATGCTTAAAAGAAATACCTATTTCAACTAATCTTGTGTAATTGTTTGAAAAAAATATCAACCTACTTGGAAACCATTTAGATGGAAGATTTTTATGTTGTATTCCTAAACATATATAAAATTATACCAATACCCCTATTGTATCCCACCGGTTACAAAATAAAGACTCAAAAGAAACGAAATCTTTAAATCGTTTAGGGAAAACACCCTTTCGAATCCACACAACCTGTTTTTGAAGAAAAGGGGTGGAACGATTCTTATAATATTTAAAATTTATATATATATATATATATAGCATATGACCGACTACACACAGGGGGTTTCTTTTAGGTTTTCTGTTATATATATATATATATATAAGAAAAACGGGAGTATCCCATGAAGGCAAACACCCTTGGAGTCCTCTGTTTAGAAAAAAGGTTTGCATGAAATATATATATATATATATATATATATATAAAACTATAACTAAGCCGTATATATATTCATGTATATAAAAAAAGTATCGAGGAGCATGGGTAGGTTTGGAAAAACACGTTAATAGGACGTCCTTACCACTTAAGGGAGGAGCTCATCGTGGTGGGATGCTCGCTGGGTGGCTGGAGAATCGGGAGGAACCTGGGTAGCTGTAGGTGGTCCGGTGAGGTCGAGGCCTCCTAGAAACATTGCAAGGTAACAGTGTGGTGTCCAGCGGTTTAGCTCCGGCACTTATGTGGTCGTGCACAGGGAGCGTGGTGCGGAACCGAAGGTGGTTCGGGTGGTGGCGAGGCGACGGCGAGGAAGGTGTCGTGACAGTGCGGCTTGGCTCTAGAGGTCCCCTCTTACACAAAGGTTCCATAGTTCTTAAAGGAAAATTATCCGGGGGTTAGGCCGATCCTACAGCGTCCTAGGGAGGTGGGTGTGCGAGGTCAACAAAAACAGTGGGGAGGGTAGCGTCTCGAGAAATCCAGGCGCTGGTTCGCGGGACCCTGACGCGAGGTAGAAGACGACGAAACTTGCGGGTTTAAAAAAATCATGACGGCTGGGATCTGGCTTTGAGAGATCAGACGGCTTAGATTAAATGGAATGAAACGAGTGTTAAAAAAAATAAAATGGCCGGGATTAGTCCCGAATTCAATCGAACTGATGAGGTTGTGCGGGGTGACGAGATGGCCTGGGTTGCACGTTTTAAAAAAAAACAATTTAATAAACGCTAAAATTAGACATTATACTACTTTAAAATTTTTTAATATATATATATATATATAACCAGAACATTGTAATTTTATTTTGTATAAAATTTTATAAGTACTCTTAACTCATAATTTTCAAATCCAAAAATCCCATTTTAGTTTAAGTAAACAAATGATACTATTTGATATAACTATTTTTAAAAAGATATATTTATAATACCACACTTTTATAACTACTAGGATCTTATAATCTAAAATGAAATTTATATCATCCTTCACTAGTTGGTTCACAAAAATTATTCTTAGAAGACCAATAGTTTTTCCCTAATTCAAAACACATAGTTTTAGAGATCCAATAAGATACATTTTTTTTAATTATTACAGATACCCCGTTCGACGCATTTTAAAATACCATGTTTTCCACCACATAAATATCATCATGATCGAAATAGATTCATTTTCAAGAATAATATTTTATTTTAATACTTGAAGATATAATTCTAATATTTTTACTTATTAAAATATTGAAATACCATTATATTATAAAAGCGTTATAAAGACCAAATTTTTATAAAAAGATGCACTTTATCCATTGAAACCCAACGGTCAAAAAACAGTCATATTCCCAAAGAAGTGCATTATAAAAACAAGGGGGTAGGGTGTTTTACATTTTCAAAATTCCTGACCTTAGGTGGATGGATCTCCTCATACCACTGGTGCTGAGTGCGTGCGCGGTGGTTCGGGCTGTTATATTTTTCACACTGATGGACCCTGAAGACAACGACTATCTGATTACCCGTGTTATAATTCTCAGTAGTCTTGCTGTGGCCGTGTTAGGTCTTGTGCATGGTACTTTCAATTAGATTGGTCTTGTTGCAATGTAACTTTTAAATATATACTAGTTTTTCGTATTCTTCATGTTTTTTTCCTTTCGAATTCTTTATCAGCACACAAAGCACAAAATAAAATAAAACATGAGAGATTATTAAAAGCACAACATTGTTCAGATGGACTAGTTTATAAAAACCTGGGGTGTCACAATAGTAGTATTTTATTTAAAAAATTTAGACATTAAATAAGTTAATATATATATGACACAATGGTGATGCAGTAATTACCTAATTAGTGAAATATTAAAGTCATTTATATTATAAATACCCAAATAAATATAATTTTAGAATTTTTATGACCTCCAAAATTTTTTGAGGTTAATATGACATATTATTATTGGTTATATGAATTTTATTCGAGGTAATAATGTTGTTATGAATTTATCAAAAACAAAATAACCCATAGTGTCAAAATTGACATAAACGTGTTTTTAAAACAAATATTATATTATTAATTGATATTATATTCCTAAAAATATAATGTTCATCCAAATTACTTATAGCATGATATGTGTATAATTAATGGACCACTTGGGGGTCTCTTGGATGTATATAGTATTTTTATTAACTATATAATATAAAAATACAAAGTGACATGGTAAATGTCAAAATAATTAACTAAGAGTCAAAACTAACAAATAAGGTTAATATAATGACCCAAACCTATCTAAAATATATTGGTTAAAAGGGTTTCGACCCATCACCACCATAGACTTTTAATAATCCACTTTTGATCCATTTGAAACTGAATATGAATTTATTGTTAATTAATAAATTAAGTTTTTCCTAAAGAGCCCCCCCCCTTATAAAAGGACACCAATTCTAACCAATTCTGCATACCTTCAAAACCTTTTGGTTCGGGAAAAATCTGCCCAAATTCCCACTCAACTATCCTCCCTTAATCCTACAGTCCTTACTTTAGTCAGAAATCAAACCCATGGAGCCCTTTTAATAAAATCAAAAAGAAGCACCTGAAGAAGAGGTAATGTTTTCACCACCCTCTTTCAAGTTCCTTACTTTTTCAACTTCTCTTTATTTGTTATTTAAATTATAAACTAATATATCCAGTAACTTCTATATACATTGATGTTATTATAAATATGGTACAACCATATTCAGTATTCTATCCATCATTTGAATGACATGTCATCATACGTGCGTACGTACAACCTACCGTCTCCACATCGTGGTGTAATTGTTATGCAATATATTATTATTTGGATGAATATAATTATGATGGGTAATTCATGTAAATAATTAATATAACATGATAATGATTCTGTATATATGATATACCATCCAATTATATATTATTTTAATATCAAAAGAATGATATTGTTGCTCGTTCATACGTACAGAATACCGTCTCCACGAACACGATGAGATTCAATCCCCATCGTATCCATGCAAGTCTAATTATCATTTGATGATTAAAAATAATGTTTAAGGACATGATATTATTCTATATATGAATAAGATACAACCTATCCATATCAAACATGACTTATGTAACAAAACATATAAAAGAAAACAAGTAAGTTAACACCCAAAACGACAATAATACTAAGATATAATTAACAAAGAAATGTTAAACGATCATATATGAAATCATATTAATGTATATGATTATTTTATAATTTAATAACAATTAATTCACCATTATACATGAGGTTAACCTACCATCAACCAAATAAAAGTACAAAGTAAGGGTTTATTTCACAACTTCTTCATTATCCGAGATTGTTTATATGTAATTATCTACTGTGACATATTTGTCATCCACACCCATATTTCATAAAACTTTATTTCAAAACATTCTAAATATTTTGATGAATATGGATTAAATTTATTTATACCCTTGTTTGACTTTTTATAAGATGTTTATAAAGAATCTTTCTGTCATTTTCCAAACAATGTCCTTTTTAACCTGTTCGACAAAATTAAGGTAAGAATGTCTTTTTTAACTTATACAGCGGGTGCGGCCATTTTCCACTGTTATAAAATCATCAAAGCATCCCTTATAATCTTATAATAATATTTTCAATGTAATTGTTTTCATTTATAATTATGTGACTTTTAAATGATTTGAAAAAGATATATTTATCTCAATTAGTTTTGATTTCATCCATGTCAATATCCTTTGATGGATTTTAATATTATTTGAAGTTGATTTATTATACAAAACATCCATATTGTATTGAAGGTTTTGTGATATGTTTTTCTGTTAAAGGTTTAATTTTATACCATCCATGTTTTATGGAGAATGTATTGATATTTCATATCCTAGTTTTAATTCGAATGTTTATGTTATGTTTAAACAAATTCATATGAGGAATGTGTTGGACTTAATAAGTGACGGGTGGAGCCTGATATAGCTCCTCGATGAATCGGTAGGTCTCATGAGACAAATTAGTGTCTTTCCATGAGGCCTTGACAAAATATTATTTGTTGTCTCGGCATGAGGCCTTGGCTACGTAGTTATGATAGTCTGGCATTATGCATTCCATCATTATGAATGTGGTTATTAATATTCCATGTAATTATTCTACTAGTAGAATATCCATGTGAATAAGTTAATGGAATTATTTCAATGAATCTTTTCCATATTATGCTAATGGTCAAGTTAAAAAGACTTTTATTTTAGTTATACATTGCCTTAAATGTTTCTTCTTATTTATGAATGTTTCGGCTATATTGTTATCCCTATTGGGCATTTGAGCTCGCCCATTTCTATGTTTTATTTTTCCCTGGATGTGAAAAAGTATTTTATGAATGACCTGTAGGGATAGAATAAGGGGATATGAGTGTGGAGACAAGATGTTGCAGTAGTTTTCACTGTATGATGTAATGTAACATTTATGAATTTATCTAGTGTTTCCAAGGCTAATAAACTAATAGGACTTTCGAGACATGATATTTTGTGATCATTCCAATGTTATGTAATAATGCACCGACTTGAGGTAACTAGGGTCGGGACGATACAGTTTGTATTAGAGGGAGTTTAGTACAAACCGTGGAAGTTATATTTATATAAACATTGATTAGAGCACATAGACCTAAGATGGACTTTGAGGATTAGTATAGAAGAACTTCCTATAATTTTGGTATTTTAGAGATTTTTTGAGTTTTCCGAGAAATACATCCCTGTCTGGATACGGGCTGGTAGAGGAGACTCTAGCACAAATTTACCTAGAGGTAAAACCCGAAAACACAGCTTTGAGCTAGACTTGAACGTGAACTATTACATGACAATGGGCCTTATTGCACTCTTGGTTACAACACACCAGGGGGACATGCTTAGGATTATTCTCATTTTCTTTACAATACATTATGAAGGTTTTATGAGTATATACTTCCTCAATGAAAAAAAATTTATGGATTATATCCATAAATAGTTCTATTTATGTTCAGTGTTTTACAAGTATGGAATTGTGGATTTTGATTCATAAACTGATCTAGTTTATGCCATTGTTTAGAAATGGAACCTAGTGAAAGGAATGGAAACCGTAAAAATGCACGCACTCCATGTAGGGATTTCCCTCCTTTTTCAAGATAATTCTAGTGTAGTTGGTGATACAACTGGTGCTAATAAGCTAATCACCATACTGGGACAACTCACTCAGGTTATGAACAATAAACTTACCCGTATGGAGCACCCAGATCCGCAGATTAGAGGATCAATGTTAGATCGCTTCATGAGGCAGAAAATACAAAAATTCAATGGGAGTAAAAGTCCATTAGTAGCTGAAAAATGGAAAAGTTCCCTAGAGAAAATATTTTTTGCCTTGGGGAGTAGTGAAAGTGAAAACGTTATCATGGCAGTTTACCGCGTCACTGGAGATAATGATCAATGGTGGTCATTGATTCAAAACACGAAGGAAGATAATGAAGTATCAAATATGGAATCGAGAGAGTTCAAGGAGCTTTTCTTAGAAAAATACTTTTATCATGACCATCAAGAAGTTATGGAAAGGCAATTTCTGAGTTTGATACAAAAAGAGGATTAGAATATCGCAATGTATGAGGCTATCTTTAAAAGGGTAGGAAGGTATGCTAGAGATTATATCTGTAACCGATGAAGTAAGATTGATCAATTATTTGATTGGTTAATACCGTTTCTTCATCTAGCATTAGTCTCACAATCCTTCTCATCATACAAAGACATTGTCTCATGTGCTATCAATATAGAAAAGGAATTCTCTATGTCTTGTGACTTTAAAGAAAAGGAAGAGAAGAAGAGATATGTTGATCAATCTGGAAATAAAAAAAGGGGTAGAAGTTAAAAGTTGAATATCTATCCTGTAGTAAATGTTGGAAGAAACACCCTTGTACATTCTTAAAAGGAACGAGAGTCTATTATAAGTGTGGTGAAAAAGGCCACCAAGCACATTATTGTAAGGGAAAGAGAGTTGTTGTCAATGTGGAATGCTATAATGGTAGTGATATGGGACATTATGCAAATAAATGTCCTAAGCGTCAGGGGAATATACCTCAGAAAAGGCCAAGGGATCAACACCAAGATTATGATATCACTACTGTTGAGGTAGAAGCTCCGAAAGACGTAGTGGGGGGTAATTTAATGGTTTCCTCATGTTTATATAATGCTTTATTTGATTCTGGATCATCACATTGTTTCATATCTTCGCAGTTTTCTACGAAAATTAGCTATTTCCAATTTGATTTAACAAGGGAGTTGTCAGTTAAAACTCCTAAGGGAAGTATCATTGCAACAATGTTTTGTCAATCAGTCCCCATTAGAGCACCTAAATGTTCTTTAGCCGCTGATATCATCATCATACCTATGATTGAGTTGGATATAATCCTAGGTATGGATTGGCTTTTTCACCATGATGCGAAGATTTATTGTAAGAATAACGTGGTTACGATTTTTATGATGATGATAAGGAACACCTTATCTTTAGAGAAGAATCGTCACCACCTAATTCTTATCTAGATCCACCCCCATTAGATCAACTAAATTCAATTATTTTGTAGGAAAAGAACAAAATGATTGTTGGTAAGTAATGGAATGCTCAAATAGTGGATGTACCTATTCTAAAATAATATGTAGAGTGTTTTCAGAAGATTTACCTGGACTTCCTCCAGAACGAGTTGTTAATTTTTACATTGATTTAATCCCTTGATCAAGGCCTATATCGAAGACCCCTTATAGAATGGCCACTGTGGAATTAGTTGAACTAAATAAACAACTAGAGGAATTGAGTAATAAGGGATTTATTCACCCTAGTGTTCCTCCACGGGGTGCCCCTGTTCTTTTTGTTAAAAAGAAAAAAGGATCTTTGAGGTTATGTATCGACTACAAGTAGATCATTGCTATAACAATAAAGAACAAGTATCCCCTACCTCGCATTGATGATTTATTTGACCAACTGCATGAAGTTCAATACTTTTCAATGATTGACCTTCGATCTGGATTCCATCAGTTTTGTGTAAAGAAGGAAGGCTTTACAAAGACAACATTTCAAACCCGGTACGGGCATTATGAGTTTACAGTAATGCCTTTTCGGCTGACTAATGCACCCTCTATTTCCATGGATCTAATAAACACAGTATTCAAGGAATATATTGTAGTGTTATTTATTGATGATATCTTGGTATACTTCAAAAGCTATGATGATCATGAAAATCACCTGCGTATTATCACGAAGACTCTGAGAAGACATGAATTATATGGGATGTTTAGCAACTGTGAATTCTGTCTTCATGAGATTTCTCTTCTTGTCCACATTGTCTCTAAGGATGGAATCTATGTTGCTCCTACATAGACAAGAGCAATCCATGAATGGCCAACACCAACGAGTTTAACCGAGGTACGTATTTTTATTTGTTAAATAGGTTTTTATCGATGTTTCATCCATAATATTTCTCGTTTGGCTAACCCATTAACAAGGATCACACGTAAAGTGGTTAAATGTTTTTGTACAAAAGAGTGTAAAGATTGTTTTGAAGAACTGAAGAGAAGATTAGTCAATGATCTTATATTGACACTACCATCTAGGAATGATGGGTTCATTATTTATAGTGATGCATCAAAGAAAGGACTTGGTTAGGTCTTATGAAGAATGATAGATTTATTGCCTATTCATCACAATATCTGAAAATTCATGAGCAAAACTATCCTACTCATGACCTTGATTTATCTTCTCTAATCATTGCTTTGATGATATGGAGAAATTATCTCTATGGTGAAAAATGTGAGATATATACCGATCATAAGATTTTGAATTATATTTTTTCATAGAAATAACTCATCATGAGGCAAAAGAGATGGCTGTATCTACATGAGGATTATGATTGCATGATACACTACCACCCGGGGAAGGCAAATAAGGTAGCAGATGCTTTGAGTAGAAAATATCATGGAGTTTTGAACAAGATGAGAGTAGAAAGGGATTCTATTTTCATGGATCTAGTAAAGACGGATATGGGAATCACCATGGAAGGTAAAACATCAATAATTTTCCAAATGGTTTCCAAACCATCTTTAATATAAAGGATAAACAGTTCTCAGGCCGATGATGAAGTGTTTAAAAAGATGATTAAACATGTGAATGATGGATGATTGAGTGAAATTGTGTATGAAGATGATATTTTGAAATTTGGGAGGAGTCTTTGTGTTCTCGATATACCTGTTTTAAAAAGTGAATTGTTGGACGATGCTCATAGTTCCAATTTCTCTATACAACCCGGGAGCACCAAAATGTATATATATTTGAAGGAACATTTTTGGTGGGACAACATGAAGAGGGAGATTGCTGATTTTGTGTCAAGATTTATGGTTTTTCAAAAAGTGAAAGCTAGAAGGAAACAACCTGGAGGAGTCATGAAACCTCTTCCCATACCTGAGTGGAAGTGGGAAAATATCATGATGGACATTACCATGGGACTAACAAATAATCATAGAAATAACGATGCAATATTGTTTATTGTTGACCGTATTACCATGTCAGCACATTTTCTTGCTCTAAGAGATGATTTACCACTTGAACATATCGCGAGGATATATATTAACTAAGTTGTAAGACTTCGTGGAGTTCCCCTATCGATTTTTTCTGATCAAGATCCATGTTTTACTTCAAGATTCTAGAGGAGTCTTCAGAAGGCCTTGGATATGGAACTTCGTTTGAGCACTGCCTACCACCCTCAAATAGATGGACAATCAGAATGGACTATTCAAACCTTAGTAGACATGTTGAGATCATGCTCACATGACTTTTAGAGTATGTGGGATCAATATTTACCTCTGGTGAGTTTTTCCTATAACAATAGCTTCCATTCAAGTATTTGGATGGCTCGATATGAAGGGTTATACGGAAAGAGATGTCACACACCAACTAGTTGGGACGACGTTGGTGAAATAAAACTCGTAGGACTAGAACTGGTGGAGGAAACGATGAAAAAGGTAAAGGTAATCCAAAACCACATTAAGGTAGCTCAAAGTAGGCAGAAGAGCTATACCAATAATTGAAAGAAGGATTCGTATTTTTAGGTATGAGATCATGTATTCTTGAAGGTATCCCCATGTAAGGGAGTTATACGTTTCTTTAAGAAAGGTAAATTGAGTCCCAGGTACATCGGACCTTTTGAAATTCCAGAACGAATTGGGGTTGTAGCTTACCGTTTAGAAATGCCGCCGAATCTCTCCAATGTTCACGATGTGTTCCATGTATCACTATTGAAAAATACATGCCTAACCCAACACATGTACTCACCTATGAAGAATTAGAACTGGAACCTGATCTGTCTTATTGCAACGAGCCCATCACGAATCTTGATTCAAAAGAACAAGTACTGAGAATCCGGACGACTCGTCTGGTAAAAGTTCTATAAAGAAACCATAAAATGGAAGACACAACGTGCGAACCCGAGAAAACTTATGATGAAGAATAACCCGAGTCATTCTATGCAGTAATATTCTATAAATGTCGAGGATGAAATTTTTAAGGTGGGGACAATGTAACACCCAAATCTTCTACAGTACGCTACTCTTTGAATAAAACAATAGGGTGTGTTGTATGCAACTTTGAGTTCTAACAAACACCATAACCAATCAAACTAGCCGTTATGAATTGTAATACCCACTTTTTGAAATTTTATAAATTTTATCATTCAAAATGGACTTAATTTTTGGATTTGGAATATCAATATTATCCTAGGGTGAATTTATCGTATTTTTCTAAAAACCTTCAGTGTTTGATGAATAGTGAAAAACACTGAGTTATTGGTTAAACCCGACTTTTTATTTAGATAATTTTTATTTTATTTAAATTTATTTTAGGTCAAAATAGTTACTTAATACCTATATATGTTCAATTTAATTCATTGGAGTCAGTTTACAATCATTTTAGACATATAAAAATTTTGTTAAACTCTTCACCATCTTTTACCCATCTCCTAGGAGAATTTGAAAATTCACATAAACTTTAATTTTAACACTTCTGTGAGAGGAATTTAACAAATCCAAAAGACACAGTTAATATCAATGTGTAAAATGTGGTTCAATATGATTAAAATAATTTTTTGCGAATAGTAACTTTTCACTTTTATTTACCACGGAAAAAAGTAAATAGGGTAATTAAAGGTAAAAATGAAATTATTATTACCCTAACACATGTCCTAATTTTATTGGATAAGTATAATTCGACTAAAAACATCCTTAGGAATAAAATATGAACCTCTTTGGTCTACATTGATTAGATTAGGGCATTTATTATTATTTAATTCAGAGAAGAGTTAAAAGAGTTAAAATCATTGTTTAATAACTAAAACATTTTTTATATTGGGTTACAGATAAGATGAATTCGATTATAAATATTCATTAGAAAGATAAAAATATTTCCTACATAATTATGTTTTATTTATAATTTTTAGACATTAAATAATATAATTTATTTATGACACAATGGTGATGCAGTAATTACCTAATTAGTAAAATATTAAAATAATTGATATTATAAATACCCAAATAAATATAATTTCAGACTTTTAAGGAATTACAATAATTTTCTAGGTTAATATGACATATTATTATTGTTTATATGAATATTATTCTAAGTAATAATGCTGTAATGAATTTATCAAAAACAAAATAACCAATAGTGTCAAAATTGACATAAAAGAGTTTTTAAAACAAATATTATATGATTAATTGATATTATATTTCTAAGAATCTAAGGATAAGCCAAATGAATTATATCATGATAGTTGTATCATTAGTGGACCACTTGGGGGTTTCTTGGATGTATATAATATGTTTATTAACTATATAATATAAAATACAAAGTGACATGGTAAATCTCAAACTAATTAAATAAGAGTTAAAACTAAATGATAAGGATAATATAACGTCCAAAACCAGTCTATAATTTATTGGTTGAAAGTATTTAGACCCATATCCACCGTAGAATTTGAATAATACAATTTTTATTGATTAGAAATAGAATATTATTTTATTATAAATTAATACTTAAAGTTTTTCTTAAAGAGCCCCTCCTCCCCCTTATAAAAAGAGACCACTTCTAACCAATTCTGCATACCATCAAAACCTTTTGGTTCGGCCAAAATATGCCCAAATACCCTCTCAACTATCCTCCATTAATCCTATAGGCCTTCTTTTAGTCTGAAATCCAACCCAAGATGCCCTTTTGATCAAATCAAAAGGAAGAACCTGAAGAAGAGGTAATGTTCTTCCCACCCTCTTTTAACTTCCTTTCCTCTTCAACTTCTTCTTTCTTTGTTATTTCTATTCTAAAATAATAAGTCAAGTATCTTATATATACTGTGATGTTATTATAAATATGGTACAACCATATTCAATATTCTATTCATCCTTTTAATGACATGTCACCATACGTGCGTACGTACGGCCTACCGTCTTCACATCATGGTGTAATTGTTATTCAATATATTATTATTTGGATGCGTATAATAATGATTTTTAATTCATGTAAATAATAAATATAACATGATAATGATTCTGTATATATGATATACCTTCCAATTATATTATATTTTAATATCAAAAGAATGATATTGTCGCTCGTGCGTACGTACGGACTACTTTCTCCACGAACGCGATGAGATTCATTCCCCATCATATCAATGCAAGTATAATTCTCATTTGATGATTAAAAATAATGTTTATGGACTTGATATTATTTCTTATATTAATAAGATAAAACCTAACCATAACAAACACGACTTATGTAACAAAACATATAAAAGAAAACAAGTAAGTTAGCACCCGAAACAATGATAATACTAAGATATTATTAAAAAATAATGTTAAAAGATCATATATGATATCATATTAATGTAAATGATTCTAGTATAATTTAATAATAATTATTTAACCATTATATATGATTTTAAACTATTATAAACCAATGAAAAGTATAAGGTAAGTGTTTATTTCACAATCTCGTCATTATCTGAGGTTGTTTATACGTAAATATCTACTTGGACCTCCTTATCATCCACAACCATGAATCTTTTAAATGTAATTCAAAACATTCTTAATATTTTACAGAATATGGATTAAAGTCATTTATACCCTTTTTTGACTTTTTATAATATGTTTATAAAGGAATCTTTCTGTCGTTTCCAAAATAATGTCCTTTTTAACCTTTTCGATAGAATTAAGGTAAGAATGACTTTTTTAACTTATACGACGGGTCTAACTATATTCCACCATTATAAAATCGTTGAAGCTTCCCATAAAATATTATAATAATATTTTCAAATTAAATGTTTTCTTTTATAATAATGTGACTTTTATGTGATTTCAAAAAAAGATATATTTCTCTCAATTAGTTCTGATTTCATCTATGTCAACAACCTTTGATGGATTTTAAGCTTATTTGAAGTTGATTTATTATACAAAACTTCTATATTGTATTGAAGGTTTTGTGATATTTTTTAATTTGGATGTGTTAATTTTATACCATCCATGGTTTATGGAGAAATTATTGACATTATGTAAACTAGTTTTAACACAAATGTTTATGTTATGTTTAAACCTGTTCATATGTGGAATGCATTGAACATAATAAGTGATGGGTGGAGCCCGCTATATCTCCTCTATGTATCGGTAGGTCTCATGAGACAAATTAGTGTTTTAGAGGGAGGCCTTGACAAAATATTATTTATAGTCTTCGCACGAGGCCTTGTCTACGTGGTTATGATAGTCTGGAATTAAGCATTCCATCATTATGAAAGTGGTTATGGATATTTCATTTGATTATTCGACTAGTAGAATATCAATGTGAATACTTAGATGGAATTATTTCATATTATCTTTTCCATATTATGCTGAAATTCAAGTTTAAAAGGAATTTGTTTTAGTTATACATATCCTTAAATGATTATGTGTATTTATGAAAGTTTCTGCTATATTATTATCCTTACTGTAAATTTGAGCTCACCCCTTTCAATGCTTTATTTTTTCCAGGATGTGAAGAAGTATTTTATGAATGACCTGCATGGATATTATAAGGGGATATGAGTGTGGAGAAAAGATTTTGTTGTAGTTTTATCTATATCATGTAATGTAACATTTATGAATGTATCTAGTGTTTCCAAGGCTAATAAACTAATCGGTCTTTGGAGACATGATCTTTTGTGATCATGCCAATGTTGTGTAATAATGCATCGACTCTGGGTAACTGGGGTCAAAGAATTACACATATACCTTAAGTCTGACTCATCGCAAACATTCCATATCATGATGAATAATTTTATTATGTTAATTATATAAGTTATTATTAACTATTTAAATTCTTATTAATTATTTAATTTTACTTATTACACTACTATATGTGCTTACATAATTAGTTATATTTATGTACGTTGTTTTTAGTATATTTAGTGTATGTGTAAAATATAACTTGGAAAGTTTGATATGGTCCAAGAGTTTATTATTTAAACATATACAAAATAATATTCATTACATAATTATAATATTTATAAATAAAGTAAAATATCATTCCCAATCAAAGAAGTGGTTTTTGAGAATTGATGTACAATACAATCATGGAGATGGTAACATGTTAGTTTTCATAGGTAACAATTCCTTTTTAAACTGTCATCGTGGATATAATGTAAGTAATATTTTATCATTTTATATTTATCTTAATATCATATATAACATAATATTTCTTTAAATACACATATATATAAATTCCAGTTGGTGTGGTGATGGAAAATACAACACATCACATTGTTAAGGAAGTTGTCCACACGTACAAGAATGACGTAGTCATTATTCTATGAGTGAAATGTTTAGAAATAAATTGTAATAATATATTTTGTAATTAATATATTTCATCAATATATTAATTATTTCATATATATTTATATCATAAATATTAATTATCTTTATCCTTATTACCTTCCATGTAAAAAATTTGTAAAAAATGAATCACATCTCTTATTGAGGATGCATTCGTCCATACACATGAGTGATGTTATTGTATCACCCATGTAATTGAAATTAAAATGGTATATATATGTTATAATGAATCTGTAGGTATTATTTTATATTTATTATCATATATATACTCTATATCAATCATCATTCTTAATTTGTTGAGATGTCGATGGATAGTGTGTCACATTAGTTTGTGATGTTGTGTCCTTCCATACAATTGAGCATCATCATTATCTTTTATCATTTGATGGAAACTGGGATGGATATATGTAATTAACTTATCATAATATCATATTATTATATTTAAGATACTTCTCTTATTATATAGTAAAAATTGAATAAGATTTAAAATATTTGGGACAACAAATAAAACCAAAATGAATTATTACAAATTCAACATCATCTGAGATCAAAAAATTAGGATTGTAACTAATGTATTCCTAGAATGGATTTATAAAAAATCAGTTCTTATAGGATGATTTTATATTTGTTTTGTTTTCATTTGGATGGGTATTAGATAAACTAAAAGGGTTTTAATGTGTGATTAGGGGAAGATATAAAGTGTCATTTTTATTTGAGATGCGTGGAACATATGTAATTTTAATAAAAAAGGCTACCCAAGTTATTTACATTCCAAAATGGTGAAACATACAATATTATCAATAATTTAAAATTATAAGTTATAAATATTTCCCTCTAATATATTTTATGAATGTTTTTAGGCCATTTTAAACCTTTTCATTTCATTGTGTCCCCCAGTGAACCCATTTTTACCTTACTCGTGCTGATTAATATGTAATGACTTCACTACTCAATATAGAAAAATAAAATTTGAAGATATTAAAAAATATAAATTATTCTTCTTCCAAATATGGAATCAATTCCACAAAATTCAATTCACATATGTGGGAAAATAAAAGATAGAACATAACCACATATAAAATGAATTCGTGGGTTTTTAAGAAGTGGGAAATTATTTTATATCAACTCTATTACTAATAATTATATGAATCTCAATAAATATTTATTAATATATAAAATAAAAATTACATTTTAAAATTATTTCCTTATATATTATTTAAATTAATTAAAATGGGGAAATAATAATCATTTTAAAACATTTCTATGAAAAAATATTTTTTTAAAAGCCACAAAAATAAAACCAAAATCTAATATAAAATTGATTAAAATTAATTAACAAAATTAAAAATAACTAAATACTACTTATATTATAGTATATTATTTTTAAAACATAATTTAAATTTTTTTAGCAAATATATTGTGATGAAATGACTTTTTTTTACAAAATACTTTATTTTTCGCTATTCTATGAAACATTATGTTTTTATGAAAATATTAAAAATTTCACAATAAATAAATTTTTATATTTTGATAAAAAAATAATATATATTTTTAAAATTTCAAAATTTAAAATTTAGTAATTATTATTTTAAATAATTATTTATAAGAAAATTTTTAAATTAAAATTTTATACTCTATCATTAAAAGATAAATTAATAAATTGCTATTTTGATTGAAAACATGAAAAATATTTATTCTAGTATGTAAATAAAATAATTTCATCAATGGGATTTTCTGTTTTATAATTATTTATTATAACACAATCCTAACATAGAGAACTCTTTCAAAAATTTATTCTCATTTATAAATAATGAACTAATTGTTATTCATATAAAATAATGATCATATACTGTAGGAATAATTACCTAACTTTACACATGTTAATAAGAAAATTAGGAAAATTAATCGAGAAATGAGAATAGTAATCTCACTTATGAATATATTAAATAAATTTAGGTATCTTAAAAATGAAAATATGATATAAATATATCATGTACAATCAAATAAAAGTTTATAAATGATAAATTGTATTTTTCAATTTATGTATTACATAAATGTTTATTTTCCAAATTATAATTAATATTATAATTCAAAAGAAAATATTTTATAATAAATATTTATTAATTAATATTAATTATAATTTTAATTATAATATAATTTTTTTTGACAATAATTAAAATTTTAAAGGGTTTGAAATTCAACTATAATATTGAAATTGTTATTTTTCAAGTAAATGATGATTTATTTTAAAATTAAATTTCACATATTTAGAAATTTTTTAAATGGAGCCAAATTTTTACATTTTCACATCAATAAATGGTTGTGTTAAATTTTATACTTCTTTCGAAGAATAGTTTCTTCTTTTGTGTAATGAAACATGATAATTTATAGTATATACTAAATACATGACTTTATTTGTAATGGATGGCCAATAGCTGCTGTAATCACCCATTATCTAAATGCTTCCTTCACTATTTACTTTATTGATTCATGTGAAGCAACACTATTGATACTCTATAGACAAAATAACAAAAAACATTATGTAATAAAAAATAATACAACTCTCATACCCATATAAAAATATCCTCTACCCCTACACCTCACACAATCTATGGATGGTATAATGAAAATATTATACCTAATTCCATTCCCAAACTTCGTTTCCATATCTAATAGTTGTTCTAAAAAAACTCCAAACCCATGTGACTTATGTAAGTTCTCATAGAGACGACATTCATGAGGTAAAATCCTCATTAATTCTCTTTCTATTTCTTTTATTTTCTTTTCCTATCCCATCCTACCCTATCCAAAGTGGTATGCTATCTCAAGTATCTTATATATTTTGGAAATCATTGGTGTCAATTAATATCCTTAATAAAACCTCTTCTCTTCTCTTATTATTCTAAAAATTAAAACAATGTTTTTGATATGTTGGTTCCTCGCCTTCGTGGATGAATTTTTTTATATTCCATTAATTACTACATGTATAGTCATAAAAATTTATTAGGATTAAAATATATTATAATAATTATATTATAAATTTTATAATGTCCTGTAACTTATTATTAGACATAATATTAAATTAAATTAAACTACTCGAGGACGGACGAAAAAACAACCAAATTAAACTAAGAAATTATCATCATTTTTTATCGAATGAGTCATCCTCATACATATTTTTCTTTAAAATATAATATTCAAACTATTATATGTTTTTTAATAAAAATTAATTTTACTTCTTTTAATATTTCTCATTATATGATAACTATTATAATTATATGCATGTGAAGTGATTATAATGACCAAGAAAATGACCGCACCTGGAACAATGAAATTGAACACTAAAACTCATAAAAATGGCCAAAATGAACTTAATAAATTTTATGAAATAGAAATCATATAGAAGATTATTTGAATTATTTAAGTAATAAAAATATTTATTTATCTGGTATATTATGTTCATGTGTCGAACAAATTCTAACATAAGTTAAAGGGAATCTTGAGCCCAACTCCCTTACTTAGGGATACCAAAATTTCATGCCAAGTATTCATGTGGATATTTCCTTACAGTTCCATAAATATATTTTAAATGTTATTCTATTTTTATTTTTAGGGATATATATTTTTTAAACCTAGTTCTTGACTAATATTAGGATTTTCGAAAATAATTCTTATTTCGATAACACATCTTGACTCATCGTGAGTTTTTTGTAAATCAAGAGTAATGATTCTTATAAAAAATATTTTTTCATTAATTTTACATTTGGGAACCCAAATTTAATTTATTAATTCAAACCCAGTTAAATAATTAGGAAACACATTTCATTCAATGGGTTATTTCATATCTAGGATTATTAAACCTCATTTGTTTAAAGAATTATTTAGTAAATATTATGATATTACAGGTGGGATTGGAATTATATAGCCCTCCAATTCATTTCTTAATGTGATATATCTTAACAGATAATTTGTACAATGAATTAAAATTGAAAAAAAAATTCCACATTGATGATATTATTATTTTGCAGGCATATTATTAGTGAACATGTCTCTAGCTTTTTTCACAACCATGTGTGGTATTTGACGACTAAGACATGTTGATTCAATTTTATATATAGCCACTTTCCATGCCTTAATCTAATGTTTCCCTCGTGATTTTTAGTAATTACTATACTTATTATATGACATGGATGAATATTCTAACACATATTATGTTGATCCATTAACATTATTCATCATCTTATAAGGATTTTTGACCACCCCTTTTTTGATGTATATCCTCAGCTAACTACATGTGAACAGGATATAAAGATATTTAGAAGTATATAGAAGAATATTTTAAATAAATGTTTATATTTAATTATGTACATGTTATGTATAAGAATAATTTTCCCAAAGCACTAAACCCTTGATATGGGATTTTAATATTGTTATTTTATTTATATTAAATATTATTAAAATAGTCATGTCATAAAAAGAAGTCTCTACATTGTTGGTATCACAGTATGAAATAGTTAATTTGGGAATTAGGATTTTTTTAATGTTTGTGAAAGGCCTAATAGTTAGAATATATATATTTAAACATCTATGAATTTTTGATATTGAAATATTCTAATCATATGGATCCCATTAGACACGATATTAGGTTTTATTATGAAAAATAATAATTTATTTATAACAATTTATTTTTACAGATGCTTTTAAAATCATTTTAAATTTTGGGAAATTATAGGCACCAGGGGAAACTAGTCCTAGAACTTATGAGTGGGATAGTTCAATGATTTCCTAAATGATTTACCAAATGTCCTTAGAGTTAGAATTTAAAATAACATATAAATTCTTGCCAATTTGTCCCAATCAATAAATGATAATATTAGCCATTTATAATATATACTTTCAAGTATGAATGTAGAACAATCCAGCGAGTCATTTATCTGAAAATGACCACCGGGATTTAGCGGCTCTTATGATTGACCTTTTGCATAATAGTGGGTTAACTCAATGGAAAAGATATTTTTTCTGATTCATTGTTTTGAGAAGGACAATCAAACACTATCAGTCTATAATTTAGATGGTGATGTAAATCAGTGATACTAATTGATAAGGAAAACCAAGTAAAAGTCTAAAATATAAGAGTTGGAGTTTGAGGATAGTAATAAAAAAATTCATAACATATATATGCCAAAAACATTTAGCAATAATATAGGGATAATTTATTGTGATGATATAAATTAAATGTGATACTGTCATGAATTACGAAGAAAGGTTCAAAAGTATTTCATGATATCCCTTGTTTTTTGTTATCAATAATGAATGAAAATTAAAGTAATTCATTATTGGGTTTTTACCACACCTATGAGGGGATCTAGCAATCTGATACATTGTGAGTTATTAAGAAGTGGATTTATGTTCTCTCATAGTATATAGGGAGTTCAAAGAATGGCTGGTAATTTTGTATATTATAATAGAGGAATGGAGTTTCCAACTAGTGGGTCAAATGAAAAAGGAGGAAGGGGGTTAAACAAGCCTCATGTAAAAACAAAGGTAATAATAAACTAGGGTAGTACATCAATGTAATGGGGAAATTCATCATGTTTTGAAGACAATGACACTATTCTCATGAATGTTGAATATACATGAAGGACATGAAAAAATGGAGTAATAGAGGTAACCTCAAAATGAACCACAAATGGTTCAATGAATCAACTATATAGATGAAGGGAACTATGAAATCTAGTGCATTAATAATTGATTCCTTATTGGTAATCAATGATACCTTCCATCAATTCCAATGTAGCAAAGACATATTTCTAGAATCACTATGGAAAAAAATGGACAAGGAATAAAATTTCATAAAATGTAAATTTCCTATCAACTCAAAAATTAAAAAAAATATATTTGATTATGTTTATATGTATTTTGTTATATCCTACTTGTTTTCTAGAACTATTTAGTCAATTCAATTATAAATTTATAAAGATATATCGAAAAAATGCGTAGTGGGGTGATCAATTCAACCCATGTATTAGAATATTCTTGTAACATCCCTACATGGATACCATGTAACTGTACCCTGAGGCAGTGGGCCACAAGATCTCAAGCGTGCCTCCCAAGATTCCATGGGCTTTTTTCTAGTAATAAGGTCCCTGGAAGTGTATGTGGGAGACTACACCTTTATAGATCAGAGTAGAGTAAAAGAAAATATATAATATTATTTAAAATGGTTGAAGTAGAAATAACAAAATAGATGAAACATGGAAAATAAAGTAATAACTTAAAGATGAAAATTCAATAATAAATGATAAGTAAGATGATGATAATGTATTAAAAATAGATATTCCATGGGGCAGTGGATATAAAATTACACAATATATTGAAAAAATATAATAAATCACAAAAACATTTAAAACTATTATATAGGTAATATAATCATTTATATACCCCAAACACCGTCATTGGAAATAGAGTCAATAAAAAAATTTGTAGTTGGATTCGTCTTGTTTTATGTATCTTGAACCATAATGTGTACTTTGGTACAAGTCATTCTCGGTATGGGAGTGAGATACAATCTTAGTTGGTCGGAACACACTGTGTCTCAGACATTCAATTTAACAAATTATAAAATATTATTTTTCATAAAAAATATAAATTTGATACATAATAAATAAATAAATAGAATTAAAAGAGTTTACACTTGGATACATGTCCAATTTACCTTCTTTGGACTATGTTGGTGTGTTTTAGTAGTTAGAGTATAAAATGGTGTAGTTAGTTGTGTTAGGAGACATAGTATGTACATTCCCCAATGTCATGAACCATGATGGGTTGCCATCAAACCGTCACCCAACCCGTTCAACGGCATGGCCTGAGAGGTATTCCCGATCCTCCTGTGTTAGAAATAAGCGCCAGGTTATCGACAAAAATGATGGGAATAGTTTCTCAGAAATATAAATAAATAAAAGAAGAGGAAACAAAAGAATAACACAAAGTAAGTAAACAACATGAGGGAAAGAACGATCAACAACAACCAACTAACCATACCAAGACCAAAACTCAGCGTGACTCCGAGAGTCGCTCACCAGTCCACAACCAACTCTCACATCACAGTGAACAAGATCGAGTCAAACCTACAAAAAACTAAAAATAGGAAAGCACTGTTGGTATGAGTATTAAAACTAAATAGGCATTCCCAAAAAAATATTCCCAATGCACTACCTTTAAATGAAGAATCTACAAATTTCAGGTTTGATCTAAAATATATAAAATATTGGTCTCCACACACATAAATTCATTTCTAAAACACGTAAAATTCCATTTCCCCTTTTAAATTTAAAAACAAGTATAATGTTTGAATGGAATAGGTGCATTGTATTTTAAAACATTTTTTACATACAATTTAATATTCCAAACTTCAGTTATTAGCAAAAAGGAAAACCACACATATAATGAAACACATAGCAAGGTCAATTGAAAAACTGGCACACATGGGCCAGCAACCGAACTAGACCTATCACTTGTATGCCACCAATAAATAAACACTAAAGAAAACATGGGTTGTACCTAGGAGCTCGTGAACAATCCAGAACATACCATACATGTGACCCAACCTGAAGGCATGCCTACTCTCGATGTCATCATAACACTGTAATATCTGGTGTTTCCCTACATGACCTAACTGAGGGTCACAATCCCCGAGCATAGTGTTATCCGTACTATGAGCCATTCGCCGGTGCATAATCTAAACTACTACAGGAATCATTCTCAGATGATTCACTTATTATTCCAGGTTCCCATGTCAACAAATATAATCAATAGGGGTGGGTCAAAAAATTCAATCAAGTAGCACAAACATCACACCACACACCAATCTTACATCCAAACTACACCAATTATCACCCCTGAGTCACCCCATCGAGAGTTTTATGAAATAATTTATTTTATTAAAGTTCAAAATGAGCCTTCACAGATTTTAAACAAAATCCACATTTATACAGAGAAACAAAACACTTGTTCATGCTTCAAAATAAATAATTTATCAAAAAACGAGATCCACATTTGAAATTTTGTGAATTATTTTTAAAGCCCAATTGGGCATTCTTTCACCATTAGGAGTCTGTTCGAAAAGAAAATATTTCATGTGTCGTCTATAAAATAAATGACTCTTTTTACTCCAAATAATCATTTAAAAATTTATTATCATAAATTATTTCCCCTATATTAAAATTAATAAAATATCAAGAAATCAGTAGATTCTAAATTTAATGGCGATCGCAGTAGGGGGCCTACCTCAATGTAGAACCAAGCCATCCACTCGACTCTTGGTGCTTTCTAACTAAAAGCGGCTACTATTGACGATGGAAAACCAAAACAGCCTCACCTATATGCATATACATTTTCATATATATATATATATATATACTCTTGAACACATGTACATATACCCCACACCATGAGACAATATGCGCAAGGTTGATATACATATATACATGCTTACCCATGTATATACCTATAGGTCTTTGTCACTAATGATCAAAACCCACATCATGAAGAGACAAACACCCTACAACGATGCAAGGGAGTCCAATAACTACCAAAGGCTCCAAACACAACTAAACAAATTTCACTTCCAATAAAATATTATGAATTAAGAGTAACACATAAAAATACAGCATTCATGGAAAACATGTCATACGGCCAATTTGCAACACACACACAACTTAATAAATCATTTACATAATTAATAAAACTTGTTCAAATATGTATAGCAAAGATTCACTAAATGAAAACATACTCCAACTCCCATATTTAAAATTAATCAAAAACTAAAACATTTTCCTACACATGGTGCACACACTTTATAAGATTAATAAACCTCTATAAAATATTTTGAAGAAACTCCAAACAGTATCCCATGACATTGAACACAAAAGACCCCCCCCCAAAACCCCTTATGAAGCCAAACACACACAACTTACATGTCAAAACAGAATTTTCAACCCTTCCGCACCATAGAAAATCAATAGCACAGATTAGAGAACACTACGAATAGCTTAGCAAAAATTTCCATAAAGTCAAAACATTCACATCATATAATCATGTTACTAAACACTTAGATAGAATATTTATACATCACGAAAACCCAGATTCTCACAAAGAAGAATAATCAAATAACATACTAAATTAACTAAATAGAAAAAAAATCATCATGTAAAAATTATATATGGGGAACCACCAACCATGAATGTGGAAAAAACTTCCCAACCTGATGCGCAAACTCCACCGCGTGTCAATTGCACCTCAAACAACACGACTAGACCCTAAAACAAAAACATCAAACTAATTATCACACAAAATAAAACCACAAGAACACCAAACCCTAACACAAAAACCTACCGATGGATGAAACAACCAACTGAGGAGAAACATACCTTTGACGAGGTTGTAGAAGGCTGGATGAGCAAGATGGGGTGGTGCTGGAGGATCATTGTTCTAGTTGGACACTTTATCGAAGGAGGTGAGGCCAAAGAAGGGAAT
The DNA here is from genome assembly GCA_963277665.1 of Viscum album. Taxonomy (NCBI): domain Eukaryota; kingdom Viridiplantae; phylum Streptophyta; class Magnoliopsida; order Santalales; family Viscaceae; genus Viscum; species Viscum album. The sequence continues at coordinate 167,859,219 of OY728150.1, read as the reverse complement.
GACTGAGGCTTCCTAGTGACGAGGGCGGCTCTGGTATTCCATAGAGGGAGAGGAGGGGTGAGGCTCAAGGGGGAGTGTTTCATGATAAAGGTATGTCGAAAGAGTCTTGTTGGTGAGGGGGTTCGTCGGGTTGGAGCTTCGACAGAAGGTAGGGACCGCGCCGGAGGGAGCCTGGCAAGACCGGGAGGGGGAGTAGGGCATGGCGCTTGGGGAGAGAAGCGGAGGGGAGAGGACGCGTAGATCATGTTCACCCGAGAAGTAGTAGAGCAGAGGCTACCCTAAGGTTAGGGGGTTCTTCCAAAACAGAAGGGGGGAGGAGGTCCATGCGTGGGAGAGGGGAGAGCAAGAGAGGGGGAGTTAGGAAAGAAGAAAGGAAACAAAAATAAAGGGGAAAAAATTATAAATAAATTATGAAATAAATTATGAAATGAAACATAAAAACAACCTAAACTAACCTATACATATATAATAAAAATAACGGTAATCTAGATAGTAAGTTAATTATTTTATAATTTTAACATTAATTTAATATTAATGACCAAATCAAAATATTAAATACGAAAGAAAAAATAATAATATCATTATTATGATTGAGGTCGGGCAACGTGCATGGTCATGTGCATGGCCACACGCCCATATAATAAATCATTTAATAATAAAACATCTTCTAATTATGATTCGGTGTTACACACGGTCACGCATACAGATGCACACCCATATAAGATAACAACTCCCTTTTCAAATAAAACCAATTCAATCTACAACCCAAAAAAAGACCCAAAATAAATAAATTAAAAGATGTGCCTATCGGGGTGTGATAATTCTCCCAACCAAGACACTTTATGGCCCTAGAAATTCCCAAAAGACTTAACAAAGAAAACATTCCATGAATGACCGCAAAGATACCTAAAAAACTCAATTACTTGAAGATCAGGTATTCAAAACACCCATCACATGAAACTCCAAATATCTCAAGACCAGAATCACCAAGAATAACAACAAATATCAAATAATTCACCTATAGACACACAAAAAACATGGAAAACCATGACTCCTAACATAGGGATCACTTGGGTCACTCAAGATCCCTAAGAATGCTTGTCAAGAGACCCATTACCCAATATAACCAGTTTCCATGTTCATGGTCTAGTGGAGCAGAAGTAGGGGGTTGCTTTGATAAGAGCACTTTGAAAATGGTGTTTTTCCAGAAATTCTCCCAATGATGGTCTCCCAACCATATTCAGATTCTTGTCCAACATTGGTTCTCTAAACCAAATTACTCACAAGCTTAGTCAAACATCTAACACTTGCTTGACAATTCAAGATCCCTATGTTTAAAAAACCAACACATCAGGGGACGACGACGAGACCTGGGGTGAGTCTCCCCACCATTTTAGGATTTCCCTAACACCACGACACCGGAACTGGCATTCCCAGTTTACTATGAGCAATGCATACTGAACCCTTCATCACGAACCCACCATCATAGGCCAACCTGCATTAATTGTTCCTACAGTGGAGTTAAGTCATACTAGACTCTCGCCACGTCTGACGAGTTTTGATTGCATTCAAGCTTCTCCATGAGACCAATGGCCAGGGCCCTGATGTCTAAAGCATCAATCGCCTCACAATCATAAGATGACCATACTAGAGAAAAGAAATTGATTAGTCTGTCAAACGCGCAACACAAACTAATTGAAGGGGAACTCCAAGAACATGTCTCTTTTGTTCACACTCCTCGTCAGATGAGGAACATGCACTTACCACAATATGAGAAAAACAACATCTATTATGAGTTTTAACCCTATTACTCCACATTACATCTGGGGAAAATGAAACTAACTCATCAAGAAGGTCAACACTCCTCAAACTCCATCTGTTGATTGGATGAGAACCCACAAGACCCACAACTTTATCTCGAATTCACTTACTTAGGTACGACTGTGAGATGAGGTTTGTCTTGTGGATCACTCACGATATCCCCATTAGCAACTAAAATGGAACAATCCTAATTTACCGGTCTCGTCCCGCTCCACTAGACATGCTCGAGACAACATACTCTCACACAACTTTTGGAGTTCCTCAAAAACAAGAGACACTTACAAATTTTCCAAAGCATTCAATGATATCGAGCTGACCTTGATGTCTAATAACAATCGACACCACCAAGCAGAACCCAACTCCACCACTCCACTGGGAGTCTGGGTTGATCTAAGAACCGATAGAATTGCTGGAAACCGATAGGTCATTTATAGGGAGCATATACCAAACAAGAAACCCAAAAAATACTTCCACATAACCAATCACGTTACAAAACAAATACCCATATACTGAGCACAAATCAAACAATTTAAATTTAAAACATCAATTCATTCTTAAAGAAAAAAACCTGCTTGAGAAACCAAATATAGTAAATTAAAACCCAACAACTCTTTTGAACTCATCGATTTCACTCCCAACATAAAACCATTATTCAATTTCCAAAACCATTTAAGCACAAAATCCAAATTTAGAGAAAACCCCAACTTTCAGGAAATAAGAAGCACCTTTAAAAATCAATCCCTTTCCACTGATATTCCATGATTCCTTGTAGATAAGAATTTCTATGCCAAAAACGCACCCATCCACATGATCCACCAAATATTAATTAATCTCATCTACACGAACATGTGAGCACCCATAGGAATACCACTAGACGAAATAAGGATCTTCTGCTTTCAAAACAAAACATTCCCAATATTACTAAAATACCTTTTTCCAAAACTATTTCAAAAACTCAAGACAAATTTCCAAAAATGATTTATATTTATTAAACAACCCTCTTCAATTTCAAATAACCCCAGAAATCATTTTTGAAATTCATCATTGACAAAACAAATCCAAAGTTCCAAGAGTAATTCACCCCAAAAATCATGCCAACCACACAACAAAATAAAATAAGAGCAACACCAAAGTCCTCTTCAATATTTAAATGAAAAAAATTGACCCCAATCCAAGAACAGACGAAAGATATCTCAATCATTAAGGCACCGAGATGGAGGACTAGTTGTCGTGTGTAATCCGGTTACATTGATTAGTAGACCATGCCCCAGGCAGGTACCGACCACTAGGAATGTTGAACCGTACTCTCGGGCATCACAGGGGTCGCTACTCCATGTGAGACCGCACACAGAACCAGTTTACTCATATTGTCATCCTCCATATACATAGAGAAAATACAAAAACAGAAATCATGAACTACCCTGGTTACACATGGATTAGAGTAAGAATGATTTCATGAGGTTTTTCTCACACCCACCACTAGAGTACCTACAATCTTATCTTCGATCTATCTGACACCCCAAATGACAAAGAAACCTCTCTCTGATACCATTTTGACACGAACCAAGCCAGGTCGCCATCAAACCGATGCCTGACCCACTCCGCGGAAAGGCCCGAGAGGCGTTCCTAATCCTTTTTGGATGGTGACAATCTCCAGTGCATCGACAGATAATATGGGAATTATTTCACCCCATATAAATAAATAAAAGCAGTGGAAATAAACAAATAACACAAAAGTAAACAACATGAAGGAATGCATGATAAACAACAAACAACTAACCTGACCAAGACCAAAACTCCTCGTGACTCCTAAAGTCACGCACCAGTCTACAACCAACTCTCTCATCATAGAGAGTAAGCCTCAGTCAAACCTAAAACAAAAATAAAAATAGGAAAAAAAATATAGGTGTGAGTATTAAAACTCAGATGGTGTACCCAAAAAACTATTCCAAAGGCAATACCTTTAAATGAAGAATCTAAAAATTTCAGGTTTGAACTAAATTATATAAAATATTGGTTTCCACACACATACATTCATTTATAAAACACGTAATAGTCCATTTCCCCTTTTTAATTTAAAAACAAGTTTAATATTTGAAACGAATACGTAAATTGCATTTTAAAACATTTTTTTACAATCTGATTAAAAATTTGAACATCAGTTATTAGCCAAAAGGAAAACCACACATATCATAAAACACACACCAAGGGAAATGGGAAAAGTGGCACACATGGGCCAGCAACCGAACAGAACCTCTCCCTTGTCCGCCATATATAAATAAACATTAACGGAAACATGGGTTGTACCTAGGATCTCGTGAACAATCCAGAAAGTACCAAACATGTGACTCATCCTCATGGCATGCCTACTCTCGAGTATGTCATAACGCGCTAACACCCGGTGTTTCCCTACATGGTCTAATCGAGGGGCCTAATCCCCTAGAAGAGCGTAATCTGTACAAAGGGCCACTATCATGTGCATAATAGAAACTAGTGTGGAAATAATTCTCCGAAGATTCACTTACAATGTCAGGTTCCCATGTCACCACATATAATCAACAGGGGTGAGTCAACAGTGTCAATCAATTAGCAGAAACATCACAAATGAATCATGCATCTATATTACACCAAATATCACCCCTGATTCATCCCAAAGAGAGTTTTCCAAAATAATTTATTTTATTAAAGTGCCAAATGGGCCTTCACCAATTATTAAGAAAATCCTCATTCTCAAGAGTACGAAAAAACATGTTCACGCTTCAAAATATTTCGTTTATTAATAAACCAAAACTACAATTGATATTCTGTGAATTATTTTTAAATGAAAAACAAGAATTATTTCAACACTGGAAGTCCATTCATCAAGAAAATATTTCAAGTGTCATGTATAAAATAAACCTCCCTTTTTATAAGAAATAATCATTTAAAAACTAATTATCTTAAATTATTTACTATTTATTAAAACTATTAAAATATCTAGCAATCAAGAAATTCTAAATTTAACAGCGACTGTAGAGGGGGACCTATTTCAAAGTGGAACCAAGCCGTCTACTCGACACTTGGGGCTTTCTAACTAAAAGTTGATTCTCTTGACGATGGAAACCCAAAATTTCCTACCTATACACATATGAATTTTCATATATATATATATATATACCCTTTAACCTAAGTACATATACCCCGCACTATGAGGGAATATGCACAAGGAAGATATACATATATACATGCTTACCCATGTATATACCTATAGGTCTTTCTCACTAACGACCCAACCCCACATCGTGAAGAGAAAAACACCCTAAAATGATGAAAGGGAGTCTAATAACTACCAATGAATCAAAAAATAACTAAAACAATTTCACTTCCAAAAAATAATATGAATTAAGATAAAAACATAAAAAATACACCATTAATGGAAATCATGTCACAAGGATAATTTTTATCACACTCACAACATATTAAATCATTTACATAATTAATAAAACTTTCTCCAATATGTATAATAATGAATCACCAATAAAAAACATACTCCAACTACCCTATTTAAAATTAATCTCACATTAAAACATTTTCCTACACCTGGTGCACACAATTTTTATGATTTAATAAACCAATTAAAAATATTTTGAAGAAACTCCAAACAGTATCACAAGACATTGAACACAAAAGACCTCCAAAAAACCCATTTTGAGGCCAAACACACAGCACACACATGTTAAAATAGAATTTTCATCCCTTTCACCTCATAAAAAATCAACATCACAGTTTAGAAAGCACTACCAAAAGCTCCTTAGAAGATTCCAAAAAATACAAAATTTCATATCACATAAACATGTTACTAAACACTTCGAAATAATATTTATACATCAAGAAAAACCATATTTTTACAACTAAGATTAATAAAATAACATAATAAATTAATTAATTTGAATAAAATAATTCTTCAAGTAAAAATTATATACGGGGAACCACCAACCTTGAATGTAGAAAAAACTTTTCAAACTAATGAGAAAACTCCACTGCGTGTTAATTGCACCTCAAACAACTCAGCTAGACCCTAAAACCAAAACATCAATCCAATTGTCAGCCAAAATCAAACCAAAGAAACACCAAAACCAAACCTGAAAAAATAAAAATGGAAGAAACAACCAATCGAGGAGAAACGTACCTTCTTCGAGGGTGTAGATGGTTTGTTGAGTAAGATGGAGTGGTGCCTGAGGTGCGCCGCACCAGTTGGGGGCTTGCCAAATGTGTGGTGTGGCCAAAGAAGGGTGCGATAATGATTGGACAGTGAATATTAGGGTGACTCTGGTTTGACGGAGAGGGGGAAGAGGGGTGTGGCTCAAGTGGGGAGTGTTGTGTTATGGTGGTGCACCAAAATAGTCCACCGAGTGAGGGGGTTTGTCAGGCCGGAACATCATCTGAAGGTAGAGAGCGCACCGGAGGGAGGATGGCCTAATTGGGAGGGGAGCAGTGCATGGCACACTATAAGAGGAGCGGAGGGGAGGGGACGTCTCGATCCTATTATCCAGAAAAGGAGCCGAGCAGTGGTTGTCTTAGGGTTAGGGGGTGCTACGCAATATAGGATGGGGTAGGAGGTCTGTGCGTGGGAGAGGGGAGAGCAAGAGTGGGGGAGAAATGAAAAAAGAAATGAGAGAAAAATAAAGAGAAAAATAAATGGAGAAATAATAATAAATAAACAATGAAATAAATAAAAAAATGAAACATAAAATCGACTTAAACTAACCTATACATAAATCAGAAAAATAAATGTAATATAAATTTTACGTTAATAATTTTATAATTGATACATCAATTTGATATTAATGACAAAATCCAAAAAATAAATGTGAATGAAAAACTAATAATATCATTATTATTATTGAGGTTGGGAAATGTGCATGGTCATACGCACGGTCTCTTATCCAAATAATAAAACATCCTCTAATTATTATTGGGTGCTACACGAGGTCACACATACAGGCGCACTCCCGTATAAGATCACAAATCCCTTCTAAAATAGAACCAATTCACACCACAACTAAAAATAATGACCGAAAATAATTAAATTAAAAGAAGTTTCAGTCGGGATGTGACACCCAAACTTGTGTTTGGTCTTGGAGGGAATAATCATGTGTTTTCTAAACCTACTCACCAATTCCTATTTGAAAATATTTATTTACTTTGGAAATCATCTTAAAACTCATTTATAAAAACATGTAGTGAAACCTTAGGCCCATAAATGGAAATTTATAGATACATTCCATGTACCACTTGATGTATTCTATAAAATTCCATTTCTAAGGAGTCCAACCAAGATGATCCATAGATGAAGTCACATGTATCCCTCTGGAAATGTAGTAACGTCATGACCCGACCCAATTAGGCTCATGCCCCGACTCTCCAATCCCTCCTCCAATAGGCTAGGGGATGGTGATTTGTGCTGTGTAGGCTATAACACACATGAGAGGCCTTAGCCTAAGGTACCTAAACACACACAACCTCATACACCTCCATCCAACATTTTAGAGGAACATAAAAACTAATAATAAATTCATGCTAACATCTATCCAACAACCTGTATAAAAAATCATTAAAAAATGAAAAATATAGGGTCCACTAAAAGAAAACCTTAAAAGTGTCCAACCTTCTTATAATAAGGGGATAATTGATAAAATCCAATCAGTAAACTCCTCGACCAAACTATTGTAAACACTTTGGTCCATAATGCCCATTATGCTCCACCTTCTTTGCGTCCTCCTGGGACTCTGTCGAATGGCATGTGGTCTGTACACAAAACAAGAAACATGTCAGAAATTCTTGACTAGTGTGATTATAATGATACTCAGTAGGCACCCCAAAACACCTAAAAATAAATGGGAACAACTAAACTGAATCGGTTTACTAATCCCAGCTATAGAAAACCCAAACAATAGATAAACTTCATTTCATGATCATCCACAGCTAAACTCAACCTATTAGCTCAAACCAAAGGGTGTGTCTTTGGAGATGTGACAACACCATAATGGAATCCTCGAAAATAGACTAGATATACATTCCATAGTCACCAAGACTCACGAGGGTCCGACCCTATCACTGGAGATAATATAGATTCGAGGATCTAAGGCATCACATAAGAAATAGAATACACTCATCAGATATCGCCACCAAACATGACATTGTCGAATAGACAAGATCTCGATCCCCTGATAGCGGATCCCTCCCAAGATCCACTAGGAGATACAATGAACCCTTCTGGAAAACCGTAAAAAACAACTCCTCCGATAGGTGATCACTCCTAGGATACTCTTGGGGATTCCAAGACCCTAACTGATATCCCATAATCATTCTTAAAAAATATCACACCCATGATCCATTGGGGGATACCACAACTAAATCTCATCTCACGGAGATCACACCACTCAAATAGAGGATCATCTCCCATTCAATGTTGTTCAGGAAAATACTAAAAACTCCATCTAGGATAAATCATGTAATAAGGGATTATACACCCAATGATACCATAAATACTTCATAAAACATATGCTAAGTATTGGATCTTATATGAGATGATGTTGAAACCCTAATGAAACTCCCCGCTATGTAGTGGATCTTAAACATAATGATTCCACAAACCCTACATGGATATCCTGCTAGATAGGGGATCTCCAACCATGTAGTGTTGGTCATAGTGATTCCAAAAACCTAATATATGGTAAACGATACGCTAGAGGATCCTTACCAAGACCCTCAAGAGGGATACCACAACTCTATCCATATCATCTTACTGAGGGTTTTATAGAATTGCATTAGGGTTATAATGCCACATTAACCCTCATAGGAATGATCCAATAATGTTCACTAATCTACTTCTAGTCCAAACATTTTTAACTCAATAGACCTACAACATTTCCTCACTCCGCACCTCAAAGACCCAAACCATTACCACCATCGCGTTTTGCGTGGAAAAAAAGAGAGGATTTGATATTTACTCACAAAATATGGAAAAACACTGGAATGATCACTCTTTTCCCTAGCACACATGAATGGTTGATGTGCAGACCAAACCTTGATCTTGGAATGCATAAAATGTAACATAAAATTCTGGTCCACATAGGGAAAAATTAGAGATTGACTACGCATTCATCCAAAAATACACCTCAAAAAAGTAACATTTATCTACTAAAAATTGATTATGGACCTCAGGGGACCCACAATATAACTTCTGATATATCACCAAAAATTTATCTTGAAATGTATGCCTTACCATTGGGGTCACAATTCCACTAACAACATGTCAATTGGATGCTCCATACAGAAGTTATGGTTGGTCATTTTTTAGAAATAATAAAATATTATTATTATTAAAACATTTTTTGGCCCTAGGCCTCAAACCTGATTATATTAATTCTTGAAGTAGCCAAAAAGGGTCTACATCGACGTGAGGGTCACATCACAGTAGAGGGTTTGTAGATCAGACACTTGGGAAGTAAGTTACAGGGTTTTATTGAACCAATGGCCTGAAATGGTTGGACCATCCCACAATGGCCAGTATTCCCATGCCTTCTCGGTTGCTGCCATCATTTTCTGGCCCACCACCACCCCATGGTGGTCAGCCTCTATACTGAGTTGGGGAGTCTTCTGTAGATAAAAGGGATCATCCTGGTGGTCCAAAACACGATATGAAACCTGTTTTGCAACCCTCAGGACTAGATCTACACAAAAACAATTTTAAATCGATGAAAAATTAATCATAAGTAATATTGTGGAATTAAAAATCAATCCACCTACCTCATTGGTGGATCATTGAATCTTTGGGTGAAGAAAAATTCCTACAATGCACTGATGCTCGATCTGTCGATGATCTGCATCAATAATGGTACCTGGCGGCACCTTCCATGGATTTTGCATCGAAAGGAGAGGGGAAGATGGTCACCAATGTTGTAATGATATATGGGGAGAGAATGAGTTGATTTATTTTTACATTTTTTAATCAAATTCCACATGTTAAATCCTCGTCAACACACCTCCAACCCAGCTCTCGGTGCAGACTAAAAGAATGTCGCACCTATGGTAAACAAGACATTTGAGACTCAACTGCGGTATCAAGAGTTTGATCTGAGACATTGTTAAGTAGTTATCTGATATGGAATCCAAAATAAATTAATATAATTTATTAATAAAAATTCAATTGACAACTATTTCTACGATAGAAACATTCAACAAAACATATACCACGCCTAGGGTAAATGGAATTTTTAAAATGCAACTGTGTCCTTTGATTTTTTATCCGAGATTACATTTGAGAGATAAGACAATTTTTTCATGTGTATAGTATCAAAATACATAATATTTCTATAAAATTAATTCTAGACACTCCAGGACCCAAAATCACACACCGTCTTCGCACCCAGCTGTGGAATTATTTGTATGAATATTCCAATGCATGACTTGTAAAGACCCAAGTCGCAATATAAACCCAACATGAATACCTATTGTGCCCAAAAATCCATAGGCATGAGGTAAAGAAACTAAACACTTATCTCAGTCTCTCACACCAGTAAGTTCCTAAAAAACCATAACCCATCCACCATGGGTTCCCATGTACTTAACTAGCACACACTCTATCAATCCAAATGACTTTTCACAAACTCCCCTATGCACAACCCTACCCTGAAAACAAAATTCATTGGGTCTCATCCACCACACCTCAACACTATCTTCTTTGGGTACACTGAATCGCCTTCAAGGTTTTAATCACATCACACCAACACACCATGTTGGTGGAAGGTTCCCTCTTCCTCATGCATTCAAAACACATAAAACAACAAAAACACTATGTCTTAATGATACCTTGATCAAACCTTAAGAATAAAATGGAATGGAAGGAGTAATGCCTAACAATATCTATTAAGACTTATAATGAATGGAAAAATAACACAGTGTATACCTCTATCCATCCATGAAGCCTCTATGTCAATGGTCTCTAAGGCCTAGTGTTGTCCTCTACCCCATCCTCTAGTAACCTAATACCAACTTGGATCACTTGGTGGTGGTGGTGGAGGCAACTCACACAACATTTTACCTCCTGCTATGGCACTATCTCTATAGCCATGTCCTCCACCCTATAGACCTCCATACTCAGGACACATCTTATACCAATGTGTCATATCGACCAGCTCCCTCTTAGTAGCACGAAGGTTTAGAAAATATATAGAAAGATGTCCCTAGTCATTGAATTCATAACATTTCATTTCTTGTGGCCGAACAAAACCTGCCTGAGAGCCCTGAGATCCCTGAGCCTCTAATCCTCTGTCCAGGGGTCGTCTCCAGAAATTTCGATCACTTATAGCCCCCTATTCCTATCATCAGATATAAGTTATTAGACATTGTGTCATGTTCTCAACTCTGGAGTTCCCATCACTGATGATCAGATTCAAGTCATCCAAAATCCTATCAGCCACCAAGGCCTTCTCTATTATTCCACCATAGGTGAGAAGACATAGTGAAACCATAACTACGAAGATGTATCTACATATTCCCTACAAGATTGTCCAATAAATATAGATCATGCCTCGAATGATATCCAAAGAGTAGTGAGACATGTTTGAAAACCACGATCAGTACTCTGAGACAATCATGCCTTCCTATCGAAGCTACATATGCTCCTAGATCTGCATTGACCTCAACATCACAGGATAGAACTCCTCTTTAATGTTACAATGGAACCCTATCACGATGTCTTTGTGGCAGAATCCAGAAATAACATCATGACACACCACTATCAAAAAGTATGTCTTTGGAACTGACTCAAAAAGGATAATGAAAACCCAAAACCGAGTCCTATATGAAGAATCTACAATTATTTCACTATGAACAATGTCCAAATGTACTGAGTATAAATGAATATTATTATATTCCTGATAAATGGATATTTTGGCCATGGCGCCAACATTGTAGTCCATAGCCTAATATCCAAACTTCAAAAATCATAACACTGCCACTATGTATCACAATCCAAGCTCACAACTAGACCAACTATGCTATGGAGTCCCAAATGTGGAACCTCTACTAATACAACTCTGTTACTACCCGACTCAATGGGACTCATGCGATGAATCCCCAAGCCCACTTCTTATAGGACATTGGTATGGGAAATAGCACCAAGTAGTTTATATCCCACATGGGAGGCCTTATCCTACAATACTTGTACACAAGAACACACGTACACCTCCCAAGAAAATTTTAGAGTCATATAAAAATGGAAAATAAATGATTGAATACATGTATCCCACAAAAAGAGTAAAACAGAATTTCCAAAGGAAAAATAAAGGGACCATAATTAGAAAACTTAAAATGTATCTGACTGACTCAGAACAAGGAGATTTCTAATAAACTCTCACTAGTAATAATCTCACCCCAGATCTAATAATCACCTTGGATGGTAAGGATCAATATTATCTTCCCACTCTGAGTTCTCCTAGGATTATGTCAAAAGGCATATGGTCTCAATAAGATAGAAGACATGTGTGGGAAAATTCCACGCATGGATGAGTATAAAGATACTTATTAACCACCCAAAAAAACTAAAAATAAATTGGAGAATATAAAAGGAATAAATTCTCTCATCTCATCTAGAGGGAACTCATATGAGAGATAAAATCCACCTTGATTCCATACTCCGCTAAACCCATCCAGTCATCTCAAACCATAGGGTGTTTCATCGAAGATGTCACAAAACCATACGGGAAACATGAAAAACAGATTAGATATACTCATCTCATGCACCAAGCCTTGTCAGGGTATGAAATCAGCGCCAATGATATAATAAACACTAGTCTCTAAGTAATCACCTATCCATAGGAACATGCTTGTTGAATGTCAACATAAATCATGACATGCTGGAACATAGAGGATCTTAATCTACAGTTAGGGGATCCCACCCAAAATCCACATGGCGATACTACAAACCATAACAGAAAACCTCAAACCACAAATTCTATAATAGGGGATCACTCAAGGGATCCTATAGTGAATACTATGACCCTAATCAATAACCCATAATATCTCATCGAGAGTTTTAAATTTAGATCCATTGGGGGATACCACAACCCAATATGATATTCTAGAGATCACATCACTCATATAGAGGATTTTCATCCTTGAAACGTTGGTCATGACGATATCATGAACTCCATCAAGGATAAATCATTCTATAGTGGATATTACACCCCAAAATACCATAAACCCAATATTAAACATATGCTGAGTAGGGTGTCGTTTACCCACTGATGCCACAATCCTACTGAAACATACTTCTATGTAGGGGATCATATACCAAATGATACCACTAAACCTATAGGCCTATACTGCGATACAGGGTATCACTGCCCACAAATTATTGGTCATGGATATTTCAAGAACCTGATCATGGGTAAATGATATTCTAGTGGTCCCTACCTCGGCCACTCCAAAGGCATACCACAACTCTATCCATATCATCTAACGGAGGGGATTAGAAACATTTTCCAGGTTTGTATTATCACAGAATCCCTCATAGGAAAAAACGAAGGGAGTTTACTCAACCAATTCTGGTATAAATTTTTCTAACTTAGGTGACTCATAACATTTCCTCACCCAACACATTTTAGTCCCAAACCGAGGCCACCATCACATTCTACGAGGAAAACATGACGGAAAGGCTATTTACTCACCCAAAATAAAAAACCAGTTGAAAGGGATCTCTTCACCCTTGTAATCCCAAATAATTCTTATAGTTCACATGCCCCAATCCAAGAATGAATCAAATATATCATTTCATTTAGATCCTCATAGAAAGAAACAAGGGAATGACTACTCTTTCATCCAAAACAAACACCAGTCGAGAGAAACATTTCACCACTAACTGTAAAAAAATGACATGTGGGACACATACTTTAATTTTTGATTTGGCACCCAAAATATATCTAGGTATTTCTAACTTACAATTAGTGTGACAACTCCCATGACGACACATCAATCAGACACTCCGTTGTGATGTTATGGAAAGTCGAATTTGGGTAATAATAAAATATTATTATTATTTCATTATTTTGTGGCCTCATGATATTAAAATGATTATTTATATTCTAAAACATGACTCAAAGTGTCTAAATCAATTTTAGGGTCATATAGCCAAAGATGACTCACAAATGGGACAATTAGTTTTCATGTTACGAGGGTTTAAAGAACCCCTAGCCTAAAATGGAAGGACTAGTTCTCCCCAGCCTTGGTTGGTCCTCCCTGGTAGATGGACCTAAATCATGTGGCACCCATAGATAGTGCACTCTACCATGTCCACCACCAGATTTTTTACAGCCCACAGTCATATCGCAGTAGTCTGTTGTGCCGGTGTCGCATTCGTGAGTCTTATGTGGACCGTCAGGATCACCCTAATGGTCCAAAATTCAATCGGTGACCTGTTTTGAAAGAATTATAACCAAATATACAAATAAATAATGATAAATCAACGAAAAATGAATCATAAATGGGATAAAGGATGTAATCCTCTAACCTCCTACAACTTTGGTGATTTGACAAAGCTTCGGGTGTAGAACGACACCCGTGATGCGCTGATGATCGATCTGCTGATGATATTTTTAAGAAACAACACCTAGTGGCACCTTCTTTGGTTCCATAGTTGATGGGAGATGGGGATATGGACTAATACACAACAACGAGTTCATGGAGAAAGGAGGTGAATGTTTCTTTTTAAAGAACATCCTCATTTTAACTCCCAATAAACACGCATCTGACTCGACACCTGGTGATAACGTACATTATATAACATTTAGGGTGAACACGACATTCCTAACTCAATCTAGGTCTCCAAAATTTTGTTTGAGGCTAAATTTTGGAGTTATTATTGCTAGAGAGTGAAAAAAATTATGTTAGTTTCTTTTTGAAATTTAGCTCAATATCATTTTCTACGGTAGCCTTACACCGAAAAAACATTTACCTTTCCTAGTGTAAATATCTTGCTCTGTACGCAGACATGCCCTAAAATTTTTTATCTAGTATACTATTAGAGGGATAAACCATTTTCAAGACCTACATATTATAAAAATACGTAATTTTTTTATAAAATTAATTATAGACACACCTGGCCATGGAGTCACACACAATCTTTGTTCCAATCTATTTAATTATTCGTCAGAATATTCCATTGTATGATAGAGAAAAAACTAATTCACTACAAGTAATTAAATTTTATGTTTATCATATCTCCGAGTATATACCTAGAATCACACATAGGGTCCCGAGTCTCTCTCAAGGAATGTTAAAACCAATCATTCGATAACGAAAATCCAAGGAGTCTCCACAAGGGAACATGTGTCACTGTTATGTCGGAAAATAGATAATGCACGATGAGACCATCATAGTAATAAATGATATTACCATAGTAATATTGTAACACCCCAAGATTTCATAGTGTGTTATTTCTTCAAAATAATTCAATAACTTGCACTACACGCAACACTGAGTTCAATCACACCATGACTTACAAAAAAAAAAGCCATTCAAAAGAGGTTATGAATAGTATTATCTAAATTTTAAACTTTATATAATCCTTATAATTTTAGAATCCATATTATGAGTTTCTTAGATATAATGCAAGAACAAATTCATTTTCAGTATTGCACTTTTATCAACTTCTAATAGTGAAACCTTTTTAAATACAATATTTTAAACTTTTTGACTAAATGGGGACATCAAAAATTTAAAATGAAACACCCCAAGCTTCCACGGTACGTTTCCCTTCGAATAATGCGATAGCGTGTGTTGTACGCAACCTCGAGTTCTAACACACACCGCAACTAATTAAACTAGCCGTTGTGAATAGTAATACCTACTTTTTAAATTATATATATTTTATATTTCAAAATGGACTTCATTTTTGGATTCGGAATATCTAATTTAGCCTAAGGTGAAATTTTGGTACTTTTCGGATAACTTTCATATTTTGATGAATAGTGAAAATTACTAAATTTTAATTAAAAACAACTTTTTTAATCAGAATAATTAATAGTGATAAATTATGAATTTGAGTGGTTTTAAAGTATATTTAGAATATATTTTTACCATTTAATATAATGTTGGTCATTGGACATAATTTTACAATTAAACCGAACATAAACAAGTGTCAATCTTTTGATAGTTATTACCTCTTAAGAACACGCTTTTTGTTTTGACAGCGGGAATTAATTTTAAATTAATTTCTGCCACTTCTGTGTTTTGAATTTAGGAAAATGGATTCCATATTTGGAATCATGATGTCCAAATTATGTAAATAGGTAACTTTTAATTTTACACATTTTGAATAATTACTGCGGTAAATATTTTATTTACCATGGTTAAAGGGTAAATCCGGTAAATAAGGGTTAAACAAATAATATTATAATAATACTAAATTACACTAAAACGTGTCTTAACCCTATTGGTTGATACATGGTCGACCATGGGCATCTTTGGGTCTGTTTTGGGACCCCATGGATCCACTTGTAAGTGATAATGACACATTATATTAATAAAGTTAAAATAAAAATAAAAATGACATAAGCTTACATCTTTTAGAAGAACAATTTTTACATAGGGTTATACATGTTTGATTTTCGATTATAAATATTCATTAGAAAGATAAAAAGATTTCCTACATAATGATATTTTATTTATAAATTTTAGACATCAAATAATTTAAATTATTAATGACACAATAATGATGCAATGTTTACCTCATTAATAAATCATTTAAATAAATAAGATTATAATGATTAAAATATTATCTAAAACCTGTCAAATTCTTATTGGTTGATGTTATTTAGAATATGAGTCATCTTATCTTCGACCTCAATGATTTTTGGACCATTATAAACCGAATACAAATATATTATAAAGTAATACTTTCACACTTTCCAAAAGAGCCCCTCCTCTCCCTTATAAAAGGAGACCACTTCTACTCATTCCTCACACCTCTCAAACCACTTGGCTCGTCCAAACTCTGCCCAACTAAGCTCCCCACATCCCTCTCCTCCTCCTTGAAGCTTCCCCTTAGGCAGAAAGCATTTCAAGAAGTCCTTTGGTTCCAACCAAAGTGAGTTACCTAAATTAAAGGTAACATTTTCTCTTAAATTATTTTCAATTATTTTGCTTCTCCAACCCCCAAACTCTTTTTATTTCCTTTCTTTTGTAACAACACCAGTATCCAAAATATACTAGGATGTTGTTATAATAAGGATTAAAACTACATATTCACACAACTCCATCTAATGGATGATGAACATAACGTTCTGTGGATGGCAAACTAACGCCTCACGAAACGATGATTGTTCAAATACATCTTACCGCCTCTCATGGTGGCCATTAGGATGGAACTGTAATTAAATATGATATTAATGATATATATTTTATATATAAGCTTCTGTAATTCCATTTTATTTCATACAATTATTCGTTTCATGTTGTATATACATACGATAATTTCATTTGAGGAAGTGCGGACTACCGCCCCCTTAAAATGATATGACTCGTTCATACCACACATGGAACGTATAAAGGATGGTGTTAATGACCTTAAGTAACATATATAGAATATTATATTTTACTGGAATAGTAATATACCTATGTATCATTTGGATTCGATTCTTATAAAATAAAAATTAAATGGAAGTAGCATTCGTGCGTACGTACGGACTACCGTCTCCACGAACGCGATGAGATTCATTCTCCATCGTATCCATTCAAGTATAATTATCATTTGATGATTTAAAAATGATGTTTAAGGACTTGATACCATTATGGATATGAATAATATACATCCCATTAATAACGAATATGGCTCACATAACAAAGAATATAAAGTAAAATGAACCCGTTAACACCTGAAATGACGATAATTCTAAGATATTATTAACAAATCAATATTAAAAGATCATATATGATATCATATTAAAGTAACTGATTCTTGTATTATTCAATAACAATTATTTCACCATTATACATGAGGTAAACCTACCATCGACCAAGGAAAAAGTACAAAGTAAGGGATTCTCTTATCTCACTTTCAATTCCGTGAGATTTCCATTGTTCGCTACTAAATTATTGAAAGTGGTGTATTGTGTACTTCCATTTGATATATATTATCTTGATTCACTTTATATTCATGTTATTCTGTAAATAATTTGGTGGTAATTAGCTTTTGGCCATGCGACTCAGTTGATTAACGTGGTAAGGGGTTTCTTGTCTCACTTTTAATTCCGTGAGAATTCCATTGATCACCACTTAATTATTGCATGTGGTGTATGTGTACTACCCATGATTGTATTCATTGTGTAATATACTTTATTTTATGGGTATTTACATCATCATGGTATGATCTTTCTCTCATGGGTGTTTGTTTCTTAAGTTACCTAATCAATAAGGGAATTTGAGATTTCAATTTCCACTCATTTGGCTTTACGCATATTTCATTGATTATATTACCCCAAGATTATGTGTGGTATCACTATTCATTTGATTATGTCATAATTTCCACTACCCTTCCTGTGGATATACTTTTGATACACATAATCACTCCATTGAAAATTCTCAAGTCATTGATATGAATTTGATAAGAGTAATTTTAACTCTTTCACCATTTGTTGAGTTAAACATCCAATTCGTTGGTGTTGTTTTTACAGGAATATGTGTGAATATACTTTGATTGTTTTACACTGAATATCCAATCATATTTAGTGTAATTATATTTTTCACACATAATTATGTTGTTGATTTATCCATAACCTAAGGATATGGCCTTTATGAGAGATTTCATCTCAACTTACAATCCATTGAGACTTCTTTGTTGATATACACCAAATCACTTTTATGTGGTGTATATAATGTACTTTGACATAGTATATCATGAGTTCCTTTTATTCTCATGATATTACAATGTTTTTATTACCTCAATTATTTTCATTCAAGTGTCTCTCTTTTGGTTAGAATCTCTAACTGAAATACCATTTTTAAATGTTTTAAAGACTTATTCATCTAAATCTTTCTCATTAATGTCCATGTTTTAAAAATGGTTTTAAGGATTTATTTATATGGACATTAATGTTTAGAAATTAAAAATCCTTTTAAAAGGTTTCAAAGTGGTATGGGACACTTTGATTCAAAAATCTATTTTTAAATGGTTTCTTGACAAATAGTGTGACTTTTAAATGTTTTCAAGAAAAGGGGGATATTTCTCTCAAATAGTTTTGATGATTATTTTCATCTATGTCAACATCCTTCATTATTCATGATTGAGGTTAATGTGATACAATACAATCTTCCATATTGTATCAAATGAGTTATATTTGACTGTGGATGTTCTATTTTTATACCATTCATGGTTTGTGGTTAAAGTATTGACATTTCGTATGCTAGTTTTAAATACGAATGTTTATTTTATGCTTAAACCTATTCATATGAGGAATGCATTGGACTTAATAAGTGACGGGTGGAGCCCGCTATAGCTCCTCGATGCATCGGTAGGTCTCATGAGACAAACTAGTGTCTTGGCACAAGGCCTTGGAAAAATCTTATTTGTAGTCTTGGCACGAGGCCTTGGCTATGTGGTTATGATAGTCTGGCATTATGCATTCCATCATTATGAAAGTGGTTATTGATATTGCATGTGATCATTCGACTAGTAGAATATCCATGTGAGTAAGTAAATGGCATTATTTCATTTTACCTTTGCCATTTTATGCTGAAGTTCAAGTTTCAAAGGCTTTTGTTTTAGTTATAAATTGCCTTAAGTGTTTATGCTTATTTATGAAAGCTTCTGCTATAATGTTATCCTTACTGAGCATCCGAGCTCACCCCTTTCAATGTTTTATTTTTTTTTCCAGGATTATGAAGAAGTAATTTATGAATGACCTGTAGGGATAGTATGAGGGGATATGAAGACAAGATGTTTTTTTATGATGTAATGTAAACATTTATGGATGTATCTAGTTATTCCAAGGCTACAAAACTAATCGGTCTTTCAAGACTTGATCTTTCTCATGATCATTCCAATGTTATGTAATAATGCACCGACTCTGGGTAACTAGGGTCGGGGCGTTACAGTTGGTATCAGAGGAAGTTTAGTACAAACCTTGGTAGCTAGATTTAGATAAACTCTGATTAAAGCACGTAGACCTAAGATGAACTTTGAGGATTAGTATAAAAGAACTTCCTAGAATTTTGGTATTGTAAAGATTTTGTGAGTTTTCCGAGCAATACATCCCTGTCTGGATACGAGCAGGTAGAGGCGGCTCTGGCACAGATATACCTAGGGGTAAAACCCGAAAACACCGCTTTGAGCTAGACTCGAACGGGAACTGGTGCACGACAACGGGCCTTGCTGCACTCTTGGTTACGACACTCCCGGGGGATATTCTTAGGATAATTTACATTTTCTTTACAAACCGATTTAAGTAATATATACATAAGATGAGAGTAAATGACCTTGGTTAATCCTAATATGTTTCAAATTGAGAATATGGTGACATTTTAATCTCTAAATGATTTTATGACTACTATTACTCACACAATGCTTTCTGGTTTTAGTCAATGGCTGGATTCCCAGGAAGTCATAGTGACTTTGAGAATGATGTACAAGGTGGGAACGGTGGTGGAAATGACCAACAAAATGGAATGTTGATAGGCGTAAAAGATATCGTCTTTATGCCAAATCAGTTTTCCAAAAATATGATCAACAACATATATATTAACCAACTCCCAGACTCAACAAGGAAGAGAAAGGTGATAAATGATAAGATCTCCAGCAATGGAGACCATGGAGAAAAGAAACCTCAATTTTCATCATGCAGGAATTGTGGAAAGAGACACCCAGGAAAGTGTCTCAATGGGACAACGAAATGTTTTACGTGCGGGAAGGAAGGACATAAAGTGAAGAATTGCCGAAGAAAAATGAAGAGTACTATGGAAGAAGATAAAAATGGTCCCAAGAGTCCATTTACAGTCATTTGCCGTAAATGTAGGGGACCTGGCAATTACCCGAGTGAATGTCCTATTTTATAGGATATTTTCTTGCTCAAAGAAGAAGTTATGTGGAAATAAATGGTTGGAGAAAAATTTAAAAAGTATTAGCACTCCTTGTTGATGGGTTTACTTTGGAATAATTTTCTCTTGTATTTGTAACCCCTCAGTTTGCCATGTGAGAATGATATTTGAGGAATAATTGTCTCTTCTCTTGTGGATATAGGTATAAATAACCATTTGGTTTTATATGATCATTGGGGTTTGAGAAAATGATAAGTTATTATAATTTGGGATGAAAATGCAAAGTATGATATAACATTTGTGGTTAAATTATGTTATTTTGAAAAATTTATCTCATTTTGGTAATATTATAGAATATAGTTTTTGAAAAAGGACAACACGTAGACCGTGTGACAACCCGTCGCGTCGGACAAAGCTGTGGGAATCGAACCCACAACCAAAGTGTGATTGGGATTTTCCGCCTACCACTGGACTACGTGAAGTCCCTGGTTAACATGACTTTTTTTTGTTGTTAAATGATTTTATTGATCAATAATAAGATGATTTGGGTTCTTATGTCTTATCAAATGAATACCCTTGGTATAGGAAAATGATTTGGTGATTAAGTGATAAATGTTATTTTGGAAGATGTTCGTTTTGTTAGGAACACTATATGCCCAAGGAAAATAGAATACAATGAGGTTTCATTTGTAGAGTAATGGTAGATTTTTATCTACATTTTTATTGTTGATTTATAGTGATTTGGGTTATTTATAGAAATGATTAACCTATAACAGAGAATATGTGATGATGTTAATTACTTTTAAGTATGTGACTTTAAGAGTATTTGATGTCATTTGGAGATACAATGTAACATGGGAGACTACATAATCAAATTCTTCTATGTTTTGTGTTTCAATATTAGTTTGGATTATATTAAAGGATTTTAAGGAATATTGGTTATTGAATGGTATCTATTTAACTTTGGGGTATTGTTGGTTTAATTTTAGAAATTAAGATTAGTGCATATTTATCTCAATGAATATCCTTTTGGGGGATCATTAGATCATTCAATAACCATTTTGGTTTTGATTAATCTTCAAAGTCAATGTAAATATATGGTTTATCCTGCATGGATCATGTGATTCTATAAAAGTTTATTCTAGATCTTCCAGTGTGACCAAGTCTTCATGAATACTCATCGTTTAAAAAAAATTGAGTTAGTGGTGGAAATTTATTAAAGAATGCAAATCTACTTAAAATTTAAGTATATCTCATAATGTTCTTAGTCAATATCATAAATGAATTCCTCTTCCTTATGTAATGTAACTTTAAAAAAAATGTTGTCCTAGATGGTACCTTAAATCATCACTAATTTATGGCTTTGGGATTGTTGGCCTTTTCATAGCCATGTTCTCTACCACTCTCCATCAGATAATTGATGGTTAGATTTATCCTCCATATCCATATTTTCCTACATGGAACCCTAGTATGTGTTATTTTCGGTAATCTTCATACTTTCCACTCTTTATTTTAAATAGAGGCCTCATTAATTCATTTTTCGATGTGGGATTTCAACTAAGATATTTTGAAATGTCAAAAATGTGTGATCCCAATACCCTATATTTTGTTGAACCGATGGTACTTCAAATCATCATAGATTGATGAGTTTAAGGACCTCAATTTTATACTTGTTTGTGATTGATGACCTCAACCACTACCTATAAATACTTACGTTTTTCCTCCAATTATATGTCTCTAATTGCCACCAATGTTCTCCTAATCGAGATCATAATTTGGTGGTGACCCTTTCATTTCTCTTTTCCTTATATTAAGACTAAATTTTGGTAAACCAATTTCCGATGTGGGTTTTCCCACAAATATATTATCTATTTTCAACCTTTTATTTTCAAAGAACAATTTCAAATTGCGAGGACGCAATTTATTGAAGGAGGGGAGAATGTAACACCCCAAGATTTCATAGTGTGTTATTTCTTCAAAATAATTCAATAACTTGCACTACACGCAACACTGAGTTCAATCACACCATGACTTAAAAAAAAGCCATTCAAAAGAGGTTATTAATAGTATTATCTAAATTTTAAACTTTATATAATCCTTATAATTTTAGAATCCATATTATGAGTTTCTTAGATATAATGCAAGAACAAATTCTTTTTCAGTATTGCACTTTTATCAACTTCTAATAGTGAAACCTTTTTAAATACAATATTTTAAACTTTTTGACTAAATGGGGACATCAAAAATTTAAAATGAAACACCCCAAGCTTCCACGGTACGTTTCCCTTCGAATAATGCGATAGCGTGTGTTGTACGCAACCTCGAGTTCTAACACACACCACAACTAATTAAACTAGCCGTTGTGAATAGTAATACCTACTTTTTCAATTATATATATTTTATATTTCAAAATTGACTTCATTTTTGGATTCGGAATATCTAATTTAATCTAAGGTTAAATTTTGGTACTTTTCGGATAACTTTCATATTTTGATGAATAGTGAAAATTACTAAATTTTAATTAAAAACAACTTTTTTAATCAGAATAATTAATAGTGATAAATTATGCATTTGAGTGGTTTTAAAGTATATTTAGAATATATTTTTACCATTTAATATAATGTTGGTCATTGGACATAATTTTACAATTAAACCGAACATAAACAAGTGTCAATCTTGTGATAGTTATTACCTCTTAAAAACACGCTTTTTGTTTTGACAGCGGGAATTAATTTTAAATTAATTTCTTCCACTTTTGTGTTTTGAATTTAGGAAAATGGATTCCATATTTGGAATCAGGATGTCCAAATTATGTAAATAGGTAACTTTTATTTTTACACATTTTGAATAATTACTGCGGTAAATATTTTATTTACCATGGTTAAAGGGTAAATCCGGTAAATAAGGGTTAAAAAAATAATATTATAATAATACTAAATTACCCTAAAACGTGTCTTAACCCTATTGGTTGATACATGGTCGACCAGGGGCATCTTTGGGTCTGTTTTGGGACCCCATGGATCCACTTGTAAGTGATAATGACACATTATATTAATAAAGTTAAAATAAAAATAAAAATCGCATAAGATTACATCTTTTAGAAGAACAATTTTTACATAGGGTTATACATGTTGGATTTTCGATTATAAATATTCATTAGAAAGATAAAAAGATTTCCTACATAATGATATTTTATTTATAAATTTTAGACATCAAATAATTTAAATTATTAATGACACAATAATGATGCAATGTTTACCTCATTAATAAATCATTTAAATAAATAAGATTATAATGATTAAAATATTATTTAAAACCTGTCCAATTATTATTGGTTGATGTTATTTATAATATGAGTCATCTTATCTTCGACCTCAATGATTTTTGGACCATTATAAACCGAATACAAATATATTATAAAGTAATACTTTCACACTTTCCTAAAGAGCCCCTCCTCTCCCTTATAAAAGGAGACCACTTCTACTCATTCCTCACACCTCTCAAGCCACTTGGCTCGTCCAAACTCTGCCCAACTAAGCTCCCCACATCCCTCTCCTCCTCCTTGAAGCTTCCCCTTAGGCAGAAAGCATTTCAAGAAGTCCTTTGGTTCCAACCAAAGTGAGTTACCTAAATTAAAGGTAACATTTTCTCTTAAATTATTTTCAATTATTTTGCTTCTCCAACCCCCAAACTCTTTTTATTTACTTTCTTTTGTAACAACACCAGTATCCAAAATATACTAGGATGTTGTTATAAGAAGGATTCAAACTACACATTCACACAACTCCATCTAATGGATGATGAACATAATGTTTCTGTGGATGGCAAACTAACGCCTCACGAAACGATGATTGTTCAAATACATCTTACCGCCTCTCATGGTGGCCATTAGGATGGCACTGTAATTAAATATGATATTAATGATATATATTTTATATATAAGCTTCTCTAATTCCATTTTATTTCATACAATTATTCGTTTCATGTTGTATATACATACGATAATTTCATTTGAGGAAGTGCGGACTACCGCCCCCTTAAAATGATATGACTCGTTCATACCACACATGGAACGTATAAAGGATGGTGTTAATGAACTTAAGTAACATATATAGAATATTATATTTTACTGGAATAGTAATATACCTATGTATCATTTGGATTCGATTCTTTTAAAATAAAAATTAAATGGAAGTAGCATTTGTGCGTACGTACGGACTACCGTCTCCACGAACGCGATGAGATTCATTCTCCATCGTATCCATTCAAGTATAATTATCATTTGATGATTTAAAAATGATGTTTAAGGACTTGATACCATTCTGTATATGAATAATATACATCCCATTAATAACGAATATGGCTCACATAACAAAGAATATAAAGTAAAATGAACCCGTTAACACCTGAAATGACGATAATTCTAAGATATTATTAACAAATCAATATTAAAAGATCATATATGATATCATATTAAAGTAACTGATTCTTGTATTATTCAATAACAATTATTTCACCATTATACAGGAGGTAAACATACCATCGACCAAGGAAAAAGTACAAAGTAAGGGATTCTCTTATCTCACTTTCCTTTCCGTGAGATTTCCATTGTTCGCTACTAAATTATTGAAAGTGGTGTATTGTGTACTTCCATTTGATATATATTATCATGATTCACTTTATATTCATGTTATTCTGTAAATCATTTGGTGGTTATTAACTTTTGGCCATGCGACTCAGTTGATTAACGTGGTAAGGGGTTTCTTGTCTCACTTTTAATTCCGTGAGAATTCCATTGATCACCACTTAATTATTGCATGTGGTGTATGTGTACTACCCATGATTGTATTCATTGTGTAATATACTTTATTTTATGGGTATTTAAATCATCATGGTATGATCTTTCTCTCATGGGTGTTTGTTTCTTAAGTTACCTAATCAATAAGGGAATTTGAGATTTCAATTTCCACTCATTTGGCTTTACGCATATTTCATTGATTATATTACCCCAAGATTATGTGTGGAATCACTATTAATTTGATTATGTCATAATTTCCACTCCCCTTCCTGTGGATATACTTTTGATACACATAATCACTCCATTGAAAATTCTCAAGTCATTGATATGAATTTGATAAGAGTAATTTTAACTCTTTCACCATTTGTTGAGTTAAACATCCAATTCGTTGGTGTTGTTTTTACAGGAATATGTGTGAATATACTTTGATTGTTTTACACTGAATATCCAATCATATTTAGTGTAATTATATTTTTCACACATTATTATGTTGTTGATTTATCCTTAACCTAAGGATATGGCCTTTATGAGAGATTTCATCTCAACTTACAATCCATTGAGACTTCTTTGTTGATATACACCAAATCACTTTTATGTGGTGTATATAATGTACTTTGACATAGTATATCATGAGTTCCCTTTATTCTCATGATATTACAATGTTTTTATTACCTCAATTATTTTCATTCAAGTGTCTCTCTTTTGGTTAGAATCTCTAACTGAAATACCATTTTTAAATGTTTTAAAGACTTATTCATCTAAATCTTTCTCATTAATGTCCATGTTTTAAAAATGGTTTTAAGGATTTATTTATATGGACATTAAAGTTTAGAAATTAAAAATCCTTTTAAAAGGTTTCAAAGTGGTATGGGACACTTTGATTCAAAAATCTATTTTTAAATGGTTTCTTGAGAAATAGTGTGACTTTTAAATGTTTTCAAGAAAAGGGGGATATTTCTCTCAAATAGTTTTGATGATTATTTTCATCTATGTCAACATCCTTCATTATTCATGATTGAGGTTAATGTGATACAATACAATCTTCCATATTGTATCAAATGAGTTATATTTGACTGTGGATGTTCTATTTTTATACCATTCATGCTTTGTGGTTAAAGTATTGACATTTCGTATGCTAGTTTTAAATACGAATGTTTATTTTATGATTAAACCTATTCATATGAGGAATGCATTGGACATAATAAGTGACGGGTGGAGCCCTCTATAGCTCCTCGATGCATCGGTAGGTCTCATGAGACAAACTAGTGTCTTGGCACAAGGCCTTGACAAAATCTTATTTGTAGTCTTGGCACGAGGCCTTGGCTATGTGGTTATGATAGTCTGGCATTATGCATTCCATCATTATGAAAGTGGTTATTGATATTGCATGTGATCATTAGACTAGTAGAATATCCATGTGAGTAAGTAAATGGCATTATTTCATTTTACCTTTTCCATTTTATGCTGAAGTTCAAGTTTCAAAGGCTTTTGTTTTAGTTATAAATTGCCTTCAGTGTTTATGCTTATTTATGAAAGCTTCTGCTATAATGTTATCCTTACTGAGCATCCGAGCTCACCCCTTTCAATGTTTTATTTTTTTTCCAGGATTATGAAGAAGTAATTTATGAATGACCTGCAGGGATAGTATGAGGGGATATGAAGACAAGATGTTTTTTTATGATGTAATGTAAAAATTTATGGATGTATCTAGTTATTCCAAGGCTACTAAACTAATCGGTCTTTCAAGACTTGATCTTTCTCATGATCATTCCAATGTTATGTAATAATGCACCGACTCTGGGTAACTAGGGTCGGGGCGTTACAAATATTACAAAGAAATAACAATATATATAAATGGAATAAGTGTACATTAAAGCGGTCCTTAACTCATAACCCCTTTTATCACACTCAGGACTATAGTTCAGCTCTTAGTAAAAAATCACACATATATATAATGTTTTATTGAAAGGTAGTACTCTAGAGACATTTCATGTTCACTTTAAGGCCTTAGTAAAAGGTAAATTTTATATTTTAAGTCCAAGATGACCCAATGATGATGTTCGATGGACCACTTTTTGCACTATGTAATTATAGTTAAAAGATTAACATACCCTTGTGTCCATATATTGTATCAAATATAGGGGCTTGAGTCTCTGTAATGGCAAGGTACTACCAATTGTTCCCTAGGGACTATCCAAGGGGTCTCCCCTATAGAAAATTTCAAACTCGCCTAGAGGAAAATAGATTAGACACGACGATCCCTTATCATGAATAGCAGATATTCCACATTGTGTGTTTGCAAAGATATAATAATATCTAACTATGGAACAAGAGTCCATCGAAGTGGTACTTAACATATAACCCCTTGTTTCACCCTCGAACATAAGATGAATCAGTTAAAAATACCACACACAAATATATATATATATATATATATATATATATATATACATATTGATTTTAATTGAATGAAAATTCCATTTTATTAATGAAATTTTAGTATATTGGGCATATTTTCCAAGGGGATCGATTAGGAAACCTTTTTCAGCTCAAATATAATTGGAATAAGCACATTCCCAACTCCCAGAGCTAAACCACCTCATTTATGGAAATTATTTAGAGGGACAAATTCATTTTTTAACAATAAATTCAATAAAACAAATAGTTCCCAAGGTGTTTATTAAGGGACAAAACCCTTAAAAAGGGGATATTCCAATGTATCACTAGAGAAATATTTCCTTCAATTTAAGGTTCAACCATTTGGATTACATAATTCAATGAGATCAATACAAAGGATCATGAAATAGTAGTTTATGACACCAATGGCATGATAATGATTTGAATTAAATTTAATTAAAAATTTAATGTTGGAACCATATGGTTTTGATTGAGTATATAAGGAATGATTTCTGTAATGCAACCAAATAGTGGTAGAAATCCCAAACCACTTACCTTATCCATACAGATCATCCCCCTTCATGTTCCAACCATTTATTTAATCTAGGGTGAAATAAAATAAAAAACCATTATATTTATTGAATATGGGGAAAATGATATTTCACATCATTTTGACAACATATAGGATGAAAAAACAAGAAAATGATTTCACACGATTAAAGTGATAACTGTTTTCATTCCATTAGATCTAATGGTGAACAATTCAGTGACTATTTGGTAGAGTTGTCTCGAAACAGAAGATAAGGGAGGTGAAGAGCTTCATGCATGGGAGGAGGAGAAAATCACCAAAGATTGAGGGGAAAGGATGAAGGATAATTTTTAAAACATTCAATAGGGGGTAAAGGTAATCTACCCAATAAAATAGACTAAGAAATGATTTTATGCATGTTTGTCCCAACCATGTGAATACGGTATACCATTAATAGCTCATAGAGGAAACCATAAATGGTAGGGCAAAAATGTTATATAACTATTTACAACCTAATATAAATCATACATTCCCAAAATCCTACTAAAATGAACATCTTTGAACCCTGGGTCATATGGTTATTGAAAAAATTTGTGGCTCCCTTTCCTCCACTATCTACAACCGTATTTTTTAGGGAAACCGTGCGGGCTAGGTGGCATGGTTTATGTTAGCCATATTTCATGGTGTCTAATTTTATTTATTAATCACTGAAAACTAAACAAGCCCCAAAACACTTGATACCTTCTTAAAACTTTTAAGAATCATGTTTAGGGACACTTTAAGGAATTAGAAACAATATTTAATGGCTCATACCTTTGATAAATGATCAGATATTACAACATCCCCTCTGAGAAAAAAAACTCATCCATGAGTTTCCCTTCCAAGGGTATTTGAACACCATTTGAGATGATTTACGAACACTATGATTGGAAAACACCTTCTATCTCCCATGTGTCATCCAGAACATGTACTTCCTACAATAAAACCAAATCCATAGGAAATATCCAACCATAGAGATCTATTTTCTATGATAAATGATACTTATCATATGCTCCTTGAAAGATGCAAATGACTGTAGCTCACTTTCCTCAATGTTAAACGAATGATACAAGTTTTGATTATACTATTAAAGTGAGATACATAGGAAATGTCATTCCTTGCACTATAACTCTTATGTAACAACAACTGAGAGGATACCTGCCCAACTGTCTCCACTATCTCAAAATGTGAGACATAACGATATGATAACTTTCCCTTTCAAAGATTTCTTCTGTTATCCAATTTAAGAGATAAATATAAAAAGACTCAATATCCCATATGAAACTTCATATGCCAATGACATTGACTAGTATACAACTTCTTCCTTGACTAAGATGTACCCATTTACTCCTCAATCAATTGGAATTGATATGAAGTACCCTGAAAAAAACAAGAATCTGGATGGACTGTGACATATACCCCAAAACAACATAGAGGTCAATGACATAGTTGACCATAGAGGGCCTAGTACATAGGCATCTAAATCATTAAAAGGAAAGAAAATATTGTAAACTAAACCATAGGTATATTCTTAAGAACATCCAAAATTAGTGATATTGGCTCTAGGTATATCCATTAACAACCTAATTGTATTATCAGGTTTTCCATTGGTCTGAGGTTGATATATAGTACTCAAGAAAAATGTTCATCCAATTTCCTTCTACAACCTTTTATAGAACTATGAAGTAAACAGTGCATCATTCTCTAAGACTATGGAATAAGGAACCCCACAAATACTCACAATATATAGGATATAATACCTCATAAAACATCGATATAGAAGGTCTCATATATTGATAAGAATTGTTAAAACATGGCCAGCATGTCAATGATCACTCATAACACATTGATACCTCAAGGGGATATCAAAAATATATACTGATACCAATTGTGAAATTATTCCAATTACGCTTAGGAATGGAGTGAGGATATATAATTCAAGTAGGATGCTAGTTCTCTTTTATCACATTCTAATATAAGGAGCATCGAGCGATAAAATCCTATAACTATATCTTTATTCATGGCCACTAAAACCGACACTAAATGTCTCGATACATCATGGTGATTCCTGGGGGAATTACCCACATAGAGGAATGTGATTCCCTCATCTCCACTTCTGGTATATCTAAATGCATCCACACATGTCCACTGAAGTGTATAATCTTATTTTATTCCAATACCTAACCAAGAGGTGGGTTCTTTCACATGACACTCTTCCTCAAAATAAGGCCCACAGAATCTTCTAATATCTATATCTAACCCCACTCTAGAAGTGTAGAATTAAAAATTATATATTCAAAAACTTGATTCCCTTGATAATCTTTAACCTCAATATAAATTTTAGAAAATAGAGTGATCAACATCCAATAAATGATGGCCTCCATGATGGCTTGGGTTTGAGTCTTCCAGCTGATGTTGTAAGCTATAAAATTACCTTTACCAGTTCTATAAGACATTTCAAAATTAAACGATTGTAATTATTCCACAAAGATACACATACTCCAATTAAATTATTATTTAGTGGAGATATATTTGAGACTCTTATAGTATATGTAAATAATGAAACACTCTCCCAATATGTAGTGCATTCACCTTCATAGAGCATGAACCAAGTCCACTACGTCGAGGTCAGTAATAAAAGATTTCTACTCATTAATCCTGAGGTGGTGGGATTCATATTCTAGGAATCACCCACCTTACATGTGAACTTCACCAATAATGATCAAGAAGACGTTACCATAAAAATTATAACTTATTTCGGGTGCAGGATGGGTCAAAATCATTTTAAATAGGATTCACTGCATTAAATCCTAAGATTTGTCTTACATGATTTATTACAATATGACTTCACACTATTCTTGTTCGTTCCATAAAGTGTCTCTCCTAGAAAATATATGTTCTGAATTAAAATCTTATAATAGCCAACTATCCCAAATAATTTTTTTATTTCAAATATGTTAATGTGCTACTCATTGGAAACTGTGGTTCTCACCATATTTTGGTCAACTGATATGTCTTCCACCAATATGATATGACCCACGAAGGGATCTTTGTTAATATAGAAGCAGGATTTAGTATGTTTCTCAAATAGCGGGTTCTCTCTTACAATATTCCAGAAGATATCAAGGTGTATGGAATGGTCATGTCTAGTAAAATAATACAACAAGATGTTGTCTAATAATACTACGAAAAATGAATCTGGATATGGGTGGAAACCCCAATTCAAAAAATCCAGGAAGATATTTGAATTGTTTTTTAGACTAAACACAATGACCAAATACTAATATACACCATTCCTAATGTAGAACATTTTATTTGGTATGTTTGAAGGTCTCAAATAAACCTGATGATAACCCAGACTCAAATAGATCTTAGCGAAAATTGTTTCTCCTCATAGTTCATCAAAAAGTTCATCTAGCTAAGGAAAATGATAATGGTTCTTTACCATAATATGGTTCAACCATATGTAATAACCACACATTATTAGGTCACAATCAACCTTCTTGGAGAAAAGGATCGCTGAAATCCATATAAATGTGTTGGGTTTTATAAAATCCTTAGATTCTTGTTATTAAAACTAATTCTTGAGTTCCTAGATTTATGTAATTGAAATCCTATATGAAGTAATATACAAAGCTTACCCCCATAGCATGATCTTGATGTTGAAGAAAACATCTCTCTCATAGTTTAAAACAGATAAATCATCCGGGAAGGGGTCCATGAAATAAACCATAATGGGATGAAATATCACATGCAGTAATCCCCACTCATTCATAAAAAGACTAGACATCTGGCCTATCAATTCACCTAGACTGGTAGGCTTGAGTCCATCTAGATCTACATGGAAAACCCATTCTCTATTAAGTAGAAACATACTACCTTTATGTGATTTTAATGATACATGATGTCAACAGAAATCCACCTCGTCTCGATAAGGTACATGGCAACACATACTAGGAATGACATCAAATCTATTCCTCATGACGATAATAAAATTCCCCAAATAATAGTACCAACCTAGTTCTAGGGGGACTCCTTGCACTAGAATTTATGCTCAACTCAAAATCCAAAAAACATGTCAATAGTAATGAGACAAGTGGGGAATTCTTTCACTATGCTGAGACATCCCATGGTTGTAGAAGATATAAAGGTATGTGATTCCCCTTTATCAAATAAATAAGATACTAAAGTAGAGGAAACCAAAATTGTACATCTAACTATAATTTTCCTAGTAACTCCTCCTCTATCATAGGCTGTGTAGCATAGATATTAAATGAACCACATCCCTGAGATACTGCCTATGTATCCTGATCTAGTCCAATGTACTAATTCTAGAATTCTGGGGCCCAATCCTCTCAGCCACTACCACAAGTTTTCCATGAATGGATTCTATCAGAATAGTTTTTCATATTATGATGAGTCTCTAATCCATCACCTTAAGGTGCTACTAGAACAAATACCCACTCAAATTTAAATGGTGGAACATTTCACAAGAAATTTTGGAGGTGACCATCATACAACAAACATAGAACATGATTGGGTTCCTCATACACAAGGGATTTTGTGAATGGGAATATTGTATATGTCACACACCAAAAGGCTATCAGTGTGTTCAACCAACAAAGTACTTCCCACAACTGTAGTTGACTACATAAATACATAATAAACAAGGAACGAGCAGCAGGTACCTAAAAAATTGGAAATGAATGTATAAAAATAATTATGCATTGCATAATGTAGGGAATTTTAATTCATATGGTTCCTAATTGGATGCATTGTTATATGATACCCTCATATCATTCAGCTAGTGTTAAACCACCCATTTAAAATTCATCAAAATTAATAACAATATAAAAAATGCATCACCTGAAGATGATATCATATGAAATTGTAACATGAAAATAAAATTATCGAAATAAAACATCCAAGATAATTTACTATCACCCTATATGTGGGTTAGGTACTCCCCGATAGATGATCATAACCAAATTATATTATCCAAGTCATGTTTTAAAACAAAAAAAAATGTATGAAATAAAGGAAAAGGCTATGATAGAACATTGTGGTGTCCCACCCCAAATTCAATGTAACATTACCCTGAGATGGTAAGACACATGACCTCATGAATGCCTCCCTGAATTTCATTGGTTTAAAAATGTCAACATGGTTCTTAAAAGATTATTTTGGGAAATTATTCCCTATTATATCAACGTAGTGGACATAAAAAGAATTAATAAAATATAAAATGGTGGAAGAAAAAATAAGTGAATAGATAATAGTTGAAGAATATAAATAAACTATATAAGAATAAAAATAAATTATAAATGATACATAAAAATTATTATAATGTTATATAGAAAATGATATTTCATGTTGTAGGAGATATATTAATATATAATATCCTGAAAAATACTCAAAAAAGAAAAAAACATCCTTATAAAACATCCCAAGCATTGTCTCAATATTTTTCCCCAAACACCATCCTATAATGAAATTCATTCATGAATTGGATGTCAGTTGATTCCTATTGTCTATACCTACAACCATAAAGACTACATGAGTAACAATGGTTCCTGAAAAGGGAGTGAGATACAATCTTATTAGGTCGACATCCACAGTAACTCCGACATTACATTTTTTGAATTATAAAATATGAACTGTATGTTAACAATTTAAATGAGAGATCGAATAAAAAAATAAATAGAATTGGACTATATTCCACTTTGATACACATCTAGTTTACCCGCATTGTCCTATGCTGATTTTTCTGAGCCGAGAGATACAGAAATGGTAGAATTAATTGGGTAAAGATCAATATTCTTGAATCTCACAAACATTGTTTTTCAGGAATGTGGGACCCATCCATATGTTTTCAAATACAACATAAAAACTACAATTAGAAAACATTTATTTACTTTCAGAATAATTTTAATATAACTTTATAAAAATATTTCAAGAAACTATGATCCAGTAAATTGAAATCTAAATATACCTTCTAATTATCGCGTGATATTCTTAGTAAAAGACCAATGCTAAGGAGTCCATCCATTGTTACCCCAAGATGATGTCTCATGAATCACTCTTAGAATGGTGTAATTAAAGTCCAATACTAAAATTACTCTAATTATATACCTTGTATCGTACAAAGGGCCTTGAGTCTCTCTCGTGGCATGATACATACAATCATTTGATCACGATTTTCCATGGGGTCTCCCCTAAGGAACTGGTGTCACTCTTCTAGAGGAAAACAGATAACACACTAAGATTGTATCTCAAAAATATTTCATATCTCCTCCATTATTCTTAAAATTATTTCAAAACATCTAACTATTTCATGAGGGTATATCTAGGGGGGCCTTAAAATGGAACCCCTTGTATCATCCTCAAAACTATGGCGAGGTAGTAAAAAAATAATCAGAGAAATATTATAAGTTTAATTGAAACAACACTCCATTTCATTTAAGCTATTTTATTAAGATATGAATTTTTGTCATTGAATTCAATTAATTATTTTTTTATAGCTCAAATAATATTGGAATAATGTCTTTAGAAACCCCCATAGTTTATAAATAACATTTATGGAAAAGATTTATGGGGTCAAATTCATGATTCACCATTGGATTGAACTAAAAATTAGTGATCAATGTGTTCATTATGTTGAAACACAAATAAATAGGTTCTAGGCCAATGTATTAAAAGGGTAATTTAGTCTTCAAGGTAAGTCTCGCCAATTTTAATAACTAATCCAAAGGTGATCTACACATGAGGTTCATTCAGCACTAGATTAGGACTCTAATGGCATGGTCAGACATTCAAAAATTTATTTAATCATTAATAGGAAAAACACGATGGGATTATTTCATAGAAAAATGGTGAATATATATAAAAACAAAATAGGGAAAAATCCTTGACAACAAACCTTATCATTGTAGATAATCCATTATCGTGTTCCAACATTTGATTTGAGCTAGGTTAGAAGAAATAGAATAAACCATAAATTCCCTAAAAATTAAAAATTGTGCTTGCAATCTGATAGAGAAATGTATGGTAATAAGAACATGAAATAAATTACAGTGGATCAAGGAGCTCACATATATCTTTCCATTGGATAAAAAATAAAATTATTCACAGTCCGTTTGGAGGAATTTTTTCATAGCCAATTAGAATGGAGGTGAGGTGTTTAATGTGAGGGTTGTTAAAAAAACTACATTAGAGTGGGTGTAAGGCAATAATGAAAATGTTAAAAAACATGAACAGGGTCAAAAAGGTAACTATACCTATAAAACACACTGTGCATGGTTTGGATTCATTGTTGGACAAAAAGTGCACTAACTATTTTACATTCACTACTCTAAGGGGTAACCATGCACATTTAGGGTCAATGTTTGCCAAATTGTTCATTAAATAGAAAAAATTTTAGTGTCTCAAAATCCTACAGCACTACATGACCATGTTTCTTAGGCCACACGATTGCATACAAATTTTATGGCCCCTAGGCCTCCCCTATCTGCAACTACTTGTTATTAGGAAACCATGTGGTATGGACGTATGATTTCTCCAAAACATGTAGCCTAGTAATTCCTTTGATTTCATGGGATCTAGGTTATGAATGACCCCCTAACATACATAAAACTTACATAATTAATTTTGGAGTCATATCAAGGGATATTTAAAGGAATTTGGAGCTAAATTAAATATTCCATAACATTTTGAATAGTCAGTATGTCACACTCCTTCTATTAGAATACATGGTAAGATAATTCTAGAGAATATCATAATACACCCCCTAGTGGAATTTTGTGTCATACTAGGAATTGATTATTTCATTTTTTATATATCACAAATATTATTTCTATAAAAATTAAATGTTTCCAAATTTTGAACTATCCCATGTTTATCTAAAAATGAAATGAAAATTGTGTATCTCGTTTGGAAAAGCACACAATGGTGTGGGTCTTTATTCACATTGAAAATGAATACATCACTCAAATGGTTGAGTGAATGGATGGTATCATCGTAGAAGAAATTACCATTGATAGGATGTATAATGATGTATTCTCAAGAGAGTTATTGGTCTTTACAGACTTGAATAATTAAAAATTTATTAAATTGTTGAAAAAATCTATGAAAGATTCATGAAAAAATGTCACACGGGACTTAAGTAATGAAAACCTTTGGAATCCCCTCTAATAATATTTACACATTCACTAGCATGGTATCAAATTCATTAAAAAATTGAATAAAAGTGTCCTAGGTAATCATAGATCCAATAAAAGTTGATGCATGATTCTCATTTCCCAACATGTTTAGAATCTAAATATGTAATGTGATGAGCTACTTGTAAAGAAAAATATTAAATGTAATATCCTAATGGGTGGAATTATGGATAGATAGAAACTCACTGAGGATTTGAGAGTCTACTTCAACAACCACTATATAAACTTCATTAATGATATAAAACATGAGACCCTCGGGTGTAGTCTAATCCCCCATAGTCAAGTTGTATCCTCTCTTAAAGGATGTCGAGAATGAAAGGGCCATAGAGACACTTGTATCATGGATGAAATTCTTATAAATGTATATGAATGTGAATTATAGATATCAATAGAACATATATCCATAACCACTCTTATATCTAATAGTTCCAATATGTTATCCCTTATCAATTTGGTGGATATAAAGTTGCATATATATGATAATTTGAAAAAATGGTTAAAACACCATAAGGCATCACCTTGTCATGATCTAGTGCATTTCTTAACACAAATTGATTGATCAATGAGGATGTTTTTCAATTATTAAAATTTCAATACTGTCACCATAATGAAAAAGTATCCACTTAAAATGATTGGTGACTTTTTAACCAAAAACAAGGATCGCAGTAAATCACAAAAGTGGATCTTCAATCTGTATATCATCAACTAAAGGTGAAGAAGGCTAATATTTGGAACACATCTTTCCATTCAAGGATTGGGAATTTTTAGATCCTATTGATTCCCTATGAAATAAAAAATTATCAAGAAATAATCATGGATTTTATGAATAGAGTGTTTAGAGAATACCATGACCTATTTTTGGTTCTCTATATTGGTGATATTCACATAAAAAACAACAGAAATGAGGAACATAAAGAACAAATAACAATTATGTTGGTGAAATTAATTAATCAAAAATTATATTCCATGTTCATAAAGTGTGAATATTATACATGAAATGTCACATTTTTTGGGAATGTGATGACAATTGATTGAATTTTTGTAGAACATTCAAAGAAAAGTACAATTGAGGAATGGAACTGACCTACTAGTGTCCTTGAAATCTGATGTTTTCTTGGTAATGTGTTGTATTGCCGATGTTTTTTGATAATTTTCACATGATTATATACAAATATATCTATGTAAATAATGAATGGGGTAATGTATGTCTAGATGGATTAATGTGAGGAAAACTTCATGGAGCTCAAGAAAAGGATCACCACAACTTAGATATTGACACTACCAACAAGTGGAGACAGTTTTGAGATATTTAGTGATGATTATATTAAAATATTTGTTTTTTTCTCATGTAGAATGATAAATTGAAATCTTATGCCTCATTGTAGTTGAACATCAAAGAATAAAACTACCTAATATAAGATCTGGTGATTATAGTTTTGGTTTTTTTATTTAATGTTTACCGAGACTACCACTGTGGTGAGAGTTTGGACATATATACTTATCACAAGAGTCTAAATTATATTTTTAGATATATGGAACTCAATATTCGTCCAAGAAGTTGGTCACAAGTAATAGGTGATATTTATTTCCCTATTAATTACTATCCTAGAAAGGTGAATAATGTAGTTGATCCTCTTAGTAGAAAAGATCCTTATACTATATCTATTATGTGATATGAGTAATACCCTAAAATTATTTACATAAAAGGGAAGGATTTAGTAATTATAATGTTCAAGAATACATAAAAATATTCCCAAATGATTTCCCAATGACCGATCTATGAGAATATCACAGAGGTATAAAGGGATGTTCTACAACTACAAAAGAAGGAGAATGTGGTAATGGAAGGAATGTTATATGATTACCACATCAATGATGATAATGTGATTCTATTTTGATCTATTATTTTTGTGCCTTAGTCAACATAGATAAAGAAGGATCTATTTGATAATGAATATATCAGATCATTTCTATCCATCCTCAGAGTTCAAATATGTATTGTGATCTTCGATAGAACTTGTGGTGGCAAAACATGATGAATGAGATTGTGGAGTATATCTCCAGATGTTTACTACATTAGTACGTTAATATATAATTATATAAAACCAAAAATATGATGAATCCATTACATATAACCATATTGAAAAATCTCTAATATGCGGATCATATTGAACGCGTCAGACGCGCCTCTGGGATTTCAAATTCTGCTGACCGTTGCTTCTCCTCCAGGTGCTCGGCCTCCGGCGCCTCCGGCCTCGAAACCGTCTTCCCTTGGCCTCCCTGTCACAGGATCGTTGGATAGGTGGCCAGTTTTTTTCCGCGACTCTCTCTTTGGATCATCCCGGGCCTCCCAGTCTCCCTGCTTCCCGTCTATAGGTTCGTTCTCTCCTTCGTTCTCCCGTTCCGGGGTGACTGTCTCGATGGAAGTTCCTTTGGGAGTCTGTGAGGGTGCTTCTGCCTGTCTTCGCTGGTGCCTGGTGGTGCGTTTCAGTGTGGCAAAGCCATCCTTGGTTGTCTTCAAGAATTTTGTTTCCTCATGGGGACTCTCTTCCAAGGCACGGATCTCGCTGCTTCACCAAAACTCCTTCAGTTTGGTCCTATTTTCCGAGGATGACTTTATACAGCCTTGGTGTTGTGCCCAACGGTCGTTTGGGCATTGGCATTTTAGCCTCGCCCCCTGGTCGATGGACACACACCGGGGAAAGGAGAGTAATCACGCGGCGGTGTGGCTAGGGCTTCCGGGCCTACCCCTTCCCTTTCAGAATGAGGCCTTCCTGAGATCTATTGGTGAATCCCTGGGAGGCTTCTTGTGCGCCGACACTCGTACCCTCTCCTGTGAAGACGTTCAATGCCCACATATTAGTGTGGACATGCTGCTTTCGTCTGTAATCCCTGAGACCCTCGTCATTGCGGTGTCGGAGGCGTCTTGGAACCATGACATTGTTTACCTTGTCTTCCCCCGTTTTTGTACGGCTTGCTGTCTCTAGGGTCATTCTAGGCCTCAATGCAGGAACCATTCGAGGAGCAACTTCCGTTCAACCAAGGGTCCAATTACTGGAGACCCTAGTCCTTCAGTCTCTGTCCCGGAGTCTCCTGAGGCTTCTCCATCCATAGTCCCTCCCTCACAGATCAGGGACCTGATTCTTGTTCCTTCTCTCTCTCAAGATCTGGGGCCGAGGGTCGCACTAAAGGGACCTTTTCTCTGCTTAGAGCGTTTGTGGGATCAGTTGGTGGATTTGGTCTATCCTTCTTGGAGTATTTGTCCTTGTCCTCTTGTGTTCCAAGAGGCAGGCCTTCTAGTTGGGGATAAGAAAGCTTCTACCAGCAACACTCCCTCCTTGTCACTATGTCATCATACCACGGTTTATGGTCATGGGGAATGTCTGAAGCAACCTGAGGCCCCTCGTCTGGAGAGCAAGAGTCTGCCTGATCAGCGAAGGGATGAAGGGAAGTCTGTGATGTCCCTCTCTTCCTCTTTGGAACAGGCCTCCTCGCCCTCTGTACAGAGCCCTGGTGCACGCACTCGGTTTCAAGTAAG
Organism: Viscum album; assembly: GCA_963277665.1. Taxonomy (NCBI): domain Eukaryota; kingdom Viridiplantae; phylum Streptophyta; class Magnoliopsida; order Santalales; family Viscaceae; genus Viscum; species Viscum album. Next base: position 167,818,807 of record OY728150.1, on the reverse strand, counting down.
GCTTCAACGAGAGGGTGCTACTCTCATGATAACAAAGACCAAGAAGTCCGGGTCCAATGCCGGATCCTCCCGTGATAGATGATGAACATGATTGTCTGGAATGCTCGGGGACTTGTCGCTAGGCTTAAGACAGACTTCATAGCATTAGAATCAAGGGGGTAAAAATCATGACTCGTGGCTATCTTGGAACCAAAACAACACCCGAGGAAAATTAACTCTTTCTGTCATCGTGCCAGGATGCATGGGCAAATGCATGCGGACTCTATCAACAACCACATCTGGGTGTTATGGAAGAAGGATGTCTCAGTGGATTTAATTGATGCAGGAGACCAATTCCTCACGGTGAAAGTCAAGAAGGGATAAGACTTATTCTTTGCGTCCTTTGTGTATGGAAGCTGTAATCCCCAGGCAAGATTGAGACTGTGGCATGACCTCGAAGCGTTCAGGCTGATGAAAATTCCCTGGTTCGTGGTGGGCGACTTCAACATAATCAGTGACCCAGAAGACAAGAAGGAGAGAGGAGCCTTTCCAAGGCAGGCCAGTCTGGAGTTTGCTTCTTGTATGACAAAAAGTGGACTATTCGACCTGTGTTTTCGAGGGGACTGTTTTACGTGGTGCAACAACCAGGGTGGAAATAAGAGGTGTTGGAGCAAGCTCGATCGCTGTCTAGATAACTCCGACGCCCTGGCTTCTTTTCCTCAGGCCGAATCCCTCGTCTTGCCTGTGGTATTTCAGACCATTCCCTGCTGAAGATATCAATCATACCCAGTAAACCTTCTAAATATTCCTTCAGGTTCTACCCCTACTGGGATGGATACGAGGGTTACCATGAGGTAGTACGTGACCAATGTAATGCTCCCACCCAAGGTTACTCATGGGTATCCATTCATAACAAGCATAGAAGTGTTAAAAACGGGTTGAAGGTCTGGTGCAGAAGCATTTCCCTTAATGCTAGAAAGCTTGAGTCCCTTTCTCAGGAGGTGGAGCACTTTGAACGGAGTCTGGAGGAAACATGGAGTGAGGAAGCCGCCGTATAATTGGAATCTAAGAAGATATGTTGGGCGAAGGAGATGTTGAAGCAAGAGAGACAGGCTCGGGATTGGTCCAGAGTAAAGTGGCTCTGAGAGGGCGAAAAAAATACGGCATTCTTCCATGCATGCATTTCAGAACGGAAACGGTGGGTAAAGGCAAATATCCTACAGGAGGATGGCTCGTATGTGAACGACAGGGAGGAGGTTGGGATGTTGGCTCTTCAATACTCCCAGGAACATCTTGCTGGTCAGAACCCTAGAATTCCTAGTGGGTATCCGATTGGAACGTCGGGGTCGTGGGAGGCGATCCAGAACACAGTTTTAGAGGAGGAGAATCATTTTTTAGAATCCATTCCTTCTGAGGATGAGATCTTTCAAGCCATGCAGAAGCTGGATTCGGAGAGTGGTCCCGGGCCAGATGGGTTCCATGGATCTTTCTACAGGGGATTGTGGGAGGTCGTCAAAGGCGATGTTATAGAATCTATTCAGGATTTCATCAAGGGGGTTCCTTACTGAGGGTGGAATCATCCATAACACTATGCCTTCTTCCCAAGCTTAAAAATCCCAAATCCATGTCCCATTATAGGCCGGTCAGTCTCTGTAATTTCCCATACAAAATCCTTGCTTTTCTCATCAACCTAAGACGGGATGTGTGGTTGCCTTTATGGCTTTCTCCTGAACAACATGGCTTTGTGCGCGGAAGATCAATTCAGAGGGCCATCGCCCTTGCACAGGAGATGGTGAGGGATATTAACTACAAGACTCATGGATCCAACCTCACCATTGAAGTATACTTGAACAAATCCTATGATCGGATTGAATGGAGCTATCTCAACAGATCCTTGGCGACGATGGGGTTCTCGGCAAAGGTGGTGTACAATGTCTTTAGATGCATGAGCTCTTCTTGGCTGGTAATTTCCTTTATGGGTAAAACTCACAGTTTCTTTAAGGGTACTAGAGGTCTAAGGCGGGGAGACCCTCTTTCCCCTAGCCTGTTCATTTGAGCCCAAGATGCTTTGAGTGCTTCAATTAATAGGAGCATACTCTAAGGGAAACTACTTCCTTTCCGGAGGAAATATATCCTCCCTACTATCTCCCACCTTATGTTTGCCGATGATACTATGATATTTCTTAATGGGGGAAGGAGATCCATCCAATGTCTGATGGAGATTCTGAATGATTATTGCCTCTAGAGCGGTCAGGTTCTGAGTAAAGAGAAGAGTGAGTTCTTCATCTCCAACCATAGCTCATCTCAGCGTCTGGAATCCCTCAAAAACAGGCTCAACATGCAACTCGGGTGGTTCCCAATGGATTATCTAGGAACTCCCATCTCTTCTGGAAGATTGAGAATCCGTGACTTTGATGGAATCTTAAGCAGCATTTCAGGACGTGTTCTTAACTGGAAGAATCAGTTTCTTTCCTTTGGAGGACGCAATGCTCAGGTTAATAGTGTACTTTCATCCATTCCCATTCATGCATTGGCTTCTTCCAACGTTCCGAAATGAGTCATCAAATCAGTGGATACCGTTCTTTGTAACTTCATCTGGGATGTTAAGTCTTAAGGTAAACGACACTGGACAAAGTGGGAGAGGTTGGAAAAACCCATCCCCGAAGGGGGGATCAACTGTCGTAGCCTCCATTACACTATTGAATGGGCCCATGGAAAGCTTTCATGGGAGATTCTGGAAGAGCAAACACTTTGGGGCCGATGCATGTCACCTTTTTTCAGAGGTGATTAGGAGGCAAGTTGTGGACCAGCATCCCCGCTGTGGGCCAAAGTCCAAACTCTGGTTCTATCCTTGTCTTCTTGTTCTCGAAGGATTGTCGGTACAGGGGACATATACTTCTGGAATAAGAACTGGGCAGGCTCTGTTCTGGATTTCCCAGGATGTCCGGCGCCTTTGATCTCGTTCAAGGAAGCCCAATGCTATCCTCGCTTCATTAAGGCTGTGTTGAATGTGGACCAACAGGTTGTCTTTGATTCGATCGTGTTGAATTCCGAGAAAGATAGGTTTGTCTTCACTCCATCATCCTCAGGGGTTTTTAATAACAGAGACTTCCAAAGGTGGAGGGTACACACAAGGCCCCTGGATCAGTGGAATGGTGTGGTCTAGTGTTGCCAGATCCCGACCAAAATGAACTTCTTAACCTGGCGGATCAGGAATCTGGCCCTGGCTTCGGATGAAAATATCAAGAAACTAGGGATCAGTTTGTCCTTAGGATTCCACTGTTGCAAGCAGAAAATGGAGGAAATATTGGATCACTTGTTCTTCAAAAGTGAATGGGCATTGGAGTTTTGGTCTATTATTGGGGGAGTCAGGTCTCCATGCTCAGTGGAGACAGAGTATGAGTTTATGGAAAGATGGTTTAAAGGTGCGCTTGGTTCAGAGAAGACTTGCATATCCTGTGTTGTCTCCTTTAATGTGAGGTGCTGGTGTATCTGGGAAGCTAGAAACCAAGCCCGATACGATGGAGTTAGAACTTCAACTAGAGTTATCCTTGCGCGCATCTGTTTTCAGCTTATTGACATGTTGTGGCTCTTTAATGAGAGGCAGTGGACCGTCCCATTCCCATACATGCAGAAGAACAATATATATCTTTCCTTTCATGAGGAAGTAGGATCTGGGAAGTGGGTTCGATGGAACCCCCCTGTTGTAGGATACAAGTTCAATACTGACGGAGCTTACGAAGCGGGGGTGATATCTGGAGGGGGGGGGGTTGTTATAGATAATAAGGGTGATGTGATCCTGGCTTTCTCTTGTTTCTTGGGCAGGGGAAATGCCATTCTAGTAGAGGCCCGAGTTCTTCTCACAGGACTCTCTTTGTGCATTCAGGAGGAGGTTGTCATTTCGGAAGTAGAGGTGGACTCAATTGTCCTCCTTAAATCCCTCAAAGATAATCACTCTACACTGTGGTCCATAGAGTACGTGATCAGGATTTGTCGCCATATGCTTGGTCATAACATCACTCTTTCACACATATATCGAGAGGGGAACAAGGTTGCAAACTTTTTGGCCTCCATGGCCGACCACAGTTCCACTGACGCACATATCTTCCGGATTAACAATTTGAAGGCGATGTGTGTTGATTTGATCAGAGGGGATGCCCTTGGTCTGCATTACTTTAGACCTCCATAGTCTTCTTTGGGTATTTTCTTCTTTTCTTAATAAAAATTTACTTTGGATGGAAAACCATATTGAAATTGGATAATTTCACTATGGAATTTTTCATGGGTCTCTCGAAAATATCTAAAGGAGACAATGTGATATGGGTTATAATGGATCAACACACCAATACATCCCACTTTATTAATTTTCTGGATGATTTTTCACATGGAAAAAATTGAAGATCTATGTGAATAGTGGGGTGAAGGTTCATGGTGTCCCACCTTTGATCATATATGATCATGATCCAAGGTTTGCATCTAAATTATAGAGAAACCTTTAACAAGGTTTGAGTTATGAATTTAATTTCACCATATCCTAACAACCTTAAACTAATGGCCTATCTAAATGGACTATTCGGATTCTCAAGAACATGGTAAGATCCTCTAAAATTCAACTAAATGGAGTATGAGACCAAAATCTCCCATTAGTTGTGTTCTCAAACAACAATAACTTCTACTCATATACTAAAATGGGTCCATAAAAAGATCTATATTGGACGAGATGAATATTTGTAACTAGTTTGGATGTAGTTGGGAAATTAATCCTACTTGGACACTATCATGTGAAATATATGTTTAGGAAGGTTAAAACAATTAAACAACATTTAAAAGATTTTCAAAGTCATAAAATTATATATGTTGACAATTATTAATGGGACAATGAGTTTGATTTTGGAGACACCGTTGTCCTTTTAATACCCCCATGGATGAATGTTTTATTGTTACGAAAGAAAGAGAGACTTAATCCATGTTAAATTTACCCTTTGAGATCTTTGATCACATTAGAGAAATAGTATATTTAATTCTAATTCCACCGACCAAATATCAATTTCATGATGTATTCCACATTTCCCTATTTTGTAAGAACATACTATATCATTCACATGTACTTCAAAAAGAGGTGGTAAAGCTGGAAAATCATATCTTTTATGGGGAGAAGAATGTGATGATTTTTTGAACAGAGCGATAATATTCTATACAAAAATACAACTCATTTTTCCATGGATATATGGATAAACCATAAGTATGATGACGTGACAATTGAAATGGAGGATGTGATGAAGGAGAAATACCATCACTTGTTTTCACCTTTGTTTGTAACATGAAATTTAGAGTACAAAATTTATATGGGGTAAGAATGTAATAAACTAGAATTTTATTAAAAATAATTCCATTTTGTTAAATATTTCATAAAAAATTAGTATCACATAGAAAAATACATAAAACATTATTATAAAAATTAAAGAATTATGTATGTGGTATTTCTATAAATTAAGTTTCAAAACCATAAGACTAATAAACTGACTATTAGAATTGTAATATGATCATTATGAATATTAACATTGAAATAAAAGTTTTATATGTACCTATTAATGTATGAATAAAATATTGGAATTTTATAATGAAAATATGATATAATTATATCATGTTATAATAATATAAAAGTTTTAAGAATGATAAATTATGTTCTTATGATTTTGTAAAATATAAATATTTCATTACAATTTTATAAATAATAAAATGATTTAATAGAAAATATATTTTCATAAAATAGATTCAAAATACAATATTATGTTTTATTATAATTATCAGATTATTTTATGAGACCTTAATTAAATTTTTAATGATTCATAAAATAGATTGTAATATTAGAATTATTATTATTATTCAATTCATTTGATTATATTATTTAAAAATTTAATTTATCATATTATGAAATATATTTTCATTACTTTTTTTTATTTGTTAATTATAAATAAAAAAATGGTTATGTTAATTTTTTTGGATTTTCTAAAAACTAATTTGATTTTTTTGTAGAACAATGAAATATATGAACTTTATATATAAGATAATGAGATGAATTTTTCATTAATGTATGTTATATAGAAAATGTAAGAATCCATTATCTAAAAATTTAAATCAATATTAAGAGTATTTAGTCATATTAATCAATACTATTTATATTCATGTGCCAAAATAATAAACCACTGAATATAATAATAAAAATTAACGCTCTCCTTCCCTTATTAATACCACCCTCACTAAAATTTCTCCCCACACGTTATAAGAATTGTATCATGTTAATATTATTTCAAATTACCTCACCAGCCTCTTCCCCTTGTCTATGAGCTATTGATATCAATAAAATACCAAACCCATGTTACATGAAGAGGTTCTCAAGGAGACAATATTCAAGAGGTAAAATCCTCAATCATTTTTTTAGTTTCATATATTTTGATATCCTCTCATCACCACCTATATAAAATGATTCATGATTACCCCTATATCATATATATACAGTAATTTTATTATATTAATTGAATATCAATCATCCAATTTATTCATATCTACATTTATTCTATAAATGAAAATTTCTGTTGTGATATGTCGTTTTACTGCCTTTTTTGGATGAAGAGTTTTTTTCCATTAATGCCATCAAGTATAGTCATTAAACTATTATTATAGTTAAAATTGATTTTAATATGTATGTTATAACTTATTTAATAATATGGAAATAATTTTTAGATATAATTTTAATTTAAACAAAACTACATCATGATTTTTGGAAAAAATACAAAAATAAACTAAAAGTTTTCTTTAGTATTTTATAAAATGTATCATCGTCATAACTGAAAAAATAATATATATTCAAGAATTTAAAATTATTTTTGTTAATTTATATCAATTAATTTTTTTTAATTATTATCTTTTTACAAGAACTTCAGTAATTATATACAATGAACCTATATGAAAAACCTTGAAAATAATTGCTCATCGAACAATGAAATTGAACACTATAACTTATCAAAATTTCCATAGATGATATTATTAAAATTATAATAAATAAAATAAATATTTAAGAGGTTATTAATTAATTAATTAATGAATATAATTTTATTATCTAATATATTATGTAAAAGTACAAAATGCATTCAGACATAAGGTAAAAGGAATCTCAAAACAATATCACTTTATCTGGGGCATCACTATCTCATGCCAAATTTCAATGTTAATATTCCATTAATATTAAATAAATATAAATACTTTTGTTCTTAAATTTTTATTTATTGGGATATAAATTTTTTCAACATGGTTTTATAACATATGTAATTATTTTAAAAAATATATCTTATTTGTAGACAATGTCTCGACTCTCCATGAGTTGTTTCTTCTTCAATAATATTTTTTATATACCAAATATTTTTTTCACATTCCATTTAGGATACCCATGTTTTTCTATGATATCATATATGATGAAATTATTTTGAAACCCATTTCTTCCCTTGTTTTATTTAATAAATATTATTGTTAAACATCCTTTTTGGAAGGCATGATTAAGTATGTGTTACTATTTGATTGGTGGGCCTGGATATTTATTACACGCCAATGTAATGAATAATGTAATATATATTATGAGTTAATGAGTAATATGAATGAAATTTATTCTATATTTTGTCAAAATTTTGATTTTATTATTATTCATATATTTTTTTGTGTGAACATGACACTATATTTGTACACAACTATGTGTGGTATTTCACTATTAAGGCATACTGTTTCATTTTTATGCATTTCCACATTCCATTTGTTTAACTAATGTTTACATTAAGATGTTGATGATGATCATATGATTATTTAATTGTTATTATTATCCTCAATCATGTTATATTGGATTATATCCCTTATTATTCCTCTTACAAGTATTTTATCTCACCCCTTTTATTTGATGTATATCATCAGGTGACTAATGTAAAAACCTGAATTTTATCTATAGAAAGATAAAGAAGAATATTTTAAATAAATGTTTATGTTTTATTATGTACAAGTTATGTAACTGCATAATTTTTCAATGACATAATACCTTTGATCTGATACCTTAAGGCTATTATGTTTCTTATCTTAAAATGATTTAAATAGTAATGTAATAAAATGAAGGGTCACAAAATATTATTTTGGGTTTTTTTAGATTATTTTACATTTTTTGAAATTTCATCCTTTCAATTTTATTTACTTATTAAATGACTATATATATCATTCCCCTAAATAATTTTCAGATTCCCTGGTTTCCACATTAACCGTAGGGGTGTTAAATCAAATATTAACCTAGTGAATGATATTATTTTCAATTCATTCTCTCAATGATCCTGAATATGAACTAGGATTTCCTCATATGAAATATTATGTTTAATATGAACAACACTAGTGATAAAATAATGAGATGATTCATAAAAATATGTAAAGAAAAATAAACCATGAAATAAATTTTTTACCTAGGCTAATCATAGAAGAAAATAAACAAAGTAGAAAAAAATCCAGCATTCTCCAAAATTTAACACTATCCAATAAATGGAATAATTTACATTCCCTTTTTATAAACACACATACAAAATATTCATGGTAGATACATTGAGAATGAAATTGTCACCTAATCAGTAAAGTATATTTTCTTTAGTTATATTCATATCCTTTATTCCTTCTCTAATTCATCCTCATACTTTTCTAAATCAATTGTTCCCTCTCATCCATTTTAAATAAAAACATTGGTCTCATAAACATACTTTATACAAATTCTTTTCAAAAATTTATCATTCAACACCAATATCCATATAATCCATCAAAATACTGAATCTGTATACTTGAATGAAAATAATTGATATGATAAAACTAAACCAAATTAATATATTGATCCCAAATTACCTTGCAATCCATTCAATTTTAATGATGAATATGTTACATGCTATTAATAGTTCACTCATACAACTAATCAGTTTTGGGATGAAAATATTTTATTAAAATTAATTTACCCCCAGTAATTTATAAAGTACGTTAATAATTTGAAATTTGAACCTATGATCGTGGTATGATACATTGTAGATATGAATTCCATGTAAAATTACTATATCCTTTAGATATTATTGATAAATATGATCCAAATACTATTTATCTCAGATGTGAAGGAAATGTGATTATTTAGTTAATATATCAACTATAACGTAAATTATTTTGTTACCACGTTTATTCCTTGGTAATTCCACCACAATATACACAGATATATTTTACCATTTCCAATAATTCAATATAAAATTATTAATCATTATCTTTGATAAAAACAATTTATCATTTACCAACTCACATGTGAAAAACATCATAGTAATGTAAATAGTTTATCATTTCATTGCATCCCATCTGTAAAATATAAAATGGCCTTTTTCACATCATAGTGATTCTCAAATGAACAAAAAATAGTGAACTATGAGCTTCACATTACTACACATTCTTCAAATTAGAATTACAAGACACATATAATCATTTCCAAATCATATAACACCTCATTCATCAATAATAGAATTTAGTAACATACCATTCATAAAAGATTTTATCATTTATAACATCAATTGTTCATTATTATATGAATTACTAATTTTTTATACAATTTTTACAACATTAATAATTTTTTAAAAAATATACAGGATATCCTTGAATCCACAACATATATGAAAAAACAATTCAAAAAATCATTAACCAAAGGTTCATGATAAAAACAATACTTTTTGTACTCAATGTATTGGAAAATTTTATTTCTTTTCTAGGATATTAATCAATCTATAAATCCTAATCCCTAATCAATTCCAACCATATTTACTTTCCCATGTTCTATTGATTTTGAGTGAATATATACTTAAATCATTTTTGTTCATTATATATTTCACACTTTACACTATATTAATGATTTTTCAATATTGTTAAAAAAATATTTTATCTAATTGAAAATCATGGGATGGGTTATTTACCATATAAGGCCTCAACTGACGTGAAACACTAACTAATTACCAAATAATTTTAAATTTGGAAAATACAAAGTCCAATAAAAGATGCATCACTATTACTAAATAAATATCTATTTCTTGATGGTAAGGAATGAATTGGTTCATTAAATGATCATCTATTTAGTTCCTCAAATCAATCCTCACATTCTTTTTTCTAGATGAAGATAACTATTTTTCATGTTAACATACTCAGTCGGTTATAAAATGAGAATATGTTTCAAAAAAAATGCTAGTAGTAACACTATATTCCATGAAAACTATGTATCAATATGATATTATTGTGTCATTCCATTTATTCAACAGATTTTTTATAAGGGTTAATAGTTATTAAAACATTAAAACAACAAGTCCAACTAAAGTGATTTTTTCAATAAGAAGTTAAAATTAATAAATTTATAATATACTTTTTTCTTTTATGATGTTAAAATTAACCTCAATATTTATAATATATTCTACTAACTTATAAAATATTAAAAAAATTAATCAATAAAAAACAAAAAACAGTCCTAAAAAATCATGAAAAACAATATCATATAGTCAATAAAAGCACTAGGTTCATCAGATTATCAAAAGGTAAAACTAAAACTTCATAGTGACCATATAATCCATAAGGGGGTATCCGAGTTTTATATGTCCATACCTATCAAAAAGAAAATTTTACGGCCATAAATTTAGTAAAACGTTATAAGCCTGAATATGTTCTTCAAAAAAACGTTTGAAAATCACCACTAAATCCATATGTAAAACAATTTTGGATGTCATAAAAACATTTCTTTTAATAACCCATTAGTAATATCTTAAATACCCAAAAATAGGGAACAACTTTTTTAAATTTATTAATATATGAAATATTTTATGGAAATATAAAAATAAAATAACAATCATAGTGGTAGAAAATGTACTTATCTCCATATATGTAAAAAATAGGGTGTTCCTTTTATAGTACATCAAAACGTCCCATATAAAACAAGTAAAAATATTTATTTTCAAATCCATAGAAATATTATGAAAATGATATATAAAATTTAAATTATATTTTTTATGCCCAAATAAAAACATTTAGTCATTTTTAGATCATGGAAGTAAAATTGAAATACAATTATAAGGAAAACTTTAAAATATAAAATTTTTCATTAAAATTCCCAGATCACTTTGGGTATATTTGAATGACATGCCCAATGAAATAATAACATTTAATGAATGTAACATTAAATGATAATAGATAAATTACATTCATAACATGTCAATGTTGATGTATATAAATATCACAAATGAATATAGGTGAATAACATCAAAATATGCCTCAATGAAATTAAATTTATATGGTGTCCCGTAACATGAGTCAGACATGTTGTATAAGTTATTTATAATCCTTTGTAATTCAGTTCTGTTCATTATTTTATTTATTAAAAACAATTTTCAAGTTTATTAGTTTATTTATTTCACTTATTATAATGTTATATATAATTATCTATTCAATTTTGTTTATATTTGATGTTTTGACAATATTCAGAATATGCATCAAAATTTATGTTTTAAAGATGACTATGGTCAAAATGGTCATAATTTAAAAATCATCAAAACAATTTTAATGAATTAATTAACAGATCAATACATAAATTACCCTTTTAATACAAATAATTAAATATTTTTTTAATAAATAATGTATGTTAGGACCATGGAAACTATATATTGTATATTTTCATGAGTAACATTTCTAGTTATCAATGATCATTTTTAACGGAGGTAAGTTATATTTTATCATCATAAAATGAATTTAATATCATATATAAAATATAATATATTTAAATATACTAATTTATATATAATTATTTTTTTATGATGAAAATATAATCACATCACATCTTGAAAGTGATATTCTAGACAAAACCAAATGATTTTATTATTTTTAAATGGGATAAAAGGTACGAAAGAAAGGAATATATTATATTTTTAGTATTATAGAAAAATACCTTACCATCATAATTATTTCATATATATAAATATATAAATTATCATTATCCTTTTTTACTTCTATCTATAGCGTTAGGGGAAAATGAATTAAATCAGTTCATGAGGCTCTAGTCAGCTGTACACACGAGCAACATTATCGTTTCCCCTGAGGATTATAATATAAATTTTTTAAATATGATATAATTGATAAAATATTATAATTATTATATTAATAACGTATATATAATTGATATCTATAATCATTCCTAAATTGTGAGAGGTGTGGATGGAAAATGTGTCAAATCAGCACGTGAGGCAGTTGTCTTTCGTGCATAGAGTGATGTTGTAATTTTCATTTGAGGGAATAAGAGACAAATATATTTACCAACCATAAAATAATATAATATTTTTATATTGGAGGAAAATTTATAATTATTTAATCATAACTGACGAATATTTTATTAAGGTGTAATAATGAAATCAAAAATTCATAGTTTGTAAATTTATTTCTTCACAGCCACCTCTTTAGTATTGTAAACAATATTTTTATAGAATAGACTTCAATAATTCATATGGATTGTATGATGAGGGTATGAATTTTGGGATGTAATGCTTTCAGATCTTATTTGAACCAAAAGGTTTTTAGGTGAAAAAAGAGGATTTGGGTGACCTTTAATATGTTAGGTGAGAGGCACACTTGTAATTTTTTAAAAGAAAAAGATGTAACTATGTTTTTTCACATAAAAATGGTCCATAATAGAGTATTGTTAACCTTTATGAAACCTAAGACCTATATATTTCCATTAAAATATTGTTTAAATGTTATTATCTTATTTAACCCCTTATCCTTTTAGTTTAAGCACCAAGAGAAAACATTTTTACCTTAACTGTGGCTTTTAATTTTTTCTTTTTCATTATTCAAGATGGTAAAATAATATCATTAAATTTTTTTAAAATGTAAATTATGATGATTTGATATATTAAATTAATTATAAAAAATTCAATTCACTAAAGTGTAAAAATTTACATTAAAACAAATCCAAATATGTGATGGAAAAACATAATTCCCAAATATGTAATTTTCTGAAAAAAACATGCATTAATACCAAAAATAAAACTAAAAATATCACTATATAAATATTAACTAATATGTAATTATATATTATAAAACTAATTTAAAAAACATTCATCCAAGAGGATTTTTTGTGTTAATTTATGCAAAGAATCATTATTCGGTTTAAAATAGTTTGAAGAAAATATATCATTTTTAACCAAACATTGAAATTTAAGAAACCTTAAAATAAAGATTATTTAAAATGAATATAAAGATTTAAATATAACTAAATGATAATAATTATTCATGAAATTGTATTCAAAACATAATGGGACTATTATGAAACATAATTAATTGAATAGGAAAATCTTTATTTCAAAATTCATTTTTTTGAACATTGATGGAAACATTTATATTAAAAATATTTAAAAACATCAACCTTAATAAATTTTTATATTATGATTTAAAAATTAATATTAAATATTTATATTTGGAAATTATAAATTTAATAATTAATCATTCAAATTTTACAATATAATAAAAGTGTTTACATAGAACTATTTCTTTTTTATTTAAAAAAAAATCATAATATATTTTTATAATGATTAAAAACGTGAATGTTATTTATTTTATTTTTTCATGTGTTTGATATTATCCACCATTTTTGGATAATTTCTCCTCACATTTTTATTTACATATTAAATAAGAGGAGATATCATTTCCTCATTACAGTTTCTGATTCTAATGTTTAATATTTAAAATTATGTTTTTTTATAAAAACTTATTTGGGTGAATTAACTTATTTATGAATCTTTTATATCAAAATCCCAGAATATAAATAGGATGTTCCTTTTAAGAATGATTTTATTTGAAATCAACTACTTCTGGGATCTATTCATGAGAAGATTCTGGAACATATTCATTTAACATTGAAATAAGAAATACATTATATACGTATGATAATGTTACTGAAAAAAATGCACCATGTAGGAAACTAATGAAATTTTTTCTTGGATTTTATATGGTCCAATTATCCATATTATTTTTCTATTTTTACTATAATTCATTATATTTTTCTTTATAGATATTTTTAGAAAGACATTACCACTAACCTAAAAAAATCCATTCCTCATGTTATATGTAAAACAATTCTAATTTCTCTAATCATTCCTCTTATGTTTCTAAATCTACATCACATTATAATAAATCTCCTCTATTATCTCTATTATATTCAACATTAATTAACTTAAATCATCAAAATTACCCAGCATCTGACACCACAATCCATATAATTCCTCAAAAGCTACCATTTTTTTACGAGAATGAAAAATAGTGTTATATCAAATGACAACAAAAAACTATTGATCCTAACATACATAAAAATATATTGAACAAGAAAAAAGAATATATTATATGGTATAAATAATCATATCAAAATTACCATCGGTAAGATGATGCAAAGTTATTATGAAAATTAATTTAGTACCTTAAGGATTCTAGAAACCGTTTGAAAAAAATTTGATGTTATCCTGGGATCAAGAAATAATATGCTAAAAGAGGCTCTCTATGATTCTTTAATATATATTTTATATTAATTTGGTAATTATAATATAAAGACCTTATATATTTAACTGGAAGGAAATGTGTATATTTAATTATTTTATCATTAATAAAACAGAAATAATTTTTACCTCATGTAGGCTTCGGTAATCCCACCAAAAAATAAATTATCTATTTTTCCATTTCTTCTCTAGAACATTCCATTGATGAAGAATTATAGTATTTAATTGTTGTTATTGTTTATCCTATTGAATCACATAACACATTAAGGTAAATTCAACAATATATCTTATTTTCCATCCCCCCAATAATACTCTCAATGGTCTTTTTACATCATAGTACATCCTATGTGAATGGAAAATGACAAACTATGGTCTCTAGTCAACAACCCATTCATAAAAATGGAATCAAAATAACACTTAATTTTTTTTACAAATCACATAAAACATTATTCATATATTTTAAAATCATGAAACCAACCAATCATAATGGATTATAACATTTCATAAATATATTGAACAACCTTTTTATCATACATAATTATTTCTGAAATAACTATAGTGTTTTAAATAATGAATCAAACTAGAGGTTTTCCTTACATCCACCAAATTTCTAAAAAAATTATCAAATCATTAAACAAAGTTCCATATTCCATATATTACATGGTTTTTGTTGATTTATTTTTCTGACTTTATGAATCATGCAATTTTTTTCTTCTTCCAAGATGGAAATTAATAATGAAATTGTATTTCTTGTTACCTTGCCCCCATTTTTCTATATCTTGTACAATTAAATCTATGATAATGTTTCCATAATCATATATTGATCACTATATATTTCAAAATTTTATCCATAAAAATGATGTAATCATATTTTAATGTAATAAAATAGAACAGCTAATTTGAAACAATTTATAGGGTAATTTAACATAGGTGGTTTCATAAAAATAAAGAATAAGAAATTACATAATTATTAGGTATTTGGAGAAAAACATTGTTCCTTCAATGTGGCATCAATTTAGACTAAAAATACTCTATTTCCAAAATGATAAGGCATTAATCAATCTTATTTTTAGTTCCTCAATAAAATTATCACATTATTTTTCCCATATGAATTCAATTTCTTCACAAGTGATGATTTTTTTGGGGGATATAAAACTTATAAATTATTTTGCAAAACCATCATAATTAAACCTCTAATCCACAATAACAACAGATATTTGTGATATATTTGGTTAGTAGAAATTTTCCAATAACTTTTCATTTATCAGGGTCAATAAATATTTCATCTTTAAAAAAATATCTATGAAAATAAATTTATTACAAAAAATATTCAAACATACTAAATTTCACATATAGAATTAATTATTTTACTATTGGAAAAATAATTCATAGGTGTATTAATGTTCCTAATAAATTTTATAATATTTCCGAATTTCGTAAATAAACTCAACCATAAACATTTCCATGAACTCATGAAAAAATCTATTTATATGGTCTATGAATACATCTACTACATGTAAAAACCCAAATATCATAAATAAAAAATCATCGTGAAAAAATATAGTCTAAAATATATTCATTTGAATAGAATCCTCTTTGACCATCATTAGATGGTTCCCAGTCCTCAATATAACCATCAAATTATACTATGATTCCTAAATCTGGTCAAACAAATCATTGATATGTGGAAAATGATAATTATTTTTCATAGGGGTATTTTCAGGGTTATATACTCAATGAATAGTGTCATTGAACCATTATACATTTTACCCAAAAAAATTCGGGCTCCCCGTTGTAATGTGATATAGCGAATGGAATAAAAAACTAACTTCTCTTACAATATAATTTTTTAAAGCCACAATTTCCACCTGAGATTTCCAATAAGGGGGTTTAGAAATTGTATTATAATGGAGAAATATGAAAATAGAAAACTCAACCACCTAATAAGGAATACCACTTCATCAATAACATTGAAATAAATTCATGTATTCATTTATTACTTTAGACCCACAAATTTATATAGTTTTATTATATTTGAAAATATTAACTCTTTAACTTTCACTATGACAACTAATTATTTTTTCACATTCTTGGTATCTTATTGAAGGAATGAACTAAGCAAATAAATTTTTTTTAGCGACTAAATATATCATACTATTCATAACCTAAATCCAATCCATAGTTAAATTGATATCAAACACCAATATGCCCTGACCAACATGATATAGATTAAATATCATCAAACTGATAAGAAAAGGAATATTCCTAGAAATATGTTTCCCTTTAATACTTCCACATAGATTTTTTAAAAAAATGTTTCAAATATACATGAATTTATATTCATAATCTATAATTAAATTTTATAGAAATGAGTCAATGTGAAGGCCTATTATAAAATAGGTTATTGGAATAATTTGAATAAAAATGTTACATACCTCTCACCACTTCATTTGATATCCCAAAATCATATATAGTAGTAGAAGATGATTTTGCCACACTATTTTCTCTCCCATAATGATGATTTCATCCCTATGTTACTATTAATGGGAACATATTTTTATAATGATCCAATTCATTATAACTAAGACACATGATTGTTTGATTGTCTTCTATTATAGTATTATTTAATAATTTAGGATTCATTCATTATAATCGTGACCCATATTACCTAACATTCCACATCAGTAGAACTTACCTGATTTTAGAAGAAATTATCAATGGTATTATTTTGGAAACAAACTTCAGGATTTGAACATAATTTTCATACAACCATGTTTCATTTTTGTATGTTATTCCAAATCATTTTATTTTAACGGCTTATTAATTTCTTCATTATGAGTCACCAATGTGTTAGAAAACTTCATCTCAATTTTTTTTAACAATGAACATCTTCTTCATAAATACTAAATTCTAGTGAGCAAAAAATCCATGTATAATTAGTTTTACCCAAATAAAAAAAACTATTAATTTTAATGTCAATTTATTGAATAACATTGAGTACATACCTAACAAATCATGCAAAATTGGATTCATACATTGAAATTAAATATAACTCTTTTTTCTAAAATACCTGGAATTTATTTTCAACTAGATTTGAACAACCTTATGGAATTATTTATTAAGGAAAATTTCCTTAAAAGTATCCCATTCCAGGGAATGAAGATTATATTCATCTTTGGAATTCATAATTGAAGATCATCAATGGATAACCTCATCTTCACAATTAAAAACAACAAGATTTTTTAAACGTTATCAACATCCCATGACTAAAAATATGTTTTATAGAGAATTTATTTATTCTTTATTTATAATATACTTAGATGATCTAGTGAATGATGGTCGATATTGAATCATCCAATTCTCTAATATAGAATTTTTCTGTCATGGTGTATGAGGATCTACTCTAGCATTGATACCAACATAATTTAGAGAACCAGTAAGCTAATCCATTAGTAAAACAAAATTTTCTATCCCCATTCAAACCATCTCCTAATGTAGATTTTCAAGGATATATTCTTCTTGGTTTTATCCCAATACATCTTCCTGATTTCATCTATAAACAACCAGTCTGAAAATTTATTAGATGAATCAACGTGGTAATATTAAAAGTATATATAAAATTAAAATAACTTTAATGTAAAATACTTATATAGAATTCTATTTACATTTTCCTATACACTAATCATATATATACCATCCTATGATAAAAACTATAAATACTCGACCTTAAAAGTTAAATGATATTTCATTATTAGTCATTAATACATTCTTTTTTTTATAATAATATTATCATATTTATAGTTGTACAAAATTAATTCTTTACTCATACATATCAAAACAACAAACTAAAATGTGGAAACATTCGATCAGTGTACAATTTTCCATCTATATAAATCATTTGAAACAAAATGTATTTTTTTCCCTAAAAACCCATCATGAATTTCAGATTGATAAATTTTTTTTCACTTTACCATATTTAAATCTCAGGAATATATTTTTTAAAACATTATATGAGAATAAAAAATATAGTAAGGTATATAATAAGATAGTATCCAATATTCATGTAAAAAATTGATAACCAGTGAATTTTTTCTTAAAAGACACAACATTTTTACTAAAACATAGAATAATATATATTATCAAAATATAATTTATAATAACTACTAAAATAAAATTATTTTAATGATAATTGATTACTATTAATAATAAATTAATATAGGTTGTTTGGGCCGTCATCTCGTTGAATCCTAATAGAACACATATATAACCCAAGCAAATTAGAATAACTATATGGACAATTTCCATTATAATTCTCCACGTTTATAATAATTACCCAATGAATTTTATGAAAATATAGTTACACACATCATATATAGTGTAAAAGGACAACAAGAGGAATAAAAAACATTATCCTTTAAACTTTTCATCATAAAACCTGTTAAAAATACTTTTGATCCCATATTAAAACCCATTTTCGATATTAAAATATCATTCTCTTTTAAAATAACATATTGAATATTAAGATAACCAGAATAATGGAATTATGGGTTTTAATTTGAAAACATGAAATCATGAAAATGATACTTATTCTAAAATAATGTTCCTGAAAATTGGATGATTTATTGTCATTGTATATGCTAAAAATTTGATATTATATATATTATATCTCTAAATGATCCACACAAAACAAGTAATAATATCTATTTTAAAAAAAATTGTTTTAAATTAACAATGGAAATAAAATATAATTTATAAATATTATATTTCCATATAAAATTATCATAAAATAATTTCAAACACATGGACATCAAAAATAAAATGAGTTAGATGAAAAATTTAAAATAAAATTTATCTTAATGAAAATTCCTTTCTCACTATTGTTGTATTTGAATAAAAATAACCATGAAAAAATAATACTAAAAAAATTTAAAATACCATTAGAATATATAAATTAATTATATAAAATTTTATATGGGATGTAGATACACTTATTCATATAATATGGGTTCATAACATCAAAATATGCCTCAATGAAAGGAAATTTGGACAAAGTCCCTTACCTTGATTCCAACTCACGATGTATGCATCTTATCATGCTAAATAATTATAATATGTTAATTATTTACAAGATTAATAATATTTTTAAATATTATTATTCATTTTTTTAATTTTAATTTATTTTTATATAATTACTAAATCAATTGGGATTATGTTGGATCTATTGACCATAATCAGTGTATGTGTCAAAAATTAAATTAGTAGGATAAATTTTGTCAAAGAGTTCATCAATTAACATCTAAATAATAATAATAATAATAAAAAAATTATAATATTTACACATAAACTTAACTTTTATTTCCAATATTATATGCTGGCGTTGGGAAGTCATGTTCATTATGATAACGAAGAAAGTATTTTGTATGAATGCAAGTGTAACATTTCCATTCTTAAACAATCATGATATAATGGAGATAAGTAATATTTTACATATATATAATGATCATAATATCATTTATACAATATTATTTCTTCATATATATAACATAATATCATCTATTAGGTGTGGTTATTAGAAGAGAGTCACATCACATCATGAATGTGGAAATTCACACAAACACAAACGATGTTATCATTTTTTCATGATTGAAATAGTAAGACATTAAATGATAAATTTTTTCATAATGATAAATATTTAATTAATAGTATATTTATTACATATATATCACATGTATTAATTAACATTATCCTTAATATATTCCTTATACATCGTTAGTGGAAAACGAATCACAATGGTTCGTGTGGTGGTACTTCACTGTACACAGGAACGACATTATCATTTCCAATACAGAATGGAATGTATAAATGTTATATATGATATAATTACTATTGTGGTATAATAATTTTATTAAAATCATATTTGTAATTTATGTTATCATCATACCAGATCGTGTGTGGGGATTATGGAAAACATCTCACATCATTTAGCAAGGCGGTTTTCTGCTATACAAAAGAGTGATATTATCATTTCCAATTTCAGTGAAGATGAAAATGATATAGGACATTAACATTTCATACTAAATTATTAGTATAATTGAGTTATATATGATATTATGTAGTAATATGTTAATAATATTTGAATTATGTGGAAGAATAAAGTGAAAAATGCATATTTATGATTTTTACCAATTCTTATACCACCTCTTGAGGATTATATATAATATATTATGGGAATTGATTTTATAAAAAAACCATTGATTCTATGATTAGATTATAGTATTTGTGAATTTATTTTTTTAGTAATTTTTTTAATCAAAAGGGTTTTGTTGTTTGAATGATATAGGATGTGGCTGTACTTTTATAAGTGATATTATTGAAACTCTTATAATAATTGAAAATATAATGTTGTAGCCACATTTTTAAAATCTAGAAATTTTCCAAAATATATCATTATCAATTCCAAGATGTAAATCAGAAACAAATATTGAATTTGGAACATTGTATGAATGATATCCTCAATATATGGATGTATAATCCATTTCTCTAAATTTTGTTAGAATCACACTTTCCAAAAATAATTTTATATTGTAAGTGTCTTTTACAACCAAAAAATTAATGCAGGAAATGCTTATGAATATTTATGATGGTGATTTTGGTGTATAAGATGAAAATTCGGAATTTTTATTCAACAAATGTGAAAATGTTTTTGAACAACATAGTAAATGTGGTTTTAGATCATTTAAGTTATCTTGTAAAATATATGTGAAGCCTTGATGAGGGCCTCAATGAAGATATTCTCATAAAGTGGATCATTAGATGAATAAATTCCTTATTTCATCAAAAAATTATTATTTCATTGAGAAAAATATATGAAATATATTTATCTTGTTAGATTATATAATACTATAGTGTCTAAGGATATGAGAAATAGTGATAATGAATTAATAATTATTGATAGTACATAAGAGGTGGAATTTAATTTGGTAAATAAAATCCAAATAATTGAAAATACAAAATATGATGATGTTAAACAATTTTTAAACTAATCATTATTGATTTAGTGGATGGTATAAAGGTAATATACTCATTTTTTATTAATATGTGTAAAGATCTTGCATCATGTGGAGAAATTCCCAAAAACTGAAGAAGAAGATGGTGAAGAGAAGAATATTAAGAAAATAAAAAAAGGTTCAAAGTGTTATCAATAGTAATTATTTGAATGGAAAACCATTTTCTAAATAAGATGATATATCTAGAAAATGTGAGGTACAATAAGTTAAAAACAGAAAAGATAGATCTGAAGAGGATGTTAAAAGGGTAATATTTTCCTTTTCATCTTTATATGTGGAAAGGTCTTACATCATTTGGTTAAATTCTCTTACAACCATTTAGAAGATGATAACGATGAAAATAACATTATGAAAATAAAAATAGGGTCATACAGTTCTCAATATATTTTAATCAAATGGATATACATTTTTTCGTGTGGAAAAATTCACACAATTTCAAGGAAATCTCTATTACTACTAGTTTCATCCAGGAGCTATACCCCTCCAATGAAGTAGGTATAAATTTTTATCCATATTTTTCTATTAATGGATTATATTATTTGTGAGAATTATTCAAGTTTAATTAAGTAAATTGTGTATCCATTATGTGACAAATATAATCCAAAATAACCTAAAGTATAAGTAAGACAAAGTATCAATTTCACAAAAAAGGTGTATGTACTGAAAATAAATATTTAAATTTTCAGGGAGAATAATGGATCCTACTAATAAGTATTCACATGAATCACCATCATGGTTTATAAAATTCATCATAGGGGATGATAATGTGGCTAATTTTTCCTTAAGGAAAATAGGATAATCAACTTTATAGATTGTGGACAGCAAATACACATCACATATGCCCATAAATAAAGACCCCAATGTGAATCTCAATAATAATAAAATGTTTTTCATTTATCTATCTAATAATTAGGTTATTTAGATTTTATGTTTTGGAAAATCAAATATTGGGGGAAACAAGTTTTGGTGAATTAATTCATTATTGGTTAATGTGAGAATTTATAATATTGTTATGGAATTATAATTGTGTGACCACAAAAATTAGGTGGACTTGTGTCAAAACTCTTATATGATTAAACTGAAAAATGATAAACATATTCCCAATATAGAAATATTGATGTGAAATCCTTATTATTTGGAGATGAGTATTTTTATATCCTAACTATATAGGAGGAGAATAGGATATTTCATAGGTAGAATATGAATTTTATAAAAAAAACTCGATAGTTGTTAGTGAAGAGGAATAGTGCTTATGACATCCCCAATCTCACGTATGATCACATTAACATATGTGATTCATGTCTAAAGGTAAGGATAAATTTTAAATCATATATGATAAAGAATAAGAGTGTGTGAATATTCCTTGAACATGTCCATGTAGCTTCTTGTGGGAAAATTTCATGCAAATCAATGGATAAAAGAAGGTATTATTTTATCTTTATTGTTGACTACAGCAAAATATCATGAATATATCTTGTGACACACAAGACAACTATATATATATATATATTTATGCATATATTGTAAAAGTGTTGAAATGATGAATGGTGTGAAAATATAGAAATAACATATTTATAATGTGCCAAAAATCAGAAAATATAAAATTTATTCATATATGGAATAAAATTTGATTATATGTTAATTATATGTTATCAAAAACACCCCCATAAAATGTAGTAGTGGAATGGAGAAATAAAATAACCAAAAATAGGTATCAATCAACAATTATTGAAAAGTAACATCTAGAATGATATTAGAATGAAATTTATCTTTCTTTGGTTTACATCTCCTGTAGATGATTCCAATGTGAAAATGAATAAATAACTTTATATGAAATTCAGTTTGAAAAGATATCTACACAAAAATTATTCATTATTTTTTTAATAATGTTTTTTATTCAAAATATATAAATTTATATACATTTATTTAGACCACATAGATGAATTCATATATTTTGGACACTCCTAAACTGTAAATATTACACGTTTTATAATAATTTGATTGAAAATATTGATGAATGATATTATCTTGTTGTGGTTGAAGGTGGATAAATTTAAGAAATTCTTATGATAACACTTCATCACAAAACCCCAAATTATAAATCCAAATGTGATGTTTAAATATAACATATTCTAGGATTTTCACTTCTAGAAATTAATTTCGACGAAGACTCAAATTTTGATGATGGTGAACAAATTCGTGTAGTGTCAACAAGAGAATTTAAAAGGGATAAAATTACCAAAAGAAAAAACTTTTAGTAATTAAAATCCTCAATTTAAACTATATTAATGATGTATCGACAGTATGTACCATTTTTATTATTGGTAAATCCTATAAATTCTAAATAAGTTTCATTTGATGAGGGCTAGATTGGGGCTGTGAATTAAGATTTTGAACAAATAGAGAAAATCAGGGCATATTATTCTAGGTAAAAGTTACATGAAGTTCATTATAATAAAGTGGGTGTTATGAAATAAATACAATGATTATGGAATGGTTGGAAAAAATATTCTTATTGTGTACAAGGGGTACTCCCAGATTTATGTAATTGATGTTGATGAGATTTTTTCACCCATAACATGAATTAACACCATTATGATTATCTTATCAACATAAATTCAAATGGGATTCAAATTATTTAAAATGTATGTGAAATCATCATTGTAGAATAATTTCATTCAAGAGTATGTATATATTGATAAACCATATGAGTTTCTCCTTAATGAATATCAACGAATGGGATGTCATCTGTATATGGTTTTGTATGGGCTCAAGCATGTACCCAGATCATGGAATTCATTGTTAGAGGAATGTCTAATGATTATTGGTTTCTATAGAAGATGATTTAATCAAAATATTTGTATTAATAAGAAGAATGAATAGTAGTTTATGGTTCTTATCTATGTTGAAAACATAATTTATGGAGGCTCAGATTAAATAAAATGACAATATATTTTAGAACACATGATGTACAAATTTATTTAATCTATAATATATGAAATTTTATTTTTCCATGGATTGATGGTTAAAAATATATTAATGGTAATATTTATTAATGAATACCAATTATCCAGGGAGAGTTTTAGAAGAATCTATGATGAGTACACAAGGCCAATAGACACGTTGGTAGAGAGATGATTGAAATTATCAATAGAAGAGTATGAAAACAAGGTCGATGTGACCATGTATCAGAAAATTATGCAGATTTTACTCATTTTTAAAACCACATGATCTGATATATTATTTTATAGTTTTCAATACAAATGCTTTCAGAGTTATAATAAGGTTAACCTCATTAATGATGTCAAAATTATTATATGATATATTTCTTATACAACAAAATATGGTTTATTATATATCTAGGATTTGCAGAAAAACTTCTGAGTATTTAATGATTTAGATTGGGATGAATTTATAGGGTAATCATTTTAAATTAGGCGGTTATTTATATCTATAGAGATTATATATATCATGAAAATAAAAAAAATTATTGGAAAATTTGAGCACCACAGATTCTGAGTACATTGATGTTACTCAATCATACACTATGTGGTTATATCAAATAAAAACATATTGATGAGGGTTTTGTAGTGACATAAAAAATTTTACTTATTTGTGAAATCTCATTTATGTTAAATCATAGGAAAATTAATATCCAATAACCAGGGACTAAACATATTAACATTAATTATAATTTCATTAATCTGAACTTAGGGAATGGAAATGTAATATAGGAGAATCCATCAACTCAAAATCAAGATGATAATATCCAAACATAGGAACTAGCTAATGATGAGATTGATAAAGGATTGTTGGATCTTCGATTCCATATATATTTTTCAATTAATTGATTATAGGATAGACCCCCACATCTCAAAGTTCTTTGTCAAGTAAATGTATGTCCTCTTACATAAATTTATTACATTTATGACATCTTAGTTTTGACACTTATCTATTACCAACTCATTTCGATAATTTTAAAAAGATATATAATTGATCTATATAATGTTTAAATGATGGGATATTGAAGGCATTGAATGGTAGAGAAATAAGTGAGTGTATGTTAATAAAACATTTAGGGGAAAATGAGGTTGTTAATTTTTTTAGAAGGTAGAGTGTTCGGGAAACTTTTGTGCTCAATTATTATTTATCACTCTAAGAATGGATTATATTGGGTTGGAGTTTTTTACGTTAATCACTAATAAATATATTTACATTTCATAGGATGCGTTAAATATAGAAGAAATTATAAAATAAATCAAAAATACAAAAGTGATGACTATTTGAGTAATATCTCCTCGGGAGTTTGGTTGTGATTTATTTTTTAAAAATTTGTTGAAGGACGTGTGATAAAGGTTATTCAAATTCTATAGATTCATGTCGTAGTCACATTGCATGTGGTTGCTAAAAAAATACAATGTTTTCTTGGCTGCTAATCCAGTTGAACCCTTCATGTGTGAGAGTATGATTGAAAATAAAAGTGGACCAAAAGGGACATCCTTCAATAATTTCACCATAAATAAATATAGTTTATGTGATTGGTCATTCTCAATGAGGCATTGGTTAGATAATTAGGTCTAATGTTCATAACAAGTGGTCAATGTCATAGAGAGGAAGTGCGAGAGAGTCTGGGTATAGACCTTGTTACTCACATCTGGTTGGATAGAGGAATGTTCAGGTGTATATTCATTGTGAAATTCAAAGGAATGATTAATGTGGGATGGTATGTTTTATGGAATGTTAATGATAATGAAAACGTGGTGCATGAGAGTTTATAGATAATTTTGTTTCCTATTTATTTTTCATGGTTCCCACACTATAGTGAAGTTTGTTTCAACATATGAAAAAAGGATTTGAATGTGTTGATACACATTTATTACATCTGATGTTGTAGGAATTAAATTATAAAAATTGATGATCATTTCATTCAACACTCACTAGATTCCAAAAAATAATGTTTCAATTAATTATGCTAAAACATTTCCCATGGTTTAATCGAAATAATGTATCATGTAGTTAAGAGGAGGTGTTTAACATGATTTATTTATACTAAAGAAGTGGATATTTCATCTAAAGGAATCCACACCACATATTTGCTGGCCATGATGCTGGTTGTTCAAAGGAATTATTATTTACACTAAAAAAATGTGAAAACAACATAATATATGTATAACCAGTGGTACCGCTTCACAACATCAATGAAAACTCCATAACCACTCCATTTTTGGACTACTGATTATTCTAATTCTGGGGAGTTATGGGTTGAAAATCCTATTTTGTGTTTTATTTTTTATAGCTTAAGATGGTTCCTATAAACATATGATTTAATTGGAACCATCCAAAAGATATAAGTATAAATCTAACCGATTATATTGACATAAAAATTGAAATTTAATGACATGTGAAACATATAACATATAGAGATTCATATAAGGTAAAAAATTGAGTATTTTTAGAAAATATTGCAAGAGGATTATTCTAAAAAATTTCAAGATGGTTGATGGCCGACAAAGGAATTATCATTGAATTGTCATCCTAAATTGAAATATTCATTTCTATACTATGTGAAACAAAAATTTATGTGAATTTTCATTTCATCATTAATTAATATAGAAATATTCGCAAGTGGACCATTGGTTTGTCGTTGAGGTTGAATAGATACTTTTAAGAATGGTAATATTAGTGAACTATGAGGGTATGTGAGGATACTCCAAATTGTACTTCATATAGTAAACTATTTTATTATATGATTTTTAAGTGTTGTTTTATTGTTAAGGTATTAGTCAATGAGAGAATAGAATTAGTTGAATTTAAATTTTCATAAGAGTGTTAAATTTCTTTTTTTGTTTCTTACATGAATATTTCTATTTTAAAATGATATCAAAGGTATTTTATGATGGTGTAAAATGTTTGGTCTGATATTTGGTGGTTAGGTTGACGTCATCATGTGGTACATCCAAGAGTTCTGAACTAAAATTGGTATAGAGTACACAATGGAGATTACTAGATACTTTTTTATCATGGAAGGATAGATGGTCTTCTACATGGCACACCATGTACTCTATGAACCTATAATGGTTATCTAGATATCCCATGTACATTTTTCCTTTTAAATGTTCATTTTAATCTTTTTATTCATTATTTGATCCACATTTATGGTTTATTCAACTATCATTTTTCCCACCCCTGAGTATATTTATTATTAACTATACTCATTGTATTCATTTTTTGTTATTTTTTATATGTGGAAATAGTGTTTTAGGGTAGTTTTATTCCAAATGATCATAGTCAATAACTCCCCTCTCACCTATTCTTCTTTCATAATTCATCTTCTTAATATTTTATTCACATGACTGTGGCTTTTTATTCCTCCAAGATACGATGAAAAAAATTATAATCTAAAAGCTTAATATTCTATTTTATAAAAGATTCTGTAGTGAATAAATTTTATTAATTTTGATACTATTTATATAATAATATCATGATTACTGATTTTTTATGAATATCAGGGTTATTGGTGGATATTTATGGTGATAGGTTGGACTAAATTAGGGATTTTGATTTCTATGTTCCTATGTAATGTTTTTGAGTTACCGTTTGTTGATTTATTTGTAGATTTATATAATTTAATTATATTAACTAAATTATTAGAATTTTTTATTTTCCAAGACTTTTAAAATGTTTTTAGTTGATTTTTTATATAATTTCATCAATTATTTTTTGTTCAATGTAATTTTTTATTATCTCCATTGATTGGGGGCCCACTCATTAATTTATTTCAAAAATTATTCCTAATATGTGGCTGGCATGGGTTTTCGAGAATTTATATTAAATCCAAATGATATTTTCAGAAACAATGAATTGATATTTTATCAATGTATTTTATTATACTATGTCAAATGATTTTATTAGGAATTCATAAGTTGTTATATAATGGTTTTGAAAACATTATTGACTATATAGTGATAGGATTTACATTTTTTAAAATGATTATTTTCAATGTAGTATTTATTCTTTATGATTAAATCCCCACATTTAATGTTATAATTTGATTTAATATCAATTACACTATTTTTTATCCAAATCCACATGAATATATGAATTAAACATTTTATTATATATTTTATAATAATTTATTTATATCATTTTTTCATAGATTATATCTAATATGATATATTTTTTTGTGATATATATATTGTTTTCCATATTACACAGTATCACATTCATACTAAAAAAATTATATTCTGATGGAAATAAATATGGAATACCATAAGTTTGTTAAATCTATTATTACCTCTATGCAATTTTACTATGGATTCATTATGTTATTAATCCAATTCACCATAGAATAAATTAAATTTTTCTTTTAATTATCCAAACATAAATTCAATAAAGTTGTTCATTGGTTATGAGGAGATGGTTGTGAATTTTACATGAGAGGAATTGATAAAGATATTTCATATATTTTTCATTCTTGTGTAAAATTTTAACCTAAGTGAAAAATATATTTGTCATGTAATATAATTTATTCTTTATTATAAAATCAGGAATATTTCTCCTCATTAACCTTATATCTTAATCCTATTGTTTTCTTTAAAGAAATATCTCTTTCTTTATAAACATATTTTTACTTATATTTCTTAATAAATGTGGAAATCGACATTAAGGGGATAAATTTATTAGTGTTTCAAAACAGTTTAATTTATGTAGTATCCCACACTACATTCAATATCATCATTAAAGTATTTTTTTAATTTGTTAAGTTAAAAATATGAAAACACTCACTAATAAATTTAGTACATTTAATCTACTGTTTTTATACAACTATTGAACATAATTTCATTCTACATATTAATCCCCATTTGAAAATTTATAATAGGCGAATTATGGAAAAAAAATCAAGGTTTATTCTATGTGTACTCTTATTGTTTTTCTTACTCGATGAAATCCTTAATAGTCTTAGAATAAATTATTATTGAATTGTTAGATAAACCACTAATTATGTTGGATGTTGATTATAAATAAGAAACC
This sequence comes from Viscum album, assembly GCA_963277665.1. NCBI lineage: Eukaryota > Viridiplantae > Streptophyta > Magnoliopsida > Santalales > Viscaceae > Viscum > Viscum album. The sequence continues at coordinate 167,789,115 of OY728150.1, read as the reverse complement.
ATTGAAAAATCATAATTTAATAATACAGATATCATATTAAATGATTCTTGGAAACATTCCTTTTTTAAATATTATATTATTCATTGATTACCATTTTCATGTGTCATGATAATGTGTATCAAATAAATTATTCCATGTTGAAATTATAGTTCAAATTCCCTAAGGTTGAGTGAATATTTTAATATTTTAATTGAGTAATATAATTTGTTTTATATAAATTCATATATTCATCATTTCTTCTCATTATGTTGATAATGTTAAATAGTTAACTACTGTTTTTTAGTTTTATTATTACAATTATTATGAGTTTATTAATTAGTTGCATAGTGAATTGGGATGGTCCCATAATACTATGACCCTTGTATACCCATTTCCTAATTCTTGACTTGGATATATGCCTCGGTTGTTTCTATAATTTTATACACTACGCCCTTTTGGATGGATAGTGTTGTCCCAAAAAATAAAACATAGTGATAAGTTTAGGTATTCTTGTTTGATTGTATATGCATTATTTTTTCCATGACCAAGTCATCTCAAATTCTAAGGGCATAGAATGAAGTATTTTGTACATTTTTGCATTATTTTGGTATATGGTGTTACATTTTACAGACATAATACACATATCAGTAGCCTATTTTATATAAATTACACCGAATTATTATTTACCACCAATGAAAATCATCATATTATATATTCATACAAATTTGTATGAAGGTTTATTTATACAATAGATTATTTAAATTTTTATTAAGGAATTGTGGTGGTTCCCTATTTAAAATTTAAATAATCCCAATATTCATGGATACATCAATAGAAATATAGAGTTTCATGCTCTATATTATTGGATAATAATGTAGATGGATGTTTATAACCTTACTAGCCATAATGGTAGTAGAAATTGATTAGTATTATTAGTGATTTTGAGTACGGAGGTCACATTATTTTAGAGACACTATTGTGAAACATTACAATCCATTTTCATTTATAATTTGATAAATGATATATGAATCTGATGTTATATTTATATTTTAAATGTAATTTTTTTTTAAAATTCATTTGAAAAATTATTATTTCATTATTATTATAATTTAGTTTTTAAAAGATTAGTGTCCTTCTATTAATGGTAATGCTTAGACAATTTGGGAATAAACGCATGAATTTTCATTAAAAAATAATTCCAGTCAAATCATTACCCAAAAAAAAATTCGGATGGTACCAATAACAATCCCTATGGATTGTGGAATTTTTTATTGCCTATAGAAATAGGATATTGGTATTATCTAGGAAATAATGTTAAGATCATTATTACTGAAATGCCACGGTTCCTAGTCAAATTCAACTCTGAATGATTGTAACAATATATATTGAGATAACAAGGTAACCCCACTCACCTTAGTCAATTAACATGGAGATTGATTCATGTTTTACATTAATGGTATTAATAGCCTCTATTAATCTGTTTTTCCCAATTATACCCAAAATATTATGGTTTCACCTTTCCCCAATAGACATAGTGTCTTACTCAGATATTATCCATCAAACATATCACCTATATTTGAAGAAATTGATTTAATATAATAGAATTATCTAAAAAAATTGAATTTATTTACATAGGCCCTTACATGAATGTTAATTATTTTTCATAGCTGTGTGTATGGACTTATCCTTCTCCATTGTCAACAAGAATTCATTCTCATGAGATACTACTATGTGAAATTTTTACAAATTCACTAGGATCATATTCTAAAAGAGAATAAAAGTGTATATCATCTGTATGTCCCACACATAAACAAGAACTACTCATAATTACATTATAGTTTAAATTTAATATCCAAAAAAATAAAAAAAATGTTCTAGGACACATAACCATAAATGTCATTCCATTATCCTTAATCATATAAACTAAAATCATTGGTATATATCATTATATATAGATGAACTACATTAATTATAATTAAATTTATTTTGAATTCTATTAAGATAGTACCTGGACCAAATAAAACTATGATAACACCCTAGACCTCTGCTCATCCCATTCTCATTCCCTAATCATGTTTAATTGAAGTGTTTATTCATCAAAGGATTTAAACAATAAATTTATCATGAATTTAGTTTATTTCAAAATAACATACTTCTCATATATAGAATCATTTAAAATTAATTAATTTCAATAAATTTCTATTATTAAGAGGGTAATCTGTATTTCTCTTTAGATAGATTTCATAAATATTACTTCTATTTATAATAGAGAAATGGTATACAAAATTATCCTCATTATAAAATGAGTAAACATCCCACCCTCTTGATTTGATTTTTCAGTCCCCTAACACAGATACATATAGAAAATAAAGTAAATCATTAAAAAAATATAGAAAATGCATTGATTACAATTACATATGAATTTGATTCAATTATAATTCATTTTATAACGATTATTCCATGATAGGTTGTTCGTTTATTGATTTTTATACAAAAATAAAAATGAATTCATTACAATACATACTAATAGGGTTCAAGTTCTATAACAATCCATGGGAAATTAAATAGTTTCTAGGGGTACCATAAATCACCAATAAACCATGCCACAAACCTAGATTATTATTATAATTACCTAAACTACCTCAACCCTATGTTACACATAGACACTGTCACCCACCCAACATCTATAGTGCCTGATAGTAAATAAAATACATTAGTGGTACCTATATGATCACTATAACACCAATGTTTAGGAGATATCATCATCATCATCATAATTATCATAGTCATCATCATCATCATCATCAACAACCACAACAACAACATCATCATCATTTTTATTTATGTTTATAATTGTAATGAACATAACCATATTCATTCAGAGATATTGATACATTATAAGACAATATTTCCTAGAGTATATAATCCAAAAAAATTGAATATTTATTCATTATTTCAACATCAAAATATAATCAAATAAAACTATATACATCACACCATGAATTATTACTCACTATGGGTGAGGTACATTCTTAAAAGTAAAAAATTAAAATGGAAATAATAGATATAAATGAATAAAGTCATTGTGACCAGGAAGTCTTGTAAAAAATACTCAACATTAGGGATCACTAATTCAGAAAAAAAAAACCTGATAATGAGGAAGATAATAATTAAAAGAGAAAACATTATGAAAAATATAAAATATTAAATTATAATTATTCCTTCTGAAGTTAGAGGAGAATGAACATATGAATTATTTAGTCAATATAATGGAATAAAATATGACCATTATAAATATAGTCATCTCAAATATGTTCATTTTTCACCTATTTTGTATGTATAATCATTTAATTTTTTATTATGTAATAGATTTAAAATAATATATATCACAATGATATAATTATATGATATTAAAATATTATAATAATATATATAATTATGTGTCATGTATATATATTATTAAAAATATTTTTATATGATAAGTGTATATATAAATTTGAAATAAATAAGTAAATATCTCTGGAGTAGTAAAATTTATGTTTTAGAGTATAAATAATTATGGTAGGTTTTTTAAATGTATAAAGTATAAATGTAATATTTATATTCAATGAAATTTTTTTAGGTATTTTTTATTAGTAAATTAATTTAAAAAATATAAAATATTTGTATATATAAGCTAATCTTTTTACATCACATAAATTATAAATCAAAATAAAATAATATTAACAACACACAATTTTTTATAATTTTTTTTATAATTAAATATATTTAAATTGAATTTAATTTTTCATTAAAAATATAAATATATAAATTTATTAATTTTAATTTAATAATATTATTATCATATTATTCTTAATTAAATTAATTTAGTTCTAGGATTATTTTTTACGCTATCTCTAAAACAATCGATCATTATATTAATAGTAAAATTACCACAAATTCTAATAATTATCATATATATTAAAGAATAAATGATAAAAAGTTCTTCCAATCATTTATAATATAAAAAATATATATTTTTAATTGATATATGAATTATTTTAACATTATATATTAATAAATAAAACCATGATTTCAATGTTCAAAAGATTTGGCACTGTTTTACGAGAAGCTAGTTTTCTTGTTTTCATTAGTATAATTATCACCCTGATGAAATAGGATATAAAATATTCTATATATAAATAAATATTATTCCAATAATGAAGAAAAATTATTTTAAATAGAATAAATAACATTTACAAATGTATCCACAAGATAAACCTTGTGCATAAAGTACACATTATTTAAAAAACAATTTTTACCAATTATATAATATAGAACTAAAAACAATTTCTATAATTCCTAGAAATTCTAGTTAGAAAAATGTTTTTATGTGTGTGTTTATTCATGTTCAATGTATTTAATTATTTAAATTTTTGTTTTTTCCTTTAAAATTATTCCTTATTGGTCAAAGTGAGGTTACTATATTAAGGGTTAATTATTATGAAAATTCTTTTTAGTGGTCAAGTAGTTTAAACATGTGGGAAAATGTGTGATATTAGATAGTTGTGAAGTTATATTCCTTATAACATTCCAAACCACATTATTTTCCATTATTTATTCTTTTTTCATGAATGATGGAATGATGTTATTGATATATAATGAGATATTACCAGAGTTCCCTTGTATTAACAAATAAAAGGAGATCACATAGTCCCCATTTATACATATATTCCAAATTATCAGCTCACTCAAAACACATCTCTCATCACAATTCAACACCCTATCGAAGCCTTCGAGGCCCTGTTCTCCCCTAATGAACATGATAAGGAGCCTTACGTAGTTACCAATTAGATAACATCAAAGGGAGAGGTAATACACTTAAGACAACATCTCTAGATATTTTATTGTTCTACAACATACAAATTATAAATATAAATATAAGGCCCCAGCCTTAAAAATTACTTAATCTTGAGTTATTACAAGATTACACATTGAGGATCTTTTCAGGTTTAGAGTTTTAGAGAATTAGATCATAAAACCTGTAGTACAGTCAACATTTAAACAAAGTGGTTACATAAACGACAGTATTAATTTTTCACATCAACAGAAACTTATTTAAAATAAAACATGGATTCTTTCTTGACACATCCTTGACACTATCATCATATCATATACCCTTCCCTTCACCTGTGAAAAATATTTCAAAAACATGGGATGATCATAAAAAGCTCAGTAAGGGATATAAAAATATGGAAAGGAAACATGAGTACATGTATACATAAGAATGAAATCATAATTTACCCATAAAACATAAGCAATTTAACATACCTCATAAAATCATGAATAAATAATAGAAATCATAATACATAAAGGTAACTTGAGGCATTCATAACATTCTTACGTAGGGAGTAACCATCGTGGTTACATTTGGAATACCCATCACAGTATATTCCCTAAATCTCTTCGGAGAAACCTTAACGTTTATCCCCTTTTCATTACCCAATGCATTGGAGAGCTATATCGGGCTCACCCACCCTTATTTTATCACGGAACCACCCGTCTTCATAATAATGCCCAAGAACCTCAACATAATCGTATCACATAATACATGCATAAAGGAAACATAACATTTCCACCTTTCAATCACAAGATATCAATACAACACATTGATATAAAAACATTATGAAAACCATTTTCAATACCAAAATAAAATAAAAGTAAAACATGGTATTTATTTTTCTTTTAAAAAAATGTATGGCTTGTAGAGGAAGCCGAAACTCAAATAATTGCCACGGCGACGGAGAAGTCATTGTCGCCGCATATGTATGACAAAAACATTCCCTTTTGTCATTTAGTAAAATGCTTTGTATAAAAAATATTCATTTCGGATAAACGTAAAAGTCAAAGGGGTTTATACACCTTATAAAAGAAGGTTGTGTATAAAAAAAATATGCCTCAATGAATGGAGATTGAGACGAAGTCACATACAAAGACATTATCCTTGGATTAAGGATAAATCAATTACATAATTATGTGTGACAAACTAATACACCAAATATAAGTGGATATTAAGTGTAAAACAATCAGAGGTTATTCACACATATTCATATAATGACATATTCAAGGAGTACAAGCTTATCCCAAAGAATCAAAATTGGGTTAAGATGTTCCCTTGCAAAAATTTGACATCCTAACAACGTTACTACAAAATTCAGAAAATGAGTTTATGAGAGATAAAAAGGGTATCTCATCACTTGGACATAAAATTTAAATCACTAAGGATATATAAGAACATATCCCAACATAATTTTATGTGAATTAAAAGACATAACAAAATAAGTCTTTTTAAAAAGAGGAGGGTGAAAGGTTCCCTTACCGACATGGGTTTCTTTCGGAACATACACCCCGTGAAAGAAGGACAATAAAAAATTTAAGTAAATACTCATAAATGAAATTATATTACACAATGAGTACAATAATGGTCAGTACATACACCACTCAAAGAAAATTGTGGCAAATGTATCATAAATCTCACGGGAATAAAAGTGAGATGAAAAATCCCTTATGAAAACTCGGCAGCCTAATGGCGCCACTTAAAACTTACAAAAATGGATTGATGAGATCAAATAGGGTCTCTCATCATATTAAAATAAAGATTACATAAATAGTAATATAAAATAACATCCCAAAACATAACAAAGAGGAGCTTAAATGAAGTGACATAAATGAGAGTACTTAAAAAGAAAGAGAGAGTTTAGATCTCTTACGAAAATTCGGCAGCCTAACGGCGCCACTCAAAATATCCAAAATGGATTGATGAGAGAGAATAGGGTCTCTCATCATATGAACATTAAAATTACAGTAATAGTAATATAAAATAACATCCCAATCACATGAAATATGAGCTTAAAAAGAATTGCATAAAAGAGTGTACTGAAAAAGAAAGAGAGGAGTATGATCCCTTACCTCGGGTCCGACTTGACACGATCATTCTTTAACGTCCTGAATAATAAACTTGAGTTAATTTATACATTCTTAAGAACCTTTTTAAAGTTAATTATTCATTTTATATCACTTATTGCCATGTTATAAAAATTATGTAATCATTTAAGTTAATAATGTTTGTTTTGTCGATATTTTGTTCTTAAGTCAGAAGTGGACTTCTTACAATTACATGTTATTCAGGTGGTCAGAGGATCATTATATCCAGAATGATATTAATTATTTGGATATCATATATATCATATATATCCATAATAAACATGTATTTATAATATTACAAAATTATTTAGTGGTAATAAATGAAATGCACCGTTCATGGAGACGGTAAGTCGTACGTACGCATGAACGCTACTTTCATTTCTCTGTCATATTAATGGAATTAAAACTAAATGAGAGGTATGTATATTTTAATCCAGAATTATATTCATCATTAATATGTAACATAAATCATATATAATAACTTTAAATACATCCTTTATACATCTCACATATGTAATTAACGAATCAAATCACATTGAGGGGGCAGTAGTCCGCACTTCCTAAAATGAAATTATTGTGTTTACCCACAATGGAAACCATAAAGGTATGCCACAAAAGAAAAATACAGAAGATTAAGTAAAAAAATAAACATATTATATATCATATATAAATATAGTGACATCTTAATGGCCACCATTGAAGGTGTTATATGAGTGTTGAACAATCATCGTTTCGTGAGGCAGAAATTCGCCGTCCACAGAAAGAGTAAGTTCTTTAACCATTAGATGTAGGTGTGTGTAAGTATAGCTCGAAAGCTTCTTATAACAACATCCTAGTATATTGAATTTATTTTAGTTGTTACAAAATAAATGAATAGAAAGATCTTAGGGGGTTGGAGAAGAAAAATAATACAAAAGGACTCAAGTGAAGACATTACCTTAAAATCAGGTAACTCCCTTTGGTTTTAGCTCAAAGGCTTCCTTGGGAAGACTTCTTCCCAATGTGAGGCTTCTAAGAGTTATAGAGGGATGAGGATAGACACAATGGGTAGGGTTTGGCTGAGACAATGGCTTTGGAAGTTTGGGTAAGGAGGTAGAGGTGGGGGCCTTTTATAAGAGGAGTGGAGGGGCACTCTTGGAAAGTAATGAAATGTTACATTATTTGAAAATGCGTTTTGGATTTAAAAGGTCCCACATTGATATAATTCAAGGGTAAGGTGATAAAGTTTCTAAATCCACCAATCCAATTGGTTTTGGACATGTGTAGGTCATAGAATTTACACTATCTTTTCATTTTATTTAAATCCTTTATTAATGAGGTAATCGCTGCATCATTATGATGTCATAAATAATTTTATTTATTTAAAGTCTAAAAATTATAAAAAACTATCATGATGTAGGAAAGATTTTTATCTTTCCAATTACTATTTATAGTCAAAAATATGACATGTATAACCAAATGTAAAATTTTTTTTAGTAAAACAACTCATGTTTGTGTCATTTTTACTTTTACATTAAATAAAAAGTTATTTATGTCATTTCCCAACCAAAGTGGATCCATGGGGTCCCCAAGTTGACCAATGGATTTTATTGGTCTTCCATTACACATCCAATAAGGGTAGGACATGTGTCAAGCTCATATCATATTATTAAAACAGTATTTTTACCTTAAACTACACTAATTACCTCTAATCGTGATTAAAAACTAAAAAGTTACTATTCACCAAAAAATTATTTTAATCCCATTGAACCACATTTTACTTCCAAATGAAAACCATGTATGTCGGATTTTTGAAATTCAAAACACAGAGGTGATAATGTTTCATTTAAACGAAAAATCAGTTTCTTTAACTTCCACTTAGTGGTTTCACTATTCATCAAAAATTGAGGTTTTTCAGAAAAATAACAAAAATTCACCCTAAGCTATATTTGATATTAAGAATTCAAAAATGAAGTATATTTTACAAAATTCAAAACATATAAGTTTCATTGATTAATTTAATAATTAATTCACACTGCCAAAATAAATAGCGTGTTTCTATGAAACAATAAGTATCAAAAGATTGACTGTAGTTTAATTCCAATTTCAAGATGAAATTAATTCCAACGACCACTATTGGATTAAATGGTAAAAATATATTCTAATTGAACTTTATAAACAATTCAAAAGATAATCTAATCATATAAATAAATTATATTAAAAAGTGGTTTTGAATTAAAATACAACATTTTTCACTGTTCAATAAAAAATGAACTTTATCGGAAAAATACTAAAAATTTACACAATGTAAATTTTGATGTCCCGATTCTAAAGAAGAATTTTATTTTGTCTAATATAACACATAAAATTGTCAAAAAGTGTATTTAAAAAAGGTTTTCCATCAAAAGTCGGTTAATCGACCTTCTAAAGAACATTAGAATGTTTAGGCTTAAAAATTGAATTCATTCTCATTTTTAATCCTCTAACATTTATTTTAAAAAGTAAAAATATTTGACAAACATATATAATAATTTTGTAGTTAGTTATGTTCATTCTCGCCATTACAATGGCTAGGCGTTAACTATCATTTAAAATAATATTATTTTATTATTACTATGCAACGTAAGATTCCCAAGAAACTCGTTGTTGCGTATTGGGTACGCCATCAAGAAAAGCGTCCCCTTTAAAGTAATATTAATATTTTATTCACAAATATGGATAAATATAAATATTTCATATTCTTTATTTACCTGGGGTGTTACAATAAATTAATGAATTACATCCCTAATATTTTATCTATGATAAGATTTTATTTTACTAAGGGAACATAAATTTTATTCTTACCTCCAAAATCATTAATAAAAAGTAATAATTCATTATGTGAATTTACATACTATCACCTATATGATTAATGTGTTAAATGTTTCATCACCACCATAAATTTTAGGCCCAAAAGGTTATTTTATAAACTAATTTTGTATTATTCATGCTATTATTATTCTATGAATATTATTGGGTATTCTATATTTCTTATTATCAATTAAAAATCATAGTATATTTACCCATCATAAATGGGCTTGTCCAGGTAATATTCCCAATTTAGATCAAATTATTTATCCTTGAAAACTATGTAAATATTTTCTACATAAAATAAAAAATCACACACCCATCAAAATTATTTATGATAATGAAATTATTTTACTACACCTTGGACCATTCTCAAGAAACCATGATTTCGATGATGAAATAAACAAAAAACACTTAGTTGCCTATGTAATATGAGACTGTATTACAATAATACAAAAATAAAATAAGTTGAAATCATAAAAATTAATATAAATAAATTGGGTTCCTGGTTATATATAAATAAATAACATTGTATAATTATTCACGATTTAATTTGAACGTTCAAAGGGATTTCTTGATACATGGTTAGATATCTTTCTCAATCACCCTTTAATGAGGCAAACATTGATATTATATACCAATAAGTATTTATATGACATAACAAATTAACTCATAAAATATAATAACATTTTTTTATCTTTTAATATTTACTTTTATACATTCCTTTCATTTATATTTACTATTATTTATCTCTCCAACAAAATATAATAATCTTTCATAAGATAATTTTCTTTCATGAGTTACCAAGTTTTCCATAGATTTAAGTAATTAATTTCAAAAGCTATACACTATTTGTATAATTTATTATCATTTTTTTAAATATTATTTTATGGTGGTTTGTGATATTTATTGATAATTAAACTATGTTATGAATTTTTTATCCTCTTCAATAATGACACCCTCTTCATAACAAAAAAATCCTTTCCCACTAATATTCCCATTTATAATAAGAAATTGAAATATGGTTTCACTCATGTTAAATTCATATATACCTTCTCATATATTCCAAAAATGTTTTTAAATTATCTTTTGATGATGTTGAATTACAAAAAATGTACTTTAAAACAAAAAAAGGGAACACCTATTCGACCCTCATTGTGTGTTCCATATTTGTTCTCTTTATTTTTATCCATTTTCATGAAATGTTTTCCCCATGAACATCAAATGTAATTTTAAATAAATTTACCATATAAATATCTTCATATTTATATATACATTGGTTTTAAATGGTTATAAATGTATTTATTTCCCATTAAATATTCCTATTTTATGTAAACCACATATATAGAAAATTCTTGATTTCTTGTGTCATGCTATGAATCACCCCATTAAAAGTTCATAAACCATGAATAGTTTCAAAAAATCATCATTAATTTATTTTGACCCTTCTCAGTTAAAATTTGGTAATAACAAATCTAATTTGATCTTCCCATATTAAAAATTATCTATATATAATTTATAAAGCAATATCCAAGTGGTTCGTTTTTATTATCTCTTCCCCCAAATACAACTCATTCATTTTCTCATTTTAAACTAAAATAAAATAACAATTTATTTTTTTATTATTTCATTTTCAAATAGATATAATTCTATTTTATAATGGGAAATCATATTAATTATCATTTTTAGTACAAAAACCATAAATATGAAAACAATTTCAATTACATGGTTTTTAAAAGGATTATGATCTATTTAATTTTTCATTTCATCTTTTGTAACACATATATATGATTTTCCATATCTTACTTTTGGGTAATGAATTATATACCCCAATAATGCTTTGGGTATTTCTTTATGTCTCATGATAATCTGTGTATTGGGTGGGGGAGTGAGCATAATTCACCATAGGTCATTGTCCACTTTGATTATATGAATTGGGTTTGAACCCAAACCAATATAAGACATTTAACCACTTTCTGATGATGTTCTTAAGAAGAACATTTTGTTTTTTATGATATTATGCCTTAAGATGTATCTATATATTCTCTAATTTCATGATATTATTATTCCATTCCATTATTCCATGATTCCATGTTTATGAAAATTCTATTTATGATGTCGTGATATGCTTCTTGACTCCCATGTATTGCTTTATTTCTTGTTTTATTCCTTTATTGGGATTTCTATTACACTATTTTATATTTGTATTCTCAACATGGTATCTTATAGTGTTTTAGAATATTTATGGTAGTTAATTTCACTATGTATACTTCTATGAAATGATTTTTTGTACTATTAATAAGATATGTTTACGTAAATAATCCTCTAGAGACACTATACCTCAACATAATTGGATAGTACTACTATGGAAGTATGTTATAAATCCTATAATAATTTTTATTTCCGTATTTCCTTTATATAATTTGATTCATTAAAACTTATACATACTTATTGATATTAGGATGACCAAACCATAGTAAAACCCCAGAGGATAAGTGCAAGGGATAAGTAATTATTTTGGAGAACAAAAGGAAATATTTCTAATGTAGTTTTTTTAAAAAATGATGCTTCCTTGACATAAGTGGAAAATAAAAAAAAATATTAAAATAATGATTACAAGAGTCTAAAGTATGAAATCATATTACAATCTTTATCATGGAAGGGAATAAGAGATGTTGGGAGGACTTCACACCAATTCATGTCTTAATTAACTCCCAACATGGCCAAGCCATCAAAAACCATGTTTTCTAGATAGAATGCTTGTGACTGTCTATTGGTACATTTGTTCCAAACCCATTGAAAATTGTGGAATTGGTATAAAAATTTAATGACCTTTAATGAATATCTTCTTTCTCGGTCCACATGTAACCACTTTCACAATACTTATGATTCTATCAGCTTTCTCAAAAATCGATTCCGTGAATAACATAAGAATGGAAAATTGACCTTCATTAATTCTTCCATTTGGCCTACACTCATTCTATCCTTCATCAACATCATGAATATATTTAGATGGATGGTTTCAAGAGATTCCTCCTTGAAATTATGGCTTGATAACTGAACTGTAAGGCCTTTAATCACTATGATTCTTCCTTATAAAACTCTTCGAAACACCAATAGCTTCATCAAAGTAAATTTAAATTATCAACATGATCATCTTCCTGTAACTATTTCTAATCTCATTAAAAACAATCCATTGCTAAAAATTATTATTTATTAATTTGGAATCCATCTCACAATAGAATTCTTACCTCAAAAAATTACAACAATCATACTTGTTGCATGACGTTGGTCTTTACGGGTGGGGCCTATGGGTCAATGGGGACGACGACTCGTTTGGGAATCTCGAAGTGAATGGCAGAGTTGCGACTTCGGAGGCTTCGGCTACGGCTTTGGGTTCTTCTGGTGGCGGTGAACTCTCTCTAGTGAATCTTTAGTTCGCATGCGGTCAGCGGCGTGCTATTGTGCCCTCTGCGGTTATGATCCTCCTCGACAGCATCTCTCCAATGGTGGGATGGGCTCCTCTACATTTCTCGGCCGGCAGACTTCAGATGCTCCAACGTTCTTCTATTGTTGGCGAGCAGTGTCATGATGGTTTGGTTTTTCAGTGGTTTTCATTCCTGACGATGGTGGTTGCTTCAATCCAAGACCTCTTCATCCCTTCTCTGACCTCGTGTTACGTCGCTCCTATCCAGGTCGGATCTGGAGCGATGATTTCTCAGTGGTTTTGGGATAAACGGAGTGGCGTTCGAGGGATTTTCAGGCGCTCTGGTGTCGATATGGTCTTGTCTTTGGATTCTACTTGCAGTTAAGGTGAGATACTATCGTTATGAATAAATTTCTATTCTTATCCCTGCTCTGACCCCCAGGCCCTCTGCTCCACTCCGAGTTGGATCTGGAATGGCGGTTCCTCAATCGTTTTGTGAGGTGGGATCTGGTGGCGATTTTTGATTCTCATGTGATATGATTATCATTGTTTTGATGATGATTTTTTTGTTCCATCAATTATGGTGGATATGAATGAGGTTTGTTTGGTGATGGTTTCAACTTCTACCTATGGTAGCTTTTTCTCCGGTTTAGCCTGGCCATGATGTGGTTGTGTCAAGTGTGGTGTTCGGATGAGGACGATGACGGTGGTGTCAAGCCAGCGATGACGCCGTTGGTTGTCTGGTGTTGGTAATTGGAAAAATCAGTTAATGATGTTTCCTGTTTTGAGTATGGTGGAGATGATGAATCTTCTTGCAATAGTGATGGCAATGGCATATTCCGGTGAAGCTCGCGGACGATTTGGTGTTATGTAGAAATGGGTGCGTCTTCGGGACAAGGTGGCTGTCATGATGGGAGTGAGGATCGAGGCTGTACATGAATTGAGATGTCTCATTTACCATGATGGGTGGTGATTACTAGAAATTTTAATTTTGAAATTTTAATTTTGAAGGTTTCTTTGAAGGCGGTATGGCCGTTTTTGGTCCTAGGCGAAGCTGGAATTTAATTTTTGATGTTAGTGTGTTGTATGTTGACGTCAAAGTGGATTTGTGTGGGTGGTTTTTAAATGTTTTTGTATGGTTACCACTTTTCCATAAAGTGGATTACTAAAAAATAAAAAAATGGATTGAGGTTAAATTAGATAATGACCCCAATATTTAGTCTCCTCTAGAGACATGGTCACAACAGAATTCCCATTGAGTTTTGTCTTCAATCGTTTGGAATTCCTCTTTTCTCAAAATGTAAAACTTGTAACCAACATAGAGAAGATACTAAAAACCTCTTCCTTTCTTTTGCCACTACTTATGCTCTTTGGAATAATGTTTTTGACATATTTGATTGTAGATAATTGATACGTGTCTCTGTCAAGACTCAACTTAAGAATTGTGGAGAGATTGAGGGCTCTCAGCAAATCAGAATTCTCTTTCTTATTGCAGATGCTGAAATCCACATGTGATTTAGAATGATTAAAATGTTATTATTCAATGTATCTACTCACTCAATCTTAATGCATGTCAGTCCCAAATCTGTATTTCCAGAATTTAATCTTTTTTATTATAGAAAGGTAATTTCCATAACTCTATTAATGAATTTGGAATCCTAAAACTTCTACAGAGCAACGTTAACTTTTGTTATCTGCATCACACTCTGGAGGTGATTTGGTGAGCCCCTCCCCCTAGATGGATCAAAATCATCATTGATGGTTCCTCTAAGGGTATTCTAGGCCATGAAGGGTGTTGTGTTGTCTCAAGAACCACCTAGGCTGATTTTATGTTGTTTCATGGGTCATTGTGGCACTGCCACCTCCCTTGAAGCTAAGATGCTGGGTGATATTTATGTCATAAAATTTTCCATGGTCTTAGTTTGGAACAACAATTGGATTGATATTGACTATATGGAATTCGTACAAGCTATTCTGAATGGTGTAACTCATCTAGCATGGCCGATTACTACCCACTGGATAGAATGCAACTGTTTCTTCACTAATCTGAACTATATCATCACAAAAATATTTCATAATTACTGATTGTATGGTTTTCCAATAAATTTAATCCCTTTAATGATATTTAAAGGTTGATGCAGGATCAAAAAAATAGAACCATAGGTTTATAACCCTATAGAGCAAGAAATTGGTATAAATTGTACCCTAGCATGGTGCCCGATAGAGAGACCGTACTGGACACCTTAATTGACACTCCTTTGAGATATTCCTTGGATTATTACATGCAATTTATGAAATAATTTGAATGGGTTTTTACCTAGTTACACAATTTTTTTGATTGAGATATATAACAGTATTCAAGATAATGTAAAATATAATTAACCCTAATTAATATTGGTTAAACTAAAAGCATTTCATTATAAGGACCCGTAATTTTATTAATTGAATTTCAATTCATAAACATATTTCATACTTAATATTGTAGTATAAAAGCGCATTCACTACAACATAAAACTAGAAATATTTTATTATTATAATATAAATATTTCCACTATAGAATAAATATGAACATAGTAATTGAAGGAATTAAAATGGTAAATAATATAAAATAAGATAATTATAATATGATACTTTGGAACTGATCATTCCCCATGAATAATAATACTCATGAACTACACTATTGAGAGGAAGCATAATATTAGTATTGAAAAGTTTATATTTAAAATGAATGTATATTTAACCTCAAGAGATAATGGAATTGAATGAAATTTGAATGATATTTTTAGTATAAATAGAAGGTATACATCACATATAACTATTAAAAATTTGACCATTTGAATATTAGTTTGACCATTAGAAGGGTAATATGACTATTATTAATAGTAACATGGAAATTAGTGAAAATAAAATAACTTATGGAAATGAAAATTAATAATTAAATATTATATAAAATGATAAATGATATATTTAAATAATTGAAAAAGTAAATAAATTTTTAAATAATGAAAATTAAATTGTTTTTATTTCTCTAGAATAATAACATTTTAATTGCACATTTATGATAAATATAAGGATCTAAATGAATTTTTTTCTTCATAGAATTGATTTAAACATTTTTATTGTTTTATTATGATGATAATATAATATTAGGATACATTAAGCAATATTTCAAAGGGTTAAAAGTTTTTTCATAATTTTAAAATTAGAATTTTTCAAATAAATTTATTTTTTATAAAAAATTTAATTTACACATATTTTGATTATTGGATTTATATAATGTATTTTAATTTCAAAATTTAATTTTTGAACAATTTATAGGGTATATTTTTAATATATTTCTAAAATAGTGGAATTTTATTTTAATAGTATAATATTGTATAATCGAGTATTTGAACTTATAGTCAAAATAAATAAATTTTTGGTTCATGGATAATGTAAGAACCAATTTTTTTTATAATATGTACCATTAAATATATATAGTCACAATTATCAATAAAATTTCATGCT
Organism: Viscum album; assembly: GCA_963277665.1. Lineage (NCBI taxonomy): Eukaryota > Viridiplantae > Streptophyta > Magnoliopsida > Santalales > Viscaceae > Viscum > Viscum album. The sequence goes on along the minus strand of OY728150.1, from coordinate 167,772,413 downwards.
TTGAGAAAAAAATATTATATTAATGATTATAATTTTTAAAACCACCCATCCCCTCACCTTAAAAATTCCTCCCCTCATGACCCCTTCCCATTGATCTATATGACTTATTAATCTCATAATTACCATAAAATATTGCATTATTCCTCTACCTCATTTTTTTACCTTTTGGTCTTTTTAAATGGTTTTTCCTTGTATCTTTAAGTGTAATCTCGTGAGTATTCATCAAAATAAGAAGGTAATTCCTATAATTGAATCTTTTAAATAGTACACTCCTCATACTCCATAATAAATTTCATCAAACATGGAATTATAACACCTTTATCTTATTTATAACAAAATATTAATGTTTTAATATAATATCTAGAATATTTCCTCTTTTTCCCCTCAATTGTGTCTAAAACTAAATCATTATTTATAATATTTTTAGTTCACCACCTCTAATATAAATGATATTTTTTTGGAAAATCCTTTAGGGATAGTAATAAAGATATTATTAATTTTAAATATGATTATACAAATTATATTATATACATTTCATGTTATTTAATTATTTAATAATAATTTAATAATAAAAATTGAATCTAGTTGTTTGTAATCGTTAAAATGGCCTAAATGAACCTAACATATCATTTCCATTTTTACAAAAAGAATAATCCCAATGTTGGAATTTTTATGGGTATTTGGTACCATTTACATTTATGGAAGGAAATAAATAATGGAGTTCTAATCCTAGTTGAAATGAAATTCAATAATTATCCACAACTGATCCAATAATGGAATCGTGAAATTTGTGCTCTGAGAACAATATAATTTTGCATTATATCTCATCTAAATGGTTATAAATAATACTACTAAAAAATATAAAAAATATACTATATAATTAAAAGGCTCAAAATTTTGCAATTAATTATTTTAATTTTATTATTGATTACAGTAACTGAATGTGTATATCTTTTCTAGAACCATTTGTAAGGGATATCTCCAAAAAAACATTTTTATTTTACATATAACAATTCTCTCTATTAGAAAATCTATACTTATCTTTCATTTAATGTAATGATTCTATATTATATATATATCTAATATATATGTACCATTTTTATTATCATTTTTTATTGGGTTATGCATTCCAAAATTTAATTCCTAAAACTATTTCCTTATATAAACTACTTTGATTATGATATACAGAAGTATTATGAAACCCATTTCATTTAAAGGGTATTTATTATGTTTATTCCAAAAAAACAATTTATTTTTGTAACACATACTCATGTACTTTTAATTTTGGGTGCTCCTGGATAGTGCACCATTTTATTATGAAATGATTTTATCCAATGAGATATTATATGTGAGATTTGGGATTGAACTGAATCCATGATTGGGGGATATCCACCATGTGATGTTCTCTTGGTGGATAGGCAAGAGTTATTATTATTTCATGTTATATTTTGTTCCCATATTCCTATGTTTCATTCATCTTTTTATTCCACGTTCATTATATTTTTCCACTATATGATTATTAAAAAATATTTACTTTTATGTTAAATTGTTCTACCTATTGTGTCATATATTATTTTTGTAATCATGTTTATTACCTTACATTTCAACATATCTCAACCCTTTCTTTTATGTGATCCCCATGTTAACCTATGTAGTTTTCCATGCCCAAAGGGAGTTTTGAGCTCGTTTTGGAGATTAAAATAATATATCATTACTCTAATTTCTTCTTGTGGAATTATGAATCTAGTATCCAAAAGGCACTATGCCACACACACTTTGGGTAGTGTTTTTTGGGTTTTTATATTAAAAATCAGGTAATATTATGTGTACATGTCTTGGTTCACTATATTATTTATAAAAAATGTATGTATTTTTCTGATAAGGACACAAATACATTATTGGGAATTATAAAGATAAGTATATGTATAAGAAAATTCCATATAATCTTGGTGAAGTATAGATAAAGTAGTTTCTTATAATATTCATCAATTCCTTAATAATATATTTTGAAATGGATTTGGAATATAGGTAACTATGTGTAATAACTCAAAAAATGTACATTGGGTTTTTACATGATCATTACCTAGTGCAGGATAATGAATCCATATTGTACGTATAGTTATACAATCATGAGGAATGTCCTTTAAAAAATTCACACACTTTATGATCCATTTCGATGGACATGATTTTATTTTTTTATGTCAGAAAACCTAAAAGGTATAAGACCATAGATAATGTATATTGAAGCATAGAGACTCATAATTTTGGATATTCATATTATTTATATATTATTTTTTTCATGTTCACAGTATCCTTTTTTCATGATTTTAGTGCATGTATTGTAATCCCTATGTTTATTTTAGATAGAATATATGAAATCCACCATAATAAAATAGTTAATCATGTTCACATTATCCTTCCCTCAGCATTAATTTTTCTGTATTATTATAGTTTAAAATATTATTTCATATCTTCCATGTATATTATAACTATTCTAGCACCACCTTAAAACATGGGGGTTGATCTATATGTGTGAATATTAAGTAGAAAAATCTTATAAACCCAACTATATTACTCATACCAAGTCGATGTTTGTGGAATATACCTCCTTGTAATTTTTTCCCATGATCCTTTAGTAAATTATGATTATATATTAGATAAGGAATTTATATTTGTATATTAATCCAATATCACCAATGTTGGGGGGGGGAGATTAGCCTTTACATTAATTATCATCCTATGGTTATGTAATGGCATTAGTAGGATGATGATTCTATTTTGGAATATATATATATATATATATATATATATATCAAGTGTGAATATTATTTCCTTATGAGAAATAATATTTTTCAAAATTTTTTGGAAATAAAGAGAGAATAATACCTGAATACATGCCAGTTTTGATGGATTATAATAATATATTCCATGAAGTGTATCTGGTTATACATATTGACTAATAGGTTGAGTTCTTAATCATACACATACCTCGTTCTTTTCCCGTATCCATGAATACTTAGAGAATATAAATTTTTTAGTTATGAAAACTAAAACATTAGTTCCAGTAGATTCTAGATATGGATTTTATACACCCTAGGGTATCACTTTGGTATGAATCTATTCTCATGTTAAACATTTAGGATGGGTTAATGATACTCTATAATGATTATCTTGATTAATAAAAAGTATCCCCTTCCATGGTTATATGGAATCATTAATCAATAATGTGGGAACTATTATTTCACTAAGGTGGTGATTTGGCCTTGATAATCGCAATTAATGTTAAAGAATAAATATATTCCAAAGAAAAATCATTTTAATAAAGGTATGGGAACTGTGATTTCATAGTGATACCCTTCCAATTCATAAATTCTCTAGTAACATTAACAATCCAAATGAATATATTCATTAGATAATTAGTCCAAAATGTTTTTTTATAATTTATAATAAATATTTTGGTATTCTCAAAATAGAATGGATGTGAATTTGAATACTGTAATAATGAAATTATGGATGGAGAGTCTATATAAGAATCATGGTAAAGTTGATTTTATGATTGATTATGTATCATTTATATTGTATGTGATCAAAAACATAAGGATATATCAAAACACATTAATGAAATGGGAAACTGATGAATCACTCGGATAATTATCTATAATATAAATACATAGTTTCTTCAGACTAGCTGGGTATTGTTGATGATTTTTTAAAAACATATTTGGATTATAAAACACTATAAACATGATTACGTAATATGGGTTATTGATTATTTGGACTGATGAATTTGATGATAGAAATAACGAATTAGAAAAGTGTATTATCAGTGAACCAGTCTCCATACATCTCTATTATAGGGAACATGTAAGGGTTTAAAGATATTAATTAAATACATTTTTAAAAAGTGTACTAATATATAATGATATAGTGATATCCTAGCCTAAATGAAATTTAATGATCAATACAACAACTTTCCATTACATGATATGGAGTTGTCTTCTCTTATCTCTTCATTGAAAATTTCGCATTATTATCTATATGTGGAGAAGTGTGAAATATATAAATATCATAAGAGAAACATGTATAAATTCACCATGAATGAGCTTAATATATTCCATTAAATATTGTTAGATGTTTTAGGGATGATAACATATCAGTACACTACCAATAGAGAATGAGAATAATGTGTTAGATGTTCTATGTAGAAAGGATATATAACATTATCAAACATGAAAATTTTTAATGATACAATATTCTTAACCATGAAAAGAATAGGAAAATGTATCATAATGTAAGGAAACATATCATTACATTCTCAAATAAAATACCAACCAGCCATTCAATAGAAGATAAGTTATGGTAAATGAGATGATATGGAAATACTGAAGAAGTTTAAAGTATATATGAAAACGGAAATCCAAAAATACAATAAGAAAATTAATAATGAGTAGTATGAATAGGATCACAACTACATGTACCATTAAATACTATTATATTTATGGATTTTTTTGAATAATTGTTATCAATCTATCTTCAACATCCACCAAATAAGAATGAAAAAGTATAGATATTTCTAAATAACTATTGGTGGGACAATATAAAGAAGGATATCATGTAATATACATCAAAATGTGTCGTTATTTAGTAGGATAATGATCAACAGAAAAATTCCATGTGGATGATACAACCATTACTGATCCATACATTTTAATTTGAAGACAACACCATGTACTTTTTTATTGGTATTAAAAAAATATATAATTGATGAAATGTGATAATGTTTATAGTGGATCACATTAAAAACACTGATCAAATCATTTCAAATCAAGAGGACTTCACACATGATCAATATGAAAGGATGTACATTTGAGAAATGGTGAAATGTATGGATCAACTATTTCTATTAGAACTATCATAGAGTCATGATTTATATATACATTTAGGAAATGAATAAAACAAGTTCCAAACATTGAATTGAACATTCGTATGTATTATCACCCCAAAACCAATGTCCAATCTCGGTGGACTATCTGGATAGTAAATACATGATGAAAAAATGATAGATGGACATTAATGGAGAAACAAATAAAAATATTCATTTAATTGAGTTCTTATAATATAAAATCATCTAATAAAGAGTCCATATAGATATTAATGAATTCCATTATGCTAATAGGTTTTTAAAAATTAAATTATGGGATGAAGTAGGTGAACACTAGGTTCTTGGACCTGAAATGATTGAGGAATTGGTAGAAAGGACTAGACAATTCACCATTACATAAGGGCTTCTCAATGTAACAAAAACATTTATGATGCTAATTGAAAACATTTCTTGTATTATGAGGATTGATATAAATTATTCTCTAATATATCTCAATCGAAGTGATTCATGATATTTGGGAATAAGGGAAGGCTATATCGTAGGTACATTGTCCCATTTGAGTATCTTGATTTCATCAAATATATGTATTATTAAATATCACAACCAATAATATTATATGAAGTATATAATGTGTTTCAAAAATACTTATTGAGGAATTATATACCATATCCATCACATGCACTAAATTAAGAGGCCGTAAAACTAGAAAATGATCTCTCTTATGAGGATAAATTGTCGAAGATCTTGTATAGTGGTAATAATGTTCTACGTGACAACATAACTCACTTTCTAAACCTAATGTGGCAAATTAATAGGTATAAGGTGTTGATAAGGGAATTGGGGAATCCATGATGTGGAAGTACCATAACATTATTTCACTATAGTATGTATAGTGAAATATTAAGGGATAAATTTTTTATTAGGTGGAAATATGAAGAAGCATAATTTTTTCAATTGAATTTACATACAAATAATTATGTCATATTTGGTAATATAGTATAAATGGAACGAGCAATAATAAAAATTTATCATTTATTTATAATCATTTGAAAATTATATTAATATAATAAATATGGAATTATTTATTAGAATTATTATAATAATGAAAATTATAGAATAATAGAATAATAATATGACTATTTTAATATGCTTGATCCCCCATAAAAATATCTATAATGGCCCATTATTTACATATATATATTAAATAATTATTGAATAATATTTATTATATAAAATAACAAAACCAAAATAGAACTATATAGGTTTTCTGTCTCTAGAAACTGGGAAATATAAAAAACTGGTTCATAAAACATTGATATTGTCTCATGCTTATTTCTTTATAACTGGAATCATTTTTGAAATATCCTATATGATACTCTTAATTATGACCTGGTGAAAATGAACACATGAAATGGAGTGCTCAAATTCTCCGTAAGGAAAAACAATGGAAACAACATTCATAACATTATCATAAGAACATATCATTTGAAAAACATATCATGTATATAAAAGAACACAAAATAATTTCATAAAATAAATAATTAAAATTAAATGTATTCCAAATATTCATAACATAAGACCCCAAATTTCATGTCATTACCAAATTATCCTAGAATATAATTTTATATTTTTCATGTCTTATAGTGGAGAAAGTCCATTACTGAACTATGCTCACTCCTCATTCCAGCCCAGTATTACTGAACTCGATGTACTTTCCATTCTAGTCATGTATATACCAAGAGATTTAAATCTTTAACATGTGAATTGTAGGGGGATATAGGTCACACACATATCATAATAAAATCATTCCTACATGTTCCACAAAAAAAATAAAAACATTTACCATTACATAGCCCATGAATTAAAATGGGGTTCTTAAACATCATTATATAATAATTGATATAAAACAAATTGATTTATTAAAAAAACATTCCATAAAAAATACAATCAAATAATATTAATTAAATGTATATTAAAATTACCCCATTTAAATAGTGTAATATTATTTGAATATAATTTTGAGAAAACAACAGAAATAAATTCCTGAGGTAAACTTCCATTCATCTTAAAAAATGTTTTTCTTCCTCAAAATGCCACAAAATTTTACAAAAAATGATTTAATGGTAAAATAAAATTTTTATATTATAGTGTAAGCTTCAAGTAAATTTTAAATTATGGTAGCATAAAAATATATTCATGTCCCACATGTTAAAAAACATTCTTCTCATACTTTTGCTGGAAAAGTCAAAATGTACCACATATCTTAAACGACGCCAAATTCCAATCATAACATTAAGTAAAAATTTAAAAATGGTTAAAATGTCTTTAAACAATTATAAAAGAATATATATAATATCTATAAATACATATTTAGGAAATATGGATGTTGATGATAAATATACCCCAGTAAATATTTCTGAATAAACAATCATCAATAAAAATGAGATTTGAACAATTATCCTTTACCATAGGTCTGATAAGACTCATATGTATCTAAACCAATTTTATATTTATTTAATTAATGTTATTTAATTTTTCTAGAATCATAACCATATTTATGATAACTTTTATGATCAAATTTTCATCTGTTTGTTAGTAACATTCCTTTGTTACTCGTTATTCACTTACTAACTGCTTTATGTTCTTATTCATGTTTTGTCGAATAAGTTATTATTTATAATTTTAGGTAAAACATATATCACTTAAATAATTATATTATTATAATATATATATTATTTAATCATTTAAAACATTTTATAATCATGTTTTAATGAAGATCATGTAGAATGAATAACATCGCATTGTCGAGACGGTAGGTCGTACGTACGCACAAGTGATGATATCGTTCCAAAATTTTGAATAAAATTTCAATGGAGGGTTTATAATATGTTATAATTAGTATCAATTTATAATTATCATATATAGTTATTTTTTCCATCAATATTCCTACCCATGTTAGGTGGTGGTGAAAAACATATTACACTAGAGCATGGAGACAATAAGTCGTACGTACGCACGCACGATGACATCGTTTTTCATAGGGTAGATATAAAGTTAAATATGGTTTTTTGATGTTTATAATAACATATAATTATATATTGATACTGATGTTATTACCTTATAATGAAGCAATTAATTAAGAGGAAGTAAAAGAAGAAATCAATTTGAAAGAAATGATAGAAGAGATTACCTCTTCCTCGACATGCTTCCTCTAAATCTATTTTTAGAGCACTAGACATGGTTATTAATGATGAATAGAACCCCTAGAATGAAAAATGGAAGTTTATAAGGAAAACATAATCGGGGTGGCTGATCTTGATGGCACAATAGAAGAGAAGAGACGATGGAAGATGTTTCTTTTTATAATTGATGTGGGGGGATCTTTTGGAAACTCCATAAATAATAATTTATAATAATTAAATCCTATAGCCTAAAACCTCCAAAGTGTACTAAATTATAAAAATAGATGATATAGAGTTTTAATATCATCAAAAAAAAATTTTGGACAAATTATTTAGTCTTTATAAACCATATCATTATAATAGACATTTATTTATTCTATTAAAATTTATTTTTTGTATTAACATTTTAAATATTTAATTGTTATAAATATTTTCTTATATGGTGTTAGTACACCATAAATGGATCTTTAATTACATTTTAGACATTATAATTATAAAATCTAAATTTTTTTGGATTTTTAAATAATTTTATAAAATGTTATTTTTATAAAATACCAATAATTTCAATTTTGACAATATTAATTTATTTGACATTAAATAAAATCCACACAGAAGATAAATTAAAAAAAATTACAGTCCTATAATTATAGATTCACTTAATAAATATTGGAACAGATTAATTAGTTCATATGGTAATTATTTAAATATTATTAAAACAATTTATTTGATATTGTTATTAATAAAATAATTTTTACATCATTGTTGTGTCATCATTAATCGTAATTAATAAATATATAAAAATTATCAATAAATTTTAATGATATAGGTAATTTTTTTAGCATTCCAGAAACTATCTATAGTCAATGTTATCTTTTTTTCATCAATATATTAAAATTAATTTACATATATAAAATGCGATTGTGAAATTTTTTCACATTCATTTGGTTTTACTGCGTTCATGTCTTATTCATAGGTAAGTTGTCATTAAGTGATTACATTTCTAAAAATAGATAATAAAGGTCATATTTAGACTTCCAATAGAATTTTAACTTCTTTTAAGGTAATTTTGTATTATAATATTTACCCTCAATTACCCGATTGAAAATTAAGCATGGTAATGAAAATAGTTACGAAAGTAACGATTCATAATGCCTAAAACTAATAGTAGCCTATTAACATAATTTAGACCAACTAATTCAAAATATAGAATCCATTTATGAAATTTCAAAACATATAATTTTCAGTAATAAAATTAAAATTTAACCCGTTGTTGGAATGAGGAAACATGTATAAAAGTTAAAACATCGCAAAAGAGGGAAATGTTTTTACCTAGAAATTCAATGTAAAATAAATGATAATGAAATAGATTTTATTTAATGGTAAAAATATATTCTATTTATTTTTTAAAACCATTTACAATTATAATTTAATCATTTAAATTATCTCGATAATAAAATTTGTTTTTAATTAATATTTAGCATGTTATTACTATTAATCAAATCACTTTAATTATCAAAAAATTATAAGAAATTCATCCAATGTAAATTTTTATACCACAATTCAAAATAATATTTTTATGTTTTCATGTAAAAATTTATTAATGTTTGAAATTTTAAATTTAATATGTGTTCTCAATTCATAGGTGTAAAATTAATCTTTTTTAGAAAAAATGTTTTTATACATCCAGTAAGATTTTATTCATACCAAATTACTAAAATATAAATTGGTTGAATATGAAAAATATTTTAATCTATATATAAAACCTATATATAAAATAAATTACATTACCAAAATATATTCACTCAAAAATAAAAATGTCTATTTGATATATATTTTTTATAAATAATTGATTGCCAGTGAATTCAAAATAAATTTTCATAAGTAAGTTATAATTATTCTCACTAACCAAATTCTTTGAATATAATGGTAATTTTAAAAAGGGTGTCTTGTAGTTCATTTGAACTCGTGATTTCATAAAAATCAATCTACTATAAAATAAAAATAATTTGAAGACAATATTTTGTAAGAACATTTTGGTCTTACATTATACCACCCTTAAACTGAATGTCTCCATCAAAATTCATCACATGGAAACAAACAGATGAGGATACATCTCCCTCTATATATCTTTAAGTACACCTACAACTTATTTAAATTGGTGGTTCCACCATATTACTTTAACTTAGCGAGTGGTCTTGCTTTGTAGAACATTTTCGTTATGATCTAGAATCTCTAATTTTTGTTCTTCAAATGAATGATCTTGCTCCATCGGGTATGAGCTCGGAGCGTTCTACATGTAAAGGATGTGGTATGTACATTATTAGGAGAGATTCATAGAACACACTATGACGTGTAGAGAGTCTTCCTGGAAGTGCCAATTGGTAAACTACCTTCACAACATGATCAATAATTTCAAAATTACTAATATACATTGGGATCATCTAGGCCTTGATTAAAAATCCCATCAATATCATCTAGGGAGATATTTGTAAGAACACCTTATCAGTAAATTCAAAATATAGGTCTTTTCTTTGGTTGTCAATGTAACTTATTTGTCGACTCAGAGCTTCTCTAATTTCTTGTTGAATACATCTATCATTTTCTACCATTTCATTAAACAGATATGGTCCTAATAGATTTCACTCCCCAACATTGTACTAACAAGATGGAGTTCTGCAGTTCTTTCTCTTGAAGGATTCATTAGGAGCCATTAGAATATTGTACTGAATGATATTATTGTATGAAAATTCCACCAAAGGAAGGTGTTTATCACAAACACCATTGAAATCCATTTATAAAGCTGTCAAAAAGTCATCTAGAGTTTGAATTGTCCTCTCAGACTAACCTTCTGTCTAAGGATGATAAGGAGTGTTGAAACTGAATTATGTATCTAGATCATTCTGAAGACTACACAAGAACATCGATGTAAATCTATGATCCTAATCAGATATAATGAAAAGTGGTACCCCACATAATCTTACCAATTCTTTTAAAAATATCCTGGAATGCTGATCAAGAGAGAAATCTTCTCTAACATAAATGAATTGTGCTGACCTCATAAGGTGATCTACTATAACCTAGATACCATTTTTGCTTTCATATTTTTTGGGAAGTCTGTTGAAAAAGTCCATAGTGCTGTTTTCAAATTTCAATTTTGGTATCGGTAATGGTTGTGACATTTCCTTAGACTTATGTCTATCAACCATAACTTTGATGAGAAACCAAGAATTTAGAGACATCTTTAGTGACATCACTTTTCATTCCATCCCACCCCAAGTACACTTTTAGGTCCATGTACATCTTTGTTCATCCATGTTGAATTGGTAATGGAGAACTATTAGCATCATCCAATATCTCATCAATTAATTCTAGTACTGGAGGAATACAAACCTTATTCATGAAACATATTATATCATCATAATCAAGGTCGAATTTAGGAAAGTTTGTCACCTTTTTGTAGCTCTACATCTTCCTTTTGTGCCTCCTAAATATTCACTTTTGTAGATGGATGAACATTCATTTGATATTGATAATATTTCTCCCCTTCAATTAAAATAGCGTGATTCAACCTTTTCATATACAATAATATTGGATCTTTCGTGATCCTCATTATGGATAAGCTAGCATGGTCTTTTTGGATCAAAGAAATTTCCACCTCGTTCACATTACAAGGGTGACAATTTATTGAGAAATAATAATCATAAATCAAATATAATGTTATTTTTTGTGCATATTCATCAACTTTTGTGTGAAAATATACATTACACTTTTATGATCAGCATAAATATCACATCAATCAACATAAAGATAATGCATCCATATCTTTACTTCAAGGATTACCGCAGCTAACACCAAATCATGAATTTGGTAATTTTATTCATGGAGTTACAACTTCCATGAGGAATAAGCTATCACTATATCATTTTTCATAAGAACACAACCCAATACCTTTATTGATAAATCATTGTATATCACTAACCTTTATCCACAACAAGGAAGTGTGAGCATAGGTGCACTTACTAACCATCTATTTATTTCTTTCAAATTATCTTCACATTCCTCCATCCAAATAAACATAACTCTTTTCCATGTAATCTTGTAAGGTGGATTAGATAATCCTGAAAAATCACTAACTAAAAATAGATAATATCTAGCCATACTGAAAAAACCTTGGATCTTAGTTACCATTTTTGGTATGGACCATATTTCATTAACCGCTATTTATGATGAATGCAACGATATCTCCAATTTTGAGATTATGTGACCCAAAAATGAAACTTGTTAAGCAAAAATTCACACTTGGTAAGTTTTTCATACAGCTTCTCCTTTCTTTGAGTCTTAAGTACAATTCCCAATTGATCATCATGTTCATCCTTTCTTCTTGAATAGACAAAAATATCTTCTATAGAAACTACCAATAACTGATTAAGATGGTCTCTAAAAACTATATTCATTATGCTCAGATAGATTTTGTGGCATTAGTAAGACAAACATGCATCAATATAAATTCATATTGTCTATACCTTGTACGGAATGATGTTTTTTGTATATCCTACTATTTTACCATTTATTGATGATATCCTGAACGAAGATCTTTCTAGGAAAAGTAATGAGATCCATGTAGTTGGCCCAATAATTAATCAATATGGGTAAGTGGATATTTTCTTCTTGATATTGATCATCTTATGTTCTAGATAATCAATACAGAGTCGCATTGATCCAATTTTCTTCTTAAATAATAGAACCTATTCTCCCAATGGTGACGAACTTGGGAATATGAATCCCTTATCAGGATTCTCTTGGAGTTGTTTCTTCAATTCCTGCCACTAAATTGGTGAAATTCTATAAGGATTCATTGAAATTTATAGAGCTACCAGTATGAGTACTACATAAAAATCAACATCACGATCTAGTGGTAGACCTAGAAATTCTTCTAGGATTACATCATCAATCACTCCTAGAATGGGTGAATTCTTAAATTTTAGTTTCTCCCCATTCATTTTTTATAAATAACCTTTATTTATTAGAATAAATACCAATATGATAGATGAAATTTCTACTGGAAGGTTATATTCATCCTTGAATCTATATATGATAACAGATTTATCTGGAATATGAAAATTGAAATCCCATCCTTGGAAACTGATATGATATAAATATAGAGAAACCCAATCCATTCAATGAATCACCTCAAATTACACAATTGGAATGATCACAATATTTGTTAGAATCGCATCATAACAAACTCAAACTGAAGAAGAATTTTAAATGTTTTGTGTGACTATTTTACAATTAATTTTTTTCCCAACTTACTCAACATATAATTTTTTTGGTCATACGATGATTCCATTAGTATATTCTCCAGAAATAAAAGAGTGGATGGATCCATAATCAAATAAAACATTTTCTACTTTTTATTGGATGGTAAGTGTACCTTTCACAACTTCATTATTGTAATCCTCCTCACCAATACTAATTTCATGTGAAATTACTTTTTCATTTTCCTTATGAGGTTTTTGACATTGATCATAATAAATAACCCTTGGATTATGGAATTGATTGGAATAATTCTCCATTTCCATGCACTTGTTACATTGATTTTTATGAGGTTCAATCTGTGTGTCCTTTTTTTTTGTTCACATCATTAGAAATTTTTTCCCATCACTTCGGCATTCAACTTCCTGATTACCTACTTTTCCATACATCAAACATTTATATTTCCCATTAATGAAATTCCCACAATGTTTCTTTCCAGACATTGATCATAAAGGGATAACTCATTGTCTTTTCAGTGTGGCCTTTAAAATTTTCTTTGAATTCCATTTTTTCTTCTTATCAAACCTATATGACTGATGGGTAAGTCCAATATCCCTATCAACCTTGAGAGAACATAGAGAAATTTTCATTTAGCTATTGAAGTATTTTATAGTTAATTCCCTTTATAGACCTGGTTTTAAGCCGCAAAAAAATAAGTCAATTTTATATGATGTGTAATGACCTGAACAATGAACGTTTTCTAAATTAAATTAAAAAAACATTTCAAAATTAAATAGTATCTTAATATTTTAATCCTAAAAATAATTTAAAATAAAATAATAAAATATTACCTAGTATATGAGTTCATTATTCATTAATTTGTTTGTTCAATTAGGCATGTTATTTGTATACTCACTTTATAATTCAGAAACAATGTAGATCTCTTAAAGTTGTGATCCCCACATGTTCCATTGATTCTCCTAATAATGGTGATGAATCATTGGGTTCTAATGCAACAGTTTGTCAGTATTTGTTGTTCTCCTAGACTTATTTACATTCCTTAGGACATGAAGGAATTGTATTATTGTTCATATACATGAGTGGAAGAGAGGATGTGTAGGAGGTTCTCTCATGATTTATATAAAACCTTTTATAATTTATTACCTAATAATGAATTCTATGTGATGGTGGTGTTGTTAACAATGGTTAAACTATTTAGAATAGACATAATAGTGTATTTATAGACAAAAAATTATTTTTAAATGTATATTAATTTGACATAGGCCCTTAATAATATATTAATTCAATAACCCAGGATTTTAAAATGTATTGTTTGTTGGGAAGATATTTTTTTATATCTCGGTTTTTAGGCAAAATCAAATCCCAAAAAAACTACATAATAATATATAACCATTCAAATGTTTATGTAAATCTGTAGTGTTAAAATAAATTTAGATTAATTATGAAATTTTTCATAAATAATAAATTAAGACAACTATTAATACTACTTCATTAATTTAACAAAACAAGGGTATTTAAATAAATAATAAGATAGTTTATTCTTTAAAATTTATCCGTTATAAAATTGGAATTCTATGTTATTTATTTTATATATAAAAATATATCATGGATTAATTATGTAATGTTCCAAACATTCCCATTCAATGATCATTAATTTTCTCTATGTAGGGTGAGTTTCAATGAGTCTTGTGGAGGTTTCAGGGTGGATGCAGGTACAACATAGCTACTAAAAAAATTGAAGTCATTAGTGGTTCACATAAAGTTAATTGGTGGTTTATGCTTTGAATAAATATCGAGTATCAAGTCTCATATGTAGAAATGGAGGGAATCTTGGAAATGGATTCAAGTCATGAATTGTGAATTCATGACACATAATATATTTGAACCATTGTAATGTGAATATTTACCAAAAACTAAGATATGGGGGTTTCATGGACTCTATTGATTCATGGACAATAATATATAAGACCATAGGGAATTTATTTTGTGAATTAAATTCATGGTGTGAAACCAGTTATATCCAATATGTTTACAATACACATTCAGAAAATTTTATTCTCATTTTTTATATACCTCGATTTATTTCTCTTATTTTGGAAAACACTGGGTTTCTATCATAGGTTCTTTATTCCCCTGCTAATTTGTTCCAATTCTTGGTTTCTGGTTTCTTACCAATACTGATCCTTGGTATTTTATCATCTATTATTCATAGTTTTCTTCCATCTATTATTTTTCAATGATTAACAATAGTGCTGCGGTTTTTTATTTGGGGTGCATAGGGATTGTGTTTTTAATGACACTTTATAGATAAATAGGTAAATTTGTGACCTTGTATTGTGGTTTAGGTTATATAGACTTTCATCTTAACACTTTGGTCCACAACAAGACTAGAATGCATCAGTGAGGTAGGGGATCTTGTTTCATAATTATTATTAAGTTATGTGTGGAGCCTTCAAGCTTTTAATTACTATGGGTGAATATTAATGGTGATCTTAATGATATATTTAATTATAATATATGAAATTTATTGGAATTAAGAGTGTCCAAATTATATACTACGTTCATATATTTTGTTGCTTTTTTTTATTTGATGATACCAATTCGGAAAATAACAGCTTTTTGGAGTATTGTGTACATTGTAGTTGTTATGTTTTGATGAACCATTCAATGTTAATTATTGATGGAACCCTAAATAGAAGGCTTAAAAACATATATTTATATAGTAAAATGGATTACCATATATTTAGGCTTCTATGATAATTGATATGTTACCTAAAGAAGATATGTGATAATTAACCTAATTAATAAATGAATCTTGTTTGCATGTTTGGGTGCATATTGGTTCATTATTTGTTTTCCCTACATGGTTTGGGATATTTTGAGGTTTTTTGAGTAATATAATATGATTTTCAATACATGTGGTAGTGATGTATTGACTAGTTAGAATAGATGTAATGTGAGAAACTATGTGATATGATGAGTTGAGGTTATAGAATGATGGTTGGGGTGTAGTGTTTGTGGCATAATGGCTTTGTTATGCTATGTTTTGAAACCATTAAATGATTTTAAGATATGTTGTTGATATGGTGAGATATCTTTAGTTATTTGGTGTGACAAAAATTATTTATGCGTGGTTTATGGTGGGGGTTTGGAGAGTTGGGCATGTTACTGACTAGTGTGGTTGAGATAGCTTCCCAGATAGCAATGAGACGTAATATAAAAGGCATGTACTAAAATGGATGTGTGGTAATTGGATAATTGAAATGAATGAATGAATAGTGTAATGAAAAATAAAATGGATAACATATAATTATGTTGAAACCTATAATTGGATGTGGGAAATGTTTTATGGGTTTTTATGTAGATTTGTGGTGTTGGATAAAGTGGGGGAACATTTTGATATAGATGATTTAGTGTTCAATAGTAATGTTTTTTTGAACTTGCAAGTTAGGTATTCTTTAATATCTATATATGGTGTTTGTTCATGTTATTTTATATATTCCACACTCGAGTCTGATAAACATACCAATGATCAATTGTGTTGATTTTTTTTGTATTCTATAACATCTTGGATTGTGTTGATATAGATAGCTGGCCACCCCATATTGATGGATCTTCCTCAGGGAGTAGTGATATAGAATGGTGTTGCAGATTACCCAGTGGTGATTTATTCCATGGTGTCTTGAGGAGAGATGTTACGTTATGTGATGTGGATCCCATGTGTCTTCTAGTGTGATGTGATTTTAGGTGATGTGTCTCCTCAGGATTCTATGAGTAGATTTTATGTGATGTGATGAGTTCCATAGGTGTTTTCAAGAGTGTTGTTATGTGATATGATGTGGTTTGTTTTGAAGGGAAGGGGGCATAAAACGTTCAATGTTGGGGATTGTAATGTACATTACTAAATGGATTAGAGACATCGTTCATTTGTTTTCATATACTTTTATTTTTCTATTTGATGTTGGACCAATATATGTATCAGTTCTACATTTTTCATGCATCTAGGGATGGTTTCTGTTCTCCCTTTATATTGTCTATTGGTGTTGTTTAGGGATTTGTTATCATA
Organism: Viscum album; assembly: GCA_963277665.1. Lineage (NCBI taxonomy): Eukaryota > Viridiplantae > Streptophyta > Magnoliopsida > Santalales > Viscaceae > Viscum > Viscum album. The sequence continues at coordinate 167,755,006 of OY728150.1, read as the reverse complement.
TATCCGTATGATTTTTCATTTATTTATGGTAATTTATCGTCTTGAACCAGATGCCACTAAACTGGTTCTCTTAGTCGATGGGTCACTAGGCCCCAAGCAATCCTCTTCATACACAAGAGGATACTGAAATGAATTGTGTGCCTCAGGTGTGATAGTGGGGAAAATATTCCCTCATACATTATTACTAAAAAATATAAATAAATAAGTATCATACATAGTATAATGTAAATAGAGTGTGGAATTAGTAATCAACTGAAATAGAAAAATGTGTAATAGTAAATATGTTGAAAAATCCCGAACACATGTGCAATACAAACAACACAAGATACCCACTACACCGACCCCATAGATACAACAATATAAAAGAAACTGAAAGTAATAATAATGGGATTTGTTACTATCTTTGAGCCACCCCATGTACCCGATATCTATACACTGTCGAACTGCCCCAACCTGAGTAGTAGAACCACTCAGACAAGAAACATTATCCCTATTCCCTATCGACCATGAAACTTAATCTCAAACTACAATGTACACATAATGTCTACTCATACACCGAGGATCGCGTGTAGGGGTGAGAAATAATCAAATTAGGTCATACCAACAATAAACCTATAATGGAGGTGCTAAAGTGTATGCAAAAGAAATGTGATTAGTCTTGCTGAAGCACAACCAAAGGAAGTATATCCAACCTAAAACCATAGTCGAACATAAGGTCCATAATCCCTATCGACTGGACAAGTTCCACCATGGATGTCATTATATATATATGTACACATGTATAGTCCCATACCTATACATATATATATATACACACACACACACACACAGATATATATATATATGTGAATATTTTTTGGTATGTGAATAAAACAACAAAAACCACATCGATAGTCAATCATTGGGACCATAATACCAATCACTTGGACATCCTGTGCCAGGGAATTGAGATTGAAGTCTTGCCACTGAAGTTGTGCATCCTTATGTCCCCCACTAGGTTTGTAATCCCACAAAAATATACTAGCTTTTTCCAGTGCAGTAATTATATCTCTGAGAAAGATACCACACCACAGGGCGATGCTCGACCTACACCAAGGTTTACATGTACTCGCCTCTAATAAAAAATTAGGAAACTGCATACCAATGTTCAATAATGTAAATAAGGATGACTTATACAGATGGTCAATCAAATAAATGGTCGCCAGTTTGAAAACATGGTGCGTAAGACCATAAATCTAACGGATAATAAGATAAACTTTCCCATTTTTCGCATTTTACAGATATGCCCATAGGAAAAAACCATTCCCATAGGAATCTCCAAACCTCACCCACAGGTATAGAAAAACCTCCATCTCAGGCGTAGAAAAACCTCACCCTTTGGAATACAAAAACCTCACCCGTAGGCATAGAAAAACCCGCCAATAGGCATATCAAAAACTCACCCGCAGGTATAAAACAACCTTACCCGCAGGCATATCACATAATAAATAAATCATGTAATTTACATTATTACTTGGATTTAAACAATAAAATCATGTGGTAAAACATTTATATGACCAATTCCATCCAGTAAGGTTTACCAGATGGATACTAGGAAGCACCACATGTCATCCGAACAATATATATATATATATATATTTCAATATATATAAAAATATATAACAATATATATATATATATACAGGCTCATTCGGCAACATCCATGTAATACCTCTAGGTTCCATAAAAAAATAATAAATAACATGGCCCAGAATCTAGATTCCAAGAGAAGCACGTCTTGAATCCCGATAATAAAAATGGATTCCAGGAAAAACATTAGGCAATCCCAATAGAATGTCAAATGCCTCCTTCCAAGCATGATATCAACTAAACATGAAGCACCTTTGGCGAAAATCACTACATTATTTATAAGTGAAACATAAAAAAGAGTGATGGTGGCCCAAACGCCCAAAAAAATACATTAGGCAAAGCCCAATAGGGAGTACTAGTTCATCATGGGTTCTAGGTGATACCAGAGCATCATCCCTACCAAAACCCGATGAACAAATCAGTGTCAGTCAAACAACAGGCACCTGTTAGGTCCTTCAAGTCAAACACAAAGGCCATCCTACTCATGATCCTATAGGTTAACACAGGTAATTGAATTCTACACAGGATCCTTAGAATGAGACATGGGAGTAATAATGCATGGGATCCTTAAAATTAAGAACAACAAAGTCATCCTACGATAAGGATCCTCTCAATGGAAAATATGATCGAGATCCTACAATGGACTCCTAAGCTCAACACATACGCAAAGACACCCCTCAGCGGATCCTTGGAAGCATCTGGTCTCATGGACATGTAGACTAGAAGGGGACATATCACAAGGGGAACATCCTCAAAATCATAGGTCTCTATAGATTTCTCACATCTTATCTCAGATAAAATGTCTCAACTAGGTTGGTTCAAACTCCCAACATAACATAAACACCAAGTCTCATTATTAGGTGAAAACTGAACTCGATAACTAGAGGAGGAACCTCTCTATTTAGATAGAAACATCCATAATATTATTTAGATTCCCCCAAAATTTCAATAGTATTCCACCATTGCGACCAATGGGGAAAACACTTAGAATGGACTATTTACACACCAAATTATGACTTCGAGGGAAAAAATTAATCCAAACCTCTGTGTTATAATTGTAAATTGGTTATACATTGGAGTAAAAAACATGTATTCTTATCCCACTCAATTGATGTTTACATATACATGACCAGAACAACATGGGGACTACCTATGTAAAAGTGAAAATCATGTACTTTAATGTACATAGAGTGTACTATCTAAAAAACTACTTTCGATGTTCTTTCTCCGAAATCCGATAACACAACCATGTAACACCACACTAATTATAATCGTATTAAATGACATGTACTTAATAAAACATAATCTTCATTAAATAGTAATAGCATATGGCATGTAACCATAGAACGTACACCTTGTAATCAGTGTTTTTGGATGGGAAAACACTCGGATCGTATGAAACCCCAATTTGTACCTGAGAAACAATAGATCGGCCCTCTTGATTCCAAAAGAATGATATATGGGGAAATAAAAACATAAAACGACCTATTTAATGGGCTCTATTTATAAAATGTAAACAGTCCTACCATCAGGTGAAAATAGCATAGACATTATTTTATTTCACCATCCACGATCTCCATACGCTATATTAGTACATCTAGTTCTGTTCAATAATACCACTCATCCCTTAATTCTCATTATCTTTCTACATTCCCTATTAATATGTTAGGTCTTATATAGGAGGATCACACTGTAGGCATGATAAAGAATGATTAGAAAATAAGATGATGGAAAATAAATGGAGAAAAAAGGGATGGAAAGAAAAAGGGGCACGGGTCGGCCCCATCACACCACTAGAGTTTATGCCCCGCCTTGGATAAACTCCCCATTCCGGACTCTATAGATGAGACGGAATTGCAATCCATTGATTCATATAAACTTTATCGATTAACGAACCTGTATAACTAATTTATTATTTAATTTAATAATATTTAATACTAAATATTACTCTAAAATTTGATAAACTCAGATTTCTACCAAACTCATGTCCTAGGATGAACACCCTATTCCATTAAAAACATAGTTTTCAGAAACAATATATGTTGTCACATGATCCTGGAATTGGCCATTTATCCCATCATGAGAATCCAGTGGAAAATATTATTATTTCTGCTCAAAACTATAGTCTAAAAAACTCATGTCCAAACAAAATACCCACAATAAACCTTCTCGTCCCTACGAAGCTTGTAGAAAGAACCAGTATCCAAGCTCTAAACCTTAGAATCTTCATAATAGAGCCATCTGTACAATGAAAAAACAATTCATATAGAATTAACACCATCTTGATACTCAAAAGTCATTCCACTACGACCGATCAATAAATCCCCACCATAAGAATACCCTCATCATCATCTTAAATGAATAATCTGAGTCTAATACCTCACGGATAACATTCATCTTCAACCGAAAATGAGAAAAACTACCTTTAAATGACCAATGGTTCTCTCTCCAGTATATGGACTGCCATACACTTCTCCTCGAGTAGAACCTCAAAAGATGTTTTTCTGCAATATGAAATAATATTTTCAAGGAGAGAGAGAAAATATTTCAAAGTAGGGTCGAAGATCGTTATGCATACTCTAGAGAAATTAATGTAGTAAAGGATTGCCTCTAAAAGGAGTACACCGAGATTCAACCAAAAGAGTATACATATCTCTCCGAGCCATGTTCACATTCTGTGAAAACCTTACCATGGTTTAGGCATAGTAAAACATCCTCATAGTCCCACAACCTTTCATGATATCACCTCTACCATATAAGGACATTGTGACACAACATCTGGGGTACAATCCATTGGGATGTCTCAAAACATTTTTCCTTGCCTCTCACATTTCCACTCACTAATTTAGATTCAAACAATACCATGGGAACCCATTTGGTATCTCTACAACATGAATCATACTATAATGAGTAATCTATCATAGGGATAAGAAGACCATGCTACACTATACATCAGTTTCATTAATCCAAATTCTCCACATGAACTCATCTACCAAAAAAATAAATCCCCAGTTTTGCCACAATTTATTCCATGACTTCCAGTCACATAGTTTCATTTCAGTCCTGAGGATATAAATACATTATGGCTATATTATCTAAAGTGGAAGCATTGTTTGACTAGGCCAGGATCCCAAACATTCCTTCCTGTCGAAGACAATCTTTGAAAATAGTCACCCATTATTCCTCATTAAATGCGGAAGGCATCACATTTCTATAATGAAAATATGAAGCCCCATCATGCCTCGATCACCAAACGAGTGTAAAAAAATCTCACTACCTAAAAATGTATCAGAATTCAATTTTACACCTTCCTCATGCTAGATTCCCAAGTAAAACAATTGACATCAGCCAACAAGTGTTCTAGTCAAACAAATGGTATCCTGGTCTCCAACCTAGCCATATAGAACAAGACTCAACACTGGTTCCAAATATCCAACCAACTAGACCAAAAGATCCAAAACCACTCAAAATAATGTAAAACGAAAAATGAACAATGAGGGTCAGAACTGAAACACAACCTGCAAAGGTTATAATTCCCTCCTAGCATCCTTAGACGGAAAAATTGTTTGGAGGTCACAACCAGTGCAGAAAATAAGTTGAAATGACACTCATTGATAATTCGTACACGAAAATACCCCCAAGAGGTATAGTTCACAAGAAAATACTTTGTATCTATCACAATCGTACTCAATAATTAGACTAGATAACCATGGGCCTATGAATGAATACCCAAAAGGGGGTTAAACAAAAATGTATCACATTACATACTGACCTACAAAATTCACTACATATTATGTACAAGAGGACTGAGTCATCAACCTCACAATAAAATGCACCGATGAAGATCCACATAACCTATCATCAGAATGAAATATATATGTAAGATGACCTGGATCAATAGTCCTTTATCATCTATAAAAGTACACAAAATTAGGCCTGAATGATAAAAATCCTATATGCCAAATATGATACATGATATTCCTCTTTCCATTTCTAGAAAATAGTAAAAAACCATCAATGGACTATTACCAATTTCCATGGTCTAGAGATCCATAGTATATTATAACATTCACACTACATGTGTGTTGCTGTAGGTTAAAATCAAATACAACTATCACATCACAAACTAGAAACAAAATCCCAAAACATGGAAGCCATGAATTCATAACAAAAAAAGTGTTATAGGTGTGGTATAATAATATCCATCATAGTTTTAAACACATTTCTAATAATCATGTCAACCGTATCCCTTGTTGTGAATATCCGAAAATGAAACTCCTCTAATACCACTTTGTAATTTCTTGGCTTGGATGCCACTAAACCGGTGCTATGAGGCGGTGGGTCACTCGGCCTCTTGTACACCCCCTATATGCCGGAGGCTACCAACTAGCAGCGGGGGCCTAGGGTGTCATAATGGGGAGACTATTCCCTCATTCATGAGTAAGAAAATAGAAGAAATACCTATCATACACAATGGAAAGTAAACCGAGTTTGGTAGTAGTAAACAACAAAATACAGAGCAAGATGTAATAGTAATGATAATATAAAATCCTGAATAGACATATAATAAAAAACAATACTGGTCACCCACTAGGATGACCACATGGATACAGTAATGCAAAATAAACTGAATGTAATAGTACAAGGCTTTTCTACTAACAACGAGGTAACACACATTCTCGATCTCCAAAAAATGTGAAACTGCACCATCCCAATTAGTAGAACCACTGAAAAAAAAACATTGGGCCTCATCCCTATCCAACATGAATCCTGTTATCATCCGAAAAGGAAGACATAAGTTCTACATGTAAAATGACGTTCATTTGCATGGGTGAGAAAAAAATCTTCGTAGGCTGCCATTACATGAACCTGTAACTATATTTATAAAGTGTATGCCAAATCAACCTACTCAGGGTAGCTGAAGCACCAACAATGAAATTAAATCCAATTTGAAACCATTTTCGAACTTAGGGTCCATAATACCTATCAACAGGGAAAGTGCCACTATGGATTTCAATACCTATATTTGTACACATGTATAGTCATGAACTTATAAATGTATACAAGAATATGAGTATTCATTGGTTTGGGAATCCAAAACAAAAAAATAAACCAATTTGGTATTCAATCCATGGGTTCATAATCCAAATCACCTAGACATCCTATGTACTGGAGTTTATTTTGGTGTCATACCACTCATGTCTTGTAAAATTAAATCGATCTGTAGGTTTTTATTCCCACCGACATGTACCTTCATTGGCCAATTCATGAATTATATATCTGAGAATTATATGTTACCAAAGGGGGATACTCATACAACACCTAGGTTTAAATTTACTCACCTCTAATAAAAAACCTGGATTTTATATACCGATGCTCAATCATGTAAATAAGGATACAATATACTGACGGTCAATCCTATAAAAGGTCATTGTTCTGTAAGCAAGGATAATAAGACCACAAATCCAACCATGACTCGGAAAATTATTCCTAGTTATAACATTTTTCAGGATCGCGTGTAGGAATAGGAAAACCTCACCCATATGCATAGTAAAGCATCACCTAGAGGCATAGTAGGACATCACCCTCAAGGATAGAAAATCATCGCCCAATTGCATAGAACAACCACACCTAGAGGAATTTCAGAAATTCTCCAACCATGGATAGCAAACCTCACTCGTAGGCATATCAGAACCTCTCCCACAGGCCTTGAAAAAACTCACCCACAAGAATATCATAAAATATACAATACATGTAAATTACTCTATTACATGGTTTTCAATAAACAAATCACATTGTCCAAAAATTTATATAACCAATTGCATCATGTGATGATAAACATCTATATACCAAGATCCACCTCTAGTCATCCCACCATATATATTTATATATTACAATATATATATATATATATATATATATAATGACTCACTATCCAACTCCCATGTAATACCTATGGGTACCAGTAAAATATCAGAAATATCATGGATTCGAAGCCAGATACATGGAAAGTACTTCGGTCATTCTGATAAGAAAAATGGATCCCATGAAGAACATCTAAGCATACAAACTAAAAAGAAGACACCTCATTTTTGTATTGGCAGCCACCAACTAGGAAGCACCTCTAGTGAACTTCACTGTATCAACTAATAAAAAGCGAAACATAACAAAGAGTGAGGGTGGCCTGAATTCCCAAACCAGTTTTATAGTCATATACCCATAGATTTACTAGTATGATATGGGTTCAGGGTGACCCTAGTACACCATCTTTACCAAAACCCGATGTAAAACTCACGGATGGTCAAACCATGAGAACATTCTAGGTCCCTCAAGTGAAACACAAAGTGGCATCATACATGGGATCCCCTAGATAAACACAAGCGAAGGCATACTAAATAGGACCCATAGTGAAAATAAAGGGAGTAATTATACATGTGATCCTATAATGAAAAACATTACAAAAATCCTACAATGGGTATCCTTTCGATGGAAAATATGGGATAGATCTTATAAGGGACTCCCTAGGTCAGCACATTAGAAAAGGCATCTCTAAGCAGATCCTTGGAAGCATCTGGTCTTACGGCCTTATAGGGCATATGGGAACTTATCACAAGGGGAACATCCTATGAATCATAGGTCATGGGAGATATCTCAAAACTCATCTTCGATCAAAGGTCTCAACATTGTTTGTCTGGATATCCAACCTATCATCTATGACATGTCTCACTCTCAGGTTCCAAATAAACTCGATAACTAGAGGAAGACCATATTTATTTTAATTTAAACACCCAAAAACCATTTATATGGCCTCTAAATGTATATAGGATTCCACCATTGAGATCTACGTATAAAATAGCTCAAGAATGGACCACTCACACACCCAATTCTGAATTCCAAGGCACAAAATACCCCAAACCTCAATGCTTGAAAAATTACATGGCATGTACTTAATAGTACATAATGTGTACTCTTATACCTCCCCATAGCTATGTACGTATTCATGGATATAACTACATAGGTTCTGGATATGTAAAAGTACACAACGTGTACTTTAATGTACACGATGTGTAATTTCAAAAAACCAACATTTTGTGTTCATTCTCACATGGTCGGACAGACGATCATTTACGACGAAACGGTGTGTACTCATAGTACATATTGTTTAATTATGAAAACATAAACTTCCTCAAATTGGAAGAACACAGTACATGTTACCCTGAAACACATGCTGTGTAACCTGGGTTTCCCAATAGGAAAACCCATAGATCACATTAAACCCCCATTTTCACCCCCAAAATAACAGATCGGGCCTTAATAGGCCACAAGTAAGAAATATGTTGCTATAAAAAACATGAAACCACAAATTTAAAGGTGATTTATGGAGAAAACATAAATTTTCTGACCTTTGGGAGGAAACTGCTAATGCATTGTCTGATTTCATCACCCACAATCATTGTATGTCATATCTGTTCATTGAGGGCCTTGCAATGGTACCACTCTTCCTTTAAATCTATCTATAATTCTCCCTTCCTCATTTCTCTCATTTGTCATGAAAAATTATGATCAAAAAATAGGTGTGTGAAAGTAGGAAAATGAAAGAATAGGATGTTAAAGAAAATAATAATAAAATAAAGAAACGAAAAAGGGTCTTAGGCCGACCCTGGTGCCTGACTCATGTTTATGCCTCACTTGGGCTAAACTACCCATTCTGAACACAACGGCCGAGATAGAATTAAAATCCAATTCACTGTTTAAATTTTATTACTGAAATAACCGGCATGAATAATTTAATATTTAATTTAATATTATTAAATATTAAATATTCTGCTAAAATTTGAACAGCTCAAATTTCCACCAAACTCCCTATAAAAGTTAAAACTCCTAATTTCGGGACCAATAGATTGGCCAGAAAAATTATCTGTTGTCAAATGGTAGGGAAAATGACCATTATACTCCTCACAAGAATCCAATAGAAAAAAATAAAATTTCTTCTCAAAAAAATAGTCTAGAAAAATAGAAGTCTTTATAGGTAACACCATCTATACTTTAATATTTTTGTACCCTCATTGCTAGTAGACAACCAAGGTCCAATTTTATGTTGAACTGAGGGGGTTGGTCATCATCCTTGTCCCATTATTTTTTATAATTGGAGGGGTAGGTTTGGTACCATCTGGTATAAATGTTTTTTGATGGGAGAATGGATGGAGATCAGAGTTAGGAACTATGATTCTTGAATGGGTTTCTTTGGAAAGGGAACTAGCTGACCATTGTGTGTTACATAGACTAGGGAGACCAACTAAGATGTGTGATTTGGGGGGGGGGAATTATCCAGTATATGAAATATAATATAATGAAATGATAAAATTATGTTGTCTAGTTTGCAAGGAAGATATCTAATAGAGTGATATGTTACAAAATGACTTGTGTTCATGTCTAATTTTGGGGTTTTTAGAAAATGAAATGATTTAAATAAATAACATTTAATACAATTCAATGTTATGGGTATTTGGATGTCTCTCTTGTTTCCAAGAATAGATCATGTTCATCATTAGTTATTCTATCTATAATTTTAGTATTAAAATGATAATCCAATTAATTATCAGAGGTTTGATTTGAATTAGAAGGATGAGGATTGTTAACATGTTTATATACCTTAAAGATTCAATGTTTAGGAATGTATTAGGGGATATTCTTAGATCATGAGATGGATCACTATATAGAGGATCATGAGATGTCTTTTTGTATGATACAATTATGATATGAGTATCCAATATCATTGAAATGATGATAGATGGATGAAATAAATTCCAATGATGGAATGTGTTTCATGGTGACCACAAAGAGGTTGATACATTGTGTCCAGAAATTCAGAATGTGTTTTTGGGTTGTGTTTCATTAATCAATGAAGATTCCAACTATTAGGTAACAGAATATCTACCTACATTAGGATAGTTTGAGTGAGTGTGATCTTGGTATTAGGATTAAGGACCTCATGCACTTTTCTAAAGAATTGGTGTCTATAGGTGGACATCTGGATGAGGATTTTCCCACAGTGGTCATGTATTCGTTCAATCCATTTATCCTCCTTCCAAATTTAGAGGTTCATAAAACGGTATATTTCCTTGAGAGTTTATACTCAATAGTATTTGCATCAATTTATTTTGAACAGTTGATATTCATAGAGTGGGAAGTAGGTGTTTAGCAAGTGAGGGTTTCATTAAGCTGGTAACCGACCACAGATGTATCTTTTCAGATGTCATGGATAAGTGGATAATGAGCATGTTCAATGGTTTTTTTATTTTAATGGTATATCTATAGTAGGAAAGGGTATATATTGGCTCAGTTAATGACCACTCAGGGTGTTTATTTTCATAAGGGTCTTCAGACCCCTTTTTAGTAATAGTGCATTCCCCTATGTCTGTTACAGCAGCAATAAAGGAATGTTACTTATTATAAGAAGACAATATATGGGTTTGTAATATAAAAAAATCCATATGGTCCCCATAAAAAGAGACATAAACTATAAAAACTTTACTGTCGATTTCTGTAGAATGTAAGAGGTTCTTGGCATGGTCAGAAGAACACATTAGATGTAGTAGTACCGACAGAGCCGTAAGTTATTTGAGGTATGATTCATTTATCATCATCCGAAATGTGTAATTTTTTATTGTTAGGAGAGTCACACTACTTTTTTTCCATTTTATTATTCCATATATTTTGATTTTGTATTGAAATGCCTATATTGAAATTTGTGCTATCTACGATGGTTGGATGATACAATTAGTTGTTTAATGCATGTCGCAGATGTAAACTTGAGTTAGGGTACCACTAATAAATGTGGAACATCACCTTATTACATTTAAATAGATATGATATTATCCTTGATATGGATCAACTGTATTCCCTAAATTCAATCATCGACTAATTTCATATAAAAATTTCTTTGTTTAATGTTTAAGTTCATCTAGTATTAGTTGTTAGTGATAGAGGTTATTGGTAGGGTGGTAGGAAATTAGAGCCACTATTCTCCCATATGACAGATATTTTAGAATAATGATAGGTTGACGGTGTTCCCTGGGTTGTGGAGGAGTTCATGGATTGTTTTCAAAGTTTAGGTTATCGCATCACCAATTCAATGTGATGTTGAGTTTGGGATATAGTTATAGTTTTTATGATCTTTCATTATAATAGATCCTTTTAGGGTGGCTCCCAAAGAGTACTGTGTGTTTAGGATGCATGTGTATGATCTAATATAGAGGCTTTCAGCTACCCTATTGTGTCACTATGGGGTGCTCAACTAATTTTCTACTAGATGAGGGCTATAAGTATGAGGATTAGTATTGAATACCAGTTTTAAATCTCGTAAGTGTCAAAAAATATTATCATCATCCATGTATTGAAAATATTTTCTATCATTTTAGAGGGGAAAGTAGGTTCTCAATGATTGATCTATGGTTTGGATATCACTAGTTGACATTATAAGATGATAATATTTATAGCACAACATTTGAATATGGGTGTGTGAACATGGTGTTTACAGTAATGTCAGTTAGTGTTAAAAATGTACTAGCAATGTTCACGGTCCTTATGAACTCTATAATCCATCATTTTAGTGGACTATTTCATCATCATATTCATAGATGATATGTTGGACTTCTTTTAAACATAGTAGGAGCATGTGGAAAATATCATAGTTGTTTTGAATGTCATTTGACACCACCATATTTATAGATGTTTTCCAAGAGAGTGTTATCAAAATGATAGGTGCATATTCCTAGACGATTGATGTATTTATATAGTGTGTTTTCAGACCCATCAATGGTTGAAGTTGTTTTCTATTTAGAATCCAACAAGATTCTGGAATAGGCTCCCAGTTTCTTTAGTGTCACATACTATTATTAGAGGTTCATTCCCTATTTACCTTGGATTACAACCCATCTAATAGTGGAACCATGGTGTAATATGTTTTTATATGGATATATCAGTTCAATGAAATATTTAGTTACCTGATGGATACTTTTTTCTGTGATCTATTGATTTATTTAGTAGAATATAGTGTGTTGATTGATGTTTCTATGAAAAGTCCCCTCCATTCATAGGATTTATCATGATGTAACAGATAAAGGTGATTTCTTTTGATTATATAATGTTACATCACCGTGATCATAATTATTTCATCCACGAATTGGAGTTGGTACCAGTTGGGTGCATTCTAGATTTTCTATGGAAATACCTCATCAGTTAGTGTTTTGATGTTTTTATTGACAATAAGAGCATAATAATTTTTTATCTAAATGGGATATGAATCAATGATGGATGGGGTTGATGGAGTTTTTTCTAAATTATATTTTTCGAACTCAAACACCATATTGAGGGATAACGTATTTTCTTACATGTTGATTTGGAATTCTAGACTAGATGTGGCTTGAGAATCTATGGAAATTTTAATGGAATTTAACTACATGTGGTGTTATATATTGCACTAGGAGAGTAGTGTTCAACGATATCTTCATCATATGTATTCTTGGTTTTATTTGATGTAGTAAGTAGAGAATTCATAGTGGGTGACTAAGTGGAAGAGGTGATCCATGATCATGTACTCCCTACTGACACTCCAAAGGGATTTTTATTGGACAATCATAACACTATGTTGGTGTTTGGGGGGCTGTTTTTCCTATAGAAAATGTGCAATGGAATTATATAGGAGTTTAACTTGTATCAATTAGTGGTAAATTTTTTTTTTGAAAATGATGTATTACGACTTGATGATACATCATTGGTAGATGGGGACGAAATGCACATATGAAGAGTTTGCGAAAAAAATGTTATGTTTTTAGAAGGAGAAAGTGAAGCACCGTGATTAGGATGATTTGACATAATAAATTGATTTCCCTAATAAGAAATGGTATAAAATATTCCTATATTTCAACATAGGTTTAAGCCTTGCTCAGGGAGGACGTGATTTTTTTTGGATGATTTTTTAAGGAATGATGAAATTTTTTAACATCTTTATGATCGATGAGGTGAGTGTTATGGATTTTTTCAATGTCATTATATTGAAGATATCCTTATGATTCATATGGAACCATGGTAGATTATATCTAATTAGGATACTCATTCTACCTAGTGATTATCATGTGTATTTAAATAATATTTTTGGAAACATGTTTTCCTTAGGAGTACTTTAAACCCTTGTACATATTGGAAAACGGAGCATAGAATAGAGATGCTAGACAATATATTGTTGGAATGAAACATGGACTTTTGTGGATCTTTTTTATGACGTGAACCATTTTTAAAAAAATGTACACCAATATCTATCACTTTTCTGTCTTCATGGCTCTATTTGAGGTGTTTTATATGTATCGATGTCGGTCTTTCTTATGTCAGATTTTTGTTAGGGTGATTTCAGTTCTTTCTCATGATGTGGTTCATAGATTTATTGAGATGATCCAGTCGGTTCATGAGTTTATGGGGGATGTGTGGTACAATTAGAACACAAATTTAGATCATAGGTGGAGGCCCTGTATTTTTATGGTAGATAAAATGTATTGTTGATAGTCCCCCTAGACATGTGAATATGATTTTTGGGTAGGGGATTAATAATTATCCCGTATATATTGGTCCCTTTGAGGTGTTGGGGTATATTGGATTGGTGGAATATTGTTTCACATTTCCACTAATGTTGGATAGGTTCCCTATAGTTTTCAATGTATATCAACATTATTGGTGTCTTCATAATGACTCCAAAATTATTGAATGGGGAGAGTTTGCTAGTGTGGGTAAATTAGTATTCAAGTAGTGGATCATATAGATATAAGATCCTCTAGATAAGGTGATGTGTGGGTGGAACCATCCATTGGTTTTCAAATTGTAGAGCCATGGTTTCCTAGAAGAGGTTAATTGGGAATAGGAGACACAAATGTTTTCCTAGTACCCTGAGTTATTTTTTCCTTTCATTATTCGTTTTTGTTTTTGTTGGTGTGATGATTGGTTTTTCTATTTTACGAGTTCTTCTATTTTACATGATGAGTGTTGTGTTCTAATGTTTTAAACACTTGAAAAATGGAGGACATTATTATTAGTCAATACTCATTATATTACAAAGCGATTAAAATTGTATAAGTGATTTAGTGAACTATAGAGGGGATAATATCTTTATATAGTGAATAGAATTCCCTATTTTATGTACTCTTTATAGAAATATGTTCTAGTTATTGAAGTGTATGTTCTTGAATATGTGCATGTTTATGTGCTTTTTTGGTGATGTGGTGGCATTTAGGATGTGATAAGACCCGTGAGAGGCATATCATGGTATTGTTGTTCAGACGCCTTTCTTTTATTTTGTTTTGATTATATTATTGAGGATGTGAATTGTTTTTTGAGGTAACTAAGGTAATGTTACATGCCATTATAGACTATTTCATTACTGATTTTGGGTGTTGTAAATGTTTCAATGGAGGCTTGAGTAGGATTCATGGTAATTAGATGTGTTATGAGCAACTATAATACATTCACATCATGAATGTTATAGAAAATGTGAATATGTCATTTCAGACATTTATAGCTGAAATTCCTAACCTAAATCGTTGTTGAGGATAGTAAAAGATTAAAATTTATAATCCTAATAACTACAGTATATGTGGAAACTAGGTTCAAACCCACAGGGAAGGCTATTTTGACCACTTTTCATCTAAAAGTTTACAAAGGACCCCACTTTTATCAATAGTGGGGTTAAGTTTCTATTTATCTATTTTTTATATCTTGATTTTATAAGGCACAAATTAAATAATAAAATATTTTTGAGTTATTTTTATAAACTATATTTAACATGAAATTGGCTAAAAACATTATGTAATAGAGAAATAAAATGATGATAGGTGAAGAAACACTGTGAAATATGTTTGGGGAAAATATCAGTTCTACAGGTTTTGAATGTATTCCTTCTCACGATAGGGTATAAAAATAATATGACTAAAATGGGTGATTTATTTCCCTCACCATGAGATAAATTAGACAAGCCGATCGATTTTATAGTTCTCCAATCCATGATTATTCAACATGAACATCCAAGTTTGAAAAAGATTATAGAACAAACTCACACTAATATATGTAGTTTTAATTTCAATTCCAATGATAAAAAGAAATTATTCGACAATAAAACTCACTGAATGATTGTGGAATACCAAGATTAAGTGGTGGTGATATGTTGTAATTAAATTGAATTAGAATTGATCTCATCAATCAATTCATATCACAAAAAATTGACAATAATAAGTGAAAAGGAAGATAACTAGTAGATTTGATTTTTAACCCCAAACAGTAAGTATTTAGCCTAACATTGTCTCATCCACGTAGACTAAAATAATTCTCTTACTAAATAATATAATTGAATTAAAATAGTGGAAGAAAACTCCCTCTTCTAGTTCGAATTGCTGGTGCTCTAGGCCCTCTGAGCTCTTATCGAATGGCTCTCTGAGAAGTGCTCCATGGTTCTCTACTTGGCTCTTAATAGAAGTGGTTGATCGAATGAAATCCTCTTCCATCCTTTTAATTTTGGTACAACTCTATTTTTTAGTTGATTTATTATTCTATATTTTATTTTTTTAAATTATTATTTTTATATATTTTTTACTTCCCCTTTATCCCTCCACCAAAATCCATGCTACAAGGGGAGGGTTATATTTTTGGGTTTCTTCTCTGTCATAGTGAGGCCCACTAGTTTGCCTGGTCTTCTTATTCAATCCAACGAGATCTGAGTTCCTTCGATGATGCTTATCCCTACCTATCACACATCTTCGAATCCTCCACCCAGCGTTGCAGGGAATCTACCCTCCTTCTGTGGCAGTGCAATGATCAAGGTCGAAATCAATAGCTTCAACAACTCTCACATCTGAAACTCGACTTACTGGTTCTGAATCATCAGAGAAAAAATCCCGGTCATGCCCCTCCTTCACAGAAGCAACGGTGCGACCTCGGGTACTCAGTCACAAAAGTGGAAAAGGATCTTAAACCGGTTCATAGTGGATTCCCTCCTCAAATTCAGGGCAGTGACCGCAGATACTGGCGGCAGCCAGCTTCAGTCGATGGAGATAGATAACGTGACTGGTTGTTTAAAATATATATTAAATTTGATATTTCCATGAATGGTGTTGAGGAAGCAGTAACACTAGGTTTTCAAAGAGTTCATGTAAGAGACTAAAAATGTGATGCAGGGAAACGGTGCTAAGAAAAGAATTAAATGGCTAGACCGTGAATGATATTTGCTTCAGAAATGTAAATGGGACACGGTTTGCAGGAATACGGTAGTAGGGGAGAACCTGTGAGACCATGAAAAAGAAGACTTGTAATAGTAGAGGTTACGGTGGGACAGTAAAAAGGAGTAATTAGTGGAAAAACTAAGACACAGTAACTCAATAGTTTGATAAGTAAAAAATGTTTCATAGTGACACCGTAAATGAAGGAAACCATGGAAAAGGTTATGGTGTGTCCATGTTAAGAGATTATGATGAGTAGTGGCAAGAGTTTACGATGCCACCTTGAATTGGGAATGGTGTGTGGTGGCAGCGTGACAAGGGAAACCCGTGAAACTACAAAATAAACAGAGGGATATAATAAATTAAAACTTAAATAAAAAATGAACAAAAAAATTACTAAAAACAAAAACATAATTACAAAAAATGAATGTAAATATACGCCTTAAAATTTAATAAAGTAAAAATACTGTTGAAACTTAACTAAAATTGGAACATTACTAAATAATAAATTAAGAAACAAGTAAATTATTAAAAGTTGATTAAAACAATTATAAATTCTTTTAATTATTTATAAAAGTATACTGTATTAAATTAAATAAATTTAATGAAGACATATAATAATTATGTTATTAAAAATTTATGTTAATTAATGAAATTAAATTAAAGATATGCAATGAGTTTATAAACTCAAATATATAAAAATTAAATTGTCAAAAGACAACTAAAATTTAGATTATGTTATATTAAATTATTTAATATTTAATACATGAAATGCTAAATCAAAACTATATCATTTAATGTAATAAATCAGAATAAATAAATTATTTAATTAATTTTAAACTACAAACTAATAAGACAAAATCATCAAAGTAAATAAAAAGTTATTAGACTATCAAATTAAAGCAACAGATAAAGTAATTATCTTGAAGCTTATAAGACACAATTAATTATATAAATTGATTAATTATTAAAATTAATAATAAAAATACATAAGATCCATTAATTATTAGAAAGTATTAAGATGAATAATTAAATTGAGAAAAATTAATTATAAATATGTGGAAAACATGTGTCTTAAAGGCCACAAAAATTTCCCTCGTATATAAGCATTGTTCGCCCTCAAGCAATCCCGTGTTTAATTATCATTGGGAAAGAGAATTTTTTTTATTAAATGGCTCAAAATGTAACATGTCCAAATATTTCAACAGAGGAATTCAATAATTTCATTTGACCTTTAAAAAATAAATTACTCTTATGAATCTTTCCTAGAACAAGTACTCAAAGGGTAATCAAGATAACTATGAACCATCCAGCAATGAAGATGTCATGACTCATATGTGATACTGCTTAGTGGATAACTTCAATCCAGGCTTAGGTCCATAGACTGAGAGTGATAAGAGGTATAATTTATGTGGAAATAAGAACCTGGTAGTCGAAACATTATACTTCAACTTTTATTTTATGTTCAAAAAATAAATATTTTTTTTGTGAATCACCCTAATGATACAACCTAAATGACTCCAATAAAAAATAGTTAACCCCTTCTTCATTTGGCATTCATCCTTCCCCTCACCTTAATGAACTCATTTTTGACTCTAAACACATTATTTAATTTTTCCCAAGCCATGTATCATTGTGATGAGCACTGTGCAATGCACTTATTCAAAGTTTACAGAGGACTTATAGTAAACAGAAAAGCACCCTACATCTAGGTTCTCAAAGACTCACCGTGGGATCCCAGATGCCCAAATTACTCCAGTTTCAAAAGATTTCTATGAAAAATTAATTTACACTCTCTCAATAAGATATTTACATTTATAAATTGAAGAAAAATGAATCCCCTAAGACCAATTCAAACTTCTAGGTGTAGAGTATATGATCATAACTCCACTAGCAATTCACCCATATCACTCTAAGAAGTAGTCCAAACCAAATATCTTATTATACCACTAAGAAATACCACTCAACAATCATCCATTATAACTAATTTCAGATTCAAAGAAATTATTAACTACTAGGAAGGTACTTGTCCTATGTAAAGACCCGATTGAGTACAGTGTAAAAACTAAAAAAGTTCCGAAATATTGTTATATTTTAACTATTTTTTACAAGAAATTTTGAGTTGTATTGGAAATTTATGGTCATTTAATTAAGAACAGTTTAACACAATCATGAATTGACCCCCTCCCCCTCACTTAAAACCCATCTTTAACCCCATGGTTGACTTCTACAGTGGAGAAGAACAATTAAACAATTAATGTCCAAAACATATTTTTAATTTAGTAGATATATGACATGTATGAAGGTCCCATTGATGTTAAATGATATTTTTCACTACATGTAATAACATAACAGCAGATTCATTGGAAAATACATGCACTGTCATTTAAGTTTAGTGAACGAAGATTTAATTAATGTTCAAACCAAGCATGTAACTTGTGGGTGCAGATAGAGTTAGGTGTAACATATTTCAGAAAATATGATTCTATTAGATGTTAAATAACACATAAGGCAAGAATTCCTGAGACCCCATAGCTATGCACATTCAACAAAAAGACAAAAAAACCAGTAAACATTAACCCCCCCCCCCACACACACACACACATTATTTTACACTGTGAGACATTATTTCAATATTTATCAATGAATTCGAAATCTTAACAAGAGGAACATGAAGAATTTTATCTTTAGCATCAATAGAAATAGCATAATTTAATACTGTTCATGTCATGCAACATAATTTTTAGTACACATATAGAAGAATTTTCTGATACAAGTAGAATTTTTTGGTGCTAAGAATTTTTTTAACAAAAACAAGAGAAAAAAGAAATTCATAAAGTTGATGTTCTTCCCTGACTAAGTTATTGTGCAGAAATGATCATGAAAATTCCACTCCATAGATGATAGTAGCAGCATCCTAAAAACACAGTGCATGTAAACCACAGACAAATAACCAGAATACATAGTGCATACAGAAGTCAACAAGAAAACACCTCATTAAAAGTAAAACCAAAATAGAAACAATAGTAAACACCAAAGAAAGAACATGTGTTAACTCCCAATAAGAACTGAAATTAAAGTCATCAGTTAAAAATTATTTAATTATAATTTTTTAATCTATTAACACAAAAAAACCATGGGTTTATTTCCATGCAGCACTAGATTTAATGTCCTCAGCCGTACATCATTCAAGAACAAATTTCCAACACTACGAAAGCAACCAAGACATTCAGTTATTCTTCAAAATAAATTTTAACTCTCTTCCCATTAACTACCATGGGATTTTTCTCTTTATCTACTATTTTAACAAATCCATTCTTAAGCACTCTCACTACAGTAAAACGTCTAGACCACCTGGAATTTAGCTCCCCAGGAAAGATTTTAAGCCTAGATTTAAAGAGGAGGACCTTCTATCCAGGTTTGAATTCGTTTCTTTCTATGATAGAGTCATGAATGATTTGAGTCATCTTTGAATAAATTCTTGAATTATCATAACTCTCTCTCCTAATCTCATGCAACTCACTCAGCTCAAGTAATATCCTCTCACTAACACTCTTAAAATTAATGTTCAGAGCCTTAACTACCGAATAAGATTTATGTTTCCACTCCACAGGTAAATGACATCACTTCCCATACAATATCTTGTAAGGAGACATAACTATTGGGGACTTGAATGAAGACCTATATTCCCATAATTCTTCATCCAATTTAGGAGACCAGTCATTCCTAGAGTTTGACACAGTCTTACCAAGTATTTTTTTAAGTTCCTTGTTCTAAATTTCCACCTGTCCACTATACTGTGGATGATAAGGAGTACCAGTTTGATTAACACAACATTATTTCACCATAAATGATTTAAATTTATAATTCTTGAAATGTGTTCCATTATCAAAGACAAAGGATTTGGGAACTCCAAATCGTGTAAAAATATTCTTCTTTACAGACATAGTTACAGAATTGGATTTATTGTTGTGTAGTGCCATTGCCTTAACACATTTTGAAACATAGTCAATATCCACAAGAATACACTTATTCACATGAGATGATGGAAATGTACCCATGCAATCTAAACCCCATACATCAAAAATTTCAACATCCAGAATTCTTTTTGGGGTAACTCCTGCATCCTACCCACATAGCCTCGCCTTTGGAACCTATCAGAAACAACTACAAAGCTCCTTGAATCCTTAAAAAGAGTGTGCCAAAAAAACCATACTGTAAAAAATTCTGAGTAGTTCATTCTCCACCATGGTGACCTCCCCAAGGTGAGGAGTGACAAATCTCTAAGACAGGTAGTATCTCTTCCTCAGGAACACGCCTCTTAAAAATTCCATCCACACACCTTCTAAACAGTCATAGATCATCCAAAAGGTATTATTTAAGTTTAGAAATGAATTTACTTCTATGGTTATTGGATCGATTTTTGGGAAAGACAACGGCTGCAAGGAAGTTGGAAAAATCAGAAAACCAAGCAGGTTACCCGATTGACACAGTGGGAAGCTTCTCATCTAGAAAAGAAGAGTTTATTTACCTAGGATATTAAGATTTATATTGAGTAAGAGGAATCCCATATAGGTGATCAAAAACTAAATTTTAATCTCCCTACTTATACCTAATATCTAAATCAAATTCTTGTAACACTAGAATCCATCTAATCAGCCTTGGTTTAGTTTCCTTCTAATAAATAATATACTTTAAATCAAAATGATTTGGGAAAATGTTGAATTTTTAGCCTAGAAAATACTATCTAAACTTTTCAAGAGAAAAAACAATAGATAACAATTATTTTTTATTGGTGGTATAATTAATTTGGGCTTCATCTAGAAGTATACTAGCATAATACACCACATTTAACATTCTATATCTCTTATGTTCAAGGACAGCACCAACAGCCATGTCACAAGCATCACACAAACGCTCAGAAGGTAGTTTCCAATCAATTTCAGTGATAATGGATGATGAAGTGAGTTTCTATTCACAAAAATTAAATGATTTCAAATAGTTCTCATCAAAATTGAAAGGTGCATCCATGACCAGCAAAGAACAGAAGGGCTTAATTATTTGGGAAAAATCTTTTATAAATCACCTATAGAAACCAGCATTCCCTAGGAAACATATAACACATTTGACATTTATTGGTGGTGGAAGTTTTTGAATAACATCACTCATAGCTGTATCAACTTCTAGACCGTGCTTGGAAACAGTATGACTAAGAACATTAAATTATGTGAACATGAATTGGCACTTTTCCCAATTAAGAACAAGGTTGGTCTCAATGCATCTCACCATGTCTAACTAAAGATTTCTAAGACATGTATCAAAAGTACTACCCAAAATATTGAAATAATCCATGAAAACCTCATTAATTCTCCTAATAATATCTGAAAAGATATCAATTATACACTTTTGAATAGTGGATGGAGATCCACAAAACCCAAAGGGAATCTTCCTGTAGGAAAATACCCCAAATGGGCTTGTGAAATTCGTCATTTCGTGATCCTCTAGAGCAATAGGAATCTTGTTGTAACCAGAATAAACATCCAAGAAATAGAAAAAATCATTTCCAGCAAGCCTCTCATGCATTTGGTCCAAAAAGGGAATTGAAAAATGGTCCTTCCTAGTGGCTGAATTAAGGTTCCTATAATCTATAAAGACTCCATTTTATTGCTTTCTTATCATAGACATTTTCATTTTTTTCATTTTGAACAATAGTAATACCTCCATTATTGGGGACAACCTGAACAAGACTGAATCAAGCACTATCTGAAATGGGAAATATCAGTCCAATGTCCTACAGTTCAATCACTTTTTCTCTCATAACTTCATTCATGTTCGGATTCAACCTTCTTGGTAACTCTACACTAGGATTATGATTAGGCTCCATAGGTATTTTACACATACAGAATGAGGGACTAATACCCTTGATATTAGCTATCGTCCAGCCCATGTAAGATTTAAACTTCTTAAAAACATTCCACAATGTTTCCTCTTGATTATAGTTATGTTAATCGAAATTTGGACATTCAAAGTGGTATTACCCCTAGAAATGAATATTTAAGATAAGTAGGGATTGGTTTTAGCTCCAAAGTGGGTGGTTCTAAACTATAAGGATGACTCTTAGAAATGGGAGGTCCAAGATCTTCAACATATGTTTTTGAAGGATTATTAAAAGCTGAAATATTTCCAATTAAATACTCAAATTGAGAACCAACAGTGCTGCTATCCAAAGTGGGCAGAATAATAACCAGACATTCCAGATCAAAATGCAACAATTTTATCGGGGCATAATCATCCAACTGTCTTAAAATATCTCCCTCAATATCATCAGAGTTGGTGATAATATAAACACATCAAATTCAATAAAAAATAACCCAATTTCAGAAACAGTGGACTCTTATACAGTAGAAACTGGATAGTTTTCCAATTCTGTAAGATTTTCTAGTTTTTGTGTTTGAATAGTATTTTTAACTTCAAAAAGATATTCCCAAATTTTTTTAGCTTGACAATTCTTATCTTCAACAGAGGATTTATTTTCAAATGTTTCTATTTTTTCATTTGAGTTCTCTTCTTCTAAGGACTCTAGCATCGAACAGTTCTTAGAAAAAAAATTTCCTTTGTCATTTTTTAAAAGATTGAACACTTTTTGTTGATCACCAATTTTGAAAATTAACAGACCCTAAGAGACATCAATGACAACATTACCTGTCGCCATGAAGGGCCATCCCAAGATGATGGGCACCACTTTATCACACTCCATGTCCATGACAAAAAACGTTTGTAGCTAAAAATTGCTTCCCAACCAAAACTAGAAAATCATCTACCCTACCTGTAAGATAAGTAATCGATCTATCAACTAACTTTAGTATGATTATGGTGGGTTAATTTTCACTCAAACTCAACTGTTGAAACACTGAGTATGTGAGCAGATTTATACTAGCAACTAAATCACACAAATAGTTGAGCTAATCATAGATTCCTAGTATGAAAGGTATTACAAAACTACCTGGGTCATTCAGTTTGGGTGGAATTTTCTTTTGGACTACAACACTACACTCTTCAGTGAGGCTGTAAGTAGGAAATTCTTATTGATTTTTTTTATTAAAATAATTTTCTTCCAAGATTTTACATACGATTGGATATGAATTAATTCTTGAAGGAATGGAATGTTTACTTGATACTTGGAAAGAAGTACAAGGAACTGAAGAAGTTCTACCATGGTGTTACTTTGAGGTTTCAGCTTCATAGGAAAGGGGATGGTTGGTGACAAAATTTTAAGGACAGTTGGTATAACCATCACCTCTTCTTCAACATATTATTTTCCTTTTTTCCTTTGATTTTTAGATGAAGTTTCTTCATGAGTTTAAGGTGAAAAATTCATATTTAGATCATTTTCAATACATTTTATTTAATTTCTAGCATTTTTCCAAAGCTAATTTTTATTTATAAATTGAAGTAGATATTAATTTTGGGAATTTTCAATGTATTTTTCAGTATAATTTTGGGTATTAAGTTCAATTCTATTTATAACATATATGGAATTCTCTCTAGTGTTATGTTCAGTGGTAATAGGATGTCTACCTTTTTCCCTAGATGAAAAATCTCTTGCATGTTTGACAAGTTGTGTTTCCATGTTTTGATTCCTCACATTATTATTCATTTTATCAAACTCATATTGATTTTTATTTTTGGATAACAGATTCATGATTAGGTAAATCTTAGAATACATTTGATTATAAAAATTTCCTTGTGCATTTTAAGACTCACCCCATTGTTGATCTTGAGTGGTCGGTCTTGGTTGATTAGAGTAATTAGCGGCAGCAGATTGTTTAATTAGGCCCTGATCATTCTAGGACATATTAGGGTGGTTACTACGGCCATGATTGTAAAAATTGGAAGTGGATCTTATTTAGTAGGCATTCTATGAAAATAGTTAAAAAACTTTGAATTTTCATGTTGTTGGTACAACATATCAAAATTAGGACAAAAGTTCTCAGTATTCACAAACAAAACACACTAGACACACTGTTCCCTTAATGATTAGTTGTTGTTTTGATAGCCAAATTGGTTAACAGTTTGTTTTGAATTCTGGGTCATTAAGTATTGATGTTGGTTGGCGATTTCAGCCAATTGATCTTGAGTTTATTTCATTGATCCGCTGTTTGGGTTAACATTTCTATTGACTCTTTTCCTTTTCTGAATTTTTATTTTGTGAATTAAGTACACGATTATTAAATTTTTTTCTTTTTTTCTTCATATGTATTATCATTTTAATTACCCCCAGTAGTCTGATTTAATTTATTTATTCCATAGGAGGACAACCATTTATAGAATGTATACATGAGAAGGTGAGATGAGAGTTGATGATGGGAACACTGCCTAAGAAAATCCTTAAATATATCACAAGCATCAGGAAAATCTTCTCCATCATCTTGATAAGAAATAGTTATATTTAATCTATTTTCACCTTCTAATCTTTGGGTATAGAGTTTCATAATAAATGAGTTATACAGTGGATCCCAATTTTTGAGTATGTTCTCATCTAGACTCATAAACCAATTCCTAGCATTACCCTTAAAGAAAAAGGGAAAAACTCTCATTCATAGATCATTTTCTATGAGTACTAGAAGAGGTAATAGTTCCACATGATTGTAGAAGTCTCTAATGAAGGCTATAGAGCTCTCAATATAGAGTCCATTAAAAGCAGGCAGTAGTGAAATGTGTGATTGTGTCAATTCATAGTATATGGCCATAGGACGATGTCTGATAGATGGTGGATTGCATGGAACTTGAGGGAGTTGTAATTCCCTCATCCTGGGCCATTCATTTTCTTCTATGATTTATGGATGATTTTGAATGTTGTTATCTGGAACCCTAATATATATGTTTTCCATTTTAGTTTTGGTCTTCTTTCTTAGAGGAGTGTGATTTTTGTCAATTTCTATGGTCAGTGGATGTAGACCAACGGCAGAGTGTATTTTTCTAATACATGAAAAAACAGATAGTTCTGAGTAGTAACAATTCATCAAAAGTTAAATGTATTTGTGTTTACAATTTTTAAATTTCTCAAAAAAAAAATTATTTTTATATATGTGTTTTTTAGTGTGTTTAAAAAGTAATGGCTCCTTTCTTCGTTAGAAATGGTGCCGAAAACATGAAATAATCCTTCATTAAAGCCGGTCAAAGTTTAAAATTTATAATCCTACTTACTATAGTAAATATGGAAATAAGGGTCGAGCTCATAGAGAAGGCAATTTGGGCAACTTTTCTTCTAAAATTTTATAAAAGACCATACTGTTGTCAGTAGTGGGGTTGAGTTTATATTTACCAATTTATTTTTATATCATTCTTTCATAAGGACCAAAGTAATTAATAAAATCTTTTTGAGTTTTTTTTCTAAACTCTATTGAACAAGAAATAGGCTAAAAATAGTAAGTAATAGAGAAATAAAATGTTGATAGGTGAAAAAAGATAGAGAAATATGTCCGGGGAAAATATCAGTTCTACTGGTTTTGAAAACATTTCTTCTCAAAAGTGTGTTTACAACTAATATAACTGAAATCAGTGATTTATCTACCTATCCAAGAGATAAATCACACTATCTGATTGATTTTATAGTTTTCCACTCTTATTTTATTAAACATGATCATTCAGGTTTGAAAATGTTTATAGAAAAAACTCACCGTAATATGTGTAGTTTTAATTTCATTTATAATGATTAAAGAAATTATTCAACAATCGAACTCACCGAATGAATGTGGAATACCATGATTATGTTCTGGTGATATGTTTCAATTGAATGAAATCAGAAATGATCTCGACAATCAATTCTGATCACAAACAAAATGGTAGTGAGAAGAGAAAAGGTAGATAAACAGTAGATTTGATTATTAACCCCCAATAGAAAGTACATAGCCTAAAATTGTCTCAAATACGTCAACAAATATCAATATTTTAAAAAATAAGAGAATTGAATTAAAAAATAAGAAGAAAAATCCTTCTGCCAGCTTGAATTGATGCTGCTCTAGGCCCTCGGATCTCCAGAGAACGGCTCTCTATGAATTGCTCCACGGTTCTCTACTCTGCTTTCAATGGAAGTGGTTAATCGAATGAAATTTGGTTCCATCCTTTTAATTCTAGTGCATATCTATTTTTTTATATCCTCTGTCATGTGCTTCTTGTCACCACCCACTTCCACCGACTCCAAAAAGACCTTCACTTAAGCACCACAGACATGCGTTTTTTTTGCGACTGACACGTCGCGCTAGCTTTTCTCACGTACCTAACTCCCAATGAGTTATTTGTGTGAATATTTACGTATACACATATTTTGAATGAACATACAAGAAAAAAATAAATGAATGACACAGAAATTAAAGGCGAAATTTTAAAAACAAATAAACGTTTCATTAAAAAAGCATAAATGAAATTAAATTTTAAATTAATAATTTTTAGTTATTATTTTATTTTTAAATTAACATAATTTATTCAATTTTGTTACATGTTTTTTATTAATATATTATTGTGATAGATTAAATGAAATGTTTAGTAATTTTTATATTATTAGGGTTTAATTATTTTTTTCAATATTTATTTTTAAAATTTATAAAATTATAAATAGTATTTATATTATATAATTATATTGTACATAAACAAGTTAATTTAAAATTACTATTTTCGTTAAATTATAAAATTTATTTACTTTAATATTATTATTAAATTAAAAAATTTATTCTATTTAATTAAATATTTTTTTTTATTCTATTATTAAAAATTTATTTATATTATTATTATTATAGTCTTATACAGGAATATAATATTATGTACTATATTTATTTAATTGAATTATTATTATATATTTTATTTTTTTTACCTTATTATTTTTATTATATTTTTTACTTCCGCTTTATAACTCATCTAAAATCCACGCTACAAGGGGAGGGTTATCTTCTTCAGTTTCTTCTCCATGATGGAGAGGCCCCCTAGTTCACCTGGTCTTCTTCTTTAGTCCAGCGAGATCTGAGTTCCTTTGATGACAATGCTCCCTACCTCTCGCTTGGCCTCAACTGCTCCTCCCCGTGTCGCAAGGTATCTACCCTCCTTCTATTGTAGTGCAATGATGGTGGTCAAAATAAATAGTATCAACAACTCACACATCTGATACTTGACTTCTTGGTTCCGAATCTTCAGCGAACAAACCCCAGTCATGCCCCTCCTTCACAGTAGAAATAGTGTGTCCCCAGGAACTCTGGAACAGTAGTGGAATAAGATCTTCAAACCCGTTCACAAGGGATTCCCTCCTAAAATTCGGTGTAGTGACATCATTTCTTGGTAGCAGCTAGCTTCAGTCGATGGAGATAGATAGCGTTACATGTTGTTTAAAAGAAACGTTAAATTGAAATTTCCACGAATGGTTTTGAGAAAGAAGTAACACTGGTGTTTGCAGAGACGTCTTGTCGGAGACTAAATTCGTGAGGTAGGGAAATGATGTCATGCAATGAATTAAATAGATAAACCGTGAATGGTATTTGTTGTGGAACTGTAAAGGATACACGGTTTCAAGAATACAGTAGTAGGGGAGAACTGGTGATATTGTGAAAAAGAAAACTTTTATTAGGAGAAGATATGTTGGGACAGTAAATGGGATGAATTAGTGGCAAAAATTGGACACCTTAATCGAATGGTGAAATAGAAAAAAGGTTTCACAGGGACACCATAAATGATGGAAACAACCCAAAAGGTTACAGTGTGTCTATTTCAGGAGGTTGTGGTGTGTGGTGGTTTGTTGTTACTGTACCACCATGAAATGGAAACGGTGTGTGGTGGCATCATGACCGGGGCAACCCGTAAACCTAAAAAATAAACAGAGAAATAGAATAAATTAAAACATAAATAAAATTATATAAAAATAATTAATAAAAACCAAAAAATTATTAAAAAAAGATTTCTAATAAAAGCCTTAAACTTTATCAAAATAATAAAATTGTTTAAACTTAACTAAAATAATAACTTTACTAAAAATTAAATAATGAAACAATTAAATTATTAAAATTTAATTAAAACAATTATAAAATAAAGTTTAATTATTTTTAAAAGTCTACTATATAAAATTAAATAAATTTAACGAAGACTTATAATTATTATATTGTTAAACAAATCTGTTAATTAATGAAATTAAATTAAAGAGATGTAGTGAAATTATAAACAACATTTTCTAAAAATTGAATTGTTAAAAGACAAATAAAATTTTGATTGTGTTATATTATATTAATTAATATTTATCACATGAAATGTTAAAACAAAAATATATTATTTAATATACATAATCATAATTAATCAATTATTTAAATAATGTTAAACTACTGACTATGCTGAGAAAATAATCCATGTAAATTAAATGTTATTAGACTATCAAAGTAAAGCAATATGTAAATTAATTCTTATAAAGAATATAATACATGATTAATTATATGAAACGATTAATTATTAAAATTAATAATAAAAATACAAAACTGCCATTATTTATTAAATAGTATTAAAATGAATAATTAAATTGATAAAAATAAATTAAATATACAGGGCCAAACATGTGTTTTAATGTCCACATCTTGTTTCCAAAAAAATAATACTAAACGGAGGAGTTTGTGAAAATGAATAACTTTGCTAAAAGGTAATTCACACCACATAATAAATTTGACATTTTGAAATTTGAACTTTTATTAGAAACCTAGATATGGGAGTCTCACATCATATACTGGTTTATAATTTGTAGTATATGTCACCCTATTGAATCCAAATTGTAAATGGATTACACGATGCAAAACAAGAAGCATCTAGGTTATTTATATTAAAAATTCTGTCAATTTTATTTTCCTTTTGCAATATCCCCCCTCACCTTTTGTTTTTAAGGTGAAATATTAAAGGATCCCAAAGCGTTTTCAAACTCCATCACCCTTTCTTCCATCCTTCGGTTATTGTAGAACCTCCTTAGAGATCCATGGTAACTTCATCTATTTTACAATGTTTTTTACATTTGTTATTCATGGGATATTCACTATGGATGTCTACTTGTTGTTTAGGGTATTGATGTGTTTCATTTATTTTGATCCTTTAGTGTGGTTTAGGTTGATCTATGATATCCTAGATTGGTTATAGTTGTAATATGTTTCTTCATCACCCAAAATTGCACAATAATGAAGGAATGTAACAAACCAAGCTGAAAAGCCTCTCAAAATTATACCCTATATGATATACCACATACATGATGGGAATTCCTGACACTCATGGGATAGAAATAAGCACTTAATCATTGAAGAAAAATTAGAGGGAATGATTTTGCAGATCGTAAATAATCAACATGGAATAACTATTGAAAAAGAGAAAACAATTGAAGAAATGTATATTCTATAATATAAAAAATATGATAAACCAATCAACTAAAAGAATATACCATATCCAAGTGCTAGTCCAACCCAAAAGAATACAAAAAATAGAAAACTGAACAACAACTCTATTGTATATCATTGGAAAACCAGCACTGTCTCACCATCCAGCAACAAATCTGATACGATTAAAAATCACACTTCCTCGTTATGGAGTATTTCATTTCCCTATAATGAAAAACATACAATGGTCTACAGAACACTAAGTAAGATAATAGTTTGTGAACAAACAAGGTTGGCAGGATCCCACTTATGTGTTTCATAACAATTCTATGTACAAAAACTAATGTATAGTCATTTTAATTTAAACATTGAATATTAAACATTAATATTATTTTATAAAAATGGTCATAAAAAATTTTACTTTTATAATATTTCCAAAAAAATAAATTGTATATTTATTTACATTTTCATTGTACGCATACTAAAAACAAAAGTAATACAATGCTAATGAATGTGTAAATCACTCCATGGAACACAAGAGGGGGGCATTGATGACTAGTCAGGAAAAAAATTTAATAGTTTGCAAAAACACCCCATAATAATGGAATAAATAGAAGAGGATGACAACATGATTCAACTGCAAAATAGTGTCAAACATATCCCTAGATCAACCTTCCAAGGATGTAGAGAGAATCCTAATGAAAAAATACCCCATCAGTAACATGTATGGTTGAAAAAATATAAACCTTCCAACTGCATACCCAATTCTTTCGATGTTTTTTAATTCATAATGAATTTATATGATTTTAAAATACCCCTTTTCCATTTACTAGAAACTTGAGAAAACCCCCAAGATATCACATACCATTAATAAACCCAAAAAAATCCTGAATATTTATTTATAAATCAATTAATAAAATATTTGATGAAATATAGTTCATCAACACAGACTTGTGATGGAACCACTAGCCTTAAATATGGCTCGCACACACCCATGATGGATCCTCCAACATGAATAATTAAACTAAAAAATTCTATGGCACATGAACCAATCTACACAACATATAATTGGTCTCATATTACTATATGGGTTTAAATAGATAAGAAAAAACACATTCCTCAAGAACACACACATGATTCACCACATCCCACAAAGGATATGACCCCTAGAATAAGATCACACCAAATATTAATGAGGATATAAGAGGAAACACCATTACAAATAAATGAATCTAATAATGAAATTATAAAGTTTTACTAAAATAAATGAAAAATATATGAAGAATGTTCTAGTAACTCGGAGGGACAAAACCCAAAATCTATAGTGATCCCACACAATATTATCATTATACAATAATTATAGACTCCCAGAATCAATAGATAATTATTCTATAATGACATCTAATGGTGAATTATAAGAATGAATTGAAATTTCATTTGTAAAAATTGTAACATTCCATGTGTGGTTATTTACATTGAATGTAAACCATTTTCATGTCATGTAGTCCAAAATGATAAAATTCCCTAAAATCCAAAGTCATTTTTAATAAAAATTAATCTTTTAACTTAACATGTTTTTTAACCATTACACAAATTGTAATCCATTCATATTGTGAATACATTACATGACATGTGTATGGAAACCAAGTACACATCGTATAACCTCTTAAAACATCGTGAAAAATACTTGCATAAAACAAAAAGCTATAGATCCAACAAAAAAATATTCTAAACTCATGTATAACCCCATAGAATCCTTTCATACATTTATAAAATGATTCTATTAATTTAATCGAACATTATTCAATGAATATTAATTCATTTTTCTTAGGAAATGATCTCTATCCTCAACAGTCCAAAGGAACTCACAATTAAAGTGGAATAAAAGAAATGAGTAATGATTACATGAATGTGGGTAACATGCTATTACAAACATCCCTCTGTAATAATGTCATTCCCTAGTAATTCTTGTTGATGAATGAAGTCTAGTAATGCGGTGATGCCACTTATCCCTCATCGATAACTGACATTACCATGTCTCTATATAATTTTACACATATCACAATAACAATAATACAAATATGATAAAAATCCCTCATTTTAATTTCTCCTTAGATTCAATGATATAAAATATATTCCCAATAATTAAAAGATCTGGATAAAACTCAGTATCTCCCAACTTAGAACGTGATAGGTATCTCGATGATATTTCTTGAGTTGTGATATGTGGAAAACAACATGAATACTACTCAATTGAACCAAAAATACCAACCATTAAGAAACCTTCATAATCCATCCATTTACCTAAAACAGTCTAACATATCTCATATCCAACATTCATTTTTTCCAAAATGATGTTGACCAATCCAAGGATAGAAAATCCAGAAAATAAAATCACCTTTTGAGAACTCTAAAGGATGATGAAATTATTCTGAATAAGATTTCTATAAACTGTATACTATAACTGCACAGCAGAATATATCCTAAATCATTAGATCTGTCTCCTGAACCAAATGGAGTCCCACAAAAGCAGCTTTATCCACCACTTCCCAATAAACATGAGACCTGCATGTGTTACCATACAAAGCCTCAAAACATGTTATTCAAATTAATAGAAAATCAATACTATATCATACTCATTTAGAAAAATATGATTTACCACGATCTACTAAAAACCAATACACATGAGTAAATAGTATACTCTAAAATGTGAATAACATATTTCGTCTAACCATATATCTATTGATGTCAATCTATAATCAATCTATATTGAGTACCCATCGCATCACATAGATGTCTTCAAAACATATATGTAATCATATGATCCCAATCTGAATCCACTACAAACGAACCCCACATAGCCTCATAACATCAACTACAAGTATCATATTCCGATATGTAACTTCAATAGTGTATTTTATCATAATGAAATGAGATTTCATTGAAAACTGATCAATCACCACCAATTATACATTCCTACATCATAGATTTTGTGGTAAAAAAAGATACAATATCCATGGATATCTCATTCAATTTCCAAAAAATGCACCATAAGAACAATTTGATGACTTGAAGGATTCCAATTATATGACTTTATTGTTTGGAATGTGTAATGGTGGGAAATTTAATAAAAAATTTCACACTTCATACATGACCACCATAATCACTTCCTAATTTCATAATAAATCTTCATCGAGTATTCAAGAATGGTCCATTATGAATTTTGATAATTATATAAAATTGGTATCATTACAAAATCCAGATTGAAAAAATGATCACCAAATCTAGAATACAATATAAAGAGAAAAAACAACCTGAAACGTTCTACCCATCATATATGGTTTCCAAAATTCCACGAAAATCAACATCTTCATATGAAAACTGTACAATAGACTCAAGGAGAGATGATGATAACTCAACACTATTCAAATCCTTATTAGAAAAATCTTGATATCTATCTATATGAAACTGACAAAAAATAATTATATGGTCTCACTACTCTTTATATTACAAAAATTTTTATGATGGTACTTTCACGCTAAGAACCTCTTCCTTGAAACTCCCCACCCCTACGGTGTGGGTGATATTGATGTAGAACATCTGAAGGTGTTGCACCCACTGCCTCATTCTATGATTCAGATCTTTCTAAGACTATATATTATAAAAGAACTTATGATATGAAATGATTATGATCATTTCCCTAAAAATATAATGTCACCAATACATAGGCGAATGAATAACTGAGACGATCTCAAAATTATGAGTGGGATAATTCATCTAATATAGTCAAAGTTAATGGGAACCGTAAGCTACCACAATATCATCTTACGTGAGAACACAATCCAAACTACTTCCATAACAATCATTGAATGTAACATATAATTTAAAGGGATCTACTAATATCAGCATTGGAGTCATTGTCTGAAATAATTTTAGTTCATTGAAATTACTTTGATAAATAAAATACCGTATAAATTTCACCCATATTCTAGTCATTGTAGTTAAATGACATTATAACTATGAGAAATACCTTATGAACCATCAATAGTATCTAGCAAGATCATGGAATCTATGAATTTCAATGTCAATCCATGAATCTTACCATAGAAAGTAATATATTACCTTATTAAGATAAAAAAATAACCCATGATCTGAATCACATTCCCTAATAATTTCATTTCTTGAATTTATAACTATTATTTCAAAATAATTCAATATATATGGATAATTCTAAATATTTTGAAAATCCAAACACATATGGTGATCATGCTGACACTCAAAACATTAGTATTAAAAAATATCATTAACGAACACTACAAAAAGTATTGATATACTGAGAGAATATTTTATTCATCAAAGCCCTGAAAACTATAGAATGCATAGTCAGACCAAACAACAAGAATGCGTTATTCAAAATGGCCAAACCTTCTCATAAAACATATTTTTAGTATATCACAGTCATAAACATTGAGGTAATGATAAATCTACAAAATATAAATCACTAAAAACCACATATCCTCTTTAATTGATCAACAAAATAATTAAAATGTTGAAAATGTTACTTGTTCTTAACTGTTACAATGTTCATATTTTGACATTATACACACAACTAAAGTGAAGTATCTCCCTTCTTGGTATATATATCGGGGCTACACAAGGATATATAATAGAGGGAAGGAAACCATTTTTTACAAGGTTTTCCAATACAAATTGTATCTCTTTCAACTCTTTTTGGTGTGAGATGATAATAGGTATCCATATTAATTTTTTTCTAGAAACCATATCAATTGTAAACTCTACCTCTATATCTATTGAAATTGAAAATATATAATCTGGGAAAACCTTGATAAAACCTAAAAAAATTGAGAAGATCAAAACAAAATAAACATCATTGGTCTCGATAGTAATAGTAGGTAATAAACCTGAGAGCTCTAGGTTTGTATGTGTTGCACAACCTGACCTCAGATCCCACTCACCCTAAAACACTTGTGAGCTCTAATCAAACACAAGAAACAAGACGTACTGAAGAAAAAAATCAACCTCATCTCTATGAAAAAGAAAACTATCAAACCTGATGATGATGTTGAACATATCCATATTGAGAATAAGAAAATCCAAAACTAAATCTCTATCCATGATAGATTTCTCTCAATAAGGAAACCATTACCGCCATTCAATCCTCATCCCAAATGTTCTTTCTAACTCTATAACAATGGTCATGAGTTGCATTGGAATGTTATGAATATCACCATGATTTCTAGATATAAATGAGTGGGATAAACTAGTATAAATTAAAGAAACTAATATTAATTATTCAATATATATGGTATCTATCACTGTCACTTGAACCAAATTTACCTCAACTTAAAAATAATCAATTGTGTGAAGAGGATTCCCTTATTAGGCCTATGGACAGGGTCCTATAGTCATTAATGCATCTAACTAAACTGAAGTAGCCATTACAGCTGAGAATCCTTGACCACTATTAGGAGTAGACATTAACTCAAACAAATACATCAGATGACCCTAACTCCAACATTTGATACACATATTCACAGGTGATAAAAAAGAATTATATTTGTGTTTGTCCTTCCCAAGATAATAAATTGCTATAGTCATGTCACTAGATGCAACGCGAGGTGCTGAAGTGGCCTATGACCAAGAAACACATCCATTTCTCCTACAACGATCTGCCCAAATCTTCATTTTACATGGGCCACTGTTAATGCTTTCATTTGGTGTAGTTAAAGGGTTAGAATATACAAACATACTGTAACAACCTGAAAAAGGATCTTCTTTTATTTATGGATCACTTTCCACCTAATAACCTTTTATTATGTTTTAAAATAATAGCATATCAAATTACTTTGGACCCAAATTGTAGTTTTCAAAAATGATATAATTATTATAAAAAATTTAGGTATATGGAATAATTATTATTATAATTAAAAAGTATGATTAAAAACACATGTATTTAAATTTAAATGATAAAATAATTTTTCTTTTTTTATGTTATAAATCTCTCTTTGCAATTTCACTATTCATTTTCTATCCGCTATTATTTTTATTAACTAAGTATTTTCTTAATTAAAAGTAAAATTTCTCATACATAGATAATTATTATGGTCAAATAAACATCATTTTTGAATTATTATGTCAAAATTAACCTAGGATGAATTTATAGAATTTTCCTAAGAAGTTTAAATTTGATGAATACATTTTTTATGAATAGTAAAAAATTATTTTATTATTAAATAACAATTTTAGTGAAATGATCTTCTAAAGTTGTGTTCAGTAATAAATTTAGAGTCTAATAAGATCAAATTATTTTTAGTGAATACTAAAGTATTAATAGAAACATTCTTGTATGAATAGAAATGAATAGTAAATCAACCAAAAAAATAAACTTCACCCATGTGTGTATAAATAAATTTTAGACATCTTAAAAGTGAAAAGTGATCATTGTTCAAGTTTTGATAATTTTTTATTTCATAAATATTTTATTTACTATATTATAATTAATTTAATAATTTAAAATGAAACATTATTTTCATAAAATTTAATCATAAATTGTTAATTAACTTTCTTATTGATATATGATAATATTATTAGACCTTGATTACTTTCTTAAGGTGTTACAAAATGAGTTATAGTTTTGTTGTTGTATTTTTTGGAATAAATAATTAATTTATATAAAAAATAATTTTAAAATATCTATAAAATTATTTCCATTAAATGGAGATCATTTTTTAATTCAGAGCATCAATATTATGTTAGAGTGATGTTTTGGGATTTTTCTAAAACAAATGATTTTTCGGTGAATAATAAAAATACAGTTTTGAGTTTCGGGTGTTTAATGTCATCATTGATGATGTAATCATGATGTTAACAATCTTGTCGACTTGTGAATTGTAATATATGTTATGAGGTGTCCCAAGTGGCCAATACCATGGGAAAATACCATTGTCCAGCCCATGGTTTGGAAAATACCACCGATGAGGTGTCCCTTGGAAAGTAATAACTTAATCCCTCGATTTTCCGGTAAATACCAAGCCATTCCCTAATTATTTTCATTCTAAACTCATCCTAAACGAATTTCGGGGATCCATATCTCCCAAGGAGTCCTCCCAAGTGTCGTTCAGCCTCCCAAGGTCCTGACACTCATGATTACGGAGTTACTCTTCAATGTAAGGGAATCTTTCACCCTCCCCTTTGAAGTTGTGACTTACTTTATGTTAAGTCTTCTAGTTTCCATCTTATTATTTTGTGGTATGTTCGTGTATTAACATATTATTGTCTAATTCATGTCCAAATGATAAGAGACCCTTTCCACTATCATCAATTGATTTTCTAAGTTTTTGTGTGACACCTTTAGGCGGCCGAATTTTTCGTCAAAGAAATCACATTTCCTATTTTAATTCATGTTTACTTTTCATGTGGTAATTTATTCAAATATCCACCCCATGATCTTATTTATTCTTATTTGGTACCACTTCTGAAAAGTATTCATTTATTTTTGGGACAACCTTTTCCCATATCTTTTTATTATTTTCTAAAAACTATGTTATATAGCTATTATGCTACAGAAATTTCATCTCAAAATTTATCTCTCTTTCTATCATGATATTATCTTGTTTATTTATGTGAATAACCATGAATATTTTATTTATATGGGTGTTCATAAATAAACAAAATATTATATATTTGATTCTGGAATTGACATACATTTAACCCTCACTAGCTTTCCATGGTTTATAAATGACATAATGATCTTATTTTTAAGCACTTTTAAAACATCATTATTTTGTAATAAAGCCCATTTCTTTTATTCTCTTTGGGATTTTATGAAATTTTTGATTAATATATATGTGGATTACATAAAGTTAATCACATATTATGGATTCTACCTGATAATACTCCAATGCATTGGGTAAATAATTTAATCTCTAGAGATCACAAGTTTCACGATACCTTGGTGTATAACATTTGTAATTTTTATGACTGCTTGGGGATAAACCTTGGTGATATGTTCATGAATGTATAAATGAAATGTGATATACACTTATTAAAGTGATTATTCATGTTTTTTTATCATTATATTCCTATTTTTCTATTTCTCATGTCTTTATGTTTTTTATCATGTTCATATTAATATTGCTCAAGATCACATGTCAACTATTTCACTTGTTTTCCTTACTGAGCCTTCTCCTCACCCTTTCCTTAGATGTATGTCTCTAGGATATGAGATGAATTTATTGTACATAGTTTGAACCTATGATGAAGCCTTACAAGTGTATTAGAGGATGATTTATTTTGTTTTCATATATTATGTTCCTATTTTCAAGGAAAGTAAACCCAAAAGATATTCAAATATGTTTAATTTGTATTATATAAAGAAAAGTCATCTAAAAAATGGTGGGATGTAATAATTATTATCTGAGGATGGTTTAGTTACTTATTTGTATTAGGATGTAATTTTTTTAGGAAGAACCCTATCAAAAATTTAAATATAGGAAAACATCCTGGTATTTGGGTGATTATTCACAAAGTGGTTTATCAAGAGAAAACATCCCTGTCTAGATAGGAGCAGGTAGAGGTGGATCTTGAAAAAATGTACCTAGGAGTGAAAACTCTGACAAGGAGTTTTGGTCTTGACTTTGGGAATCCCGGTACACGACAATGGGCATTGCTGCACTCTTGGCTACGACACTCCCTCGAGATATGTTTGGTTAATCATAATATTTTTATGAATCATTATGAAGGATTTATGAACAATGTAATTTTTGTTAAGGAATAATATTTATTTAAAACATGAAATTACTTTATAATTATAAGTTTCTTAATTGTAATAAATTTTAAATAAAATAAAATTACGAGGATGCATTTTATTTAAGGGGTGAAGAATGTAACAACCCAAAAAAATTAACATCTTTTATTTATGGATCTCTTTCCTCCTAATAACATTTCACAATGTTTTATAATAAAGGAAACTAAAATTACATAGGACCCAAATTATAGTTTTCAAAAATTATTTAATTATTATTAAAAATTATGTTATATAGAATAATTATTATTTTAATTAAATTGTATGATAAAAAAACACTTATTTTTAAATTTTAATGATAAAATATTTTTACTTTTTTTATGTTATAAATTTCACTTTGAAATTTCACTATACATTTTCTATCCACTACAATTTTTTATAACTAAGGGTTTTCTTATTTAAAAAATAAATTTCTCATACTTAGAAAATTATTATGGCTAAAGAATAATTATTTTTCAATTCTAAATGTCAAAATTAACCGAGGATGATTTTTTAGAAAATTTCTATGATGTTTCAATTTGGTTAATAGTGTTTTTTAGGAATAATGTAAATGTATTTTATTATTAAATAACTTTTGTTTGAAATGATTTTAAAATATGATCTTCTACAGTTCTGTTCAGTAATAAATTTAGAGTCTAATAAGATCAACATAAGTTTCAGGGAATATTAATGTATGAGTAGTAACATACTAGTATGAGTAGTAATGAATAGTAGATCAACCAAAAATAATAGAAACTTCACCCATGAATTTATAAATACATTTTAGACATCTTAAATGTGAAAAAACAATCATAGTTTTAGTTTTGGTATTTTTTATGATAGAAATATTTTATTTACAATTTTAAAATAAATTTAATAATTTAATATCAAATTTTTTTTTCATAACATTTATTCATAAATTGTTACTTTATTGTATTAGGGATATAAAACAATTTTATGGGACCTTGATTACTTTATTAAGGTGTTACAAAATAAGTTATAGTTTTGAAGGTATATTTTGGGAATGAATAATGATTTTATTTATAAATTTCATTGAAAATATTTAGAAAATTATTTTCATAATATGGTGTTCCATTTTTAATTCAGTGCATATATTTAACATCCCAATTAATTAATGAATAATATATATTCTTATATTTCTCTATTTATGAATTATATAGTGTTTTAGATGCTTAAAATGAGAATAAATCCAATCTTAAGCATGGAATACACGAATATTTTTAAAAGATTGTTTTACTGCCTTTTGAGGACAAACCATTTTAAAATCAAACTTTTGACAATTTTATAATCTCTATTTATCAAAATAAACTTATTATTTATGATTGGGACATTGAAATTTACATTGGATAAATTTTTTGTATTTTTCTGACAATATTAAATTTGTAATGAATAGCGAAAAATACTGCCTTTTACATCAAAACTGCTTTTTCATCTAATTTAATTATATGGTTATATTATCTTTTTAATTGGTTATAAAGTGTAATTATAATATATTTTTACCATTTAATCTAATAGTGGTCGTTAGAATTAATTTCACTTTGGAATTAAGAATAAACAAATGCCAAACTCTTCATAGATATTGTTTCAAAAAACCCGCTATTTGTTTTGTCAACGGAAATTATTTTTAAATTAATTATTGCAATTTCTGTGTTTGGAATTTGGTAAAATGGATTCCATATTTTTAATCATATGTTCCAAATTATGTAATTAAGACTCTTTTTTTGGACTTTATGAATAGAATCGACGATAATTATCATTAATTATCGTCGATTAATTAGTAATCGGGTAGTTAATGATAAAAAAATAATATCATAATAATACAAAATGACCCCAACATGTGTCCTAATGATACTGGTTGTCTCATGGCCTACAATGGGACACATGGAATCTCTTTTGTGTGATAATGACTTTTTTTATTTTTAAAGAAAGTTAAATATTACAAAAAATGTATCACATGATTAAAACATTTTTAATTTTGTCAACATAAATGATATTTTGGACTATAAATATTGATTGGAAAGATAAAAATATTTCCTACATCGTAGTATGTTTTTATAATTTTGAGACATTAAATAAATTAAATTATATTTGACATCATGATGATGCAGCGATTACCTCATTAATGAACGATTTAAATAAAATGAAAAGATAATGTACAATCTAAGACTTAACCTTGTCAAAGACCTATTGGATGAGTATATTTCGAACCCTTATCACCTTATCCTCGAAAGACATTAATGTGGAACCTATAATATCTGAAACACATTTGAAAATAAACTTACATTTTATACCCTTCCAAGAGTGCCCCTCCTCTCTTCTTATAAAAGGCCCCCTCCTCTTCCTCCCTACCCACACCACTCAAGCCTTTGGATCGGCCATGCTCTGATAATTTTGTCTCTCCACATCCCTCTACTCATCCTATAAGCCTTACCTTAGGTATAAAGCTCTTCAAGAAACCATTTTGATTGAAACCAAGAAGAGTTACCCGATTTAAATGTAATGTCTTCACTTGTGTTCTTTTGTTTTATTTTGCTTCTCCAACCCCCAAAACTATTTTTATTCATTTCTTTTGTAACAAAACCAGTATCTTCAATATACTAGGATGATGTTATAATATGTATTAGAGCTACACTTACACACACCTTCATCTAATGGTTAAAGAACATACTGTTTCTATGGATGGAAAATTTTTCCCAAACGAAACGATGATTGTTCAATATTCTTTTAACACCTTAAAAGGTGGCCATTAAAATTACACTATATTTATATATGATATATAATATTTTTATGTTTTACTTATACTTATTTATTTTTCATTTATGGCATACCATTATGGTTTCTATTATTGGTAAATGCGATATCTTCATTTTAGGAAGTGCGGACTACCGCCCCCTCAAAGTGATTTGATTCATTAATACCATATGTGGTACGTATAAAGGATATATTTAATGATATTATATATGATTCCATACCAAAGTTATAATAAAATTATATATCATTAATTTTTAATTCCATTAAATATGAAATTGAAATGGAAGTACCGTTCAGGCGTACGTACGTCTTACCGTCTCCATGAACGATGCATTTCATTTCTTACCCCCAAATGTTATATAATATTATAAATGCATGTATATACTGGATATATATGATATATATGATATCTACATCATGAATATAATTCTAGATATAATGGATATTTTACCCCATGAACAACCTGTAATTATAAAGAGTTTATTTTTGACTCAAGTACCAATGATCGACAAAACAACCATTATTAACATAAATAATTACGTAGTGTTCATAACATGGTAATAAGTGATATAAATGGAATATGGAACTTGAAAAAGGTTCTTAATAAAGTAGAAATAAACTCATGTTTATTATTCAGGAGGTTAAAGAACGATCGAGTCTAGTCGGACCTGAGGTATGGGACGTCGTCTCAATCTCCTTTCATTGAGGCATATTTTGTTTTATAGACAACTTTATTTTATACGATGTATAAACCCCTTTTAATTTAACATATATTCAAAAGGAATATTTTTTATACGAATCATTTTACTAAATGACAAAAGGAATGTTTTTTGTCGTACATATGCGGCGACAATGACTTCTCCACCACCGAGACCATTATTTGAGTTTCGGCTTCTGCTACAAGCCATAACTTTTTTTAAAATGAAAAATAAATACCATGTTTTACTTTTATTTTATTTTGTTATTGAAAATAGTTTTCCTAGCGTTTTTATTATATCAATGTGTTGAATTGATATCTTGTGATTGAAATGTGGAAAATTTATGTCTTCTTTATGCATTTTTTATGTGATATGATTATGTTATGGTTTTTGGGAATTGTTATGAAGATAGGTGGTTCCGTGATAAAATAATGGTGGCTGAGCCTGATATAGCTCTCCAATGCATTGGGTAACATGAAGGGGTTAAATGTTAAGGTTTCTCCAAAGAGATTTTGGGAATACACTATGATGGGTATTCCAAACATAACTAAGAGGGTTACTCCCTACGTAAGAATGTTATGAATGCCTCATGTTACCTTTATTTATTATGATTTTCATGATTTATTCATGATTTGATGAGGTATGTTAAAGTGCTTATGTTTTATGATAAAAGTATGATTTTATAGATTCCTATGTATACATGTACTCATGTTTCTTTTCCATATTTTTATATCCCTCAATGATCCTTTTATGCTCATCTAAATTTTTTGAAATATTTTTCACAGGTCAAGGGAAAGGTACATGATGTGATGATAGGTTCAAGGAAGTGTCATGAAAGAATCCATGTTTTGTTATAAATATGTTTCCGCTGATGGGAATGAAATAAATACTATCTTTTATGTAACCACATTATTCAAATGTGGAATGTAATGCATGATTTATGATCTAATTCTCTAAAACTCTAAACCTGAAAAGATCCTCAATGTGTATTCTTGAAATATCTCATGATTCAGTAATGTTTAAGGCTGGGGCCTTATAGTTGGTATCAGAGGTCGGTTTAGATAACACTAGGAGTTAGAATTATATTAAATGATTATCCAAAAATATTTTTTATTGTCAAATTAAAATGATATAACATTTGAAGATAACCATGTTGATTTATCTAAGACATGTTTGTTCAGAATGGTTTTCCGCATAGGAAATAAGGAAGTAGTGCTAGGAAGGCATACAGAAGGAAATAACCTTCCGAATCAACATCCTGAGATGGTCGGAATTGGACCTGAACAGTTTGTTGCAGTAATGGCGCAGTTGACTCAAGCAATAAATGGTGGTGGTATCCATGCACGAGATCAGCCATATCAATAGAAGAGGAACATGTCAGTGGTGGATCATTTCATGAGGCAACATCCCCCATCATTCAGAAGATCATCTGACCCTATGCTAGCTGAAGGTTGGATTAAAGCACTGGAAAAGATTTTCAATGTCATGGGGTGTTCAGAAAATCAAAAGGTTAGTCTTGTTATTTACCATTTGGAGGGTGAAGCAGATCAGTCGTGGTCGATGGTTAAAAA
This sequence comes from Viscum album, assembly GCA_963277665.1. NCBI lineage: Eukaryota > Viridiplantae > Streptophyta > Magnoliopsida > Santalales > Viscaceae > Viscum > Viscum album. Next base: position 167,710,894 of record OY728150.1, on the reverse strand, counting down.
TATAAGGGACGCTGATGAGATTGATGCTCTTGACTGGGATGATTTCAAAGGTATGTTTCTTGAGAAGGATTTTCCTAAGGTTGTTCTACTTAGGATGTAAAATCAATTCCTGTAATTGAGGCAAGAGGATGACTCAGTGGCTGCATATGAAGAAAGGTTCACTCGATTGGCATGGTATTCTCCAAATTTTATCTGAGACCGTGATAGTAAAATCAATCATTTTTACTCAGGGTTAAAGCCAAAATATCGAAGGGCTATAGCTTCACTCAACTTCAAGAGTTATGAAAATATCGTTAGATGAGCTGAGAAGGTGGAAATTGAGTTTTCTGATGATCAAGTGTTCTATAATAACCAACAGAAGATGAGACCAAGGTGGCAGGAGAAAGGGAAGAATTTTTCAAAAATGTCTGATGGTAAGAAAACTAAGTTTTTAGTTTGTGATAAATGTGGTAAAAGGAATGTTGGGGAATGTCTTATGAATTCTGGAAAGTGCTACCGATGTGGTAAGATGGGACATAAGGCTCATGATTGCACTGAAAAATATTATGGTGATGGTAAGACCAAATTTGATTTACAGTTAGTGAAATGTTTCAAGTGCAATGAGATGGGTCACTATGCAAATCAGTGTATGAAAAAGAGGTCAAGTTATGGGAAGCAGTTAGACTACAAGCAGAAAGGGGTGGTGAAATCCTTTGCTACTACTTCAGTAGATGATGGGCCATCAAATGAAGCGGTATAAAGTACATTATTTTTTTTCAGATTATTCCAGTGTGTTGTTTGATTCAGGGTCTACACATTCTTTCATCTTTGAAAAATTTTCTAGTAAAATGGGAATACCATCTCAAGAAATGACACATGAACTTGTGGTAAAAACACCTAGGGGAAATCTTGAGTCAAAAAGAATTTTGAAAAATCTTCTTATACTTATCCGTGGAAAGAACCTACTTTCAAACCTTATTGTTTTACCTCTAGTAGAGTTTGATGTTATCCTGGGTATGGATTGGCTCTTTATTTACCATGCTATGATTAAATCTAGAGCTAAAGAGGTTTCTTTTCATAAAGACTTTCAGTTTGTGTACAATAATGAACCCTTGCTATTAATATCATATCAAGAGGCCGAGAAACTTGTAAAAGATGGAAATGAATGTTACCTTGCACATATTGTTGAAAATAAGGGAACTATTCAGATTAATGATGTGCCGGTGGTAAATGAGTATACTGATGTTTTTTTTTGATGAGTTTCCTGGAATAATATCATATCGGGATGTTGAATTTACCGTAGACTTAGTTCTTGATGCTAAGCCAATTTTAAAACCCCCTTATCAATTGGCTCGAATTGAACTTTTAGACTTGACGGAGAAATTGAAAGATTTATTAGTGAAAGGATTGATTCTACCTGGAACATCACCAAGGGGTGCTTCTGTTTTATTTGTTAAAAATAAATATTGTTCTATGAGACTTTGCATTGATTATAGAGCGTTGAATAACATCACTATTAAGAACAAATATCTTTTTCCTCATATCGATGATTTTTTTGATCAACTCCAGGGAGCTCAGTATTTTTCAAGGATTGACCTGAGATCGGGGTACCATCAGCTGAAGGTAAAGGAAGTAGATATTACTAAGACCCCGTTTCATACAAGATATGGCCATTATGAATTTGTAGTTATGCCTTTTGGGATAACCAATGCACCTGCTGTATTCATGGACCTTATGAATAGAATTTTCCAGGAGTTCTTTGATAGGTTTTTGGTGGTTTTCATTGATGATATTTTGGTGTTTTCTAAAAGTAAAGAGTAGCATGAAATACACTTAAGGGTTATTTTGCATACCTTAAAAGAAAAGAAATTGTATGGGAAATTCCTCAAGTGGGAGTTTTGGTTGCAACAACATTCATTCCTTGGTCACATTGTTTCTAAAGATGGGATAACATTGATCCTAGAAAAACAAAGGTTGTTGAAGAATGGACAAGACCCACAAATGTAAATGAGATCTGTAGCATCCATGGATTGGCAAGCTATTACCGAAGGATTGTTAGAAAGTATTCCCGGTTATCTAGTCCAATGGTTAAGCTAACTCGGATGGGTGTTAAGTTTATCCTGACAAAAGAATGTGATGATTGTTTTCAGGAACTGAAAAGAATATTAGTGAATGCTCGAGTTTTTTCAATACCATCCAGGAATGATGACTTTGTTATCTACAGTGATGCTTCATTGAAAGGACTTGGTTGCGTCCTAATGCAGAACGATCAGGTAATTTATTATGCTTCACGTCAGTTGAAGACTCATGAGGTAAATTACCCTACACAAGATTTGGAATTAGCTACTATTGTTTTTTTCTTTAAAAAATTGGAGGCATCATTTGTATGGAGTAAAGTGTGAAATATATACGATCAAAAATGTTTAAAGTATATATTCACTCCGAAAGAATTGAACATGAGACAGAGGAGATGGCTAGAATTAATCAAGGATTATGATTGTACAATTCATTACCATCTGAGAAAAGCAAATAAAGTGGCTGATGCTTTGAGTTGAAAAAGTAATGCTTCATTAACAATGTTGTGTTTGGAACGTGACCCTTTGGTTAAGGATTTTATGAACTTTGGCATAGAAGTTATTGGTTCAAGATGTCCTTCTATTTTGTTTTAGGTATCATTGAAAACTTCTCTATCAGACAGAATTAAGAAAGCGCAGAAGAAAGACAACGAGTTGCAGAAAAAGGTAGAGATGGTTTAGAAGGGTAAGTTTCCTAAATTCAACATTGATAATGATTGGGTTTTGAGATTTGGGAAGAGATAGTGTATTCCTTGTGATTCACAATTGGCGAGAGAGTTGTTATTTGAATCTCATAGTTCTCCATTTTCAGTTCATCCAAGAAGTACTAAGATGTATAGAGATCTTCATGAGTATTACTGGTGGGACAGAATGTAAAGTGACATTACTGATTTTACTGTGATGTGTTCGACTTGTCAATAGGTAAAAGTATAGAAGAAGTTACCGAAAGGGATGTTTCAACCATTACCAGTGCCAGAGTGGAAATGGGAGGATATATCCATGGACATCGTCATGGGATTGCCGAAGACACCTCGAGGTAATAATGCAATCTCGGTTATTGTTGATCGCTTGACTAAATATGCTCATATCCTTGCTATATGAGATACTTTTTACCTAGATCAAATTTCCCGTTTGTATCTTAAAGAGATAGACAGGTTACATGGAGTTCCTCTCTCTATTGTATCTGACCGTGATCCCAGGTTCACTTCTATCTTTTGGAAAGGCCTTCATAAGTCATCAGTTACTGAATTAAATTTTATTTCAACTTTTCATCCTCAATCAGATGGGCAGTCATAACGAATGATTCAGAACTTGGAGGATATGCTACGTGCTTTTTCGATGGATTATCAGGGAATTTGGGACCAACATATTTCATTGGTTGAGTTCTCATATAATAACAGTTTTCATTCCAGTATACAGATGGCACCATTTGAGGTGTTATATGGGAAGTGGTGTTGAACTCTAGATTTCTGGGATGAAGTGGGTGAAATGAAGTTGATGGGACCAGAATTACTAGAAGAGTTGGCAGGAAATCTTCAGCTGATATATAGACACATGAGAACAGCTCAGAGAAGGCAGAAGAGTTATGCAGACAACAGGAGGAAGGATCTATCTTTTGAGGTAGGTGATCATGTTTTTCTCAAGTTATGACCATGGAGAAGTGTGATGTGATTTGGTAAGAAAGGAAAGTTGAGTCCAAGGTTCATTGGACCCTATGAAATTATAGAGCGAGTTGGATCATTTTCATACCGAGTGTCTTTACCTCTGATTTTATCATAGATACACAATGTTCTTCATGTTTCAATGTTAATGAAGTACATGCTAGATCCATCTCATGTTTTGAGTCCAGAGGTAGTTCAACTGGAAGAGAATCTATCTTTTGAGGACCAACCAGTCCAGATTCTTGACCACAGGGAGAAAGTGTTTTGGAATAAGGTGATTCATCACGTAAAGGTTTTGTGGAAGAACCACATGAGTGAAGAGGCAACATGGGAATCTGAAAATGCAATGAGGGATAAATACCCCCACTTATTCAATAAGTAAATAAATTGTGGGGATGCAATTTTCTATAGGGGGAAAGATGTAACATCCCAAGTAAGTAATGAATAATATATATTCTTATCTATGTCTATTTATGAATTAGATATTGTTTTAGATGCTTAAAATGAGAATATATCCAATCTTAAGCATGGAATACACTAATATTTTTAAAAGATTGTTTTACTGCTTTTTAATGGAAAACCATTTTTAAATCAATATTTTTAAAATTTTATAATCTCTATTTGTCAAAATAAACTTATTATCTATTTTTGGGACATTGAAATTTAATTTGGATAATTTTGTGGTATCTTTCTGACAATGTTCATTTTTTAATGAATAGTGAAAAATACTGCATTTAACATCAAAACTGCTTTTTCATCTAATTTAATTATATTGATAGATTATCTTTGTAATTGGTTTTAAAGTGTAATTAGAATGTATTTTTACCATTTAATCCAATAGTTTTACTTATAATTAATTTCACATTGGAATTGAGCACAAACAAATGCCAAACGTTTCATAGATATTGTTTCAAAAAAAACCCCTATTTGTTTTGACAAAGATAATTTTTTTTAAATTAATTATTGCAAAATCTGTGTTTGGAATTTGGTAAAATGGATTCCATATTTGGAATCCGAAGGTCCAAATTATGTAATTAAGACTCTTTTGTTTTTGGACTTTATGAATAGTAACGACAGTAATTATCTTTAATTATCTTGATTAATTAGTAATCAGGTAATTAAGGATAATAAAATAATATCATAATAATAACAAATGACCACAACTTGTGTTTTAATGATACTTCTTGTGTCATGGCCGACCATGGGATTCCTTGTTCCAAACTTGGTGACCCCATGGAATCATTTTTGTGTAATAATGACTTCTTATCCTTTTATTTTTAAAGAAAATTAAATATTACAAAGAATATATCACCAGAGTAAAACATTTTTAATTTTGTCTACATAAATGATATTTATGACTATAAATATTCATTGGAAATATAAAAATATTTCAAACATCATAGTATTTTTTTATAATTTTTATAAATTAAATAAAATAAATTATTTATGACATCATGATGATGCACCGATTACCTCATTAATGAACAATTTAAATAAAATAAAATTATAATGTCAAATATATGACATAAAATTTTCAAAGTCCTATTGTATGAGTATATTTAGACCCCTTATCACCTTAACCTCGAAATTAATCAATGTGTGACCTTTAAAATCTGAAACTCATCTGAAAATAATGTAACATTTTATACATTTCCAAGAGTTCCCATCCTCTCCTCTTATAAAAGGCCCCCACCTCTACCACTTTACCCCCACCTCTCAAGCCTTTGGGTAGGCCAATCTCTGCTCCTTTTGTCTCTCCATATCCCTCTCCTCATCCTAGAAGACTTACCTTAGGCAGAAATCTCTTCAAGAAACCATTTTGGTTCAAACCAAGAAGATTTACCCGATTTAAAGGTAATGTCTTCACTTTTTTTCTTTTGTTTTATTTTGCTCCTCCAACCCCCTAAACTCTTTTTATTCATTTATTTTCTAAAAAAAGTATCTTCAATATACTATGATGATGTTATAAGATGTATTCGAGCTACACTTACACACACATTCATATAATGGTTACAGAACATACTGTTTCTGTGGATGGCGAATTTCTACCTCACAAAACGATGATTGTTCAATATTAATTTAACACCTTCAAAGGTAGACATTAATATTTCAATATATTTATATATGATATATAATATGTTTATGTTTTACTTAAACTTATGTATTTTTCATTTATTTGATACCTTTATGCTTTCCATTATGGGTAAATGCGATATCTTCATTTTAGGAAGTGCGTACTACCTCCCCCTCAAAGTTATTTGATTCGTTAATACCATATGTGGTACGTATAAAGGATAGATTTAATGATATTATATATGATACCATACCAAAGTTATAATACAATTATTTATCATTAATTTTTAATTCCATTAAATATGAAATAGAAATGGAAGTAGCTTTCATGCGTACTTACGACTTAACGTCTCCATGAATGGTGCATTTCATTTCTTACCTCTAAATGTTATGTAATTTTATAAATTCATGTATATACTGGATATATATGATATATATGATATATAAATCATGAATATAATTCTGGATATAATGGATTTTTTACCCCATGAAAAACTTGTCATTATAAAGAGTTTATTTTCGACTCAAGTACGAATGATCGACAAAACGACCATTATTAACATAAATAATTACCTAGTGTTCATAACATGGTAATAAGTGATATAAATGGAATAATTAACTTGAAAAAGGTTCTTCAGAAAGTATAAATTAACTCAAGTTTATTATTCAGGTAGTTGAAGAACGATCGAGTCATGTTGCACCCAAGGTATGGGACTTTGTCTCAATCTCCATTCATTGAGGCACATTTTGTTTTATACACAACTTTCTTTTATATTGTGCATAAACCTCTTTGAATTTTACATCTATTGAAAAAGAATCTTTTTATACAATGCCTTTTACTAAATGAAAAAAGGAATGGTTTTTTGTCATACGTATGCGGCGACAACGACTTCTCTGCCGCCGTGACAATTATTTGAGTTTCGGCTTCCTCTACAAGCCATAACTTTTTTTTAAATGATAAATAAATAACATGTTTTACTTTTCTTTTATTTTGGTATTGAAAATGGTTTTCATAGTGTTTTTATTATATCAATGTGTTGTACTGATACCTTGAGATTGAAATGTGGAAAAGTTATGTGTCATTTATGCATATTTTATGTGATATGATTATATTATGGTTCTTGGGCATTTTTATGAAGACGGGCGGTTCCATGATAAACTAAGGGCGGGTTATCCCGATATAGCTCTCCAATGCATTGGGTAACACAAAGGGGTTAAATGTTAAGGTTTCTCCAGAGATATTTAGGGAATATACTATGATGGGTATTCTAAACGTAACCTAGAGGGTTACTCCCTACGTAAGAATGTTATGAATGCCTGAAGTTACCTTTATGTATTATTATTTCTATGCTTTATTCATGATTTGATGAGGTATGTTAAAGTTCTTATGTTTTATGAGTAAATTATGATTTCATTGATTCTTATGTAAACAAGTACTCGTGTTTCTTTTCTATATTTTTATATCCCTTACTGAGCTTTTTATGCTCATCCCATGTTTTTGAAATGTTTTTTACAGGTCAAGAGAAAGGTACATGATGTGATGATTGGGTCAAGGAAGTTTCATTAAAGAATCCATGTTTTGTTTCAAATATATTTTTGTTGGTGGGGAAAAAATAAATACTATCTTTTATGTAACCACTTGTTTAAATGTGGAATATAATGCATGATTTATGATCTAATTCTCTAAAACTCTAATCCCGAAAAGATCCTCAATGTTTATTCATGAAATATCTCAAGATTAAGTAATTTTTAATGTTGGGTCCTTATAATAAATATTAGATTAGATTGAATTTTTGGGATTTTTATGAAACAATTGATTTTCAGTGAATAGTAAATATACAGTTTTGAGTTTTGGTTGTTTAATAAAACATTGATGATGTAATCATGATGTTAATAATTTGGTTGACTTTTGAATAGGAAAATATGTTATGAGGTGTCCCTTGTGGCCAATACCATGGACGAATACCATGTTCAATCCCATGGTTTTAAAAATACCACCGATGAGGTGTCCCTATAAAATTAATTATTTATTCCCCCAGCTTTCCTATAAATACCAAGCCATTAACTCATTCAATTAATTCCAAAATCATCCTCAATGTTGTTCTGGTATATTTACCTCCCAAGGAGTCCTCTATAGGTTCCATAAAGCCTCCCAAGGTCCCAACCTTCAAGATCTCAAAATTACTCTTTTAGGTAAGGGAATCATTCATCCTCCTCTTTTAAGTCATTACTTCTATTATGATATGTCTTCATGTTTCCATCTTTATATTTTGGGATATGTTCTTGAATATCCTTATTAATATCCAATTCATTTCAAAATTATGAGATACTCTTTCCACTCTCATCAATTGATTTTCGGATTTTTTATGTGACACCGTCAGGCTGCTAAATATTTCGTCAAAGAAATCACATTTTCTATTTTCATTCAAGTTTTCTTTTCATGTTGTATTTCATTCAAATATCAACACAAATATTTTATTTATATTTATTCTGTACCTCTGCTAAAAATTATTAATTTATTTTTGGGTTACCCATGTCCACCCTTTTTTAATTATATTCTAAAAACCATGTTATATATTTGTTATGCTGCAGAAATTTCATCTCAAAAGTTCTCTCTCTTTCTCTCATGAAATTCTCTTGAATATTTATTTGAATACCCTGACCTATTTAATTTCTATTGGTGTTCATAAATACACAAAAATGATATATTTATTCCTTAATTGATATACATATAACCCTCACTCCCTTTCCATGGGCTGTAAATGACATAATGATATTATTTTTAAGCACTTTTAAAATGTCACGATTTTGAAATGAAACCCATTTCATTTATTCACTTTGGGATATTTATGAAATGTTTGATTATTATCTATGTGGATCACATGAAAGTAAATTCATATTAAGGTTGTTCCCTGATAACACCTCAAAACATTGTTTAAATAATTTAATCTCTAGAGATGACTAGTTTCACAATACCTTGGTTAATAACCTTGGTAATTTTTTATAACACCTTGGGGATAAAACTTGGTGATACATTCATTAATGTCTACATGAAATGTTCAAGAAACGTATACAAGTTATGATTCATGTTCTTTTTATCACGATATTCGTATTATTACATTTCTCATACATTATGTGTTTTATCATGTTATTATTCATATTGCTCAATATCACATGTCAACCATCTCAATTGTTTTCTTTACTGAGCCTTCTGCTCACTGTTTCCTTTGATTTAGGTCTCCAAGATATGTGTTAAAGTAATTGTACATAGGATTAACCTATGATGAAGCTTTACAAGTGTATTAGATGGGTGTTTTATGTTGCTTTCATATATTATGTTCCTGATTTCCAAGACACTATACCCAAAAGATCTTCCAATATGTTAAATTTGTATTATAAAAAACATATGTTATGTAATAGAAAGGCAGGATTCCATAATTCATATAAGAGGATGGTTTAGTTATTTGCGAGAATTAGGATATAAAAATTTTAGCAAGAACCCTCGAGAAAAGGTTAAATGTAGAAAAAGTCTTGGAATTTGGTGAGTATTGAGTAAATGGATTATCAAGAAAATACATCCCTATCTGGATACGGGTAGCTAGAGGCGGCTCTAGCATAGATTAATGATGGAGTGAAAACTCCGATAAGGAGTTTCTGGCTTGACTGAGGGTATCTTGGTCACGACAATAGGCCTTGTTACACTCTTGGTTACGACACTACCATGGGATATGTTTGGTTAATCATACGTTTCATATGAATAATTATAAAGGATTTATAGAAAATTTTAATTTTTGAAAAAGAATAATATTTATTTAAAACATGAAATTAATTTATAATAATTTTTTTACTAATAGTAAAAAATTTCTAATAAGATAAAAATCCAAGGATGCATTTTATTTAAGGGGGGAAGAATGTAACAACCCAAAAAAATTATATTCTCTTATTTATGGATCTATTTCCTCTTAATAAATTTTTATTGTGTATTACAACATAAGCACATAAAATTAATCAGACCCAAATTGTAGTTTTGAAAATTGATCTAATTATTATAACATATTAAGGTGTATGGAATAATAATTATTTTAATTAAATAGTATGATTAAAAACACATGTTTTTAAATTTAATTGATTAAATAATTTTACTTTTATTATGATATAAATATCTCTTTGCAATTTCACTATTCATTTTCTATCCGATATTATTTTTAATAATAAAATATTTTCATTTTTAAAAGTCAAATTTTTTATCCTTAGATAATTATTATGGAAAAGTAAACATCATTTTTTAATTCCAAATGTCAAAATTAACCTAGGATGAATTTTGAGAAATTTTCTAAGAGGTTTCAATTTGATGAATAGTATTTTATAAATAGTGTTTTTTAATAGTATAAAAATATTTTATTATTAAATAACTTTTTTGTGAAATGATTTTCAAAAAGAGGTCTTCTATAGTTGTGTTCAGTAATAAATTTAGAGTCTAATATGATCAACATATTTTTTAGTTAACATTAATATATGAATAGTAACATACCCATATGGATAGTATTGAATATTATATTGATCAAAAAAATAGATACATTACACATGAAATTATAAATATATTTTAGACATCTTAAAAGTGAAAAAATGATCTTAACTTATGTTTTGGTATATTTGTATGCCATAAATATTTTATTTACAATATTATAAATAATTTAATAATTTAAAATGAAAAATTATTTTCTTAAAATTTAATCATAAATTGTGAATTTATTGTCTTATGGTTATACAATAATTTTATGGGACCTTGATTACTTTTTTATGGTGTTACAAAATGACTTATAGTTTTAAATTTGTATTTTTGTAATAAATAATAAAATTATTTAAAAATTAATTTAAAAATATTTAGAAATTTATTTTCAAAAGATGGAGATCATTTTTGAATTCACTTCATCATTATTAGGTTTGAGTGAATTTTTGGTATTTTTTGAAATTGTAGATTTTTAAGTGAATTGTAAAAATATAGTTTTCAGTTTTAGGTGTTTAATGACATAATTGATGATGTAATCATGATGTAAATAATCTGGTCAACTTTTGAATAGTAATATGTGAAATGAGGTGTCCTAAATGGCCAATACCATGGGAAAATACCATGGGAAAACCCATGGGTTTTCAAATACCACCAACGAGGTGTCCCTTGGAAAGTAATTATTTATTCCCTCACTTTTCCTATAAATACCAAGCCACTCCCTCATTAACTTCACTCAAAAGTCCTCCTCAACAATGTTATGGTCTTCTTACCACCCAAGTAGTCTTCCCAAGGTTCCCTCAAGCCATTCATGGTCCTGACCTTCATTCTTTTGAAGTTACTCTTCACGGTATGGGAATCTTTCACTTTACTTTTTTAAGTCATGACTTCCTTTATGTTATACATTCTAGTTTCCACCTTGTTTTTTTGTGGCATGTTCTTGAATATCTTTATTACGTTCAATTCATGTCCAAATGATTAGAGACCCTTTCCACTCTCATCAATTGATTTTCTGAATTTTTAAGTGACGTCGTTAGGCTGCCGAATTTTTCGTTAAAGGAATCACATTTTCTATTTTCGTTCATGTTTCCTTTTTATTTGGTATTTCATTCAAATATACACACCACGATCTTTTTTTTTCTGCTCCTCTTATGAAAATTATTCATTTCTTTATGGGATACCCTTGTCCCCTCCATTTTTATTATTTTCTAAAAACTATGTTATTTATTCATTATGCTGAAGATATTTCATCTCAAAATTTGTCTCTCTTTCTCTTAGAAAATTCTCTTTTTTATCTATGTGAATACACAGACCTATTAACTTTCTATGGTTGTTCATAAATACCAAAAAAATGATATATTTTATTCTGGAATTGAAATATTTATAACCTTCACCCCCTTTCTGTGGGTTATAAATGACATAATTACCTAATTTCTAAGAACTTTTAAAACGTCACAATTTTGAAATGAAACCCATTTCATTTATTCTCTTTGGGATATTTATGAAATGTTTGATTATTATATATGTGGATCACATGAATGTAAATACATATTAAGGGTGCACCCTGATAACACTCTAATGCATTGGGAAAATAATTTAATATCTAGAGATGGCAAGTTTCACGATACCTTGGAGAAAAACCATGGTAAATTTTTATGACACCTTGGAGATAAACCTTGGTGATATGTTCATGAATATAAAATGAAATGTTGTAGCCACATATTCAAGATATGAATCATATTATTTTTATCATGATATTCCTATTCTTCTATTGGACATGTCTATATGATTTTTATCGTGTTCTTATTAATATTGTTCCAGATCACATGTCAACAGGTTCACTTGTTTTCCCTACCGAGCCTTTTGCTCACCCATTCCATTGATGTATGTCTCCAGTATTTTAGATAATGTAATTGTACATAGTATTAACCTATGAGGAATCCATAAAAGTGTATTATAAATATGTTTTATGTTGTTTTCATATATTATGTTCCTGATTTCCAAGACATTAAACCCAAAAGATCTTCCAATATGTTAAATTTGTATTATGTAAATGAAAATTTATCTAATAAAAAGGTGGGATTTCATACGTACCTACCATGTTCATATAATCCAACATATCCATGCCCATTATCTCCTTATATTTTGGAAGTTTCATTATAAATAACCTCATTCTAATATCTTATTGCAAACCCTGCGGACACTTTTGAGCCTTTTGCAGGTCATCCATAATTACCTCTACTGAAAAACTAGATACACAGTGTGATTGGTGTACACTAACACTTCATGCTCTCCTTTCTGTACAGAGAAGAACTCTAGATATTCCTCCTTAATTACAAACTCTATAAAAAATTTCTACAAAAATAGATTCATTAAACCCTTTCATTTGAAACACACATTCTTATCTTAATGTTTTATAAAATCTCACTAATTCTATCAAGGAAACTCTAGTCTGAACACTAAATAGTTCACCTATATATTCTCATGATTATCCTATTTGTCAGATATATGATCAATATTATCATTATATTCATCACAAGAGATTTTTTTACCATTAAAGGAAGATTTTTTCTCATTATAGATCTTTATTGATCGATCTCTTTCTTCTACAGTTCATAGATGTACCTCACAACTACATTCTCAACATGTGGAAAACAATTCAAGAGAACATACTGCTCACAGGAATTCCATTATATAATTTTGATCCATCAGAGGATTCCCTTGAGTATATTATTTATAAGAACCTATGGATCTCAAAGAACACATCCCATAAGAATATTTGCATCAATCCAAAATAAAAGAAATGATCAGAAAATAGAACTAACTCAGTTCAAACTAGAAAAAAATCACAAAAACCAATATCCAACAGTAAGAAATAAAACCGGATACACATATTCCCAAATTCAATTGTAACTTTTGTCTCATTATGAAAATATATGATCTGGTACTTACCGTAACATACCTCCAATATCTTGAAAATCTATCTCTATTTTCTCAAACATCCCAAGACAAAGTCTCTTATTGAAATCCAACAACTAATACCAAATTATAAAAAATCTGTCTAAATAGACTCTCAAACATATACCTGACCCAATAATCCACATACATTAAGGCATTTCCAATCCCCATGGGTTGGGAAATATTTCCCAAGCATCAAAAAATAAATAGAGATAAATATTTTTCCCATCCTAAAGAAACAACGTGGATCATATATATAAAAAGTGACAATAGTGGAAAAAATATAAATTCCATAACTAAATTAAACAGATAAAACCAAATAACTCGTAGTAGCTACAATATCAAAGTGAAATTACAGCCAAAAAGGACTAAGACAATAATAAATAAACTACTTATCCATTTGATTGTTGGGGAAAACAAGACCATCTTATAATCCATCTACCTATACCAATCAGAAAAAAAATATCTTCACCTCACTGAGGTTCCTTTGCTTTCCCTACATCAAAACGTGTACAACGATTTATACACCATAAAATAAGTCTACATGGGTTGAGCTAGAAGGATTAGTGAGATCCCACTTAGGATTTTCATAATATGTTTCTACAAAACAACTCAAATATGCTCATTTTTAAATAAGCACCAAAATAAATGTAGTCAATTGTTTTTATCAAAAACATGGAAAACATTTACCTTTTCCAAAAATTACAAAAGAAAGAAATGTATATCAAATTCAAATGTTAAATAATGCATATCAAATACTAATTTAGTAAAAAAAAATAGTTAATGATTCCATGGAACTCGACATGTTATGATTGTAGATTAATCATACCACAACAAATGATAAATGCACCAGAAGTCCCTATTATACATGTCTAAAGAAAATAGAAAAAACCATGAGTGTACCTCCCATTATTTTCAATCATGTTCCATGAATAATAATCCAATGTATTATAAAAAATCCCTTAGATGATATCCCATTATAGTAACATGGATGTTGGCCCTAAGGTAAACCATACACCAACATACTCAATGGTTCTCCTGTGTTTTATTTCATAAATCTATCAATGATTCTAAAATAACCATTTTGCATTCACCAAAAACCTGAGAAAATGAAAATTATATCAAAAATAAATTTCCACACACAAAACAATCATGCCCATTTATTTATTAATGAATTTATAAAATGAATAGAAGAAATAAATATCATCAACACAAGATATAGTTGGAACCACCAACCTTAACATGGGTTCACACTTTCTCATGGAAGATCCACCCAGAAGAATAATGAAAACATTAAAACAATGTCACTAGAACCATTATAAACAATCTATAACTGGTCCAATTTTACCCAAGAGTTTGAGGAGATTAGGAAACCACACATACCTCAAGAACACACATCTGATGCATCATGACCAACAAAAGATCTTCCTCCCAAAATAAGATCTGTCACACCCTAACATTTTTGTGTTGATTTTATTATATAAGACAGTAATATATTTATCAGTTCCGGAAACCCATAATAAAGTTGGTGTTATAGGAAAGAACCATTTTATAATTTCTATTTATTCTATAGCATGTTATACATTATTTATATGATACACTAAGAAAAACCTAATAACACGCAACACTTAGTTATCTTGCAATACACATAAGACTATGTTTTAGGTCCTTTTAATAGAGAAACTATTTTAATACTAAATTTTGACACATTTATAAATTTTTATTGAAAAATTCTATTTATTTTTTACTGTGATATTTCAAAATTATTGAAGGGTAAATTTTTCTTATTCTTCTATGAAGTTAAATTATTTATGAGTAGTGAAAAATAAATCATTTCTCTAGAAAAAAAATTTCATTTAAATAATTATTAAGGTTAACTTGTATTTTAAATTGATTTTAATGAAAAAGTCTGTCAATTATAGTGTTTTTAATATGATTTTTGAAAAAAAATTAAAATATATAGGTTAATATTTTAAAACAAATGTGCCTCAAATACTGCATTTCCACTGCCACCATTCTTCAAAAAACTTTTCCCCTATTTAATGAATTCTTCTTTATATTTTTAAAATTTAATGTATTCTTTCGTTATTATGTTAAGTATTTATATATATATATAAATGTTTGGCAGAATTTATCAATTAATCTCGTATGTGAATTTTCAAGGATATAAAATGAAAACTATAAGGCCAAAATAAATGAAAATAAAAACATGGACTAGAAATATAAGAATTAGTCAAAAATAAAAATAATTTATTCATAAATGTTGATAAGAACAATTTATTATCTTTCAGATCCACATAATTAAAACTTAAATTTTTTTTATCTAGATTAATTTGAAATGTTATAAAATAAAATCTATAAGATCAACATAATTGAAAATAAAAACATATATTAAGCATATTAT
The DNA here is from genome assembly GCA_963277665.1 of Viscum album. NCBI lineage: Eukaryota > Viridiplantae > Streptophyta > Magnoliopsida > Santalales > Viscaceae > Viscum > Viscum album. The sequence goes on along the minus strand of OY728150.1, from coordinate 167,695,237 downwards.
AAATAGATGGAAATAAAAATAACTTCATAAAAGTTTTTGATGAAAAATAATTTATAAGATTTATTGTTCTTCATCTTAAAACATTTAAATTTTTCTGGTATATGACATTGATATCCTATAAAATAAAAATATAAAACTAATATAAATGAAAATTAAAGCAATTATTAAACATATAAGAAAATCTACAAAATAAAATTAATTTCTCAAAACAATGCTGATGAAAAATAATATATAAGCTTTCTAATCCACCAATTTGAAACATAAATATGTTTCATGTACGTGAAATTGTGGGCTTATTAAATATAAACAATAAGACTAATATAAAATAAAATTAAAACCTATATTAAAAATTTAAGAAATAGTTAAAAATTCAAAATATTTCCTAACAAATGTTGATGAAAAATAATATATAATAATTCTAATCCCCAAAATTGCAACTTAGAAATGTTTCAAGTACATGAAATTTCAATCCTTGAAAATATGAAACATAATACCAAAATAAATGAAAATTATAACATGGATTAGAGATATATGAAATATTAAAAAAATAAAAAAATCACAAAAAACATTGAGGAAAAATAATATATAATCTTTCTAATCCATTAATATAAAACATAAAATCTCATCAAATATGAGACATCTATACCATATAAAATATAAAATATAAGACCAATATAAATGAAAATTACAACATTGTTTAAATTTATAAGTCATAGTAAATAATAAAATGAATTTCATAAAAATTGATGATGAAAAATAATTTATATGATTTCTTTTCCACAAATATGAAACTAAAACATGATTCAAGTACATCACTTTTCTAGCCTATAAAATATAATATATAAGACCAACAAAAATGTAAATTAATAAATAATTTAATCATATTATAAATAGTATAAATTTTCATTTTTATTTATAGGGGTCATATAGATTATATTTTGCTAGCTTTCAATGTTAAGTAGGTGGATTTTGATCCCCCTCAACATTCTTTCTTTTTATATTTCACTTCTGAGCAACGTTTCAAACATTCCTTTCATTTTCTTTTATTTTTTTTATTTATGAAACACTTATCATTTTCCAAAAATATTAAGATGTTTAGGATAACATTAAAATTTTATTTACATTGTTCTTATATATTATATTGTATAATATTTTAAAGTTACATACATGGAATATAATAATTATTCAGAGGTTTCATGTACTTAAATTTGAATGTTTTCAAATAATAATTGAGTATAAAATATTACTGAAAACTGAAAAAATATATAAACATATATTAAGGGAAGATAGTAGTAATTTTATATTAATTTCAATAGACATAAATCATATTTATGAACATGTACAATCATGGAATTTGTTTATGGAGAATAGATCTGGTCCCACAAGGTGGTCTTCGAATTGGATGACCGCATCGAGTTCATTGGGGAGTCTGATGTCCCAGAAAGGGAAGATCATTGGGCATTGAAACATAAAATACCACATCCTCCCCTTTTGTTAGAGTGGGAGGAGTTTCCAACATCAAGTCGTACTAAGCTCTCGATCATTCTCCAAGTATGGTAGCATAATGAACTTCCTTCATCGTTGTGGGGAACCAAGCATGTGATGGAGCTATTCTCTTAGTCTACACTGGATCTGGACCAAAATGATGCAATGGATCAGGACCCCAAGGATGTGATAGATCTAGACCCCAAGCTAGATAGAGCTTTGTATTTACTATCATGAATGACAGATCCCATGCCGCATGAGGAACATCCTCCATTGGCTGATGCTAGACTACTATAGGGCCAACCTCTGCCTGTTGATCTTGTGAGGCATCATGTGTAGTAAGAAACTATCTACATCATAACTGTCATGGATCCTGAGGACCAGAATCTACTACCAGATGTTCTTCTATATAAGGAACCTCCACGCTTTGGGTTGGAATCCCGAAGATGTGCTTGGAAAGTGCACGATAAGATGACTTCAACTCTAGTGCTTCAGCATGCACGATTTCCCAGCTAAAGACCCCCTCCTCCCCATCATAACTTAAGAAAAAATGATGCTCTGAGTGAGTTCCCAATAATGATATTCAAAATGAATTAGAAAATAATTCAATAAAAAAAGTTATTGAAATTTATGGACTTATAATGTTATGAATCTCTATGAAATTTCTGTTAAGATATAGAATAGACTTCGATATATACCATAGATCATACTTGACCATATCTAAAAGAATGAATCGTTTTGTACATACACCTGGGATATGAATCTCTAAAAAATTTGCAAGAACTGGAGGAATTCAGCATGTACTCAGTTTCAGTTCACATCCTTCTTCCCTATCAACTTCCTATAATGTAGCTTCTTTGTCTTTCTCAGTGGCAATGGAATTGGCTGAACAAAGAAAAACTGATGGATGAATTTATCAACCTATTGAAACTCAATAATATGGAAGTGGATAAGGGTAAAAACATCTATATAATCTTCAAGACCTATAGTGTAGTATAGTTGCAACTGGTCTATTATAGTTTAGTATAAAAGCTATAAAATCTGAAATTACGTGTAATGTTTATAGAAAACATTCTAACAAAAAACCCAATTTGATGTTGTTTTGAAATTTGTTAGACATTGATAGATTGTATATACGTACCTGGTTGGGTAAGATACAGTCTTACATGAGATGATATGGACCCATATGGTGTCCCAAAACAATGTGGAAACTATTTCTTTAACACCACATGTAAAATACAACATTGATAGTGAAACATAATAAGAAATTAAATTCAATAACATTTAGTTGAATCAAACCCCAATAGACATGAGTGATCATACTATCATCTACGTGAATCATCATGAAACACCTCCTTAGAGATCATAGGACTAGAAATCTTATATAGGAATTAGGGGATACACTCCATTTCCCACATCTGAAGAAGGATGATTCATCCCCTAAGATCTGTGCGGTCATAGTGAGATTGCCTGCATATGTCTACGTACAAGTATTACAAGAAGGTTAATCCCCTACTATACACCCTATCCCAATCATTGACCTCTAGTAGGGGTAGATACATCATGTTCACATGCATCCCTTAGTGATCATCACACATGCACCCTCCAAGGGGCTATAATATATATGCATGGGAATAATGCATGGGAGTTTTCTTATCAATATAATTGTGTAGATGTGGAATATGCTCCTCCAGCCAATTTATAGTTATCGACAATCCATCTATAGCCCGGAGGGAGGAAAAATGTCGATGCCTAATAATTGATGAGAAAGGTCAAGAAAGATGCAGGAGTGGGTCCAATAACAGCTTCCCCTAGATAGGAAGACTGATAATCACAGCCACATCATTGATGGTGATGATCATATCTCCCTCAGGAAGGTAGAATGTGTGTGTATTTGGCCTCTACCTCTCTACGAGGGTAGCAAGATGGTTATGGTTGACAAATATAAAATCTGATACGACAATGTAATATAATCTAGCATGGATCAAGTATGGTTAAATGGAATTTGGAGGCACCCTGTGTTGAAAAAGTTGTGCTCAACGAACCATGATCGGTCGATCCTCACCACAATCTAAGATTACATGAGAAACATGGCTATCATACTGAGTGAGTAGTATGGTATCATATATATTTCTATAAAAAAAATGAAATTATTAGTATGTGTAAAATGTAAATATTATGTTATGGTTAGATTAAGGTTATGACTTTTATAATGAATGACATGCCATGTTTATTCACAATTTTTTATAAAGAAATTTTTTTCAAAATAAAGGGGAATGACTTCACGTTTTTATAATAATAATACTAATTTTTTGATAAATTATTCTTCTACAAAGAAAAGGTTGTTTTTAAGATATAATTTTATATATTTATATATATAAACATTTTTCATTGTTATATATATGTTTTCTATAAAATTGTTTAATTTTTAATTTACAGATTACTGTTGACTTAATGGTATGTTTCATGATTATTTTTCCACATGTAAAAGTCATTATATAATAGTAACTAAACTACACAAAAAAAATTGGGAAATGCACCATGATGTTGGAGGAAAGGTGAAGACAAAAATGGTGATGATGTAAACTAATACTGTCACCAGTGTTGTTGCCACTACTCCTCATGTGTTGTGGTTCATTTCCCACAATTTATTTCATGAATTTCATTTAGTGTTACAAAATCAGCTGTACTAATCTCATTTTTTAGTTTTGTACTATAGTAGGTACACTTCTAAATTTGTACAACCTTACTATAGTAATACACATAAGTAAAACATAAATCTATATGTGGAAAATGATTACAAATCATGATTTTTATATTATAACCAATATTTATAATGATGGTTGATCATATAATCTTAATTACAATGGAATATAATAACGTCTTCTTATACCATAATATATGATACTACTATATTCTAATATAAGAGTTTATTAAAATATTAGTCACATAATGTTTTGAAAACAAAGGTAAAAAAAGAGAACAATATATAATTTACAGCAAGAGAATATCGTAATGCAGACAATACATCATTGAGGTTGTGAGTGTGAACTCGACCCAACAATGTAAGGGAATCATTTCTGGTTATGACCCTCATGATGAAAAATGGGAAATATCAAAATATTACACTGTTCATGATGCTAGTCTATCTCATTCTGCTTGCTTATTGCCTTTGTTCTCCCATAGGGATGCAACCTATTGATGTCAGGTATCACTATCATCAGGCCTTTGAAAATTGGGAAATTACAACACTCTCAAATAATTTCTCATGATGCATCATAATAGTTAAAAATGGTTTCCATCTGGTATATTGGATCAACATATGCTTCACATTATATGTTTATAGAGTGACATGTTGTGATGGTGTGTTGGACTAGAAACCATAAGGCTTGAAAGTTTCTACATTGACATTGTCATGTTTCCAGTTATACCACCATTTTTTCTCAAACAAATTTTATGAATGGGTCTGAATGATGTTTAACTACACATAGAGAGCCTTCTCATCAAAAACAGTAGAAATGATAACAAGAATACTCTTCAATTTTATTTCAATATCTCATTGAAAGTGGATTCTATACCTTATCCCCTCTGTAATTCCGTCTGAGGCTGTTTTTTTTATAAAGAAAGTACATCACACAATGATATAATGTCTCATGAACAAGGTAAGTAATAGGAGATGTGAATCCCCATAATGACACAATTGATTCACTCCATAATTGTTTCATTCTTATGTTCATTCCACTTTACCTGGTCATATACTGATGTCCATTTTTAATTTATAATATTCATCATATAATCAAAAACATATTTATTAGCATTACGGATTTGGTCAAAATGTTCTTCAAACTTCCATTGATCTTGCTTATATTCTACATTGAAGAGATGATATTTTACATAAAGTGATTTTATCTTTATGTTGAAATACTAGAAAATAACTAATACATTGGGTACCAAGCCTCATGATTTCCATCATCTTCGGTCCATTGTGTAATGTTTTCCACATGCTTCTGGAAATGTGTCTAAGGAATTATAGATGATGTTTATTTGGGGATCTCCATGTATTAGGGTATGCATTGATTGCCTCATCAATTTTCCAATGTCGATAAGATATCAAACTGACAACCCGAATGTTGGTGAAATGGTTACTGATACATGCCAAAATGCACCTCCATGATTCATAGTTTTTCTTCTATATAATTGTAATGTAATGAAAAAGAGGTGAAAAGTTTCCATCACTGGCTGCTGAAATCAGTAATATTCCCTTGAATATTCTATATTGAAATGTTTCTTCAATTGGAATAAACTGTTTTCTGGAATGATATTCCTCGATATAGGGGAGGATTTCCCCGAACAACCGATGAAAATAAACACAATTTTGATCTCGTAAGTTATCTTGAGACACATATTCATTAGTATCTAGATGTAATAAAACATGGCTATGGTGCCTCAGTATGGCTGGAAACTGTTGAAACACCATATATGAGTCATCCCAATCATCATAGACCTTCATAAATGAATTTTTTTACAATCCATTCCTTATTATAGGAAATATTTTAAATAAAAGTTTGTTAAATCTCCTATTTCACTAGGGTTGTAGAGATATCCTAGAATTTCCTAATCATCTCAATGACAATAGATTAAACAAATTATGAATCTAATGAGGTATGATCTCTGGTCAGGCTTGGATGAATGCAAGTATAGGCTACTTCAATCCTCGAGATTCTCTAACCTCCAAATACAATGCCTAGAATCACCCTCAAGATGAATCTACAATCATCAACATACTTATCACACTATATGAGATATTTTCTACATCATGATTCCAAAAAAAAATATCATGAGTAAATCTAAACATAAAATCACTTTATAATGATTTTTAAAAGCATATTTACATGAAAAACACCATCCAATATATAATGTTTTTCTATCACACTAAACCATCTGGTAAAAATCTAGGAAACATAGTTGTGGGTCTGAGAACATTGTTTTCGAATTCAAGAACACGTTTCATTGCTTGTGAAAGAGTTGAAAATAGTTGTGGATTATTTATTGTGGGTTAAAGCTTTTTTATAACTAATGCATGTCCAAAAACTATATCCACACCTTTTTTTAGTCCCTCATCATCTGTATTGTTTTCACCATCTATTACATCATTATGAAACTCCTCATCCAAAGTCGGATTGACATGTATATCAGTTAGATCATCTTTATTTTCCTCTTTTGTATCATTTGGAAGAAGATAAATTTCATGAGGCAAACCATCTTCAATAACTCTTGTAATTCTACATCTTTTTACAATTGTATGGTGTTATTTCACAGTATAAACATCAATATATAACTCCATCATGGTACCATCTGACCACTGAGAAAATAAATTTATTGTTTGGACCCACTACACATCAGGCCCAATGGGAAAAAGAGATGTTATAGTATTGCAGGGAATTGGAAATGTCAATATCTCATAGACTTGATATCTTGATCATGTCCCCCAATTATGGAACCAAAAATTGTATCTTGAAGGTCACTTAGGGTTACGCAATCAGCAATACTAACCATTGTTATTGGTTGTTTATTGTAAGAAACTTCTTGCTCAGTTTTAATGATATCCCCTAGTAGTACACATATTAAAAAATGACACTCTATGCCCAAAATGTTTTTATGATCAATATTATGATAGTTAATATGATGTTTGACTATATAATATTTATGTCACATCAATTTTAGAACATATTTTTATACCCTTAAATATGATAAAAATGTTTATTTGAATATATGTCACAAAATGTATTGGAAATCGAAGTCAAAAGATGATAAGACATTAAATTTTTTATATTTCTTGATGCTAAAATGATAATTATGATCATATAAAGTAAAATAGAGAAAAAAGGACATAAAATAAAACCTGAATGTTTCAAAGCATACAAAAAATACCAACATTTTTTAATATAACTTGGTTTGGTTGATGTGATCCTATCTTCCGAAGTGAGGTAAACACGAAATAATTTTTATATGATATCTTAATAACATATTCTACAAATATGTACTTATCATTTTAAGTACATATCATTAGATGAAGTTATTAAGCTACAAAATCAAAATAAACAAGATTTTACATCACTTCAAAAACCACGCTCTGTAACACCCTCAGATTTTATGAGAATTATTTTCTTTGATGTCTTTTTTCATACACTACAACAAGATTATCTTGCACTATACAAAAAATCGTATTATCTTATAAAATAAATAACACTACTCTTGTCTTGCATTACATGAAAGAGCAACCTTCCTTGATATCTTGTGTTGTATTCAATACCGAGTTTCACTAAACAACGTTATGTTATTTAAATATTATATAAACTAGCTGTTACAAATAGTAATACACACTTTTTGAAAATTTTTATATTTTATCATTCAAAATGGACTTCATTTATTGATTCATAATATTGAAATTATCCTAGGGTGAATTTTTGGAATTTTTTTGAAAACATTCAATTTTTGATGAATTGTGAAAACACTAAGTTATTGGTTAAAACCGACTTTTTATATAAATAATAATTTATTTTATTTAAATTTATTTTAGGTAATAATAGATATATAAAACCTATATAAATTCAATGTATTTCATGGGAGTCATTTTATAATAATTTTAGATATATAAAAATTTTATTGATCTTTTTACCCTCTTTTACCCACCTCCTAAGAGCATTTGTAAATTTACATAAAACTTAATTTTACCTCTTATGTGACTTGAATTTAGAAAATCAGAGAGACACCATTAATATCATGGAGTAAAATGTAGTTCAATAAGATAAATGTTTTTAATAGTAACATTATAAATTTATTTACCACGGTTAAAAGTAAATAGGGTAATTAATGGTAAAAATGATATTATTATTACCCTAACACATGTAATAATTCTATTGGATAAATATAATTTGATCAAAACAACCTTAGGAATAAAATGTGAACCTCTTTAGTCCACATGGATTAGATTAGGACACTTATTATTATTTTATTTAAAGAAATGTTAAAAGAGTTAAAAACAAAGTTTAATAATTCAGACATTTTTAATATATGGTTATACATAATATAAAATAGACTATAAATATTCATCAGAAATATAAAACGATTTCCTAAATAATTTTATTTTATTTATTGTTTTTAGAAATTAAATAAGTTAATATATATTTTGACACAATGATGATGCAATAATTACCTTTGTAATGAAATATTAACATAATTGATTTTATAAATACACAAATAAATGTAATTTGACAATTGTAAAGAAATAAAATAATTTTCTACATTAATATAACTTATTATGGTTGGTTAGATGATTTTTTTAAAATAATAATGTTGTTATGAAATTAGAAAAAAACAAAATACAAAATAGTTTCAAAATTGACATAAAAGAGTTTTTAAAACAAATATTATATTATTAATTGATATAGTTGTCCTAAAAATAAAAGGATCAGTCAAAATACTTATATAATAATATATATGACATTAATGAACTAATTGGGGTTCTATTGGCTGTTCATAGTACGTTTATTAACCATATAGTGAAAGAATACAAGAGGACACGATATAAGTAAAATTATTTAACTTAGAGTTAAATCAAAATGATAAGGTTAAAATGGTAACCTAAACATGTCTAAAACCTATTGGTTGAGATTATTGAGACCCATACCCGCCCTATCCTATATCTAAGTCACATTGGGTCCATTATAAACTTAATATGAATTTATTATAATATAATATTTAATGTTTTTCCTAAGGTTCCCCTCACTACTCTTATAAAAGGGCACTCACCCTTCTCTTTAATTCACTCCTCCAAAGCCATTTGGATCAGCCAACCCCTACCCAAATACCCTCTAAAATGTCCTCCCTTCATCCTAGAGACCTTCCTTTAGTCATAAATCCATCCTACGATGCCCTTTTGATCAAATAAAAATGAAAAACCCGAAGAATTGGTAAATATCTCACCACCTATTTCAAGTTCCTTTCTTCTTCTACTTCCTCCTTCTTTGATGTTTACATTATAAAATAATAACTCAAGTATATTATATATAATGTGATGTTGATATATAAATGTTACAACCATATTAGTTTTTTTATCCATCCTATGAATGAAAAATTCACCACACGTGCGTACATACGGCTTACCGTCTCCACATCGTGGTGTAGTTTGTTATTCAAATATTTCATCATTTGGATGGGTATAATAATGATTATAAATTATATAAATAATAAATATAAAATATTTATTATTCTTTATATATGATATACCATCCAATTATATATGATTTTAAAATAAAATAATGAAATCATCGCTTGTGCATACGTACAGACTACCGTCTCCACGAACGCGATGAGATTCATTTTCCATGATTAACCATTAAATTATGATTATAAATTATATAAAATAAATAATCATGAAATATATTAAATAATAATGATACTGTATTTAGGTACATATATTTTTCATTTACTTAATTCCATTCAATTCAATAAGGAAACAAAAACAGTGTTCATGCGTACGTACGTCCTACTGTCTCCATGAATAGTGCATTTCATTCCATTTATCGATCTATCATATATATTTATATGCAGAATATATATTATATATAAATCATGTTTTACATTTTGGAATTAATTAAATCAGGATATATGTAATAATATCATGAACAACCAGTCGAAACACGTATGACAAATGAAATGATTGTACCCAAAACATTTCTTTAACATTGAATTTACAAAAGAACAGGTAATATAATGTCATAAGTGAACCATATATGATATTATAACAATGAATATGATTCTATAATAAGTCAATGATATTATTTAGATCATTATATAGTAGTTTTGAAAACATACGAAGCATATCGGACCTAAGGTAAGGGATAATATTTGAATCTCATTTTTATCTGAGATTTTTTATACGTAAGTATTTACTAGGGTTATATTTTTTATCCATGTACATAATTGTTTTTTTCATAAAGTGTTTAATATTATTCCATGTATTATTAATGTCATTTTGACCCCTCTCTGACTTTTACTTTGTGTTATGGAATAAATCGTTCTTTTTTTACCATACGTGGTTCTTTTTTACTTTTCCGGTGAAAGTATGAGGATAATGTTATTTAACATTTACGGTGAGAATGGATTTGTACGATTTTATAATGCCTTATTTCCATGAATCATACTATAAAATATTTCATGATTATTTTCAAGAAAATTATTTTCTTTTAATATCGCATGACATTTTGAGAAAAGAATATGATTTTGAATAAGAAATTATATTTTCCTCAAGATTTCATTTCAAGTGTTTTGTCAAAACAATTTTCCATATAAGATGACATTATATTGTATGATTATGTTTCATTTATAATGTATCTATTATTTACATGGATTTATTCTTCTTATGATGAAATGATATCCATTTGTTTTATATGGATTATGTCGTGATGGGATGATGTTTATGAAAGCCATTTTATTCTTGGGGTCATGATGAAATATTTATGATTATTTTGTGGCACAAGTAAGAATGATTTCATTAGGAGATGGGTGAGACCTATATCTCCCTCCAATTATTTGGGTAAAGATTAATATCCCATGAGATAGACATGGCTATAATGAAAAGTAAATTTGGTACAGTAATACACGGATGGAATGATAGGTAACCCGATTTAGTAATGGACTTTGTCCACTAAGATGGTCTTGGCAGCAATGCCTTGGCTTCTATTGAAATCATATCATGTGCATAATGGTTTACCAAAATTCCATGTTTTATTTCCATGATATTTTATCATTATTGATGTTCCTTTATGATCTATGACTTATGTACTTCCATGATTTATGTCATTGCTCATGATTTCAATGTTTTGTGTTCATGTTTTTACATTCAAATGTTTCTGGATTGTTTTTAGGTTATCCATGTTTACCCTTACTGAGAATTTGAGCTCAACCATTTTATGTTATCTTTTCCCCAGGATATATAGAATGATTTTAGGTAAGAAAACCAAAGGATAAGATCTTTATGGGAGATGTTTAAGATCTTTCACCATGATTAGAAGATTATGTTCCGAGTTTCCAAATACACTAAACTAATATGGTATTTGGGCATCTTTTTATGTCAAGTATTAAGTATTCCGAAAAAGTAATGTAATTTAAATTTACATCACGATTTGGGTCTCTACAGTTGGTATCAGAGTGAAGGTTTAGTTTACCATTTTAAACTAGGATTCGAAAACTTTAGTGAGATCCATAGAGATATTTCTAAGGTATGTCTAGGGATCTCTATAAGGATTAGTATAAGTATAGGTTATAGTCCTAGAATTATTGTAACGTTCTTATAATTAATCCTATGATGTTATATATTGAAGGTACTTCCCCTTTATTATGTTGTTTTCATAACATGATTTTTGCCTCTCACACTATTATTTTTGGGTTTTAGAATAATTGCTAGAAACATGAAGAGTCATGATAATGGAGAATATTATAGACAGTGGAATGATATTGTTCATGAGTAACCAAATTAAACTAGATCTGGAAGTCCATGCATCGTTATTATGCCTAATCATCAATCTAATAATATGATCAAGAATCTCAACTTTGGTAAGTTTCATGACTCAGTTAATAAGATATATAAAGATTTTCATGATGATCATAGTGGAAAGAAAGTTCAATTTTTCTCATGTAAATAATGTGGGAAGAGACATCAAGGAGATTGTTTTAAAGGAACAGGAAGATTATTTGGGTGTGGAAAATAAGGACACAATGACAGTAATTGCAAAGGAAAAGGTTCAGTTAATACATTGTACAAGGATAATGGTATTTTGAAGACATAAACAATGGTATAATGTTTTAAATGTGGAATGTACGGGCATTATGAAAACCAATTCCCTTAGAGAAAATCTCATGAAGAGAATATGCACGGTCATATGGGTTGTATTTATGTTGTTGATGATGAAAAGACTACAAATGATATGTGAGATGAAAGAATTGTTGAAGCTCGATAAATGGATTATGGAGGTAGTGGAATGATTATATGTTTATCTGGAGTAATGTTGTATATTAAGTTAATAGTACTATGGAATAAAGAAACATCTAAGGATTGTTACAATATTGTTTTTCCTTGAATATTTGAAAGTATACGTTGAATGGTACAGGTTACCATTAAAGGTTATTTCGATAGTTTTGGAAAGTAGATGATATGTGCATAATTATGGGATAAGGAGAAAATAATATGTTGGATACTATTAATGAGCTCATGATTGATATAAGGAAAAAGTGATATCATGGTTTGATTATATAGTATTTTTGGGATTTTGGTATGTGGAAAGAGTTAACTTTTGGTAGTATTCAGGTTTTCACTAAGGTTTTATGGTAACTCAGGTTTCAAGAGAATACATGATAAGGGAATTCAAATGTTTGGAATGTGACCAAAAAGATTTATCTTTTGATATATGAGGGATAAATTATGGTATTCACATGCAAGGTAGATGACCTTTCTAGTAGTCATTTTCTGTATAATATGAGATTGGATAGATTTATTTCTGATATGCCTAAAGGTTGGAATGGATTATGTTGAACATCATATAATATTGATTAAGGCTAGAATTGTTTTTCGATTTTATTTCTGGAATGTTATAATATTGTAGTTTAAGAAAAGGGAAAAACTGTAGAACGGGCGACAAACCATCGTGTGGGAAAATGATGTGGGAATCGAACCCACAACCAAAGTGCGACAGACCATTATCGCCTACCACAGGCCTACAGGAAGTCCCTGGTTATTATCAATTAGTTTTATTTTATTAATCGGAATGATAGTTGGACGCTAAGTCCATTTTTGGAATCATATACAATTAACATCACCATAGATGGACTTATGTATATTTAATAACTTTTACTAACCTTTTAATTGAGACAGATGGAATGAACTATCATTCTATCGAATGATCTGCTAACATTTCAAGAAGGTCAAATTCAACTTCATTTCTATAATTAAGAAATGATGTGGAAATTGTTCATGGAATGACCAATGATTATATTACACTGAAATCAAGTAAGTATTTCTCCTTGTGAAAAATTTTATCAACATTAAGAAAATTATCTTAAAACCCAAAAATGTTTTCCTAATGCCCTCATATCTGATGAATTAGATGGTACCTTAGATCATCACAAATTTATGGCTTTTTGATTGTTGGATTTTTTATATCCATGTTCTCTACAACTCTCTATAAGAAATTTATGGGTAGATTACACTTCTATATCCATATTTTCACCTATATTCTCCTACGTGGAAACCCAGTGATGAGTTACTTTGGGTATCCACTATGTTTCTAATATTACTTTTTAAAATGATGTTTTTGTATTACTTTTTAAGATGTGGGTTTCAATGAATGAAACTTTCAAGTAGAGAAACATTTATAACCCCGATGAATTTTGAGGGAGAAATTCATTTTAAGGGGAGTAGATTGTAACATCCCGATATTTTATGAGAAATATTTTTTTTATGCCTTTTGTTGTATGCTACACCAAGATTATCTTATGCTATAATAAACACCGAATTATCTTGCAGTATAAGCAACACTATTTTTATCTTGCGTTACACGCAAGAAAAACCTTCCTCGATAGCATGCATTGTACGCAATACCGAGTTTCACTAAACAACGATATGTTATTAAACAATTATATAAACTAGCTGTTCTGAATAGTAATACCAACTTTTTAAAATTCTATAAATTTTATCATTCAAAATGGTCTTCATTTTTGGATTCGGAATATCGAAATTATCCTAGGGTGAATTTTTGGTATTTTTTTGAAAACATTCAATTTTTGATGAATAGTGAAAACAATGAGTTATTGGTTTAAACCGACTTTTTATTTAAATAGTCATTTATTTTATTTAAATTTATTTTAGGTCAAAATAGATACATAATACCTATATATTTTTAATTTAATTTATTAGAGTCATTTTATAATAATTTTAGATATATAAAAATTTTATTGAACTTTTTACCATCTTTTACCCACCTCCTAGAAGCATTTTCAAATATAAATAATACATAATTTTACCACTTATGTGAGTTGAATTTAGAAAATCTGAGAGACACGGTTAATATCAATTAGTAAAATTTGGTTCAATAAGATAAAAATGTTTTTTGGTAAATAGTAAATTTTTACTTTTATTTACCATGGTTAAAAGTAAATAGGGTAATTAAGGATAATAATGATAATATTATTAACCTAAAACATGTCCCAATTCTATTGGATAAATATAATTCGACCAAAAATAACCTTATGAATTAAATATGAACCTCTTTGGTCCCCTTGGATTAGATTAGGACACTTATTATTATTTTATTTAAAGAAGAGTTAAAATAGTTTAAATCAAATATTAATAACTAAATCATTTTTAATATAGCGTTATGTAGAAGATAAATTTGACTATAAATATTCATCAGAAAGATAAAAATATTTACTTCATAATGGTATTTTATTTATTTTTTTTAGACATTATTTAATTTAATTTATTAATGACACAATGATGAGGCAGTAATTACCTTATTAACAAAAAATTAACATAATTATTATTATAAATACCAAGAAATTTGTAATTTGAGACGTTTTATGAATTAAACTAATTTGATAGGATAATATAACATATTTTTGTTGGTTAGAGGAATTTGGATTTAAATAATAATGCTTTTATAAATTTAGAAATAACAAAACACTAAATAGTGTCAAAACTGACATAAAAAGGTTTTTAAAACGAATATTATATTATTAATTGATGTAATGGTCATAAAAATCGATGGTTCATACAAAACTGTTATATAATAATATATATGAAATTAATGAACAAATTTGGGTTTTATTGGTAGTTTATGGTATGTTTATTAATCATATAGTGTAAGAATACAAGAAAACACGATAAAAGTTAATTTATTTAACATAGAGTTAAATCTAACTGATAAGTATAAATAGTAATCTAAACATGTCTAAAAAATATTAGTATAGTGTATTGTGACCCATCCCCACCCTAGCCACTAAATAAGCCACTTTGGAGCCATTATAAAACGAATATAAATTTATTATAATATAATATTTTAAGTTTTTCCTAAGGTTCCCCTCACCCCTCTTATAAAAGGGCCCTCCCCCTTATCTCTAATTCACTCCTCCAAAGCCATTTGGCTTGGCCATCCCCTGCCCAAATACCCTCTATACTGTCCTCCCTTAATCTTAGAGGCATTCCTTTAGTCATAATGTTAACATAAGGAGCCCTTTTGATCAAATCAAAAGCAAGAACCTGCAGAAGAGGTAAATATCTCACCACCTATTTCAAGTTCCTTTCTTCCTCCACTTCCTCATTCTATGATGTTTTCATTATAAAATAATAAATCCAGTATATTCTATATAAATTGATATTGTTATAAAATTTCTACAACCGTATTTTTTATTTTAACCGTCCTATGAATGAACAAGTCACCACACGTGCATACGTACGGATTACCGTCTCCACATCAAGGTGTAGTTTTTTATTCAAACATTTCATCATTTGGATGGGTATAATAATGAGTATAAATGATATAAATAATAAATATAACATTATTATGATTCTTTATATATGATATACCATCCAATTATATACTATTTTAATATAAAAAGAATGATATCATCGCTCGTGCGTACGTACGGACTACCGTCTCCACAAACTAGATGAGAATCATTTTCCATGATTAACCATTAAAGTATGATTATAAAGTATATATAATAAATAATCATGAAATATATTAAATAGTAATGATACTGGATTTAAGTACATATATGTTTCATTTACTTAATTCCATTCAATTCAATAAGGAAACGAAAACGGCGTTCATGCGTATGTACGGCCTACCGTATCCATGAACGGTGTATTTTAATTCCATTTATCGATCTGTCATATATATTTATATTTTGAATATATATTGTATATAAATCATTTTTTACATTCTGAAATTATGTAAATCAGGATATATGTAATTATATCAAGAAAAAATAGTCGAAACACGTATGATAAATTAAACGATTTTACCCAAAACGTTGCTTTAACATGAAATTTACAAGTGAACGGGTAATATAAAGTCATAAGTGTACCATATATGATATCATTTTATAGATCTGAAAATTTTAAGGAATTTTTTACTTAAATTATTTGGAATTGTTTGAGCCCAGGGCTTCTGATGGCGCTTGATTCCGAGGCCAGGTGTGCCCAGAATCAATTTTCGAAGTTTAGCTCGGGTACGTTCAGTAAACAAACGAGCGAGTTTTTCTATCTTTGGAACCAGTGCTCAGAATTAAAAACTGAGGGCATCAATGAATTTGTAATGCCGGTAATTTCTTAATGTGATCCTTACTATAGTTGCGTTCGTAATGGAGCAGCAGTTAATTTTTGGGGGTTTATTTAAGAATTACATAAAACAATTGTCGGAACAATTTTTATTTTATAAGGAGGTTATTCCCTTCCATGGGTAGTTAAGGGTGGGGCCGAAAGCCACCTAACTACCCTAGTGTGGATGTTATAGAGGTGGGGCCAACACAAGACCCAAACATGTAATTTCTTCTAAACTCATTAAAAACACATGATTAAATTGGAAAACTCCCCATTAAATGCCAATCTCTACACCTCACTCCAATAATTCATTTCAACCCATAATTTAATGAGGATATTTCCTCTTTCCACACTTTTTATTTAATTGCCAACGCGTTTAAAAAATGTGGACCTTCCCTCTCCCATCCTTAATTTATTGTCACAAATTTTATTTAATGGGGTGATTTAATTTTGGAATAGTTTCTTTGCGTGTTTAACAAAATAATAGGAGGAGCCTATTATTTTATTAAGGGGAAAATCTCTCGTTGTGCAGAGAAGATCGAGAGAACTCGTGAGGTTTTGGAAGAACCTTGGCCTCTGACGAAGAACGATGAAGAACTCCAGTTCCTCAAAGAACAACAATGTGCCACCAATCCTCTTCTACATGATAAGAGAGGAGACACCACTTCCTCCTCGGTGCACTCTGATAACGCCTACGAACCCTTTCCCCACGATGTTGTCTACCGCAACACCGACCTTCATCCTCAATTTTTGAGGTAGGGGTTTTTGTATATTTCATAATGTGATTTATGCCCTCGACATGGAGTTTAAATTTTGGGTGACGAATTAAACCTCTAACGTGGTGGGTGCGGGTTAACGAACAAGCCTGGAACCACCGCTAATTTGTTCTTGAGATGTGGGGTGATTGGAAACGATGAAACGGGACCACAACGGCAAATCAGAACCTTCGCAGTGGAGCTCGGATCCCAAGATGACCACAACCGCAGACGAGAAAAAAATTTGTCCACCGGAATGACTCTGATGGCCAGCGGAAGCCCCGGGCGGCATGGATCATCAGCGCCCCGGCACACTGCCAGTAGAAGCCACGACGGTGAGGGAAGGATCACGCGGCCGCGCAGGATTTACGGGAGCCATCAGCGCCACGTCGTGAAAAGCGGGGGTCGCACACCCCGCTCGGCTCACTGGCCGAGACCGTGCACACCCCCCAGACGGGCCGGACCTGGACCCAGGTAGGGTCGACCCGTTTCGGGCTGACTGAGGGGGGGTCAGGCCGGGTCAGACCGGGCCCAGACCCCCACTTCGGACCCTTTCCGGTCTTTTTCCCATAACATGAACTATGAACCTTCGATCGATGCACTGTCAATTGCATAGGAATCCTTGGATTGTAACAGCCCGAGATTTTATGAAAAATATTCTTTTTAATTTTATTAATGTCTTGTGTTGTACGCTACACCAAAAAGAGCTTGCACAACACACATCCTTGACATGCCTTGCATTACACGCAATCGCGACCTTCCTCGATAGCGTGTGTAGTACGCAATACCGAGTTTCACTAAACAACGATATGCTATTAAAATATTATTATAACTAGCCGTTATGAATAGTAATAACGACCTTTTAAAATTTTAGAAATTTTAGCTCTCAAAATGGACTTCATTTTTGGATTCGGAGTATCGAATTTAGACTAAGGTGAAATTTTGGTACTTTTCGGATAACTTTCATATTCTGATGAATAGTGAAAATTACTAAATTATAATTAAAAACAACTTTTTTAATCAAAATAATTAATAGTGATAAATTATTAATTTGAGTTGTTTTAAAGTATATTTAGAATATATTTTTACAATTTAATACAATGTTGGTCATTGGATGTAATTTCACATTTAAACCAGACATAAACAAGTGTCAATCTTTTGATAGATATTGTTTCTTAAAAACACGCTATTTGTTTTAACAGCGGGATTTAATTATAAAATTCATTAATGCAACTTCTATGTTATGAATTTGGTAAAATAGGCTTCATTTTTGAATTCAGAATATGATATATAGCTTAGGATGAAATTTTGGCATTGTTCTGAAAAACATCAATTTTTGATGAATAGTGAAACTACTAAGTGGTAGTTAAAAAACTGAATTTTTCATAAAACTTAATTTTACCGCTTCTGTGAATGGAAATTCAAAAATCCGAGAGACACGGTTGATGTCATTAAGTAAAATGTGGTTCAATGAGATGAAAATAATTTTTGGTGAATAGTAACTTTTTACTTTTATTTACCACGGTTAAAAGTAAATAGGGTAATTAAGGGTAACAATGATATTAATATTACCCTAACACATGTCCTAATCCTATTGGACAAGTGTATCTCGACCAAAAACAACCTTAAGTGTAAACTATTATCATTTAGGCCCACTTGGATTAGATTAGGACATTTATTATTATTTAATTCAAAGAAGAGTTAAAAGAGTTAAAATCAAAGTTCATTTACTAAAACATTTTTAATATAGGGTTATACATAATATAAATTCGATTGTAAATATTCATTAGAAAGATAAACATATTTCATACATAATGGTATTTTATTTATAATTTTTAGACATTAAATAATTTAATTTATTTATGACACAATGATGATGCAGTAATTATCTTATTAATGCAATATTGACAGAATTGATGTTATAAACACCAAATTAAATGTAATTTGAGACTTTTTATGAATCCCACTAATTTTCTAGATTACTATGATATATTAGTGTTGATTTAATCAATTTGGTTTGAACATATAATTCTGTTATGACTTTCACAAAAATCATATATCAAATAGTGTCAAAATTGACACAAAATAGTTTTTAAATCAAATATTATATTATTAATTGTTATTTTATTCCTAAAAATCTAAGGTTCGGCCAAATTACTTAGATAAGTATATATATATTAATAATAAACAATTTGGGGTTCGTTTGGAATGTTATAGTAAGTGTATTAACCATATTGTGTAAGAAAACAAAAAGACACGGTAAAAGTTAAATTATTTATCTTAGAGTTAAATCTAATTGATAAGGTTAAAATAATAACCTAAACTTGTCTAAATCCTATTGGTTGATAGGATTTCGACCCATACCCACTTTAGCTTCGAAATAAGACCCTTTGGAACAATTATAAACCGATTTTGACTTTAATATAAAATAATATTTTGAGATATTCCTAAGGTGCCCCTCTCCTCCCTTATAAAAGGGCACCTCCTCCCCCTCCTCCTCACACCAATTTGAGCACTCAAGCTCGGCCAAACCCTGCCAAAATCTCTTCTCCACTTCCCTCGAATAATCCTAGAGGTTCTGGTTTTCTTCAAAGACCAATATTAGTTCCCTAAGTGAAGGATTCAAAGAGGCATTTCAAAGAAGAGGTAATATCCATTACCGATCTTTTCAATTTCTTTCTTCTTCAACTTCTTCTTCTTTAGTTGTTTCATGATAAAGTAATAACATCAGTATTACATAAATACTGATATGTTATTATAAATATGAAACAACTCTAATTAACCTTCTATCCATCCTACGGAAAAAGGAAATCACCGCGCGTGCGTACGTACAGAATACCGTCTCCACGCCGTGGTGTAATCTATTTTCTGCCACCACCTTAATTGGATGGGTATAATGGTTTAATGAGTAACTATATATGATTATTATAAAGTGATATTGATACTTAAATAGTATACATACACTTCAACACAATTCCACGACCATGGAAATGATATCATCGCTCGTGCTTACGTACGGACTACCGTCTCCACGACGCGATGAGAATCATTCTCAATGATTAACCATTCATGAATGATTATAAAGTATATTTAATACTTTATAATGAAATATATGTCATAATAATGATACTGGAATTATTTATATTTATATGTATGCCATCTACCTAATTCCATTCAATTCAATAAGGAAACGAAAACAGCGTTCATGGGTACGTACGGACTACCGTCTCCATGAACGGTGTATTTCTTACCATTTACTGATTTATTATATATTTATATTCTGAATATATATATATATATAAATCATGTTTTAAATTCTGGATATAAGTAATCATGATCCAAGTAATCATATTAATAATTACAAGTTAAAAACACCTACGATAAATGAAACGATTTTACCCAAAACGCTTATTTAACATGAATTTACAAAAGAACGGGTAATATAAAGTCATAAGTGGACCATATATGATATAATAACAATGAATATGATTCTAAAATAAGTCAATAACATGATTTAAATCATTATACAGGATGATCGGACATGTACAGAGCAAGTCAGACCTAAGGTAAGGGAAATATCACAATCTCATTTTTATCCGAGATTGTTTATTCGTAAGTTTTTACTGGGGTGTATTTTATCATCCACATCCATGTTTCCTCAATATGTAATATTTATATATTTCTACAATATTTTATATCCAATTTTACCTTTCGGTGAGATTTTAGTAAAAGATATGAAAGGAATCTTTTGTCGTTTTCCGTACGAGGTACTTTTTGACTTTTCGGACAAAAGTACGAAGAATGTTTTTTTTAAATTATACGACATGAATGGATTTTTAAAACATTATTTCCAAGAAGCATCCTTTACAAGTTTTCAAGATTATTTTTAATCAACTTCTTTTATTTTAAAGTTGTATGACATTTTAAGAAAGGAAAAATGTTTTTGAAGAAGAAAGGATATTTTCCTCAAGAATGGAGTTCAAGTGTTTTATCAAAATTATTTTCCATCTAAGATAATAAAGGGTTCTGTTTCTATCCCTAATATTACATGGATTTGATTATGCTATGATGGAAATATTTTTATGAATTCCTTTATCGTATATTAATTGTTTTATGATGTCATGATGTTTAAGATTCCCATTTGTGTTACATGGGTTATGCAATGATGTATGATTTATGATTTTGTGGCACACATAAGAATGGTATCATTATGAGATGGGTGGGACCTATATCTTCCTCCAATGCATTGGGTAAATATTTTATATCTCATGAGATAGACATGGCTGGAATGGTAGGTTATACCGGTTCAGTGAAACAGGACTGAAACGAGGGTGACTCGGTTCAGAAAGGGACTTTGTCCACTAAGATAGTCTTGGCAATGAGTCTTGACTAACAAGAAATGATTCTATATGATTATGTGTTTATGCCACAAAGTTTAATTTTTTATGTTATGCTTATTGGTATTTCATTTCACTACTATGATTTATCCCATTATATGATATTATGCTCTCTTTTGAAGGTTAAGATTTCCAAAAGTTTTGTTCTTATGAATATGATGTGATTTATTTTTCTTTTGCCTACCCTTACTGAGCATTTGAGCTCACCGTTTTATGTTTTCCTTTACCTAGGATATAATGAAAGGTTTTAGGTAAAAAAAAGGGAAGATCTTTATGGGAGATATTAAAGATCTTTTACCACGATTAGAAGATTACGTTCCGAGATTCCAAAGACACTAAACTATTACGATCCTTGTGTGTGTGTGTTTTTGTTATGTATTAAGTATTCCGCAAATGTAAGGTAATGTCAATGTACGTCAGGCTTCGGGTCTCTAC
Organism: Viscum album; assembly: GCA_963277665.1. Lineage (NCBI taxonomy): Eukaryota > Viridiplantae > Streptophyta > Magnoliopsida > Santalales > Viscaceae > Viscum > Viscum album. The sequence goes on along the minus strand of OY728150.1, from coordinate 167,672,786 downwards.
AGTTGGTATCAGAGGAAAGGTTTAGTCAACCTTTGGAAACTAGGATGTGAAAATGTTAGTGAGATCCCTAGAGATATTTCTAAGGTATGTCTAGGGATGTCCCTAAGGTTAAGTATACATATAGGTTATAGTACTAGAATTATGATAACGATCATAGAATTAAACCTAAGATGTAAGATATTGAAGGTATTCCCCCTTTATTATATTTTTTCCCTAGCATTATTTTTGACTCTCACACTATTCTTTTTGGGTTTTAGACGATGGTTGGAACCCGAAGGAACCATGTTGATCAATGCAATGGAAAATGCAATGATTGTCCTCCTGAACAAACAAATGTTATGGGAGATGGAGTGAAAAATCTTATTTCTATACTTACACAAGCTATGAATCATTCTGGACTTCCAAATGAGCAGAGAAGGGAACAACATTCTATTGAGTCCTTCATGAGGTAACGTCCACCTTCTTTTAGTGGGTCTTCCGATCCACTTGTTGCTGAACAATGGATCAGTACTACTGAAAAGATATTTTCATTTCTTCAATGTTCTGAACATGATAAAGTCATCTTAGCAGTATATCGTTTGGAAGGTGAAGCTGATCAATGGTGGAATCTTATCAAGAATACGAGGTCAAGAGATGAAATTGAGTCCATGGAATGGGGCGAGTTCAAGAACTTGTTTTTCAGTAAGTACTTTCCTCGTATTCTTCGAACAAAGATGGAAAAGGAGTTTCTTGAGCTAAAGCAGAAGGATGATGAATCTGTTGGTATATACGAAGCGAATTTTACAAGACTTGCAAGGTATGCATCTGGCATTATCATCCAACCTGAAAGTAAAGTTGATCGATTTTTCAGTGGCTTAAAACCAAGTCTTCGAAGGGCATTAGCTATAAGAGACTTCAATAGCTATGAAGAAATAGTGCGTTGTGAAATCAAGGTAGAAATGGAAGTTGGTGTTACATATCCATCTCATGGTTTTGACAAGAAACGAAAGATGGAGTTCAAGGAGAAATCTCAGAATAATGGTGAAAAGAAGATGAAGGTTTCCTTATGCACAAAGTGTGGAAAGAAGCATGGTGGAGATTGTCTTAAAGAGACTAGAAAATGTTTTAAGTGTGGAAAAGAAGGTCATCGAGCAGCTGAGTGTCGATGTAATGGAAAAAGGGTTTCTAATGATGTGAATAAAGCAAACACTGCAGAGAACGCACCACCAACACTTCAATGCTTCAAGTGCAAGGAAATGGGGCATTATGCTAATAAATGCCCTAATCCAAGGGTTATTGATGATCAACATGAGCAACCACTGAAGGCAAAGGATAAAGGGAAGTCACATGCTATCACTATTGGTGATGTTGAATATGACAACGATGTGGTGGAATGATTAAGTGTTTATGTAATGGGATTCCAAAATAATGTTGTATCATGGAGTATTGGAATATTTATGTATTGGTCTAATGTCGTATTCATAGTGATTGAGATATTTTTGGAAATAAGATGATATGCGCATAATGAAGGGAAAACAAGAAAATGAAATGTTTAACAGTATTCATGAGCTCATGATTGATATAAGGACTAAGTGATGTCATGGTTTTAGTATATAGAATTTTGAGGATTTTGGTATGTGAAAAGTGTTAAATTTTAACTGCATTCAAGTTTTCACTATGGTTCAATGGGTATTCAAGAGAATAAATTATTAAGGCCTTTGAATGTTTGGAATTTGACCAACAAGACATATCTTATGATGTATGGGGATCAAAGATGGTATTAAATCTCTGGTAATCGTTTTCACTATATTATGAGAGTGGACTGAAGTATTATCGATAAGCCTAAAGATTGGAATGGATTATATTGGACATAAGTTAGTATTGTTTAAGGATAGAATTTTTTTTCGATATTATAGTAGTATAGTTTTAGAAAAAGGACAACCTGCAGGATGGGCGACAGCCCATCGCTTCGGACAAGGCTGTGGGAATCGAACCCACAACCGAAGTGCGACTGGCCTTTATCGCCTACCACTGGCCTACAGGAAGTCCTTTTTTAGTAGAAACTAGTTTTATTATATTAAGCAGTATGATATATGATGTATAAGTCCATTTTAGGAACCATATATGATTAATCTCACTATAGATCGACTTATGTATATAATTTTTGCTAACATTTTGTTTGAGACAGATGGAATGACCCGTCATTCTATCACATGATCTGCTAACACTTCACGAATAACAAATTCAACTTCCTTTATTTAAGAGATGAAGTGGAAATTGTTCAAGGCACGAACAACAATGAGATTGTACCAAAATAAAGTAAGTATTTATTCTAAGCAAATTTTAAACTTTAGGGAAATGATCTTGAAAACCAAAAATGTTGTCCTAGTGATCTTATACCTGATTAATCAGATGGTACCTTATATCATCACAAATCTATGGATTTGTGATTACTGGCTTTTCCATAGCCATGTTTTCTACCACTCTCCATCAGAACATGATGGTTATATTTCTCTTCCATATCCATATTTTCACCTATGTGGAAACCCAGTGATTAGTTTATTTGGGTAATCATTACATTTCATACTTTAGTTGTTAAATCCAAGTTTTGGTATTCTTTTTTACGATGTGGGTTTCTATTAAAGAAACTTTCGAATAGTAAACCATTTATAACCCCGATGAATTTCGAGGGCGAAATTCATTTTAAGGGGGGTAGAATGTAACAGCCCGAGATTTTATGAAAAATATTCTTTTTAATTTTATTAATGTCTTGTGTTGTACGCTACACCAAAAGGAGCTTTCACAAAACACTTCCTTGACTTGCCTTGCATTACACGCAATCACGACCTTCCTCGATAGCGTGTGTAGTACGCAATACCGAGTTTCACTAAACAACGATATGCTATTAAAATATTATTATAACTAGCCATTATGAATAGTAATAACCACCTTTAAAAATTTTAGAAATTTTAGCTCTCAAAATGGACTTCATTTTTGGATTTGGAGTATCGAATTTAGCCTAAGGTGAAATTTTGGTACTTTTCGGATAACTTTCATATTCTGATGAATAGCGAAAATTACTAAATTATAATTAAAAACAACTTTTTTAATCAAAATAATTAATAGTGATAAATTATTAATTTGAGTGGTTTTAAAGTATATTTATAATATATTTTTACAATTTAATACAATGATGGTCATTGGATGTAATTTCACATTTAAACCAGACATAAACAAGTGTCAATCTTTTGATAGATATTGTTTCTTAAAAACACGCTATTTGTTTTAACAGCGGGATTTAATTATAAAATTAATTAATTCAACTTCTATGTTATGAATTTGGTAAAATAGACTTCATTTTTTAATTCTGAATATGAAATATAGCTTAGGATGAAATTTTGGCATTGTTCTGAAAAACATCAATTTTTGATGAATACTGAAACTACTAAGTGGTAGTTAAAAAACTGAATTTTTCATAAAACTTAATTTTACCACTTCTGTGAATGGAATTTCAAAAATCCGAGAGACACGGTTGATGTCAGTAAGTAAAATGTGGTTCAATGAGAGGAAAATAATTTTTGGTGAATAGTAACTTTTTACTTTTATTTACCACGGTTAAAAGTAAATAGGGTAATTAAGGGTAACAATGTTATTAATATTACCCTAACACATGTCCTAATCCAATTGGACAAGTGTATCTCGACCAAAAACAACCTTAAGTGTAAAATATTATCATTTAGGCCCACTTGTATTAGATTAGGACATTTATTATTATTTAATTCAAAGAAGAGTTAAAAGAGTTAAAATCAAAGATTATTTACTAAAACATTTTTAATATAGGGTTATACATAAGATAAATTCGATTGTAAATATTAATTAGAAAGATAGAAAGATTTCCTACATAACGGTATTTTATTTATAATTTTTAGATATTATATAATTTAATTTATTTATGACACAATGATGATGCAGTAATTATCTTATGAATGAAATATTGACAGAATTGATGTTATAAACACCAAATTAAATGAAATTTGAGACTTTTTATGAATACCACTAATTTTATAGGTTACTATGATATATTATTGTTTCTATAATCAACTTGGTTCGAACATATAATTCTTTTATGACTTTCACAAAAATCATATATCAAATAGTGTAAAAATTGACACAAAATAGTTTTTAAATCAAATATTATATTATTAATTGTTATTTTATTCCTAAAAATCTAAGGTTCGGCCAAATTACTTAGATACGGATATATATATTAATAATAAACAATTTGCGGTTCGTTTGGCATGTTATAGTAAGTGTATTAACCATATAGTGTAAGAAAACAAAAAGACACGGTAAAAGTTAAATTATATAACTTAGAGTTAAATCTAATTGATAAGGTTAAAATAATAACCTAAACATGTCTAAATCCTATTGGTTGATAGGATTTCGACCCATCCCCACTTTAGCTTCGAAATAAGACCCTTTGGAACCATTAAAAACCGATTTTGACTTTACTATAAAATAATATTTTGAGATATTCCTAAGGTGCCCCTCTCCTCCCTTATAAAAGGGCACCTCCTCCCCCTCCTCCTCACACCAATTTGAGGACTCAAGCTCGGCCAAACCCTGCCAAAATCCCTTCTCCACTTCCCTAGAATAATCATAGAGGTTCTGGTCTTGTTCAAAGACCAATCTTAGTTCCCTAAGTGAAGGATTCAAAGAGGCGTTTCAAAGAAGAGGTAATATCCATTACCGATCTTTTCAATTTCTTTCTTGTTCAACTTCTTCTTCTTTAGTTGTTTCATGATAAAGTAATAACATCAGTATTACTTACATACTGATATGTTATTATAAATATTAAACAACTCTAATTAACCTTCTATCCATCCTACGGAAAAAGGAAATCACCGCGCGTGCGTACGTACGGAATACTGTCTCCACGCCGTGGTGTAATCTATTTTCCGCCACCACCTTAATTGGATGGGTATAATGGTTTAATTAGTAACTATATATGATTATTATAAAGTGATATTGATACTGAAATAGTATACATACACTTCAACACAATTCCACGACCATGGGAACGATATCATCGCTCGTGCGTACGTACGGACTACCGTCTCCACGACGCGATGAGATTCATTCTCAATGATTAACCATTCATGAATGATTATAAAGTGTATATAATAAGTTCTAATAAAATATATGACATAATAATGATACTGGAATTATTTATATTTATATGTATGTCATCTACTTAAATCCATTCAATTCAATAAGGAAACGAAAACAGCGTTCATGCGTACGTACGGACTACCGTCTCCATGAACGGTGTATTTCTTTCCATTTACTGATTTATTATATATGTATATTCTGAATATATATATATAAATCATGTTTTACATTCTGGATATAAGTAATCTTGATCCAAGTAATCATATTAATAATTACAAGTTAAAAACACCTACGATAAATGAAACGATTTTACCCAAAACGGTTCTTTAACATGAATTTACAAAAGAACGGGTAATATAAAGTCATAAGTGGACCATATATGATATAATAACAATGAATATGATTCTGGAATAAGTCAATAACATGATTTAAATCATTATACAGGAGGTTCGGACACGTACAGAGCATGTCAGACCTAAGGTAAGGGAAATATCACAATCTCATTTCTATCCGAGATTGTTTATTCGTATGTTTTTACTGGGGTGTATTTTATCATCCACATCCATGTTTTCTCAATATGTAATATTTATATTCTTCTAAAATAGTTTATATCCAATTTTACCTTTTGGTGAGTTTTTAGTAAAAGATATGAAAGGAATCTTTTGTCGTTTTCCGTACGAGGTACTTTTTGACTTTTCGGACAAAAGTATGAAGAATGTTTTTTTAACTTATACGACGTGAATGGATTTTTAAAACATTATATCCAAGAAGCATCCTTTACAAGTTTTCAAGTTTATTTTTAATCAACTTCTTTTAGTTTAAAGTTGTATGACATTTTAAGAAAGGAAAAATGTTTTTGAAGAAGAAAAGATATTTTCCTCAAGAATGGAGTTCAAGTGTTTTATCAAAATTATTTTCCATATAAGATAATAAAGGGTTCTATTTCTATCCCTAATATTACATGGATTTGATTATGTTGTGATGGAAATATTTTTATGAATTCCTTTATCGTATATGAATTGTTTTATGATGTCATGATGTTTAAGATTCCCATTTGTGTTACATGGGTTATGCAATGATGTATGATTTATGATTTTGTGGCACACATAATAATGGTATCATTATTAGATGGGTGGGACCTATATCTCCCTCCAATGCATTGGGTAAAGATTTTATATCTCATGAGATAGACATGGCTGGAATGGTAGGTTATACCGGTTCAGTGAAACAGGACTGAAACGAGGGTGACTCGGTTCAGAAAGGGACTTTGCCCACTAAGATAGTCTTGGCAATGAGTCTTGACTAACAAGAAATGATTCTCTATGATTATGTGTTTATGCCACAAAGTTTCATGTTTTAATTTATTCTTATTGGGATTCCATTTCACTACTATGATTTATCCCATGATATGATATTATGCTCTCTTTTGCAGGTTATGATTTCCAAAAGTTATGTTCTTATTAATATGATGTGATTGATTTTTCTTTTTCTTACCCTTACTGAGCATTTGAGCTCACCCTTTTATGTTTTATTTTCCCCAGGATATAAAGAAAGGTTTTAGGTAAAAAAAAGGGAAGATATTTATGGGAGATATTGAAGATCTTTCACCACGATTAGAAGATTACGTTCTGTGTTTCCAAAGACACTAAACTATTACGATCCTTGTGTGTGTGTTTTTTTGTTATGTACTAAGTATTCCGCAAATGTAATGTAATGTACATGTATGTCAGGATTCGGGTCTCTACATGGATCGATTTAGTCATTTAGTTATATTACACTCAAGGTTTTATAAAAGTTTTGGTATGTCCGGGTTGGTTCGAACCCGAAACCAACCGGGCCCTTGGAGCGGAAACTCGTATAACTTAAGGACCAAAAATCTGTTTAATGTGCCATCAATTGAGTTGAAATACTTTTGTTGATATGGATCTTTTTTCTTAATCCACATGATGATTGGACACAGCTGGAGTATGGTTGGGTTGGTTTTAACTTAAAAACCAATCGGGCCCTTGGAACGAAAAAGCCAATAACTCTCAGATAGGGCGTCCGATTCACGCACCGTCTATCGCATTGGGTTTATTTTGACGAGGCAAAAAATTGGGATATATCAACTATGGAATTAATGATAGTTGATGTATTGACTCTATTGCTTGAGGAGCGGACCCTCCCTAAATCGAGCATGAAGTTTGCGGGAACCCTAGAGCTGGATGCGACTGCACCGACTACTGTACTGGAATCCTCTGTGGGTTTGACCGCGACGACTACCATACAAAAATCCTTTTTGGGTTCGATGACGATGACTACTGTTTTTGTATCCTATTTGGGTCCAGTAGTATTGACCTCTGTACTTGTATCCTATGTGGGTCTGACAGAGTAGTTGGTCTTGTATCCTATGTGGGTCCAACAACTTAGCTGGTATTGTATCCTATTTGGATCTGACAGCTTAGATAAATTAGTGGCTTCATATGATCATCTCCATCTATATATCAAAGTGTATTCTTGTGTGAGTTGAGCCTTGAATTCAACGTTTATCATCGATGTGAATGACTTGTTTTCCTGTGTATATTGGGTTGTGTTTTTTGTGTGGACTTGTTGTGTTTGGGTTCGAGAGTTGTAGAAGAACTGTAATTGATGACATAGATATATGTATGGGAATATAAATAAGTAGAGTCATTTGATACTTTGTGACTGTATCTTTCCTTTTTGGTTTATCCTTAGTGGATTATGAGAGACCTTCAGGGGTCTTGGGATGCCTACTGAGTATCGTTACTCACACCTGCACGGGCTATGCTCGCACCACGTTGTGTTGGATGCAGACAATAGACATTATTGATCGAGGTGGAGTCTTGTGGAGCTGGACGGTACCTAGAGGTGGACCAATTGGCAGGACGGACACGGAGAATATGTCTGGACCTGAGGAGCTTAATAGAGTATTTGTACCCACCCTTCAGGTTGGATTTCCAGAGGACGACCCTGTGTTTCTATTTCACTTATTGTTGTTGTACTTTCCTTTCAATTCTACTGTACTTTTAGTTGGGTTTGTATACTAGCCCATTTAGTTTTTAGTACTTACCTTGTATCCAGTTTTACTTAGTGCTTACGTCTCTTGTGTACTCTATTGTGCTTTTTTAACTTTATAAAATGCAATTCCTTCTCTTTTTATCGGGATGTACGCCTTTGGTTCTAGTCACCAGCCCCTGGCCTATAGAAGGCGGGCTTCGGGTAGTCACAGAACTGGCCCCGAGGATGAGTCATGACAAATTGGTATCAGAGGAGTCAGTTCTACCGCAGAAGCTCAGGACTCTGATCTTTCCTTTCTGTGAAGAAATAGTGTTATGAGTATTGAGTCTGGTTTTCAGTCGAGGGAGTCCAGTGTTTGGGTAGCGACTGACGTATCCATACACCAGGACCCTAACCTCTGATTTCTGACTCAGTTCATGAAATCACTGATTGTGTGTGTATTTCCATTTAAAAATTTCCATTGTGATTACTCTGTGTTAGCTCACCTGTTATATTGTACTAATTGTGGAGCACCTGTTTCTTTTCAGGATGGCACCACGAAGGTAGCGAGATAGGGTTCCTAGTTACGTGAAGGATGGAATCCCACCGAGCAACGAGGCCTCAGTGCAGGACTCCATTACAGCAAAGGCACCAACGGTACCACTACCTGCTGGGCCACTTATCCTACCTACCCCATCACTGGAGAGTTCACGCCGCCTGAGCACATTTCATGAGTTTCAGAGGCAGAGGCCACCCGAGTTCTGCGGAGAGATAGATCCTCAGGCAGCCAAGGATTGGCTGGAGGCTATCGTTAGAGTCTTCAGATTGGTACGGTCACCAGCAGACCTTATGGTGATCCTCGACATGAGTCTCCTGCACGCATCAGCAGGTAGATGGTGGAGCCTGATGCTCCAGGTGCATGATAAGGCATCTCTACTTTGGAAGGACATTGAGAGTCTCTTCCGCTCAATGTTTGTTCCAGACACCCTCTGTGTGATGCCCCTCCAGGAGTTACTGCAGTTACGGCAGGGCGGCATGATAGTATCCTAGTACTCAGCAAGATTTACCGACCTCTCGTGCAACTCCACGGATATGGTACAAGACCCATTCTTCTGGGCCCATACCTTTGAGCAGGGACTGAGGCATGAGATCAGAGATTCAATGATTCCCCTCAGCATCTCAACGTAGACAGGGGTGCTGGAGCGATCCCTTTTATTAGACAGTTTTCTCGTCGAGCTACCACCAGCAGTGAGGCCCAACGCAAGACTACACGGAGCAGAGTCTTCTGCAGATGGCAGTCAACAGATGTCAAAGAGGTCCAACGGAAACGGGCTGTCAGGTGGGGGACATCAGGATATAGGTTCGGCTGTGCGGGGCACACGGCGCATAGCCAGCCTTACGAGGAGGAGACAGTGCTATGCATGTGGCGGGTAGGGCCATGTGGCTCGTGACTGCCCGACCCACCATGCAGACGAGCAGTAGATAGTGGAGGGACCTCCCAGGAAGAGGAAGAGGTTCAACCGTGGCAGTCCGTAGGGAGTAGGCGAACGAGGCAGAGGAGCTGGCCGAGCAGCGGGTGGTGGACGACGCATCGAGGATCTACCGCCACCACCCCCATGAAGCCCTCCCCAACCACAGGGAGCTGGCGTGTAGAGGCAGGATTAGCTCTAGGCAACATATTCTTATGACCACGGCGCACCAGATATGATTCGATGTACTATCTGTGTCTACTACAACTTTTCTGCAGTTCTTATAGACAATGGTGCGAGTCATTCTTTTATTTTCGCTACCCCTGTACGGAGATCAGAGATTCTGAAGGAGTCGTTGGTAAGATCCTTATGTCTAGATACTCCTACGGAAGTAGACTCGATGATTACGCACTATTTTCGGCAGTGTGTGCTTACTCTAGGAGGTGAGAGATTCATGTGGGATCTTTTTGTAGTGGCATCGAGGCCATACGACGTCATCATGGGTATGGTCTGGTTATCTAGAGTCCATGCTCAGATTGACTGTATTAGGAGAAAGGTGTGGTGTGCCCACACGAATGGTACCAGGTTCACATTCACCTGTGATAAGGGAACCTTCACAGCATAGAATGGACTCATACAGAGGAGAGGGCAGCTGATCACACATCAGTTGGCTAGTCTCATCTTTGGGGCAGTTGACGTGTGGAGTCTGAGTTGTCCTATTGTGGTGGATCAGTATGCAGATGTTTTTCTTGATGACCTTCCAGGACTACCTCCTCGTAGAGAGTTAGACTTCTATATAGACCTGTACCCAGGGAAATCACAGATATCTACTCCATCATATCAGATGGCTCCTTCCGGGCTTCATGAGCTACGGGTGCAGCTGGAGGACTTATAGGGAAAAGGATACATCCAACCTAGTGTTTCACCCTAGGCTTCTCCAATTTTATTTTCCAAGAAGGAAGATGGGAGCTTGAGACAGTGTCTCAACTATCTTCACTTGAACTATGTGACCGTGAGGAACAAGTTCCCCCTTATGAGGATTGATGACCTCTTCGATCAGCTCATGGAGAACGATGGTTCTCGAAGATAGACCTCAGGTCAGGCTATCACCATCTCAGAGTTTGATACGAGGATGTACAGAAGACAGACTTCAGGTGTCGATATGGCCACTATGAGTTCTTGGTAATTCCCTTCCGTGGTACCAATGCTCTAGCAGTGTTCATGAGTCTCATGAACAGGATCATCTAACCTTACCTCGATCGGTTTGTCGAGTCTTCATTGACGTCTGACTGATTGACTCGACTACCGAGGAAGAGCATGCCTACCACTTGTAGGTTTTAATGGATACACACAGAGAGCACCAGCTTTCTGGTAAGTTCTCAAAGTTCCAGTTATGGATTCGAGAGGTTCACTTCTTGGGGCATGTTATTTCAAATGAGGGAGTTGTTGTGGATCCCGTGAAGATCGGGAAGTACTTGCTTGGGAGCTACCCATGAGCATGACGGAGGTGCGGATATTCCTTGGTCTAGTTGGGTACTATCGGGGAGTTGTGTCAAACATTCCCAGAGTTTCATCACTACTTAAAGCTTTGAAGAAGAAGGGGAAACCCTTCGAGAGGTCAGACAGTTGTCAGTAGAGCTTCCAAGAGATGTGGTAGAGATTGACCAGTGCGCCCATCTTGATGCTACCAGAGGGGGCGTAGGGTACGTAGTTTACTGCAACGCATCAGGGACCAGACTCAGGTGTTTTCTGATGCAGGAGCGAGCAATGATCGCTTATGTTTCACGATAGTTGATGCAGCATGAGCAGAACTATGCTACCCATGACCTGGAGTTTGCAGCAGTGGTCTTCACCTTGAAGATGTGGCTACACTATCTGATGGGCGAGCGCTTTATATTCTACTCTAACTATCAGAGTCTCTGGTACATTTTCTTGAAGAAGTACCTGAACCTAAGACAGTGGAGATTTCTCGAGTTCCTCCAAGATTATGACTTTGAGATTTTCTATACTCTTGGGAAGGGGAACTTTGTGGCTGATGCTCTCAGCAGGAGATCGGGCATTCAACTACTAGGGGAGGCAACAGAGCAGTTAGCCACTTTTCAGATATCCATCGTGGATAGAGATGGGGGAAGTCTATCTATTGTCCCTCATAGTCACTCCTCCACAACTATAGTGGGTAAGAGAGGCACATCATGGAGAAGTCGACTATGAGGCGCGACGTACTCTGATATCCTCAGGGATGGAACCCAATGGATTTTCTAAAGGCGTGGAGCACGTCATTCACTTCAGGGGTCAAACCATGGTACCAGTTGCACTACAAGAGGAAGTTCTGAGGGAGTTTCACACTTCCCCATTAGCGGTACATCTTAGAGTAGTGAAGATGTACCGGGACCTCAGATGACAGTATTGGTGGCCAGGTATGAAGAAGGTTGTAGCGGAGTTTGTTTCATGATGCCTCACTTTCCAGAAATTGAAGGCGGAACACCAGGTTCTAGAAAGCATGGTACAGCCCTTGTAGGTCTCAGAGTGGAAGGGGGACGGGATATCTATGGATTTTGTGACAGGGATCCCACGTAATTCCAGAGGACACGACTCTATCTGGGTGATTGTTGACCAAATCATCTAGTCGGCCCACTTCATATCGATCCGGGAGCAGGGATCAGTAGAGAGATTGGGACACCTCTACATCTAGGAGATCATACGACATCATTTTGTTCCATCATCTATCATCTTTGATTGAGATGCTCGCTTTACTTCCCACCTTTGGAAGGGGTTGCCTGAGGATTTTGGGATGCAGCTACTCCTGAGCACTTCCTTTCACCCTCAGACGGATGGCTAGATGGAGAGGACCATTCAGACACTCGAACACATGCTTCTTGCATGTGTCCTTGACATTGGTCACAGTTGGGAGGATCACGTATCCTTGGTGGAGTTCACGTATAGTAACAACTACCACTCCCCCATCGGGATGGCACCATACGAGGTGTTGTACGGCCAAACTTGCAGATCACCTCATTGGTGGACTGAGCCTAGGGAGTCAGCACTCATAAGACCATAGATGGTTCTAGCTATGACGGAGATGGTACAAATCATTCAAGAACAGATGAGGACTGCACAGACAGACATAAGTCCTATTATGATATGAGGTGGAGACCACTAGAGTTCGAGGATGGTGACCATGTTTTCTTATGGGTCTCACCTCGACGTGGATTACAGAGATTTGGCAGGGGTGGAAAGTTAACACTGTGCTTCATCGGACCATTCCCTGTCCTCAGCAGGGTTGGAAAGGTGGCTTACCGCTTTGACCTTCCACCTCAGTTGCACTGGGTGCACGAAGTCTTTCACATATCTTAGATGAGGAGGTACGTGCATGACCCGATGCATATCATCGACCATGGGGAGCTGGACATCGATGACGGGGAAACATTTGTGGAGGTCTCAGTGGAGATCGAGGATCGACTTGAGCGGGTCCTATGTGGACGGTCGATACCTCTGGTGTGCATTCGTTGACAGCACGAGAACCTCCACGAGAGCACATGGGAGAAGGAGGCTCAGATGTGTGCTCAGTGCCCTTATTTCTTTCCCTAGTTTATGATTTAACATTACGGGGATGTAAATCCCTGAGGTGGGAGTAATGTAAAGACCTATAAATTTAAAAGATTTTTTTCATAAATTCTTTGGAATATTGCAAGTCTGTGGCTTCTGATGGTTCTTGATTATGAGGGCCGATGTGACTGAAATCCATTTCTGAATATTAGCTCAGGTACGTTCAGTAAACGAACGAGCACGTTTTTCTATATTTTAAACCGGTGCTCAGAATTAAAATCTGAGGGCACCGATGAATTCACAACGCTGTTAATTTCTTAATGTGATCCTCACCGTAGTTGCGTTTGAAATGGAGGAGAATTTAATTTTTTGGGGTTTATTTTAGAAGTAAATAATGAATTGTCGGAACAATTTGTATTTTATAAGGAGGTTATTCCCTTCCATGGGTAGTTAATGGTGGGGCTGACAGCCACCATACTACACAAGTTTGGATGTTAGAGAGGTGGGGGCCACACGGTCCCCAACTATTTAATTCCCTCTAAACTCATTAAAAACCCCTCCTTAAATTGGAAAAACCCCCATTAAATTCCAATCACTTTGCCTCACTCCATTAATTCATTTCAACCAATAATTTAATGAGGATCCTTCCTCATTCCCCCTTTTTTATTTAATTTTCAACGCGTTTAATAAATGGGGACCTTCCCTCTCCCTTCCTTAATTGATTTCCATAAGTTTTATTTAATGTGGTTATTTAATTTAAGGAGAGTTGCATTGTGTGTGTAATAAAATAATAGGAGGATCCTATTATTTTATTAAGGGGGAGATCTCTCGTTATGCGGAGAAGATGAGTGAACTCTTGAGGTTTTGGAAGAACACTGGCCTCTGATGAAGAATGATGAATAATGTTGGTTCCTCGAAGAACAACGATGCACCAACAATCCTCTTCTCCACGAAAAGAGAGGAGACAATGCTTCCTCTTCGGCGCACTCCGACGACGCGTACGAACCCTTTCCCTATGACTTCATCAACCGCGACACTGTCAACAGCGATGCCATCTACCGTGACGCCGACGTTCATCTTCAATTGTTGCATTATCAGTTTTCGTATATTTCATTATGTGATTTATGCCCTCGGCATGGCGTTTAAATGTTGGGTGATGAATTAAACCTATAACACAGTGGGTTAGGGTTAATGAACACGCCCAGATCCACCGCTAATTTCTTCTTGATGTGTGGGGTGATTGGCGATGACAATACGGGATGACAACAGCTAATCGGAGCCTTCGTAGTGGATTTTGGGTCCCGAGACGACCGTAGGCACAGACGGGAGCAAAATCGGACAACCGGAATGACACCGGTGTCTCGCGGAAGCCCTCGACGGCTGGAGGAGGCGGCATGCCGCCAGTAGAAGCTATGGCGGCGAGGGCGGGATCCTGCGGCCGCGTGGGATCCAGGGAAGCCAGCGGCACCACCATGGCTCCCCGTCCATGGAAGGCGGGGTCCGCACCGCCCGACCGGGCCAGGGAAGGTTGTGCGGACTGGTCCACGTTGGCCAGGCCTATCCATGCACAACCGGGTCAGGCCGCACCCTATGGGCTGACCCAGGGTGGGTTGGGCCGGGTCAGACCGAGCCCAGACCCCCACTTCAGACCATTTCTGGTCATTTTCCCATAACATGAGCTACTGACATCTGATAGACGCATAGTCAGTTGCTTAGGAATCCTTGGATCGAGACGGTCTTTTCGGTATATTACACTCAAGTTTTTGGCAAAGTTTGGGTATGGTCAGGTTGGTTGAAAACCTAAACCAACCGGGCCCTTGGAGCGGAAACGCTTATAACAAAAGGACTGGACGTCCGATTGACGTGTCGTCAATTGTATTGAAATCATTTTTTGAGATGGATTTTTTGGCTTACTCCACTTGAGGTTTGGACTTAGCTGGAGTACAGTTGGGATGGTTTTATCTTAAAAACCAACTGAGCCACTGGAATGGAAAAGCCAATAACTCTCAGACCTGGTGTCCGATTGACGCACCGTCAGTCATGTTGGGTTTACATTGATGAGATGCAACTTTGGGACACATAAACTCTGGACTTCGTGATAGTTTATGTATCGACTCTTTTTCTCGCGGAGTGGACCCTCCCTAAGTCGAGCCTGCTGTGTGCCGGAACCCTAGAGCCGGGTGCGACTGCATAGACTACTGTACTGGAATCCTCTGTGGGTTCGACATTGATGAATACCGTACTGGAATCCTCCATGGGTTTGACGGCAATGAATATTGTTCTCGTATCTTATGTGGTTCTGGCAGTATTTACCTCTGTACTTGTATCCTATGTGGGTCTGGCGGAGTAGATGGGCTTGTATACTATGTGGTTCTGATAGCTTAGCTGGTCTAGTATCCTATATGGGTCTGACAGCTTAGATAAATCAGTGGCTACATCTAATCATCTCCATCGCTATACGAAAGTGTATACCTGTGTGAGCTTATTCTTGAATTCAACCTTTATCATCAATGTGATATTCTTGTTTTCCTGTGTGGACTGGGTTGTGTTTCTTGTGTGGACTGGTTGTGCTTGGGATCAAGAGTTAGAGACGAACTGTAATTGATGACTTATATATATGCATGGAAATATATCTAATTAGAGCCTTCTGATACTTTGTGATTGTATCATTTCTTCTTGGTTTATCCATTGTGGATTCTGAGAGACCTTTGGTGGTCTCGGGGTCCCTACTGAGTATCGTTACTCACCCATGCATGGGCTATGCCCGCACCACGTTGTGCTGGACGTAGATGAAGGACATCACTGATCGAGGTGGGGGCTTGAAGAGCTGGATGGTACCTAGAGGTGGACCACTTTGCGGGACAGACATGGAGGAGATGGCTAGACCTGAGGAGCTTAGGAGATTATATGTACCCACCCTTCGGGATGGATTTCTGGAGGACGAACCGGTATTGTTGTTTCACATACAACTGTTTCACTGTACTTTCATTTGGGTTTGTATACTAGCCCATTTACTATTCAGTACTTACCTTGTATCTAGTTTTACTTAGTGCTTACTTCACTTGCATACTCTTGTGTTTTTTTGTTTACTTTATAAAAGGCAATGCCTTCCCTTTTTATCAGGATGTACGCCTTTGGTGCTAGTCACCAGCCCCTGGCCTATGGAAGACAGGCATGAGGTAGTCACGACACGGGCCCCGAGGATGGGTTGTGACAATCATAACAATGAAAATGATTCTGTAATATGTCAATGTCATTATTTAAATCTTTATACAGATGTTTTGGATACATACAAAGCATATCAGACCTATGGTAAGGGATAATATTGCAATCTCATTTTTATCCGATATTTCTTATACATAAGTGTTTACTGGGGTTATATTGTTCATCTATGTCCATAAAATATTTTTAATATAGTGTTTAATTGCATTAAAAGTATGATTAAAGTCATGTTTACCCCTATTTGACTTTTACATTGTGTTATGGATGAAATCTTTCTTTTGTTTACCATATGTGGTACTTTTTGACTTTTATGGAAAAAGTATGAGGAGAATGTTTTTTAACTTATACGGTGTGAATGGATTTTTACAGTTTCTTAACTTATATGGTGTCAATGGCAGAATTGTCACAATGATCTTTTTGGATCATGGCAGCCTCATTGACAGAAAGAACTATCCTCAATTTACCTGCATTTAGTTTAAATGAGATACTCTTGAAAATGAAATCATTTCTACCATAACAGATAATATGCAGAAGATCAGAAATAGTAGCAAGAAAAAGGCTTCTAATTTTTGGTGACCTCGGAAGCTCAATCATATTTAAAAATTGTGAGAAAATAATGTTATCCAAAATCTTTTTTCACCCAAAAAGATCAAATTTTTAATGCTAAAGAGCAGTAGCAGTCCCACAAGAGAAAAAGATTTGGTTTATGTCATCCCGATGTTGGTTGCACAAACAACTATTAGAGAAATGATTAAAACCATAAGACTGAAGACAACCATCAGAAGGAATATTTTGGTTATAAATTCTCCAAATGAGGGAATTACATAAATGTTTTATCCAAGCCTTATTGAAATTAGAGATCCAACTGATATTGTCATCAACATTAGAGAGATAGTGATTATAATATTTTTTTTGAGTCTAACAAGACATTATTAGCAGGTTCCCAAACCAGAAGGCATAATTGGAAGTGAAGTAATAATTTTAAATAGTCTCTTTAATAGGATACTGATGATGAAGGCCAGGAGAGTTGATCACATCTCTGATGGAGCAGTTAGTGGGATTATGAGTAAAAGAATTTGGCATTTCTGAAAAAAGAGGGGAACCAGTCCAGTTATCAAACCAAAAATTTTAATTACATTCTTTACTAATAATACATCAATAATTTTACATGATAGAAAAATATGAAGATTTAATTGAGGGCCAGATAGAGGAAGAAATGTAGTGAAAAGTACTAGATTTACGTTTATCAAGAAAACGAGTTTTGAAAAATTTCTTGGGATGCGAGTAATTATTAAAGAGGGACCACATAAATTTATCTTGAAGAGCCACATTAATGTTTTTAATATTTTTAATTATGATACCACATTCTTTAATAGGTTTACAAAAAGAGGTATAAGAAACCGTGACCAATTTTCTCTCCCCGGTGCTACCGCTCAAGATGAAGTTCCTTATATCAGAATATAAGTGTTTAATAAGAACTACAGGATAATTGTAGACCATCATGGAGTAAACCAACATAGAAACAATGGTGGATTTCACAAGGCAAATCCTTACTTACATGGAAAGGGATTTTTCATTCCAGGATTAACGTTTTTTATGAATTTGATCCACTATGTATTAGAAATAAGAGGATTTGGGTCATCCCAAGAAGATGGGGACACCAAGTCAAGTGAAGGGTATGGAACATTCCTTAACGCCTAAAACATCGGTAAAATGAGTTTTCCTATTGAGGTGAAAATTTTTACCAAAATAAATAGAGGATTTATGCAAGTTAACACGCTGACCAAACACCTCTTCAAAGTGAGAGATGATGGATTTATGGTTATTTATATTTCTGTTGTCCCCCGGGAGGAATAAAATGATATCATCGGTATGAAGTAGATGGGAAGGGGAATGTAAATTCATAGAGGCAATAAATGGTTTTATTTTTCATTGATCAACATTGAGGGTGAGAAATCTGCTAAGATAGACTTCCTCGATATAATAAATGACCATAGATAGAGGGTCACATTGTATAACGCCTTTAGATCACTTAAACTAACCTCTAGGAGAGCCACTGATCAGAATAGAAATATGGGATGAAATGAAAATGGTTTTTATTCTGTTGAAAAAATTTTCATTGAAACCAGAACTAGATAAAACTTTAAAAATAATGTCTCAGTCAATAATGTCAAAGGATTTAGTAATATTGATCTTTTGAGAAACATTTCCTCCTCTAGTGTTTCTACTCAATAAATTGGTGGATTCAGAGGCAGGACCAACGCAATACTGTATAGATATCCCTTTAATGAATCCAAATAGTTCCAAGAAACGATTCTGTTACTAATAGTAGAGAGTAAATTGGAAATAATCATAGTAATAATTTTAAAAAGAGAGTTTAAGAGGGCGATGGGTCGGAAAAGGTGAATTTCATCTAGACGTGTGGACCACCACATCCCCAAAGTGCTGTGATTCATACAAACTTTCAAAGTAATGTATTAATGATGGGTTTAATAAGATTAAATAATTAATATAAATTAATAATTCTACTTTATTTCCAATATATAAATATATAAATATATGTCAATTACTTTATTTGATTAAAAATACTCATAAAATGGGAAAAACATTCTTTTGTACGTATGACCTACGGTCTCCATGAATAGTGTATTTAATATTAAGTTTACATATATTATAGATTAAAATAAATATTTATATATTGAATATATATTATTTCAATTAGTTTTTACATTCTGTAAATAATTATATCATGATCATTGTAAAATAATAAAAAATTACAAATCAAAACATATACGAAAACAATGAAAATATTACACAAAACGTAAAATTAAAATTATGTTTTTAATAAATGAGTATTATAATGTCATAAAATTAAATCGTATTTCATATATTAATATGGTTTTGGGTAGATTTATAATAAATTTATATTTATTATACATATGGTTTGAACATGTATGAATAATTTCAATACATAAGGTATGGATTTTCTCAGCACACTTTTAAATTTCTGAGATTAATACCTTAATCAAAAATCATTTCATTTATGCGGTGTATATGATTTCTATGAATATATTATATAATTATTATCATTAAATTGATGTTTATTTTCATATTTGTTTTATTTTATCCTTTTTTTGGGGGTTTTGGTTCACAAGTTACCAACTAAGAAATTTCAGTTTCTCCCTTTTTTTTCTTTGAGATATGTGACATGTTATGCACTTAAATTATTATAAGATGTGAATACACAGGGCATTGAAATGATATATCATGATCCTCTTTATTTTCATGAACATTTAATCTCTATTTAATTTCATTATCATACATGGTATATATGATTAAAATTTACTATGTGGTAAGAGTTTTTTGCAAAAATATGATTATTCATCATGAATATTTATGATTAAGTTTTAATTGAATAAATTTTATGATACATCAGTGAAGAATACTCGTGAATTTTCTTATCACCTATTTATTCATGATATATTCATGTATTGGTACTATTTTTTGACTATTTTTTATAAATGATAATTAATAAAGTGTTTCTAATACAATCCTTCTTTATCTCTCCCACTGGTCAAAAATCTATGTTCCTTCAAAACCATGTTTTCTAAAAAATCATTAAAAAAATTTCTACTATTATCCTATTATCTTTCAATGTTATATTTACACAATTTATATCGTATTGATTTTTTTAATGGATTCTTCTTGTAATTTTTTGAATGATGCACTTTTAAAAAAAAATTGTGCAAATGAAATGATTGACACATATAGATTTAATAACCATTAGGAATAAAATTTATATAATGCATTCCCTAAAAGAATAAATTATTAAATTTGATGAAAATATTAGTTCTAATATTCCTGACATTCATTATTTGAAATGTGTTTTTCAATGAAAAAGGGTTTCAAAAATATTTTATGTTTAAAAACATCATTAAATATTTCATTATTTACTTATGTGTTTTCAATGTATTTTAAAATTAAAATATTTTCAACAATATTTTCTTGACTTATTTATATGGTTTAATAATATTTTAAAATAAAAATATCATCTTATTTTTTTCAATCATTCAATATTATTTTTAAAACTATTTTCATGAAAAAAAAAATTTAGTTTTTTTCCTA
Source organism: Viscum album (assembly GCA_963277665.1). NCBI lineage: Eukaryota > Viridiplantae > Streptophyta > Magnoliopsida > Santalales > Viscaceae > Viscum > Viscum album. The sequence continues at coordinate 167,652,276 of OY728150.1, read as the reverse complement.
GCATTCATTTTATTTTTTTACATTATTTTCAATGAAAATAATTTTCAAAATAATTTGAAGATTTATTTATAATTTATCATATTTCTTTCAAATAAAAGTTATTTCAACTTGTTTTAAAGATTACAATATATGATTACAAGGAATTTGTTTTTACAATTATTCTAACGCATCCATTATTAGTTTTGATGTTTATATGAAATGAACATGATTTTCAAAAGGTTGTATGTTTTTAAAATAATTTTTCAATAAAGAAAGGATATTTTACTGAAGAAATATTTTAAGATACTTCAAAATTAATTTCCCAAAAATATGACATTTGTTGTTATTACTCATGATTTTATGGGGATGTTAACAAAGGGCTCCATTAATAATTTTTCTTTTAATGGTTTTTGTTTTGATGGAACAATATTTATGAATCATATTCCTATTTCCAGTATTATTTATTGATGAATCATGTTTATGTATAATTGGTTATATGTTTACGAATCCGAATTATTGTTCATATGTTACAAGCATAAAAAACCTGTTTCTTTTCATGGGATATAAATTGATGAATTATTACGAAACTCATCTAATTTCTATGGGTTATGATATGATGACATGTTTATGATAACAATTTAATATCATTTGATATTATATGAATTTTTATGATGTTGTGGGAAATAAATATAAGATTTCATGATGTGATGGGTGCGACCGATATCTCCCTCTAATTAATTTTGAAATAATTTATATCTCATAAGTTAGACATGGAAATAACGAGGAGTGATTTTGATTATGAAATGGAATTTGTCTGCTAAGATTGCCTCGGGAGTGGACCCTAACTACTATGATGGTAATGAGACTGAACCATGAGTACCAAGGTGTTATGGGTAGTGATCCCATACTACTATGATTTATTTACCAACGATTCTTTGAATACTATAAAAATAATTTCATAATCTTATATTTCTAATATAAATTCAATTTAGTAATATTATTTCACTATCTAACTGGTTATTCTCTTTAATATGTTATGATTCTTGTCTAAGTAACTGACTATATATAATCCATAATTCATGCGTATAATCATTGATTTACTTTATATGATCTTCTAATGTTATGATCATGTCCTAAAAACATTATTATCATGTTATGATTTCATATATCACTTGTTTACCCATACTGATCATCTGGGATCACCCCTTTAATATGTTTCTTTTCCCCAGGTTAGAATAGTTTTATTTAGGATTACATAAAGGGGAATATCGTTAAGTTAGATATTGAAGATCATCCATTATTATTGAATATTTTGTTTCCATGTTTCTTAATACACTAAACTACTATGGTCCTTAGGCATGTATTTTTTAATGTGATATATATTCATATAAAATTATGTAAGATTCATGTATGTTAAGTTTGGGTCGCTATAGTAGGTATCAAAGTAAATGATTAGTGATCCTTTGTAAACTATGATGATAAATATATAATAATATACCTATGGATATTTCTACAGATATGTCAATGGATTTTTGTATGGATAATCCTAAGGTGTTATATATATATAAGTATCTGTCATGATTTAGGAATCCTATATATATTTTTTTAAGACCATATAGGTTTTTACAGTTATAAGTGTTGATCATAATATGAATTATATTGGTAGTAAATGGTTGGGAGAAGACAGAACTGTGTTAACATTGAATTTTTCAGATGTGGAAAATATTTGAATTATACAAATCATCTTCTTCTGTGGAAATATAGTGAAGATAATCAGGAAGACCGTACAACTATTGGTCAGAATGGTGAAGATAAAAATACATTGAATGGAATGTTAAACATATGATATGTTCTTCTAGTACTGTTTACATCAAACTTAAGAAGAATGATTACATTGAGAACAAAGAAACTCACAACATGAGTAATAATTCATATTCTAGGATATATTTATTAAATAATAAGTTGATGAAGCCTGAGTAATATTTTAAGAACTATGATGGATGATTGAAATGTAAATGTATTATAATTTAATGATTGTTTTTATAAATAATGTAGTATATAAGGATTTTTTAGGTGTTTTTTTCATTATGTATTATTAATAATGTGTGAAATTATACTTATGACCTAGAAAATAGATTTAATGTCAAGGTTAAATTAACAGAAGGTAAACATATCATTTTTTTGAGGATGAGAAAATGAAATTTTATATAGATAAAGAGATGATGATATAGATAAAGTGGGTTGTGTTATCATGGATGAATTTTAAAACATGTTGGGTTTATGGAATATATCCAATAATATTTGGAATAAGGATGAAACACTATTTTCCAAAAGGATTTATAGTTATTTTTGTTGTTATCATGTTCCAATATAATAAACGATGAATGAATTAACATGTGTGGTATGTGACCACAATGATATACTTTATGATATATGTGGGATCAATGAAAAACTAGTTTTTGGAGATTTATTGAACTTATTTCTATTTTTTTATTTTCATCTTTCATATGGATTATAATGTAAACCAATTATAGGAATATTATTTCAATATTTAGATGATGATTATGATACTAATATATTATCTCACTATGTGAGCATATATGAATATTGGATAACATTTTATAACCAATTTTTTATTATGGTAACTAAATAGAGATGGGATGATTTATCATGGAACTCAAGATTAGATAGTGTTTTAGGAATAACAAATCCACCTTCATTTCATGGAGTAAGATATGAAGTGTTAATCGAACTAGTCCTAATCAATGAGTGTGATTGTGTATATCTAAAAGAATAAAATATTATAATCATATTTAGTTATTCACATATAATGTAAAATAATTCCTCCGAAAATTTTATTGGATAATATTTATCATTATAAGTTCATTTTTATTTATCCAATTTTCTTACAAATCATCACAGATCTATATTTTTGAGGCTCAAAACTTTACATTTATCATTAACGTATTTATGAATAATTATTGTTATTTCTCTCTATAGTTATGTATATTTTCTTTTATTTCCAATTATTACCACCAACTTAGGATCACCTTTGTGGACACCTAGTTATGAGTTACTTTAGATAACCGTTTTGTTTCTTGATTCCCACATTAACGGTCATTTTATTATTAATTTTATGATTTTTATTCTATATGAAAGGATCATTCGTGTATTAAACCAATGATAAATATGATGAATTCCATTGGAAAATTCATTTTAACGGTGTATAATGTTACACGTGAGATTTTTTTCTGTTTTTTGATTTATTTAACCTTTTTGATATTTTTCAATTTGTGAAACAATAAATATATATTGTATTATATGAAATAACCATGTTAATAATTAATTTTTAACTACACTATGTAATTATTTCAATATAAGATACACCCAGATAAATTTGGGCTACACACAATACTGAGTTTGCAAGTGTTACACAGAAGACTATATTTTACCAACTTATAATGGTTCACCTTTATAAAGATAAATGTTTTGAGATTCATAAATTTTATTTTCCAAAATAAACCTCTTTTTTTAATTAGTATTTCAAATAAAATTAGGGTAAATATTTTTTAGTATTCTGAGAAGTTTAATTTTATGATTAATATTGAAAAATACTATATTTTAGATAAAACTGCATATTTTTTAAATAATAATTACAGTTAAATTATATTTTAAATTTTTTATTGTAAAAATAGATCAATGATACATCTATTAATATATATCAGATCTTTGTGATCATTTTTTTATGTAGATATAAAATCATTATGGGCCTTTCAACATTTCACTTTTACAGCACACTTTTTTCTATATCAATAAGATTTTCATTATATATAAATTTTACAATTTTGTAAATTGAATTTGGAAAAAATTATATACAAGATTTTAATTAGTTTTATATTTATAGTATAATAATATGTAATTTATTTTTTGACCAAAATGATTTGTGATACTGATTATAAGTAATTACAGCGATGAAGGGAAAATGAAGTTTAGTAAGGGAATAAACCTTACATATAAGGGACAAAATGACAATGAAAATTTTCCAAAATCCATTCAATACGCATATTTAAACCATATACCATATTTATTTGAATTTTTTTGAGTTATTGAGAAACAAAATCTTGATTGTGACCCATATAATATGTTAGGTAAGGGAAATGGAAAAAGGAATAATATGTACCTTTCACATATATAAATTTTTTGAGTATAGAAGAAACTAGATATTTAAGATTATAAATAATATTTTTTATGTTTACTTTGTTTTATTTTTATAAATTGAAATTGATTTTTAGAGATGATATAATTACATTAAACACGTAACAAATCCTATCTCATGGATTATTTAGTTAATAATTAAATAAAATAAATGATGTGAAATACATTAAGAGTGAAGTAAATTTAATGAAATATTGTGTTCCATTATTATCTAGTAGAATATATTTTAAACTAATATATTTTAATATGGATAATTTTATGATATTTTTAAATTAAAATTAAATAAATATTGTCAAAATATATATTAATGTCAGTTTACAATAAATGATATTTTAATAAATGAAGATAAATCACTAAAAGAAAACTTTGAAAAAAACAATTTCTACATTTAATTACATATAAAATATAATCCAATCATAGAAAAGCAGTTTTTATAACAAACATGTGTAGATTTGAATATAAAAAACATTGTCAACACAGTTTGGGTTAAATCAGTATTTTTTCCTGTTACATGCACTTGTTTTAAAATTAATTTCCCACACACATGGGATTTTTTAAATTAAATATAACATTTATCATCAAATGGTTTGATATTTTCTGATAAATCTAACTTTTATTTATTCTTAATTGTTTTATTTCTGATGTTAGAAAACTAGTTATGCAAATAAAATCCAAAATGAAAAATTTGGGGAAACATAATTTTTATTGAAATACATTATAAATTATTTCCAATTTTTCATTAGTGGAGGTTTTTGTCAACCATAAATTCTTTTTAATCTACTAGGTTTCAATTTTATTAATCACATTAGGTAAGGTAGACCTCCCAATAGTTTTAACCATTTAGTTTTTATAAGAATGAATCTCCTCCTCATATATAAAAAGGCATTCAATACTCCCCTTAATAACACCTCTCATGTAACATTTTCTTATCAGAAAAACAATCCAAATAATCTCCAATATCATGTCTAAAAAAATTATAATTCATGGATTGTCCATATATCCAACCATGAATCCATTTTGTGCATTCCATGATGAATTACTCAATGAAGAGATAACACCCATTCACAAGATCTTTTGTTTTATATTCATTATACATCCACTCAACTCTTAATATTGCATTATTATATAATAAAATCTCTCTAATAAATATTTTTAGGTGTGTTTATTATAATGGTTTTAACAAAACATACACACACTTCCATCAAATGGGTTACAAATTTATATTTTTTGTGAATGATAAACAACCACCTCATGAAAAGAATATCTTATTTATTCCATTACCACCTATCATGTTTGTAATTATGATGTAATATATATTTTTATATGATATATTTTGTATTCAGGATATATTTAGGATTCATTAATTATTATAAAAAATATATCTTAATTATTTTTAATTTATGTAACTATGGTAACTTAATTTGTGGACATGTAGACTACCAACTCCTTTGAGTAATGTGAGTCATTCACACTTTACATGGAATGTATTAAGTGCAATTTTAATAAAAATATGTGATATATATGATATAATCATTATACGCGAATTATATTTAATACATATATACAGATATTTCATATACATTTTTTCAAAACAAATGATAATTAAATGGACTCAGCATTCATGTATACATATGAGCTACAATTTCCTTGAATGGTGCTTTTATTTTTCCATTAATATATTTTAATGATTATTATAAAGTTATATATACTGAATGTATAAAATATTTAAATCAATTTTTATGTTCGGGAAGAAATTATATCACTATCTAAGTAAAAGGATAAATAATATCAAGTCAAAACATATACAGAAAACAATATAGATATTATCTAAATAATTATAATAACAACTGTTGTTAATAAAAGAATAATATAAAGCCATAAAAATCTAATATATGAAATTAAATATAATAATATTTTTTGTGGTAGTTTTATAATAAAATCTTATTTTTGAAAAAGTAGTCTTGAACATAAATAAATAAAGTCGATACATAATGTAAGGGTTTTCTCATCTCACATTTATTTCTATGTGTGTTATCCCTTAATCACCACTCATTTATTTTGTCTGGTGTATATATTTCCCATGAATATAACATATATTTATTTTCATTAAATTTATGGGTATTAAAAAAAAATATTTTTTCTCCCTTTCTTGGGATTTATGGTTCAAAATTTAACAAATTTGAAATAATATATTTTTATCAATTTTCTATCATTGAGACACATGATATTATTTTCCCTAATATTCTTCTAAGAGTTATAAAAACAACCATTTGAAAATTTGTTTCATTAAAATCATTCTTTTAATTATTATTTAATCCGAAATTAATACAATTTTTCTAATGTTGGTCTTATAAATCAAATTTACCTAGCAGTAAGAGTTTAATGAATCATTCTAATATTTATACCTCATTGATTATGATTATCATTTCCTTGATGAAATTTTAAGATCTATCATTCAAAAATAATCATTAATTTTATTATCCTGCGGTTATTTATTTTGTCTTCATGTATTGATACCATTTACCCATTCTATATTACTTAATATAATTAATAACTTTTTTTTATGAAAATCATATTTTATCTTTCTCATTAATTTGAAATATGTGATCTTTAAAAACAATGATTTCTATAAATATTTTAAATAATATTATCATATTATCATATGATCATTAATATAAATTTCTACCAATGTTTTACTTTTTTCATATTTTTTTTAAAATGAATCTTCACTTATTTTTTCTAAGAAAGGAACCTTTATAAATATTTTACAACACAAATTCAATGTTCCGCATGTATGGATTTATAGTTCATCTAGACCATCCATCATTTGAATATTCCATTGAAGATAATATAATATATCTTTTTAGGAAATATGTTTTTCCAAATATTAATGATATTCATTTTTTAATGTGATTTTCAATAAAACAATTTATGAAAAAAAAATATTATGCCTAACAAGTGAATTAAATTTGGTGAAGCTTTATTTTTATATTTTCAAAGTATTTTCAAAGAAAAAGAGTTTATTTTTTTCAATATTTTATTATAGTTTTTGAAATATTATTAAAAGAAAAATACAACCAAATGTATTTAATTAATTAATTATATGTTTTAAAATTATTTTGAATGAAAATTCTTTTACAATTATTTTCATGAATTCATTAAATGTTTCCAATTATTTTCTATGAGTAGCCTTTTTAAAAGTTTTTCTAGAATCATTTATATGTTTTAAATTTATTGACAAATAAATATTTGTTTAATAATGTATTGAATATCCCATTATATGTTTTCAGGTAAAAAGTTTTCCAAAATCATTTTTTGGCTTCATTTATAAGCTTTCATGTATAATTTTATAGAAAATTGTTTTTAGAAGATTTCATGTTTTAAAAAAATCATTAAATAAATGATATTATTGTCATTAATTTTTTTAGATATTTCAAAATTATTTTCCATCAAAGGTGACATTCAATGGATTTACTCATTCCTATAATGAAATATTAACTAAGGGTTCCATTATTTTTCGTTTTCTGTACGGTTTTATTTAATAGAATGATATTTTACGAAAATTGTTTTTTATTCATGGGTTATATGTTCTTGAATTCCATTTCACTTTCATGGGTTATATGTTTGTGATATATTTTTCTATTTCATGGGTTATGTTCTTATTAAACCCACTTATTTATATTGATTATGATTTGATGAAATGATTAATAAACATATATTTTTCCAATGTTTTGATTTAATGAGATGTTTATTATAATCAAGTAATTTCATGTGTCGTGATATGGTAGTTTATGAAATTATGGAACATGTATGTGTAGTTTAATTATGATATGAATGGGACCTATATTACTACTAATGCAAATGGGTAATGATTTATAACTGATTACATAGAAATGGATGTATTGGAGAGTGAACATGGTTCAGTAAAGGTCTTTGTCTCATAATATGGTCTTATGAGTGATACATGACTTCTATGATGGAAATTGGGTTGAATAATGACTACCGAGATGTTGTGGATAGTGATCCCAAAATACTAATATGACCATGGAAGCATTTCCTTGACTATTTTTTAGATCATTGTGTATACTTTTATGTTTTCCACATATTCTATTTCTTGTTCCTAAATTATGATCTCATTGATTATTATTTTTATTCCCATATTATTCATTTCCATTGAACTACTAATATTTATTCCAGGAATCCTTATTATTTTCTTTTTTATGAAGTGTATGAACATGTAATTTTATGATCATGTTATCATACACATATGCTCATGTTATGCTTACAAATATCCTATTTTTACACTTACTAAGAATCAGATCTCACTCCTCTCTTAGGTTTCCTTTCACATGATTATTATAAAATATTTTCAATATGAGTACTAAATGGTAATATATTTAGGGGATATATTTTTGATCTATCATAATTCTATACAAGTAAGAATCCATGATTAAAAAGATACAAAAATATTATATCCCTCATGAATTTATTTTGCAATGTGTTGAATATTCATATAAAATGTTGTAATATCAATTTATGTTAATCTTCGGTTGCAATATTATCACACCAAAATTCTATATTGAAATATGTGGAAACATAATTATAGATCGTCAGATCCACTAACAAAAAAATACAATAATACCACAATCAATGAAATGAAGAATTAGAAATCCCTACTCACCTTGAGGTATAAATACCAACTAATACAATGATCCAACTCCAAATCGATCATTGTATAATTAATGAACACTCCGAAATTCAATGGAAAAACGTTATAGGTTGTGATTTAAAGGGTCTGTGAAAGAATGAAATTAAATATCCTTCTTTTAGAACCCTAAAATGATCTTCCCCAAAATTTTTGTAAGATACAATATGTTTACACATCATCTAATACATGTTGACCACTTAAATAAGAATCCCCATCCCCTTTTTAATTAAAGTATATATTTCTTTCATTACACATTATGTCACCATTACATGTTTTCTAATCCTTTAACAATGTGTAAAAATTTCATGACATGCATTTTAAACCCAAGTGAACATCATTTAACCACATTTCATGTTGTGAAATAGCCTAGCATATAGATGAAAAATCCAGAACAAACATAGGAATACTCTAAACTCCGGTAGAACCCCACATAAGATTTAAATAAAATAAAACAAGATTCTGTTTATTCAAAAAAATCAATCTCAAAACCATAATTTATCATTGTCAATAACTGTTCTCTATTATTGGGATTCCAAATATGCACCCAATAAAAGTGGAAAACCCAAAAAGAGAATGGAATTACCTGAAATTGGGCAGTATCATGATAAATAGAATCTTGTTGATGTGTTGCAAATAGGTTGTGTCAAAGTGGAATTTATGAGGTATATGGTGATAGTGTCTCATGATTATTTTGTTGAGAGGTTTTTTGGGTGAGACTGCATGTGAAATGTAGTGTGACAAAAATGGTGGATTTTTTGTGGAGTGGATGTGGTTGTGTGAGTTGGGCCAGTAGTAATGTGGAATAGTTGATATGGATTCCAACTTTTCTATGGTATGATCTATTAATATAAATGAAATAAAATAGGCTCATTGGTAAAAGATATTGATTTGAAACTGGCACATAGTAGTTGGAAAACTGAGTAGAATAAATGAATGAATAGTATACTGTGAAATTTAGTGGATAATGACACTATTTGTCAAAACCTATAACTATAAGTATGAAATGTTTTATGGTTTTGGAGTTATTGGTGTAATGTTTCATATAGTGGTGCAATTAGTTGTGACTATTTATGTGTTGTCAATAAATGAAGTTGATGTGAACCTTTAGGTTGGGTAATGTGTAATATCTATTCATCATGTATGTTTATGTTATTTTATATAGACCCCACATGAGTTTTATTATAATCCAAATTCGTAGAAATGATAATTTCTAGGTGTATTCTCCAAAATCCTAGATTTTTTGACATGGATGGTTGGTAAATACTGATCCACTACTGATCTTTCCACAATACTCATATAGGTTGATGTTGGATTTTACCAATCAGTGATATTCTAGACAAGTTTCTTCATGTAGTATGTTTAATGAAGTTATTTTTGACCATGGATACCATAAGTTTGATCTAATATAATGTGACATGTGTCTCATGTTTCAGTGGGAGTGATGTGATGTGATGTGATGTGGTATTTGTGGAAGGTATGGGAGAATATGATTTTCATCGTTGGGGTGTAAGACTATAAAAACATAGGGGAATTGATTGTGGGGCACCATTCACTGTTATGATCTCGATGTTATATTAATATATTGGATTTTTGATTGTATGATCGATTCACAGTAAGGATTGGTTTGGTTATATGATATATATATGTTCTTTTGGGTTCATATATTAGTTCATGGAAAGATTAGCATACTCTTTTAACATGTGAACTTGAGGATTTGGATTGTTCTATACTGAGTATACATATTATGCTCTACCTTCTAGGATATATATTGTGAATAAACTGGATATTATGAGATGGGTTGGAGTTGTTATCAGATCACTATCGTAAATTCTCATTTTAATGTATTTTTAGTGAATTTTATATGTAATGGTTATTCTATATTCAAGAATTTTATGATGTATTATAGTCAACCATTATATTTTATAATAATTTTTTTTAATTTTTTAATCTATTCTACTCCTATTTGTTTGAAAATAGATTGTAATACCTTCTATACATTGATGTTTTTATACCCTTGGTGATAGTCTCTAACTCGATTCCTACAGTAGGTGGGGCATAGGGGTCATCACCTCTCTCTCCTCATTGTGCTATATTCCTATAGAGTGGTTCAGAAAAAATTGAGGTAAATATTTTATTTACACTAGTCAAACAACTAATTTTTAGGATATAAAATTTATGATAGTTAATATTTTTAAATGTACTTTCTCGTAGAAATTAGTTTTCTTTTTATCATAATGATTTTATTGATATTTAAATTCATTTATTCTTAATATTTAATATTAATAATTTTAAACCATTTTTGGATTTATCATATCAATATTATCGTATAATATTTTTGGGGATTTTTTAAAAATAATTAATTTTCAAGTAAATAGTGAAAAAATATTGTTTTTACATAAATCCTCGAATCTATGTATACATGAAGACTTGAATAAGACATAAATATTTATATAAAATTTATCATGAATTTTTTAAAATAGTAAAATTATTAATTTAAAAAAATAATATTTTTATTTTAGGAAACCCATGTTTAATATATTGAATATTTAGCTAAATGTTTTTCTTTAAAATTGTTTTTCATCTTGTGTATTTAAATTTATTTTTAATTATATATAATATAAAAATATTAAAAAGCAATATATTTGGAATTTAGGGGTTTAAATTATATTAAAATTTCATTTTAGTTTTTATTGATCAAAAGATGATCACTAGGATTGATGTCAAATACTGTGATAATAGTTTAATTGATGTTTACAAATAATTTTTTTAACATTGTGTAATTGTTCTCTCATAAAATAAAATAATATCATTGAGAAAATTAAAATAATATAACTTCTAACCCAAAACATTATTATATTAGCCTTTATTTACTCGGTAATCAATACAATATAATATTAAGAACACTTAATGGTGAAACCATCATTTTCATTCTGTTAGAAAAAAACAAATTTGTCAACAAGAATCATTGACTGGTTCCATATATGATATCGTATAGTAGCTCGTTTTTTTGTCTTCTATTTGACAGTTCCTAGACCATGAACATAGTAACGAATTAGAAGTTATAACCATTTGAATTTGGAATGGAAAACTGGTTGGTGGGGCACATTCACGGAGCTCCCTTGGTGAATGCCACAAAGTAATGAAAGAAGCCTTTGTGTTCCAAAAGATTCCTTCGAAAATACTATGGAGAACCATGATGGAAGCCTATACGATCCCATTTGATATGTTTGTGACCGACAAAGAGTAATTAAGGAAGCCTCAACGATCTTGATAGATATATTTGCGTCCACCACAAAGAAATGGTGGAAGCCTCGATGTGTCTAATGGAGCCTCCTCCAGTTGTGAAGCACCATCTTCTCTACGGTGTATTTTTTTCATTGTGGTGTTCCCCAATGACCTGTTATGCCTAAAATTAGAAATCTCACCCTCCCCCCATTATAAGCACGGTTACACTTCACTTTCATCATCTGATCTCCCATTTCGCTGTGCACTCGTGCAATATGAAGGCCTCAACCCTTTTCGAGTGAGGGTGACCCTTCATGTTGCACAAGGTTCTGTGAGGAATTTTTCCTTCCTTAGGATCAATCCTAATAACTATCCTTATGTTTAGGTGAGGTCATGATCGGGAAGCACCTTTCCTTTACGAAGCTCCTTCATGAGACTGTGAGCTCTACGAAACCCAATACTTCATGAGACCCTATGCTCCAAAATACCCTGAGCTCTGGGCATCCCCATCCTTCGTGAGACCATATGATCTACAACCCCCTTTCCTTTGTGTATCCCTATCCTTGTTGAATCTCATCCCTTCATGCCCACTAGTCTGTACCATGGTGGACACACCCCCACACCCCCGCTCAGGATCACTGGCGGGATATAGTCCAGACCCTCTGAGCTGATCCCTTCCCTACTATCACTGACCCCCATTATAATTGGAGAGTTTAACTATTATCCTTTGGTCCAGGTCAGTGAAATTTTACCATTCTCTATTATGTTCACTCCACCTTCCACCTATGTAATATAATGGTTGGAGATAATCCACCACACTCCTTGAAACACCATGAGTCGACATGTTTCTTCTCATCCCCTTCACTTTTTGGGAATTTTTTTTCTCATATTCAATTCCACGAGTTCCTTGATTTGAAATATTTCTCTAGAAACTCATCCTATCCTCATAACCATTCTCATATTCCGAGTCAAACCAGCATGGTCCTATATTGCGTAATTCCCACACAGGCCCTTACTAGGCACCTTATGAATAATAGACCTCACTACATGACTACAAATGTATGTACATAGTATGCAACAAACATAGTATGCCACCTGTTTGGAATAAGACATGACATATGAGCTAATCATAAGATATCCACATTCATCACTACATTCATTAAAACTATAGCATTCCCCACCATCAATAATAGGATTCCTATTATTCAAAAATAATAAATTATGTATGTGACTAGCATATGATGACTTCTGCCATAATTTCAGCTGTGTAATTTCATGATTGTTGTAATACATTACAACATTCCACCACTCAACCTCATTATTAGTGTGTCCTTCATTCGGATCTTCATCCTCTTTCAAGTATTAAGGGACCCCTTAACAGCCTGGTCCCATTCGCCTTTTTCTCACCAATAATTATGGGCCAACCCTTTAGAAGACATTGGATGACACTATGATTATGGCCTTGTGTTTCGAATAGGGTCACCAGTTGGATCCCGAATTTTTTCACCCATATCATGCAAACACGATGTGGATGTCGGGTTGTCAATATGGCCAGTAGTTATCTCTCATCAGCATTCCTCCCACAGTGGGTTCCAAATGTTGGGCTTATCATTCACACTTTTCAACTCCCTTTATTTGGACGGATTCAAATTCCCATTACATTATCCTGCATGTGCAGTAACTCATAGATGTATGCCTTAATTATATTCCTCAACCCATCAGTGAGTTGGGATTCCCTTAAATCCAGACGTGATGAATACACTATAAGAAACATCCAATCATATGACCTATCCATAATTGTCCATCCATAGTTGCATTGGGGCATCTTCTATGCATAATACGTATCCATCAATTTCGTTCCTTAGTGGAACCTGAGAATCATCCATACCTAAGACCCATCGATCATTGTCTCTCCTTAGTGGCACTGGAAAGGCTTCCATGTGTAGCCCCCATCCATCATTGTAGCATTTTAGTGGCACCGATGAATTTTCTATGCATAATCCCCACCTATCATTTTATCTCCTTAAAGGTACCCTAGAAAAATTCATCATTAAGCCACATCCATAATTTCATATCATTTGTGACAATAGGGATTCTTCCTTGTGTAAGCCCCATTCACCATTTTCGCTCCTCAGTGGCCCTTGGGAAAGTTCCATGTGGAATCCACATCCATAATTGTCACAACATAGTGGAACCCAGTATGATTCAATGCGTAAGACACAATCACCATAGCTACTATTTTGTGGTTCCTAGGATGCATCCATGTGTATGCACCATCCACCATTGCCTCTCTTTAGAGACACACCAAGTCTTCACTCTAAGAGTAAGTCCCAATCTCTATCCCTATGGGGCTGATAGCCATGTGTGGGCCCGTCATGACCTATTGTTCCCACATCTCTTGTGACATGATCATTAGTTCCCTTAGTGATTCTTATGTCTCAAAATGAGCATAGTTCACGTAAGATTATAGTGGACATCGACCATGTAATTTTTTCGGGCCACCATATTGTGTAATCCCCATGCCCCTTTTCACTGAACATCACCTACTTTTAACCTTACCCTTTTCAAGTATGGTACATAGGATGCCTCCACATTGTTAAATCCCACCATCCATCTATTCCTTCCATTTCATGTCGGTTCACTTCTTCTCCTGCATGATTTTAAATTTTATGCCCCTTTTATCCGGCATGATGTTAAAATGTGTTAATTCAAACCATGAAGGTGTTCATCCCTGTATCATAAGTAAGGTACGTAGGAGGCCTCCCTAAGGATCAAACCCAAGCATTGTTAAACTTATACATCCTCTTTATTGTGACCCACATCCATAGTCTGCCCCTTAGTGGTGTTAGACAGGTTGTCGACTAGCTAACCATGCATAGAACCCACCATTCTATCTACGTGGGTTTTGATACCTATCTTCTTTACATGGTATGTCAGAAGCCTCCATGAGGACAAACCCCAAACCCTGGTAAACTTCAGTGTCCCTTTTTATGGGACCCACATCCATGGTCAACCAATTAGTGGTGTAAGATCATTTCATTGGTAACTAAACATGCAAAGGCCATGCCTTTCGAACTATATGGGGTTTAATCCCTATCTCCTAAGCATGGTATGTAAGAATCCTACATGAGGTTCAAACCCAAATACTTGTTATCGTAGGAATCCCCTTTATTGGGACCCACATTGTTGGTCCACCCCATAGTACTTTCCAGCCAATTTTTAAGAAGCAATCCATGAATATGTCGCACCCTCAATCCATAATCCCCTAACAATGACTGTCCCTATTGAGATGGGATTCTAGCCACATGAAAGCCCCAAAATGTATCTGGGTCTCTATCCTCTGTGTACATGCAAATTATATTCTCCCTATCATGATCTATATGGACTTTTATACCCTACATGGGGATACATAGAAATATCCATGAGGTTCAATCCCATCATCCATTTTTCGTCTTGGTCTCTCCCTCGAGCTGTTGTGTTACAAGAAGGTCAAGCCCTATCCTGAAGGTTCTATTTCCGTTAGTTCCTCATCTATGAGCACCATTCTCATTGGACAACTCATAGGGTTTTTAATTACCCAACCAAACTATGTGGACATTGATTCACATCAAAAGGGTTATATATGATGCCTCCTTCAGTTTCAATCCCAAAACTACTATCACCATCACAACGGTTCCATCTTCTTCACCGTACACTTCATTAAGAAATCCTCTATTCATATTGATATATACTTAGGACACCACATACAGGTGAGATCATCCCATATATCCATATGATTACAACTCTTAGCAGCACCTGGTTTATCTCAGGGTATTATCCCTAAAGGACCAATTAAAACACTGGGGGTTTTGATCCATGTATTATAAACTGAGTATGTAAGATGCCTCTGTAAGGTTCAATCATAACCATTTATAAACCATGGGTTTTTTCATATTTTTGGACCACAACCATGATCACCACTCAGTGGTTTATAGATCAACCTTCACAGTGTGATATCATTCATTTATCGGACACTCCACCTTATGTCCTCTCCCATTGGGAATTCTGATCCATCCATCTAGTGCCCCCATTCTTGGATGTACTCACCCTGATCCACCCTTAGTAGTTTCCAAATAAGCATTCATGGTATGATATTTTCCCTTTATGGGTAAACTACCCCGAATCCACTCTTATTGGGTGTTCTGGTAAATTCATCTTTTAATCCATTGTGTCACTCCATCCTAAGAATGTACCAATTTTATATTCTTCTATTGGGTGTTCTGATCACTCTCATTTTGGCTCCTCAACATATCAAACCCATAGTATACCTCATGTCAAACATGATATGCCTAAGGAAAACAATGGAAGACACACCTTCAGTGTATCCTTCTCCACAAGACATTAAACTCATGAACTACCATGTTTTGAACATGGGATGTTTGAGGAAAACCTTGAAAACTCTACCTTAGGGGTCCTTTTCCACTAGATCTTAAACTCCGGGCATACCCCGGGTTAAAAATGGGATGCTAAAAAAACCATTGAGACATGACAAAACATAATATTCCATGAGATTTATGTGGGGGGACTCTATTTTCCACCCCCTTGATAATCCCTCTCATGAGGATGACATATAGGATGTTACAATCTACACTAAATTATGGTTTCTCCCTATCAAAACCCTTAGGATGTCTTGATAAAAGCAGTATAATTAAAAGGAATCCTGAAATATTTTTCACCAAGAATGAGATTCAAGAACAACATCTTAATATAAGAGGGATACTCTAAATAGGTTATTAATTTTGAAAAGGAATCCATTAAATGAAGAACCAACATACCATAATCCCATTTCCATCCAGGAGAAAATGTCCCCTAAGATACGACAGATTCCACCTACCATTGGAAATAGGGAATATGGGGAAATGATCAGCCTGTCCCCATATACAGTGCACGAGCTAACAGAAAAGTGTAGAAAATACTTACAAATTAGTTTTTCTATATATATATGCATTTAAATTATAATATAAGTTTATATTATATTAAAATTGAATAACAATGAAATCAATATATATTTAGGTTCATCAAATTATCGTAGTTGGTTTTATTTTATCCTCCTATTAATGAACAATTTATTTAGTGAAAAAACTTGTTACCATTGTAATAACGAGAACAAAAGATTTCATCCTGAATTATCCATGGTAATGGATGGATTTAGCTATATAATTAATGTCAATGGAACATTATTGTGAAAACATATAATGGAATGTGACTCCAGACATGTTTAAAAGTATATTGATATACATTATTACGGATTTTCCTACATATATCCACAAAAAAAATAAATACTATTATTATTTTAGAGCCTTTAACACTTGAATGGTGACATATCATTATTGAAATCTAATCCCTTCATCCAAAATAATCCTTCTCTTCAATTAAAAAAATGGTTCTCTCCCACTACATTATTATACACATATTACATCAAATTTCCGATAGGGTATCTAAAATTTTTAACCATATAGAAGTTCCTCCAACATTAATATTCCTTTGGCCTCAATTATATAGCACAATTCATCCACTTCCATGGATGATCCGGGTTGAAATATTTGGTTCTCATCATGAGTATGTCATACTCCAATAAAATTTATTATTAATCATTAAGTTATGAAAATCTTATAGTCCCCATAATTCAATAATATATTTATCATTAATAAACTATAATGATATTATATTAATGGAGGAAAACTATTGAATAATTTCCATCCCATAAAACAATCTAATTAATATCGATCATGTGAATCTGTAGACTACTTCCAAATAAAATGGTTTTTTTATCATCATTTCCTATCAGGGAAGGAGATGGTGATGAATATTAATAGTTAATATGTTTACAATGTTAAAATTATAATTATAAAAATATAATTTGTCATAAAACTTCATTTCATCCATTTTTGAGAAATTTAATCATTAATCCTTTGTATTTCCTCACTAGTGAATGATAATTTTCATTTTTCATCACAACCCTTCATGGTTGGTTAAATAAAATAATTTAATAAGTAAAATTTCTTTTGAAGAAATAAATAATATTTACTAAATTTTGTATTAGCACAATATAATAACACATCATAAATCATTAAATCCTAAAAACATGCTACCGTATGGGTCGATTTTACTACCTTTGAGAATGAATTTATAATAAATTTTTTAATCTAAATAAAGCATAATTTGGTAGACCAAATCATGCTCCAATTTATTAAACAAAATGAATGTTTATAAAAAATAAACATGATATTAAAATAACATACACCAACAGAAATGTAAAAAAACTATCAATAATGAAAGGGTACACATCATCTTACATGGAAGCACTGAAAATAGATTTGTTTCATCAAATGGACATTCTTTGTTGAGTAGTCATCAAAATGATTAATCCATCTATAATGAATACTAAATTGGTATCCTATTAATTTTTTTAATATCCTTCAGAAATATTTTATCACGATTGATTAGTATATATTCTATAACGATAATATTATATAATAACAATAATTTAAATAAAAAATATAATTATTATGGGAATGAATAATCATTATTAAATATATTTCACAATATATCACCTTTAAATAATTGAACACACAAAATATGGATTATCAGAATATCATTTTTAACAAAATATAAATTTTACATTCACTATATGAAACATAGATGATATTAATCATTTAAAACCCATTATTATGGTATCATAGATCATTCATGAATGATTAAATTTGTACCAATAAATGTTAATCAACCCCCACAATAATGTAATTGTAAAAATAAAATGTATATTTCCTAAGTCCTGATGATAGAAAAAAACTATAGTTGGGTAACATCTTTTTGGTATATGGTGTTAAAATAAATGTATAAATATTTATTTATCTTAATTTTTATCAAATTCATGTGATTAATATAGTAATTTTTAGTATACAAGGCGTTAGTACAAAATCAACTATGTAGGAACACCATTAAAGGCCTCATTGTCGAAAATTTAATTTCTTGAGATACATATCAAATTATACACCATGGTATCATTGATATGTTGTTATTACTTCCAAATGTATGTATCATACCATAGTCATGTAGTTCATGGTGTATAAGGAATCAATTCATGTTCATTCATAAATTGATATTAATTTAATGGATTCCTAGGTTATATGGATTATTTTCCACTATTTCTAATTACTTGATCAATATTTGGTATGTATGCCAACATTACTATTATATGGGGTTTTCACTGTCCAAAATTGAATACTAATTTATTTCATTTACCAATATTTTTGATGTATTTTTAGAGGATTTAACTATAGATTCTAGAAGCGTGGAGACATTAGCAGTCAATATATATCAATTCAAAGATTTTTATATAAACAACATGAATAGGATCATATAAATTATAAATCCCATCATTTTTATATTATTTGTATAGGCTCTACCAATAGAAAATTGAAATAATATATGCCCTCAAACACATGTATATATATAAAAACCAACCAATAACTAAATTTTTTTAACTAATCAAAATACTTATTTAATGTATCCAATAGAATCTATATTATTAACTAAATCAGTTGACAACATATTAATGAATCATAACTCACAAATATAATAAATTTAGTCACAAAACACCATCCATAAAATTGTCTATAAATATAACATTTGAAATGGAGGGGATGAATATCATCCTCAACATCGAAAGTACCATCAGGATCAAAACTCATAGCATTGATGTCTTCTCTAGCCTCATGCTATTCAACAACATAATCCTCATCATGTGAATTATTTTCAACCTGAGCAGCAATAGGAACATCATCATCATCATCACCAAATGATTCATATATATAATGTATTTTTATCATTCATGTATAAAAACCCACAACATACGTTAATTAATTTAATTTATATAATGTTTTTTATATTTTAGGAACGACATGGGACCATTTGTAGAGACCCGAAGCCTGACGTGAATAGACATTACATTACTTTTGAGGAATACTTAGTACATAAAAATAACACACACACAAGGACCATAATAGTTTAGTGTCTTTGGAAACTCGGAATATAATCTTCTAATCGTGGTGAAAGATCTTCAACATCTCCCATAAAGATCTTCTTTTTTTAAACCTAAATCCTTTCTTTATGTCCTGCGGAAAAACATAAAAGGGTGAGCTCAAATGCTCAGTAAGGGTAAACAAAAGAAATATCAATCACATCATATTCATAAGAACATATCTTTTGGAAATCTAAACCTGCAAAAATGATCATAATTTCAAAACATGGGATAAATCATAGTAGTGAAATGAAATCCCAATAATAATAACTTAAAACATGAAACTTTGTGGAATACACACATAATCATAGAGAATAATTTCTTATTAGTCAAGGCTCATTGCCAAGACTATCTTAGTGTACAAAGTCCCTTTCTGAACAGAGTTCACTCCTCGTTTCAGTCTTATTTCTCTGAACCGGTATAACCTACCGTTCCAACCATGTATATCGCATGAGATATAAAATCTTTACCCAATGCATTGGAGGGAGATATAGGTCCCACCCATCTCATAATGATACCATTCTTATGTGTGCCACAAAATCAGAAAACCATACATCATAGCATAACCCATGTAATAAAAATGGGAATCTTATACATCGTGACATCATAAAACAATTCATATAAGATAAAGGAATTCACAAAAATATAATTCCATCACAACATAATCAAATAAATGTAATAATAGGGATAAAAACAGAACCCTTTATTATCATAGATGGAAAATAATTTTGATAAAATACTTGAACTCCATTCTTAAGGAAAATATCCTTTCTGCTTCAAAAACACTTTTCCTTTCTTAACATGTCGTACAATTATAAACTAAAAGAAGCTGATTAAAAATAAACTTGAAAACTTGTAAAGGAAGATTTTTGGAAATAATGTTTTAAAAATCCATTCATGCCGTATAAGTTAAAAAAACATTCTTTGTACTTTTGTCGGAAAAGTCAAAAAATACCTCGTACGAAAAACGACAAAAGATTCCTTTCATATCCTTTACTAAAAACCCACCGAAGGGTAAAATTGGTTTTAAAAAATTGTAGGTGGATGGAAATAATATTACATATTGAGGAAACATGGATGTGGATGATAAAATACACCCCAGTAAATGCCAAAGTATAAACAATCTCGGATAAAAATGAGATTGTGATATTTCCCTTACCTTAGGTCTGATTTGCTTCGTAAGTGTCTGAACCTCTTGTATAATGATTTAAATAATGTCATTTACTTATTAAAGAATCATATTAATTGTTATGATATCATATATGGTTCACTTATGACTTTATATTACCCATTCTTTTGTAAATTCCGTGTTAAAGAGCGTTTTGGGTAAAATCGTTTCATTTGTCGTCTGTGTTTTGACTTGTAATTATTCATATGATTACATAGATCATGATTAATTAATTACAGAATATAAAACATGATATATATATATATATATATATATATATATATTCATAATATACATATATATTATAAATCAGTAAATGGAAATAAATACACCGTTCATGGAGACGGTAGGCCGTATGTACGCATGAACACTGTTTTCGTTTCCTTATTTAGTTGAATGGAATTAGGTAGATGACATACATATATATACACATAAATCCAGTATAATTATTATGTCATATATTTCATGATTACTTATTATATATACTTTATAATCATTCATGAATGGTTAAAGTGGAGAATGAATCTCATCGCGGCGTGGAGACGGTAGTTCGTACATACGCATGAGCGATGATATCATTCTCATGATCGTGGGACTGTATTGGAGTGTATGTATAATATTTAAGAATCAATATCACTTTAAAATAATCATATATAGTTATTATTTACACCATTATACCCATCCATTTAAGGTGGTGGTGGAAAATATATTACACCACAGTGTGGAGACGGTATTCCGTACGTACGCACGCACGGTGATTTCTTTTTCCGTAGGATTGATAGATGGTGAAATAGGGCTGTTTCATACTTATAATAACATATCAGTATATTAGTGATACTTAAGTTATTACTTCATAATGAAACAACTAAATAAGAATAAGTGGAAGAAGAAATAAAGATGAAAGAATCGGTAACGGAAATTACCTCTTATTTGAAGCGCCTCTTTGAGACCTCCTCTTAGGGCACTAAAATTGGTCTCTGTAGAAGACCAGAACCTCTAGGATGTTTCTAGGGAAGTGGAGAAGAGAATTTGGCATAGTTTTGCCGAGATGGAAGGCTCAATGTGGTGTGAGGAAGAGGGAGGAGGAGGTTCCCTTTTATAAGGGAGGAGAGGGGTACCTTTGGAATAACTAAAACTATTATTTTATTTTAAAGTCAAGTTCGGTTTTAAATAGATCCAAATTTATTTATTTCGAAGATAAGATGGTGATGGGTCATAATCCTCTCATCCAATAGAATTTAGACAAGTTTAGGTTCCTATTTTAACCTTATTATTTATATTTAACTTTAAGTTAGATAATTTTACTTTTACCGTGTCTTCTTGTTTTCTTACACTATAAGGTTAATACACTTACTATAACAAGCCAAAAGAACCCCAAGTTGTTTATTATTAATATATATAGCCTTATCTATGTCGTTTGACAGAACCTTAGATTTTTAGGAATAAAATAACAATTAATAATATAATATTTGTTTTAAATACTATTTTATGTCAATTTTGACACTATTTAGTAATTGATTTATGTGAAAATCATTACAAGAATGATTAGTTCTAAAAAAATCAATTAAATCAATACTAACATATCCTATTAACCTATAAAATTAGTTTAATTCATAAAAAGTCTTAAATTACATTTATTTGGGTATTTATAACATCAATTATGTCAATATTTCATTAATAAGACAATTACTGAATCATCTTTGTGTCATAATAAATGATAATTATTTAATCCCTAAAAATTATAAATAAATTCCTATGATGTATATAATTGTATTAGATATCTGGATACTATTCATGTTCGTAGTTTCATGAAGTTTATCACTAAAATAAAATTATTATACTTATAAGATTTATGAAAGTGACATGTTGTCACATTCTTTGAATTTAATAATAATTAAATTATTTTCATGGCAAAAAGTCCATTAAATGAATTTAATCCGACCCTTAGGTGATATGGGTCTACTTTTAGTCATCCAATAGGATTTTTACATCTTCTAGGGTAATTTTATAATATTATATTTACCCTTAATTACCCGATTTACCTTTAACTATGGTAAATAGAATTTACCGTAGTTACTATTCATAATTCCCAAAAATAAAAAGTAGCTTATTAAAATATTTTGGATCCACTGATTACAAATATGGAATTCATTTTTCCAAATTCAATACATAAAAGTTGCAGAAATTAAATTAAAATTAATCCCGTTGTTGAAAGAAAACAAGTTTTTCTTTAAAACATTACAAAAGATTGAATTGATTTATCCTACGAATTCAAGGTAGAATCAATGCTAATGACATACATTATATTGAATGGTAAAAATATATTCTATTTATACTTTAAAACCATTCAATATTATAATTTAACCATATAAATTATTTCGATGAAAAAAAGTTGTTTTTCATTAAAATATAGCGTGTTTTTACTATTCATCAAAATATAAAAGTTACCAGAATAATATGAAAAATTTATCCAAAGTAAATTTTTATTTCATGATTCCAAAGATGAATTTTATTTTGTCAAATTGAACATATAAACATATCAAAAACTAGATTTAATGTGGGTGAACCATTAAAAGGTGGCAAAACTGCATTTTTTTAAAAATACTTATTTTACCCGAAAATTTTATTTTGTTCTTATACCATGTTCTAGAAAACGTGTAAGACGAATAATAATGTTATCAGATTCAAAATTTAGTTAATAATATTCATAACGGCTAGTTCATAATAATATTATAATAATATATCGTTGTTTAGTAAAACCCGGTATTGCGTACAACACATGATATCGAGGAAGGTCGCGATTGCGTGTAATGCAAGCCAAGTCAGGGTTGCATGCTATGCATGAATCCTTCATTGTTTCATATAACATAATCCAACCATATTTCATTTATACATTGAATATATATATATATATATACTTAATGTTGCGTTGAATAACTATTATCAAAATTGTGTGTAACACGATCCAAGAATAGTGTTGCGTATACTGCAAGCTAATACGGTGTTCCGTATAGCGCAAGGTAATTTTGGTGTAGCATATAACACAAGACATTAATGAAATTAAAAGAATATTTTTCATAAAATCCCGGGGTGTTACATAATTTTATATCATTCATGGACTAGTATTGCAACTATGTTCCAGATATTATTTTTCAAAATCCTCATGGAACATGGTGAAGCTATAGCTATTAGAGGAACTCAGTGATGGCCAATACATAGTGGTAATTATTATCATCCTTGGGTAATATTTTACATTCCCATAGTTTTAATAACCTCATATCTGTATCAAATTATCATTTTACCTGATGTTGAAATCTACTTTCATAGTAAGAGTCTTATAGAATATTGTTTACAACATACATAAGTCATTTAAATATGAAATATGATTCAAAATCAAAAATATAATAATAATAATATATTCTATATTTTTTAACAACACTCTCATCTTTCTTTATCCATTGGAGAAAAACAAACTCAGTTGACGCACATAGCCTTCGATATTAAAAATCTGCTACGAAATATAGAATTGAATATAAAATAATAATGTAAATAATATTTTATTTCTAAACAAAACTAGAATCAATATAAATAAACAATTGTTTTTTTGAGTTCAAATTTTATTTTCAAATAATTAATTAATTTTTATCGATCAAGGTTCAGTTCTATATAATTATTTTTTGTTTTCGTTCTATTTAGTTCCATTTTGGTCTGATGATTTAATATAATATGATTTAGATTATATTAATACCTTTTTTGGATGTGTATTTCTAGTATTGATTGATTTTTTTCTTCAATTTATTTTTATTAATATCTGGTCGGTTCAGGTCTATTACGATATTTTTTTATCCTTTTAAATTAAATATGGAAAAAATTATATGATTATAAGAGGTCTTTTTCAAGAAATATTTTCGTTAGAAGGAGTATTAAATAATTTAAATGTGTTTCATATGTTTTTTTTTGTTTTGAATTAATTTCTATGATTTGAAATTTAATGATATATATTTTATGATTTTGTAGAAACCTGTCCAATTATATCAGTATGAAATAAAAAATTCCAAAAATGCTAATTTGTATGAATGTTTTAATGAAATTAGTGTAATTGTCCGGACAATACAATAAATTTAAATTGGATTTTTTTGTTAATACAAATTAAATAGATTGATTAATAAATTGAATGATTTCATTTATATAATTTTTCGAACTATTTAATTACCATTGATTTGAAATAAATGTGTGTATTTAATAATTAGTAATGGTAGAAATTTTAAAAACCATTAACCTGTTTTCTATATTTTTGGGCTCAAAATATGAAAAATAATTTATTTATGTTTTTAATTTTAACAGTGAAATTTATTTTTAGTTTTCAATTGGATGGTTCTGTTTTGGTAAAAAAAATTATTTCATTATTTTCCTTCGTATTATTTCAGATGAAATCACATCATAAGTTGATTTTTTTAGCTTCCATAAGAGATTTTTTGTGTTAATCAATTTGGATTTATGAATATTTTCTTATAATAGATTTTCTGATAACTATTAGTTATTATTAAATTCAATAAGTTCTCTTATAAATCAACTATGTTAGATATTAATGGGGTCAGTTGTTTTTTTGTGTGGTTAAGATAGGTTATGACCATTTCTCTTTGTTTTTTTTAAAACGTACCCTAGTTCAATAAAATTATTCTATATAATTTTCATTGTATTTAAATGTAGATGAAGTTTTTAAAAATATATTCATTTTAGTTCAATATAATTCATTCCATTTCTTTTTTTTATCATTGAATAAAAATATTTTAATTGGTTTTCTTTGTTCACATTAATAATTTTAGATTTATTTATATTTTTTATTTTAAATTTATTATGGTCCTATGTTTATTTTATTTTATTATATCCTAGTGATTTCTAATATGATAGGTTTTATTTGGTTTGGTTTTGTTTTTTGGTACATAATAAATCATTTTTTAAAATAAAAAAAATACTTAGTTTCTCTCACATTACTGCATAGTAGTATAGATTGAAGTGTGCATAGACTTCATTGAACCCCTATTTAAAGAATTTTATTATAATGAATCATTAAATTTTAAATTCAATATATATCATAATAATTTAATTTTCAATGATAGACTACTATATTGAATAATACCTTCAAATCAATAGTACTCCAATATCTGATCATTTCTTCGAATTATGAATTAGTGCATTTGTTGATGATTAGTATACTCTCTAACAGATAGTTGAGTAAACTTCTCTAAAAAATAAATCGATCATGGTTATCTGATCACTATAGTTCCCACAAACCTATAAACTATGTCTCTTTCATAGCTTGACCTTTGACAATGTTAACTCAAAAATGCAACAAACATATATATTAATTTAATAAAAAAATAATTATGAATTATGTTTACAAAAATTTCGAACCCATATCTGAACAAATTATTCTCCATTATTTAATTATTTATGTGCCTATGTGAATGTGATTTATCTATAATTTTTTCAATATAATTGGATAAATTTTCCATAAAGATTATTTATTTTATATAATTTATACCAATATTTGAGAAATATTCATCTTACGTTACCATGATATATGTTAAATACTTATATTCCTCATGTATATTGGTATTCCCACATTTCATAAGAAATGACCCTACTAAAAACATAAAATAAGATTACATAATCAATACTCATTAAAACTAGAATAATGTTACTGTAAATATATACTCAATATTAGATTATAGATAATCTAATTGATATATGGATTTTTCTTGAGATATATCTTGTGAAATATGTGTGATATTAAAAAACATATTAGGGGAGATCTAAAATTTGTTGAGTAGAAGTCAAATTATCATGATAATAAAATACTTGTTGGATATCAGTGGGAAATATTGGTGTCATAGAAGTGTTATGGAAATGATAGAAGGGTTTTTGAACTATCATAAGTAATGGAAATTGTAAAAGAAAAGTATAAACTGGATTAAATGTTATTGATGGCATGGTGTAGAGAATCCATGTAATATCAATTAGAGGAAGGTGAGTAAAAATTATGTTAAATGTGATATCTACTGTTTGTTCAATGTGTGAATTAGTGTGATGGGTTGTCAGATTACATATACTAGATGTTGGGAAAATATCCTCATGGTGTCTCCTCGAATTTGTAGTGTGAGATTACGTTTCTTGACAAATCCAGAGGACTGAAAATGTGTATTATTGGTGTTTTCTGAATGTAAGTTTTCAATGCAGAACAATTTCCCAGTGTTTTATAAATTTTGGGGCTCCAAAATTGGTAGTTTGATGATTGTAAGGGGACGGATTTATTCATAACAGTGAATTGTACGAACAACATTGGAGAAAATTGGAGAAGGGTGAGAATAACGTACCATAATACTTATGTCGCATACCTGATGTTATTAATATATTTGTAACATTTTATATAATCCCCTTTCTGATTATATTTGAAATGTGCATAATTTATGAGAAATATTAATGTATAGATATTAAATATAACTTCTGATCATTATTTTAATATATCAAGATTCGTGTATGTTGAATGTTTTAATAATAACTATCACCATACTGATCCAAATTTTGTGATAATTGTTTTTAGGATTCCTTATTCAATTAAAAACATATCATTAGAAGTAATCATTGTACAATTATTCCATTTTAAGGGTCACATGTTCCTCATAAGAAGACCCAATGAATTTTTCGTGAAAATAGAGCAGCTATGAAAATTGAATTATTGAGCTCAATCAAAATGCCCAAATTCCTTTATTATCCTCCATAGTTTTAGGAGAACTGCACGAAGTCATGGATAAAATTTTCAGGGCTCAACTCCAAAAAAGGGGACCAAATGAAAATTTTAAATCCAGTCCACTATTCATTCCGGGAAATGAAATCAGCACCCCAAAATTTTCTTTTTTTCTTGATCTAATCATCCAATCATGAAATTATTTTTTAGTGTGAATTCCAAAATATGGGAATCCATATTTGATGAAGAATGTGTTTGGATTTGATGGAATATTTCTATTCAAATGCCTACACAATTTTATAGTAGACATACAACATTATTATCTACAACTTTAAAGAATGAGATATCTCAAGATTCATCTTTCTGGATGTCCCATTCATCGAGCCATGTGGGGGGTAGTTTTGGAATGCAAACAGTTCACCTCCTTGGGATATTAATACAACCTTGCTGCTTTCCTTCCAAATAGTTGTCATTTTAGAAGAGTGGTGCATATATTGGAATGACCAATGCCATGAAAAGGATTTGGAGGACATGATATTCTCACATTTTTACTAGAGAGACCTTTCCTCCTCATTTTGTTTTCATTTATTTTGGGTTGTCTTTCGTTTGTAATCATGTAAGTGATTTTTAGTAATTATATTTTAATGCACGTTTCTTCTTATTTAATTATTATTATCATCACCGTATGTTAAATAATATTAATGGTCATAATATATTTTAATTACAATTTAATCCCCTTACCAAATTTTTCTTTCTCATTCAATATAAAGTAAATATTTAATTCCCTTCACTATTTGTGTGTGTATGTTTGACGTACAACTCCTTTCCTATCCCATTCATTTTCTTCACATATTAATTCATCTCCATAAACATATATTACCATATTATTAACCATCTAAATGGATGAGTAGATATACCATTGGGGTGAGTCATTATTTCGAGATGTTAAGCGATTGAGAGCTTTTTCTCAATGGGTATTCTTTAATTTAACATTGTGTATGTTAGACTTAACATGACATGGATTAATGAAATTTTTTAACTTATAGTTTCCATGGATTATTGGAACTATAAATAAACAATCACAATCAAGTAAATAATGATATTTTAATCCTAGTTATGTTAAGGTTTTGATTAAAGCCATACCACTTTTGAATTCCGATCAGAATCATCTTCTAAAGTGGGTATTATTTTATTGAAATATATAGCAATGTTCAATGATATCATATGCTTAAATACCCAATAATGAACTCAAAAAAATCACAATTAAAATTTTAAAAAATAAATCACCCATTAATATTTTCTTAAACCTTGCAAACACCACCCCAATTAAGTTACAATCAATTAACAAAAATCGACTATAAAAATAATCATAGCTGAGAATTTGACCCATGAGATACTATACACAATAGAAGAGCACTGGATGATTGAATGATTGATTGGGGACAATCAGTCATGGTTTCAATACCATGTTCTGAGAATGGTACACCTAGCGGTGGAAACGTAATGCAGGTATGGTTCACAAAACTAAAAACTGTTTGATGTGGAAGATGGTGCGGTATGTGGATATCTTGACGTCGATAGAAGATATTTACAGTGTTGGATCCAAGGTGGTACTTGGGTGGTGCAGAAAATGGATTGCGGATGGCGTTCGGTTCACTGCGATTAAAGGATTGGTAGCGATGACAGCTGAATTAGAGATTTGATAAATCATTGATTAGTGGTTTTCATGGATATATTTCCCTATATAAAAAATGATAATCACACAAATTACTATAAAGATTGAACATTTTTAGTGAAATAATTTTCCTTAAGGAATTTGGAAATGTTCAAAGTGGTTCGTGCTAAAGGTGTATGCGGGGATTCTTAAACCGCAAAGGAAGTCTGGTACGCGGAGAAGGACGTCTGGTACATGTAACGAGGTGCTTCATTACACATACGAGAAATCTCTAGTACATGAGTGGGATAATTCTGCAAGTGGTATGAGAAGCGAGATCTCATGTACGAGGAAGAAAAGGTAGTCCAAAAAAACTGAATAGTTTACAGACGGAGGGTGATTTGTAGAGGAGGTTTTGGCAGAATTGGTAAGAGGTAGTAGTACGAGATTGCGAAGGAAGAGGCTGTTCACGAATGAAGTGTGGTCCGTAGTAGCAACAATACGTGGAGGAGGTGACTACCAACCAAATCCTCTACACATTATGTGGTGGAACAAGGTGGTTCATGATTTGAACTAGGATTCTTGAAACAACTTCAAATCAGTTTGCAAAAGTTTTTTATGGTACCAAGCAGTATTTGGGAAGGTGGAATTTATCTACAGGTAAACAATGAACTGCAATGGTGCATCTAACTATAGTTGAGGATGTAGAAATTCATGGAAATGATGGGACATACATGTCCATAAACTATGTTTGACCTATAAGTAGGTAAAATTAGTGTGGATTCCGTTCCAAGAGCAGTGAGCGAAGGGAGAGGAAGACGGTCACCCTTTCCACCTGCAGTGAGTGAAGGAATGAGACATAGAGAGTGACCCTTGTGAATGCAGTGAGAAGACCCTAAACCATGAAAAGGCATTGAGCCTAGGCATAGATGATATAACTCAAAAATTGTACTCATTATTGGCTTTTAGGCTTAGTGAATTTGGAAAATTGGCACATCGTCATTTAATTCTCATTGGACATATCCCAGTGAGGGTGAACCAAGTGAAAATCAACGTGTCATTTTCATTATTTCAAATACGTTTGAATTTTTCTATGAGAGGGAGAAACAATTGAGTTTTGTCTAACAACAAAACATTATCTGAAATAGATAATGTTTTAATCGGTCATACCCTGATTCACTCCCCCTGCCTCTCATGGTATTCGACTTAATGGACCTAACACTAAACCCCAACTAAATTGGACACTATTGTGGCCCATATGAGTAGTCTTTCAAAAGATATTTCTTGGATAATAATTATTACCCTAAATAAATTATATTTATAATAATAAAATTATATGTAATTTATTTTATTTGATAAATATTAAAGATATTATACACACCAAGGGAAATAATGGACGATGTTATTGTTTTAAAATTCATTGATCATTTTTAAACAATCTCTTATTATATACTTAGTCAAAATAATTCATTGTATGAATTTTAATTTATTACTTTTTTACATTTAATGTTTAAAATAAAAATATAAAAAAATTATAAATAACGATGTAAAATAATTAATAAATACAAATTATAATGTGAAATTACTTAATTGTGGTTACATATAATAACCATTTTTGTAATGTCCCAGTTCCAGAAGCCACCCATGGGCACCCCGTACCTAGTTAGTCCCATGAACTCAAGCGCATTTCCCTGAATGCCAGAGGATTCCAACTAGCATATATGGCCTTGGGTGAGATTGTGGGAAAACTATTCCCTCAATGGGAGAGTAACATAGTGTAAGAGAACAAATATACAATAGTAGACGCAGTAAATATCCAACAACACTATATAACAGAATATTGAAATGATAAATAACTGGAGCACATATATATAAAGTGATATATAATATAGATATATCTTGGAATATAGCCAAAAAAGTCACAGTTCTGGAATACAACAGTGCTAAACCCATGAACAAAAGAAGGAAGATAAACTCCTCAGCATCGCAAGCCATATCTTGTCCCCATGCTCTGTAGCTCCACAACAATCAAGAACCTGAATTAGAAAGGCTCTTTCCCTTATCTATACTAGAAAAATGTAATCTGTTTGGGCCTAAAAGCATTCCTCCAACAGGGTGTGAGACAAAATCCCAATAGGAAACCACCTGAATATCTGTGCCTAACATTTAATGAGTATATTGCTGGGTAATAGTATAGAAAGCAGTAAATAGGAATCACACAGCAGAAAATAACACAATCCATAGTTTCAATATCAACTAGCAACCAAGACAGTTTATAACATAACAGGTAACCCTCTGAATAGTACTCACGACCTAACCCCTATGGTTCAACCCCACAAAAATAAAAAACCCTCTGGGAGTCACACACAGTCTCACCCCTCCAGTTTAGCTAATGTATAGACTCTATGGGGAAGCACTCACGATCAATTCCCCTTATAGTCTCGTATCATACTAAAGGAGATCTGGGTAACCAATGAACATCAATTCCCCATGTGGACTGGGTCGAGGAACTACAGACACTCTGGGTAAGCACTCAACAACAATTACCCTTGTGGTCTCGCATTGTATAATTATAAAGACACAATAGAGAATCCCCCAATGTTATTTCTCTCTATGGTCTATACACCAGGTTCTCATGGCCAAGTGTAAGTCAAGCAAGAGTAGTAGAGCATAAAGGATAAAGTAAACCTCAAGAACTAATTGGCTAGTAGTCAACAACATAACAACATGTCAGAACAAAAGTCACTCCATCCAACAATACTAGGCATGGGAAAGTAAACTACAATCTAACAGGAAAACTAGACCCAAAGGTCAAAAACAGGCAAAACATGCATGTCCAATACATCCAAAGAATTTCAAATTACCCTATTCACAAACAATAACCTTTACTCAGGAATACAATCAATGCATGCAAACAACAGGGGAACAACAGTAAACATGCAATACCCCATTCAACGATATTGGTGGAATTTTCACATAATACTCAAATAATTTCTACTGAAAGTTACAAACCACCTACCTCGGGGCTAGGAGATCAATATACTTGAACCTAGAAGCTTAAATCTACTTGAAACATCATAGATCTGAAAAATGACTAAAACATTCAACCTATGATAACATTAAAAAGAGGAGTATTTGGAAAACGATGCCCTATAAGAAGAGTGAACTCACCATTCTGATTCCAATTCAACCAACAGAGTTCAACTCAGAGGGCGGACCTAGCCTTGGGGGTTCATCGAAGATCTGCAGTTGTGTAGGTTCTCTCGGATGAAGAAATCCTAGAATAAGATGGTTTTGTCTGTGAGATGTGACCCTTGTGCATTTAATGAAAAAAAAACAAAATACACGGTGTGTACTTTTGAAGTACAGAACATGTACTTGCATTTTCCATACTCCTCTTTAGGTGGACTCTATGACACCCCACACGGCCGTGTGTGTGTCCATGACACGGCCAGCACACGACCTCCTCCAGCAACAAAGTACACGACGTGTACTAATAATGTACACGATGTGTACTCATAAAGTGCACGGTGTGTACTTTGAAAATTTCTAGAAAATCCTCTTTTCTCGAAAACTCTAGAAAAAGGAAAAAGATACCTGAAAAGATGATTCGGGTTTTTACAAACATCCCCCCCCCCATAATGAAATTCATCCCCGAATTTTCCTAGCATGGCGTAGAAGAAGAATCCCTAGACAAATACAGCCACTGCGATTGTACATCGGCCTCCCTCTACCATGTCTCATCCTGTAGTCGCTTCGTGCTACCACAACACCCATATCAGAGGAACATTACGGCCTCAAAAACCTTCGTAATGCGATAAAAAATTGGATAGGATGCTTCTAGAAAGATGCATCCACCTCCAACTCGACTTCCTCAGGTTATAATGCATGAGATGGGTCTGAAAGGTAATGTCGAAGTTGATAAACGTGGAAGACATCGTGCATAGCCTGCTACCTTTGAGGTAACTGCAACTGAAAGGAAACCATACCAACTCTCTCCAACAACTCAAATGGACCAACATACCTTGGCGGAAGCTTACCCAGTCTCATGATCCTCTTGTGTCCAATCCTCGGTGTAAAACGTAGAAAAACCTGATCCATGACCTCAAACATGAGATGTCATATCCGCTGATCAATATAAGACTTCTGACAAGACTGTCCATTAGCCATCCTTTTCTAAATCAACCCTATCTACTATGTTGTCTCCAGAACAAGATGTGGTCCCAGGAAAGCTGCCTCTCCTGACTCCAGCCAACATAAGGGTGATCGGCATGGACTATCGTTCATAGCCTCATAAGGTGACTGTAACACCCCAGGTAAATAAAGAATATGACATTTTTATATTTATCCATATTTTTGAATAAAATATTAATATTACTTTAAAGGGGATGCTATGCTCGATGGCGTACCCAACACGCAACAACGAGTTTCTTGAGAATCTTATGTTGCATTCTAATAATAAAATAATATTATTTTAAATAGTAGTAAATGTCTTGCCGTTGTAATGGCGGGAATGAACAGAACTAACTACAAAATTATTATTTATGTTTTTAAAATATTTTTACTTTTTAAAATAAATGTTAGAGGATTAAAAATTCGAATGAATCTAATTTTAAGCGTAAACATTCTAATATTCTTTAAAAGGTCGACTAACCGCCTTTTGATGGCGAACCACTTTTAAATCCACTTTTTGAAAATTTTATGTGTTATATTTGACAAAATAAAATTCTTCATTAGAATCGGGACATCAAAATTTACTTTGTGTACATTTTATGTATTTTTCTGAAAAAGTTCAATTTTTAATAAATAGTGAAAAATGTTGTATTTTAATTCAAAACCTCTTTTTAATCTCATTTATTTATATGATTAGATTATATTTTGAATTAGTTGTAAAGTGAAATTAGAATATATTTGTACCATTTAATCCAATATTAGTCATTGAAATTAATTTCACTTTGAAATCGGACTTAAACTAGTGTCAATCTTTTGATACATTTTGTTTCATAAAAACCCGCTATTTGTTTTGACAGCGTGAATTAATTATTAAATTAATTAATGAAACATATATGTTTTGAATTTTTTAAAATAGACATCATTTTTGAATTCGGAATATCAAATATATCTTAGGCTTAATTTTTGGTAATTTTCTGAAAAACTTCAATTTTTGATGAATAGTGAAACCACTAAGTGGTACTTATAAAAACAGATTTTCCATTTAAATGAAATTTTTCCACCTTTGTGTTTTGAATTTCGAAAATCCAACATACATGGTTTTCATTAAGAAGTAAAATGTGGTTCAATGGGATTAAAATATTTTTTTGGTGAATAGTAACTTATTAAGTTTTAATCGCGATTAGAGGTAATTAGTGTAGTTTAAGGTAAAAATAATGTTTTAATAAAATTAAATGACCTAGAAACATGTCCTACCCTCATTGGATGTGTCGTGGGTGACTAAGACAATCCATGGGTCAACTTGGGGACCCCATAGAGCCACTTTGGTTGGAAAATGACACGAAACGTTTTTATTTAATGATAATGTAAAAATGACACAAACATGAGATGTTTTACTAAAACAATTTTTACATGGGGTTATACAAGTCAGATGTTTTACTATAAATAGTCATTGTAAATCTAGAAAGCTTTCCTACATCATAGTATTTTTTTATAATTTTTATACTTTATATAAATTTAATTATTTATGACATCATGATGATGCAGCGATGACCTCATTATTTAACGATTTAAATAAAATGGAAAGATAATGTAATATCTAAGACATACACATGTACAAAACCTATTTTATGGGTTTATTTCGAACCCTTATCACCATATCCACGAATTATATCAATTTGGGACCTTTTAAAACCGAAACTCATTTTCAAATAAAGTAACATTTGCTTACTTTCCAAGAGTGCCCCTCCTCTCCTCTTATAAAAATCCCCCACCTCTACCTCCATACCCACACCTCTAAAGCCTTTGGCTCTACCAAACTCTTCCCATTTCATCTCTCCACATCCCTATCTAACTCCTTGAAGCCTCACTTTGGGCATAATCCTTTCCAAGGAAGCCTTTGAGCTAAAATCAAAGGAAGTTACCTGATTTAAAGTAAATGTCTTCACTTGTGTCCTTTTGTTTTATTTTGATTCTCCGACCCCCTAAACTCTTTTTATTAATTTATTTTGAAACAAATACAGTATATCCAATATACTAGGATGTTTTTATAAAAATTATTCAAGCTACACTTACACACACCTATATCTAATGGTTAAAGAACATACTGTATCCGTGGATGGCGAATTTCTGCCTCCCGAAACGATGATTGTTCAACATTCTTTTAACACCTTCAAAGGTGGACATTAAGATGACACTATATTTATATATGATATCTAATATTTTTATTTTTTACTTAAGATTCTTTATTTTTCATTTATGGAATACCTTTATGGTTTCCATTATGGGTAAACGCGATATCTTCATTTAAGGAAGTGCGGACTACCGCCCCCTCAAAGTGATTTGATTCGTTAATACCATATGTGGTATGTATAAAAGATATATTTAATGATATTATATATGATAACATACTAGAATTAAAATACTATTATGTATCATTATGTTTTAATTCCATTAAATATGAAATATAAATGGAAGTAGCGTTCATGCGTACGTACGACATACCGTCTATATGAACGGTGCATTTCATTTCGTATCCCCAAATGTAATGTACTATTATAAGTACATATTTATAATTAATATATATAATTTATGTTACATATAAATTATGAATATAATTCTGGAATTAAAATATACATACCTCTCATTTATTGTTAATTCCATTAATATGACAAAGAAATGAAAGTAGCGTTCATGCGTACGTACGGCTTACCATCTCCATGAACGGTGCATTTCATTTATTATCCCCAAATGTAATGTACTATTATAAGTACATATTTATAATGAATATATATAATTTATGTTACATATAAATGATGAATATAATTCTGGAATTAAAATATAAATACCTCTCATTTAGTTTTAATTCCATTAATATGACAAAGAAATGAAAGTAGCGTTAATGCGTACGTACGACTTACCGTCTCCATGAACGGTGCATTTCATTTCTTACCTATAAATGATTATGTAATATTATAAATACATGTATATGCTGGATATATATGATATATATGATATCCAAATCATGAATATAATTCTGTATATAATGAACCATTGACCACACGAACAACATGTAATTGTAAGAAGTCCACTTTTGACTTAAGAACCAAATATCGACAAAACAAACATTATTAACATAAATTATTAGATAATGTTTATAACACGTCAATACTTGATATAAAAGAAATAATGTACTTAAAAAAGGTTCTTAAGAAATGATAAATTAACTCAAGTTTATTATTCAGGACGTTAAAGAACGATCAAGTCAAGTTGGACCCGAGATAAGGGATCCCACTCCTCTCTTTCTTTTTAAGTACACTCTTTATATCATTTCTTTTAAAACTCATATTTCTTGTTATTGGGATGTTATTTTATATTACTCTTACTGTAATTTTTATTTTTCATATGATGAGATACCCTATTTTCTCTCATCAATCCATTTTGGGAGTTTTAAGTGGCGCCGTTAGGCTGCCGAGTTTTCGTAAGGGATTTTTCATCTCACTTTTATTCTCGTGAGATTTCTACTACATTTCCCACAATTTCTATTGAGTGTTGTATGTACTTACCATTATTCTACTCTTTGCATAATATACTTTCATTTATGAGTATTTAAATCAATTATGTATTGACCTTCTTTCATGGGGTGTATGTTTCGAAAGATACCCAAGTCGTTTAGGGAACCTTTCACCCTCTTCTTTTTAAAAGACTGCTTTTGTTGGGTATTTTAATTCACATATTGTTATGTTGGGATATGTTCTCATATATCCTTATTGATGTAAATTTTATGTGATGAGATACTTTTTTTTATCTCTCATCAACTCTTTTTTTGAATTTTGAAGTGACACCTTTAGGCTATCAAATTTTTGCAAGGGAACTTTTTAACCGAAATTTGATTCTTTGCGATAAACTTGTACTCCATGAATATGTCGTTCTATGAATATGTGTGAATAAACTCTGATTTTTGTACACTTAATATCCTCTTATATTTTGTGTATTCGTTTGTCACACATAATTATTCAATTGGTTTATCCTTAATCCAAGGATATCGTCTTTGTAAGGGCCTTCGTCTCAATCTCCATTCATTGAGGCATATTTTGTTTTATACACAACATTCTTTTATACGATGTATAAACCCCTT
Source organism: Viscum album (assembly GCA_963277665.1). Lineage (NCBI taxonomy): Eukaryota > Viridiplantae > Streptophyta > Magnoliopsida > Santalales > Viscaceae > Viscum > Viscum album. The sequence continues at coordinate 167,614,209 of OY728150.1, read as the reverse complement.
TTAATTTTACATTTATTCAAAAGGAATCTTTTTTATAGGAAGCGTTTTACTAAACAACAAAAAGAAATGTTTTTTTACGTACACGGTGACAACGACCTTTTCTGCCGCTGCGAGTATTATTTGATATTTGGATTCCTCAACAAGCCGTAATGTTTTTAAAATAAAATAAATACCATATAATTTTTTTTTGGATTTTGGTATTGAAAATGGTTTTGATAAAGGATTATATTATGTTAATATATTTAAATGATATATTGTGATTGAAATGTGGAAATGTTGTCATTCCTTTATGTTGGTTTTATATGTTATAATTTTATAATGGTACTTGGACATTTTACGGGTGGTTACCTGATAAACCATATGACGGGTGGTGTCGTGAATACCAGGACGGGTGGTTACGTTATAACCTCTAATGCATTGGGTATGAAATTCGGCCATATGGCTATTCCATTAAGTATGTATGGAAGTTGGCCGAATAGCTATTCCATTAAGTGATATGTGTGGAAGTCGACCTTATGGTTATTCCACTTAAGTATGTTTATGTTCCAAGTTACCTTTATATGTTATGTGATCATTATAAGGGTTTTATGGTAATCTTTGGGTTACAGAAGGGTAAGTAATGAACTTTTATTTAGCGAATAGTTTTTACTACTTCGAAAAGTTGAAAAGTATTACTTTGATAAAGTATACATGGTTTACTTGTTGTTTTGAAAAACTAACAGTTTTCATTCTTTGTGTATCCCTTACTGAGCTTTTTATGCTCATCCCAAGTTTTTGAAATGTTTTTCACAGGACTTAGCGTGGAATAGGGCCAAGGATTGGTTCAAGGTAAAGTCATGCTACCTAAAACATGGAACTAAACATGTTTCTTTTTAAGAGTTATTATTTTATGGAAATTTTAGTAGAAGCGACTACTTTGTAATCTTTTGAGATGTAATAGTTATGTCCTAATTCTCTAAAACTCTAAACCTGAAAAGATCCTCAATGTGAATTACTCATCTAATTCAATATTAACTAAGGTTTAAGGCTGGGGCCTTATAGTTGGTATCAAAGGTCGGTTTAGACAACTTTTGGGATTAAGAGTTCTTGTGAGACACATGATTAGTCCATATATCTATTATTTCAGTTATATCCTTGTTTTATAACATTTTTTCAGGTCATGTAAAGTCGGTTACAAATGGAAGGAGAAGGATCTCAAACGACATTCCTATCTCTTCCTGATGACATGCTTGCAATATTTTTTGCAAAGTCATCTTCGGATGATTGTGAAACTTTTTCTAGCATACAACTCACTTGCAAGCAGTTGTTTGAGATATCAAACACCTCCACTATACCTCGGTATCATTGTGGATCAAGGGTTGCTTTTAGACAAATATTATTTTCACAATATTCTCATATTTTCAATAAAGGTAAATATTATCAAGGTATTTTCAAATATTTTACCAAATCACAAGAATTTGAAGCATATTATGATTTTAAAAATGGTGTTGAGGAAGGAGACCCTTGAGCAACCTATTTATATTTGCTTTGAAAATATAGTTTCACATCACATACTTATGTTATTTTAAAATGACCAATAATAGAAAGTTTCAACCCAATTTCGGTCCGACTATTTTATAGAAATCATGTTTTATCAGATGTTTTGGAATTATATGTCATACATGATTATTTTCCAAAACTGTTTTTCTGTGAACACCCATATGAACCATGTTGTACGAGGTGTATTTGGATGGAGGAAGCAAATGATTTTGAAGGATCTATAAATCATTGTTGTAATGCATGGGAATTCTACCTACGTGGGAAAGATGACGATGAATCCAAGTGGACGCTATGATCAAGGTATGATGTTATTCATTTTGGGAATCGTTTTATTTTATCTTATGGTGGTGAAATAAGACTTCAAGAATTAAGATGTTAATATCGTAACGAATTAGGATGAAAATTAAAGGTATAAGGGAACGATTGAGGTTAAAACATGTTAGGGTTATTTTTGGAGTTTTATAAAAAGGACAACACGCAGACCATGTGACAACCCGTCACGTCGGACAAAGCTGCTGGAATCGAACCCACAACCAAAGTGCAACTGGTATTTATTGCCTACAACTGGACAACGTGAAGTCCCTAGTTATTTTGACTAATTCATTTTAGTTAGATGATTTTATGAATTAAGAGTAAGTTGATTTTGGGTTATCTATGGATATTTATTAACCTATCATGGAGGATATGTGATTAGGTTAATTACTTTTCAATACGATACATTAAGAGCAACTGATGTTGTTTGGAGATAAATGATACGATTTACCTTGGAAGACTATGCGACTAAATCCTTAAAATACATGGGTTTCAATATTAGTTTGGTTTACTTTGAAGTATTTTATGGACAATTTTTTTATCGAATGGTCTTCGTTGAACATTGGGTTTTGTTGGACATATTTTGGAGATTAAGAATAGATTTTCTTTTTATAAAGGATTATCCTTTTCTGGATTATCTGATCTTGAAATAACCTTTTTGGTTTTGGTTTTGGTTAGAGTCTAAAGTCATGGTAAATATATAGTTCTCTTTTTGTGGATTAGGTGATTCTCTAGAAGTTTATTATAGTTCTCTTAATGTGAACAAGACTTCCTAAATACTCATATTTTGGAGAATATATGAGTTTGTGTAAGGAATCTAATAAAAGTTGAAAGTCAACATGATAAGGGATTATGTTTCCTTATGAACAAATTCTTCAATAAAAAGTAACTTAAAACAAAAATGTGGTCTATTAACTTTTCCTACTAGGGAATCGAATACCGTTTAACCCATCACAAGTTTATGATTTTCTTGTGGTTAACTTTCTCCTAATCATGTTTTCTATCACTCTCCATTAGAACATGACCCTTTGTTTTTTTCCTCCATGTCCATATTTTCATGCTTGGAATCCTAGTATGGGTTAACTCAGGTGACCTTTATACTTATCTTTCTTTATTTTAAAGAGATTTTTTTACCGACTCTTGTTCCGATGTGGGACCTTCAAGGATCTTTCCAAGCCCAATTTTAAAATTACGAGGACGCAATTCCCAAAAGGGGGGAAGGATGTAACACCCCAGGTAAATAAAGAATATGAAATTTTTATATTTATCCATATTTGTAAATAAAATATTAATATTACTTTAAAGGGGATGCTCTGCTCGATGGCATACCCAACACACAACAATGAGTTTCTTGAAAATCTTACGTTGCACTCTAATAATAAAATAATATTATTTTAAATAGTAGTTAACGCCTAGCCGTTGTAATGGCGAGAATGAATAGAACAAACTACAAAATGATTATATATGTTTGTAAAATATTTTTACTTTTTACAATAAATGTTAGAGGATTAAAAATGCGATTGAATCCAATTTTAAGCGTAAACATTCTAATATTCTTTAAAAGGTCGATTAACCGCCTTTTGATGGAGAACCACTATTAAATACAATTTTTTAAAATTTTATGTGTTATATTTGACAAAATAAAATTCTTCTTTAGAATCGGGACATCAAAATTTACATTGTGTAAATTTTATGTATTTTTCCGAAAAAGTTCAATTTTTAATGAATAGTGAAAAATGTTGTATTTTAATTCAAAACCCCTTTTTAATTTAATTTATTTATATGATTAGATTATATTTTGAATTGGTTTTAAAGTGAAATTAGAATATAATTTTACCATTTAATCCAATAGTGTTCGTTGGAATTAATTTCACTTTGAAATTGGACTTAAACTAGTGACAATCTTTTGATACATTTTGTTTCATAAAAACGCGCTATTTGTTTTGACAGCGGAAATTAATTATTAAATTAATTAATTAAACTTATATGTTTTGAATTTTGTAAAATAAACATCATTTTTTAATTCTGAATATCAAATATAGCTTAGGCTGAATTTTTGGTAATTTTTTGAAAAACATCAATTTTTGATGAATAGTGAAACCACTAAGTGGTACTTATAAAAACTAATTTTCCATTTAAATGAAATTTTTCTACCTTTGTGTTTTGAATTTCAAAAATCCGACATACATGGTTGTCATTAAGAAGTAGAATGTGGTTCAATGGGATTAAAATAATTTTTTGGTGAATAGTAACTTATTAAGTTTTTAATCGCGATTGGAGGTAATTAGTGTAGTTTAAGGTAAGAATAATGTTTTAATAAACTGAAATGACCTAGACCCATGTCCTACCATCATTGGATGTGTCATGGCTGACCACGAAAATCCATGGGACAAGTTGGGACCCCATGGAGCCACTTTGGTTGGAAAATGACATAAATACCTTTTTATTTAATGATAAAGTGAAAATGACACAAACATGAGATATTTTACTAAAACAATTTTTATATGGGGTTATACAAGTCAGATTTTTGACTATAAATAGTAATTTGAAAGATAAAAATATTTCCTACATCATAATATTTTTTTTATAAATTTTAGACATTAAATAAATTAAATTATTTATGACATCATGATGATGCAGCGATGACCTCATTATTTAACGATTTAAATAAAATGGAAAGATAATGTAATATCTAATACCTACACAAGTCCAAAACCTACTGGATGGGTGTATTTAGAACCCTTATCACCTTATCCATGAAATATATCAATGTGGGACCTTTTAAATCCGAAACTCATTTTCAAATAAAGTAACATTTGCTTAATTTTCAAGAGTGCCCATCCTCTCCTCTTATAAAAGGCCCCCACCTCTACCTCCATACCCACACCTCTCAAGCCTTTGGCTCGGACAACCTCTGCCCATTTCATCTCTCCACATTCCTATCTAACTCCTTGAAGCCTCATATTGGGAATAATCCTTTCCAAGTAAGCCTTTGAGCTCAAATCAATGGAAGTTACCTGATTTAAAGGTAATGTCTTCACTTGTGTCCTTTTGTTTTATTTTGCTTCTCCAACCCCCTAAACTCGTTTTATTCATTTATTTTGTAACAAATCCATTATATCCAATATACTAGGATGTTTTTATAAGAATTTTTCGAGCTACACTTACACACACCTACATCTAATGGTTAAAGAACATATTGTTTCCGTGGATGGTGAATTTCTGCCTCCCGAAATGATGATTGTTCAACATTTTTCTAACACCATCAAAGGTGGCCATTAATATGACACTATATTTATATATGATATATAATATGTTTATGTTTTACTTAAGCTTATGTATTTTTCATTTATGACATACCTTTATGGTTTCCATCATGGGTAAACGCGATATCTTCATTTAAGGAAGTGCGGACTACCGCCCCCTCAAAGTGATTTGATTCGTTAATACCATATGTGGTACGTATAAAGGATATATTTAATGATATTATATATGATACCATACTGGAATTAAAATAATATTATGTATAATTATGTTTTAATTCCATTAAATATGAAATAGAAATGGAAGTAGTGTTCATGCGTACGTACGGCTTACTGTCTCCATGAATGGTGCATTTCATTTCTTATCCCCAAATGTAATGTACTATTATAAGTACATATTTATAATGAATATATATAATTTATGTTACATATAAATGATGGATATAATTCTGGAATTAAAATATACATACCTCTCATTTAGTTTTAATTCCATTAATATGACAATGAAATGAAAGTAGCGTTCATGCGTACGTATGGCTTTCCGTCTCCATGAACGGTGCATTTCATTTCTTATCACCAAATGTAATGTACTATTATAAGTACATATTTTTAATGAATATATATAATGTATGTTACATATAAATGATTAATATAATTCTGAAATAAAAATATACATACCTATCATTTAGTTTTAATTTCATTAATATGACAAAGAAATGAAAGTAGCGTTCATGCGTACGTACGGCATACCGTCTCCATGAACGGTGCATTTAATTTATTACCTCTAAATGATTATGTAATATTATAAATACATGTATATGCTGGATATATAGGATATATATGATATCCAAATCATGAATATCATTCTGGATATAATGAACCATTGATCACACGAACAACATGTAATTGTAAGAAGTCCACTTTTGACTTAAGAACCAAATATCGACAAAGAAAACATTATTAACTTAAATGATTACATAATGTTTATAACATGTCAATAATTGATAATAAAAGAATAATGAACTTAAAAAAGGTTCTTAAGCAATTATAAATTAACTCATCTTTATTATTTCGGACGTTAGAGAATGATCGAGTCAAGTCGGACCCGAGGTAAGGGATCCTACTCCTCTCTTTCTTTTTAAGTACGCTCTTTATGTCATTCCTTTTAAAGCTCATCTTTCTTGTTATTGGGATGTTCTTTTATATTAATCTTACTGTAATTTTTATTTTTCTTATGATGAGAGACCCTATTTTCTCTCATTAATCCATTTTGGAAGTTTTAAGTGGCACCGTTAGGCTACCGAGTTTTCGTAAGGGACTTTTCATCTCACTATTATTCCCATGATATTTATGCTACATTTCCCACAATTTCCTTTGAGTGGTGTATGTACTTCCCATTATTCTACTCATTGTGTAATATAATTTATGAGTATTTACATCAATTATGTATTGACCTTCTTTCATGGGGTGTATGTTTCGAAAGATACCCAAGTCGGTAACAGAACCTCTCACCCTCCACTTTTTAAAAGACTTCTTTTGTTGGGTCTTTTAATTCACATATTGTTATGTTGGGATATGTTATCATATATCCTTATTGATGTAAATTTTAAGTGATGAGATACTTTTTTTATCTCTCATCAACTCTTTTTCTGAATTTTGAAGTGACGTCGTTAGGCTATAAAATTTTTTCAAGGGAACTTTTAACCCAAATTTGATTCTTTGGGATAAACTTGTACTCCTTGAATATGTCGTTCTATGAATAAGTGTGAATAACCTCTGATTGTTTTATACTTAATATACACTTGTATTTGGTGTATTCGTTTGTCACACATAATTATTCAATTGGTTTATCCTTAAACCAAGGATACCATCTTTGTAAGGGTCTTTGTCTCAATCTCCATTCATTGAGTCATATTTTGTTTTTTACACAACCATCTTTTATACGGTGTATAAACCCCTTTGAATTTTACTTTTATTCAAAAGGAATCTTGTTTCTACGAAACGTTTTACTAAACGACAAAATGGATTGTTTCTTTTACGCACATGGTGACAATGACCTTTTCCACCGCCGCGAGTATTATTTGATCTTTGGCTTCCTCAACAAGCCGTCATGTTTTTAAAATAAAATAAATTCCATATACTTTTTTTTTGTATTTTGGTATTGAAAATGTTTTTGATAAAGGATTATATTATGTCAATATATTTAAATGATATATTGTGATTGAAATGTGGAAATGTTATCATTCCTTTATGTGGGTTTTATGTGTTATAATTTTATAATGGTACTTGGACATTTTACGGGTGGTTACGTGATAAACCTTATGACGGGTGGTTCCATGAATACCAGGATGGGTGGTTACGTTATAACCTCCAATACATTGGGTATGGAAGTCGACCGTATGGATATTCCATTAAGTATGTATGGAAGTTGGCCGAATGGCTATTCCAATAAGTGATATGTGTGGAAGTCGACCTTATGGTTATTCCACTTAAGTATGTTTATGTCCCAAGTTACCTTTATATGTTATGTGATATTTATATGGGTTTTATGGTAATATTTTTATTACAGAAGGGTAAGTAATGAACTTTTATTTAGCGAATATTTTTTACTACTTCGAAAAGGTGTAAAGTATTACTTTGATAAAGTATACATGGTTTACTTGTTGTTTTGAAAAACTAACAGTTTTCATTCATTGTGTATCCCATACTGAGCTTTTTATGTTCATCCCATGTTTTTGAAATGTTTTTCACAGGACTTAGCGTGTAATAGGGTCAAAGATGGGTTCAAGGGAATGTCATGCTACCTAAAACATGGAACTATACATGTTTCGTTTTTAAGAGTTTTTATTTTATGGAAATTTCAGTAGAAGCGACTACTTTGTAATCTTTTGAGATGTAATAGTTATGTCATAATTCTCTAAAACTCTAAACCTGAAAAGATCCTCAATGTGAATTACTCATTTAATTCAATATTAAGTAAGGTTTAATGCTTGGGCCTTATAGTGACATCTAAAATGTCTCTTGGAAACTATAGTTGTTGGAAAACACCACAAGAGGTATATGTTTCCCCCAATAACCTCCAAAATTTAAAGTGCTTGCTCGAAGCATGTCCTCAAGCACCTGAATAGTATTCACGAACATGCCATATGTCTAGGGGGGAAAGATGTACTCAAAAGTACATGTGTACCCAAAGCCTTCTGAATCCCCTTCCAGACCCGAGAAGTAAAATGAGAATCCCTGTCTGAAACGATGGATTGTGGAACACCACAAAGACGTAAATTCTCACGGACGTTGAATCATCCCTACTCATCAAAAATGACTATCTCATTAATTGGAAAGAAGTGAGTGACCATCTTAAGTCTATAGATGACAACCCATACTGCATCGTTCCCTTTAGGAGACCTTGGAAAACCTGCCATGAAATCCTTCATGACGTTGTTCCACTTATACTTGGGAATGGATAACTCCTGTAAAAGTCCTGCTGTTTGATGATGATTTTCTATCACCTGCTGACAAGTGGAACACCTAGTGTCAAAACTAGAAACATACCTCATCATTCCTAACCACCAATAGTGATGGTGTAGATCACGATTCATCTAGGTGACACTAGGAAGAACTGCCCAAAATGTGGAATGAAATTCCCACATCAGCTCCTCATGTAAATCCGCGGGTACCCATACACGTCCCTAGAAATTAAAGATCTCATCCTCACCTATGGTCCATCCAGAAATAGGGTCCTCTCCTGGCACTTTTTCCCATATGACTAGGCATTCAGAATCTGATAGCTGACTTATTCGAACTTGATAAAGAAGGGTAGAGGTAACAACTATAGAAGATAGAAAAGTAGGCCCCTATCTTTCGTGCACCACCAAATGAATCTTAAAGAACAGTTCCATAAGCTTCCACTCAATACTGGGCTCTTGAACTAACTGTATCTGAGTCCTGCTTCCCAATGCATCAGCCACGGTGTTTCCCTTCCTAGGAATATAGGCAAGTTCAAAGTCAAAGGACTGTAATTACGCAACCCACCTTCGCTGTCTCAAATTAAGGTCATATTGCGTGAAGATATAATTGAGGAGTTTTTGGTCAGTGAAAACCAAAAAATTATCTCCCATAATGTAATGTCTCCAATTGCGCAAGTCATGAACAACAGCTGCCAACTCTAGATCATGTGTCGGGTAATTCCTCTCATGTGGCCTAAACTGTGGAGATCTGTATACAACGAATCCATCTACTTGCATAAGCACAAATCCCAGTCTGATACATGAATCATCACAGCAAACAGAATAGCTCTTCCCCAACTTTGGAAATACTAGTATCGGTGTTGAAGTAAACCTCTGTTTCAGCTCATATAAGGCAGACGCACAAGAATCTGACCACAAGAACATTGCACCCTTCTTGTTCAAACCCATAAGTGGTGATGCTAAGTGTGAAAAGTCCTGTATGAAACTTTTTTAGTATACAACCAACCCTAGAAAACTTCCCACCTCAAATACATTCTTCGGCTTCTCCCAACAAACTAATCCTCTCACTTTCTCTAGTTCAACTGATACTCTTGTATTTCAGATAACATTACCCATGATGTGAATCTGATCCCTCCAAAAGTGGTATTTTGAGAGCCTAGCATAAGGCTGATTCTCTCTAAGTGTACTCAAAATGATATCAAGATGGGTATCATGGTCATGTTGAGTGTGAGATAACACCAAGATATGGTGGATGAAAACAACCACGATGTAATCCAAGTAAGGATGGAACACTCAGTTCATCAGTGCCATGAAAACTGCTGGCACGTTCGTGAGACTGAACGACATAACCATATACTCCTATAGACCAAACCTGCTACAGAATATAGTAAAAGGTATATATGATGGTCTAATTTGAAACTAATGATAACTGGCCTCAACTAAATCTCTGAGAACACACGGGGTCTTTGAAGCTGATCAAAGATATTGTCAATCTTAAGCAAGGTATATCAGTTCTTTAGCTTCAACTGGTTCAGCTTCGGATATACCATACACAGCCTAAGGGTACCGTCTTCCTTCTTCACAAATAGGACAAGAAAACCCCAAGGAGAAGTACTAGGTCCGATTAAACCCTTGGCATGTATCTCCTCAAACTATTTCTTGAGATCCTGCAACTATGTTTTAGCCATCCGATAAAGAGGAATGGACACCGGTGTTGCTTTTGGAATAAGCTCAATAGAAAATTCTACCTCCAACTCTAGTGGAAAACCTGAAAAATCCTTTGGAAAAGAATCCCTAAAATGATCCACCACTGGGGGAAAGACCAACCGTGAAGTCCCCTGATCATCAAGATAAAGACTACCAATCTGGGTTGTAACTACTCCCAACCAATGATGCTCTGGACCCACTCTACTTGCCTGGACATCCCAATCGCCTTAATGAAGAAAGTATCCACTGTCTGGTGATATGAAACTCACCCTGAAATGATAATAGTCGATATCTACCAGAAAGGGAACTAGCCAGTTCATTCCTAGAATGATATCATAGCCTTTCATCTCGAGGACATAGAGATCCCAATGGAAATGACACCCACCAACCTCAAGAGGGAACTCCATGAACTGACGTACTCCAAATACTCTCATCCCCAACGGCGTGTCTAATGTCATAAAATTGGCACAAGATAAGATACAGAGGCCAAGGCTATCAACAATAGTTACAGATATAATGCTATGCATAGAGCCAGTATCGAAAAGAGCTAAAGATAAAACCAAGGAAACTTGGATCGTACCATGAACTATAGAGGGTCCGAGATCCTGCTTTAGTTGGGTTTTCTCCACTACAAAGGTCTCGCCTCCTCCACAACCTTGTGACCCTACATGACTACACTGAGTTGATCTAACCTACATTTGCTGGTAGCCTAGTGACTAACAACCACGACCACGACCTCCACCTTATCATTATTGGCCGGAAGAACTCTAGTTCCCAGACTGGAGACAAACTGGTGGAGATTCTCCTATGAAAGGGCTCATAGATTAACCTTGGTCACCAACTGCTAGTGAGAAGACTTGAAAAAAATACAGAAGGTGTCTTAACTAGCTGCAAGATTGGAACTCCACCATGTCTCTCTGGCACTACGACCTTATATGGTCACTTCTCCCACACTGGTAGAACATCACCTGGGTACTAGAAGATGCATCCCGCCTACTCAGATCTCCTAGGGTAGTCTCCCTACGGCGCTTTCATCTATCAACTAGAAAAGCACTAACTCTGGATTCCAAACTTCCCTAGACGACAACTTCAAATTCCCACAGATTATGCTCTGTGATCAGTGCCTAGTTAATGATGGATGCGATGGAAGTCAACATGAAGATATTCACCTGAGAGAGGATATCCTGTCAGAGGCCATCCTCTAACTTCCTACCCAAAAATAACCCATATCCTCCTAGGAATGGTATAAAACGCTGAAGCACAGTGAAATGAGAGGAATACTCTATAACTAATAGGGTACCCTACTCCAGAATCATAAAATCCTTGGCTCGGTCAGCCCTCAAGGTATCTAGATTGAAGTAGTACTTGAAGACACACTAGAACTCATCCCAAGCCATAGCCTGCTGATGACCAGCCTATAAGATTTGTTCCCACCATCTCTTGGTGGAATCCATTAGCATATAGGTAGCGAGCATGAATATCCTTTCTGGAGGTGTCTCCAGATGCTCAATGATCGTCAGCATGGCTTCTAGCCATGATTCTATAGCCTAAGGCCCTCCTTCCCTTGATAAAGTGGAAGGATGATGGTTCTGGATGACCCGCGTCTAATGAGTCATCGACAGGATAGGAGGCTTCGCTCCCTGAAAGGTCAACATCATCCTCATGAAACCTTCCCTGAACTATGAATTAGTTCCGGTAATAGAGATGACTGCTGGTTCCAAGACTGGTACAACATGAGGATCTATGAGAAGCCCCTGATCAACCATATCTATCATCTGAGAACTTCCCTGTAACTGGTAGAAAACTGGAGGACGACTCAGTGGCATGAATCTACATGGTCAAACACACAACTTAGGTCAATATTATGAAGGACTGAAAACTAGAATTACAGGGTGGGAACATGAAAATGAAAGCATTCATGTTTTACAAAACATGACTACATGACATGTATAAGCCTTACAAAACGTGTTCCCTTAATTCATTTAAATGGGCCTGTACTTCTACCTAAACTGGTCATGTAACACCCCAAAAACACGACGTGTTTTCAAAACACATAGAGTGTACTTGAATCCTCTTCCCCTACCTGGGTCCTTCTACGTAGTTAAGCCACACAAGCCTCCTAAGACAAGTCTACACGGAATATTCTCTATAGACACGACGTATATTAGAAAAGCTTTACCTGGCCCATGTTGTAGTGACACGACCAATGTACCCAGTTTACACTACAAAGCATGTTCTAGACGGACATGGTGTGTATTAAGAAGGATAACACCGACCCGTTTTGTTAGTGACACGGCCGGGTACCTAGGTGGTATAAAAAGTCCTGTTCAAACCATACCCAGCGTGTATAAGAAGAGACTCCACTAACCCATGTTTTTAGTAACATAGCCAGTATCCTAGGATTACACTGCACAGCGTGCACAACCGGTACATGGTGTGTTACCACATGATTTTCCCTATCCCGTGTCTCTTCCCACACGACATGTGACATAGATAAAGAATACATGGAGTGTACTTATGAAAAACAGTTTATTCCTGAACAAAAGAACACATGGTGTGTAGTTAAAACTACAGGGCATATATTCTAGGTTTTCCAGACAGTAATCCTCAGATACTACTCTGGAGCCCAGAAAACACTGAAAAGGACACTGAAATTTCAAAATTCATATCTGTGAGGGCACATACTCCCCACGAATCAATGTTTTGCATCTCAAACAAGTTATAAAAAAGGTAGAAAAGTCAACGATATACCAAATTTTGGTCCATAAGGGCCCATAACACCTCAATAACCAAGTTTTGGCATTCATTCAATCAAAAACTTACACAATCAATGCTCTAAAAAGAAGCATTTATTTGGATAAAGGCATCTATCACAACAACATGCATATTATACACAACATCTATCACAACAACATGAAATTGCTAATGCACCTTAGATGGAATGGAAATAATGCATGACATGTGATTTATAGAAAGTGTCTATATAATGCATGAGATGGAATATCCTCATCTCATCAGGATGCAATAGAAATAGAACCTCAATAACATAAATAATAACCAGCACAAAACATGTGAGTCACCTAATGGTGAAAATCATATTAATAGTAAAATGGAAAACCATAAAAATTGAAATAAATGAGGTAGATTGGATTTTCCCTTTACACGGGTTAGCTACTCCCTGGAACAGCTTATTACCATGTACCTATTTCATCTTATCCATGAATAAAGGCTCCAAACAGTATGTCAAGAGAAAATAATCCCCTGATACCACTTTGTAATGTCCCAGTTCCGGAAGCCACCAAGAGGCGCCTCGTACCTGGTTGGTCACATGGCCACAAGCACATTTCCCCGACTAGTGTCTACCAACTAGTAGCAAGAGCCTTGGGTGGGATAGTGGGGAAACTATTCCCTCATTAGTAGAGTAACAGAACATAATAGAAACAAATATACAATTGCAGAAGCAGTAATTAACCAAAAACAGTAAACATTGGAATACTGAAATGAACAACAACTGGAGCACATATATATAAAGAGATGAATAATATATATATGGCTTATGGAAACAACGAAATAAGTCACAATGCTGTAATACTACAGTGCTAAACCCATGTACAAAAGAAAGAAAATAAATGCCTCATCATTGCAATCCATAGCTTGGTACCATGCTCTCCAGCTCCACAACAATCAAGTACCTAAAGTAGAAGGGCAATTCCCATTATCTATACATAAAACAATGTAATCTGTTTGGGAACAAAAGCATGACCCAAACATGGTGTGAGACTAAATATCAGTAGGCAACCACAAGAAGATCTGTGCCTAAAAGTATGCGAGTATATTGTAGGGTAAAATTACAGAAAATAGTAAATAGGAAGAACATAACAAGAAATAATACAATGCACAGTTTCAATATCAAGCAGCAACTAAGAAAGTAGCTAACATAATTGGTAACCCTCGGGATAGTACTCACGGACTAACCATTATGGTTCAACCACACAAAATCAAGAAACCCTTTGGGATGCACACACAGTCGCACCATTCTTGTTCAGCAAATGTATAAACTCTATGGGGAAGAACTAACCGTCAATTCCCCCTATAGTCTCGTATTGTACTGAAGGGGCTCTGGGGAAGAAATCAATGTCAATTACCCATGTGGCATGCATCGAGGAAATAAAGACACTATGGGGAAGAACTAAATGTCAATTCCCCCTGTTGTCTCGCATCATATAATTATAGATACTCTGGAGAATCCCTCAACGTCAATTATCCCTATGGTCTATACAGTAGTTTCTCACGGCCCCATGTATGTTGAGCAAGAGTAGAAGCACGTAACGGCTAATGTAAACCTCAATAACTACTTGGTTAGTGGTCTACAACATAACATCATGTCAGATCAAATGTCACTCCATCCTAAATACTAGGTTTGGGAAAGTAAACAGCAGCCTAACAGGAAAACTGGACCCAAAGGTCAAATACAGGAAAAAACATGCATGGAAAATATATACAAATCACAACAAATTTCCTGTTCACAAAAAATAACCTATACTCAGGCGTACAAGCATAGCAGGTAAACAACAGGGAAAAAAAGTAAGCACGCAATACTCAGTTCAAGGGCATGGGTGGAATTTGCACATAATACTCAAATAATTTCAATAAAAAGAAACAAACCACCCACCTTAGTGTTAGGAGATCAATATAATTTAACCACGAAGCTTAAATATCCTTAGAACATTGTAGATATATGAAAACAAATAAAACATTCAACCCACAATAACTTGGAAAAGAGGATTAATTGGAAAACGATGCCCTTGAAGAAGAGAGAACTCATTGATTCGCTTCCAACACAACTAACAGAGTTTTATTTGGAGTTCTGACGGAGGCTCGGTGGTTCGTTAAAGATCTACGGTTGTGCAGGTTTTCTCAGATGAAGAAATCCTAGAGGAAGGCGGTTCTGTCCATTGGAAACGACCCTGGTGCATTTAATGAAAAAACAAAATACACGGCGTGTACTAACCTTTTCCGTACTCCGCTTTAGGTGGCCTCCACTTCACGCCACATGACCTTGTGTGTGGCCATGACATGGACAGCACACAGCCTCCTGCAGCAATGAAGTACACGGTGTGTACTCATAATGTACATGGCATGAACTTCATAAATTTCCAGAAACTCCTCTTTTCTCAAAATCTACAGAAAAAGGAAAAACATACCTAAAAAGAAGTTCCAGGTTCTTATAATTGTGTAGAAATTTTATTATAAACAATGAAGAAAAATTTCAAAACATAATCAATGCATATGAATAATGTAAGTATTTTTATAGAATATTATAAGTGTCATGATATGTAATAATTAAGCTATAAATTTTTCCTAAATAAAAATAGATTATTAAACTGGACACCATCAAATATGTTTAATAATTTTGTATAAAATATTATTATAAATTGTTTTTATCCTAGTACAAAAAGAATTTTAAAATAGTCTAAAATCAATTTTAAATCTATTTTTTAGGTGTTTGGAAAAATGTAACATTGATTTTTTTAATCATATTTTAAAAAAATAAATATATTTTAACTAATTTTTTAAGAAATTTTTTATATATATTTTTGACATATTGTATGAAAATATCTTCTTACAAACAATTTTATACCTGTTTCGATAATGTTTTTATAAACACTTTTGATTATTTATTTCGTGAAAGCCTTTTAAGAATTTTTTTTTCAAATGACTTTTAATGATATATTAAAAAATGAATCAATATTTGTTTTAAATAAACCTATATAATGTAATTATTTTTAAATATAAATTTTGAAAATATTTATTTATATAAATTGTAAAAATCTTTTTTATACAATTATAAACCACTTTTTTAATATTGTTTAAAAATTTATTTTATAATTTAAAAAAAACAAACTAAAATTATTTTAAACTAGGTTTTATAAATTATTTTAAGGTTTTATAAAATTTTAAAATTTTATAATATATTATCAGTTCTCTGTTGTTATTTGTATGAAAGATTTTTTAGGATGTAAAATAAATCTAATTAAATAAATTTAAATTTAACAAATATACAAACATTTTTTCTAAAACTTAAACTATAATAATGAAATTAAAAATTTAACAACCTGAAAGACCTATGTACATAATAACTATGTGAAATGAGATAAATTATGGCCATTTTCATATATTTCCCCCCTTATATTTAGGTCATTAATCAACAGTAACAATTGGACTATTTGAATTGGCAGATCTAATAATTTGATCCAATGGGTGAAACGATATTTCTAATTTTATTCCTACCATTATGAATCCAATATCATGGTATTACATCATTAACGATATTGAATTATTGTATCAAATTATCTATGATATAAAACACTTATTTATCCATTTATGTGAATATATATTCCTCCTCAGTATAAATAATATAGTCATGTCAATAATTATTAAACAACAGTCACCTATAAATGTTGCATATCACAATATTTAATTATTCCAAATTCATTTAATTATTACTGATAGAAAATGATTGTAATAATCCTACATCAATATTTTCACAACAACACCCTAATAGTACATACCATTATTTTGAGGATACCTATCATATTCTTTAGAAAATGATTATGTATTTTGGAGTCAACCTAATATTATGATGTTGTGTTCTCATATTCATTACTCGATTAGTTTTAATTTTTTTTAACCATTGACAATTGATGATTGAAGTTCTCAAACCACTTAATTAAGACAAAAGATGCACATAATTCATATGATATAGAGTTAACATGTAATTTCAATAACTGAATTACATATGAATATTAAAATTTGTGAAATATTTATTATTTTAAATTATTAATTTGATGGTCATTCGATTTATTTCAAACAAAAATAATAATTTATTCTATTAAAATAAATCCTCCTTCTCAATTATAAATAATGATGAATTCCATTTCAAAAACAATTCAGTTCCCTATATAAAATATTAAATTTTTTTACATATATTTGAAACTATGTATTAGGAGATAATCTATATATATATATATATTAAAATTACATACTACATGTAGTCATAAAACAAATAACTTTTAAATTATATTTTGAGATGATCCATGTCCAACACTATAATTCGTAATCTAGTAATTATATAGGAACCTGGAATTACTAATCCTTTGGTAATTAATGGGAAAGTGCAGTCCATTTTTTCATACTACTCAACTTCATTTCTCACTGTAATATTATATCGTGTGGTCACATAAACAAAAGACATTTAAAAAAATCCAATACATCCATGATCATAAAACATCTCATAATGGTACATTATAAATTATTCTAATTCTAAAAATAAGAATTCATCATTTTCATATTTTTTGATACAACCACAAAAAAACTCCCCCAAAAAGAAATTCATTTATTTGTTGGCCAGTAAGATTCATCATAAAAGTGAAAAATGATGCATGGAATTTTCTCCTCACTCAAAAATAATTAATGGTTCCGCATTATTCATTGTTATCATGAAATAATTGGAATAATTTTTAGCGTAAACAACACAATAAAAATTGATCAATAAATATCCATCACCCTTACACTATTAGATAGTTTATGAAAGATTTATTCTACAATCCACTCATGATGTAGAATGTTATTACAGTGGGTTTTTAGGTATTTTTGTTCTTACTCTGTTATATTGAGTTGATTCATTTAAATAAATTTCTTTAATAGCAACCAAGAACTTTGACAATCTATAATAATTCATGAAATTGATTTTTCATTTAATGTTTCAAATCATAATATGTATAACAATATTTACTTTTATGATCACTAATATATATATGAAATTGATACTGACTAATACCCAAATCCACAAAGTCAAACCATGATAGTAAACCATATTTTTTAATCCAATTGATAGTTAGAGGAATTTAGTACATCATTTCATAAATATTTTTTTCAATTGTTATTATATCTAAACAATAATGTAAAAACATAGTTTAAAAATATTGAAAAATCAAAATGATAAAATACTTCTGTGAATTGAAGTTTCGTCTAGTTGAATCCTTCAAACTCATTCTATTTATCATCTGACCTTTCAAAAATGAAAAACTAGCATTTTCAAATTGATTAATCAGAATAGTTCCTGACATTGTCTCTAGTGGCTTTTATCTCTCAATAATTTCAAATCATCCTTGATTGCTCAAATATTGAGGAAACATTGTATAGAATCATTAATTTACCATTAAAGGGAATCTATAATGATATTTATGTTTCTAGGATCATGTATTAATCATAAAAATGTGCCAAAAATATGTTTACCATTTTCCATTAAGCATATATCATTGTCTATGTAGGGAAATGGTTTATTCCTCATATAATAATAGAATTCATAAGAAATATATTATTTAAATAATCATTGTATATGTTTGAACCCACATCCTAAATCTACTTAAACTAATTTAGTAAATGGTGATAGTGCATGACTATATCATAGAATAGATAAAACATAAATGCGAGTATAGTCAAGAATGTCAATGTTTTTTTCATACACATCCATGGTGGATGGTTATATATGTGGGAAAAAATTACATGTGTCTTGAGAAGTATGCATCTAGATAAATAAATTAAAACCATCACATGAAATACTCTATATAATATTACACACCTCTAGTGTAAAGTAATTATATTATACATTAATTATGCACAATGATAGTCCATCAACAAGTTGAACCATCGAATATTTTTCCATAATTATGTCATCATCATACTAATGAATATTTATTGACATTATTTCATACTTGGAATGGTATTTCATCATTAGATTAAATGGAATATCAACATTACTTTTTTTAAAATCATATGGTACTCCATCTACATATGAATTCCATTGATATACATCAAATTTTTTATACTAAATTAGGCCTTTTATTTTACTAGGAAAAAGATGTAATCCTTCGAGAAAGAATGAATTTTAATAATAAAAAATCCATGAATCATAATTAATATTACTTCCATATAATCACTTGAGGGAATATATTCATCATCATGAAGTAATTCTCTCAAAATTTTAATAATATTATTGATAGTAGTATTATAAATTCCATATGGATTTGAGAAGATAAATTCTTAGAAAAAATTCTTTATTTTTAACTTTGAATACATTATTTAAATTTAATAGTGCAAGAATAATAGATTGATTCTTTTTTCTCCCTAAACATCATCATTTTCATAAGTTTCATCATATTCCCTCATATGATTTTCCTATTGAATTATCATATTATCTTTACTGTGTTGATTTGTAAATTTAAACAAATAAAATATCAAATTAACTATTCCACACATTCAATTTTGATCATGAAAAATGTGGGATTTCCTTTTATCTCAACACTTATATGAGATAATATTTTTTATTTTAATAAAACATTTATCATACCTAACTTATTCTCAAGATAATGATTCTCTAGATAAACAAATATAACCAGGGAAACCATTAATATGTCTATCTGATTAACTGTAAGATGAAGATTATAAATAAAAATTCATAATACCTTTTGAAACATGGATGATATTCAATTAGTATTATAAATACAAATTTTATCCCTTATGATATATATATAAATTTATCCCTATATAAATCGTAATAAATAATTAAAGACTTATTTACGAACATTAATATTCTCAATGAAATAATGTCTGTAATTTTAAAAAAATTTCCTTCTTTTTTATCATTATTCATCATTAGTATTCCTATATCTGATCATTTCATCAAATTATGAATAGGTGCATTTTTTGATTATTAATATACTCTCTAACTAAGAGTTAAGTAAACTCCTCCTAACAATAAATCAATCATGGATATATGATACCTGTATTTCCTACAAAACTTTAAACTATGTATCCTTCATAGCACGACCTTTTACAATGTCAACTCAAAAATAATACCAACATATTTATTTATTTAATAAAATAATAATACTGAATTTAGTTTTCCAAAATTTATAACCCATATCTGGTCAAATTATTCTCCATTATTTCATTATTTATATTCCCATGTGGACATGATTCATCTATAATATTATCAATATACCTTGATAAAATTTCCATAAAGCATCTATATTTTCTATAATTTATAACCTTATTTTGGAAATATTCATTATAATCAACGATGATTTTTGGTAAATACATACAATCCTCAAGATTAGGGGTATTCCCACAATTAATAATAAATGATCATACTAAAATCATCAAACCAGATTACATAATTAATAAACATTAAAACCAAAATAATGTTACTCTAAATATATACTCAATATGAGATTTCCACTATGATCTCCTTGATCTGTGGATTTTTATTTATTTATATCATTTGAAATATGTGTGATCCTAAAAACATGTATTGGGCCATCTGAAATTTGTTTAAATGACATAAAAGCATATTTTTATTCAATTACATGTTGGATATGTTTGGGAAATGTAGGTGGAATAGAATTATTAAGGAAATGATAAAAGTTTTTTCGAACCATCATAAATATGGAAATGGTAAATCAGAAGTATAAAATTAATTAAATGATAATGAAGACATGGTATGGAGCATCCCTATAATATGAATTGAAGGAGGGTGAGTATAAAGTAATGTAAATGATATATATTCTGGAACTTCATTGTGTGAATGGGTCTGATGGGTTTTCAGATAACCTATAATAGATGTTTGGAAAACATTCTTCATGGTTTCCCCTAAAACATTTTGAGTGTGATTATGATTGTTGAGAAAGCCAATTGACCACAAATGAGTATCATTGGTGTGATTCAAAGACATGTTTTTAAGGTGGTGTAGTTTCCCAGTGTTTTCCAAATTTTGGGGCCTCAAAGTCTGGATTCTTATTTTTGGAAAATGAAATATTTATTCATCATATTTAATTGTATGAATAATTTTAGAGAAAATCCGAAAAGGGTGAGAACCGCATACTATAATACATGAGCTGAATTCCATGTTCCAAGAATGGTATGCGCAGTGGTGGAAACAGTATGTAGGTACGGTTTGTGGAACAGAAAATTGTTCACAGTGTAAAATGGTGTGGTACATGGATATCTTCAGTCGGTAGAAGAAATTGACCGCATTAAAGACAAGGAGTTACATGGGTAGCGTGAAAAAATGGTTCACGAATGGTTTGTAGTTTGCAGCAACTGAAGGATTGGTATGCGGTGAAGGAATAATCTGAGATTTGATAAATCGCAGATTAAAAGGTTTGGCGGATATCTTATCCTATATAACAATTAATAATCATACTGATTATTATAGATATTGAACATTATTTGAGAATACATTTTTCTATGGGAATTCAGCAATGTCTGAATGTGGTTCGCACAGATGGTGTTTGCAGGGATTCTTAACTGGCAAAGGAAGTCTGGTACGAAGAGAATGAAGTTTTGTACACAGAAAGTGTGGTCTTGGTATGCGGAGGAGGAATATCTCGTACGTGAGAGGGAGAACTATGCAAGTGGTAAGTAGAGGGAGATCTCCAGTACGCATAATCAATTGTCATCCACGAACAATGAATAGTTCGCAGACTGAGGCTGATTTGAAGCAGATGATCACAGAATCGGTATGCGGTAGCGGTATGTGATCACGAAGACGGAGGTAGTTCGCAGATGAAGGGCGATTTTTAGTGGAGTCAACAATATACGTAGGAGGTGACCACTTACCAAATCAGCTACACAATATGTGGTGGAATAAGGTGGTTCACAATTTCCACTAGGACACATGAAAAAGTTTCAAATCAGTTTTTGCAATTATTTCTTGATACCTAACAGTACTCAAGAAGGTTGACTTCATCTGTGGGGGAAAAGGAACTTCAAAATTGAATCTAAATATATTTTAGGATGTATAAATTCCGTAAAATTAAGGGACCTACATGTCTATGAACTGTGTTTGACCTACAATTAAATATACTATGTGCTTATTCTTTTCCAAGAGCATTGAGCGAAGGGTGAGGAAGACGGTGACCCTTTCCACTGGAAGTGAGCTAGATAAAGAGGCATAGGGGGTGACCCTTTGGAAATCCATGACCCAATACATAGATGATCTAGCCCGAACATTGTACTCATTTTTGGCATTGAACCTTAGTGAATTTGGTATATTGGAACATCGCCATTGTATGATTCTTTGACGTTGCCCCGTGAGGGTGAACCAGGTAAAAACCATTGTGCCATGCTCATGATTTCATATCTGTTAGTATATTACTATCGGAGGAAGATATAATTGTGTTTTTTCTAACAAGAAAACAAGATCCGAACGAGATAATGTTTAAATCTTTCATACCATGAATCACCTCCCTTTGGGTATTCGACCTAGTGGTCCGAAAAATCGGAATAAGAGTGAAAGGTTGAAAGTTAGTGGTTATCTCCCAAGAAGAAGAAATGAAGGTGATCAATGATGAAGGAATTTCCATTTTTAATGGAATGAATTCTCAGTTATGGAATTATCAAATGAATCACTACATTCGATCAGTAGGGATGGATGTCTTCACAATAGCTATGCATGGAATATCAACTATCATTAACAGTGGTTCTTTATCAGAAGGAGAATGAAGATAATTGTATGCTGATGATAAAGTGATAAATTATTTAGGGGGATCCCTATCAAGTGAAATTTATATGAGGGTTATGTCCTATAAAACATCACATGAAATGTTTGAAAAATTGTTGATCATTTATGGGGGAGAAATATTTTCCAAGAAGCATAGCTGTAAGTTCGATGGAACATGTTAGAGGATCTCAGAATGAATCACAATGAGATTTTTGAAGAATTATATGACAAGATAATTAATTTTTTGATGATATTTGTGGTGTTAGGGAAGACATTGATGGTATAAAGATTGTGAAATGTATCATGAGAAAACATCCGCTATAGTTCAATCTGAATTCTTTAGTGTAGGAAGACAAAGACCCAAAAGAGATGACACTAGATAACCTATACAGTACCCTTGTAGCATATGAAATGAGTGTGGATGATAATTATGTAGTAGAAAAATGGAAGCATAAGTATGTGGCATTCATGTCCATAAATAATGTATCTGTTGAAGATAGTCAGAAAGAGGAAAATTTGGATGATGTCGTGTCATTTCTCACCTACAATCTGCAAAGGGGAAAAGGGTGGATCAAAGGTAAACATCCAGTTTCATGCATTCAATGTGGAAATATTGGGAATTTTACAAAAAAATGTAATAAAAATTTTGATGATGAAAATGAAGAAAATGATGAAATTATCCAAAAGAAATATTCATCAAATGATAAAGGAATGTGAAGTATAAGGTGAAATTTTTTAAAAAAAAAGAATCTTCTTTCAAGATAGGATGAATGTTCCAGATAATCTGAGGCAGAGTTGGAGAACTTCATGGATCATAATGTAGATGCTTTGGTGGTAGTTTCTAGCAATTCATTAACAAGAGAAAAAAGCGAGAGTGGAGAAGTAGAAATTGTAGGAAGAGTTGATCTTCATTCTAAACCAGAATCTCCCCATGAAGTGTTAGATATTATGAGATCCAAAATGATGAAATCTAACAATGTTGTTCATGATGACAGACTCTTTTTGGAGTAGTAAGAAAAATAGAAATTAGAGTTGAATGAAGAAATTGAAAATCTAATGTATTCAGTACTAGAATGCACTGAAAGGTGGTTGAGTACAAACCCAAAATTTAAGAATAGAAAATTGAAATCGATAGTTTGACAAAAAGTGGAAAAAATAAAATAAATAATATTGAATAACTAGAAAAATAATTCATTATTTAGTGATGAAAAATTGATAATCAGGAGAAAAAACAATGAAATATGATAATACAGGTAATAAAAAAGATATGATTTGAGTAGAGTGGTCCATCAGAACAGAAGTACAAATCCACTCCAAATGATAAGGGTTCTATGGGGATTTATCTAAAACAAAAACCAGATATGGTCAAGTCAGACCACATGAACCCAGTCTGATATTGAAGATTGATTTGGGAATAATTATGAATA
The DNA here is from genome assembly GCA_963277665.1 of Viscum album. Classification (NCBI taxonomy): domain Eukaryota; kingdom Viridiplantae; phylum Streptophyta; class Magnoliopsida; order Santalales; family Viscaceae; genus Viscum; species Viscum album. The sequence goes on along the minus strand of OY728150.1, from coordinate 167,589,932 downwards.
AGAAGATTCAGAGAACCCAATGCACAAATAATGGTGTATCATTGCCAAATATAAATGTACCTCACATAAGATGCTATTGTTTCGTTAATATGAGACACTTTCAAAAATATTGTTCTATATAAAAGAGGTATCAAAGAGAATAATACCAACAAATTTTGTCATACAAAGCTCAAAATTATAGGACATCATTTGACGGTCCTTGTTTTAGGTGTAAAGGACTCAGACATATGGAAGGATATTTCACATCAACAATACCGATGAATATGATGAGGAAAACTGAATTTGTTCCTAACATGCAACCAAAACTATCTTCAAGTTATGATGAAAATTAAAACTCGACTTGTAGAAATGATGGTAGAAGTTGGCCCATCATATACTGAGGAAGATCAAGATTATAATTCCATTTCAGGTATCAATTCAAAGGCCTACATAAAAAATAAAAGGTTCAAGTAGTCCATGGTTATAGAAATTGTGTTTAAGGAATCTGATTGCATTGGGATATGGATAATCAATGATGGACGCACTTACCATATGATAGGAAATAAAAATCTATTAACCAGAATAAGGTATGATAAAGAGGGTATTGTATGATTCAGAAATGATGAGGGCCTAAAAATTATTGGTTCTAGAAAATCCATGTTTTGGGGGAAAACACATTAGACAAGAAGATGTCATGGTTGTTGAGGGGATTTTTCAAAACATGCTTACTGTTACTCAATCGTGTGATTCGGGAAATTTCATAAGTTTTTCTAAAAGATATATATCATCAAGGAAAAATATTGTCATGTTTTATTGCAAGTAAAGTGTATGAAAGGGAATCCCAACCTCATGACCGGAGAAGAATATTTTTTCAGTCTTTCCAAGGATGAAGAAAAAAAGATTTGGAATATTCATCTTGGCCCCATAATCCAAGGTTCCATTGAAGATATGGTGAAATATGATGTATATCTAAATATCTATAGATTATCATGTGGTCATACTCATACATGTGATGCATGCCTGTAGGGGAAGATCATTCGAAAGACATATAAGAAGAAGGAGAAAAAGTCAACGATACTGCATGAGTTGGTGCATATTGATGCATGTGGGCCATTTTTTCCAATGGGTATTGATGGGAGGAGATATAATGATCTCTTTATTGATGACTATTGCAGAATGGAATGGGTTTCAATAATCACCCACAAATCTAAAGTGTTCAGTTGCATTATAAGATATCAATGAGAAGTTGACATGATTCATGGTCAGAAAATACAGATGATTAAAACAGATAGTGGAAAAGAGTTCACAAATATCCAAGTGGAGGATTATCTGGAGAAACATTGGATATGGAATCATGTTTCAACAGTAAGAACTCCACAGTAGAATGGAGTAGCTGAGAGGAGAAATCATATTTTCAACAACATGGCCAGAACAATACTCATTGAGAATGACCTTTGGGAGAAATTCTAGAAATTATTAGTGATGATAGTAGAATACACTTCAAATAGACCATTACATTTTCCAAAAGAGGGGAAGTCACCATATGAGTTATGGTATGGAAAGAATCATTCATTGAAGTAATTTTGAATATTCCGAAGTAGATGTTTTCTTCAAAATATGGAGAAACATAGAAACATTGAATCATGTGGGGATGAAGGGATATATCTTGGTTACAAAATAAAATTAAAAGAATATAAATGCTTCAAAATGAAGGTATGAAAGATTGTTTAATGTCATCACGAGACTATAGTATAGAATGATCATAATCATCAGAAAATACATGATCAAGCACAGGAGAATGTAATTAAAGAGATGAGAATGTCATGAGATGTTTCATCTCTATAGGTTGATTCAAAAGAAGACTCAAGTGATTAGAACACATCAGTGTCTTCCTAGAGACTATAAAGAATGGTTGAAATTGATAGGAAGAACAAAATTTGTGATCAGACAACACCATTGAAAACAAGATGTATGAAGTATCTACTACAAGAATCATACTTATCACAAGTGAATCCTAAAATTTTTGTTGAATCTCCTAAAGATGAGAATTGGGTTTAGGAAATTAATGAAGAGCCTGGACAAATTGAGAAGAATCAAACACGTCAAATAGTTTCAATACCAATAGACAATAATTTTATTGATACAAATTGGTTCTTTCATGAAAAAATGAATGAATATGGTATTGGAATTCCAAAAACAAATCATGACTGGTGTGCAAAGTGTGCACCCAAATAGAGGGTATAGATGCTGATGATACATTTTCACCTATTGCAAGGATGGAGAAAATCAGATTATTCTTGGCCGTAGTAGTGAAAAGAAAGTATGAGGTTTTCCAGATGGATGTCAAATCAGTATTTATGAATGAAGATCAAGAAGAATAAGTATACTTTATGAAACCAAATGGTTATCATGTTCTTAAATATGAGAATAGAGTTTTTCAACAGAATAAGGCTTTATAGGGATTGAAGCAAGAACAAAGAGCATGGTATTCACGTCTTGACCAGTTTCTAAAGAAACTTTCTTTATAGTGTGGTGGAGTTGATTAAAATGTATATTTTAATAATGAAAGTATTCAATGGATGATGGTTTTGGAATATGTCGATGAAATAATCTTTTGGTGGATCAATTAAAGCACAATGAAAACAGTTTTCTGAATTCATGAAATGTGAGTTCAAAATATTGATGATTTTTGAGATAACATTTATTCTTTGGTTTATAGGTGAAATAACAAAGGAAGGGAACTTTCACCTATCAATCAAAATATTCCAATGAGGTTTTGAGAATACTTAGAATATATAGCTCCAAAGAGATGAAGACCTTAGTTGCTACCTAGTTAAAATTTTCATTGGATAATGAAGTGATGGTAGTTAATATCATGGAATATATGAAAATAATTGGATGAATGTTGTACTTGACAGTGACATGGCCTGATATTGTATTTTACCCATTCCAGGAAGTGAGGTATCAAAGAAATCTCAAGGAGAGGCACATGATTACAGAAAAGATAATTCTTCAATATATAAATGGAATAATAAATTTTGGATTATTGAATATTGTAGAATCTTTTCCATAGTTTTTGGAATATAGATATATGGATTGGGTCGGTTCCACAGATGATGGGAAATCAACATCAATAGGTTATTTTCATTTTGGAGGGTTGTGTATTTCTTGGTTAATTTAGAAACAATATTTCATTTCATTGAGCACCGCATAAGCTGAATACTTTTCAGCTACTCTAGATTTCACACAAATAGTGTGGATAAAGAATAAATTTGAATATATGTTAATTGAAGTGAAATCTCCAATCAGAATCCATTTTGATAATTCAATTGTTATAAATATGTGCAAAAATCCATTCCATCTCTCAAGGAAAAAGTTAATTGAAATCAAATATCATTTTATCATAGAGAAATCAGAGTAATGGATTGTGATGTCGGCTTATATTCCTACATAAATACATGTTTCAGATATTTTTAAAAAGGCCACAGCCAATGTAGTGTTTGAAAGGCATCGACTGGCTCTCAGAGATCAGTCGACTTCCCTCACTTGAAAATGTGTTTATATGGGTCACCCTATCCAAGAGGTATGTTATTTCGTTACATAATGTGTTGATAAGTGTTATTTCTCCTATTATTGACAACCTTGAAGTTACCTTCATGTTCAATGACATAGGGGGAGAATAAGTGACTATTCAAAGGGAGAAAAGTCGTGACGAGAAGATGTAAAGTGGAGCTGTGAGATAGGGGGAGTTGATGCAGAGCTGAATCTGGTTATCTTTGGGGGATTATTAAATCTAATGATGATATAAGTGATCGATCAAAGAATAAATATCATGATAGATGAGGATCATGATAAAACAAGATTACTGGTGTTGAAATGATGTCATAAGGCTTCAATCACTCAACCATTGGTATTAGTTTAGTATCAATAATTGGTTTTAGAAATGAAGTGATTTATTGATGAAAATTTCATTTACTCTAGTTTCTCAGAACGAGCATGGCTCATGTGGGATTAGAGTATGTGTTGAGTAAATCCATGATCTCTATCTTAATCACATGAATTGAATTATGGTTGAAGATGGCGTGATCTTTAATAATAAATCAAAGGTCAAATAATTGTTCTGAGAATATTTTTCAAAAAGCCCAAATGAAAATATTGTTGGGAAAAAATAAGTCATGGTGTCCCCTTAAATTCTTTCGGGAGTGATTATGTTTATTGAAAATGCCAGATGACAACAAATGATTATCGTTGGTGTCTTAGGAATACTGGTTTTTAAAGTGGTGCGGTATCCTGGTGTATTCCAAATTTTAGGGCCTCATTATCGAGATTTTTATAATTCTAAAATGAATGATTTCTTCATAAGAGTAAATTTTATGAATAACATTAGAGAAAATAATCAAAGGTGAGAACGGCATACCATAATACATGGGTTGCATATCATATTTTAGGAATGGTAAGCAGGGTTGCAAAAATGGTATATGGGTACGGTTCGCGAAACTGAAAATGGTTCGTGGAAGAAGATGGTGCATTATGTGGATATCATGACGTCAGAACAGTATATCGACCATGTTGGAGACAAAGGGGTATATAGGACAACATGAGAAAATAATTCTAGGATGGTTTGTGGTCCATGGTGGTAGATAGATTGGTATGCAGTGAAGGATGAATCAGATATCTGATAAATATTGGATTTAATGTTTTTGCGAATATCTTTTCTTGTATAAGAATTAATGATCCTACTAAATACTTTAGAGAATGAACATTTTTAGAGAATACATTTTTCTCTCAGAATTTGACAATTTTTTAAGTGGTTTGTGCTGAAGGTGTTTGAAGGGATTCATAACATGTAAAGGATGTCTGGTACATGGAGAAAGAAGTATCACACATAGAAGGAGTTGTTTCTGTACTGGTATAAGGAATCTATACTATGAATGAGGGAGAATTTCATAACTAGTACGCGTAGGGAGATATCTAATACATGGTAGAAAAGGAAGTCTGTGAACAGTGAACTGTTCGCGCACTTAGAGTAATTTGCATAGGAGGTTCTGGTAGTCAGTACGCGATAGCGGTACGAGATCATGAAGGTGGAGGTAGTCTGTGGATGATGAGTTTTTCATAGTAGTGGTTGTCATATGTAGAGGAGGTGATAGTATACCAAATTTGTTACACAGTACGCGGTGGAACATGTTGGTTCACGATTTGATCTAGGAGTATTGAAACTACTTAAAATCAGTTTGGGAAAGTATTTTCCAGTACCTTGCAGTACTCAGGAATGGCGACATCATCTACGAGTGAAAAAGGAACTTCAACACTGCATTTAAATATTGTTGAGCATGCATAAATTCATGAAAATGAAGTGAAATGAATGTCTATAAACTATGTTTGACATGAAAATAGATTAACTATGTGTGGATTCCTTTTTATGAGAAGTGAGAGAAGGAAGAAGAAGACGGTGGTTCTTTCCACTAGTAGTGAACCATAGAAAGAGGCATTGGGATTGACCCTTGGGAATGCAGTGAGCCAGGGCAAAGCAGATCTAGCCCAAACATTGTACTCATTATTGTCCTTTAACCTTAGTGAATGTGGTACATCAGTACATCATCATTTTTTGCTCCTTGTACGTAGCCCAGTGAGGGAGAACCAAGTAAAAATAGTTGTGTCATGTGCATGATTTCATATCTGTTTGTATATTGCTACGGAAGGAAGAGAAAATTTAGTTTTGTCTCAAAAAAAACATTGTTCTAATGAGAGAAAGTTTTAATCTGTCATACCCTAATTCATCTCCTCTTTTTGTATTGGACCTAGGGGATCTAACACTAGACCCAAACTAAATTAGACCCTATTATATCCCATATGAGTAGTCTCTCTAAATATATTTCATGCATATAAATAATTTCCCTAAATATGTTTTATTAAGAATATGAAAATGATATGTAATGTATTGTATTTGATATATATTATACATATTATTCTCACTATGGGATATTAGGGAAGAATTTATTGTTTTAGAATTCATTGATCATTTTCAGACAATCTCTTATTATATACTTATTCAATACCATTCATATTATCAATATGAATTCAATAATTTTTTAAACATTAAATACTAAAAAAATATAAAAAATTTATAAATAATGGAATAAAATAATTAATTCATACAAATTATATTGGTAATTTATTTAATAGTGGTTAAATATAATGTACAATGTGTAGAAATTTCAATACAAACAAGGAAGAAAAATGTCAAAAAATAATCAAAGCATATGAATGATATAGGAATTTTTATAGAATATTATAGGTGTCATGATATGTAATTACATAGATATAAAATTTAACCTAAATAAATATTGATAATAGAACTTGATACCCTAAAATATGTTTAAAAATATTGGAAAAAATATTATTTTAAAATATTGTTAGACTAGTTCAAAAAAAATATATAGTTGTAAAAACTTTTTTCAACCTGTTTTTATGGTGTTTGAAAAAAAGATACTTCAATTTTTTAAACACATTTTAAAAAAAGTTATTAATATATTTTAAATAATTTTTTAATAAAATATATATATATTTTTTTTTGATATATTGATTGAAAATATATTCTTACAAACAACTTTATACCTACTTTAAACTAGTTTTTATAGACTCTTTTAATGTTTTCATTCTTGAAACCCATTTAAGAATTTTTTTTACAATACTTTTAAAGAGTTATTAAAAAATGAATCAAATAAATTTAAATAAATTAATTAATGTAATTATTTATAAATACTGATTTTGAATATAATTTTTTATATAATTTGAAACTAGTTATTAATACAGGTAAATATATTTTTATATACTTTTTAAACAAATTTCTATAATTTTTTTAAAAAAATCTAAACTGATTTTAAATTGGTTTTAAAAAATTATTTTAAGGTCTTAAGATATTTCTTAATTTTAATCTATATTATCAGTTCTCTTTATTTATTATTATGAATGTTTTTTGGATGTAAAATAAATCTCATTAAATTCAATGAAATATAACATAACCAAATAAAAAATAATTTAAAAAACAAACACTAGAATAAATAAATTACAAATTTACCAACTTGAAAGACCTATGTATATAGAAAATATGTGAGATGAGAAAAAAGGTGGCCATTTTCATATGTTATCCACCACTTATTAAGGTTATTAATCAACAGTAACAATTCTACTATTTCCATTGGCATATCTAAAAATTTGATCTAAATATATGAGGGAAATGATCTTTAAAATTTTATCCCTACAATTATTGAAAAATATCAATGTATTAAATCATTAACAATATTGAATTCTTTTATCAAATTATCTCTGACATAAAACATTTATTTATCCATTAATGTGAAAATATATTCCTCATTGGTATTAAAAATATAGTCATGTCAATAATTCTAAAACTACATTCATCATGAAATGTTCCAACTCATAATATTGAATTAAACCAAATTCATTTAATCATTACTAATCGACAATGATTGTAATAATCATATATCAAAATTTTCACAATAACACCATTATAAGTCATAGATCTATTTTGAGGACTATTATTAGATGCTCTAGAAATGGAGTATGTATTTTGGAATCAACCTAGTATAAATATTTTATTTTCTCATATTCATTACTTTAACAGTTTTTAAATTTTCTTAAAAATTTATTATTAAAGATTAAAGTTATCAAACCAATGAATTAAGACAAAAAACAAACACAATTCATATGATATGGAGTTAATAGGTAATCGCAATACGTGAAATATATATGAATATTAAAATTAGTGAAATAATTAGTATTTTAAAATTATAATGTAATGGTTATTCCAATAATTTTAACCAATAATAATGTATTCTATTAAAATAATTCATACTTTTCAAACATAAAGAATTATGAATTCCACTTCCAAAAAATAATGTTCCCTATATAAATAATTAATAAATTTTTTATATATATGAGAAACTATATAATAAGAGATAATATATATATGAAAATTATATAGTAGATGTAGTCATAAATCAAATCTATATTAAAGTAGTCTTTGAGATGTTCCATCTCCAACACTTAAATTCTTAATATTGTAATTATATAAGAACCATGAATTATAATTTCATTGGTAATTGATGTAAAAGTTGAATAGTTTTCTCATACTACTCATCTTCATTTCTCATTTTTATATTATCTCTTGTGGTCAAATCAACCAAATACATTAAAAAATATTCCATACATCCATGATCAAATAACCTTTACTAATTGTAAATTATATATTATTATTATACTATAGATTATAATTCATTGTGTATAGCTATAATATTTTTTATTCAACCTCCAAAAATCTAAAACACCCCTAAAAGTACTTCATTTATTAGGTGGCCTGTAAGATTCATCATGAATGTGAAAAAAGATGAATGAAATTTTTTACCAACTCGCAAATAAATTATGGTTCCCCTTTTAGCATTGTTATCATGAAAAAATAGGGTGAACTTTTTGGATAAATGACTCAATAATAATTGATCAACAAATATCGATCACCCTCACACTATTATGTAGTAAATTATAGATTTATTTTATATTAAAATCTTGATGTAGTATGTGATTACAATGGGTTTTTAGGTATTTTGGTTCTTATTATCTTCTGTTCAGTTGATTCATTTAGATATATTTCTTTAATAACCCCCAGGAACCTTCATAGTCTCTAATAATTCAAGAAATTGATATTTATTTGAATTTTTCATCACTTAATAAGTACGAAAATATCTCCTTTTATGGTCCATAATCCAAATAGGATATTGATCTGGTCTAATAAATAAATCCACCAAGTCAGACAAAGATAATAAACCATAATATTTCATCACATTGACATTTAAATGAATTGATGACATCATTTAAATTATATTATTATCAATGTTTATTACATATTACCGATAATGTAAAACATGGTTGTAAAATATTGAAAATTAAAAAGGATAAAATAATTTTGTGAATTGAAGTTTCATCCAGTAGAATCCTTCATACTCATTTTATTTTTCATCTGACCATTGAAAAATAATGAACTAACATGCTAAATATCATTAATCACAATAGCTCATGACATAGTCTATGGTGTCTTATATCTTTCAATATTATAAAATCATCCATGATTTTTCCAGTATGGATGATCTATTGTAAATAATTATAAATTCCCCATTAAAGGGAATATACAGTGTTATTTATCTTTTTTGGATCATGTATTATTCATAAAAATAGCCCAATATATGTTTACTATTTTCCTCTAAGAATATATCATTATCTATGTATATAAATAGTTTATTCCACAAATAATAGTATCATGCATCGGAAATAAAGTATTTAAAGAATCATCATATATATGTGAACCCACATCCAAAATCTACTTAAACTATATTAATAAATGGTTATAGTACCTGACTATATGATATAATGGATAAAAGATTCTAAATGTGAGTATAGTCAATAAAGTGAATAGTTTTTTCATACACATAAATTGAGGATGGTTATAAATGTGGAAAAAAATTCTAGGTGTTTTGAGATGTAAGAATCTAGATAAATAAATAAAAACCATCACATGAAATAATTGATTTAAAATTACACAACTTATGTGTACATTTTTTATATAATTCATTAATTATCCACAATGATAAACCATCTACATGATGAACCATCAAATCATTTTCCATAATTCTGTCATCATCATACCAATGTATATTTATTGATAATATATGATATATGGAATGGGTTTTCATCCTTAGATTCAATGGAATATCCATATTATTTTGTTTGTATCATGATATGGTATTTTAACTACATGTGTATGCCATTGAGATATATCACATTTTTAAAAACAATTAGTCCTTTTTATTCCACTCTGAATGATTTTTAATATTTTGAGAAAACATGAATTTTATTAATATAAAATCCATGTATCTTAATTAAAATTCATTACATATAATTACCTGAGGGAATATCTTCAACATAAATAAGTAATACTTCCAAAATTGTAATAGTATAATTGATAATATTTAAAGAAATTCTATATGGATTTAAGATGACACATTCTAAGAATAAATTCTATATTTTTTATTTTAAATTAATAATTGACATATATGAGTCCTACAATAATCCATTTATTATTTTTTCTCCCTTAACATAATCATTTTCATTATCTTACTCTTGTTCACTAATATAATTTTCTTATTTCATTATCATATTATCTTTAGTATGATAATTTTTAAAAGTAAACTGATCAAATATCAAATTAATTATACCGCCCCTTCAATTTTGATCAAGAAAAATATGGAATTTCCTTTTCCATATATCCTTATATGAGACGTTATTTTTAAAAAAAAACATATATCTTATCTAACATCTTCCCAACATAAAGTGGCTCTTGTTAAACAAATACAACAAGGAAAAAATTTAATATATCTACCTGATTCACTATTAGATGACAATAATAAATAAAAAAGTACAATACGTTTTCAAACATGGATGATATCCAATTAGTATCTAATATCGAAATTTTATCCATTATTATATATATATATATTTTATATAATCCCTATATACATAGTTATAAATAATTAAAACCATATTGACAACCATTAATATTTATAATGAAATATTTTTTGTAATTTTATATTTTTTTTCTTCTTTTTTATCATTTTTCATTAAATAATTTCACTTCCTGTTGATTGTTATTGAAAATAACTCAAATACGTACATATTTATTTATGGATAAATTTTATTTTAAAAAATAATTAATATTTTTGAATATTAGATAAATCAATTTAACCAAATATTCCATTATCATGTGAATTACATAATCAAGAATAAAACTAATTTTCCTCTCCAATGATGAAAACTCTTTTTCATTTATATATATTTTTTATCAAGAAACAAATCAAAATACCATCAACAAATAATTTATTATTAGATTTCTACATAATTTTTTCAAAAATGCAATGGAAAAAAATATGAATATGGTCAATGTATACAAGTAGATATCCAAAAAATTAATAAAATTTATGAAATATGTTATAATAAATGAATACTAGTAATGTAACAAACAAAATATATGAAATGTAATAACAATCACATATTACATAATCTAATTCAATAAATATTTATTCATAAAGATTTTTTTTAAAACCTTTTTTGAATATTAAACAATTCAAATTAAAATCTTATCTTTTTTTGGGGGAAATAGTAATGGAAGAATAACCTCAGTTTTCAAAACATAATGGATTCAATTTTCATAGATATTAATATTCCATTTCAAGAATCATTTATAACAAAATATATGATATGATTTAGTATCACAAATATATAAATCATTGGGACAATTATAATCAAAAAATACATATATAATGAAATTCCCCAAAACATAATAACATATGTGATAGATGATGCATTCTAACAGTGACTCAAATAAAGTATGAGGTATGTTATAAGAAACAAGTAATATATATTGTTTTGAAATTAATTTTTAATAAATTTTCATCATTAAATTATTAAAATATAATAATTAAATGAATACATTCCTAACCACACAGAAATATTTAAAACACAATGAAATTAATAAAATAAATAATTACACAATCTTCAAAAACATATTGCACAGAAAAAATACACAGGATATATGAAAAAAAACATATATTAAAATTATATATATCAACAAAAAACAAATTTATATTCAAATAATATTACAATAATAATTTAATAAATATTTTTTCAACGAGTCGCGATGAATATTTACCAAATATGATCTCAAATAGTGTTTCATATATAAATAGAATTTATAATGACAATCAGCAGAAGATATGTTAAATTTGAAACTCACTAATTTGATGTTTTGTAATAATTGAATAAAAAATAAATGAATGCAGTGACATATTTGAGGGTGAAAAAGGGGAGGCCTCTACTCAATATATATATAAATATGGGTTTTTGGAGAGGTGGGGAGGATAGGAGGTTATGCATAATATTTTACATCCTTATAAAAATGTTTTCCTAAAAAATTGTGCACTATATTAATCTAAACCAATCATTTAGAAAAACTATTGGTATAGATTAATATCTACGAATAAATAATAATTAATCAAAAATATTTTATTATTGAGGTTGTGGTATTTATTGAAATCATAGTACTCTTTCCTTGAAGTAGAATAAATATCATTCAATTCATGATGATTTTATTTCCATTTCATGGTAGTCCTCTTCTGAAATGATCATTCTTATATTACCATTACTAAATAAAATCATCTCGATTTCCTTTTATTATTATATATTTTTTCCAATACACCTAATTTTACTGATATTGATTGTATACTATCTATTAATTATATTTTAACATTAATTATCTATCATTCAAGATATTGTTTTTGATTTTATACTCTCTATATTAGAAATTTTTTTATTAAAATTTTACACAACGCATAATGGTTTCATCCCAAATACCAATTTCAAAATCATAATTATATTTGTATGTTAATCCATATTGGGAATTCTATATATATTTTAAATCAACCTAATTTTTTATCCTATGTTTACTATGGGTTTTTTTGTTTTCATTGAATTGTTTATTTCCCCACTTACTCATTATTTACCTATTTTAAGAAAATATACCATATCAATTCATATGAAAATATATCGTAAAATAAGATGAAAATTTATATACCATTAATATTCATTAGTGAATGATAATGATAATTTAATAAATAATTTTTTACGGGGGGTGTAATTGCATGATATTTTATATTATATACTTTCTAATAAAACTTAATGTGTTTGTAACCATGTTACACATGTAGAACAAATCCGAAAAGACTACATAACATTATATAATAACTAATATATATATATATATAATTATCAGGTGAAAAGGGAGGTAATGTAATAATTATAAATATGTATACCTAAAATAATAGTAATTATTAATAATAATTAATTAATAAAAATCATTTATTATAGATTAATAACTAATCAGAATAGTTTATTCTTTAAAATGCTCCCTTGCTAAAATTGGATTTGTATATATCTTATTTTGAGAAACTAAATATATTATGGATAAAATATATATTTTATGCTGCTAAAATAATAACACAAATAAAATTATTAATTGATAAATAATAATAATAATATTTGACATTATTTTATAAACATTTCTTCATATGCAAGAATTTTTTATTGAATTTTAAAAGTGATTTTCCTATAATAAGAAATATTGATCTCTAAAACTGAGCATAATTTTTTAGTAATAACGTCAATATTATCTTAGGATTTATTTTAAATGATTTTTTTTGATATAATTGTATTTAGGGTGAATTGTGGAAAATAAATATTTTACTAAAATCATAGCATTAATTACTCTTTCAAGAAATAAATATAATGAATATACTTATAATATTTTTCTAATATCATAAATTCATTTACATAGTGATGTAATTTAATTGAAAATTCAATGTGGTCTTTATAAACCTATTATTAAAATTATAAAAATTGAGAAATATTTTTCTATTTAAAACTACTATTATTATATTATAATAAAAAATATGTTTCATCAAATGTATAAATTAAAATATAATTTTTAATTTATACTTTTAATCGTTAGTTCAATATTTTTTAAAAATCACCCATTCATTTTTATTCATAAAATATTTCTTGGATTAATGTCAACTTATTGGATAATGATACAACTATTGCTCTCAAATAATAGTTTTATTGACATTAAATATATTTCTATAAAATTAAATATATTAATCTCTTCAAAAAAATCAAAAATAATCTGTAATATCATTTATAGATATACTTTTGCCTCTTCAATTATTAATCAATACTAACAAAAATTAGAAAAATAAATGGTGAAGAATATTTTTCTAAAAAACTACATTTCAAAATATTAAATATTTTAATTAAGAATATAGTTTTATATAATTATAGAATTGAATTAGTTTAAACATAATATAGGTTGTGGTTTATCACAATAAATTTTGGTTACAAGTATTATTTTATATTTTTAATAGAACATAAATTAAAAACTACTAGTATTACTTACCAACATAGAATCAAAAATCATAAAGTGTAAAATCTATTGGTAAATGAAAAAAAAATTATTTAAAATATGTTTATAATTCCATAATTGAGGCTTTAACAGCATAAGAACTACTATCACTAAATTATATTTATTTTTTTAATACATTGTACTATGAATAGTGGGATACCATTATTTAAATGCATTTTTTTCTTCAAAATTTCCCTTATCTTCACATTCAAAATAAGATCACCACCAACACATCATGGTAATACTGTTAGAAAACAACAAAATATAAATATATCATTTATAAACTTTTCGAATCCCCTACTATGTTAATAATCCTCTATTAAAAATTATATATCACAATTCATCAATTTCAAAGGAAATGTCCATGATAAATCTTAAGTTCCTATTGTGATTATTATTTACCTATGTTCTATTTTATACTTAATATTAATATTAAAATTTACTTATAGATACTCTCCTATAATGATACCAGTATTGTTAATTTATTTTACTGTTACTATATTATCGAATAAATTATATTTCAATCCATTAATTCGCAAAAGATAAAATGAAACAACATTGATCTCATTGGAATGCATACTATCACCTCCAATAAAGGATGTTGTTCATTTATCATCACATAATATCATTAGTGGAGAAATAACGTGAATTTAGGAAATAATATTTTTTTCATAATAATTATTCTAACTGGATAATTTGTTATATACCTTCATTCCATTCCATTTTTGAGAAACAAAACCATTAATCACTGAAATATGCATACCCTCGCCTTAATAAATTTACAATTTTATTTATAATTTCCACCATTTATAATTAGTTATAAGAATGAATTTAGTGGTGGTTAATTATATTTGTGATACATATAATCCTCTATAAATCTTATGTAATCATCATATATATATATATAATTCATTCTCAAAAAATTCATTGTAACATGCTTTTATTTAGATTAATTTTACAACTTACAAGAATGATGTTATATTATCATTTCATGAATAATATAGGAAGATTATATAGTGGTAATATGAATAATTATAATTTAAAAAATATTTTACAATTATTCAGTAAATTTGTTATTTCAATTGAACATATTTATTAGTATATACCTTTTCAATCATTAAACTCGCATAAATTGGTTCATAGTAATTTCCTTTTTCAAAAATCATTCAATAAATTAAAATATGTTACGATGGATAATTGATATATTATTATTATATTAAATTTTATTATCTGATAATTATTAACTTGAACCAAAAACTATTATTCAACCTCTTCATCACGGTACTTGTACAAAACATACTATTGCCATTTCATAATACTTGGTGATGGAAATAAACTATAATTATGTAATGTATTTTTAATATATATTTATAAAAAAGTCTTATAAAATGTTATAAATATAGATAAGGTTCAAAATAAATATGTTAAGATATTTTGATTTCATTTTATCAATATGGGACCTATGGAATTGGGAACACTTTCTGGAATTTAATTTTGTGATACATATTTCATATTTTGACCCATAATATCTTTGGTTTGTTGTGACTAGTTCCTAATTGATGTATATTACTATATTAATTTAATTCATAGTTTCTAAAGACCCAAATAATGATAATTGTATAAATAATATTAGAATAAATGGATTCTAATAATGTAATAGTAATGTCTCTCTATTTTAAATTCCATGATACTTGTTTAATATTAAGCATGCTCATTTAATTTATATGGTGTACTCACTTCCCAAATTATAGTCATGTTTTATGAGTATCTTTAATTATATGATATAATATATTCCACTTAATTGTGATGTTCTCATTTTCTATTTATTCATATGTTACCATTACATTATGACATTTTAATCTAAAATGTCTATCATTGATAAATGTTTTGTAATATAAAAATAATTTCATTTAAATGGTGTGAATGTTACCAATTTTAAATATTATATCATGAATTATATTTAATTAATGATATTGGATGTTCAATTCCAATCCCTCCCTATTGCAGTTGTTTTTAATAAAATATTATCCAATCCATATTGGTTTTTACCCATATCAAAATTTCATGATGGGAATTGACTTAAAAAATTAAACCCTCTTGAAAATTATATTTCTCTTTCTTACCAAACATATTTTTTTTACATATTTGGTTATCTATGAATTTTAAAGGTCTTCTTGCTATTTCATTTTCTCCCATTAACAATTATGTAATATTTTTAAGGTAGAATGGTACTTATTCTTATTGTTAGTGAATCATTCTATTCAACAGACATATAATATAGACGTTTTGGGAATGCCCATATCTACTCTTTTAATAATCGATAATGGTATTGTCCCACTACATTTCCCTTTATTAATAATATTTTTATCAAATTCTCTATAAGGTGACTTATCAATCAATAAATATTTCTTTCCACACCATCCTATTTTTTAGGAATGATTTTCCATCATATGACTTTCACAAGTGAATACCCAACTTTTCATTATATTGTTTTAAACTGAATTCGCATACATACCAATGAATTTTCAAATTTGAAGAAATTATTGACATAACCATATACTATTACTCTATAATGTGTAGTTTTTCAGTTATTACAAATAATAAAATTAAACTATTTTATTAAATAGTAAACGAATGTTTGTATATGTGTTATTCTAATAAGGAATCTTGTTGTCTACTCTTGAAAGTGGATTATGTATTGTTTAAGAAGCTATATTCTTTATCAAAATGACTTATGTAAATTTATTTCAATGATATTTATTGAAATTTTAATTGTTTTTATATCACTAATTATATTATTTATTACTTTGGAATATTGGTAATACATTTAATTAATATTAATTTGATTAACATGGTGAATATATCTAATCCAATGAAGTAATAGGTGGGTAATGATATTATACATCCAAAAAAATAGTTGTCCAGAAGATAAAAAATATTTTTTAATATTGTGTATGTGTACCCAATGAGTAATTGATTTATTGTTTGAGACCATGAATAAATGAATGACATCTTAGTTGTGGACTTTGTAGTACGATTTATAGCTTAGTTATGAAATTTACTATAAAAATATTAATTACAATATATATTATATCACAATGAATTTTTTTTATTACTATTCATGAGACTATTACAGTTTCATGTGATCTATAGAATTATTTCAATATCATGTGCTCAGATATATTTAATTATGTTTCTCTTATTTTTTTTATTCTATATGTCATGATATCTTCCAATAAATGATTTACAATACTAAGAGTTTAAGCTCAACAATTATATTCTATCATTTCCATAGGATATGAAGTAAAATATTAAACATGATTCCACAAGATAAATATCTTATATATAGAATAAATAGGATATATTTAATTCATAATATACATTAATTATATTCAAATTAAGTGGGAAAATGTCCATTATATGGGTAATACGTCAGATTTAATTCTCAATGAGAGTTTTCCTAATTAAATAAAAATTGAAAACTAAATGTTTATAATAATATAAGTAATAAAATATTTTAGGTACATCTTGTAATTATGGGATGGTAATATATGAAATAACAAAATTAATCCCACGAAGAACCACTTTTCAACTAAAATAATAGTACTATAATGTTGTCACACGATGTGTCAAAACTCTTAAAAATAAAAATATTATTGCACACAATGTTAAATAAATTTTTAACAGGAGATCTGAATCTCATTTTATTTTTCATCCTCATCTTTTACCAAATTTTAAAATAAATATTTTACTAAAAAGTAGTCGTTAGATAGATACATTTTTTATTCATGCTATAGAGAATAAATTTTTATATTGCGTTCAAATAAAAAATATATTATATATTCATTAAATAATTATTTATTTTGTTATGAATATCAATAGATAAAAAAATATTATATACCCATGTAATAATAAATTACTAAAGAGAATATTTATTTATTTCGTATTTTGATTCAAATAAAATATCGTTAATATATAATTTTTCTTGATCATGATATTACACTATATTATAGATGAAAAGTACAAATAGTATATAACATTGATCGAAATATACACTTATTATGTCACCCACTATGAAAAATTATTAGTTTAATTAAGTCGGGTTTCCAAATTTCAATGATTCCACTATAGTAATAGGTCAAAGTGCCCATGGAGAAAGTAGTTAATTTTGTAATGATGATAATGACTAAAAATCACCAACTGTGTGATATTATCAAATTGTATCGATATCTCATCGAGCATGCTTCACAAAAGTGTTGTCAATATCTATACTTGATACATCATTTGTTGAATAAATAATATTTACTCATCAGTACACCATTGTTAAAGAATTTGATGTGATAGTTCCATTTCTATAAATGGGTTGAGATATCAACATAAATTAATAAGGAAGTGAAAAATCCATCATTAACTAATATCATATCACTCATTATGAACACAAAATAAAATGTCTGATCATGAAAATATGTTGTCAAATTTAGTAGAAACACATATATTTACGGAAGTCATGATATATAATAAAAATAATCTTAATGTCAGAGGATCAATACAGAATTTTTCTGACATAAAAATCTATGAAATATAATCATTCAAATTTCCTATGGGTATTTAGGTTATCATAATTTCCCAAAATGTTTATTATAAAGAGAATACATCATGATAAAAAGTCTCATCCTATAACCAATATTCAAAACAAATGTCAAAAAACTATATGTACCATCATAGAATGTTATTTTACAAATAAATTATATTAAGGAATATCATCAAATCCTATAAAAATCGTCGTTATAGTATATAACTAGAATGATTTTTTTCAGTGAGTCATATAATTTAGTTTATTATTATTGTAATTTCAAAATTAAAAAAGAACATCATCTAAAAAAATATTTATTTAATATTCAAATATATTGATTAAAATGATATCTAATGTACAAAAATTAGGTTCTAAGAAATAAACTAAATAAGTAAATACATTGGTTATAATCCATTCACAAGCATTTTTTCCCTCCATTTTAATATATAAAACATCAATCACATGTTACCATATTTAACAATTTAGAGGAAAATTGGAGGTTTGGTTTCTTGAAAGTAAGGAAAATAATACATGTAAACCTTAAAACCCCTTTTAACATAATTGATATTATTTTTTATAGATCCATCTTATGATACTTTTATTGTATCTCTTTTATTATTGATATAGAACAAATAAAATTAGAGATAATCTAGGCCAGTAAGGGAATAAACAAATGTAATATTGGTTATGTAATCACGAGGTGTAACAATAGATAATGGGCATAAGAACAAGCGATATATCATATTGGATTGATCAGTAAAAATAACATCTTAATGTTTCTACATATAAAAATGATACATAAGAACTTCTCCAAATATTTTTATTAATATATCATAAAATATACCTTCCATGGTTATTTACCTAGTTATCATAAAACATGTTATCTGTGATGATTAATTCTTCACAAAATAATTTGGATCACTATCATGGAGTTCCTTTCATAAGAAATAATTCATGTGATCCGCATTGTTCATAATAAATAATTTCATCAATAACCCCTAGAGAATAATAATATGATTCATATAAAACTATATTGAAAATAAGTTCTTAATGAATTGAATATGTCATCAATTTTAACCCAAGTGATCGTAATGTGGGTTTTATACATGTAAATCACTAATATATATCATTTTGTTCACATATAAGTGAAAACCCATGGATTTGGCAGGGGTTTGTGTAATTACAGAATAAGAATATTAAATGAAAAATATATAAATTTAATAGATGAATTCGTCAGGGTGATTAGTGTAAAATATAGATTAATGTAATGGTATAATGATATGGAGACAATTCCTCCCATTAATAAAATAATATTTTGTAATAAATGGAATAATAAAATGTTTCTAAAAAATTATAATTATACATTTTTAATGCATACAAGAAAATAATTATGTTAATGGAAATGAAAATAAGAGATATTCTCAAATATAAGATGTAACATTAAAATGTGTGGTGTTGGAATCCATATGACCTTGGAGACACCATGTATTAAATTTAGAGATAAGAAATGATTATAATTTTAGGATTGATATATTTAATTCTGGGTGAAATGGGTGGATGGTTGTAACCCCCCAGGTAAATAAAGAATATGACATTTTTATATTTATCCATATTTTTGAATAAAATATTAATATTACTTTAAAGGGGATTCTATGCTCGCTGGTATACCCAATACGCAACAACGAGTTTCTTGGGAATCTTACGTTGCACCCTAATAATAAAATAATATTATTTTAAATGGTAGTTAACGCCTAACCGTTGTAATGGAGGGAATGGACAGAACTAACTACAAAATGATTATATATGTTTGTCAAATATTTTTACTCCTTACAATAAATTTTAGAGGATTAAAAATGAGAATGAATCCAATTTTAAGTGTAGACATTCTAATATTCTTTAAAAGGTCGATTAACCGCCTTTTGAAGGCAAACCTCTTTTAAATCCACTTTTTGAAAATTTTATGTGTTATATTTGACAAAATAAAATTCTTATTTAGAATCGGGACATCAAAATTTACTTTGTGTAAATTTTTGGTATCTTTCTGATAAAGTTCATTTTTTAATGAATAGAGAAAAATGTTGTATTTTAATTCAAAACCTATTTTTAATCTAATTTATTTATATGATTAGATTATATTTTGAATTGTTTTTATAGTAAAATTAGAATCTATTTTTACCATTTAATCCAATAGTGGTAGTTGGAATTAATTTCACTTTGAAATTGGACATAAACTAGTGTCAATCTTTTGATACATATTGTTTCATAAAAACACGCTATTTGCTCTAACAGCGGGAATTAATTATTAAATTAATTAATGCAACTAATATGTTTTGAATATTGTAAAATAGACATCATTTTTGAATTCATAATATCAAATATATCTTAGGGTGATGTTTTGGTATTTTTCTGAAAAACTTCAATTTTTTATGAATAGTGAAACCACTAAGTGGTACTTATAAAAACTGATTTTCCGTTTAAATGAAATTTTACCACCTCCGTGTTTTGAATTTAAAAAATCCGATATAAATGGTTTTCATTAAGAATTAAAATGTGGTTCAATGGGATTAAAGTAATTTTTTGTGAATTGTAACTTATTATGTTTTTAATCGCGATTGGAGGTAATTAGTGTAGTTTACGGTAAAAATAATGTTTTAATATCATGATATGAGCTTGACGCATGTCCTACCCTCAATGTATGTGTCATGTCCAACCAAGAAAATCCATGGGTAAACTTGGGGACCCCATGGAGCAACTTTTGTTGGGAAATGACATAAATAACATTTTATTTAATGTTAAAGTAAAAATGACACAAACATGAGATGTTTTACTAAAACAATTTTTACATGGGGTTATACAAGTAATATTTTTTACTATAAATATTCATTAGAAGTATAAAATTATTTCCTACATCATGATATATTTTTTTATAATTTTTATACATTAAATCAATTAAATTATTTATGACATCATGATGATGCAATGATTACCTCATTAATAATGGATTTAAATAAAATGAAAATACAATGTAAACTCTATGACCTACACATGTCCAAAACCTATTAGATGGGTATATTTCTAACCCTTATCACCTTATCCTTGAATTATATCAATTTGGGACCCTTTAAATCCGAAACTCATTTTAAAATAAAGGAACATTTCATTACTTTCCAAGAGTGCCCTTCCTCTCCTCTTATAAAAGGCCCCCACCTCTAACTCCATACCCACACTTCCAAAGTCTTTGGCTCGGCCAAAACCTTACCATTGTGTCTCTCCAAATCCATCTCTAACTCTTAGAAGCCTCACTTTGGTCATAATACTTCCCATGGAAGCCTTTGAGCTCAAAACAAAGGGAGTTACCCGATTTTAAGGTAATGTCTTCACTTGAGTCCTTTTATTTTATTTTGCTTCTCTAACCCCCTAAACTATTTTTATTCATTTATATTGTAAAAAAACCAGTATATTCAATATACTAGGATGTTTTTATGTTTTGTATTTGAGATAAACTTACACAAACCTTTGTCTAAAGGTTAAAGAACATACTGTTTCTGTGGATGACGAATTACTGCCTCACGAAACAATGATTGTTCAATATTCTTTTAACAACTTTAAAGGTGTCCATTATGATGTCATTGTATTTTATATATGATATATATGGTATTTATGTTTACTATATTCTTCTGTATTTTATATTTAATACATACCCTTATTCTTTTCATGTTGTGTAAATGTGATAATTTCATATGAGGAAGTGTGGACTACCGCCCCCTCAAGTGATATGACTCGTACATGCAATACATGGAATGTATGAAGAATGAAATTAATGAAAATATGTGACATATATAACATATATATTATACTAGAATTATAATATATGTATATATATATATATATCATTTATTTTTAATTCCATTAATATGACAAAAAAATGAAAGTAGCGTTCACGCGTACGTACGGCCTACCGTCTCCATGAACGGTGCTTTTCATTTTTTATCTCCAAATTATATGGAACAGAATAAAATGAATATGTACTATATATATATGAAATTTTAATCATTAATACTATTCTGGAAATTATTTACATACAACTACATGGGAAATCATTTTTCAAACAAGTTCATTTTTGACTCATGTACCAAACATCGGCAAAAACGTCTGATATGAACTAACATTATTAAAAAAATTATTATAACATTATAATATGTGATATGAAATGAATAATAATCTTTAAATTAGGTCATTAGGCAATTATAAATTTACCAATGTTTATTATTCAGGAATATAAAGAAACTAACAAGATAAGTCAGACATGAGGTAAGGGATCCTACTCCTCTCTTTCTTTTTAAGTACACTCTTTTATGTCAATCCTTTTAAAGATCATCTTTCTTGTTATTGGGATTTTATTTTATATTAATCTTACTATAATTTTTATGTTCATATGATGAGAGACCCTATTCTCTCTCATCAATCCATTTTGGACGTTTTGAGTGGCGCCGTTAGGCTGCCGAATTTTCGTAAGAGATCTAACACCTCTCTTTCCTTTTAAGTACTCTCCTTTATGTCACTTCATGTAAGCTATTATTCGTTATGTTGGGGGATGTTATTTTATATTTCTCTTTATGTAAAATTTGTGTTAATATTATGAGAGACCCTATTTTCTCTCATCAATCCATTTTGGAAGTTTTAAGTGGCGTCATTAGGCTGCCATGTTTTCGTAATGGATGATTCATCTCACTTTTATTTTCGTGAGATTTATGCTACATTTTCCACAATTTCCTTTGAGTGGTGTATGTACTGCCCATTATTTTACTCATTGTGTAATATACTTTCATTTATGAGTATTTACATCAATGTTGTATTGTCCTTCTTTCACGGGGTGCATGTTTCGAAAGATACCCATGTCGGTAAGGTAAACTTTCACCCTCCTATTTTTAAAAGACTTACTTTGTTATGTCTTTTAATTCACATACTATTATGCTGGGATATGTTCTTATATATCCTTATTGATTTAAATTTTATTTCCAAGTGATGAGATACCCTTTTTATCCTTAATCAACTGTTTTTCTAAATTTTGAAGTGACTCCATTAGGCTGTCGAATTTTTGCAAGGGAACATATTAACCCAATATTGATTCTTTGGGATAAACATGTACTACATGAATATGTCGTTCTATGGTTATGTGTGAATGTACTCTTATTGTTTTACACTTAATATCCACTTATATTTGGTGTATTCTTTTTTCACACATAATTATGTAATTGATTTATCCTTAAACAAAGGATACCATCTTTGTAAGGGACTTCATCTCAATCTCCTTTCATTGAGGCATATTTAATTTTATACACAACCTTCTTTTATACGGTGTATAAACCCCTTTGAATGTTACGTTTATCCAGAAGGAATCTTTTTTATATGAAGGGTTTTACAAAATGACAAAAGGGAATGTTTTTGTCATATGTATGCAGTGACAACTACTTCTCCACCGTTGTGACCATTATTTGCGTTTCGGCTTCCTCTACAAGCCATACCTTCTTTTTCAAAGACAAATAAATACCATGTTTTACTTTTCTTTTATTTTTGGTATTGAAAATGGTTTTCATAATGTTTTTTATATCAATGTGTTTTGTTGATATCTTGTGACTGAAATGTGGAAATGTTATGTTTACTTTATGCATGTATTATGTGGTACAATTATGTTATGGTTCTTGGGCATTGTAATGAAGACGGGTGATTCCGTGGTAAACCTAAGGCGGGTGAGCCTGATATATCTCTCGAATGCATTGGGTAACGCAAAGGAGTGAAACGTTAAAGTTTCTCCGAAGAGATTTAGGGAATATACTGTGGTGGGTATTCCAAACGTAACGAAGAGGGTTACTCCCAATGTAAGAATGTTATGAATGCCTCAAGTTACCTTTATGTCTTATTATTTCTATGATTTATTCATGATTTGATGAGGTATGTTAATGTGATTATGTTTTATGAGTAATGTTTTATTTCATTGATTCTTATGTGTATATGTACTCATGTTTTCTTTCTATATTTTTATATCCCTTACTGAGATTTTTATGCTCATCCCAAGTTTTTTTTGAAATGTTTTTCACAGGTCAAGGGAAAGGTAAATGATATGATGATAGTGTCAAGGAAGTTTCAAGAAAGAATGCATGTTTTATTTTAAATATGCTTCCGTTGATGGGAAAAATGAATATTGTCTTTTATGTAACCACTTTGTTTAAATGTGGAATGTAATGCAAGTTTAATGATCTAATTATGTAAAACTCTAAACCTGAAAAGATCCTCATTGTGTAATCTTGTAATAACTCATGATTAAGTAAGTTTTAATGTCGAGGCCTTATAGTTGGTATCAGAGGTTGGTTTAGAAAACTTTATAGGTTAGGTTATTTATAAGCATAAGTGACACTACCATATTGGCTAGGATTTTAGAAAGAGTCGTAGTTTTTAGATAAAGTGAATGAGTATTTATATCTTAGTGTTTATCTTACTCATTAGTAAATGATGATTTTGTTGATATACGCACACTGACATTTCTGTTTTTAGTAAATGGATGGATCTAGCAGGCATTGAAGGAAACTTTGGTGGTTCTATGATTAAGAGACTGGATGAAATGGGGGATTCAATTAAGAATCTCATGGTTGTTCTAAACCAACTATCAAGGAGTCATGATCAACCACTTAAACCTTGGTGAGTTCTCTAATGCATCATGTACGATATGTCCAACTCGATGTGGATGTTTAGGTAACAATTATTAAGGTAACCATTAGGGTTTATATGATCCTTGATTTTTAAGTAATTATGGGTTACTCTATGATATGATGGAAAATGAAAGGATTGAGATAAACTTGAGGGTAAAATATGTTATGATCATTTTGAAGATTTTTTTCTCGTTTTGGGGAATGTTTTAAGAATTATGTAGTTTTGTAAAAAGGACAACACGTAGACACTGTGACAACCCGTTGCTTCAGACAAAGCTGTGGGAATCGAACCCACAACTAAAGTGCAACTGGTTTTTATCGCATACAACTGGACTACGTGAAGTCCCTGGTTAGTATGACTTATTCTTTTTAGTTAGGTGACTTTATTAATTAAGAGTAAGTTGATTTTGGGTTATTTATGAAAATGATTAACCTATCATGGAGGATATGTGATTAGATTAATTACTTCAATACGATACTTTAGGAGCAACTGATGTTATTTGGAGATAAATGTTACGATTTTACTTAGAAGACTATGTGACTAAATCCTTCAAATATTTGGGTTTCAATCTTAGATTGGTTCACTTTGATGAATTTTATGGACAGATTGTTTATCGAATGGTCCTCATTGAACTTTGGGTTTTGTTGGACAAATTTTGGAGATTAAGAATAGATTTTTATTTCTATAAAGTATTATACTTTTGTGGATTATCTGATCTCATACTAACAATTTTGGTTTTGGATTTTGTCTAAAGACATGGGAAATATATAGTTCTCTTTTGTGGATTAGGTGATTCTCAAGAAGTTGATTATAGTACTCTTAATGTGAACAAGTCTTCCTAAATGCTCGTCTTTTGGAGAAAATATGAGTTTGATTAAGGAATCCAGTAAAAGTTGAATGTCTACGTGTCAAATAACTATGTTTCATTATGATTTAGTTAAGCTCAAAAATAAATTTCTCAATGAAGAGTATCTTAAAACAAAAGTGTTGTCTGTTAACGTTTCCTACTGGGGAATCGAATACCGTTTAACCCAACACAATTTTGTGATTTTCTTATGGTTAACTTTCTCCTAGACATGTTTACTATCGCTCTCCATCAGAACATGACCCTTTGTTTTTTCCTCTATGACCATATTTTCATACTGGAATCCTAGTATGGGTTAACTCGGGTGACCTTTGTACTTATCTTTCTTTATTTTAAAGTGATTGTTTTACCGACTCTTGTTCCGATGTGGGACATTCAAAGATGATTCCAAGCCCAATTTTAAAATTGAGAGGACGCAATTCCCAAAAGGGGGGAAGGACGTAACACCCCATGTAAATAAAGAATATGACATTTTTATATTTATCCATATTTTTGAATAAAATATTAATATTACTTTAAATGGGATGCTATGTTCAATGGCATACCCAATACGCAACAACAAGTTTTTTGGGAATCTTACATTCCACTCTAATAATAAAATAATATTATTTTAAATGGTAGTTAACGCCTAGCCGTTGTAATGGAGGGAATGAATAAAACTAACTAAAAAATGATTATATTTGTTTGTCAAATATTTTTACTCTTTACAATAAATGATAGAGGATTAAAAATGAGAATGAATCCAATTTTAAGCGTAGACATTCTAATATTCTTTAAAAGGTCGATTAACCGCCTTTTAAAGGCGAACCTCTTTTAAATCCACCTTATGACAATTTTATGGGTTATATTTGACAAAATAAAATTCTTATTTAGAATCTGGACATCAAAATTTACTTTGTGTAAATTTTTGGTATCTTTCCGATAAAGTCCATTTTTTAATGAATAGTGAAAACTGTTGTATTTTAATTCAAAACCTCTTTTTAATCTAATTTATTTATATGATTATATTATCTTTTGAATTGTTTTTAAAGTAAAATTAGAATATATCTTTACCATTTAATCCAATAGTGGTCATTGGAATTAATTTCACTTTGAAATTGGACATAAACTAGTGTCAATCTTTTGATACTTCTAGTTTCATAAAAACATGCTATTTGCTCTGATAGCGGGAATTAATTATTAAATTAATTAATGCAACGAATATGTTTTTAATTTTTTACAATAGATATCATTTTTTAATTCAGAATATCAAATATAGCTTAGGGTGAAGTTTTGGTATTTTTCTAAAAAACTTCATTTTTTGATGAATAGTGAAACCACTAAGTGGTACTTATAAAAACTGATTTTCCATTTAAACTAAATTTTACAACCTCTGTGTTTTGAATTTCAAAAATCTGACATACATGGTTTTCATTAAGAAGATAAATTTGGTTCAATGGGATTAAAATAATTTTTGGTGAATAGTAACTTATTATATTTTTAATCGCGATTAGAGGTAATTAATGTAGTTTAAGGTAAAAATAATGTTTTAATAATATGAGATGAGCTTGACACATGTCCTACCCTCATTGGATGTGTCATGGCCGACCAAGAAAATACATGGGTCAACTTGGGGGCCCCATGGAGACACTTTGGTTGGGAAATGACATAAATAACATTTTATTTAATGTAAATGTAAAAATGACACAAAAATGAGATGTTTTAATAAAACAATTTTTACATGGAGTTATACAAGTCATATTTGTTACTATAAATATTCATTATAAATATAAAACAATTTCCTACATCATGATATTTTTTTTATAATTTTTATACATTAAATATATTAAATTATTTATGACATCATGATGATGCAGCGATTACCTCATTAATAAATGATTTAAATAAAATGAAAAGATAATGTAAATTCTATGACCTACACGTGTCCAAAACTGATTGGATGGGTATATTTAGAATCCTTATAACATTATCCTAGAATTATATCAATGTGGGACCTTTTAAATCCGAAACTCATTTTAAAATAAATGAACATTTCTTTACTTTCCAAGAGTGCCCCTCCCCTCCTCTTATAAAAGGCCCCCGCCTCTACCTCCTTACCCACACATCTAAATCCTTTGGCTCGGCCAACCCCTTCCCATTTTGTCTCTAGAATCCCTCTATAAAACTTAGAAGCCTCAATTTGGTCAGAAGTCTTCCCAAGGAATCCATTGAGCTCAAAACAAAGGGAGTTACCGGATTTTATGGTAATGTCTTCACTTGAGTCCTTTTGTTTTATTTTGCTTCTCCAACCCCCTAAACTCTTTTTATTCCTTTATTTTGTAACAAAAACAGTATCTTAAATATACTAGGATATTGTTATGTTAATTAATCGAGATACACTTACAGACACCTTCGTCTAATGGTTAAAGGACATACTGTTTTTGTTAATGGCGAATTACTGCCTCACGAAACGATGATTGTTCAATATTCTTTTAACACCATTAAATGTGGCCATTATGGTGTCACTATATTTTATATATGATATATATGGTATTTATGTTTACTATATTCTTCTGTATTTTATATTTAAAACATACCCTTATTCTTTTCATGTCGTGTAAATTCGATAATTTCATATGAGGAAGTGTGGACTACCGCCCCCTCAAGTGATGTGACTCGTACATGAAATACATGGAATGTATAAAGAATGAAATTAATGAACATATGTTACATATATAACATATATATTATACTTTAATTATAATATATATATATATATCATTTATTATTAATTCCATTAATATGACAAAAAAATGAAAGTAGCGTTCATGCGTACGTACGACCTACTGTCTCCATGAACGGTGCTTTTCATTTTTTATCTCCAAATGATATGGAATAGTATAAAATGATTATTTACTGGATATATATGATATTTTAATCATTAATACTATTCTGGAAATTATTTACTTATAACTACATGGGAAATCATTTTTCAAACAAGTTCATTTTTGACTCATGTACCAAACATCAACAAAAACGTCTGATATGAACTAACATTATTAAACAATTATTATAACATTATAATATGTGATATTAACTGAATAAAAATCTTTAAAGGAGGTAATTATTCAATTATAAATTGACCAAAGTTTATTATTCAAGAATATAATGATACTAACAAGACAAGTCAGACTTGAGGTAAGGGATCTTACTCCTCTCTTTCTTTTTAAGTACACTCTTTTATGTCAATCCTTTTAAAGATCATATTTCTTGTTATTGGGATGTTATTTTATATTAATATTACTGTAATTTTTTTGTTCATATTATGACAGACCCTATTCTTTCTCATCAATCCATTTTGAAGTTTTGAGTGGCGCCGTTAGGCTACCGAATTTTCGTAAGAGATCTAACCTCTCTCTTTCTTTTTAAGTACTCTACTTTATGTCACTTCTTTTAATATCCTCTTTGTTATGTTGGGGGATGTTCTTTTATATTAAACTTTATGTATACCTTGTGTTAATATGATAAGAGACCCTATTTTCTCTCATCAATCCATTTTGAAAGTATTAAGTGGCGTCGTTAATCTGCCGAGTTTTTGTAAGAGATTTTTCGTCTCAGTTTTATTTCTGTGAGATTTATTCTACATCTGCCACAATTTCCTTTGAGTGGTGTATGTACTGCCAATTATTTTACTCATTTTTTAATATAATTTCATTTATGAGTATTTACATCAAAGTTGTATTGTCCTTCTTTCACGGGGTGCATGTTTCGAAAGATACCCATGTCGGTAAGGGAACCTTTCACCCTCCTATTTTTAAAAGACATATTTTGTTATGTCTTTTAATTCACATAATATTATGTTGGGATATGTTATTATATATCCTTATTGATGTAAATTTTATATCCAAGTGATGATATATCCTTTTTATCCTTAATCAACTCTTTTTCTGAATTTTGAAGTGACGCCTTTAGGCTGTCGAATTTTTGCAAGGGAACTTCTTAACCCAATTTTGATTCTTTGGGATAAATATGTACTACTTGAATATGTCATTCTATGATTATGTGTTAATGTCCTCTGATTGTTTTACACTTAATATCCACTTATATTTGGTGTATTCGTTTTTCACACATAATTATGTAATTGATTTATCCTTAATCCAAGGATACCGTCTTTGTAAGGGACTTCGTATCAATCTCCTTTCATTGAGGAATATTTTATTTTATACACAACCTTCTTTTATACGGTATATAAACCCCTTTGACATTTACGTTTTCCAAAAGGAATCTTTTTTATATGAAGAGTTTTATAAAACAACAAAAGGTAATGTTTTTTTCATACGTATGCGGCGATAATGAATTCTCCGCCGTCATGACCATTATTTCAGTTTCGAATTCCTCTACAAGATATACCTTCTTTTTAAAAGAAAAATAAATACCATGTTTTAATTTTTTTTATTTTGATATTGAAAATGGTTTTCAAAAGTTTTTTTATATCAATGTGTTTTATTGATATCATGTGATTGAAATGTTTAAATGTTTTTGTTTTCTTTATGCATGTATTATGTGGTATGATTGTGTTATGGTTCTTGGGAATTGTTATGAAGATGGGTGGGTCCATGATAATCTAAGGGTGGGTGAGCCCGATATTTCTCTCCAATGCATTGGGTAACGCGAAGGAGTGAAACGTTAAGGTTTCTCCGAAGAGATCTAGGGAATTTACTGTAGTGGGTATTCCAAACGTAACCAAGAGGGTGACTCCCTACGTAAGAATGTTATGAATGCCTCAAGTTACATTTATGTCTTATGATTTCTATGATTTATTCATGACTTGATGAGGTATTTTAATGTTCTTATGTTTTATGAGTAAAGTATGATTTCATTGATTCTTATGTGTACATGTACTCATGTTTCCATTCCATATTTTTATATCCCTTATTGAGCTTTTTTATGCACATCCCAAGTTTTTTTTTAAATTTTTTTCACAGGTTAAGGGAAAGGTACATGATATGATGATAGTGTCAAAGAAGTTTCAAGAAAAAATCCATGTTCTATTTTAAATATGTTTCTGTTAATGGGAAAAATGAATATTGTCTTTTATGTAACCACTTTGTTTAAATGTGGAATGTAATGCATGTTTAATGATCTAATTCTCTAAAACCGTAAACCTAAAAATATCTTCAATGTGTAATCTTGTAATAACTCAAGATTAAGTAAGGTTTAAGGCCAGGTCCTTAAAATGGTTGCATATTTTTATCAAAAGAGGATGAATTGTGTAATAATTTTTATATATATTTATGTGTGTGTGTGTTTCTATGAGTGATGTAAAAATATATTTTGGTAAATAAAACATCATTGTCTTACACATGTTTATTCCCATTTTTTGACATTTTAGCAATTATTCATAATACATAGATTCATATAATCTAAAATCAATTATTTAGTATAAATTTGGACATGAAAAAATTATTTTCCATGAAATATAGTTATTAAAATATTAATTACGATTTAATAATTTGGAAATTCATTTATATGGTTGAAAATATATTTAATTCCATTAAAATATTTCATATTAATAATATAATATATATTAATCTAGTAAATCCATTAATAAAATAATTATATCCCTATTATGTATCAATGATTTCATAATAGTTATATTATGCAATACAATATCTTATATTTCCCCCCTAAAATTTTACTATCTCGAAAATTTGTGAAAAATTTATCGTTTTCTTATTTCAATGTACATTTTTCAATAATTTAATTCATTTTTTTAATATTCTATAAATATGAGATGATTTATTTTTAAAGATAACATAAATATTTTTAAAAACTAATAAATTATTTCTATTAAATATAATTCTTATCCCATAAAAAATGAAATATAATTAAATATAAATATATTGTTAATATGTTATATTATTTTCAACATTTTATAAAAATATTAATTTATTTCAAGTAAACATTATAAAATTTAATAATTAATATTTTATATAAATATTATTCATGGCCTCTTTTTGTTAAAATATATTTTGTCATATTGTATAATAACAAATATTTTACATATGTGTGTAACAGTAAATATTATTGTAGAATCAATATAAAAGTTAACTGATTTCTAAAATAATAACTCATTAATACAACTACGTCTATGATATATAACAAATTATTACACAGTTACAGGATCTAAGGGTATGTAGTGCAACAATAATATTTTTAGATGGTTCTTCCAATATTGATCTATTATAGATCTCCATTAGTTGGAATGTCTCCCGTATGTGATTTATTTTGATCCTCATTGTTATAATTTCATCTTTTTCATGATCAAGATAAAACCCTAGTGAATATATATCCCGCCCTAGCATAGAAAAAAGAACAATACACTATAGTATTATGCATGTTGAGGTTATTGTTTCTTCATTATGGTTGGCATCATTTCTATATTTTCTTCATTCAACCTATTAGAAAATAACATCCCCCATGAATAAATTTCATCTTTCATAGAACATCACACCATCTCCCTATAGCCCTAATTTTATAAATTCTTTTAACATTCGGTCTTATCCATCGAAATAACATGATTACATTTCACTTATGATCTATAAAAATTATTATTTGAATTGGAAAAGCCTTATAATATTCAATTCATTACATCCAATAAATTATGATTCGTTCTACTTCATTTCTAATAATTCCATCTATATTTATAATCACATTATATGGGAATTACGTATTTAAAATGACTATACTGAATATGTATGATTGTGTAGAATTAGTATCCCTTCTTGGGTTAGTGTTCCAAATTTGTTTCCATAACTAAATATTTTTTCTCTCTATGTGGTATACTTCAAAGGTAACATTATCTATCAATGAACAATAATATATAAACAATATATTTTATATATAAGTAATCATTTATTCTATAATTAATTGATCATAATATTAACAATAATAATATGATAGTTGATGAATAAATTGGTTAACTAAAATTTATTCCCTTAGAGGTGAATTTCCTTTCCCAATACGGATTAGGTTGTTATTTATAACCTGAGTTGGTTGATTCATCATGATCAAGATTTTTTCCATTACTATTTCCATCATATTTTGAATAAAATAAACTGGCCCTTACATTTCCTAAATAAATATAAATTCTTATTATATAATTATTCAATTAAAGAAATTACAATCCACTTAAGAATCGTATAGGTCTTGTATAATTGGAAAATTTGATACATAAACAACTAATATAAAAGTGGACTAAAATATATTAACCCCAATACAAGAAACCAAGATATTTTTTATCAATTTATTATATTATAATATGAAACAACGATTCTCATCCTAATGGGAATTTTTTTTATTAACCATAGTAATCTAGATACATATATGATTCCAATAATACATTTAAAAACTCAAATTTAAATAAATATTTTATTCAAGAATATAATTACTCCATCTAGTATATATAATCTTATCATTCATAATACAAATAATCAATTTCTAGAAATAGAAAAAAATAAGGGGATATCAAATAATAATTAAGGGTCATGTTAAATGGAAGAAATCATTAATCAATAAGAATAATCAATGAGGAAAGGTAAATAACATAAAAAAATTTCCATTTTAAAAATAAATATGACATCATAAATTGGAAGAGAAAAGAAACAAAAAAACCTTCCATTTAATCATTAGAATTAGAATGAAATTTAACAATAGATTATATCATTTGTGAAACTATAAGGGAATATAAGGTAAGGAATAATCAATATGACAAGTTGTTTAGATAGTGTTGTAGTGGAGTGGTTAACAGACATGTAAGTTTGTTTAAAATTCACGATTAATTCCCAGTGGATTAATATTTTGGGTTACTATAGTAGTAGTATAGTATTCAATATGATGGTACTTTAACATCCAAACTATTCTGTCATTTCTGAAATCAGGCTACTGGTTTTGGCCAACGATTTCAATTGGCATTTGGGACTATAAAGGGGGGAGTTGTCACCTGAATGATATGAAGTGGTGATATAGGCATGACAAAATATGGGTCTTCTGGCCATAAAATAGTGGTCCAATAGTCCATTTAATTGGATTCATGCCCATTTAGATTTTAGGCCATAAAGTATCAATGTTATAAATAGTGGCTTATTGGGTGGGTTATCGATTGGAGGGGCTATGACAGACTTTTTTGGCCCATGTGTGTGTTTTCTATGTGTTTTTTTAATTATAAATTTCCCCCAAACACATAATATAATATTATATATTAAATACCAATAAATATAATCCAATTAATTGATAAAATGAGGATGAAATGTATCCATAGCTAATATCATTGAGAAAATATAATGTATAATGATTACTAAAATCATAATGAATGTGATTATAAATCATTGGGTATAATATATTTAGAAAAATGATTCACCTACCGTCAATAAAATTAACCTGGTAGTTTAAAACAAATTTAGAAACATGTTTAATTCTAGATTAATGATTCACCTCATGAGAATACTGATGCCTCAAGGGGATATATAATTCTCGAATCCTCCCTTATAATAATATCCAAATAATTCCTAATATATAATAAATTATAGTTAATTAATGAATAATTTATCTTCTAATAAAATATTCATATTGATTAGACAATACATGTTTATCAATATTTACTCGGATAATAAAATAAAAGTTTGAGTACACATAGTTTCAAAAAATGGTATACATGTAGAAAATAATTAAATCTATGACACAGATAGAATGGATATCCTTCAATTGAAAAATAAATAGCATTGATAAATTTTAATTCATGTTAAATTCATCAAATGGGATGATTATAATCCATTTAGATGTGAATATTTTATTATGAACAGCAATGGATAAGTGAAATGAATATTGAAACAAAATCTATTACAATGATCATAATAATGATGTGCGGATAAATAAAATAATAAATTATTTTTATCAAATGTAAATACACATAAAAAAAATTAGAAATGAATTATAATATAATAATAAGTCCTTATATAGATAATATTAGAATATCAATGGTAAATGAATAATTAATATACCCCCATAAAAGGAGATTTAGTTATGATATTTTTTCCACATGATTACATTCATGTAAAATCACCATGGATGAAGTAATTGAAATACAAATAGAAAACATAATGAATAATTACAGAATAATTATATTAGAATCTCAAGGGAACGATTATACACATCCTAATAAAAATTAGGTATATAACATTATAATTTACCTCACTTGGGAGATATTCATTCGAAGTCCCTCACCTTGTATCTGAATCAACACGTAAGTTCTTTATAATATTGAATAATAAACATTTTCTAATTTTTAGAATTTTTAATAATATTATTTATAGAATATTATTCCATTTATAACACTTATTACCACACTAAAAAATCAGATATTCAATTATTTTGACATTGGGTGTTTTGATGATATTTGGTTTATCTGTCAAAAATTACATTGGTCATTTGACTATTGGTCTAAGTGGCCATTATATCCAAATATACATCTTAATGATCATGAAATATTTATTATAATTATAAACTTATTATAAATTTTAGACCATTATTGAATGATGGTTTTTGAAAAATTATGTACATAACGATCATAGTGATGGAATAGTGTACGTACACATATGTAAGATGTCTATTCTTTATCAATCGTTTAAAAAAAGTGTTTTGTTTTGTTTTATACAAAATTAATGAAAATAATATAATAAAAAATTTATATAATACCATATTACATCCTTATATATACTTTTATATATCATCTATATGGTGAAGTGATGAAAGAGAGTGACATTACTTCATCAAGGAATTAGTCCACAGATATATGAATGACGTCATCATATTTTAGTGAGATAAAATAATAGAATGGAAATGATATGAATTAATCATTTTGAATGTTATATATATAATTCATATCATTAAAATTTCATGAATATCACATATATTCATTAAATTTAACATTTTCCTTCTATGTAAAGTATTAGTGAATAACGAATCACATCACTTCCTGAGGTGATTGTCATCCATATGCATGAGTGACGTTATCATAACATAAATGAAATAGATAGTAAAAAATATACATCAAAGACAATGAAGAGGTGTAATTATGTAATAATTTTCATATATATACTTAATATCCATAATTGAAACCAATCGTTAAAGGAGTTGTTGAAAAACATATCACATCTTTTCATGAGGCAGTAGTCTTCCATATAGAGGAACAACATTATCGTTTCCCATTTTAGAGAAGTGGTTGTGGATATATGTAATTAACATACCATAATAAAATAGTAGTATATGGGATATATTAATTTTTTTTATTATCATCTTTTAATAATATTTTAAGTAGGTGGACGAATATATAAAACAACCCCACATAGTTGGGAATTATTCCTCTTCTCAGACCACCTCTATTGTATTATACATAATGTATTAGTAGAATATAATTATGAAAAAACTGATGTTTCTATTATAAGGGGATTTAAATTTGGAAGTTATTTTGGTAATTTAATTCTGATTTTAAATTTTTTTAAACTATGATAAATGAAGTATAGTGGTGGCCTTTTATAGGAGTGGTGACCGGTACACATGTAAGGTATGAAGAGATAAAGATATTCCCATGTTTTTACATTCAAATAGGTTCCAAAGTGAATTTTTAACAATGATAAAACATTTTAAGGGAATAATAATGATATATGATATATTTTATATATGATTTTTAGTCATTTAATTATCAATATCTTTACTCCAACCCATGGTAAACCCA
Organism: Viscum album; assembly: GCA_963277665.1. Taxonomy (NCBI): domain Eukaryota; kingdom Viridiplantae; phylum Streptophyta; class Magnoliopsida; order Santalales; family Viscaceae; genus Viscum; species Viscum album. The sequence continues at coordinate 167,552,953 of OY728150.1, read as the reverse complement.
TTCATACCATAACCACGATAATTATTTTTTTCCATTTTTCACTAATAATATTGTTAAATAAATAATTTCCCCATATTAGATACTAGATATTATTATATTTCCAAACATTTAATGAATTTAATCAAATACAATACATAGAATTGGTAGAATCCAATACAATATTCTACCCATATACGAAACTAAAAATATGGTTTCAATGAGAAAATTATGTTTCGAATAAAATGTTTTAATATCATTATTTAACATATAATTGATTCCACTGAAATAAATTATTCAAATTTAAATATAATTTAAATAATTTAACATTTAAAATAATTTAAAAAGAATATTTATCATTGTAAATTATTTAATTGAAATTGTTGTTTTCACAAAAAATAATCCTTTTAACAATTCATTAAAAAAAGATTGTATTCATAAAAATATAAAAAATCACCGTGTTATTTTTTTTGATTTTAGGTTTTATAAAATTAATTTCATTTTATCAATTAAATTTTCTAAATGTGATAATATTTAATATAAATTTCTATTCTTAAATCAACATTGAACTCTTTTTCATAAATAAAATAAAATTTTTCGAAAGGTACTTATTTTTTTATTTAAATGGTTCTTATTTTATTTATACTAAATTAATAACAATTATATTTTTAATTTATTTATTAATATTAATAATAGTAAATATAATTTCTTGATAATAATGATATAAAATATTATAGTTCATCTAGACTCCAAATTTTGTCTTCAGTAAGCCATCGAAGGGAATAAATTTTAAGAAATAGTTTTTTGGTTTCATATGATCAGTGTGATATGAAACATATGATATCAAATACAATTTTGTTTTTTTAGAATTTTTGTTTTTTACATTCAAATAATTTTATATATATTTCATCCATGAAATTTTATTTTTCATTCCCAAATCAATGGTTTGATATGTGTAAAATAATTTGTGGAAAATGTTGATATTTATTGTGTCAATAAAATATCATATTAATTAGTGGGAAATGGAAGTAAAGATGCCTTATGGAATAACACATAACTTGTTTTCCAAATAAGATAACATTGGTTTCTAGTATACAATCGTACATAGATGAAAATTGTAAATATTTATCGAGAGTGATTGAGTTCATTGATCTTAAGAAAGCGAGTGATTAATGAAATGTTAAAGATATAAAAAACCAAAATAACTATATTGATTTCCAAGACAATTTTATTCTTAAGATGTGAAAGTAATTAGATATTTATTTAATATCCTCTTCCTAAATTTGTGTATTTTATATTTATAAAAAATTAATCAATATACATACCTGATAGGTTTGTACTACATAAGAATAATGGAATAATTTGGTTGTTGATTGATTAATTTCCCATTCCTCTCTTACTCTATGAAATGAATTTTTTATTTATAAAGAACTAAAATTAAATTTTAGTATATCGTATGAAACATAAATGGGTGTAATATCTGCCATTATGCCTATAATTATTTTCCTAATCAATATGGTTATCACCAGTTATCTAGTAATATAAATTTATATCTAAAACAAAATATTAACACCACTTTTTCATCATTAAACAAAAATTTAAATTTTTTTAACTATAAAAGTACATAATAACTATAAAATCATGTAGACCATTTTTATTTTTAAGACCTTATAATCCCTTGGTTGTTCTTTTATACCCCATTGCCTTCACCAAATAAAATAGGTTTTCACCCATAAATTGGGTTGTTCATTCCGAAAACTATATTTTTATAATTCCAAATATGTTGAAAATTGTTATAAACAATAAATATAGAAATGTCAGTGATAAGATAAAAATTATTTTTTCACAAATTTCATTAATCTTATGTACAATTTTTTTTAATGTATTATTCCAAAAATAACAGAATCATATACTAAACTATTATTTTTTATTCAAATAATAGTTTTTAAAAAATGTAATTAATCTTGTTATATCCTTACTGTACTATTTTCAAAAGATGTGTTTATGAATTTGAAATTACTACGAACCTTAAAATCATAAACCCATCATGGTATCCATAGCTATTATTTTAATGAAGAAGTATAAACTATGAAATATTTCATAATCATTAGATAATTCATAATTCATATAAAATAACTTTATTGTAAATAGTTATATATTTATATTATTTAAAACTAGTCCAAAAATACATCATATATGTAAATTTTTTCATATGTACATCCATGGTTTAGTGGTTATCCATTAGAATATATAATTTACTGGGGTAATGTATCAGTTCCCCCAAATTTTAAGAGAATGTATTATAAATAGATCACTATGATGAACATTATTTCCATTTATCACACTCTTCTTTATCCTCAATAATTAATTATTTTATTCCCTTTTTTTCAAACATTATGAATTATTCCATTACTTCGATACACTATATAGGTCCTCTCTTTCCCCCTTTCTAACACGAATGAAATAACACATTCATTTCTACATGTTATCCATAACTGGAGTTCCTGGGGAACTCTGTCATCCAATTATTTGATGATTTAGTGAGTTAGTTAGTGTATATGTTGATAATCATATTTCAGTACAAATGATTTGAAAAAATCAAGAATTAATTTTCTATTATCATCAACCCATTTTTATTCTCATTGTCACCAAATTTTCTTTCATCTTTAATGATTAAATGATTCCCTTTGGTTACATTCATTAAATAAACCAAAAATAATAATATGAGGAACAATATTCATAATGGGGAAAACATATAATCATTTAGATGATTTATAAATCATGAAACATTATTTTCAATATGGAACACAATAGTTTTAATTGTGGTCACCAATTTAAACCCTTCATAATATTTTTTAATGAAAATGTGAATTATCCTAAATATATCATTTTAGAGTGTTAACACATGTGGGTAGTAAGACCCATTTTTATACACATGGTGAGGATCAGGTCATGCTCAATTCACCATTTATAGATTTATTTTCGAATAAGTATATATATTTCAGAACCATGTCCACATATAGTATCTAGACATAAAAATATTTTCTAGTAAAAACCAAATTAATATATTCTTTACCAAAATAATTAGATATCCATCCCTAGATATCCATAAATTCCATCATAGGTTTATGTTCCATAATTGTTTTCTGAAATATTATTCCCAAGGATTCAACTATAAATTATCAAATTCAAATAATAAATACTGAATTTAAAAACTCAGATCTAATGTCATACATTTTTAATTTGGAATAAGAAGCAAGGAATCACATCCCGAAGGATTCAATAGTTTATTAGTCTTGGTAAACTAGATACATACATGATTCCCATATAACATTTGATAATAAATATTACAACATAATGTTTTTCAAGAATAAAATTAATATATCTTGCGTATAATTTTAAATATGTCATTATACAGTTCACTTATTCATGTGAAATGAAAATAAATAAGGGTGAGGTCTCAATAAGGGAATGTACAGTGGAAGATTTCATTAATCAATCAGTATAATCAACATGATAATATAAATAACTAAACAAACATTCCATTTAAATAAACAGATTATCCCTAATCAATATATAAAGGTAAATAACTAAAAACACATTCCATTTAATAAATAAACTAAGAATAAAATTAATCCAAGGATAATATCATTTTGAAAATATCATGGATAATATGACGTGGAATAATCAATATGGGAAGTTGAATAATTGAAAACACATTATTTTTAACAAATAAATAGATAATGAAATGCCTCCATAAATATCATCATTATGAAAATATCATCAATAATAATAATTGAATTATTTAGGATAAAAATTAATAATAATTGGATGTACATTTTTAGGAAACTAAATATTCTACCATAAAGGCCCTTCAAAAAAATGTTTAAAACTATAGGTATAAACTCATTTAATGTGAGCTTACTGATTGGCCTCACAAGACATCTGATGCACCGAGTGGGTATATAATTGTAGGACCAAACTGACACCACAAGTCCAAAAAATTACACATATATAAAATTATAAAATTAGTTCATATAAAACTTCACGAATGATATAATATCGGTATTATATAACAAAAATGTATTTACAAATATTTCACAAAAAAACAAATAACATTCAAAGTAAATACCAAATTTTAAAAGGGTAAAATGTTTAGGAAATATTACTAACCATGATTCAGAGATAATGGATGAACCTGAATAGAAACATAAAACATAAGGAAAAAAATTGCTTCCATGATAAATTTATCAATGGAGATGTATATAAACAAGATAAATTATAATGTAACAGAAACAAATTCTAAATAGTGACTATTATTCGATAGAGTGTATGATACGCAACACCTAATATTGAATTGAATATAAAATCTATATAAATTATTGTAAATTTAATATATCAAATAAAATTAATATATTTTATAAATTTAAATGCACCAAATACTGAGTCATTTTTCATCACAGACAACAAATAATCTCTTTAATAGCTTATGTTACTTGGAAGACCGTGTTTTACTTAAAATCAATATATTAGTAAAACTTTATTATATAATATAATATAATATATCTGTGATTTTTAATTACATGTTATTATTAATAATAACAAACATAATATTTATTATAATAAATATATAAAATGAATTCGTAAGTTACAAATTAATAAGAAATGAATATATAAAAAAAGAATATAGAGGATATAATCTATTTATTATTCTCACAATGGTTTTTTATCAAAATTAAATTACTATGAATAAATAAATATAATTAATTATATATGTTATATATTCAATAAAATGATTTTTACATTAAAAATGGTATGGAATTTCATATAATAAGAACAAATCACATTTTAGGATTAAAAATATTCTTGTAAAAATGAAAATTTTCAACCTTCAAATAGGGAATATGATTAAAATAATTTTTTTGAAACTTTTATAAATATTATATGTTAAAATATAATTCATTTTATATATCATAAAAAAAAATTATTTTAGGGGTAATTTTTTGTATTTTCCTCAAATAATTTATTTTTTAATGAATATTTATAAATACTTCATTTTCATTGAAACATTATTTTTCCTAAAAATAATTTATAGGGTGAAATTATATATATAATTGTTTTAGAATTAAAATTAGAAACATTATATATCGAATTAATATAATATTGGTCACATGAATCAATTTTTCGTTGAAATTTGATATAAAAAATCACAAAATTTTGAAAATTTTGCTATTAAACCCTTCACTACTGGAAATCCATCCTTTCCCAATGGTTCTGAACCATTGGGAAAGGCTGTAGAACCGTTGGTATATGTTATACCAACGGTTCTGGCAACCATGGGGAAGTAAGCCATTGGGAAAGGCTTTTCCCAACGGTTTACAAGGAACCGTTGGGATAGGTTAGAAAAAATCAACCTACCCCATCGGTTGTGCCAAACCGTTGGGAAAAGCCTTTCCCAACGGTTTGGCCCGTTGGGAATCCCATGACTATTTTCTTTCCCAACGGTTTGAAAACCGTTGGGAATGGTTTTTACCAACGGTTCTACCAACCGTTGGTAAAAACACCAATTCCAAAAGGTATCCCAACGGTTTGAACCGTTGGGATAGCCTGTTTTTACCAACAGTTTAATAAACCGTTGGTAAAAACAGCTCCATATGGGCTATGCCAATGGTTTGAAACTGTTGGCATAGGCTTTGCTGTGCAATTTTCACAGCAGCCTACAATTTGCACAGCAGGTCTGTTTTGGGCTCATTTTTGCACAGCAGGTCTATTTTGGGCTCATTTTCAATTCAATTTTCATTTTCAATTCAATTTTCAATCCAATTATTGTAACTGTAACACATATACAATGCATACATATAGAGAACAAACCAACACATTTAAATAATTCAAACCAACCAACCAACACATATAATGCATCCTGGAAATATACTCATCCATAATTAAATTAGAATTCATAACATAATTATAAACATACATAATTCATTTAGAATTCAATTTAAAATTTAGATGATAATCATATGTGGAATATGGAATTCAATTCATAATTTGATTGGTTTTTTGTACACCATATATTTTTACTCGAAATCATATACATTTTAAACAAAATACATACACCTGGAATGATACCGGTCACACCGTTCCTTGGATTGAGGTGAGGTTAAATCGTACACGTCACAAATGACTCATTGATCGTTGTCCTAAAGTATCAACATATTCTGAAATCATTTGGTCAGTTTTCCGTATGCCAGTTGTTGTTTTCACTTAAAATGAAGTGTTTTTTAAATAAAAGAGAGACACTTTGAATGGTTCCGGCCACACCGCGCCTCGGATTGACACGGGGTTGACTCGTACACATCACACATGACCCATGCATTGTTGTGCTAAAATATAAACACAATCAGAATGTGTTTGGTTGGTTTTCCGTATGTATTTAAAATGTAGTACATTTTAAAGAAAATAGATACACTTAGAGTGGTCTCGGCCAAACTGCGACTCGGATTGAGGCGCAGTTGACTCGTACACATAACATATGACCCATGGATAGTTGTCCTAAAATTTCAACATATTCCGAATGCGTTTGGTCTATTTTTCGTATGTCAGTTGTTTATTTCACTTATAATCTTGTCCCTTTTAAACAATAGAGATGCAGTTAGAGTGGGACCGTCCACATCACGTTTTGGATTTAGACGGGGTTGACTCGTACACGTCTCAAATTACCAATGAATTTTTGTCCTAAAGTATCAACACAATCCGAATGAATTTCGTCGGTTTCCCGTATGTTAGTTGATGTTTTTCACTTAAAATGACGTCCTTTTGAAACAAAAGACGTACACATTGAGTTGTGTCGGCCACACCGCGCCTTGAATTGAGGCGGGGTTGACTCGTACACGTCACATATGTCCCATGGATAATTTTTCTAAAGTATCAACACAATCAGAATCCGTTCGGTCGGTTTTCCGTATGTCATTTGTTGTTTTCACTAAAAATGAAGTCCATTTTAAACAAAATAGAGACACTTTGAGAAGTGTCGGCCACACCGCGCCTCGGATTGAGGTGGCGTTGACTCTTACACTTCACATATGACCCATGGATAGTTCTCCTAATGTTTCAACAGAAACGGAATGCGTTTGGTTGGTTTTCCGTATGTACTTAAAATACTGTCCATTTTAAACAAAAGAAAGTCACCTAGAGTAGTCCTGACCACACCGTGACTCGGATTGAGCCCGGGTTGGCTTGTACACGTCACATATGACCCATGTATTGTTGTCCTAAAATTTCAATAGATTCTGAATGCGTTTGGTTGGTTTTTCGTCTGTTAGTTGTTTATTTCACTTATTATCTTTTCCGTTTTAAACAAAACAGACACATTTAGAGTGGTACCGGCCACACCGCATCTCGGATTTAGGCGGGGTTGACTCGTACACGTCTCAAATGAACCATGGATATTTGTCCTAAAGTATCAACACAATCCGAATGCGTTTGGCCGGTTTTCCGTATGCCAGTTGATGTTTTTCACTTAAAATGGCGTCCTTTTGAAACAAAAGACATACACATTGAGTTGTGCCGGCCACACCGCGCCTCGGATTGAGGCGGGGTTGACTCTTACACGTCACATATGACCCATGGATCATTTTTCTAATGTATCAAGACAATCAGAATCTGTTCGGTCGGTTTTCCGTATGTCATTTTTTGTTTTCACTAAAAATGAAGTCGATTTTAAACAAAATAGAGACACTTTGAGTTGTGTCGGCCACACCGCACCTCGGATTGAGGTGGCGTTTACTCGTACACGTCACATATGACCCATGGATCGTTCTCCTAATGATTCAACAGAAACCGAATGCGTTTGGTCAGTTTTCCGTATGTACTTAAAATATTGTCCATTTTAAACAAAAGAAAGTCACTTAGAGTGGTCCCGACCACACCGTGACTCAGATTGAGTCCGGGTTGGCTCGTACACGTCACATATGACCCATGGATCGTTGTCCAAAAATTTCAACAGATTCCGAATGCGTTTGGTTGGTTTTTCGTCTGCCAGTTGTTTATTTCACTTATAATCTTGTCCGTTTGAAACAAAAGAGACACAATTAGAGTGGTACCGGCCACACTGCGTCTCGGATTTAGGCAGGGTTGACTCATACACATCTCAAATGAATCATGGATCGTTGTCCTAAAGTATCAACATAATCCGAATGCGTTTGGCCGGTTTTCCGTATGCCATTTGATGTTTTTCACATAAATTGACGTCCTTTTGAAACAAAAGACATACACTTTGAGTTGTGCCGGCCACACCGCGCCTCGGATTGAGGCGGGGTTGACTCGTACACGTCACATATGACCCATGGATAATTTTTCAAAATTATCAACACAATCAGAATCAATTCGGTCGGTTTTCTGTATGTCATTTGTTGTTTTCACTAAAAATGAAGTCTATTTTAAACAAAATAGAGACACTTTGAGAGGTGTCGGCCACACCACACCTCGAATTGAGGTGGCGTTGACTCGTACACGTCACATATAACCCATGGATTGTTCTCCTGAAGTTTCAACAGAAACTGAATGCGTTTGGTAGGTTTTCTGTATTCCAGTTGATGTTTTTCACTTAAAATGATGTCCTTTTGAAACAAAAGACATACACTTTGAGTTGTGCCGGCCACACCGCTCCTCGGAATGAGGCAGGGATGACTTTTACAGATCACATATGACCCATGGATCATTGTGCTAAAGTATCAACACAATCAAAATCCGTTCGGTCGGTTTTCCGTATGTCATTTTTTGTTTTCACTAAAAATGAAGTCCATTTTAAACAAAATAGAGAAACTTTGAGAGGTGTCGGCCACACCGCGCCTCAGATTGAGGCGGAGTTTACTCGTACACATCACATATGATCCATGGATCGTTCTCGTAATGTTTCAACAGAAACCGAATGCGTTTGGTCGGTTTTCCGTATGTACTTAAAATACTGTCCATTTTAAACAAAAGAAAGTCACTTAGAGTGGTCTCGACCACACTGTGACTCTGATTGAGCCCGGGTTGGCTCGTACATGTCACATATGACCCATGGATCGTTGTCCTAAAATTTCAATAGATTCGGAATGCGTTTGTTCGGTTTTTCGTCTGCCAGTTGTTTATTTCACTTATAATCTTGTCCGTTTGAAACAAAAGAGACACAATTAGAGTGGTACCGGCCACACTACGTCTCGGATTTAGGCGGGGTTGACTCGTACATGTCTCAAATGAATCATGGATAGTTTTCCTAAAGTATCAACACAATCCGAATGCGTTTGCCTGGTTTTCCGTATGCCAGTTGATGTTTTTCACTTAAAATTACGTCCTTTTGAAACAAAAGACATACACTTTGAGTTGTGCTGGCCACACCACTCCTCGGATTGAGGAGGGGTTGACTCGTACACGTCACATATGACCCACGGATAATTGTGCTAAAGTATCAACACAATCGGAATCCGTTCGGTCAGTTTTCCGTATGTCATTTGTTGTTTTCACTAAAAATGAAGTCCATTTTAAACAAAATAGAGACACTTTGAGTGGTGTCGGCCACACCGTGCCTTGGATTGAGGTGGCGTTGACTCGTACACGTGACATATGACCCATGGATTGTTCTCCTAAAGTTTCAACAGAAACCGAATCCGTTTGGTCGGTTTTCTGTATGCCAGTTGATGTTTTTCACTTAAATTGATGTCCTTTAGAAACAAAAGACATACACTTTGAGTTGTGCCGGCCACACCGCGCCTCGAATTAAGGCGGGGTTGACTCGTACACGTCACATATGACCCATGGATCATTGTGCTAAAGTATCAACACAATCAGAATCCGTTCGGTCATTTTTCCGTATGTCATTTTTTGTTTTCAATAAAAATGAAGTCCATTTTAAACAAAATAGAGCCACTTTGAGTGGTGTCGGCCACACTGCACCTCGGATTGATGTGTAGTTTACTCTTACACGTCACATATGACCCATGGATCGATCTCCTAAAGTTTCAACAGAAACCGAATGCGTTTGGTCGGTTTTCCATATGTACTTAAAATACTGTCCATTTTAAACAAATGAAAGTAACTTAGAGTGGTCCCGACCACACCGTGACTCGGATTGAGCTCGGGTTGGCTCGTACACGTCACATATGATCCATGGATCGTTGTCCTAAAATTTCAACAGATTCCGAATGCGTTTGGTCGGTTTTTCGTCTGCCAGTTGTTTATTTCACTTATAATCTTGTCCGTTTGAAACAAAAGAGACACAATTAGAGTGGTACCGGCCACACTGCGTCTCGGATTTAGAAGGGGTTGAATCATACACGTCTCAAATGAATCATGGATCGTTTTCCTAAAGTATCAACACAATCCGAATGCGTTTGGCCGGTTTTCCGTATGCCAGTTGATGTTTTTCACTTAAAATGACGTCCTTTTGAAACAAAAGACATACACTTTGAGTTGTGCTGGCCACACCGCGCCTCGGATTGAGGCGGGGTTGACTCGTACACGTCACATATGACCCATGGATAATTTTTCTAAAGTATCAACACAATCAGAATCCGTTCGGTCGGTTTTCTGTATGTCATTTGTTGTTTTCACTAAAAATGTAGTCCATTTTAAAAAAAAAATAGAGACACTTTGAGTGGTGTTAGCCACACTGCACCTCGGATTGAGGTGGCGTTGACTCGTACACGTCACATATGAGCCATTGATCGTTCTCCTAAAGTTTCAACAGAAACCGAATGCGTTTGATCGGTTTTCCATATGCCAGTTGATGTTTTTCACTTAAAATGATGTCCTTTTGAAACAACAGACATACACTTTGAGTTGTGCCGGCCACACCGCGCCTCGGATTGAGGCAGGGTTGACTAGTACATGTCACATATGACCCATGGTCATTGTGCTAAAGTATCAACACAATCAGACTCTGTTTGGTCGGTTTTTCGTTTGTCATTTGTTGTTTTCACTAAAAATGAAGTCCATTTTAAACAAAATAGAGACACTTTGAGTGGTGTCGGTCACACCGCGCCTCAGATTGAGGTGGCGTTGACTCGTACACGTCACATATGACCCATGGATCGTTCTCCTAAAGTTTCAAAAGAAACTGAATGCGTTTGGTTGGTTTTCCGTATGTACTTAAAATACTATCCATTTTAATCAAAAGAAAGTCACTTAGAGTGGTCCCGACCACACCACATCTCGGATTTAGGCGGGGTTGACTCGTACATGTCTCAAATGACCCATGGATCGTTGTTATAAAGTATCAACACAATCCGAATGCGTTTGGCCGGTTTTCCGTATGCCAGTTGATGTTGTTCACTTAAAATGATCTCCTTTTGAAACAAAAGACATACACTTTGAGTTGTTCCGGCCACATCGCTCCTCAGATTGAGGCGGGGTTGATTCGTACATGTCACATATGACCCATGGATCATTTTCCTAAAGCATCAACACATTTTGAATGCGTTTAGTAAGTTTTTCATATGCCACTTTTTGTTTTCACTTAAAATCTTATGGAAATTCATATTGAATATTTTTATATCTTATTTAGTATGGATTAGATTTTAGTTGATCGTGCTATGAAACACTTCAGAGCTAATGAAATTAAGGAAGGTGGAGGGGCTGTCCAGGGGGCTGTCCGGGGGGGGTTGTCCGGTGGGTGTCCTGGGGGCTGTCTGGGGACCAAGGAGGAGGGTGGGGGGGGCTGTGCGGGGTCTGTCCGGGGGGTGTTTGGGGGTTGTTCAGGGGGCTGTCAGGGGTTGTTCAGGGGCTGTCCGGGGTTGTTCAGGGGGTTTTTCAGGGGTTGTTTGGGGGTTGTTCAGGGGTTTTTCAGGGGGTTGTCCGGGGTTGTTCAGGGGGCTGTCCGGGGGGCTGTCTGGGAAGTGTTTGGGGGGGTTGTCCGGGGTCCAAGGGGGAGGGTGGGGGGGTTTTCCGGGGGCTGTCTGGGGGGCTGTCCGAGGGGCTATCCGAGGTCCAGGGTGGAGGGTGGGGGCTGTACGGGGGCTGTCCGGGGGGCTGTCCGGGTGGTGTTTGGGGGGTGTTCGGGGTCCAGGGGGGGTTGTCCAGGGTCCAAGAATGAGGGGGGGTTGTCCAAGGAGTTCTCAAACACACAACCACTAAAAGACAACAACATCTATAAAAACAGACAATATATAACAATAACTCAACTCCAATACTATACTACGAGTCTAGATAAAACCAACAATTAGAATAGATTAAACATAAAATCTCAGTAATATAAGTCAAAAATGTAACAGATCAATATGTCCCACATCACCATCACCATCACCATCATCATCATCATCTTCACCCTCGTCGTCGTCCTCCTCATCATCCTCACCCTCCACAGCGCCCTACTCCTCGCCTTTTCCCTCCTCCTCGCCCTCCTTATATCCCTCCTCTTCCACATTAGACTCCTCTCCATCATCATATTCAAGCTGGATATCGGCCTGACCACCACTGGAACTGCCACCTGGTGAACCATATATAGAATGTATCGACGACATGTATTCATCAATCGCTGGGCTGGCCTATGCTAGAAGTGTTGGACATAGAACTTCAATAAATTTCATAAATGCACTGTTTTCCCTAGCAGACAGTTCTGCCATCTCTGTGGCCCTTTTCACGGCCAGTTCTTCCTGTGCCCTAACTTTCTGCAGCTCGGTGGCACTACAATTCGTACCTGAGGCAGGCCAATACCTCGTCGGGGCTATCCTAGGTCGGCTGCGTACTCTGCCAGAATGATCCTCTCCCAACACCTGATGTAAGTGATCAGATGGCCCAAAATTGTCTGCTTCTTGGGCATCGAAGGCCTCTAAAGTATCCTTTTACAAATATAAATATATTATTAAGTTACAAAATAGATATTAAAATATAAAATCAATAGATTAAAACTTACAATCTGCTGCTGAGTCGCTTCGTTGAAATCACTTCCATCCCTTTTTCGTCTACTCGAGCAAAACAGTTTTGCTCAAGGCACACGTCCTTCAATATTTTGTACTTGCCTCTACAATGACATTGAAAACAAAAGTTATATAAAAACTTTAGAAAATGATTAAATAATTGAGGAAACAAAAGAAAATGTAAGTCGTAAAGAAAACTTATAAACAATTGTCAAACCTGCTGCCTCTCATGATCCGGCATCGTCGTGCGTCCTAGTGTATGGAGGTATTTTTTTTCATCAATGTTTTTTTTATTTTTTCCAGATGATTCCTAAATAAAATTCGATAATGCAAAGGATAATATTAATGCAAAACTTGAAATTTATTATTTAAATACCTCAAATGTAATTCATACCTTAAACTAGGTACTCGTCCAATGAGTAATCATCTGACGATACTGCTCTATAGGACGATCATCCACGACTGGTACCGCCTCTAACTCAGTGCCAACTCTAGCACGCCAGCCAATATACAGATCATGCTTGTAGTCTCTCCAAAGCTCGCCTAAATTCTTTAGACGTTCCAGTCGTGCACCCTCACCATCAGGAAAATTAAATCGAAGCCGAAATCAAAATATTAATTCATATAAATACAAAAATAATTCATGGCATTAAATACAACAGATTTTTTTACCCATATCTCTACCCAAGCTCTATCTTTGACCTCATGTGGAAAATGTCTCCACGACAGCAGGCTGACGAGGATGATGTTGGAGTATTTGGCAGGCGTCGCCAGAAAACTTCGACATTGCTGCCCTGTTTTCTCAACCATCTGATTGTCTTCATTATATTCCACCATAACCTGTGTGCGACGGTTCCACACTGAACGCATGCGTGTACGACCCCGCCCCCGCCTCCTGTCAGTAGATGTATCTGTCAGGAAAGAAAAACAAATATTTTATCAAAAGATGTTATAATGAAAATAAATATTGCTATAAAAATTTGTTAGGGTTTTATAAATATACATGCGCTAGTCTGATCAATGAGTGGAATCGGATCCACAGAACCTGATGGAACACCCTCTGGTGGAACAGGAGTCGAAGACGATGGAATATAAAAGCTCGGAGAGACAGAAGTAGGAGGAAAAGAAGATGGAACAGCTGTATGACCTGATGCTGACTGGGGAGTCGGAATCATCATGGGATGTGAAAATGATGGGGCAGAAGATGCAGAAGGTAGCGAAAACATGGGAGGCCTAAATACCTCGTGTGTCCCTAACGACACACCTGGATCAGAATATGGGAAGGCTGAAATGTCAGTGGGAGGGGCAGGGTCTAGTCGGGCACGCGCAGCTCTACGTCCACCTCTGGTACGAACCCTCCTCGTACCACCGTCCAGAGTACTAGGACCAGTACTAGGCTCCTCGTCGAAAAACTGTCGACGTAACGGTGGATCCTACAAAAACGTTTACAAAAAAATTAATCACATGACATTATATATTCTGTAAATATATATATATATATATATATTTGAAATAAAGTACTCACTGTAGGCACTAATGGTGGAACGCCCAGCTCCTCCATCCGACGATTGTTCTCCGCCATTTTTTTTCTTCGTCTCTCTTCAATTGGCTACATTTCCTGCATTTGAAAACAAATATGTAATTAATTAGAAAAAAGGAAATTAATGTGTAAACCAAAAAACTAAATATATGAGGGAATGAGGGGATTCATTGCTAATTTAGCTATCAATTGTTTTAGAAGAGCATGAATGAATTTAATAAAACACACAAGTTGTAATGTTCACCAAGTTATAAATATTGTTTGATTTGGTTTGAATACATTTCAATTCCAAATTAGAAAATGAAATTCAAATAAAACAGCAACCAATAAACATTTAAAATTCACATAACAATCAAGTCAGCTAAATCATATTTGTGATCAATACTAAATAAATATGAATATTACTACCCTTAACAACCCAACTCGAGATAAACCAAAAGAATTGAGAACATGGATGAATGATTCTATATATTTCCAACCACAACTTCAGGTTCACAATCAACTCTGACAATTGAGCTATTGGAGTCATCAAAAGAAATAAATGGATTGGTTCCAATGGCAATAGGGATAGTGTCAATTCCATCATCAGCATCATCAAAAATATGTCTTGGAATTACTTCAACTATGACACCAAATTCAGGTTGATGTTGATCTTTGACATAAAAAACTTGTTTATCCATTGATGCCAACACATATGGTTCTTTGGTAGCAAGATTGCGGGTCATATTAATTACTCGAAATCCACAATCATCAATAAATGTTCCATGTCTCGTCATCGAATCAAACCAATGGCATTTCATCATTGGGACTCATCCATGAGAGTAATAATCCAATATTATTATTTTCTCAACGACTCCATAATAACCCACATTTTCAAGTCGCGGTCTACTATCTGATGCACTCGCATAACAATCTGTTGTGGCAGTAACCATAATACCATCATGTTGTGTTCTCATGTTTTTGGCTCGTTCAGTGACAATAAATCTGTACCCATTGATGACAATTGATTTACAGTCATGAACCACGGTATTAGGACCAAAAGCCAAAGCTCTTATTTCCTCAGAGACAGAGTCAGCAGACAAACTCAATACCTGCAATATAAATGATATTTAAACTTAAGTAAATATTGAAATAATTATTTTAAACAGTAATATTTTTACCTTCAATTTTAACCAAGCAGAAAACTCTTTGCTATGTAAAGTCTATCTCCTTCTCAAAGATAAAGAACGATGCTTCCTATTTATCATTGTTTTATGTTCCCTGTAGTTAAAAAAATATGAATAGGTTAACAGATATATATGTAAGATATACATATTCAATTTTGTTACTTGATATAGTCATCGAACAAATCACAGTTGAACAAAAACTGTGCGATGTGCCATCTCCCGCTCTTCATGGCTTAATGTCTTCAATGTATATGATCCAGGAATTCCTCCTGTTTGAGGAAGTGATGGAAAACTGGGTTCAATTTGCTCATATTGTTCTTCTTCATTTCTCATTGGTCTGTTCATTCTTGTAGTAAGATCAGACAAATACATCGAAGAGAAATCCATACATTCTTGAGCTAAGTAACCGTTCACGATAGAACCTTCGAGATGGTTCTTGTTTCGAACATAAGACTTTAATGTGAACATATTTCTTTCAGTTGGATACATCCAACGAAAAGAAACAGGTCCTCCGATAAGTATTTCAGTTGGAATATGGACAGTCAGATGCAGCATGCATGTGAAAAATGATGGGGGAAATATTTTCTCCAACTCACACAAAATTAATGGGGCATCTGTCAACATTTTTTGCAAGAAAGACTTTGACAACTTCTTAGCACAAATATCTCTAAAAAAATGGCACAACCGAATAACACCCACCCTTACATTATTCGAAAAAAGATGACGGATTGCTATTGGAAGCAACTAATGCAGTAGAACGTGATAATCATGAGTCTTCAATGATTTTAGCTTCAACTCTCTTCTGTTGACCCGTTTAGATATGTTGCTTGAATAGCCATCAGGAACTCTAATAGTCTCTAATACTTCCAGAAATTGTTTTTTTCAGTAGGTGTCATCACATAAGAAGCACATGGAAGTTGCCATTTATTTTCACTGATACACACAGGATGCAATTCTGGTCTGATGCCCCAATCCACCAAGTCACGTCGAGATCGTAAATCATCTTTTTTCTTCCGCTTGACATTTAGAAGAACTGAAAGAAACATTTCACATATATTCTTCTCAATATGCATTACGTCTAAGCAATGACGTAGCAAATTGGTTGACCAATAATGAAAATCACAAAAGATACTCCTCTTCCTCCAATTGTAACAGGTTTCTGTGGAAACATTCTTTCTCTTTCCAGATTTCATTTGACCCTTCCCGAACGAAAAACTGAAATCTTTCAATTCATTAAGCACATCAGTTCTAGACATACGCTGAGGTGGATCATCGGTCTCTATAGTATTATCAAATCTTCGACGATTCATTCTATATGGATGATCCTTTGGAAAAAATCGTCGATGTCCCATAAAACTGAAACTACAACGATGTTTCAGTCTTATGGATCGTGTATTCTTCATTAAAACTGGACATGACAGTTTTCCCTTCGTGCTCCATCCAGACATCATTGCATAAGCCAAGAAAATCATTGATCGTCCACATAAGCGCAACACGCATCTGAAATATGTCTTTCGAACATGCATCGTATGTGTGCACACCCACATCCCAAAGAAGTTTCAACTATTTTATTAAAGGTTTCTTGTATACATCAATATCAATGCTGGGATCAGAGGGACCAGATATGAGTATACTCATGAAAGTGAAAGATTTTTTCATACACAACCATGGGGGATGATTATAAATGTGTATAGAAACTAGCCATGTGCTGTGCGAAGTAAGCATCTACCCAAACAGATTAAAACCGTCGCATGAAAGACCCAGCCTCACATTACGCACGTCAGATATAAAATCAGGATGTCGAGCATCAAATCTCTGCCATGCAAATCCATCTGCAGGATGAACCAACTCATCATTAGTCTTCTTTCTCTCGGTATCATGCCATCTCATTTTTATTGATATGTCATCAGACATAAAAAGATTCTGGAATCTGGGGATCAATGGAAAGTGCCACATTACTTTCTGTGGAACGCAGGATGGTGTTCCATCAGATTTTGACTTCCAACGGGATGTGCCACATTTTATACATTCATTTCGTTCAGTGGTTTCTTCCTAGAATAAACTGCAATCTTTCGGGCAAGCATGAATTTTGTTTCTGGAAAATCCCAGTTCTTCAACTAACTTCCATGCCATATAGTGGTTTGAGGGAATATCTGCATCATCTAGAAGTAAATCCTTCAAGAGGATAAGAATGTAATTGATTGCTGTATTAGAAATCCCATACATAGTTTTTCCATGAAATAATCGGATTAAAAATTCCAGCTTTTTCATTTTATTGCATTGTCGATATACTGGAGTCGTGGCAGCATCCTTCAATTTTTTCACCCTATCAATATCATCATTTTCACTAGATGCATCAGTTGTCCTCATATCGACGTCTTCTTGAGTCGAAATCCTTTATTTTTCATGATGACGAATAAACGGAAACCGATCATCTAACAAATTCTCCATTCGAGTCCTTTCATTTTGATCATCACCAATTTGAGATTTCTTTTTCTCCCCATTGTGATACCACACAAAGTAGTTTGCTTGAAAACCATTTTTGGTTATGTGGTAGCTGACTTCTTCACGACTCAACCAAGGTCTACCAACACAATTGGAACATGGGCAGTGTATGCGACCACTATCTGAAGCATTGTGAAATGCAAAATCTATAAAGCTCTCCAAATTGTTTTGAAAATCGCTTGAGATATGATCGGTTTCATACATCCAACTTCTGTCCATTCTGTAAAAAGAATTCATATAAGTCATTTTGTCATAAACAATTCAATAGGATTAGAAAATACATTTAATTAAATGATAAAGGAAGAAAATAATCATGGTATCAACTACACATGTGAAAAAAACATACTAATGTGTTATTGAAAAAATGTAAAACCAACAAGAACTTAATGTGTTATCACATCAGAGCATGCCTCATCCCATAACCATATTAGTAGGGAATACTCATATGCGATTTACCTTTTTGAATTAATATGCACTTCCTCACCAGGTACCTGAGTAGATTTCATAGATATAATCATCTCACATCCTGTAAGGCTTCCATTATGTATGATCTGAAGAATAATTTGAGTGATCATGAATCATGCATGGGATCTTCCCATGATCACTATAGATTATGAGAAGGCATTATGATAGGTCACGTGAAGAACATCAAACACATATTTTAGATAATTTGAGACATAATATAATAAAATAATGTATAAATCTATGGAATTTGGGATAAAAGGATGGATGAAATACTAAAATATGGGAGACTAAGGTGAAGGAAATATATGTTGACCCTAATGTTTATAACATGCATCACCTATGAAATTTTATTGCACTAGGAAATTTCGTCCTGTTCACAATACATTCCATTGGAAACCTATTTTGATCATTTGATGTCCCCTTGACATGTCAAATAAAATCAGATGGCACCCATGAATATGCCACCCTTGTAATGAAAAGCCTTTAATTCTCACCATACTGACTACATGTTTTCCAATATATATGTATCTCCTTCTATATAGGGAATCAATAAATATTATCTTAGTCTCATATTAAATGTCAGGAATGTTAGATGGCTCCCTTAACACCCTCCAGGCACACCAACTAGGTCATGTGATGTCCTCAAATCATGTCACTATGGACATAAATCACCCTTCAAGACATGTCACACTGACTTTAGAGTTCCCTCCAAGTGTGTCAAACATGTATTTTGATGAAAATGGAGAAGATCACAAAAATCAAGAGATTCCCTATAAGCATTACATCCATTATCATGAAATTGCTTCTAGGATCAACCAGTCAGACTTGTGATGTCCTCCAAACATTCCATCCTTGATCATTATAGAAACATCAAACAATCCATCTAGGTTAGGAAAATTCATCAAAATGTTTATAGGATCATGTAATTTCCATTGGAAATTTCCAAAAGAAACCCTCTATCATGCTAAGTAGATAGTCAAGGAATTCCATGTGGAAAACAAACATATATCCATAAGAGAAGAAATCTAAAAATAATAGAATCTATATGCATTATAAAATTGTCCACCATTGGCATGTAAGCTTCTATAAAAATGGATCCATAGTGTTTATGTTTTAATTAATGGAAAAATCAATTCATTAAAACAAATACAACAACTTGATTGAGATCAATTTTTACCAGTTCGGATGGGGGGTGTACCTATTCGGACGGGGGTCGATGATGTTCAGACGGGGGGTTCGCGAGAGCACGGCCACCCCCTGTGGCCAGCCCACCCACCCCCCTGGACAGCCCGCCCACCCCTCCTTGACAGCCCGACCACCCCCATGGACAGCCCGTCCACCCTTGTGGACAGCCCGCCCACACCCGTACCCCCCTGGACACCCCGTACCGCCCTGGGATAGCCCCGTCCACCCTCCCAAACAGCCCACACCCCCCTCCCCTGCAACCCCACCACCACCAGCTAGACATACCAACCCCCTGGACACCCCACACACCCCCCCCCCCACCAGGACACCCCACCCAGACCCCCAAGAGAGCCCACACACCCTGGATAGCCCCGCCCACCCCCGTGGACAGCCTTTCCCACCCTCATGGACAGCCCCGCCCACCCCCGTGGACAACCCACCCACCCCCGTGGACACCCCCTACCCCCTAGATAGCCCAACCACCCCCGTGGACAGCCCACCCACCCCCCTCGACACCCCTTCTCCATATGGGCAGCCCCCCACCCCCTTGGATAGCCCGCCCACCCCCTTGGACACCCCTACCCCCTGTGGCCAGCCTACCCACCCCCCTGGACAGCCCGCCCACCCCTCCTTGACAGCCCGGCCACCCCCGTGGATAGCCCGTCCACCCTTGTGGACAGCCCGCCCACCCCCGTACCCCCCTGGACAACCCGTACCCCCCCCCCCCTGGGATAGCCCCGCCCACCCTCCCAAACAGCCCACACCGCCCTCCCCTGCAACCCCACCACCACCACCTACACATACCAACCCCCCTGGACACCCCACACACCCCTACCCCACCAGGACAGCCCACACCCCCTGGACAGCCCCGCCCACCCCTGTGGACAGCCTTTCCCACCCCCATGGACAGCCCCGCCCACCCCCATGGACAACCCACCCACCCCCATGGACGCCCCCTACCCCCTAGATAGCCCAACCACCCCCGTGGACAGCCCACCCACCCCCATCGACACCCCTTCTCCCTATGGACAGCCCCCCACCCCCTTGGATAGCCCGCCCACCCCCCTGGACACACCTACCCCCTGTGGCCAGCCCACCCACCCCCCCTAGACAGCCCGCCCACCCCTCCTTGATAGCCCGGCCACCCCCGTGGACAGCCCGTCCACCCTTGTGGACAGCCCGCCCACCCCCGTACCCCCCTGGACACCCCGTACCCCCCCTGGATAGCCCCGCCCACCCTCCCAAACAGCCCACACCCCCCTTCCCTGCAACCCCACCACCACCACCTAGACATACCACCCCACCTGGACACCCCACACACCCCTCCCCCACCAAGACACCCCACCCAGACCCCCAGGACAGCCCACACCCCCTGGACAGCCCCGCCCACCCGCGTGGACACCCACTACCCCCTAGACAGCCCAACCACCCCCGTGGAAAGCCCACCCACCCCCCCCCCCCCTCGACACCCCTTCTCCCTATGGACAGCCCCCCACCCCCTTGGATAGCCCGACCACCCCCCTCGACACCCCTACCCCCCGTGGCCAGCCCACCCACCCCCCTGGACAGCCCGCCCACCCCTCCTTGGCAGCTTGGCCACCCCCGTGGACAGCCCGTCCACCCTTGTGGACAACCCGCCCACCCCTGTACCCCCCTGGACACCCCGTACCCCCCTTGGATAGCCCCGCCCACCCTCCCAAATAGCCCACACCCCCCTCCCCTGCAACCCCACCACCACCACCTAGACATACCACCCCCCTAGACACCCCACACACCCCTCCCCCACCAGGACACCCCACCCAGACCCCTAGGACAGCCCACACCCCCTAGACAGCCCTGCCCACCCCCGTGGACAGCCTTTCCCACCCCCGTGGACACCCCCGCCCACCCCCGTGGACAACCCACCCACCCCCGTGGACACCCCCTACCCCCACAATCCATTATCCAAAACATATCAAATTGGTTTGAACACAATCCATAATTCCCACAATCCATTATCCAAAACATGTAAACGTTCATGATAGCCTCCCCCAACTCTGATTTATATGTATTGAACACTCTCCTTCCAAATATAGAATACAAAAACAATAAAGAAGTCTTCACAAACAAAAACAATATCCTATTGAGATATTAATTTTAATAATCAATTAAACCACCAACACCTGGAAAAAATCTATTCATTAAAACAACTGCAACAATATGGTTGAGATCAAATTTTACCTATTCGTATGAGGGTGTACCTGTTGGGATGGGGGGTGCTGGTGTTCGGATTCGCAAGAGCAGTGGAGTCGGATGGGGTTTGCTAGAGCAGCAGAGCGAATAGATTAGGGCTCTGTCCGAATGGGGAGAGGAGATCGCGATCTGGAATTTAGGGGAAACCTTTGCCAACAGTTTATAAAAACCCTTGGCAAAGGCCCACATTTCCCAATAGTTCACTAGAACCGTTGGGAAATGTGTGAGTTTAGCACCCATTTCCCAACGGTTCCAGTGAACCATTGGGAAAGGGTCCACCGAAATTTCCTTTGCCAACGGTTTCATTAAACCGTTGGCAAATGCTCACTATACCAACGGTTTAAGTAAACCGTTGGTATACTACCGTTGGGAAAAGACCAAATTCTAGTAGTGCTTCTTTAGAGTCATGTATACAAGAATAAATTAAAATATATTTATGCCAACGATATTATTAAAAATTGATAAAATTGATTAAATATTTCTAAATATAAAAATATTAACTTTATAATGAGTTAAACATTTTTTTTACCAAACAATACTGATTATGACTAGAATTTTCGATGTCGATAGAGGGGAAAATAGATTAATAAAGGATTTAAAATTAATCTTAATCCTCAAAATAAACTAGAAATCTTCCAAAAATCGAATTATATGTTCTCATTTATACTATATAATACCTTATATCATATTTTTTATCATTAATGGAGCAACATTACATTGGAAAGATGTGGTTGGAATGTCCTTTTAAAAAAATTGTCAGAATGGCACTCCTCCCGCCATTATAAAAAGCCACCCAACCCTACCATTTATTCACACCCCAATAACATTATATAGTCAAATCTGTTACAAACATTGTCCCCAAATACATTCCCTCTTCATTGAATCATTACCATGGGTATATATAAATCATGTAAGTCTTTCGGTATAATCAAAAGGTGTTACCCCCATAAAAAATAACATTTTCCAACAATAGCTTTTATTTAATTTAATTTTAAACCCCTAGAATTATGTTTATATTATAATAAAATAATAAAAAAAATATCATAAATTGTATTTTATATTTTTAAGATTGGGTTTTAACTAAACTTTTATACACAACTATATAATTGGATACAATGTAATTGTTAGTGTATATAACACATGACTGCCTGACGAACCGATATCGTTCATTCTTCCATTTAAAACCATCAAATGTTGGAAAAAACACTATTTTATATAATATATATGAAATTTATTTTATTTATAATTTATTTAAGCTTCATATGGTTTTATATAACACCTAATGTTTTTCTTTCTATTTTTAGAACATACGATAACATCGTTTGTAGACGTGTGGACTACTTCATCCTCAAAGCGATGTGATTCATTCACACTAAACATGTAATATTAAACATTATGGTTTTAATAATACTTTGTGAAATATATGATATAAATATTATTTTTTAGTTATAACATAAAAATATATATATTTGAATCATCATTATTTTAAATATGACCATAAAATTGATGTAGTGGTGATGCACATATATGGCCGACCATCTCCATGAATAGTAAATTTCCTTTCATATATCTAAATATTAGAGATTATAATAATTACATTTATATTGAATATATATTATATTTAAATAATTGTTTCAATACTATATATAATGATATCATGATCGACTAGGTAGAGACAAAAATAACAAGTCAAAACATACTCGAGAAGCAAAGATATTAACAGAGGAAATTGTGAAACAAGTGAAAGATTATTAAAAAATTGGTAATAAGATATTATTTAAAGATAATATATGAAATTATGAATATGTCTATTGTTATTTTATAATTTATTTACATGCTTATAACCATTATAAATGAGGTCAAAGTACTTTCACCCGAATGGAAATTCTAGGAAAGGGTTCTTGTCTGACCTTTCATTTTTTGTGGAATATATTATTATTGTGAACCTAGTTTCTTTTATATGGTTTCCATATTTACCAATTGAAATTCGAGATCATGAATACTTACATTTTCATGGTATTTTTAATTTTAATTTAATTTATTTTATCTAATTTTATTTGAACATAAATTTTTCAATTAGTAATAAAATTTCATAACCCAGTCCATTTTCATTGAGTTATATTAATTCCTTGTTGTCATCAATATTCTATGATTAGGTGCATAAATAATTATGAAGATAAATATATATATATGTTTGTGTGGGTGTGTGTTTTTGTATTTAAAATTATCCTATTTGGATTTATAGTTTATACACATAATCATTTCATCGATTAATTCTCAATTCATTGTTATAGTCTTTTCAATTTTTTACTTTATAATTCCATTTTATTCGGGATTGTTTACACACAAACATCCATTAGTGGAACTTATTTTCTATTCATTTAATAATCCCTTTATCTTTCATAACCTCCCAATTTTTATTATTTTTTTCAATTAAAAATTAAATTTTCCTAAAATTCCTTATTTAAATGTTTTAATGAAACTTATTTTTGAAAAACCAATTTATTTCTCTCTTTGGTCGATGAACTTATTTTCATTAAAAAAAGTATTTTAAAAAGATTTCAATATTTTTTACCCTTTCCAAAATTATATATTTAATAAATTTTTATAATTTTTTACTTTAACAAGCATTTTTTAATAGAATATTATTATCACAACCTAGACAAGGAACTTTTCTATCCTTTTTAACAATTAAAAAGGAATGTTCATTTTACCTTGTTCAACATGTACAAATTGGACCGCCTTCCTTAGCTCTATGAATCAATTTTTTGATTAAAAGTATAAATTTTAATGAAAATGTTGTTTTAAAATTTCATTTCAATGAAAATGGATTTTGAAAAAAATTAAAGAGAAATTATAATGTCATCATGAATGATTTTAGATGTTATTTTTATAGTATTTCTGTTCATCAATGACCAAAACGCTTTATTTTACATCAATTAGGATATGTTGTATTGATACCATCCTTATTTTTCCTATATATGATTTAAATTTACATGGACAAGTATAGTGTGGACATTACCTTCTTTATTTCATTTTTTAGTGTCCTTGAAATATTTAATTTCCAGTGATCATTGAACAATGAATTTCTCCTTCTTCTCCATATCATTTATCATTGATATATTCATTTCTTAAACTGTATACCCTTTCTACAAAAGGTCTCAACATTAAAACTTATTGGATTAACTAAGAAAATATTGAAAAATACATATCATTTATTCAATATAGATATTTGATATGGTATATTATATATTAATTAATTCGATTAATCAATATTATGAATGTTTTGAACTGTTTGTGATGGTTAGGGCCGAAACACTATATTACCCCTTGATGCACCGATATATAATCATGAGACAAATATTTTGTAAAAATTAAATAGGTTTCTACCTGTAATTTTATACCATATTGTGAAATTTCTTCAATTTTAATTTTTTCATATACCTACAACATGACGTCCAATAATTATGAATTACATTAATTTTTATTAAGCATTTATTATCTATGTGATTTTTAATATGGAATCTTATACAGATGCATTTAGTCATTAATTAAATTTTTAAATGACATATATTTTAGTTTCTTACCTTTCCATATTGAGTTTTATGTATCAAATTTTTTTAATGGAATGTGTTATATGTTATTCACCTTTGCATGTTGACTTATTCTCTTTTATTCATTATTAAATCTGGTGTACTTTTTCTTACTGATCATTTGAGCTCCACCTAATTAGGTTTCCTTTCAAAAAGATTCCATTAAGTGAATTTTGAACTATATTCAATGATATACTAGATAGAATAACATTATTATCCTCAAAAAAATATGTTGTAAATTTTTTATTCATTTTTTTATATAAAATAGTTATATGTATCCAGTTTTCGAAGTCTATGAAACTATTCGGTCCTTTGGGATGAGACTCACTTGAATCATAAACAAATGTAATGTTAGTATGACAATATATCTTTGTTTTTGGGTTTAGGGTCACTATTGTTAGTTTTAGAATGAGTTTAGGAGAAATCATGAGAACATGATTTTGGAAAAAATATAAAAAAGAATAACTCTAACTGAGATATTGGCGATATGAATATAATAACATCCTTAGTTTTCAGATAGTTATACATTATTCTGTTTTACTATATATTTATTCTTATCTAAATAATAGATGTGAATATGGTTCTATAATATCTATATCAAGAGGTACCAACTCTAAAATTGTACATCCGACCTTACTAAAGCGTAACCTAAAACATAACAACAAACCTTACAACATGCCTGATTTAACACTCCTAGGGGATATACAAAGGATAATTCAAATATTCATTACATACAATTATAATGAATTTAAATAAATATAGACATGAGAATTATATTAATATTTTTTATAAAATAGAAAATACACATGCAAGGTGACTACCAGTTACATCCAACTAGGCACTGGTGCTGAAACCCATGATTGAAGTATGATAAAGGTTTTTGACCTACCACTGGCCTATTTGATTTTTTAGTTAATTATTTAATTATTTTAATTAATTGAATTGATTATTAAATTTTAATAAGAAACTATTAGTAGCATTTTCTTGGTTTATTTATAAATTTAATGACCATATATTCTTTGATGAATCGTTATATAAAAATGAAATGACATTTAACTCTCTTGTGAATCTTACGATCTATTGAAGGTAATTTTTAAAACATTAGGAATCAATGTCAATATTTTATATCCATTTATTAAGGAAATGGATGATATAAAAATTGATCACTGAAAATAAGAATTATGAAATTGTATTATTGAAATATATTATGTAAGTATATTTCCTTATATCCATAATCAATAATAGAATTACCCAACATTTGGAAAATTATTAGAAAGAAAAAAATCTGGCACCTTAATTAATTTTAATGTGGTATCCTTTTAAATCCTCACATATTTAAGACATTGAGACACTTATATTTCCTTTAATCATTCACCTATTTTTGATCAATGAAATTAATCAATCCCCATAAACATTTACCCTTTTCCTCAAAAGTCATATTTTCAGTTACCACAATAGTTCTCTTATATAGAACCCAAATTATATTTTATTCCATGTGACCTTGATACTTCCTGTTATCTCTTTTCTAGTGGATTTTGTATCACGCACTCTCATGATGTGCGATATAAAAATTGGAAATATCAAATATTTTATTTCCTAAATTGAGATTAAATTTTGAGGAGAACATTTATTTAATGTGTGGAGAATGTAACACCCAAATAATTATGAAATAGTGACTTTTATTCGATAGTATATATGACACGCAACACAAAACATCGAAAAGAATATAACATCTACAGAATTTATGATATATTTATTATATTAAACAAAAGTAATAGATTATATATATATAAATTTACTTAATATTGAATTTTATTACATCACATGGAACTAATACATTCTCCATATTATACGTTACAAAAAAGGTTGTGTTTTTCTAAACCCCAATATATAATAAATACATCATTATTCAATAAAATTAGATATAAACTAGCACTTAAATTACTGATTTTTAAAATTATTAAGTATCATTTGATAATATGTTTTATATAAATATATAAAATGAATTCATATGTTTCCAATTACTAATAAATGAAAATATATACCAATTGAATATAAAATAAGTATTTTTTATGCTCACCAAGGCATTTTATCCTAATGTGTTTTCTATTATTAATTTAAATTAATTAAATATATATTTTATATATTCATGAAAATATTTTTTTCATTGATCAAACATATTTTATAGGTGTAATATAAGTATTGATTCATTTTTATGGTTACAGTGTGTATTTTTTGAAAAAGACACCATTTTTTCCCATTTTAATGGGGAAACTATTTTTAATTTTTATTTGTAATTTAATTAAATTATATATATTAAAATATACATTATTATTTAAATTGTATAATCTAAATTATGATATGGTGAATTTTAGTATTGTTTTGGAAAAATTTCATTCTTAATGAATAGTGAAAAATACTACATCAAAAATGAAAAACAATTTTTCATCAAAACAATTTATTGGGATAAAATAAATTAGAAAAAAAAATTTAAAATTAATATTAGATCACATTAACGTAAATTATACCAATTTATTCCATTGTAATAAATTTTACATTGAAAATCGATAAATTAAATCTAGAATACTTTTCAACATTTTACCTTAAACCCCCACATTTTAGTTCCATCTAGAGGATTAAATTTAAATTAATTTATACCCATTATATTATTAAAATTATGAAAAATTGATTAAATATTTTGAATCATAAATATATAAAATTTATAATATTTTTTAATTAGTTATTGACTGAATATATTAGTCTGTGTGAATAAAACTAAATACAATGACTAAAAGGATATTTAACTTAACAAAGACTAAACATTAATCTTAAGGCTCAAAATGACCAAGAATCTTGTCCAAAATCCATTTTATCTTCCTATTTATATCTTATAATATCAGGGATCTACATTTTATACTAGTTTTATCCACATGACTTGGTAAAAATGTGGGTGGTGTTACCTTATCTATATTTTACAAGAATTCCACTCCTCAAACACTATAAAAAGGTGCACATCCTCCCACTTGTTCAAACTACTAAATCCCTTAGTCTTAGAAAAAAACTATAAAAATAATCTCCCCACATACCTACTGACATCCTATAATCCTCACATTTTAAAGAATGAAATATGATGATATCCTTTGTCATAAATGTTACACAACAAGTTTTCATTGCACGTTATTTTCATTAAAGTAATTCAACAGCTTGCACTTTACGCAACACCGAGTTCGAGCGGACCATGACTTACCAAACTAGCCGTTCTAAAAAGCGGTTATGAATATTATTAATTGAATTTTGAATTTTACATACTCTATATAATTTTAGAATCCATATTATGTGTTTCATAGACATAATATAAGAACAAATTCATTTTTTCTAATAGAAGAAGTATTTTCAAAAAATACAATTTTAAAAAAATTTAAAGGGGAAGCCCTTTTTAAAACCAATATTTAACACTTTTATGTATTAAATTTAATGAAATTAAATTCTTCTTTAGAATCAAGTGATAAAAAAAATTTGGATAATTTTTTTTTTATTTTCTGATAACATTTATATTTTGATGACTACTGAAAAATACTAAATTTTAATTGTAAACAAATTTTATAATTGAAATAATTTATAATGTTAAATTATGAATTTTTATGGTTTGAAATTATAATTATATTATATTTTTATCATTTAATACAATTTAGGTCATTACAACTAATTTCACATTTATATTTGACATAATCACATGTCAATCTTTTAATAGTTTTTACTTATTAAAAATGAGCTTTTTGGTTTTGAAAATGGAAATTAATTAAAAATTAATTAATGAAACTTCATTTTTTTTTAATTTGGTAAAATAGAATTACTTTTAAAATTTATAATTTAAAAATTATATTTGGGTAATGTTTTGGTATTTTTCTGAGAACATTCAATTTTTTGATAAATAGTGAAAAACACAGCGTTATATTTTAAATCTGATTTTTTATTTAAATAAATATTTATTTTATTTAAATTTATTTTATAGAAATATATATATATATATATATATTAACTATATAAGTTAAATTTAAATCATTGGTGTCATTTTATAATAAAATTAGATGTATAAAATCTTATTGAACTTTTTATCATCTTTTACCCACCTTCTAAAAATATTTTTAAATTTGCATAAATCATAATTTTACAGCATCTGTGAATTGAATTTAAAAAATATGAGAGACATGGTTTATATAAATAAGTAAATTATTGTTCAACAAGATGAAAATAATTTTTGTTGAATTGTAACTTTTTACTTTTATTTATCACGGTTAAATGTAAATAGGGAAATTAAAGGTAAAAATGATATTATAATTACCCTAACACATATCCAAATTCTATTGGATATGTGTAATTATTCCAAAAACAACCTTAGGAAAAAAAATATGATGCTTTATAACCACATGGATAAGATTAGGAAATTTATTATTATTTTATTTAAAGAAGAGTTAAATTTTTTAAATTCAACTTTTATTATCTAATCCTTTTTTATTATAGGGTTATACCTAAAATAAATATTAAAATAAATATTAATTGAAAATAGAAAAATATTTAATTCATAATGGTGATTTATTTTTAGTTTTTAGAGATTATATAATTTAGTTAATTTATGACACAATAATGATGCGGTAATTACCTTCTGAATGAAATATTAACATTTTACAATATTATAAATATTAAAATTACTAGAATTTAAATGTTTTGATTACATCCACATGAATAATTGGTTAATATTACATGTTAGGATTGATTGGATAAGTTTTGTTTTAAGTTCTTAGGTTTTTATTATTTTCACAAAAACAAAATACCAAATAGAGTCAAAGTTGACATAAATTAGTTTTAAAAACAAATATTATATTATTGGTTGATATAAAATTCCTAAAAATATATGGTTCAGAAAAAGGGATTAAATAATATTATATATGTCATTAAATAACCACATTAGGATCTCTTGGAAGGTTAGAGTATGTTTATTAACAATATAGTGTTGGAATACCAGAAGACAAGGTAATAGTTAAACTATTTAACTAAGAGATAAATCTAAAAGATAAGTTTAAAATGCTTAACTAATCTTATTTAAAATCTATAGGTTGAGATTATTTTGACCCATACACAAATTATATTATAAATAAATCATTTTGGTTTCATTAGAAACTGAAAATGATTTTATTATAAAATAATATTTCAAGCATTTCTTAATTTGACCCTTAAGTCTCTTATAAATTGGTACGTCCCCATCGCTTAATTTTACACCCCCAGAGAACTTTGACTCAGCCAAACCCTAACCAATTATCATCGCAACATCCATAAATTCATAATAGAGTCCTTAAATTGATCAAAAAGCCAATTTAATGATCTCTTTTGATCAACTCAAAAGGAAAAACCGGAAGAAGATGTAATAATTTCACCACCCTCTTTCTTGTTCTTTTATTTTTCCATTTCCTCTTTATTTTTTGTTCCAATACCAAAATAAAAAAGCCAGTACCTTCTACATATTTTTATTTTATTATAAATATGGTACAACCATACTCTTTATTCCACCCATCCTATAAATGACAAAGTCACCATACGTGCATACGTGGAGCTTACCGTGTCCACATCGTGGTGTAGATTGTTATTGAAACACTTCATTATTTTTATGGGTATAAAAATTAATATAAATGATGTAAATAATAAATATAACATGTTAATGATTCTTTATATATGATATACCATCCAATTGTATACAATTTCCCCATCAATATAATGATATTGTCGCTTGTGCGTACGTATGGCTTACCATCTCCACGAAAGAGATGGGATTCATCACCCATCGTAATCATTCAAGAATAATTTTCATTAATAATTAAAAATAATGTTTAAGAACATAATATAATTCTATATATGAATAAAATACATCCTATACATAACAATCATGACTTACATAACAAATCATTTAAAGAAAAACGAATCAATTATCAAACATAACAATGATACAACTGAAATATCAATAACAATGAAATATTAGAAGATCATACATGATATGATATTTATGTATTTGGTTCTTGTATATTTTAAAAACAATGATTTCACCATTATAATAGATTTTAACCAACACTATACTAATGAAATTTACAAGGTTATGGGTTTTCATATCACTTTTATTCTCGTGAGATTTATACTATATTTTTCACTAGTTCCTTATGTGTGGTGTATGTACTGCCCAAGATTGTATTTTTCATGTAATATAATTTAATTTATGGGAATTTAAATCATAATTTTATTATCATTCTTTCATGGGGTGTACGTTTCATCAGTTACCAAATCGGTAAGAGAATCTCAAATGTCAAAATCCACTCATTCAGTTTTACACAAACATCATTGATTACTTTACTCCACAATTATGTGTGAAATCACTATTTATTTACATATATAGTAATTTCCAATCCCCATTTTGTGTATATAAATTTGATGCAGTTAATCACTCCATTGAAAAATTCTCAAGTCATCGACATAAACTTGATAAGAGTAATTTTGACACAATTTCTATTCATTGAGATAAACATGCAAGTCATTGGGGTTGTTTTTACAATAATATGTGTGAATGTCCTATGATTTATTTAAAGTAAAAAAAAATCCTATTGACTGTATTTATATTTTTCATACATAATTTTTTCATTAATTTATCCATAACCTAAGGATACATTATTTATAATGGAATTCTTCTCAACATAGATTCCTTTGAGACTACTTGGTTTTTATGTTCTAATTCACTTTTATTTGGGGTATATAAAGTACTTTGACAAAGTGTATCCGGAATACATTTATTCTAATGATACTATAATAATTTTATTACAACAATTATTTGTATTAAAGCATATCTCATTTGGTTAGGAACTCTTACTAAAATATCATTTTAAATGTTTTAAAATTTTATTCTTTTAAATCATTCTCATTAATGTCCATGTTTTAAAAATGGTTTGTAGGATTTATTTATATGGACATTAAATTTTTAAATTTGAAATTCCTTTTCAATGTATGAAAGTGGTATGGGACACTTTGAATAAAAAATCCATTTTAAACATCTTTTTTATAAAAAGTGAGACTTATAATGTTTTCATGAAACAGGGTGATATTTCTCCCAAATTTTTTTGAATATTACATTGATATGTGTAAATTTCCATTATTATTCTTGATTGAGGTTAATTTATTACAATAATATCCTTCATATTGTATTGAATGAGTTATGCTTGACTGTGGGCGTGCTATGTTTATACCATTCATGGTTTTCGGTTATGATTTTGACATTTCATGTTCTAGTTTTAATACGAATGTTTAGATTATGTTTCATCCTTTTCATATGAGGAATGCATTTGACATAGTAAGTTACAGGTGGGGCCCGCAATAGATCTTCGATGTATCGGTAGGTCTCATTAGAAAATCTAGATTCTAGGCATAAGGACTTGAAAAAATCATTTTTTAGTCATGGAACAAAGCCTTGACTATGTTGTTATGAAGTCTGGTATTATGCACTCCATCATTATGAAATTGGCTATTGATATTACATGTGATTATTAGAATAGTAAAATTTACATATGAATAATAAATGGCATTATGTGTTTTATCTTTTCTATTTTATGATGAAGTTTATGTTAAAAAGGCTTGTGTTCTTGTCATGTACATTTCCTTAAATTTTTATTATTATTTATGAATGTTTTTTCTATATTATTATCTTTAATGAGCATGTGAGATCACCCCATTATTATGTTTTATTTATCCCAGGATGCAACGAAGTATATTACAGTTAACCTGTCGGAATAGGATAATGGATAAAAGAGTTTTCAAAGGGTAATCAATATTGTTTTTTTATTTCAGGACGTAATGTAAAACTTATGTATATATCTAGTACAGAAAAGGGAATAAACTGATCATTCATTCGGGGCATGATTCCATGTATCGTTCCAATGTTATGTAATAATGCGAAGATTCCGGGTAACTGGGGTTGAGGAATTATAGTTAGTATCAGAGGAAGTTTAGTACAGTCCATGGATTCTAGATTTATAAAAAACACTGATTCGAAAACACTACCCTAAGATTGACATTAATGATTAGTATAGAAGAACATTCCAAAATTTTGGTAATGTAAATATTATGGGGGTTTTCAAAGAAATTTATACCTATATAGATACGAGCTGGTAGAGGCGGCTATGGCACTGACGAACCTAAGAGTGAAAGATCCGACAAGGAGTTTTGGGCTTGACTCTGGTTATCCTAGTACACAACAATGGGTCATTATTCTCTCTTGGTTACGACACTCCCGAGGGATATTCTTAGGATAATTCACATTTTCGTTAGAAACCGAATTGAAGGATTTTAATATAAGATGAGAATAAATAACCTCGGTTAATTATATGGTGTTTTAGATTGAAAATTTGGTGTTATGATATTATTTAAATGATTTTAAGAATCACACTATTCTTTCTTGTTTCAATCAATGGATTGATTCCCATGAAGTCACAGTAACATTGAACAGGATGTACAAGGTGGGAATGGTGGTGGAAATGAGCAATGAAATGGAATTTTTATAGGTGTAAAATATATCATGTTCATGACGAATATGTTTTCCAAAAATATGATCAAAAATATATATATTAACCAACTGTTGGACAAAACAATGAAAATAAAGGCGTTGATTGATATTATCTCTAGCATTATAGACTATGGAATAAATAAAGATCAATTTCATCATTGTAGGAAATGTGGAAGGAGACACCTAAGAAAGTTTCTCGATGGAATAATGAAATACTTAGTGTGTGGGAATGAAGGATATAATGTAAATAATTTCCCAAGAAATATGAAGAGTGCTATGGAATAAAATGAAAATGATTCCATTAATCAATTTACCATCATTTGCCTTAACTTTAGGGAACCTGTGTAACACCCCAAGCTTCCATGGTACGCTTCTCTTTCAATAATGCAATAGCTTGCATTGTATGGATGTTCGAGGTTCTAACACACCACGCCCAATCAAAGTATCCATTATGAATATTAATACCCACTTTTTGAAATTATATAATTTTTATATTTCAAAATGGACTTTATTTTTGGATTCAGAATATCGAAATTAGCCTATGTTGAATTTTTGGTATTTTTCTGTGAACATCCAATTTTCGATGAAGAGTGAAAAATACTTAAAAACAACTTTTTTAGTAAAAAAAATTTATAGTGAGAAATTATACTATTGAGTGATTTTAAATTAAAATTAGAATATAATTTTACCATTTTATCCAACGGTGGTATTTAGAATTAATTACACTTTGAAATTGAACATAAACAATTGTCAATCTTTTGATTGATATTGTCTCTTAAAAAGACGCTATTTGTTTTGACAACGGGAATTAGTTATTAAATTAATTAATTCAACATTAATATTTTGAATTTTTTAAAATAGAGATCATTTTGGAATTCGGAATATCAAATATAGCTTAGGGAGAATATTTGGTTTTTTTCTGAAAAACTTCAATTTTTAATGAATAGTGAAACCACTAAGCGGTAGTTAAAAACTATTTTTTAATTTAAATGAAAATTTACCACTTCTATGATTTTATTTTTAAAAATCTGACATACATGGTTGTCATTAAGAAGTAAAATGTGGTGTAATGGGATTAAAATAATTTTTTGGTGAAGAGTAACTTTTATGTTTTATTAATCGCGATTAAAGATAATTAGTGTAATTTAACGTAAAAATAATGTTATAATAATATGAAATTACCATGACACATGTCCTACCCTTATTTTATGAGTCATTTCAGACCAATAAAATCCATGGGTCAACTTGGAGACCCCATGGAGCCACTTGGGTAAGAAAATAACATTAATAACATTTTATTTAAAGTTAAAATAAAAATGTCACAAACATGTATTGTTTTACTAATAAAAATTTACATGGGGTTATACAAGACAAATATTTGACTATAAATATTAATTTTAAATCTAAAAATATTTCCTACAACATAGTATTTTTTTTATTATAATTAGACATTAAATTAATTTATTTATTTATGACACCATGATGATGCAGCGATTATCTCATTAATGAACGATTTAAATAAAATAAAACGATAAGCTAACATCTAAGACTTAAACTTTAAAAAACCTATAGGATGAGTATATTTCCAACCCTTATCACCTTATCCTAGAAATATATAATTTTTGGTCCTTTAAAATCCGAAAATCATTTTAAAATAAAGTGACATTTCATGTCTTTCCAAGAGTGCCCCTCCTCTCCTCTTATAAAAAGCCCCCACATCTACCACCTTATTCACACCATCAACGCCATTTGACTCAGCCAACCTCACCCCAATACTCTTTAAACTTCCCTCTCTTACTCCTATAAGCCACACTTTGGGTAGAAGTCTTCCTAAGGAAGCCTTTTGCTCAAAACAAAAAGAGTTACTCGATTTTAGGGTAATGTAGTCTCTTATGTTCTTTTGTGTTATTTTTCTTCTCCAACCCCTTAAACTCTTTTTATTCCTTTATTTTGTAAAAAACCAGTATATTAAATATAATAGGATTTTTATGAGAATTGTTTTATTTACACTTACACACACTTTCATCGAATGGTTAAATAACATATTGTTTCTGTGGGTGGCGAATTACTGCCTCACGAAACGATGATTGTTCAATCTTCTTTTAACACCTCTCATGGTGGCCATTATGATGACACTATTTCTATATATGATATATATATTATGTTTATGTTTTATTTATGGTTATTTATCTTTCATTTATGGAATACCTTTATGATTTCCACTATGGGTAAACGCGATAATTTCATTTTAGGAAGTGCGGACTACCTCCCACTCAAAGTGATTTGATTCTTTAATGACATATGTGGGACGTATAAAGGATGGAGTTAATGATATTATATATAATATTCTACTGGAATTATAATATACTTTTATATCATTATGATTCCATTCCATTAAATACGAAATAAAAATGAAAGTAGTGTTCATGTGTACGTATGGCTTACCGTCTCCATGAACGATGCATTTCATTTATTACCTCTAAATGTTATGTAATATTATAAATATAAGTATATACTGGGTATATATAATATATATTATATCTAAATCATTAATATAAATCTGGATATAATGGATGTTTTACCACATGAACAACTTGTAATTATAAGAAGTTTATTTTTGACTCAAGTACCAAAGATCGACAAAATGACCGTTATTAACATAAATAATTACATAATGTTCATAACATGGTTAATAGTGATATAAAAGGAATAATGAACTTGAAAAAGGTTCTTAAGAAAGTATAAATTAACTCTAGTGTATTATTCAGGAGGTTAATGAACGATCGAGTCGATTCAGACCCGAGGTAAGGGACTTCATCTCAATCTCCTTTCATTGAGGCATATTTTTTTTATACACAATTTTCATTTATACGGTGTATAAACCCCATTGAATTTTATATTTATTCAAAATTAATATTTTTTATATGAAGCTTTTTACTAAAGGACAAAAGGGAATGTTTTTTTGTCAAACGTATGCGGCGACAATGACTTCTCTACCGTCATGACCATTATTTGAGTTTCGACTTCCTCTACAAGCCATAACTTTTTTTTAAAATAAAAAATAAAAACAAAGTTTTACTTCTATTTTATTTTAGTATTAAAATGGTTTTATTATATCAATGTGTTGTATTGATATCTTGTGATTGAAATGTGGAAATGTTATATTTCCTTTATGTATGTTTTATGTGATACGATTATGTTATGGTTTATGGTATATTTAAACCTGTTCATATGAGGAATGCATTGGACCTAATAAGTGATGGGTGGCGCCCACTATTGCTCCTCGATGAATCGGTAGGTCTCATGAGACAAACTAGTGTCTTGGCACAAGGCCTTGACAAAATCTTATTTTTAGTCTTGGCACGAGGCCTTGGCAACGTGATTGTGATAGTCTAGAATTATGCATTCCGTCATTATGAAAGTGGTTATTGTTATTTCATTTGATTATTCTACTAGTATAATATCCATATGAATAAGTAAATGGAATTATTTCATTTTAATTTTTCCATATTATGCTGAAGTTCAAGTTTAAAAGGCTTTTGTTTTAGTTATACATTGCCTTAAATGTTTATGTTTATTTATGGAAGTTTCCACTATATTATTTTCCTTACTGAGCATCTGAGATCACCCCTTTCTATTTTTTATTTTTCCCAAGATGTGAAGAAATATTTTATGAATGACCTACAGGGATAGTCTGAAGCAGATATGGGTGTGGACTATGAAGACTATGTTATTTTAGTTTTTCACTTTTTTATGTAATGTAAGACTTATGAATGTGCCTAGTGTTTCCAAGGCTACTAAACTAATCATTGTTTTGAGACATGATCTTTTATGATCATGCCAATGTTACATAATAATGCACTGACTCTGGGTAACTAGGGTCGGGGCGTAACCTGGGAATTTACCGAGTGAATTCCCTATTCTATAGGATAACCTCTTTGTCAAGGAAGAACCTATGTAGAAATAAATGGATAACAAAATGTTTAAAAGTATTAGTGCTATTTGTTGATGGGATTACTTTGGAAGACTTTTCCCTTATATGTGTAACCCTATAGATTGATATGTGAAAATTATATTTTACGAAGAATTATCTTTTGTATTGTTTATATAGTTATAAATAACAATTTGGGTTCATATGATACTTTAATATGAGGCAAATACATGTTATTAAATTTTGGGGTGAAAATGCGAGGTATGAGATAACATTTGTTATGAAATTATGTTACAGTTATTTTGAGGAATTTATCTCATTTTGGGAATTTTATAAAATATAGTTTTTTAAAAAGGACAACACGCAGATCATGTGATAATCTGTTGCGTCGTACAATGCTTTGTGAATCGAACCCACAACCAGAGTGCGATTGAGATTGATTGCCTCCCGCTATACTACGTGAAGTCCCTGAGTAAATGTGACTAATTATTTTCAGTTAAATGATTTTATTGGTCAATAATAGTTTATTTTTGGATCTTATGCCTTATCAAATGGATATCCTTAGTATAGAAAAATGATTTGGTGATTCAGTGATAAATGTTATTCTGGAAGACTTTCACTTTGTGGGGAACACTATGTGCCTAAGGAAAATAGAATACTATGGGATTTCATTTGAGGAATAATGGTGTATTTTTATCTAGGTTTTTATTGTGGATTTATAGGTATTTGGATTATTTATGGAATTGATAATCTCATCGTAAGGAATACATGATTAGGTTAATTACATATTAGTATGTGACTTTAAGAGTAGTCGATGTTATTTGGAGATACAATTTAACATGTAAGACTACATAATAAAATTATTCTATGTTTTTGGTTTAAATATTAGTTTGGATTATAATTATGGATTTTAAGGACAATTGATTATTGAATGTTCTTTATTGAACTTTGGGTATTGTTGTTCTAATTTTAGAAATACCGATTATTATTTATTTCTCTAAAGGATTGTCCTTTTTGGAGATCATCTAATCTTGTACTAACTATTTTGGTTTTGGGTAATATCTATTGAGAAGGTAAATATATATTTTATCCTTTGTAGATCATTTTATTCTCTATAAGTTGATTGTAGTGCTTCAGGTGTGATAAGTCATCTTGAATACTCATTGTTTAAAAAAATGTTTTAGTGGTATAAATTTATTAAAGGATGAAAATATACATAACAAGTAAGTATATCTCTTTATGTTATTAGTCAATATCATAAATAAATTCCTCAAATTTATGAAATGGTCCTTAAAAAAACGTTGCCTATTTAATTTTCCTACTGGGAAACTAATGACCATTTATCCCATCACTTGTTAATGGTTTTCTTGTTGTTAACTTTCTCTTGATCATGTTTTGAATCACTCTCCATCAAAACATTACACTTATCTTCCATATCAATTTTTCCCTACCTGTAATCCTAATATGTGTTATATCGGGTGACCTTTTTACTTCTCTTTCATTATTTTAAAGTGATTGTTTTATTGAATTTTTTCTGATGTGGGACTTTAAATGAAGCTTCCAAGAACAATTTTAAAATTGTGACGATGCAATTTCTAAAATGGGGGAAGAATCTAACACCACATGATTTCATAGTAATATATTTTCTTTAATGTAATTCAATAGCTTGCTCTCCATGCAACACCGAGTTCAAGTGCACCACGACTTAGCAGACTAGCCGTTCAAAAAAGCGGTTATGAATAGTTGTAACTAAATATTTAATTTTATATACTCCATATAATATTACAATCCATATTATCTATTTCATAGACATAACATAAGAACAAATTCATTTTTTTAGATAAAAGAATTAGTTTTAAAAAAAATTCAATTTTACAACCTTTTAATGGGAACCCCTTTTTAAAACCAATATTTGATAATTATATATATTCAATTTAATGATATTAGATTTTTATTTATATTCGGGAAATAAAAATATATTTTGGATAAATTTTTTGTACTTTTCTGATAACTTTAATATTTTGATGAATAATGAAAAATAATAAATTTGAATTGAAATTTTTTTTTAATCAAAATAACTTATAGTGTTAAATTATGAAATTGAATGGTTT
The DNA here is from genome assembly GCA_963277665.1 of Viscum album. Classification (NCBI taxonomy): domain Eukaryota; kingdom Viridiplantae; phylum Streptophyta; class Magnoliopsida; order Santalales; family Viscaceae; genus Viscum; species Viscum album. The sequence continues at coordinate 167,512,760 of OY728150.1, read as the reverse complement.
TGATGTATAATTAGATTATATTTTTATCATTTAATACAATTTAGATAATTATAAGTAATTTCACTTTTAAATTTTACATGAACACATGTCAATATTTTGATATTTTTTAGTTTTTAAAAAACCCTCTTTTCAGTTTTGACAATGATAATTAATTTTAAATTAAATAATACAAGTTATATGTTTAGAATTTGGTAAAATAAAATTCAATTTTGAATTTAGAATATCAAAATTACCTTAGGGTAAATTTTTGGTATTTTTCTGAAAACATTCAATTTTTGATTAATAGTAAATAACACTATGTTATAATTTAAAAACATCATTTTATTTAAAAAATTATTTATTTTATTTAAATTTATTTTAAGTAAAAATAGATATATAATACCTATATAAGTTCGTTTTAATTCATTAAAGCCATTTTATAATAAAATTACATGTATAAAATTTTATTGAACCTTCTACCGTCTTTTTCCCACCTTCTAGGGGTATTTAAAAATTGGCATGAAACATAATTTTAATTTTTATGTGAATTTAATTTCAAAAATCTTATAGAAACATATAATATCATTAAGTAAAATTTGGTTCAATAAGACGAAAATAATATTTAGCGAATCGTAACATTGGATTTTATTTACCACGATTAAAAGTAAATAGAAGAATTAAAGGGAAAATGATATTAAAATTACCCTAACACATGTCATAATTCTATTAGGTAAGTGTAATTCGACCAAAAACGACTTTAGGAATAAAATATGATCTTTTAGTTCAACTTGTAAAAGATTAATACATTTATTATTATTTTATTTAAAAAACAGTTAAAAGTGTTAAATTTAAAGTTTATTAACTAAACCATTTTTAATATAGGGTTATACATAAGATAAATTCGCCTTTAAATATTAATTAGAAAGATAAAAAAGGTATCCTACATAATGGTAGTTTATTTATAATTTTTAGATATTATATAATTAAATTTATTTACGACACAATGATGATGCATTAATTACCTTCTTAATGAAATATTAAAATAGTTTATATTATAAATTTTAAAATAATTATACCATAAAAATTTTGATAAAATCCATGAATTTAATAGGTTAATATGAAATGTTAGGGTTTATTAGATAAATATTTTTCAAATTGATTAGGTTGTTATGACTTTCACAAAAATAAAATACCAAATAGTGTAAAAATTGACATAAATTATTTTTTAAAACAAATACTATATTATTGGATGATATAATAGTTCTAAAAATATAAGGATTCACCAAAGGGATTAAATAATATTATTCATGTCATAAATGAACCAATTTAGGTTATCTAGGATGTTTACAGTATGTTTATTAACCATATACTGTATGAATACAAGATGATACTGTAGAAGATAATCTATTTAATTAAGAGCTAAATCAAAATTATAAGGTAAAACTGGAAACCTAGACATGTCTAAAACCTATTGGTTGAGAGTATATGGTTCTATATCCACCTTATATTCGAAATAAATAATTTTTTAGCCATTATAAACCGAAAATAATTTTATTATAAAATAATATTTCAATCTTTTCCTAAAGTGACCCTCAACTCTCTTATAAAAGAGTACTTCCCATTCTCTTAATTTCACAACTCTGAAGCCATTTGACTCCTCCAAACCCTGGCCAAATATCTTTTCGACTTCCCTCAATTCAAAATAGAGGCCTTACATTGATCAAAAATCCAACCAATGGAGCCCTTTTGATCACCTCAAATGGAAACACCTGAAGAAAAGGAAATAATTTCACTACCCTCTTTCAAGTCCTTTTCTTCTTCCATTCCGTCTATATTTTTTGTTTGCAAACCAAAAATATAAATATAGTACCATATAAATATTTTAATGTTATTTTAAATATGGTAAAACCATATTATTTATTCTATTCATCCTATATATGACAAATTCACCATATGTGTGTACGTACGGCTTGACGTCTCCACGTCGTGGTGTAGTTTGTTATTCGAACACATAATTATTTTATTGGGTAAAATAATTAGTATAACTAATGTAATAATAAATATAAAATTTTAATGATTATTTATATATCATATAACATCAAATTATATATTATTTCACCATAAATATAATGATATTTTTGCTCGTGCATAAGTACGACTTACCGTCTCCATGAACGCAATGAGATATATTCCACACCATAATCCTTCAAGAATAATTTTCATTTTATAATTAAAAATAAGGTTTATGAACTTAATTTAATTATGGATATGAATCAAATGCATCCTATACATAACAAACATGACTTACGTAACAAACAATATAAAGAAAAACAAACCTATTAACAAACAAAACAATGATACAACTGAAATATCATTACAAATAAATATTATAAGATCATATATGATATCATATTTATGTATATTGTTTTTTTATAATTTAATAAAAAGGATTTCACCATTATATAGGAGGTTAACCTTTCCTATACTAAGGAAAAGTTCTTGGTAAGGGGTTTTTAACTCACTTTTATTCATGTGGGATCTATGCTATATTAGCCGCTATTTCCATTTGTGTGGTTTATGTACTGCACATGATTGCATTGTTTGAGTAATATAATTTAATTTATGGGTATTTACATCATAATTGTATTATATTTCTTTCATACAGTGTATGTTTCATATCTTAATAAATTGTTAAGGGAATTGAAAATTTTAAATTCCACTCATTCGGTTTTACGCAAACTTCATTGATTACTTTACTCAAATATTATGTGTGAAAGCACTATTTTTTACTTATATAATAATTTTCACTCCCTTTTTCGTGTATATACTTTTGATACACATAATCACCCCATTGGTAAATTTTTAAGCCATCGATATAAACTTTATAAGAGTAATGTTAACTCAATTTCAATTTATTGAGTTAAAAATCCAAGTCATTGGTGTTGTTTTTACAAGAATATATGTGAATGTACTCTGATTGATATACACTGAATATCCAATCATATTGAGTGTATTTATTTATTTCACACATAATTATGTCATTGATTTATCCTTAACATAAGGATATGGTCTTTATAAAGGAATTCATCTCAATTTATATTCCATTGAGACTTCTTTATTGTTATGTGCAAATTCACTTTTCTTTGGTGTATATACCGTACCATGACATAATATATCATGAATCTCTATATTATCATGATATTATATTGTTTTTATTAATAAAATTATTTGTTTTAAAGAGTCTCTAATTCGGTTTGGTACTCTAACTAAAATATCATTTTATATGTTTTAAAAATTTATTCTTCTCAATCATTCACATTAATGCCTATGTTTTATAAATTGTTTTAAAGATTTATTTATATGGTAATTAGTGTTTTAAATTGAATCCCTTTTAAAATTTTCAAATTGGTATGGGATAATTTGATTAAAAAATATATTTAAAATAGATTCTTGAAAATTAGTCAGACTTTTAAATGTTTTCAAGAAACTGGGGTATATTTCATTCAAATAGTTTTAAGGATTATTTTCATCTATGCCAATATCCTTCATTATTCATGATTGAGGTTAATTTATTATAATACAATCTTATATATTGTATTGAATGAGTTATTTTTTACTGTGGATGTGCTATTTTTATTACATTCATGGTTTGTGGTTAAAATATTGATATTTTGTATCCTATTATAAATAAGAATATTTAGATTATGTTTCAACCTTTTCATATGAGGAATTCATTTTACATAGTATGTAATGGGTAAAACCCACTATTGCTTCTTGATGCATCAGTAGGTCTTATAATACAAATTAATGTCTTGGATCAAGGCATTAGAAAAATCTTATTTGTGTTATTGGCACAAGGCCTTGACTATGTATTTATGATGTTTGGAATTTTTCATTATATCATTATGAAATTGGATATTGATATTAAATTTTATTATTCTACTAGTAGAATATCAATGTGAATAAGTGAATGGCATTATTTGTTTCATATTTTCAACATTATGCAAAAGTTTATGTTAAAAATTCTTGTGTTCTAGTGTTATACATTTCATTAAATGTTTATTCTTATTTATGATAGTTTATTATATATTTTTATCCTTATAGAGCATCTAAGATCACAATTATTTTATGTTATATTTTTTCCAATAAGAAAATAAGTATATTATGATTAACCTACTAGAATAGACTAATGGATATAAGAGTGTTCAAAGTGGACACAATGTTGTTTTTTCATAATAAAATGTAAAACTTATGTATGTATCTAGTACTTCCAAGGATACTAAACTGATCGTTATTTTGGGACACAATTCCTGGTATCAGGCCAATGTTATGAAATAATTCACCGATTATGGGTAACTCGGGTCGAGGCCTTTCAATAAACCCTAAAGGATTTACCTGAATAAGAGGTATAATATTCCAATAATCACTTTTCTTTCCTTTACATTTCCACCCCATTAATTATTTAAATATATTTATTGTTTAAAAAAATTACTCTCTTGAATATTATTATATGTTTTTATTATAATAATTAGTTTTACACTCTCATATGCATCAATAAAATAGGATACACAATCAGCATTCATGTGTACGGTGGACTATAGTATCATGAACCAGTAACATTTGTTCTTCTAGTTACCACCTTTAAAAGATTGAATAATGATTTATTTATTGTTTTTATATAATATATATATATATATATATATTATTTTTAATGTATTCATGCTTATTTAATTGTTATATAACACATACCTTTATGATATCCATTTTGTGGGTACTTCATTATATCTTTTATGGACACTTTGACTACCTCCACCTCAAAGTGATGTGACTCATTAGTGCTATATTTGGAATATATAAAAGTTGTTTTTAATTAACATGTGTTACTTATATGACATAAATATAATGCTATAATTAATATATATATATATATAATTTATTTTCTCTTTATTTTAAATACAAAAATGAAATGTTGGTGGCAATCATGCGTATGTACTCCCGAATATCTCCCAGAACAATACATTTAATTTCATATACAAAAATAGTATAGTTTATTATAAATTAATATATAATTAATACATATTATATTTATTTAATGTTTTATATTCCTTATATTAATAAATCATGATCGTATTAGAAATAAGAATGGAATGTCAAAAACATACTCGAAAAACTAGTCCATCAAAACATGATATAATGAAAATAATGAAAGATTATTCATAAATGGATAATAAGATATTATAATAAGTAAATATAATATATTATGACTTTTAGTATGGTACTTTTATTTGATAGTGTAATTATTAAAACAATTACATAATAGGTTACTGGGTGTTAAACTAAAATGAAACACCAGGTAAACGATTCTTGTCACACATTTAATTCAATGAGGCATACATTATTATTGTGCACAAATATTCTTATATATGTTGTACATACTACCACATTGACATGAAATATAATTAATAATAATTTATTCATGTTTTAGTTTAAATTTTATTTATTTCATCAAAGGGTATTTGAACATTAAATTACCAAGGGTTAAAAAAGTTCATAACTCTATTTATTTTAATTGAGTTATAACAGTTTCTTATTATCATCAACAATACACTATTATGTGCATCAATAGTATTGAATATATGTTTTTTATTTCAGGTTCTTTTATTAGTATTTTTAATTAATAAATATAATATATTCCTTGATTGATTATCAAATTAATGGTATGGACTTTTCATGGGTTTACATAACAACCCCTTTTTACTTGAGATTTTTTTCAAAAGAATATACATTAGAGGAAATTATTTGATCATATTTTAATAAAATAATTAATTTTATCTCTTATGGTTACCCATGAACATTTTCATGTAAATGAACCATTTTCCAACACTTTGGTATAGAAAATGATTGAAAAAATATTTCAAATAAAACCATTCATAATAACTCTATTTAGTCAAAGAATATTTTTTATTCTAAGAAATCAGTTTTATAAAAACGTTTTCAAAAATGTATATAAACTTTCAAAAATGATTTATTAAAGAAATTTTCCCTTTATTCCTTACATGTTTTTTCAAAGGAATATTTTTTCCCTTTCCCAACGACAAACATTTTTATCCTTTTTAACATGAAAAGGAATGTTTTTTTAAATTCTATGACATATATGGATTTAACAACCATAATTCCTTCAATGAATGATTTTCATGATTAAATGGTTGAAATTTAAATAAAATTTTGTTTTTGATGTTATTTTAAATGAAAAAATATTTTAATTTTTTTATTTAAAAAGGTACTATCTTCATGTTTTGTTTTATAATAACTTATTATAGTAGTTATATTCATAAAATAAAAAATACATTATTTTACTCCAATTAGTATCTGTTCTATTGATACCATTATTATTATTTCTCTATTGAATTTTAATGGATTTTTATATGTATGGTACTGACATCCACTTAAATTCTCACTTTCTTAGTCCTCTTGAATTATTATGTTTCCTACAATTGATTAAGATTTAATTTCCCCTTGTTTTAATTATCATTTATTAGTAATTGTTTTTTCATAAACTATATCTCATTTTCACAAACAGTAACTACATTGACAGTTATTTTATTTAATCTAGAAATATTGGTAAATCTATGTCTTCTGTTCTATATGTAATGATAAAAAATGATGTTGTTTGTTAATTGAATTTATTAATCTATATGATGAATGCTTTTGATAGGAAATTATGGGTGGCTCCCAGACCTTATCTGTTCCCTCGATTCATTGATATGTTATCATGAGGAAAATAATTTCTGAAAATTAAACTAATTTCTACATTTAGTTTTAGATCATCCTATAAAATGCTTTAATAGTATTGGTTTTCATGTGACATAGATAGGACATCCAATAAAAAAACATTGCATTTTATTTATTTTTTATTTCTTACCTATTGGTCAGAGTGGAATATCATGTGGGGGTGGTGAATTGAGTTCCTACATAAAAATTATGTTTAAAACATATCTTATATTGATCCCCCAAATTTGAAATGGCCCAGTTAATTAAGGTAGTAGAGATATAGATGTCTAATTGGTCAATAGGTTTCTAAAAGGGTGATTAGTCCTCAGTGAAATTACTGTAGAACAATTCTACAACATTTGAAATATGTTAACTGAAATAAACACATAAACACACTCACCAAAATTAACTATCAAAGTGAATGCAGAATAGTTTTTTGTTTTAGCAATTATAAGCAGTGGAAAATAGATAGAACATAGTACAAAAAAATTAGTGCACAATAATGTTAAACAAGAGGTTCAATCTTAAGCTAAGACTTAATCCTCTCTACTTGGTGATTGCATGCTGGAAAGAAGTTTATATTAATAATAAACATGATACACAGCCTGTAGCGGGCTTCAAAATAGTTTTCACAAATTTTCTCAGGTTCACACCCTCTACCACAGTTCTTCATGGGAAAAAAATAGTACGACCACACCTAGAGGTTCATGGGAAACAAAATTAAGGATATGTTTGATGTGAATATTCTCAGTATCCTCCAGTTCAGCACAGGAGAGAGTGTGTGAAACAGATAGAGACACTTCTCAAAAATCTAAAAATAAGAACCAAAATAGCACTATGATTATAACCTTGAGTTTAGAAGGATATATGTGTTTCAAATTGATCTCTTGACTCCTTAGAGTGAAGAAATTGATGCTTGAGTCTTTCTATGAATGTTGTCTTCAAAATAGAGGTTGGATCTATCTTTGAGTGCTCTGCTTCTAGTGTTGATGAAGAGTTGATGAGGCATAGAATGCAAAAGTGATTTTGTCTCAAATGATCTTTAGGATGCTTGTGGGTTCACCTTGTAAGTGGAGGACGATTCTTATTTGATCTAGAAAGCAAGTTCTTTCATACGCAACTTCTCTCTTACTTCTCTTCACTATCGTAGATTCTTTACTCTGCCACTCATACATACATTCATTTCTTCCTCAGTCTTCGCTTTTATATATTTGAGGTTCGACAATAGGAATATGTACATCACGTGTGATCTTTATCTTACCTCATACTATCTAGAAATTCTCTCTTGATATGTGTAAAATTAGCATTAGTAAATGTCAGAATCATTTAATTTATCGAATATGACCGTTAGAAAAATCTAAAAGATTTAACAAAGTATGGAAGTGTAAGAATCAGTAGACTATTAATTGTTTCCTAAAAACGGTAGGCTTCAACAGTTGGTGCACACCAACAACCATCATCGGTAACTATTCCAATGGTAGCCATCAGCAGTATCATATCCAATAGTAGCCTTGCATCGGTGAGCTTCATCGGTGATCTTGGAACGGTGACCTTGCATCAGTGACCATCGCATCAGTGACCACGAATTGGTTACCTTTGCATCGGTGAACTTTTCATCAGTGACCTTTGCATCATTGACCTTTTCATCGGCGACCTTTCCATCGGTGACTTTTGCAACTATGACCTCTGAATCTGTGACATTTTCATCAGTAACCTTTCATCGGTGAGCTTTTCACTTAGATAAATTTTGCACTGTGAGCATAAACAAGAGAACAGTTATATTAAAAGTACATAGTTTTTATTATGATATAAACATACTTTTCACAAAAAATATTTTCCTCGAAGAGAACAAAGATGCTATAAATAAAATAAACAGGATTTGGGATTATCAAAACGGGTGAGTTTAACATTATACATGATATTTTCAATAAGAAAATGCATTTGGATGAATATAATTGACATATTATTGATTAAAAGGCATTTTTTTACTTTTATTATCTTCTCATTATAAATATTTTCTTATATAGGTTTCTGAATATAATTTATTCACAGTAATTTAACATGTCATGTTGATTTATTGCCATTGATTAATTATTTATTTTTTTAACTAACTCTTACAAAGAATTTGATCTCACCCTTATTTTTTTCCTTTCACCATGATTCCGTAACTTTTACTATGAAATATATGAAATGATATTTTATAAGGAATAAATTTATTATCCTAAAAAAGATATAAAGGAATTTGGGTATTCATTTTTAATACAATAACCATGAATGTATGTTGCGCACAAACATAACTAAAATGATTGGTCCTTTGGGATACGATTTACTTATATCTTTTGAAAATATAATTGTAGCATGACATTGAATCATGAATTACAATGGTCAAGTCGGTACAGTTAACTAGTGAATAGTGTCAAAAATACCTCTATGAAATAGAAATTAAGATAAAATCCCTAATAATGATAGGAAAGATTAATTAAGAATAAATAAATGAGTATTTTATATATATCAAATTTAAATATACATTGAAAATATTTACCTACATGATAATATAAAAAATGACCATTATACATACTATCTTTGATTGTCAGAGGTAAACAAAGATGTAATATAGCCCAATGGATGGTAATTGAGTTAAAAAAATTCATTTCTACTTGATTATCTTCAATTAAAATCCCATTAGATTAAATAATTAAAATAAAAACACATTTTACAATAAATTATTAAGGAATCATGTGATTATATGGCAAATGGTAATTATATACACCTTAATATATAAATTTGGTCCACAACATTACAATATTTATGAATGATGTCAAAAATAACATGGAGACTCCTTCCTAGAGTGTATGTATCAATATATATAGATTATTTCATAGTGAATGTACTCCACCTGCAACCCAATTTTCAAATTCTCCAGTATTTTTCCCCTACTTCGGCGAATCCTCCATGGGAACCAACTCCGACCCTGTTGAAATCGTGGACTACAAATATTTCTCTAGTCGATGTGTTGTACACTCTTATTTTTTCCACATTTTTGAATTAGCACATTCAAGTTAGCTCTTTGTAGATTTTCCCCCTCCCATGATGCATGGGATCCCATATTTCATGAAAATATTTTGGAGTTTTCGGTTCTTGATTCAGAGGGACACACTTCGGTTCTCTCCATCTCGACCACCTCCTTCATAGAAGCATCACATCTTCTGTCTTAGAAATATGTAACATATTTCTATATGGAAAACACCTCCACTATATGTATTCTTACAAATAATAGACTCGGTGGAGGTTTTCTAAACCACCTAGGGTTTCTTTGCGAAATTGTATGGAAATTTTCATGGTTTTAATTTCCAGTGAGTACCTTGTTAAAGCAGAGTGATGTATTCCAATATCCATAGTTTGATTGTGTTTTTCCAATTCTGATGGTCTATGGAGATCCACTATGATTGGGATCCATCATTGGCGGTTGTGTTTGTCACCCTCCTTGTTCATTCCCATACCATAAAAACATATACTACATGTGTGGTTTTGGGAAATACATATTGGAGGTTTTTTTATAGATGACTATACTCTCTGTATGGGGAAACCCTCAACGATCCTGTTCTATGGGGACATGGCCTTGTCATAGAGTCATATAGAGATGGTAATTCACTAATTTGAGTGAATTGAAGACTAAAATCAGGATATTTTCATTCCATCACTAATCGAGTTCGGCACGTATCATGACATGGAAGGGTATCTGCTGTCAATCTGTTGAAGGTGATAGATGGATGGCCCCACATTTCATCACCATTCATCTAATATTTTCAATCTGGTTCCCCAACCACCAGAAAATTATTCATCTATATATATCAGATCTTGATCAAATGTTATCCTTCAATATGCCTCACATATCATCTTATCGCTCTCTGAAAAAATAGGCTACCATACGAAAAGACCTCTATCCTCCCTATATATATGAATATCCTTGGTGGAATTCGACTATTAAGCCCCCTTGGTCTCACAGATGGTCCAATCTTTTTTTTTCACTCTGGCCCCCCTAAAATTCCCTAATCAATGACATGAAAGTCATTACTTCTTATTCTCTTCCTTAATGCTCACGCGAAGATCCATGATTGCCTAATTTCCTATATTTCCCTTCTAGATATAGTGTAATACATTGTGGATTTCTTGCATGACATTCCTTGGATTCATGTTGTTCTCAATGATTTAAAACCATCTATCCTTTTTATGAACATCCTCTTCCCTCCTCCATGCCTATGGTCTCTAATGGAAGACTTCCCTCTTTGTCTCCTACCTGGTCATATTTTCATTAAAAAGTAAAAACCATTAGGGAATGGTAAATCTATTGGACAATATAGAGTGGTTCTTATCATTAAATAATATTTGGTTCCTTCAAACAGTAAGTTCACAAGGTCCCTGATGTCCCATCCATTAGAAAATAATACTCCCCAAACCATAGATAAATCTTCTCCTATGGCCTAAACTATGAGCATTATCCCTCAAAGATACACATAATTTTATCAAATTCCATTGGATTAAGTGATCGTTAAAATCATATTTTCTCTAGTAGAAAATGAAATAAGGGATCATACCCTTTTTGGATTCTCTGGAAGAAATAAGAATTCATCAACGAAGGTGTTTTTTCAAGAACAATAATTCCCTATGACTTCATGAATGCTATCCCCAAAAATAGTATTTACAGGTTTTAATAAACCTTTACTTTAAAGTTGAGTGGTTCGATACTTCATATTAGTTATTGACAATAATTTTCACAGTCAGAATACACTAATTGTTCCTCGTCATGGTGTATGTGAACTATGATTCACAAGTGAGAAGTTCCCTATGTTAGGATTTGAGGAACCTCAACCCAAGCAATGTGCCATGATTTATCAGTTGTAATTTCAAAATCATTCATGATGTTATGAATAAGATAGGAGGGGATGATTTCATCATAATTCCCTCAGATAATATACCAAATTATAGTTCTGAACACCATCTTGGATATGATATTTTCTAGGGACTAGTTCACAACGTTTATCCACTATTGAGGGAATCATCGCACCTAGTGAGGACTACATTAGTGTCTTTAAAACATCTATTCTATATATTACTTCCCAAATATAAGTGATACCCATCTTCTATGTATCCTTTTGAGTCACTACCCTGTCCTTTTTACATTTTCCTCTACCATTGATGATAATGAGTGATTCCACTCCTCCCACTTGTGGGTTTCCAACATGCACTACCATCGGGCTATTTCGAGTCATTGAATATGTCTTCCCATATAAGTCATTCGAAAAAACATCTATTCAAATTTAAAATCATTAATAATTACTATAAGACATTGAATTACAATATTAAATTATTCGTTGAGGATATAGAGTATTTCAGTATGTAGACATTGTGTCTATAATATAGTTTTGAATTTGAGTGTAGTGATTAAATGTTTGATGATCTTGCTAACTAGATGAGAAGCAATGTCATGATAATAATGATTTATGAAATTCATTCACAAGAGCAGTCTAGAGTGAGATTAATAAGAGATGTTGATCGAATATATAGAATTTTTCATTATTTCAATAAGCATAAATGATAAATCAACATTACCAACACCCGTCTTTACAACATCTCCTACTCAGATTACCAGGAAGTGGTCCGTGGTATGACTGAGACTCACATTTGATCACTTCTTGAAATTTAGAATCCATGCATTAATAGAGGATCTCAATGTTTCTAGGAAGAGATATTTGATTGTATCCATGATTTTGTCTCTCAAATTGACAAAACATCTCTTGATGCTATTCAGGATGAGAATTCAATAAGTTAGTCTGTTTGGAATATCAACTCGAAGAGTGTGTTTGGTCCTAACATATATCCAAGTTCCTTCATTAAGGGATCATGGGGTTTGGTTAAATATGACCTGATGTTTATAATATATGATTTTATCCATAGATTAATGTTACAATGTGAGGCATGTTCCACTACACTGGTTCTCCTCGCAAATATTAAAGACCACCCATTACTCCATTATTACTGACTGATCAGTACGTGCAAAATATCATATATTTCTATAGTGTGTGTGATCAGGAAAAGGATATCATAGAATTACCTTCATTTGATTTCAAAAGAACAAAAAGTTTTTTTTCAATGGTAGATCAATCAAATGGGAATATTGGATAAAAAAAGAAATGATAAGAGATATAAACATAAGGATCTTTGGATTTAATATTGTAATATTGATCACCATTGAAGAACCATATGATGGCATTTATTGGAACATCACTCTTATGGTCCTTACATGCATTGGATTCTCTGCTCAGTCTAGGGGCCTTTTGTTTAGATTCTTTTTCTCAACATGGATCTCAATATCATTTTTGTTATGGAATAAGAGATTCTTCAAAACACATCATGGTTTTATACATGGTGATCCACTTTCACAAGGCTTATTCATTCTCTCCCAATTATACTTTTGTTAACCTGTTCTGATGATTATATCATCAGGAAGAATTATCACATATAAGAGATGGTATAGTTCAATTGGGAGACCACATATCATGTTTGTAGATGAAACCATCAACATTTCCAATGAAAACTGTAATTCCATTTGAGGTGACAAAATTTTAATTGAAGACTGTTGCAATTAGAGTGGGAAATTGGTTAACAATGATACGAGTAGCCTTTAAATCTCTTCCCACAACTCAAACCGGAATTTTAATTTCATACAATGAAACATGGGAATCCATAAATGATACTCCCCAAGGAATTATCATGGTAATCCAATTTCCCAAAACTATATCTTCATCAAACTCATTGATATGGTTATAAGAAGGATCACCATCCAAATTATGAACTAGAAAAATTGCATCCTATATTCTAAAGGTATAATAAAATTGTATAACAATGTTTCCATTTCCATCCACATGATTTTAATTTTGGATCCCAACATGTTGATGCAAGTAATATTGGGAATTGAAAATATTGTCAAAAACATCATTTGGTTATCTATATTTCATCGGAAATATCCTATTATTTCATAGAATATGATGGATAGAATGAAGAGGGAAGGGGGAATTAATGTGAGAAATTTTTTTTCCAACCACATAATGCTTTAATGAAAACACATTATGGTAAATCATTGAATTCCACACAATATATGGGGTTTATGGTGGAAAATAGGGTAGTGATGTAGGCATGAATTGAGTACACTCTGTATCCCTTTTACTCATTCTCCAACCCATATCTAGAATCCACATCCTCATATCTAATGGATTTTTGGAACGGGTGATGAATTTTCCATACCACAATTGTATGAGAATAACATGTGGATTTTTTAATGCCCTACTCTGAAACTGAGATTCAAGAAAAGTATAATATACACAAGATTCAAAATGTGGGGATGGATAATGCTCATCAAAATACATTTGACCTCATTTATCTCAAAACATAGATAGATATATATATATTTAGAGGCTCCTCAATATGAACATTTTCAGCTGAGGATTGTGGATGAGTGATAATGATCTATAGTGATGTGGACCCCTTGGGATATAACCTATGGTGTGGGGAGATCACTATAACATTCAATTTTCTCACTAGTTTCAAATAGGATCATAGTTCTCTCTATAGATGAAAACATCAAGAGAATGAGTTTTCATCAACAGTAAAGGTTCTACTACTATAAGATCCCATCACAATAGATCATGAATTGTTTATTATTCGATAGTGATTGTTCATGCATCATGTGAAGCACCATCAATACATTTACTAACCCGTATAAAAGGATTATTCAAATGCCACTTATCCTTTTCACTAGATCTGGGGACTAGGTATCTATGGTCTAGAAATGAAGGCTCATCAAGGACTCATATTACAAGATGTTGGAGCATTTTGAAGTTGAGGAATAATGTATTCTATGAGGAAACCCACCTCACATAGATCAATAATTCTTTTAGATGAAATAACATACATGATGATCTTTTTCAGACTCTCCACAACTGGTGGTAATCTCTATAAGATACTATTTGACTGGGAGACTCAGTCACATAATAGGCACAAGTGATAATCAAGGATGTTGGGATTGATCACTTCCACAAGGATTAGGGATGAACTAAATATTGATGGATCATTCATGTTAAGAAACCTTACTATAAGTGGAGTGGTATGAGCCCCATACAATTCTATTATTCATATATTCACGATGTACTTTGGTATTGGGGATTTTCAACATCCTATAGACAATGCATTAAACATCATTATTATCATGAGTTAATAGGAAAATAATTTTCATGTGGCGGTTAAAAGAGATTATTACACAATTCAAAACTCATTGATCATGTATGAATTAATCCTAAGGTCCATTTCCTGCCGCATCCATACATACAAAGGGTAGATTAGTTCTCACATGGATGTTATTTACACCATTAGTGGGGAAACAAAGTTAAAGACTTTGTCTCATCACTAGATACTCAAGATGTGTGTTTTACTCGATTATCTAGCATTGGGTTCTTTCCTTATGAGGTTGTCAATATTTTTAGGTTATATTCCCAAGAATCTACTTTTTAGAAACCATATATTTCTCTACATGTAGTCTTTGTTTTCTATAATTTTATTCTATGTGTCTTAATAAAATATATATTATTTTATGTGTTGAAGAAGTCCCTTCCCTTATGTATGACTAATCATGTATTTTCATTATCTAACTAAATATTAGACATGTATTAATTAATTACATTATTAATAACAATTTTATTTTTTGTTATTCATTTTATATAACTTATTATAATGTTATATACAATTACTTAATCAGGTATTTTTATATTGATTATTTCGATGAAATTTGTCTTGTATGAAAAAAATGAAATTGTTGGGTTGACTATTTGTCTAAGTGGTCATTATTTCAAAATACCGAGAATAATAATAATTACATAATTAGCATATTTATATATAAATGAATATATCAGTACTAATCATTAATGAAGATTTAGAGAGATGAATTAGGTTATATAATGATAATAGTATCATACATACCATATTAATTATTTAAATATACTTATATATATCATCTTTGTGGTGTGGTGATGAATATAGAGTCACATTTCTACCTTAATGTGGTAGTAAACACATTCAAAAATGATGTTGTCATCATTCAATAAGTAAAAATGTAAAAAAAGGATATATATTAATCTTCTAGTATTATAAATATTTTATTAATGTAATAATTATACCATGTAATGTAAATTTATTTATTATATTTAACCGTATTACCTTTTATATTATGTGTTAGTGAAAAATGAGATGTGTAATGCATTGTATTACCATTTATCATATCCCATAAACAATGAAATATAACGGATATTTGTATCATATTATAAAACCATAGGAATAATTATGTTATAAATATCAAAAATAAACTTTAAAATAGTCATCAAAACTAACTATGAGATGTGTTGATGGAAAGCGTGTCAAATTTGTTCAGATGGTGGAAATCCACTTTAAACAGAAGAGATATTATATTTTCCCATTTAATAAAAGAGGATATGTATATAGTTAATTCCATTAACATAATAAAATCATAGTATTTTTTGGGTTTTACTATTATAATATAATAATTAATGAATAATATTTGAAGGAGGTATAAGAAAAAATAAAATAACCATTCACAATTATAAATTTTATCTCATCTCGGACAACCTCTTTTAGATTATAACTAATGTATTTCTAGATTGGGATTAATGCCAAAACAAGGATTCTAGTATGAGGATATGAATGTTGGATTAATATTTTTGTAGTTCATTTCGAAACAAATAGGTTTTGATTCTTCGAATAAGAGTACGAAGGGTGTGGGATTTTATAGGTGAGTGGATGTAATAGTTAAAATATTTGAAAATAAAATTGTATAACCATGTATTACACATGCGTTGGGGATTCCAAATTTAGTATTCCTGAACATTAGACACGATATGATCGATATCTTTCCATAAAAAATATTATATAAGATGGTATATAATTTTTACCCTTCTCATTTTAGTTTAACCCCACAAAAACTCCATTTTTACCATAACAATTGTAATAATTTTTCAATGAATTCACTTTTAATATTTGCCAAAAATTAGGTTGAAATTATTAGATAATATAAATTATTCAGTTTCAAAATATTAAATCATTAATTTAAAATTAAACACTTATATGTGGCATAACCAAATATAAAATTATTTGTATATTCATAACTAAAACAAGGTTTTTGAAAGAGATAAATATCATAATAATTGAATAAATACCCATATAACATATTTAATTTTCACCCCAACAATCTAAGATAAAACCAACCATTTATTAGGAATCAATTACAATATAACGAATCTAATTTTCATTAAATGTTAATATTTATGATTTCAGTTATTTGTGACCATAGATTTATTCAGAATACCAAACATGACTCTATTTCCATAAAACATTAAATTAACAATATGTAAAAAAAATAAACATCGAAATTATTATAACATAAAATTCTATTAGGGGGATTGTAACATCCTGAACCAGATCACGACTAATGGGGTAGCTTGACTGGTGGGTCACATGGCCTTAAGTGCACAACCTTGTACACCCGAGGCTACTGACTAGTAGTGAGGTACTATTGATGGTATGGTGGGGAGACTATACACCCTAGATTAGAGTAGCAAAAATTTCTACCAGATAATAAATAACAAGTAACAATTTAAGATGTATAATAAATTGAAGAAATATAGTCGTTGAAAATATAATATCTGATTAAAAGTAAAATGTCCAACGCCGATCCCATATAATGATACGTGTAGTGTCAATTATTACTATAAGTTAAAAGTAATATAGAATTCCAAAATAAATGAAAAATTCAATGTTCCACACCTCGAGTGTAACATCCCAATAATTTTAAATAGTAATCTTATTTTTATTATGTATTTATTTGTAAATTTATTTATCAAATTAAAATTTTATTATATGTTATGATTAAATATATAAAATTCAATAATAATTATATTGATACATGATAATAACTTATTTATAAAATATTAATAATTTCAATTAATCCAGAAAATAATTAATTAATTCACAACACTTAAAATGAAATTTTCTAAGGTCATGATTAATTAGCATTATCATTTAATTTGATAAAAAAAATATATCAAATATAAAATTTGTTTTTTTATAGTTAAAATTTCTTCACTGATTTGTATATGATTAAATGATTATTTTTGTAAAAAATACATTATTCCTATTAGTGTAAAATATTACTTAAAATTAAAATCCTTAAAAATAAATATAAAAAATTAATTGATATGCTGATTAATAATATTATTGATTATATTTATTTAAATAATAAATGATTATATATGTATAACTAATTTAGTGTTTGCAAACATTTGGTATAAAGTAAATATGAAGTATCATATTTCATAATATTAAATAAAACATTTAAATAAATTAATTTTAAATTAAAAGAAATAAAATTTAACTAATAGAAATTTATGGAATATAATGAAATTAGAATTAAAAATTTTATTACTATTATGATAATAAGATATAAAAAATTAACATTATTATTATTAATAATGGAACAAAATAATTATATAAAATTTGATTACAAATGACATATAAATGAAATTTTAACATTATATATATAAATTATTGTTAAATTATATTTAATTAAAATTTGAAAAGAAAATGATTTATATATATAACGATGAAACAAATTAATATGAAAAATAATATATAAAAAATGTAAAAAATCAATTTGGGTTAAAAGGAAAATATGTTTTTTGAGGACAGAGTTCACATATGAAAGTGAACCCATTGTTTTCAATGATAAAAATTGTCTCTAGTTATGTTTCTAACATGAATATGTAGTACAACCTTCAAGTCAAAACATGTTTCTATTTTTATTTCGACCAGTTAGATTATAGTTCACTACATTCATTCGATTCGAATGTAGAGACGAGTTTTCCCTTGCATTTTGTGGGATGGGTTGACATCTCCTTTGCTATGATGATGGTAAAAAAACCCTGAGATCCCACCCTGAAAACTGGATATACGCCAACCATAAAAAATCGAGCTACTATGGGAATAACAACGAGGATTCCATTTGCTACGACAGACGAGACGATGATGACAGAAAGGTATTATTGTGTTATCCGCAATTTTCACCCTATTCAAAGGCATGGGTTTTTCTATGACAACTTCTTGACTTCGATGGGGTTTCATCTCACATTCCAATAGACATTTTTGTACAAAACAGCATCAATGTCTAACATTGGTGGCGTAACAAAATTATTTTTTACAAAATATGTACTCAAAAATCTGAATTTTATTCCTATTGTTTCGATTTATAATTTTGAACTTTTTTGTTATGAGTAATTTTTTATAAATGTTATCTATCTATCAATTAAATTAGAATTCCAATTTTTAGTGTATCGTTCCTCACTAGAGGTTCTAATGAAATGGTCCCTAGAGAATTCAACTGGTTCCACATTAACATGCACTGACAACTCCACCAAAAGTTTCCACTACATGTTCCATAGGAAATCATTATGTAGTGTGGAAGTTCAAGCAGGAGTTCCACTAGAACTGCCAGGGAACATCCAGTTGAACGTCGACTGGAAATCCCAGTGGAACTCTCAAAGGAACTCCTTGTGGAACTAACTGTGGAACTCCTAGTGGAACCCCCAAGGGAACTCCCACTAAAACACCCACTGGTAATCCCACTGTAACTCCAACTAGGTGTCCCATTGGAAATCACGGTGGAACTCCTATTGAAACTCATGGTAAAACAACCACTGAAACTTACATTGGGGTTTTGGAAAATTAATTCAATATGAAAATGATTATAATTTTTCAACTGAAAAATTTAATGAGTTTTATAAATATACATTTCAGTGGATGTATGTATGTTCCTGGGGAAGTTCCACTTGAACTTCAAGTGAGAATCCCTCCCAATGGAACTCCCATTAGTGTTTTGGAAATTAATTCAATATGAAAATGCATATAATTTTTAAAATTCTAATTTAAATAAATTTTATAATAAATATGTAATAATTTTTTTAATTTTCAAGTAGAATTTATACTAAAACTTCTACTGAAACTCCCACTAGAATTTTCAAATGCTAAATTCAGACATTTTTACAATAAATATGTGAGTTTTTATTTTAAATTTCCACTGAAGATTCTTCTAAAACATCTTGTGGAATTTCCACTAGATGAGGTACGCGAAGTTACACTAGAAGTGCCTATTATTAATTCATTAGAAGTTCCCGTGGGACTTCCATTAGTACTTCTTATGGTACTATGAGTGGGACTTCCACTGGGACATCCAGTGGTACATCTAGTGGCACATCTATTATCAACAACAGTGGAACAACCACTAGAATTTTCAAATGATAAATTAAATCATTTTTACAATAAATATTGGTCACAATTTTACTGATTATTTCCTTTAATTTACCACTGGATGTGCTACTAGAACATCCACTAGATGCTCCTGTGGGACTTCTAGTGGATGTTCCATTGTCACTTCCTGTGGGACTAGTTGAACTCCCAATGGTTGTAGGACATCAAGTGGGACATCCAGTGTGACTTCAAGTGGGACTTCCATTAGATGTTCAAGTGGGACTTCTATTAGTACTCATAGTGGAACTCCGACTAGAATTTTCAAAAGATAAACCTGATACTTTATTCAATAAATTTATGTCACATTTGTAATGACTATTTATTTTAATTTCCCACAGGAACTACCACTCGAACCTCCAATGGAAGTTCTAGTGGATGTTCCTGTGGAAGTTCCATTGGAACATCCCATGGGACTAGTGGAACGTCCAGAGGATGTGGGACTTCAAGTGGGGCTTCCAATGTGACTTATAGTTGTACTTACACTATATGTTCTAGTGGGACTTCCTATGGGACTTCTATTATAAATATGAGTGGAACTCCCACTAGAATTTTCAAATGATAAATTCAATCATTTTTACAATAAATATGTTTAACAATTTCAATGGGTATTTCATTTATTTTTCTACATTATGTTCCACAATAACTTCCACAGAATGACCCACTGAAACTTGCAATAGAAGTTCTTGTCAGTCATCAAACGGAAGTTCCACTAGAACAACCAATAGATATTCATGTGGGACTTCCTTTGGAACATATCGTGGGACCCTGGGAACTTCCATCATAACTTCTTGTGGGACTTGTGGATCATCCAGTAGATGTGAGACATCATGTGGGACATTCAGTGGGACTTCTAGTGGGACTTCTAGAGGAAGATCCAATGGGACTTCCACTGGAAGTTCCAGTGGGACTTCCCATTGAACTCCCACTTGATGTTCTACTAGAACTTTAACTGATGTTCCAATAGAACATACACTTTTTCAAACTTCAATACTTTAATTTTGTGGTTGACCACAATAATTCCATAATTAATATATTCAGGTGTGAATTTTAGGTCAAATGTGACCCCCTTATAAATACATTTAAAAGAAAGAATATATCAACTGAAAGATGGCCATAGAAATTATTTTCTAAGCAAGACAAATTGGAATATGTTTGAAGCATTCATATAAAATACCGTAACAATACCAGATTGAAAAAAATCCGATAATTCTTTTATGTATGTATTGGATAACTATAATCCTACAACAACAACTTTCCAATTTAGTGGAGGGGAAAGGAATTTTAAGGAAGCTGATATCCAAAAAATGATTTAAATAACCAAAAGTCAAATAGAAATGGATTATTCCTACTCTTTCTAACCAAGTAAGGTATCATTATATTTTTGTAGATTTCAAACGGGTGTCATGTTCTTGACATAAAAGGCAATAAAATCATCTCTTTAGGAAGCAATAATGGGAGATTAAGAACCCTATCATCATGACAGAAACATCCCTTATGTGTTTATAAACATGTGCAACTATTTTTTCCCTACTAAATGATCTTACCTAAGCTTGGGTTTTATCAATTATGTGAATACCTCAAGAGAAATGAGATCACTAAACTAGTTTTGGGGAATACACCAATAATTGATGAGATCAATTATATAATCTCCCACACACCACACAAGGATTATGGGGCCTATTATCCCTTTATTGTTAAGGATTAATATTTATTTCAAATTCAATGTATAATGTACTCGTCATATGATTATTGTTATTGTAGTCTTAATATTATGAACAAAGTGGACTAGTGAAAGGGAATGAACTAGAAGTCAATACACCTTTCACAAAGTAGAGCCTCTCTGGTTTTGATGTTTCTTTAATGAAACTGAAGATTCATCAAATTATAGATAAATAAATTAAGGAGACAACCATGGTTACTAAAGCTTCTGTCGGAAAGTAGAAAAATGATAAACTAGAGAAGGATGGAATAAAAGTTGAAATGGATGATCCAATAACGGTTAATAATAGTTCTATTTGATAACATGAAAAGGGTGAACCAAAGGATGACAGAATAAAATTTATTTCAAAATAAATTTGGCCCTGAAAAAAAAAACTACAAAAAATGGAAGCAATTGTTAAAAAAATACCAAAAAATAAAATACTGAAGTTGTTAGTAAGTGAGATTGATATCATATAGTAAAGAATAAGATATCAATAAATGAGGAAACATATATAGAGGGTAAAATAGTTGATGGAATATAGAAATATCCTCTTTTAAAAAAAATCTCCCCCCAAAGAAGAACAAAAGAATGAAAACCAGCAACTAAGAGCCATTGAAACTGGGATTGAGGATCCGATAGATCAACTGAAAGAAGATTCTGAACAAACCACACCTGTACATGAAACCATCTAAACTGGATAGATAGAAACTAAGAGTATCCAAATGATATCAAATATTATAAACGTGAATTACAATGCTAGGTATCATAAGAAATTGGATTCCTCTTTTTAGTATCAATCCAGATATACAATAAAAAGAACAATAGTAGGATAAAATATCAGTAGGACCACCAATTTGGATAGAAACAAAATTGAGGTATGTAGTGTTCCAATGAAAATAGAACCAAAAAAAGTTGTCACGGGTCTGTCAGGAATAACTAAATGTCTTAGGAAGAGTATACACCAGCAGAAAAAATACTATGATTAGCTGCGAATGATTATCCATATGGAACATGGCTGGTATGTCTGCCATTCATTTCAAGGATTTCAATTCAATTCCCCTGATCATTATATTTTCTTATATTTTATTGTTATTATAATGTAGTCAATATATATGGGATTATTAGAACGGCTTGTATTCAGTTTGATTATATGACATTTTCTACCATTTAACCAAATGCATGAAAAGTATTAAGTTGAGATTAACGTAAACAAACATACTACAATGTAATATTCAATTACTCTCACATCCTCCATTGGTTTTATTGATATTAGGTTATCTATTCCTATACTCAACTTATCATAAACTTGTTTCAAATTGAGATAATGGAATGAATTTTCTGTTATAAATCAACTATGATTACAGATGTTGATATGGTCAGTCTGCTATTATCGTTGATCTTGATGTTTTGAATATCATAATTAATATTTTCCCTCACTATACTCATTTTTATAAAGAATTATATCCAGGAAAACTACAATTTGAATGAGTGTTTTGTAGAGAAAACAATTAAAGAAGTATTGTAGTTGAATGGAACAGTCTTCATCCCCTTAAACACAGACAATCTAGATTGGACATTGATTGGGTTTCATATTAAAAAAACATTTCAGCTACTATAAATCTAGGAAATCTAACATGGGTCATACCAAAATTGATTGCTACCAGCAAGATTCTTAAAAAATGGTAAATTCTATTATCTTCGAAATCTAATGCATTTTCATATACACCCACTTACTGAATACAATTTATACAACACATGTAGAAAATATTTATTGAAAAAGTCATCAGATTCTTAAAAAATTGTAAATTCTATTAGAATATGGCGTTATTGTTTGTTATCTCACTGAGAATATGGAAATAGATCAAGGGTATTACAAGAACCTAGAAGGTAAAGTTGATGACATGCGCTGGTATATGGTGAATTGTTTCTTTATAGACCATGCATACAATTGGAATGAAACATTGTATAGAAGCAGTACATGTCTGGTCGAAATAGTAAGTCCATAATGAAGATAACATGTAATAGAGTTGGGGACAACGGGTGAATAGTTTTTTCAGTATTTCCACTACACTGGGTATGTGATATGCTTATAAGGGGAAGAATTTTCTATTGGGAGAATTTATTTGGTCTTGATGCTAGATTAATTGATGATAATTGCGACTGGAAAGTGGATGAATAGGAATGTTCACACTTTTAGGGTATTATCTTTGTTGTTTATAAGACTGTTATGTTTGGAAAACATCTTGATTTCATCAGAAGATGAGGGTTCTCTATTCAGAAAGACATGGCCCAAATAGCCTATAACTATTACTCAGTCATCTAGATTTTGTCCTCAAAATTCAAGAACCTGGATTTATCCCATCATCAATGAAAAAAATAATAAAAAATATAAAATATGGAATTATCCCATCATCAGAGATGACGACACAACAGATCCATACCACACATTTACAAGTTATTAAAGTATCTGAATCCCAATCCCTTACAACAAATAGTGGGCTTTCAAATACTAAAACTTCCTCAAAGATCAAATTCCTATATAAATCTATAACCATGATTTATCCCATCTTCACAGTTAAAAACACAACAAATGCAGTCAACACGTTTACATGTTATTGATGTATCCCAATCCCAATCCATTACAACCAAAAAAGGATTGTCCAATACTACCATATCTTTACAAAACAAATACATACGGAATTATAGAACCTAGATATATCACTTCTTTATAGTTCCATATAGAGCACTGTCGTACAACGCATTTACAATTTCTTCAATTTTCCCAATACCACTGCAAATCCATTACAACCGAAACTAGATAAATCTTATACATTATTCAATTAAGTCATTAAAATTTTAAAAACTACTCTTATACAATGTTTTCTGCACATCTCAGCCTATTCCAGTGCTATTTCATCAATCTAACTCCCAAGATGATGTTCCAAATTGGCGTACAAGCTTCCAAGCAATAGAAAAAAGTACATAATTACAAACGGTTATAAAAAAATTCTCTTAAAAATTTTACATGTTAAATAGTTTTTATAGCTCGAACACAAAAAACAGATCTTACTTACTCCATGACTCCACGTGTGCAAAGATTAACGATATTAGATAACATATTAACAATAAAAACTGCTTTTATAAAAGAAATAAATCATAAAATGAAATCATATCGTCACCATATTAGTATGGTTATTTTATTTCTTATACAGTTTCCCCTATAAACATCCATTATCTAAAAATAATTTCAATCTATATCACCCTTTATTGTTTGGTTACATTTTAAAAGATGACTTTTTTAAAAATTTGTCTGAACATGCAAAACCATTAACTTTATAAACTGATGTATTTATGATAGAAAACTCTTTTGAAAAATTACTGAAATTCGAGAAGGAAATTTCATAAACTGTATCCATCTCATAAGATATAGTAATTAACTTCATTTCCATTCATACTAAATCACTGTAACGTTTTTCAACTACTGATCTTCTATAAAAATGTACCTCAAGAAAAGATTCGCTAAACATCACAATATTTCAATCCAATTAGGTTCATCTCCCCAAAATATATATTTCAAGAATTTCTATCTCATCAAGCAGATAAAAAAATTTATTACATTACAACAAAGATACCCGAGAAACTCAAACATTCAACAAGAACATTCTATAACTTCATTTGAAGCTTCATATGATACACAAAATTGATCTTCACAATGAATCATTCCAATAACATAACTGAATTGAACTTCAAATTTCAAATATAGTTATTAAAAAACAAGCACCAATCAATTGATATTATTGGGAAAATAAATCCGATAATTTTTTTGTTTATCTTGGGGAAACCTAGAACATCAATGCATTATATGGGTATAGATTACATGAAAACTTCTTCCGCATATCTAATTCTAACATTGTTTCATGATACCAATTTTGTTCCAATAAGTATTTAAACTGCTTAATGAAATCAACAAAAATTAACATTCAATGAACATAATATTTAATCCATCCTTTAAAACAATCACTTAATTGAGTGCTAAAAATAATCAGTTTTGTATAATCTATCAACAACAAATGAGCCCACATTTCTCGTAATACAAAGAGATTATCTAGCCACTGCAATTTCCCTTCCCCATATTCCATTCTAAGGGATGGCCAATGCTTATCAAACTGATTTTCATCATGGTATTCAAACATACACTTCATAAATATTGTTAGAAAACTAGATCCATCTTGCATCCAATTACCTATATTCATAATTCCATTTTTCATAAATTACATGAACAAAGGAAATGTTGAGCTCCCACAAAAAAATAAAAAATGGATTTTCCCATTCCCAAATCCTGATTAGTAAAAATAGTTTGAGGACTCTTCATGTGACTCACCAATAATTTTTGTGAAACATCCAAGAAAACAATGTCATAGTTTGATCAAATAACAAAGCAGCACCAAAAACAAAAACCTCTTGATAAATATTGAACCCGATAAAACAAACTAACAGTCTTTACTATTTTTTAGTTCTAAAAGTGGTGTATAAAAAACTAAATCTCCATAAAACCCATAATCTATTCACATTTTTAGATCATCCAAGAAAATATAACTAATTTTACCATTGATGTAGAACTGCATAGTATAAACAAATGATGGATTGTCCTGACATTGACTTTCCAGGTTTTTTAACATGCAACATGCATTACAATAAATCAAATCTCTTCCCGGTTTAGACCATAGAGAATACAATTGATACAAAATTTTGTACCCAATAACATCTCTCCCAATTCAATAGTTGTCACCAATGAGAAATAACCATTTCGTATAATACTCGCAGAAGCTCTCACATCTAACTCAGCTACTTGTGCTTCATTTATTTTTATTTGGGAACTCATCATATGTATTGATTTAGGCCTGTGTAAGGGATGGTTATTCACTTCAATATATATAGTACACTAATATTTTCTAGAAGACAATAAACTAACCCCCATTCTTATAAGGAAACCTGTACGTGTCTTAGCCCAAGGAAATTTCCCCATGATATCATGTTTACAAATCATCCTATGACCTTCTTTCCAACATACATGAAGGCTTGATGTGACAATTTATTGATTCCTTCTCCTTTTATTAGATTATTATTAGCATAAACTAAACCAATTTACTCTAACATATTTGACATAAAATCATTTTTCTTCATCAAGTGACTTGAAATTCATCCCTACAACTGGTTTATTAGAAG
The DNA here is from genome assembly GCA_963277665.1 of Viscum album. Classification (NCBI taxonomy): domain Eukaryota; kingdom Viridiplantae; phylum Streptophyta; class Magnoliopsida; order Santalales; family Viscaceae; genus Viscum; species Viscum album. The sequence goes on along the minus strand of OY728150.1, from coordinate 167,485,660 downwards.
CTGCTACAACATCAACATCAACATCAACAACATTGCAACACCCTACAACATTAAACAATAGTTCATGAAAATTACATTAACATTATAATAGGATTTAATCTATTTAAAAATTTATAAACTATAGGAATTGAAATGTAACTATAAAAAGTACTATATATATATAATATTAAATTATTTTTGTGAAATTATAAATAAAAACATTATAAAATTTATTTTCTAGTGGAACTTCCATTGGAACTTCATGTGGAACTTCTAGGGGATGTTCCGCTATAAGTTACAAATATATATAATACAAATGTTAATAAATAAAAATTAATACAAATACAAATATATATAATATAAAATTATGTTGCTAAAATTATTAATACAATTTTTTAGAAAATATATTTTCCACTAGAAGTTCTGGAGGATGTTCGAGTGGATGTCCCTGTAGAACATCTAGTGAATGTTCTAGTGGATGTTCGAGTGAAACATCCAATAAAACATCGAGTAGACATTGAGAAGAACTTGGACATCAAGAGTAAGTTTCACTACAAAAATTATGGAAAAACCCAATGGAAGTACCAAAATGAAACAAAAATATATATCACGGGAACATCCAAAGGAAATTCTACTGGATGTTCTAGTGGGAACTTCTAGAGGAACTTCCTGTGGAATTTCTAGTGGAACTACCAGTGGTCATTAAGAATAACATGGAAATCAAGTGGAAGTTTCACTGCAAAACCAAGGGAAAACCCACTAGAATTACTGAAATGAAACAAAATAATATATCATGTGAACATCAAGTGGAACTTATAGTGGACATTGAGAGGAACATAAACTTTAAGTGGAAGTGTCACTGAAAAAACTAGGGAAAATACCACCACTAGAAGTGCCGCAATGTAACAAAACTATATATTAAATCCAGTAAAAAGACCACAGAAAACTCCAGAAAAAAGTGTTTGACAGATTTAAAAAAAAATGAAAACACTAATTCATAAAATCCTATACACAATATTATCATCACTATCCATTAAAAGGATAAATTTGACAAAATACATCAAATATTTCCTCACCCTATCTGAACAAAAATGTGTCAATGAGCACTCACACGCCGACCTCGAGATCGACGAGGTCCTAGTACTAGATTTTGGAACTCGCCCGTAGACCTCAAAATTAATCATGGACTTCGACCTCAACCATAGTGCCACGATGCTGAAGATTTATCTCTACACCATAACTTAGAGTAGCCGACCCGAACATCCAAATCCCTGGCATGGAGCCCAGCTTTTTTGGGCACACCCCATTCAGCATTGAGATGAAATTTCCCTCCATCGCCTCAAGCAAGCTGGATAGTGCCGCCTGGAAGATAAAACACATGTCAATATCCCCACGGATGATTGGAGCATCCCCTAAAATGGGGTACCAGAGACGATAAAAAGCGGGTTTTAAGAATAAAACATTGAAGGATGAGCAAGGTCTGTATGCAAAGGAATGAGATGTTGACTGAGAAATATTCTCGAAACCATGAATGCTAATGGAGAATGTCCAAGATAAGATTGAAAGAAGACCAGGTATCGTTTAGGGTTTCGAATGAGATTTAGGAGAAAACAACCTGAAATTTTGAGTATCTGCTTTGTATTGTATAGATTTTCAAGGAGTTATCTAAATATTTATTATATAATAGTTTTTAGGTATTATTATACGTAGAAATTTTATTTTCTTTCGTTGTATTCGATCCAGTAATTTGTTTAATTTCTTCTTCAATTTTTTTCAACAAAATTTATCGTGATTCAGAATTTTTATTATGTATGAATTAATTTTAAAGCATTTTTGTATATCAATTTTCTATTATTTAGGTTTGAATTCATATACATCATTTAATATTCCATGAAATATTACTTTATTTAATCCTTTTTGACCAATAATTTCAAAGTCATTATGTTTATCTTCCGATTTAGTGTTTGCGTGAAGATAAGAATACAAATAGAATAATGTCTATTTTATTTTTTCTCACATATACTGAATTTATCTATTTATTTCCAATTCTTTTGACACATGTGAGGGAGTTTGAATTTGTTTTGGAAATCATAAAATTATTCAGACTGATACATAGAATTGTTCTTTTGTTAATCAATTTATCACGTCTATTATAGTTTGTTTTATTTTTTTAAAGGACATAGTTTTTGAATAATAATAATAATAATTTATATTTAATTAGTTTTAATTATAATGGTTTGATATGGTTTATACTCACTGGAAACGTTTTTCACAATCAAATATGTTCACACTTCAAAATAATATTAATAAACAAATGGATTGATTGTATTTATTATTTTAGTGGTTTGTAGTGGGGGATAGTTCGATGGGGCCAAGAGTGCCAATGCCATGCTTATTTGTTCTGTTTTTTATGGGAGTAATAGATAGTACATTACTATTATTGGATGAATAAATATGTCACACATATAAATTATGGAATATACTATATTTTTTTCCTATTTAAAATCTATTAATTCTAGTTTCACGTTAAGGGAATTTAAAAAAATATCACGGTTTTTTTTGAAATTCATATGCCTATAGAATTATAATTTATTCATTACTTCATTATTTTAGATTCAATTTGTACAATATGGTTCAATTTTATATTTTTGTTCATTTTAAATTCATTTTTATGGGATTTAATGTTTATAAAGAAAATTGTATTACATGTAATTCTAATTGATTAGAAATTTAAATTTTCAATTGAACTGTCACAAAAATTTTCATCCATGTTCTTTTTTCATAAATTTAATTATATTTAGTATTTTCAAAATAATCCTTATTTGGGTTTGAGATATTGGAATTATTATTATTTTTAATGTTATTAATTCTAATGATCTGTTATAGTAAACTATTTTATTTATATTTACCTTAAAAAATTAAATGAACATCATTTTGTGTTTATATTTTTAAATAATTAAAACTACCATGTTGTGTGCGAAAATACATGAAAAATCATAAATGAGATCCATATTATGAGATGTGACCATCATCTTATTCAATGACCTGTCATGTATTAGTTTTGTTATTTACTAATGTATATATGTATGTGTAATTCAATATATATATATATATATATTATTTTATGATTTTGACAAATGAAGTATTTTTTCATGAGTGTTTATAATTCATTTATTAACCTTTCACATACATAATTTATTCTAAAAAATGGTAAGTTTCACTTATTTATAATCAAGCAGGCGATCTCTTAAAAATGTATATATATATATATATACACACACATGTATATATGAATATGATGTTATGAATTTTGAAGGGAAAACCCAGTGAGAAATGTATATAAATGTAACGATATCATAAAAATATTTTAATAAATTCCAAAACATGAATGTTAAAGATATGTTAGGAATTGGGAGTGAACCTGATCCATCATTAACTAGGTAGGCCCATGATAGCCTTCATTGATTCAATTTTTCACTGCATTTTGTTTTTAAAATCTGGCATTATGTTTTCTAAAAAACACTAGATTATATATTTCAAATATTTCTTGTGTGAATGAATTCAAAATTGATAAATTATTTTCATATTTTGTTCTTTCAATAATGTGTTCATATGGTATTTAGAAATGTATTATTTTTATGTCATTATCTAATGAATTTTTGAAAGAAATTTTCTAAGTTATTTTCAATGAACATTTTTCTAAAATGTATTTCACAGATTTCAAACCCCCTTACTAGGAAATTGAATTCTCACCCTTTATTTTAAAAAGATTTTTCATAGGTGTCTTAGATATTAAAATTCAGATGTCATCACTTTAGGATTTATTACGCTGGGACGAAAATTTGGCACTTGATTAACATTTGTTTACTCAGATAAATGTAATGTATTGTCTAATCCACCAGAACCCAAATTTGTAAAAGGTCCTCTTTTTTTGTTAGAGTTATATAATAGTTTAGTTGTATTTATTGAAAAATTATTCAGCATTATAAATTACAGTGTCCAGAAGAGCGGGATCAGGGAGTTATATGAAGTATCCGATCAAGATCCCATCCCTACGCTCTCTACCCCCAATAAACACATCACACCACATGCAATGAATCCATAGAACTAAGATCAAGAAGTTTTACATATTTTCTAAATAGCTACTGAGTAGGGAGTGAGTTAATAATCTCAATTGGTTGGCACCCATGGTACCTAGAAAAAACTATTTTATAATATATAATGTAAATAAGTGAGTATGTGTTTGTTGAAAAATAAAGATGAAATTATGAATAAATAAACAACACCCAATCCAGGTTCATGAGGGACACTAGAAATCTATACCTACCTTGAAACTGTGTGTGGTATGTATGTGTGTGGGTATATTATCCTGCATCATGGTGGATTACCCAAAAAGTTGTAATATTCTTCTATTTAGGATGAATCACATAGAATACATCATAAACATAAAAAATCTACCCTCATGATAACAATATTATGTTTTCAAATAGATATTGTATCCATTTGGGTCTATCCAGAAAAGATTTACATGAGAATAAATATAAACTCTGTGGTATCAAACAATCAATATATCCTAATCTCAAAAGATAAATAGCATAAATCACAATAAGTATCACAAATACCAGATTTATCATCATAATAAATAATGATCAATTTATAAATATTTCCACTTGTCAAAAAAATTCATTTCATTATTTCATGTCTATCTTTTTCATCATTATTATATCAAAACTATTTAATTATTTGTTCAAAACAAAATTAATTAATATATTAATTAATCAGTTTATATAAAGTCATTCTACAATAAGAAATCACATAATTTATCAATCTTCCAATTCATATGTATAAGCCAATAATGAAATAAAATTTAAAATTTTCTGTAGGGCTAAAAATTCAAACAGACTATTTCAAAATTTAAATCCTAGGATGAAATACATATCGAGAGGCTAAAAGCCTCCATATAATTTCCTATAGACCCAAATGGATATAACATCTATTTGAAAACATAATATTGTTGTTTAAAAGGGATTATCCAATTTATCAGGTCATGCATGTCGTAAGCTAGTGTGATTTCACATAACACAACCAATATGAATAATTATATCTGTTAAAAGGGATTTATTTTAATCCACCCAAATAAATTCCTTTTAATTAAATTCTTTTAAAAAATTCAATTTAATACAATAAATGGATCCCATCAATCAATGACCATTTAATGTAATTCAACACATTAAATTAACTAAAATATGTTAACTCCATTTATAAGGCTCTATGGGTCACATAGTTGGTGTCAATACAAGAAAGGAAAATTTATTTATCAAGGTTTAGGGGACACATTTAAGGTTTCGTTGAAAAATGGGCATTTACATACCTGGTTAATCCCATTTTTGAAACAATCTATCACATTTATAGAATATTCCATGTACATAGAAGGTTCTTGGTTCATTAAAAATCTACCATATGGGGGAGAAAACCATTTTATAAGATTAACTGAAAAGTAATGTCCTAATCATTCCACATAACCGACCAAGGATAAATCTTAGTGATAACCATCCAATCCATTAAGCTAAATCATGATTTAAATACACGAATATGTACCTTTTAGGTTATAATATAGATCAACTTCATTGGAGGGGTTTTATTATAAAAGTGTTGCATAATTATTTAAAAAATTCATTTTTCCCGTCTGATATTTATTCTACAATGATAATTATGCATTAATTAAATGTAATAAAATTGTTTAAAGAATTTATATAATGAATTTTATAATTTTATGGATTTGGGAAAGGCATCATACCTCAAAATTATATTATGACAAACACATTGTCAATATACACTTTAATCAATGACAACTCAAAGCTACTTCCTTCTACCTTTGAGAATATGCTCTTTATTATATTTGTAAGGACAATTAGCTCATATGTATGTATTCTCATGACCATGAATACTAATAATGGGATTTTAACGTATATCCCATATGCATATAACAATTAACACCAATGCACATATGCATTTTCATAATTTATTTAGGCACACCAAGCCCCATATATATATTCATGTTTCTATATGCGGATATTATATAATTAGTGAACTTATATATATACACACACACTTTTTCCTACATATTCATATGTGGTGAGTCACCATTGACTATGTAGACATAGAATCACACAAAAGGGTTCAACGAACTACTAATACAATTATATAACCATAAAAACACATAATGAATCTAAATTAAATGCTGTAAAATAATGTTGAGGAAATAAAAAACTACCTCAGATAGCAGAGAAAACCTGAAAAACTATAGAAGTTCCACACACTTAATGAGTAATTATTATCACATTAAAATAATAAAATTATAAAAAATGAATTCTGAGAAACACAACATCAGATGTTATGCCATACTTGAAATTTGTGATGACGATTCGATATGATCTTAAGCTCTTAACCTTCAGCGGCTGCTGCTAGCATATGAACAATGAAGTCCCCAGAGACCCATATCATAACCTAACAATGGATGATTTTTTTTATTATCTCAATCCTAGGGTTTTATTGTACTAAAATCAAGAAATGGTGTATGATAAATTTGCCAAAGTGATGGAGGACTTGGGATCTGGGGACCATGCCTCGATAAATCAAACACAAACCATGAGGTGATCCAGTGAGATTGATGATGGAAAATGGTGGCCATGATTGGGTGTTCAATAAAACTTTTGTGGATCTAGCAGGATTTATGTGAGTTGGACAGGGGAGAAGGATAACACCCTTTTGGGTTCCTAAAACCCAACCTAAAAAATAATAATAACAGTATTAAAATTAATAATAATTCTATTATTATTATTACTAAAAACTATATTCATTTTTTTAATTTATTTTTATTACCAATTTAATTTAATTAAAAATCAAATATTTTATTTAGATTTTAATATTAAATTAATTTAATTAAATTTCTAATGGGAAACATGTCACACAGTTGTGGGTAGACTATTCATAGCTCATGCACATGACTGCTTCCCAACTATAGCATGTCACACTGTCTGCTTCTAAGGGCTGCACAATTTTAGAAAAACTATGAACCCTATACCAACCACCCAAAAATAGGATTTTCAAGATCCGAAACTTCTGAATCATAGTTTCAAGAATAGACAATCCATTAACATAACAAATTAAAATTCATTTGGTTTTCATGTAGTTCAAAAACATGTTATGTAACAACCTTCCCATATTAGATATTTTCATACTTGAGAATCCATCTAGAAAAATGAAAACATCACCCATCTTATAGGGGTCTTGAAGTCATATTAAAATGTTTCTGTCACATTTTCCAATTCTCATCGCACCGTTCGACACATCTTACACACACATCAATTAAGCTATCAAAAACCAAGCCTATATTCATTTTCTAACATACAAACCGAGACATACCTGACCTGAGCCCGTTAATCTAAAGACATGATCATTTAATCATGTCATTAAATATTTTTCCAAAGGTACTTCCCACATTATGAACAAACATTAGAACGGTGAAATTTCTGAGCCATGAAACCTTCCACCATTAAAATTTCCAAAAAAAATACCCTTAATGAATTCTACAGATGGTTCTCATATGATTTCTGAAATGTTTAATACAATACATTCCCCATCGACCTCAAATCCTATATTGAGCTAGGTTTTCAGGATAATCCATGGCCAACATAGAGTACACTCACCTCCACCTGATTATATTTACAAAAACGATCATTCACCTAATGTATACATTGAACGAGAGAGATAACAGGTCTAGCCACTCCAGATGACCATTAAAGAAGACGTACATCTTTGATAGCCATAATTTTACAAACTAAACTATGCTTCCTTCTTCTATGATATGTCACATTCACTACGAATAGATACACAGATGTCCATACTTGACATCCGATGGTGTTTTTTGATTTATGTATCACTTAGCCTGATAACAAGTCTAAGATAACCTAATATTGGAATGACTAGATTTTATAGAACTAACCCATGGTATTTTATACTCTATGTGAGATTTTTGTATAATGCTCTGATAGACGCATCATAACATTGACAGATCCCATAGTAGAATTGACTTTTTTTGAAGTTAGAAGAAATGGATGGTATACATGAGTTCTCCAAATAAATTTCAACACAAGAATCCAAGGGCCACTCAAGAGTAACCAAGACTCAAAATAAACCATGTGTTCAGTGTAAAACACTTGGAGGCCACATAGACTACCTGAAAATTTTAATCTACCATGTGACTTAGGATCAATTCTCTCATATCATATCATTAATCAATTTAATATAAGGGACATGCTTGTCTCCCAAGAAAGAGTACACTAAGAGGATTTTAAGGATTACCATAAGGAAAATGAAAATAAACAATGTTGGACGATACCATAGAATAAAATCATCTTCACATGCAGACGAACCATCATTAAATGATCATCGAGACATTACCACACGAGGAATCTCGTTAATTCCTCCACGACCAATGATGTTTCTTGATGGTTGCGTAAATAGAAAACCACACAAATGTCGTGCTGCAGAGATAACACTAAAACGTAAACACTATAACTAATGTGACACTCCCCAACATAGGAGTTTCCTAGTTGTCAACTGAATAGATAGACTAATCATCCATAAGAATTCTAGATGAAAACCACATTGAACGTACATGGTTCTATCCTCCAAGTCATGATCTCCCCATCACAATACATAGACATTTGGCTGGAAATCCATAACTAACCTTGTTTATGAAATAAAATAATCCATTCTCAAGGAAGTGAACCCAAGCATTGGGATGAACATGATTACATTTAAAACCCATGTCACTCTACTATAGAGATAACCCAATACCTCACTCAATAGTTCAGTGCTCAATGATTCACCAAACATACCCATTTCATTACATCACTGAGGTAAATAACAATTATTGCGCATATAAGAAGATAATTCCTAGAGATTTATAAAAGAAATTGGAACATCATCTATACTAACCATAGGTTATCCTCCCTTTTCATTCACGTATCAGATGCCTTGTGAATAAGAATTAACCTAGTTGATGATTTACCATGTCAACCATCTTTGAAAAAAAATGTCATCCAAACTATCAAGAAACCGACTATACATAAGGCATGTCTAATGAGCTGAAATAGAGATTCGATTGATTCTCAAGCCCCTATCCAAATGTAAAATAAAACAATCAAACAAATATCCAGTTTATTTTTGGGAGAAACAATTAAACAGTCTAGGATGCAATTTAAATCTATGGATTTCACAACTATTAGTTGGATATAGGTCTCAATATCACTGCCTATAATCCCAATGGGATTTAATGGGGGATTATAAATAAAATATTATATCTTAACATGGATTATCCAATTTATCTAGTCGTGATCGTTGAATTCTATTGCAGTCACACATATTGTAATAAATATAAATAATTAACTTAGATAGAAAAGTTATTTAGTTTAGGCCAAAAAAATAAATTAAATTTAAATTAATTATTTTAAAAAATTAGATTCATTACATGAAATTAAACCCATCATGCATTAAAATTTTCATTTAATTCAACCAATTAAATATACCAAAACATGTCAAATCCATTTAAAATGATTTAAGGGTAGAATATGAGGAGTCAATGGATGAAGGAAATTTTATTTATTGGGGTTAAAGAGATAGTTAGAAGGATTCATTAACAAATGGGAATTTACCTACATGTGTATCCCTAATTATTAACTAATATATTCCCTCTATAAAACAATCCATGTACATAAAAGGTTATTGGTTCATTAACCATCTACTATATGGTGGGAAAACCCCCTATTTAAGAAAGACTTAACAGAAATTTCCTAAGCATTCCATTTAACAAACCATGGAAAAATCATGGGGATAACCATCTAATTCATTAAACCAAATATTGATTTAAATATAATAATTACTACTTTTTAGGTTTGAAGACATCACACCTCCAATATAAGGGTTTTATTATAAAATTATGTAATTTTTCACCAAAAAATAATTTATCATATTTAAAAAATTTCTACATTGGTTATTCAACATTAATTTAATTTATGAAAAGTTCATAATGCATTTACAAAATTCATTCATTAATTATAAGGGTAATGTAAGGGGATCATTCCTCAATAGTACACCAAGCTGACCACTTTGTCACATTATGCTTTTATTAGTGACCACTCAAGGTTGCTTCTTCCTACCTCCAAGAAAATGTGCCATTGCATATACATAAGGATAGCTTGCCCCTATTTATGATTTCACATGGCCATAAATATGTACAAGGGGATCCTTACATACAACTCATATGGGAATACTTATGAACACCCAAATTCATATGCATTTTCATGTTATAGGTATGCACACCTAGCCCCATATATATTCACAATTACATGGGCAGGTGTATATATGTATAATGGTGAAAATTATACATACATATATATATCCATGCCAATTCAAATGTGATGAGTTACCTTTAACACTGGAAACATGAAACAACATGGAATGGTTCTATTCACTATAGATAAATTACTAGAACCTTAAAAACATATAATGGTTATAAATTAAAAGGTTCGAAACAACATAGGTAAATAAAACTCTACCTCAAATTGTGGCATCAACCCAATTTAATCGTGGAAGGTCGATGCACTTAATGAAAACTTATTAGCACCTCAAAACAATAAAATTATCTAAGTTAAATTTTTCAAAACCAAATAGAGTATGTAAAACCTTACCCAAAATTAGAAATGACGGTCTAAGGTGATATGAGTGACTTCACATATAGCATTGGATTCAATTATATGAACCAAGGGGTCTTGAGAGACCGTTTAGATATTCTAAAAACGAAATAAAATAGAAAATAAAGATTATCCCAACTCGTGGGTTTGTCGGAACTCAAATATAGTGAGGAAAAAGGATTAATTTGTCAAAGTGAGGTATAAAAAAAGATCTTGGGATCATTCCCTTGAGAATTGAATAAAAAACTTGACTAGATATGGAGAGATTACTGATTGAATAGGGAGGTTGAGAGGGGGTGAGAGGAATAGGCTAAGCAGTTATAGGGGATATCGTGTGAGGGGGTTAGGGGAGAAGGATTACCCTATTATGGGGTTCTAAAAAAACCATTGTAATAATAAATAATCATCATAATCCTAAAAATATTTGTAATCATAAAAAAATAATAAGAATAATTTTAATTTTATTATTAAAAAGTTTTTTTTGTTTTTCTCTTTTCTTCTCCCATTTAATTCTTTCAAATTCAATTAATTTATTTAAATTTAAATGCTACATTAATTTAATTTAGTTTCAAAAAGGAAAAATATCACCAGATATTAGGTAGACCATGCACAACCTATTTTCTCTATCTCTAGTCAACTGTAGAAGGTTTCACAGTCTTCTACCGAGTTCTGCATGGTTTTGAAAACACTATGCTTTATATATAGTACACCAAAACATTGGATTTTTAGGGTCTAACGCAACCAAAGCTGTGTTTGATGAATATCCAATATATTTACTGCAAAAATATATATTTACTTAGTTTTTCATCTATTACAAAAAAACAGAATGATATAAGGAGAATAATTATATTTATAGGAAGGACATTACCGTGACCTAAAATTGGAGAAGATTTATAAACCTAATATGTGGGATTTTTACCATTATCTATTTTCACAACTAATTAAACAAATTATTGAGGTGATAAAATGACACCCTTATAAAAATATTATGAGTAGATTATATATGTATCTTTCACCTATTATTTATCAGAAACCACATCAACAATAGTGATCATGTGATATTTTACATGAAATTATATTTTTTAGGTTTCTGGTGTTGATCAACATCAATAACCAAAATATTTGAGCATGCTATCAGAATTTCAATATAATATTCCTTTAAATGACTAGGGTATGGGGGTTCATTCTATGGGAAATTTTCTATATCCTTAGCTACCAACACCTTCTTATTCATTATCTTTTCATTTTCCTGAACAGCATCATTTCCACACATAATACAATTTCCACCCCAGTTAAGATAATTTCTCCTATTTTTGTTTCAATGCATCAAGAATAAAGTAAACCTAAACATATTCTCCCTATGGTCTTAATTGATTACATAAAATAAAAAATTTATTTTATTATAAAAACCATTATATTTATAGGTTTATATAATCCCCATTTCAAACATTATACTAAATCCAATTATTTAATTACACCTACAAAATTATTTTATAGATAATTCCCTCCAAATTATTTTTTTTGATCCATGGAATAATAAAAAAACCTTATATATAGGTTGAATGATAATTAAAAATTCAACCTCACAAATTTTGTAATATTTTCTCATAGCTACCAAAAAATTAATCATACCTATCATTTACGCCATGGTATTACAAAACCATTTTAATATAAATAAGATAAGAAAATTATTTATTATAAAATATTCATTTAAACTTATCCCACCCCATGGAGTAAATTTCTTATTATTTACTTATGTTCTTGGTATGATTTTATAATTGATCTACTCCCCCCGCATGATAGAAAAAATCCAAAATTCAATTTGCATATCCTGAACATAGAATAAAAGAAAAAATATATTCAATGCTACTAATCACTTGATTAGAATCTAATAGATTAGTGTACCCACTAAATATTTTTTGATGTCTACTGATGAAGGACCTAATATAATATAGTTATTTTTTAACTAATTTGGAAGCTTATCGTGATCAAAATCTTGAGATAGTAATCTAATCATAGAAATCTGATTTTTACTTCTAGATACCATAAAATTTAGTTTCTCTAGTTTACAATTATTTCATTGATTTTATCATTCATAATTGAAACCAACAATTTCTGTTAAAGAAAATAACTAAAACCAAATAGTATAGTATGGTAAATAATAATCACTGTGGGAAACTACTTAATAAAAAATTTAGGATCTCATAATGAAATCTCATTCTTTTTCATCAATGGAACCTCTATTTTAACCTCAATCATTTATGGTGAAAATTTATTAAAATCTATTAAAATCCATCATAATGAAAATTTAAATTAAACTATAAAAATATCTTGTGAGTTTCGAACAAGGTGTGTAGTTAGAGAGAAATTACCTTGAACCAGAAATATGGTAATTATTTAACCAACCAACTCATATATGGGTTATTACCCATAGATGAATCTATTCAAAAAGAACATCCACTTATTTTATATAGATAAGTTTTTGTCCTTGAAAAAATAGACCATTTTTTACATTACATAGCTTGGTCTTCTATTAAATAGATTAATTTAAAAGTTCTGGCTATATATTACTTATTCTTATTTCAAAATGTAACTTAATGAGGCTCTAAAACCTAATACAGTGATGGTTAAAATTCATACATAGATATCACATATTATTAGAAGAATTATTAAAACATAACAATAATATCAACACAAAAATAGTAAAGGTATGGTATCATTGTAAATGTGGATACCAAAAAAAATTGGTTCATAATTGAACTAAATCACCTACCACTAAGTTCATTATAATTAGAACCTATCATAGAAATTTCAAACATAATAAAATTATTTATAATATGGTGAATATAAACCAAATAATTTATGATGTATGATTCACAACAAGGTTAAATAAATTATATTCCAATGATCACATAAATTATATGATCAATTGTGTCTACGAATACGAGAATAACATTTCAAATTCCTACCTCTATATTATATATCATAACCTTGATTAATGGAATAAACCATATTTTTTTATAAGACAAAAATCCTCAAATAGTTAAATTACATGGTCCATGGGATAAGTACACTCAAATAAAAGATAAGTTTCTGGCATACACAAAAACATAGAAAATAATTTGCATAACATTTGATGCTCGCAATAGATAATATCATAGAGGATTTTCTTTACTGCTCAAAACATCATATAAATTGTCAAGGTTCAACCATGAGAATATCATAGTGGGTAGTGTCCATTAATGAACTAGGTTCACTCTCTATTCCATTCCTTATTATCTCATGGGATATAAATCTTTATCCAATTTATTGGAAAGATAAATAACTATATACTCGCCAATCATGTAATCACAATCCATTATTATGTTTTCCATAAGATCGAAAAACATTATTCACAATATACCCAATATAAAAGAAAATGATTCTTAAAAGATTTATTATAGAATCAAAATTTAGTCCATGGAAGTTAAATCCGTTTCAAAATTGTTTCATAACAACATAATATACCCCTAGGAAAGAATCCTGCTTTTTAGAATCATTCATAAATAATAACTATCATAATCCATCCAAATAATTAATTTGGATGATATCATGGTCTCAAATATACTCTAAATCAAATGTAATGTAAAATTATTTCATCTTTGGTGATAATTTCTTAAAAATATGATTGGAATATTTCTTGAGAAAAATAACATTTTAATTTTTAAATCACTTAGTTAAAATATAATGATTTCCAAAATATTAAGGGAAGTATTTTTGTTTAATAAAAAATTGTATTCAAATAATGTAACCTTCCAAGAAATTCGTGGTAATGAAATTGTAAAATTATATTCATGTTGGGTTTGTTATAACAATGATTCTTTATCCATTTTGGTAAAAAGTTAAAATTACCTCACTTGGAAAATTAGAATAAAATTCTATTTAAATAATTTGGATAAGTTTCAATTAAGGGTATAAAATAAATAAAAACTCTTATAAAAATAAAATAAATTTTATAACCATTTTAGAAAACATGTACATGGAATATAAATGATTTTATAATGAAAATATAAATAAAGATGTTTTTACCATACAAAAATTATTTCAGTATCCACAATTCTTATAGAGAGGATAATTAAAATGTAATCATACTATATTACCATAGGACTGTAATATTCACGATATTATTGAGAGTTATATCGTAAAATTCATCATTGTAAACATAATCATAAACAACCTCAATAAACAGTGACATGATAACATTAAATCCAGACCTAGAGTTTAAATTTCATTAAATGAACATTATCCAACTATATAATAAATTGTATTTATTATATTTCTATACCACAATCAATTTTATAACTTTAATATTTAATATTATCTCTCTATATAACAAATTGAACACACTTTATTAATAATTACTTATTAAAATTATTATATTCATGTGTTAAATGTTTCGTTTTTCATGAGAATTTTGATTTAGATGCCCAAATACATGTCTTTTTTCATAGTTACATAATCATTAATCTTTTAATTATAATATAAAATAAAAATATAAAAATTTTATATATTTGGAGTTATCCATAATGGATATAGGTACAAAATAAAATTACACAATTTAGAGAGGTGTTTGGCCATATGTACACATGAATGATGTATTCAATTTTCGATGGATGGAAAAAAATAAATGTAAATAATATGTTACATTTCAGTTATCATTTTTATATAATTAATATAATATATATTCATTACTACTCATACTTATTTTGATCCATTTACATGAAAAATGAAAATTGAGTCAGATTACACCATGGAGGTGGTTGTCAACAAATACACAAGAGCGATTTTATTATTTTACAACGTGTGGGAAGAAGATGAATAATGGTCCTTCCAACATAAAAAAATAAAAAATAATTATAATAATGAATTAATTATTTTTTGAGTTGATACCATGGATTTTATAGAGGTAGATGAAAAATTAAAATTGTAAGTACTCAATTATGAGTTATAGCTCAATTTTTAGAAACCTTTTTTGGACTACTAATTTTTCCATGAAAGAATATACTTTTAGAATGTATAAAATCTATAGTATGTGGTAATTTAATCTAATGGGGTATTATAGTAGTGACTTTATTTGTTATATCACTCAAGAATTTTGATTAATGATGGATATGAGGGGGGATTCTATTAATAAGGGGTGGGAAATCTATGAATTACATAATGTATGGAATTTATATAAATTAAAACTCATATAAAAATAATTCATGGTTGTTAAAATTCAAATAGAAGATTTATATTATTTAAAATACACTAATTAAATAAAACATTAATAAGTATAGTTGATGTTTTCACGCTTATATCTTAGTTCCCCCCCCCCCAAATTATTGTGATATTTACCGAAAAATCAATTTTTTACACTGTAAGGGTCATTAAAGTTAACATAAAAATTGATAGATAAATGGACCATGATTTTAATTTTCAATCATATATCATTAACTTGGATGAATATAATATTTTATATAATTTGAAAATATTTAATTATTTATTATTTATTATGTAATTTCATTAATTTAAAATTTAAAACTATTCATTTAGTTTCTCATTTAAAATAATTTAATGTGAAGGATTTTGAATATATACCTTTCACACATAAATTATATGTTATAAGTATCAAAATAAATGTTTGTAACTTAATTATACATCCATATTTTATGACATTTAATATCATTTATTTTATTTTTCTAGTAATTGAATAATTATTGTGTTGGTGTTCCGTAAGGATTTAAGGTAATTATTTATTCATTTGAAATTAATATAATTTACCATGAAAAATATAATTAACAATTCATGTAAAAATTTAAAACTAACTAATATAATTTTCGATTTTT
Organism: Viscum album; assembly: GCA_963277665.1. Lineage (NCBI taxonomy): Eukaryota > Viridiplantae > Streptophyta > Magnoliopsida > Santalales > Viscaceae > Viscum > Viscum album. Next base: position 167,469,057 of record OY728150.1, on the reverse strand, counting down.
AATATTATCAATGATATTAATGTTCGGAGATTGGAATTTTATATTTCATATATTTTAATATTAATATAAATGACAGAAGTAAAGAAACTTCATCCCAAATAGCCATATATTAGAGCCCCAGATATATGTGGATGAAATATACTCCTCTAATAAGAGAAATTTAACAGTTAGGGAAATTTAGAAGACACATCCTAATATTCAAACATTTTTTAGCAATTTTAACCTTCCATTGTGACAAAAATATTCAATTTTACTATTCATAATGTAAAAAAAGAACCCATAGAAATTTTTTTAATGAAATGATACCAAATTATAGATAAATTTTTAATGATTCCATTTATATAATTTCAGTAAATTCATTTTATAATAAATTTGGAAAGCATGAAAAAACCCATTTATTAGAAAAATACATTTCTAAACATCAAACTAGATTTGTTATTATCTCATGCCCCAAATAAACATTATATGAATTATAAAACATTTTATTTAATATAATAATTTATATACCATTAAAATAATTCACCAATACTGATTAGTTTATGTTGATAATAACCATTTTGTTTATATAATTTTTTTTAGAAAAAATATCACTTTTACATTCAAATCTATTGTATTTTAATCTATAATCAATTGATAATAAATGAATTAATTTAGTAAAATTTTTCAAAATTAATTATTAATACTTCATTTAGAAATATTCATACAATTAAATGTAATGTTTATGTGGTAACTATATAATTCAATAAGGTTATTTAAATAGCTTACCATGATATGTTTAAAATCTATGTATTTTGTGTTATAATTTTTCAAATAAATTAAATTTGTTTAAATAACATATATCAAAAATTATATGGGTTATATAGGCTCTTAGTTCATCATCCTCTATACTCATCATTAACATAGTTCATTTAATTTTATACCATTTTTGTAGAAGAAGATATCCATAATGAGGACTGTGTTACTTCTAGAAATCATATTAATCTATTGGGATTTGAAGACATAAAACATCATTATTTAAAGTCAATATTATATAATTTTTTCAGATAATAATTATATTTTCTATATATCCTGCAAAAGATTTTATACAAACTAGGTTACTAGCCAAATAATTTACTATGGGAGTGTCCAACCAAGAAGGCATCAAGACCTGTTTTTAAATAAAGAGGTACTAATTGATTTAATAACTAATTAGGAATTCCCATTGTGATGATGATTCTAAGTTTCAATACACCCTTATTTTGGATTTCTATTTGTGAAGGGAGAGATGCATATGATATTGATACCTATATCATATAATCCCAATATTGGAATCATTGATATAAAATCAAATATAAATGGGTTGGTCAATCCGTTCTTTTTAACAACCCTTATGGATATAGTCTATAGATAAATTATGAAAAGGTATATATTTATTGATTTTATATATGGTAAAATGCAAAAATAAAATTCTTATGTCAATTCTGGAACTCTATTATTGGTTGGTTTTCACTTCCCCAAGGTATGAATCTATGGAATCCTTTTGATATTTTCCATCATTAATCATAGATTTGGTATTTCTTGATCAAATTATATGTACCAGTGGATAATGGAATTTCTCATGTCCCTTTCCCTTGTCAAGAACATAATAAAAGGACTTAGAAACATGGTTTTAGATCATGTTCTTTGATTTATACATATTTAGGAATGGAGTTTTAGTTTTACAGCTTTTGAAATAAAAAACATGTATGATAACACAAAGGATAAAATCATTGGATAAATCAGATATTATGGGACCTGAAATTATTATTGTCATTGAAACCTAAATTGGAGTCCCTATTTAATTTTAAAGGGAGAAAAGGAAGTATGGATATAGGAAATTTTCTCAGATGTTAGTTATGGTATGTCTTAATTCAGTTCAAACATGACATGTGGTTTGGGTTATTTCAAATGACGAGATAAATATTCAATTTTTATATGATAAGATAATTAATTTATCATATATTTACAAGATTATATTGCATTTAAAATAAATATTTATCAAATATTTAATAGGGATATTTTTTTGTTAAGTGGTTTTGATGAGAAACCATACAGAATGAATAGATCATCATATACGAGTAATAAGGCACTGTATCAAGTCATAGTATGAAATCTAGAGATCCAAACTTACATGATGAATCAAGTATGAATTGTTTCTAATGATTTAGGTTCATCCTAGGAATACATAATATGTTAAATTGATAGGATCAATGGGTTTCATTGATTTGATTATTGGTATTAAAATGGCTAATAATTGTACAGAGGAAATGGTATATGGAATGGGTAATGTATTATTTGCATATGGGGACCATTAATAGGTCTTTCACATCATGTTAGTGAATCTTCCATTTAGTAATAGAATATTAAATATAATGAACATGATATATAGAATTAAAATCATTAAACGTTAGGTACATATGAAGGTAGTTTTCTTTGAGATATGATGGTGATACAAGATATGGGAACATATTTGTTGTTAGTGATATAATTGATAAGGGTTAAATAAGGATTTTTCTGGGAAAATAACCTTAATGGGAGGATCATATAGAATTATTACTATAAGAACCACATTAATAGGTGAGTATTTAATCTCAAACAAAAGGGTTAAATTTTTTATCTAACTCATATAGGAACTTGAATAATGTAGAATATAAAAATGTAAGGGAAATTTAATCATATTGGGTGAAATGGGTAGACATCGATGATGATTCTCCGTTATCGAAGATCTCTTATTTGAATGTTACTTCTATGGATATGATGCATAATGATTAAAATTTTCAATAAATTCCAATAAATAAGTCAATAAGATGGAAATATTACTCACATATCAATTCCACCATGACATCTTTATCAATGCCTCTTATTGATGGGAAAAAGCCACAAGCTAATTATTTTTACACATTAGAATATAATTTAGACTATGATATGGACTATGGGGATAATAATAATCATGATTATTATATATGAAATATCATTGAATATTTTGTTTCTTGAATGAGGTAATTTTATTTCATGTCTGAACTGATTCTTAGTTACTATTTATTATATTCTTTTATTATAAATTAGGATTGACCCAATTATTTTTCCTAATTATCATGGTGATTCTCCAAGGTATCAAAAAAATTCGTTTATAGATATCATTTCTTTACTAAATCCATTAGATCTTTATCAGGGTGAACATTTAATATATATTATCTCATGTTATCTACATCGAATATAACAAAATCATTTCATAAATTCCCCAGGGAGAATTGTTAATGAGTGTCATATACAATCTTCTAGTACATTAGTGCATAATGACACAAATATATCATTACTTTCAACCTATAAAAATGGAATGTGGTTTAAAAATTATAAATACCTAATAAATAAATTTATTTCTATATCCAGTCAAATAACCATGTATGTAAAATAGGTTTTGGTATTCACAATATAGGTTTATTTCATATAAAGGAGTGATATTTAATAAGTAAATTCATCAAGAACATGTGTATACAAGAATGATAGGGATTGAAAAAACTGAGTGGGTGGAAAGGGATCACATTGATAAAACACTATTTTTATAGTAATGTTATAATCCAATGTGACTAAAAAATTGATTTATCATTTTGAAAACAGACAAAAAAAGAGGTACTTGAATAGAAAACAAGTTCATGAGTGTTCCCATACCATGGGAAGAAACACTCTAAATCATGGGGAGCGAATCCATATGAGAATTGATAAAGATCTGAGGGAATTTAATGAAGTCATGTTTTATAATTTATTAATTAATTTGAAACAAAAGTCATTTTTCCATATTACAACATCAAGGAAGAAAATATTTTGCACAGTTTATACTATTTAAAATCATAATTTTAATTTTATATTTCTGAAAGTCATTTATAGATTGGGAAAATTATTTTAATCCATTAAAATACTCAATATTAATAAAAATATATATTTTGGAATGGAAGTAATTTAAATTAACTATTACATCACTTTTATTTATTTTTAATGTTGTAATACTTAATTTATATTATAATATATTTTATATTTTACACAAAAAATTGTCTATCTATGATAATTATTGATAAATTACAATTCACTCTTTTTTACTTGTTGATTTCAAGAATGACATTAATTATATTATGATGAGTTAATAATTTTGATAAATTTTATTTTTAAATATAATTTATTATCTTAATAAAAACCATTGATTTTTATAATATTATCTATTTTCAATCACATAGAAAAACTATATATAAATGAATAAAACTATTTTAAAAAAAATTGTTTTCTCAGCCATTTATAAAAATTCATTTTTTTTAATGTATTATAATGATAAATATATATTCTATAATATTAATATCACATCCTCTTTGTATAAATATATATTTTATAATATTCTCTAGTAACATTACTACTATATAAGATTGTTAAACAATATAAGAATGTAGAACCAATAAAATTGTTTATTCATTTATAAAATAGTTACACCTTAAAACAACTATGGGAAAAATATATATCCCTTTAATACAATGAGATTAGCTCGATGTATAATTTCTGTTCTTGGGGTATTTTATGGTTTTATTCATAAAATATTGATTTATTGGTGATCATAGTAAACTAGGTCATCTCGTGTAGGAAATTTCATTCAGTCCTCAATCATTGAATTTAAATTTAGTCATGACTACAGGAAAACACCATCCATGTTACCTTAATCCCTATATCTAACATTTGATCTCCAAATAGAATTATGATTCCAGTTAAAAGCATTATTTCATCATTATTCCATCAATTAAAATTTATCATTTACATTAATAAACAGTATCCCTATTGTTCTATTTATTATAGAAACTTTACTAGGGTTCATAATTCCCATTGGTCTTAAAGATGAAAATTCTTGTAATATAAATTTATTGGTCATATCCTAATGGTTACATATATGATTAATTCCTAAATATATACCCCCTAACATATTTACTAATACTTCATTACAAAAAGATTATATAGGTATTTTAATAATTTATATTATATTCATAAAGATTATTATCTATTTAATCCATTGTCATGAAGGTGAAAGCCTCCAAATGTTGTTATGTCATATGAGGTATACCATTTTGTGGTCATTATTCACTGTTTTCTATATCATTGTATTACTACAATATTTTTTAATAATCATTAATAAATGAAACATATTATTCCTTTTTAAATATTAGTTTTATATACATATATTATGAAATGTAATAAATTATTCACCATAAAAGAGTAATTTATTAATAAAAGAGGTAATTTTCATGTTTTTAAAATAGAGACTCATAGAAAAACCATTGTATAGACCCAATTGGCCAATTATAACACTATATACCTACCATTATCCAACAATACATCCTTGAAATAGTTAAATTCTATAGTTACATAATACATTTAATTATACTATAAGGTGATTAATAATTTAGGCCAATGTTATATAACATAATTTTCATCTATAATATAATTTGACATTCATTAATTTCAATCAATAAATTTTGAAAAAGGGTAACTACTATTTCTACAGTGAACTATTTAAAAACATTACTTATAAAAAGATCTATAATTAATGATCTCACTTCATATCCTCAGGATTTCAAAATAAATTACCAATGAAATAAAATCATATTGAAAATAAAATATGACATGAAAAATTATCAAAATGTCATTAATTCTTATATATATGAATGTGATTAATTAATAATTCATTTTATAAAGGTGAATCCATGATGGTTTGTTTTTTGGAAAAATAGTCCATAAAATCCAATCGACATCTAAAATGATTAAAATACAATGGGTTTGTTCTATATTCATCCAGGGTAACTATATTGTGATCCTGGTTACCATGAATCTCCAACGAACAGTACCAAAAACATAATTGTTGACATAAATTTTTTATGAATACATGAAAATTAATTTATAGATATACATTATCCCATTCCCATCACTAACAACACCATATGGTAAATGTTTTTGAGTTATCATTTATGATAGAATAATACCTTCCAAAAAAATTATAAAATGTTAGTGGTTTTGAGTTATTAGAGTTATAATCTACGTGGACATGTCAAATCGTTGAAAACACCCTAATCTAAATATAAATTAATTTTTTGAGTATTTCTTGAATGGAATAAAATAATCAACTTCCCACCCAATGAGAAGCTAAGAATATTATTTATTATGTCCATGTCACCACTGTAGTTCTTTAAATTATGTATCATATAAATCATGTCTATAATCACCATTCCACTATTGAAATTTCATTGGAATTTACTAAGGATGATGTTATCATGGAAATGTATATTCATATTTTTAGAAAAGAAAATAGTCATGGGTAATCAATCATTATTTTTTAGGATCATTTACATGTATGTAATATTGTTTTTAACAATGAACCTCATCCTCAAATACCAAGGGTAAACTGAGCTGAATTACATATCGCCTTTAATTTGAGGGAAGGGAAGGAAATTTTGAAAAATAAAATGGATGCATCATCGGTGAGGTAGGTAAATCGCAATGTTCATATTTTTTCTAATAATAATGTATCTAGTATCCATTGTGGAAATCCCTATGGATTTCATGATTCTAAATTCATTCACCATTATCAAAATCAAGAAAATGTTTCAGATATGAAGTAGACAATACATCAAAAAGTGATATGTCTTTATAAGTAAATACATTTCTTTCAAAACGTCACAATGATAAAATTTATAAATCGTATATAAATATAGTATAATATTATGTTTGAGGATATATTTCTATTGTTGCGGTATAAAATACAAAATTCCACCACATAGGGTTAAAGGCATTTTTACTTTCATAATGACCCATAATATAAATTATTACTTATAAATATACTCAGATAAGTGACACATATCCTCTAAGAAATTCATTTTTCTAAATTCATGGGGTGTACGTACATATAGTGTAAGTGACAAGTCCTCCAATGTGATCTTTCCATGTTTTTTCTATTGGATGATAAATCTAGCGTATACATGAAGATAATATTCTTAGCCTATCCTCAAATAATCAATGGAATTATAAACAAATTTTTTTATATGATTTTGTGATACAACATCCTCAAAAAAATATACTTGAAGGGTTTGTGACGTTCAATCATGTGATGGTTATTATGATGTCGATGAAGAACCCAATTTTTTATAATCAAATGATTACATTCTTCATCATATGGGATTCAAGAAAGTAAATATTATCATCACTGATTCCACCCTTATTAAATAGTATAATATTATGATTAAATAAAACCAAAATTGAATGTATGGAGAAAATATCCCTTAATATTGGTATATAATTTTTTAACAAATATCTTAAAAAATAGAAATACTTTTATTTGTGAACTCTTATGGACTTAAAGATACAGAATATGTTGTGAGTATGTGGAAAGGAAAATGTAAAATGTTTGGATATATCCATAGATTAAAAAACATAGCATAATTTTCTTTCAATTATTATTGAGGATTATATTTCATAGTATAAGGATAAAATGATAAATATTGAACTAATTAAAGTAGATGTTACTAATGGAATAATATATACTGAGTAAATATTTTTTTGGAAGAGGATATACCTCTCTTAAGTCCACAATTATAGATACCCAGAGAGGGTGTTGAATGTCTATAAAAAAACAAATTCCCCTTTTGATATATTATATTTGTTAAAAAACCTCTTTTATCTCTCTTTCTCGTAGCTACGTATGAACTAAAACTAAAGCATGCAGGAGGAAGAAAACGTTTTACTGGGTTCACCCTCACTAGGTTACATACAAGGAGTTTACAATGGAATTGTTCTAATGTACCAAATCCACTAAATGCATACTACAGTTTAAACGTTTTAATAGGACACATTTCCCCTTCTAGTTTACAACAAATCACAATTTTAAAGCTTGGTGCTCTCTCAAATTAAGTATTCTCACTACTAATTCAAAATATTCACTCATACGATATAGTCATTTGTGTCCTTCCATTATCTATATGAATGCATCATCCACACTATGTAGATTCTCTATTGATGTCCCACATTCATCCACTGGTGAATACATCATTACCGCAATATTACTGGGCAACCTCAAATGTTTGGTGAAACACATACTATGACTTGCATGCAACGTTAATTCATTTCGTACATGACTCTAATTTTTCATGTAACTCCCCTTGCATCCAACATCAATGTTATGCGCAACTCAAATCCTTTGTGAATGTTTCATTTGATTTTGTGAAACTCTAAATCTTTCACACTACTCCCTTTTCCTATAATTATTACATGATCTGGAGATCAGTTTCTCTATTAGTGTTCAGATACATAGTATTAGGTGTCACCTCATATTTATAGGTTTCGTCGATCCCTGCTAGAATAATTCGATTTGTCACACAAGATAATCTTAGAGCACATGAAACCCTATTTTATGTCCCATTGGATGCACAATTTTCTATCGCAAAACATCATCTGTCGAACAAATTTACAAATCATTCATGCACATAATTCTTTTTCCATTCTTTTAGGTTCTAACCCCAAAACACGCCTTCTGCTAAAGATTCCAAACAACTATTATTCTAATGTGACACATTCTTTTCCAAAAACATGTTTCCATATTTTCTGATTTTGAGGCCCAAAAATTTGTTAAACACGGGAAAATGACGCCACCATATATATGTTCTTTTTGTACTAACCATAGATTGGATATTCATCTTTATTGTTCTTAATTAGTATAGATTGTATACAATTACTCTAGAATTTAACAAATCATCATGGAAACCATCTTTGTCAACAAACAAACACACTTTTTCAACAAACAAAATCTACACAAAAAACATTCAACGCATCCTTGAGGGATTTTACCAACGACCTCTTTTAGAATACCCTAATTAATAGAATGATAGACTTATAAACTGTTTATAAAAAAATAATGTTCGCTATCTAATCCATTAACATATAATCCTTTACTATGAATTGTGTCTCCAACAGACTGTAAATAGATTCCAATATGTTTCCATCAACAATCACACCCCCAATCCATTCACCATAGATATAATTTGAGAATATTAAATGGAATCAAAACAAGAATTTATTTATATTACTACTATCAAATTCAATACAATTAAATAAATTCATACAATATTAAAAATAAAAATTAATGTATTCATGGAGTTTGGATTTATGACATTTCTTTAGCGAGCTTTAGTGACATGAACATCAATAAATTAATGTTACTAGTGGTCTTAATTAACTTCAAAATCACATTTCATCCAACTATGTTCCAACGTTATGGAATTAAAAATATAAATAATTATCCAAACATACATTTTTCTGCATGTTGTAGTGGTAAAATCCTTTATCTATAATAATAACCAAATAGGAATCCAATTATTCATTTAGAATATCACCATTGGTAATTACTCTATTTATTCAACTATATAATAAGTTAAAATAAATTAATGACCAATTTTAATTCATTTATTATTAAAAAATGAGTGTTTATTATTTAATATCAAAATTTAAGTATCTAACTTAGTCTCAGAAGATATGATACTCTTATCATAATTTAAATATTTCACTTTAAAAAACATTTAAAATGATTTTTTAATTTAACTCTACCCATAAAATTACCCTTGATTGTTTTTAGGGTTATATTATATAAAAAAAACTATATAAGGTTTTATTTTACAAAAAAATGTTTTCTACCATTACCACAAGTCTGTAATTATAGAAATGTAGATGTAAAAATTTTCATTCATAAACTATAAATAGTAAAATCCATATTCCTATGATGATGAAATTATGACATTGAGAATTGTAAAAATTAAACTTATTTTGTTTGGAATAATAATGTTCCTGGTATTTTATTTCTTCCATGAACATAAACATTACCATATTATAAGAAATCATCAGTTTGATGAATAAGGGGTAAATGATCACCTGAATTATTTTTCCTACAATAAAATGAATTTTTCATGATAAAAGAATTATTCACCCCGAATTATTTTATATTAGAGATAGATGATGAAGGCCATTTCCCAAAGAACTTTTCATTCCATTTTTTTTATAAATTCCCTAAAAAAAGATAACTACAATGTGATAAAATAATAATGCTTGAAAATTTAAATTTTGGATTATATGTATATCTTACAATCACATTCATTCATGTACATGGTTATGAATGAACAATCCCTTACAAATTCAATTCAATCGATAACTCTAAGGGTACGACACATTCCATATAATTATTATATGTGATGGAATATATACTATTTTTTTAAATAATAAAATGTATATAGGACCATAGTGTTCCATAAAAATTTAAAACTCTCTTCTATTCTTTTCCCATGTCCTTTAATTAATGGGAACTATCAATTCAAAATAGATCCTCATCAAAAATAGATAAGTGATTTACCAATATCAAAATTAAACAATTTACAGGAAAGTTCACTAGACAATGAGTATTATAAATAATAAAAATGTATTACAAACATATTATATCAAAATGAATTATGGATGTTATTATTCTTATGATGTGTGAACTCCCAAAAATGATAATGTTATTTCTCTACAATCATCCTAATCACAAGATATTGATCTATCTCTTATCTTGAAATTTAGGAAGAAGAATTACATGGTTCCCTTCCTACATATAATAATGGAAAAGATAATATTATCAATGAATAAAAGCATTATGTTATTATTGGAACACTTATCTAAGATAAATACATGGAAAATAGAACTATATTTATTGTATATGATGAAAGACCAAGTTTTAAATGTCAATGCATAGTTACCTTAGTGTTCCAGTTTACTTTATAGTGATTTCTAGGATAGTGGAAATCATTCCATTGATTCACATATCATGAGGATGTTACCCAACATTATTTTGTGGTATAATCAATTCATATGGGACAAATCATTAAAAATAAACCAATTAAACTAAATACATACTGATTGGATGATCATTAGTGGTTCCCCAATGTTGAGTGCCAATCTATTGATAAAAATTGCATCCTTCTAATGATGTTCCCTAATTGATTTGGATGCAGGTTTTTATAATAATTAATCACATCATAAAATTTATAAAAACTATAAAACCTTGTTAATCACCATGTATTCACTGTGAAGGTTGATTATATCCAATATAGTGGTAAATCTATACATATCCTAGTCATAAAATACACTTACCCTTGAACATTAACCTATATGGTATAATGAAAGAAAAAAATAATCGTAACATCATCCAAGGGTTCATTATTACTACAGAAAACATGATAGGAGAATAAAATTATGATTTCACCATAACAAGGGTTCAAAAAATAATGTATATTCATTCCATCAAAAAAACATCTATAGAACATCTCCTATATCTAGGAGAATAAATTGAGTTATTTCCAAAATATTAGAATAAAAAATGAGGTAGACATGAAGGGAAACTAGATTCAGTGAATACAAATCCTAAACTAAATCTATATTAAATCCATGAATATAAAATGAAATTTATTTAATGGAATTAAGTCCATATAACTATTAAAAATCAAAAAGAATATAGTGTATTACATAAATATTGATAATGTGATATGGTATATTATCTGATCAAAATATTATAGTTTTTTTATAATTATCTTGATTAGGATTCATGAGGGGAAAATTTTAATTGATACCCAAAATTATTTACCATGTTAGTGACTTCAATGTTATCAGATCTATGAATTATTTTTTTATCAAAAATAACCTTCATTAGAATCCATATGAAAGAATAATTTTATAGAGGCCTATTCTATATTAAAAAATTATGTAATAAATCATTAATACTGTATGAAAGTGTTATACTTCATAGTTTACATTAGATAAATAATGACATGTCTAAAAGTCTCACAACACCACTATAGTAATTCCTTTCCAATGAACGCTAATCATAAAAACATAAATCATTATAATATGTTACTACATTGAAAATTTTATATTCCTTGACACATTACATAAAAAATTGACAAATATTATATCCCTAAAGACATCAAACAACATATATTTATCCATCATATATAACCTTAATATATATAATGTGGTCCATCCTATATGATCATAAATAAGGTGGAGTGGTCAACCATGAATAACATTAAAATTTATGGTCTAGCATCCGTTGAGGTCCTAATGATGTTGGATAAGTCTACAAAAGATGACCACAAATATATCTATTTTTTATCCTGCATAACCATAAACTTCTTGGATCGTTCTATCCTATATGATCTGGATCTTCATGAAGTAGTCAGTCCTATGTAATCTTTTAATATATGAACCGGGTTCTTCAATCATGAATGTAAATTACAGAGCGTGTTCAATTCCTAACGAACATAAACTACCATGAGTGGTCCTTCTGACGTGTCAATGAAATAAATAATATGATCCATCCTGGATAGACATAAAAAACATAAATTCATCCAACATGAATAACAATGATTTTTTCAAATCAGTCTATCTCATATGAATTTATCATTATATTGTTGTAAGTCCCTAGTGACCATAAACATTATATAGTTTTCTATGCCATATAACCTTAAAATAATTTTTTTATCCTTTATTACCCAAAAATTATGATTGAATTCCACCCCGCATGAACATAAACTACAAGGAGATGTCTATAAAATATAATATTAATCTACATTGTGAAATCCATCATGGATGATTTAAAAAACAAGCAGTGTTCGATTTATTATAATAATAAACTACATAAAATAGGCCAACCATAATTTCCATAAACTCCATAGGATACATTTTATCTATCATGGATCTAAATATTTATGACTAGTCAATTCAATGTGAACTTTAATTATCAATGTCCACTTATATATGTTCTTGATATATGTAAGTGTTCATTATATTTGGTTTGAAAATAAAAATAATTCATCCTCCACCAACCTTACATTAGGACACATCAAAAATTTATAGAAATATATTTTATATGATTCCAATTATCATAGATAATATAGTGACATCAATAATTGTTGTGTCAATTAAATTATAATATTTATTTTCACTCAGTTTACAATTTTAATTTTTCATTCTTGTGGATTTATTCATATTATCATTGGATACATAGTGTTTCTGAGAATTCATATAATGTTTCAAAATACAAAAATTATTCCAATATAATTCATTTCTTTTATTTTATTATTTTATCCTTCTAATTCACATCATGTTTGACCGAATATACTCACACTAGGATACCCCACCCAGAACTGGATTCCATTGTTTCCTAGAAATATTTTTAGGTTTATAATATTAGGGTGAGCATTTAGAACTAGCATTGAATAAAACATGTTTTACAAAGTTAAATAGTTTTTCCTCGATATCTCATTCTATTCCTTACAAAAAATTATCCTTCTATAACATCCCCAATTTCTTTCATCATACCATATATACCCAAAAATTAACATCATAATTTTTTACCATCCCAATAGTTGGATTAAGAGTAAAAATTTCTAGATCCACTATTCCAACACTTATAATATAATTCTACCAAATTTTATTTTATATTCTACTCTAAAATTTTTATCGCCTCTTCTAATTCTTCATATGAAATATATGAGGGAGGTAATATTTGGTAATATTTATTTGTAAATTAAATCCTAAATGTGATATCTATATATAATTTTATACAATCATTATAGCGATATATACAAGGCCATCAAAATTTCCTAAGAGTCGTGGAATTATATTACGTTAACAATATTCCAATATGAGGTTTCTTATTCTTATGTGAGGTTATTCATTCCCATCTAATTGATTGTTGTCATCTATCTAGATTTATAGTCTCATATCCATAAAATAAATATGACCTTAATCATCAGTCATGAATTGGGAATTACATTATAAACCTAAACAATTATCAATCTACATAGGGTAAAAATAATATTATTACACAATTGTTTGATTATATATTAAAATTGTGTTAGTTATAATTACTATGGTTATGAACCACTTTTTAGTTCCAATATTCCTAACCTAAAATATTAGACAATTGATATTAGTAAAAATTTAATTACCATAACCTTAAAATGAATAAGACATCGATGTATCATTGCATTGAAATCCCATGATGAGTGGTTATATAAAAAATCATGTATTCCTCTCTAATAAATCCAAATTTCATGTATTATGAAAATTAATAGTGTAATAAAAAATAAAAGGAACAAATCATGTCCTTTCAAAACACCACAAAGTGTTTCTTTGAAAAGTGTATTGTTTTTTATCAATAATACATTACATTATAACTTACTAGGAAAATATTAATTCAAAAAAGCTGAAAATCGTATAAGTCTCAATACATTGTTCTATAATAAGAAAACCAATTTTTTAGACCCACTAATATATTAAAAATATTGTTTAATTCCTTGTAATATAGTAAAATGAAAATACAACATACTATTTTCTACTAATATATTGTTTCAATTTTTTCTCCACTCAAAATGAGTGATAATTTAATTCATTAATTTAATGTTATATTAATTTTCAAAATAATTAACACAATACATGGTTGTGTATCATTTTTTTTATCCAAAAAATTCATACACATCTATTTATTCTTAAATCCAATTCATAATAATAATATTTATGTTATTATAGATCATCTACATTAATTTAAATTTTCATTAAAATCATCTATGTAAAAAAATAAACCAATTCAATATTTTTAATTATAAAATTTACTTTAAAAATATTTTTAACAACATAGGGAATTTTCATGGACCCAATGAAATTTAAATTATTTTTATTCACTAATATGTATCATCAACTACCGTCCATTTCAAATGAATTAGTCACTGGTTCATTAAATAATCTGAATATACCCTATCATTTTAATGAAAAACCTAACAACCTTTCATATTTGAAGTAACCAACATGTATATGTTCATGGAGTGGAAATAAGGGACCCCTAATTATGTGAACTATTTTATATGTTGTTGTGGGGATCCTTCCATTAATAGGGGTCATTGTATTAAAAAATGTCATTATCTTATTTTTAAAATCAATCATTCTCAAACAATTATTTACCTTTCCCATTTTTTCAATAATCATGTAAATCCAAAAAATCATGATGATATATATCCATGAATCATTATGATCATTAATGAAAACACAAGACATTTCAACATTATAAAAAAAAGGTTTTGAGAGTGGTATAATTCTGTATTAGATCCTATCCAACTAATTTTTTAATCTCAATAAATGAATTATCCATGATGTGTATGATGAAGAATTTTGTGACTGATGAATTTAAATATAATATTAATTAATAGATATGCTAGAACAAAGAAATAATGATCATGAAATATATTTTATAATTAATTCATTCAAACGAATAATGAAAATATTTTAATCATATTTCATATTTAATAAATCAAAATAAGTCTTTACATGATAACATAATTTATACATAAGAATTTATGGATATATTTCCTAGTATGATGATCTCTAGGTACACTAATAACCACTGACCGATGCAATAGAAAAACATGTGAAATAATAAAAATTGTTCCGATTCCTGTATCATTCATCAATTATCACCACAATAATCAATTCAGTTGAAAGGACTCTTATTAAAATTTATATTATATATAGATTAGTAGTACTGGATCACTCTCATCTCAATGAAGCATTCAATGGGAAATAAACTCTAGGACATGAGATAATTTTCTCTATACATTCATTTTGTAGAGAATTGATTATTATTAGTAATAATAGAATATAGCTTTTTTATCTAGGATTATAAAAATAATTATATGAAATACCATATTACATTTGTATATACCATTAAACAATGTGTCCAAAATAATGGAAAAATGATCCTCTACTAGGTATGTTCCCAACCTAAGGGTTAAATTAAATAATAGTTTCCAAAATAAATAATAATTAATATTAAATTTTCAATCAAGAATTTAACTTAGAACATGAAATCACCGCTATTTATAGAATCCTTCATAATGAATAATTATTTAAAATAATTAATTATATATCCCTTATTAATAATAAATAATTTTTATTGAGAAATATCTAAATTTACTCATTATTAAATATTAAACACACATATATATTCTCTCTAAAATTTTAATTCTAAATATTAATGATAAATATTAAATTATTAATTGTTAAGCCATTTATGAGAATATTTTTAATTATACATATTAAATTTATATAATATTTAATTATGGTTTAAAATTCACATAGACTGTCACTCTATAGACCTCCTTCTCATTGGCATTAAAAAATATGAGAGGCCAAAGATAACATGATGTGAAATATAATGGAATCTATACAGAAGTATATTAAATGATATTAGGATTGTTACCAGATACAGTTATTCATTTTGTAATATAGACCCTTTATCTCAACACATATAATAATGCAAGTTGTGTTCTGCTTCCATCAACCTATATCCATGATATACCTTTCCATAACATTATAGAAATGGACCTACTAATATAATTCCCTACCCAAGACTCTATCGAGGATTTATATTTTCATAAAATAACCCTATATATCAATTTTTACTAATATAGGATAGAAAAATAATTTCATTTATAATTCATTAAAATGGTATCGCATGTGACACGCCCAATGTACAATACATCCCATAAAACAAATATCACAATTCCAATCAGTGTATTATGAATATGTATTATAAAAAGAAATAATATTATTATTACTAATGTATAATAACTATTAACACATTCAGATGATAATAACATTGATTAACATAAAATATGTGGATTTATGACTGGTAGTTCATTTTCTCATAATCTTAAGCACTAAAAACTAAAATGGTCATAGACTATGAATATGTGTCTAAATGAACTATGATTCTTCACCCTATATATCTAGTTTCTATCTAATAAATTGATATCATCTATCTAGTGAACATATATTTAATAATTTAATCATAGCACACCTTGGTTCTTATCATAGTTTTTAATTTTATATCATTTAATTGAAATTGTTACCCTTAACAAATTATCACAAAACATATCATGCATTTGAGAAAACAATATGTGAAAAGATAATAATTAATATTAAAAATCTACAAATATATGTAACCGTAAAATACATAAAATTACATTCTAGGGTAACAAAACCCACAAACGCCCACTTCCATTAGATACAACTTATAATAACCTTTAATCCACTAACCATGAAATTATGATCATGTTTTTTGGATGAGAATAATAATTATTTAATAGGTCTTATACATTATCATATATAGAACATATAATCATAATGATATCACCTAAATGGGAAATACATCTCTAAAGGTTATAATGTTTGATAATTTTATATTTCTATTTCTGTGACATGGCCTCTTTTACAAGAGTTAGTGATGCAGTTTTATCACAGGCTAATGTGAAAAGTTAGACCAAGATATAAACAGTTATACATTCATGAATAATGTTATTTTTCCTAATAGATTCCTTATGAATATTAAAATCTATTATATACTTAGAATCTAATATAGGATTGAATACAACTTTCTTCATTGATCACTTCTCTCTCATACCACCTCTGTCGATATTACTCAAATATGATGATTTTCACTACTAAACATTTAGATATATTTTAACTTTATAATATTTATAAACCATTTTCAAAATATTGTATCTCCTTTGTATATAAAGAAAATATCATTATATCTCCTCATTTTTATTAATATATCCTTAAAAAATTAGGATTTTGACCACACTCCGATATAGATAATTATGATCAGATGGATTATATTTTATCTTAATGAAACTAACTTTATATATGAATTCCCTGATTATAATTTTTTATGATATAAAATAATATTTAATAAATAAATGGATATTCAAAACATTCCTAACATTTGGGAGCTATATGGAGAAACAAACTCTTTCATTTATATCACATAGAAATCATCATGAAGATTATTATTAATGATATCTTCTTTAACATCCATTTTTAATAATTAATAGTCATGGAAACCTAAAATAGAATGTATTATTATGAAATATTTAAAAATATATAATAGATGAACTATTTTGTAATAGTATTTTCACAACCCCCTCCCCACAAAGTGTACCCCTCCTGGGTCGGCAATGTGACAAGAGAGATAATGACCCCTGAGTCCCACCTCCAGTAGGCCCCGCGTTGGCGACTAGAACTGAGGGTATAATAACACACAAAATGGGAGGCATTACCCTCTAAGAGAAAACATGAATAACACAGAGATAAGATACATACCAATCAACTCCAACTCAGACTACAATATTAACGAAAACCCAAGTACACAAATGAAATGTCATACAGAAGTACTACAAATGAAAGGGGAAAAAATGTAAGTACACAAAAGAAAGTAAAAACTGCAGTAACCACATGCCCGAAAAGCTCCTGCAACCACAAGCTAGTAAACACAAGCCTAATCTCAAACCTACTCCATGTGACCTGAAAACAACTTATATATACATAGGGTGAGTATAACAGTATACTATGGAAGATCCTCTCCAAATCCTCTCGTGCAAATGTAAAGAAAGTATGCTAAAGCATAATGAACAACAAGTGAAACTAAATCATCACATAAATAGGTATACTAAGTTCCCAACTTCACCATGGCTACTCTCACTACGTAACACATACTAAAATATATCATATAATAAAGAATATCAAGGGTACCCTACTACTACTTCCCCACTGGTTTTCCTCGTTGCCCCAATGTTGCACGTCATGAGCATCTCTCTCCAAAAAGGCTTGCCCACAGACACCGGTGAAAAGCATCACAATATGCACCTCATGCATCAAAACCACCATGTCCACGCACCAAAGTAACCAGGTTTTTTTTGGGATCCACCACAGCTCAAAAAATGTGTATCATATGTCGGGTATTATACCTCAATCCATTACAGACCATACACTGAGTAAGGATCCTCAAGCCATTACACCCTATACACATTACACCTATCGTAGTCCATAGAAAACTATATACAGAATATATGTGTGTGAATAACCACAATCCATTACAGCCCTATACACACATATATTGGGAAAACTAACCAATGTGTATTCCAGCACAAGTAACTACCAAGATAAGAGTGTGGGGACAAATGGGGTAGTCATCCATCCATCCTCCCACCGGAATGTTGGGGAAAACACCCCCAGGGCTCAGAATCCCCAAGGTGTCAGTGGCCCTTACTGACAGGGTGATGTAGCATATAGAAACAAAAAAAGTACAGAATATACTATAACTCACAACCACACTATTGGCATTACCATGTCTTAGACACAACTACATCTAACTTCTCTCATACTCCGGGCTGCTACTTCTAAGAGTAGGTGTCATATAAGAATATAACCATTTAAATAGATTTATTAGATCACATCATTGCCTTTTTATCAGTTCCACTATACATTTATTAATTCTTCAAACATTATTTAACCATGAACAATCCCGGATTAAATTTCATTAGCATCCCACTGAAAGACCATTGTTCTTTCAAAATTACAACCTCATCATTATGTTCCAGCAAACTCTAACCCCATGGGTTTACACAATTTATTAAATTATTAATTACAGAAATACTTTTCTATAGTCCAAGGCATTCTAGAAAAACATTCTATGCTACTAAACACAAGGGGATCAACATAGTGAGTAGATGTACTACCTGTCGAGTCTTTTCCACTTATAGAAAGAGCATATATTGATCCTTCATTGTGAAGCTAAATCTGAAAAGCACGTGGCATACCCCGTGTTTATTCCCCTCATTCGGAAGAAGGGTATGTAAGACTAGCTGCCTTGAGCAGTGGGGAAAAGTAAAGAAAATAAACAACCTAAGAAACAACAAGCATCCAACAATCACAACCATCCCATTTCATCATCATTGGTGTCCACCCTGACACCCACATGCATAAAACGATGCATCGTGACACTCTAGGCATCATCATATACAAGAACCAAAAAGGCCTCCATGCCACCACATATTACCACAAACATCCAGGCTCACATAAAAACACAAGTTGCAGTAAAACAAACATCTTCAAAATTGGGCTCTTGGCCCTTAAACAAACAAGATGGAAACTCAGAACCCAGAAAGCATTTATCTTTTAACAACCAATAGTATTTTAATCCATCTTGGATTAACCAATTTATTAGTTGTTGGTCCTAAATTCGTGAAACCTAATAAGTAAGCTATCACAAATAAATGAACATTTTTACTACACAAATTATATTAACATCAATTTACAACAAGAACCATATTTGTTTACATGCCTTTTTATCTTTATCCAAACAATTAAAAATTAATCCCAGTTTATGTTCTTTACTGATTTCCATCAAGAATAAGAATAAATATCATAAAATATAGCAAAAAAAAAATACAATAACATATGATCGATATAAATTTATTTATCCAGTTCAAATATTTATTATTTCAATTTGATTTTCATCCAGTGGGATAATACATGGTAAAGTTTCAGTTTCACCTAAAAGAAATAGAAGACACTAATCCCCTACTTCAAATTGTTCTACACATTCTTTATCCACAAAACGGGTCATGATCCTCCTCTCGCGACAACTATATCCACCCGAGGATGCCACCGTACGACAAGAACCATCCAAACCCCCAGAAAAACACCATTAAAAGCATGGAGATTACATGATATAACATGGAATGGAGAAACATAAGGAGAGGATCCCCAAAATAATGACTATAAAACATACCATATGTGATAGATTTAACGATATAGCTAGGTTGCCTCAAAATAGAGCAGAAACAATCCGAGGAGTAAACTTTGATTGATAAAATCCTACTGGAAGGATTGAATGGTTGTAGTGTCTCATAGTTGATAAAAAAGAAGAAGAATGAGGGAGGATGATATCTTGTACCTTTTAATGATTTAATGGGGCGACGATTTAAGATATGCTTAATTCCCCATTAAAAGTGGATCACATTAACCCATGAAGTTTGACCATGTAAAAAATCCCAAGCCATAGGAATAATTAATATAGGATTTATGGTCTTTGAATCGGCCATAAGAGTCCTTAAAATATGGCTATAAATGTATTTTACATCAATAGAACTGTCAAAGGGGTGAAACTATAGGAAGATGGAAACACTATTCATGAACCTCACTAGTCTGGAAACACTATAGACCTACATTTATAGTGCACCTACCGTTAGTGGTTACCGATAGACCTCACCATTCTAGAATCACTGTTCATGGAACCTCACTAATAGAACATTGTTCACTGAACCTCGATGATAGAATACTGTTCACTGAACCTCACCGATATATCACTATTCAATGAATCCTCTCTGATAGAACATTGTTCACTGAATCCTCACTAATATAACACTGTTCACTGAAACTCACAGATAGAACACTATTCACCAAACCTCACCGATTGAATAGTGTTCCCTGAATCCTCACTGATAGAATATTGTTCATTGAATCCTCACTGATAGAAAACTTTTCACTGAACCTCGCCGATAGAACATTGTTCACTGAACCTCACCGATTGAACATTGTTCACTGAATCCTCACTGATAGAACATTGTTCACTGAATCCTCACTGATAGAACACTGTTCACTAAACCTCACCAATAGAACACTTTTCACTGAATCCTTACGAATAGAACACTGTTCACTGAACCACACAGATAGAACATTTTTCACTGAATCCTCACAATAGAACACTATTCACTAAATCATCACTAATAGAACATTGTTCACTAAACCTCACCAATAGAACAATGTTCACTAAATCCTCGCTGATAGAATAATGTTCACTAAATCCTCACTGATAGAACACTATTCACTAAACCTCACTGATAGAACACTGTTCACTAAATCCTCACAGATTGAACTTTTTTTACTGATCCTTACTTATAGAAAACTGTTCACTAATGGAACTGTTCACAAAGTAGGAAATTTGGAAAATTTATTGGGGATAAGTCAGTTTGACCTCCCAAAACACCTCAAACGCCATATTTTCACAAATTAAGGGATGAGCGGTATGAGCCATTACATCAGATACCTCTTAAAACATTCTCGTCCTCGAGAATTCAAAACCAACCTAATGAGACAAAAAAACGGGGCCCGAACAACCAACCATCGAGATACCTCTCAAAAGAGAGAAATCCACAGAAGAAAAAAATAAATTCATAAATAAAACATGAATGGTCTAACCACAAAGGGAACAAAGTTACATGAAAAGTGTTAAACATTAAACCACTCGGGGTAATGAGCACGTATCTGTGACTCACGTTCCCAGGTACTCTCCTCCATTCCACCGTGTTACCACAAGACACGATCTAATGGGATAGAATGCCTGTGAAACATCTTATCCTTGTGATCTTGTAACCCTATATGTTGCACCTCAAAGGTTGCATCATCATCAACATAGATCTCTCCACAATTGATGATGTGAGAGTCATCATGAAGATAACAATGGAGCTGTGATGCATGGAAAACTTCATGTATCTGACTAATCTGTGGGGGAAGTGCTACTCGATACTCCAAAACTCTAACATGAGCTAACACCTCGAAAGGCCCAATAGACTAGGGAGAAAGCTTACTTCCATGACGAAACCTTCGTTGCCCACGACGGGGAGTAACATTCAGAAACACATGATCCCCATCATTAAACTCTAAGGGCCTCCTTCTTTGATCAGCATATGATTTCTGATGATCTTGCGCTGTCATCATCGTCTCACAAATCACCTAAACAATATCTGTTGTATTCTACACTAGTTATGGTCCGAGAATTAATGACTCTCCGACCCCATTAGAGAACAACGGAGAATGGAATGGCCGACCATAAAAGGCTTCAAAAGGTTCCATACCAAGGGTGGAGTGAAAAATATTGTTATAAGCAATCTCCACCAAGGGTAAGTGCCTTATCCATGAGCCTCCAAAATCAAGAACACAAGAGTGGAACATGTCTTCGAGAGTCTGGAAGGTTCAATCTATCTGAACATTCATATGAAGATGAAAAGCAATGCTAAGGAATAGTTGACAACCAAAAGCATGTTGGAGACCTCTCCACACCCTGGAGGTAAAACAAGGATCTCAATCAGAAATGATCGTCCTAGGGTCTCCATGAAGTCTCACCACCTCCTCTAGATATTTTCTCGACAAAACATTCACTGAGCTCGACTTCATGATCGCTATAAAGTGGGCCGATTTTCTTAAATGATCTACTACCACCCAAATAGCATCAAGTACTCCCAATTCTCGAGGTAAAAGAGTAATAAATTCCATTGAGATGTCCTCCCACTTCCGCTGAGGAATCTCTAATGGCTAGAGAATACCACATGGAACACTATTTTTAGACTTCACCTTCTGGAAGACTAAACATCGAGACACAAACTCCGCAACCGGACACTTCAACTGATGCCACCAAAACTGACTCCTCAAGGATCAGTGCATCTTTATCATGAAATGATGTACAACTAAATGGGAACTATAGAAATATTTGAGAAACATCTCGCACATCATAAATGGAACAAAAATCTTTCCGGGATACAACACTTAGTGTTGTTCATCCTCCGACCAACCATCAGGGGCCTCACCTCAAACAACTCGGTCTCTCCAAACCTCCACCTCTAGATCTCCCAACTGGGACTCTTCCACCTTCTTCACCAGGGATGATTGTACCATCATCTGAAAAAGACAACCTCTACACCAATCTTCTTCCATATCAATATGAAATGGTGATAGTTTTTCTATTACTCTCCAGGAATCATCGGATTCACACAAAGCATCACTATGTGACTTTCAGGTCAACACATCAGCTACAACATTCTCTTTCAATGTGTATAGGATATTTTGACGTCGTATTCCTGTAAGAACTATATCCACCGACACTATCGTAAGTTCAAGACACATATGGGTAAAACATACCTCAATCTCTTATGATCAGTGAAAACCACAAAGCACTAACAAATAGGGAAATGTCTCCACAACTTCAATGAAAACACCACGGATTCCAACTCAAGATCATGGGTGGAATAGTAGCGTTCATGGGGATGTAACTTCCAAGATCCATAAGAAAAAACTGACCTCTGCTACATGATAACACCACCTAACTATAGATGTGAAGCATCGCAAAAAACATCTCTCTGAACTCCCTCAGCTGGAAGAAAAGGGACTGCAACACATACTAACTTCTCCTTTAGATACTCAAAAGCTTCCTAACACTGGTCAGTCCATATGAATGCCGGATCATTCCTGGTCAAAGCTGTCAGAGGAGTCGCAACTTGTGTGAAATTGGCTTTGAACTTCTTGTAGTATCATACGAGACCAAGGAAACTTCGCACCTCTAAAAATGTCTTGGGGGCTGCCCAAGACACAACTATTACTATCTTCGATAGATCCACATCTACTCCCTATTGGGACACAACATGCCCCAAGAAACAGACTTCTTGAGCCCAAAACTCACACTTTGAAAACTTCCCAAATAGCTAATGCTGGTGAAGAACTCTCAAAACAACTTGTAGATGCTCATCATGCTCCTCATTAGATGTGGAGTACACAAGGATGTCTTCGATGAAAACTACCACAAACTTGTCCAGGAACTCACGAAACACATCATTCATCAATCCCATTAATACAGATAAATCATTTGTCACACCAAATAGAATTACAAAGAACTCATAATGCCCATGACATCAATGGAAAGAAGTCTTCAGGATATCCTCAACCATCACACGCATCTGATGATATCCTGACCGCCTGTCAATCTTTAAGAACCAACATGCACCATTGAGTTGATCGAATAAATCATCAATCCATGGAAGAGGATATCAATTCTTTATTGTCACTTTGTTTAAGAGACATTAATTGAAACACAACCGCAAACTACCATCATCCTTCTTGATTAACAAATTTGGTGCACCCCACGCTGACCCACTTGGACGAACAAAACCGCACTATAATAGACCATCAAGCTATATAGGTAACTCTCATTACTCAGAAGGTTCCATCCTAAATGGAAACATAGAGATATGATATTCTCATGGTTGTAGATCGATCCAAAACTCAATCTATCATCAAGGGGTAATGCTAAAACCTCTTCTGGAAATACGTCAGCGTACTCCTCTACGACCCTAGGGAATGACAACTGTTGTACCTCTGAAGAACTCACCATCATCTGAGCCATCATGGATGATAAATATGGAATGCACATACAACCCATCTAAGGATCTCGACCACCAAAAAACACCACCTGCTCTCTATCCGCACCAATGAATATGACTTTCTTCCTGAAGCAATCCATGATATCTTGCACCGAATACAATCAATCCATGTATAGGATGACATCATATGGTGTATTCATAAACATAGAAAATCTCCCCAAGATTGGTGTTTCCCCAATAGTATCTCACAGTCTCTACATACTTCAAACAAGTACGCTCGACCTCCATCTAGAGTAGTCAACACCAAGGGCACTGGAAGCCTCTCTACCTCAAGTCCCAAAGCATGTACAAGGGTAGGATATATGAATGAGTGTGTCGATACAAAATCAAATAAGGCATACACCAAGGTAAAAAACAATCAATGGGGTCCTTGAATGACATCGGGCTCGCCTAGAGCTGGAAACGCTATAGCATGAAGCTGACCACAACCTCCTCCACGGCCTCTCTGACACTGATGATGACCACCACCATGGCCGCACTATGCTCTCTCAGGGTGGGGAGCATCATGGGGTTGTCCTCTTCCTACCCCATCAACCTTCTTCTAGTCTATAGTTGGTGAAACCAGCTGCTGCTGCCATGGATGATACTGTCTCAATAGAGGAACCTGGAGCGTAGCGTCTGATGCACGATGACCACTCTGAATGTTTAGGCACTCCCGCTGCTGATGACCACGACCACCACAAGAAAAACAAGGGCATGATCCCTTGTCATAGGCCTGAGAGTTTCTGCCTCTTGAGAAACGATATGTGAAGGGCTTGGAGATACCCCCGGATGAACGAAAACTCTTTTCCCTGGAAATCAAGAACCTATGACCACATCTCTGCTTAGGGAGGAATTATGCTGATTCCCCTCTCATTATGATCCGATTCTGGACAAAGTACTTTCGACAACCTCTGCCCCTCCAGCACCTCAAGATATGTTTTCAGCATAAATGGGGTGACCTGGTGCTGGATCTCTAGATGTAAAGCATCCTCAAAATGCATCACCCTAGTCTCCTCATCTGGTAATAGGTCCGAAGCATATCGTAAAAGGTTCCTGAAACATATTCCAAAATCTCGAACACTGGAGGTCCCCTATCAAAGAGTAAGAAGCTCCTCGCGACTAGACGCCATCATAGTTGAAGAAAGAAACTCGACTCTAAACCTGTCTTGGAACTCCTCTCATGAGTTCCCTGACTCCTCACGATCCCTGAAAAACAAAAACCAACACTACATTGTTGCACCATGCAACATCTTCACAACCAAGGACACCAAGTTCTCCTTATGAGAACAAATCTTACTGAAGATTATTTCGACCACCTCTAACTAGTCTTCAGTGACTGCATCTAAAACAGAGCCCTCATCCTTCTGCAGACTCTGGCACTGAAACTCTCGGAGTGTCTTCCTCCAAGTGTCTTCATTGTCATCCTCTACCCTACGACGATCTGCTGGAACAACCTACTAGACAATTTCTGCGCAAACCTGATGGGGACGTCGACCTGGAGCCATACCTACAAAATAAAAAACCGTTAGTTCTCCTAAAACTAGAATATGGAATAATCAACATTAGTTAATTAATTTCTTTATTTTTTTCATTTTATGTTAACCTATCCCAAGGTCTACTCATTCAATCATAAGAACAAAGAAGAATGGTGCATGATCCTTTGCGATGCCTCTAACCTACAACTAGTATCACCTTGATTAGTTGTCACTGTAAACTTAAAGGTCGGTACAACAGATCGTAGGGGGCCCTAAACCCCTATGTCTCATCCTATCGCCAGTGTTTTACCTCACTTACTAAACATGAATGACACAGTTTCCATACCAACCCATGCAACATCACCTGTTCTTACATCCAATCTCAATCCTATCCCTCGACCGGACTTCTGATACCACTCTGTCATGACCCCCGAGTCCCTCCTCCTGTAGGCCCCGAGTTGGTGACTAGAACCAAGGGTATAGTAACACAAAAATTGGGAGGCATTACCCTCTAAGAGAACACATGCATAAGAGAGAGATAAGATAGACACCAATCAACTCCAACTCAGACTGCAATATAAACAAAAACCCAAGCACACATATGAAATGTCATGCAAAATTATTACAACTGAAAGGGGAAAAACTGTAAGTACCCAAAAGAAAGTAAAAACAACAGCAACCACAATCTCGAACAACACCTACAACCCTAAGTTAGTAAACACCAGTCTCATCTCTATCCTGCTCCATGTGACCTGAAAAATAGTTTATATATACATAAGTTGAGTATAACAGTATACTCAGTAGGATCCTTTCCGAAGCCTCTCGTGCAAAAGTAATGAAAGCAATCTAAAGAACAGTGAAAAACAAGTGAAACTAACTCATCACTTAAACAGGTATACTAAGTTCCCAACCTCACAATGACTACTCTCACTAAGTAAAATGTACAACAATATATCATATAATAAAGAATATCAAAGGTACCCTACTACTAATTCCCCACTGGATTGCAGATTTTCCCCAACGTCGCAGGTCCTGAGCATCGCTCTCCAAAAAGGCTTACCCGCAGACACCTGGGAGAAGCACCACAATATGCACCTCGTGCAACAAAACCACCACGTCCACACACCAAAGTAACCAGTTATTTTCTAGGATCCACCACAGCTCGCATAACGTGTATCATATGTCGGGTATTATACCTCAAGCCATTACAACCCATACACCGAGTAAGAATCCTCAATCCATCACAGCCTATACACGTTACACCTATAGTAGTCCATATAAAACTATATCCATAATATTTGTGTGTGAATAACCACAAGCCATTACAGCCCTCTACACACATATATGGGGAAAACTAACCAATGTGCATGCCATCACAAGTAACTACCTAGAGAAGAGAGCGGGAAAAAGGGGGTAGTCAACCATCTGTCCTTCCATGGGAATGTTGGGGAAAACACCCCCCAGGGTTCAGAATCCCTGGGGTGTCAGTTTCCCTTACTGATAGGGTAGAGTGGCGTATATAAACACAAAAGGTACCGAATATACTATAACTCACAATCACACTAGGTGAATTACCTAGTCATAGACACAACTATAGCTAATGTCTCTTAGACTCTAGGCTGCAACATTTAAGACTATGTTTCCTATAAGCATATAACCATTTAAAGATCATTATTAGATTACTTCATTCCCTTTTTATCAGTTCTTATATACATTAATTAATTCATTAAACATTAATTAACCAATAACAATCCCACATTTAATTTCATTAGCATCACACCCAAAGTCTATTGTTCCTTCAAAATTACAACCTCATCATTATGTTCCAGCAAACTCCAACCCCATGGGTTAACACCATTTATTCAATTATTCATTTCAGAAATACTTTCCCACATTCCAAGGCATTTAAAAAAACATTCTATGATACTAAACACAAGGGGATCAACACGGTGAGTAGATGTACTACCAATTGAGTCTTTTCCACTTATAGTTTGAGCATATACCCATCCTTCCTTGAGATGCTAAACACCGAAAGCATGTGTCATTCCCCGCGTGTCATCGCTTCTTTCAGAAGATGGGTATGTAAGACCAGCTGCCTTGAGATGTGAGGAAAAGTAAAGAAGATAAACAACCAATGGAATAAAAAGCATCCTACAATTACAACCATCCAATTCCATCATCTCTGGTGTCCTACCAGACACCCACATGCATAAACCAATGCATCTTGCCACTCTAGGCGTCATCTGTTACCACAACCAAAAAGGCCTCCATGCCTCCACATATTACCACAACCATCCAGTCTCACATCAAAACACAACCAGTAGTAAAACAAACATCTTCACAATTAAGATCATGGCCCTTAAACAAACAAGAGGGTAACCTAAATCCTAGAAAAAAATTATCTTTTAACAACCAACAGTTCTTTAATTCATATTGGATTAACCAATTTATTATTCGTTGGTTCTAAATTCTGGAAACCTAATCAGTAAGATATCAAAAATAAATGAACATGCTTACTGCACCAATTTGACTAACATCAAATTACAACAAGAACCGGATTCTTTTACTTGCCACTTTATCGTTATCCAAACAATTATCAATTAATCCATGTTTACATTCTTTACCAATTTCTATCAAGAAAAATCATAAATATCACATAATCTAGAAAAAACAAGAGGAAATAACATTTGATCGATATCAATTTATTTATCTGGTTCAAATATTTATTATGTAAATTCCATTGACATCCAGTGGGATAAAACATGTTAATGACACAATTGCACAAAAAATAAAGAGAAGCAATGAATCCCCTACCTCAAACAGTTCTTTACATTCTTTATCGATTCAACGGGTCACGATCCTCCTCTCACGACAACTACATCCACCCGAGGATACCACGTTACAACAGCACCAACCAAACAACAAGAAAAACCCCATTAGTAGCATGAATATTATATGCTATAACATGGAAAAGAAGAAACATGAGGAGATGATCCCCAAAATAATGACAATAAAACAATCCTTATATCAAAGATTGACCAATATAGCTCGGTTGCATCAAAATAGAGCCAAAAAAATCCGAGGAGTAAAGTATGATTGTGCCACTTCTACAGGATCGGTATAAAGGTTCTTGCATCTCATAGCCGAGAACAATAAGGAAGAACAAGGGAGGATGATATCTTGTCCCTTTTAAAGATTTAATGGGGCGACGATTTAAGATACGCTTAATTCCCCATTAAAAGTGGATCACATTAACCCACGTAGTTTTACCATGTAAAAGCATCTCGAGCAATAGGAATAATTAATATAGGATTTATGGTCTTTGAATAAGCCTTTAGAGTCCTTAAAATATGGCTTTAAATGTATTTTCAGTCAAAGGAACTATCAAAGGGGTGGAACTGTATGAAGTGGGAAACATTGTTCATAAACCTCACTGGTCTGGAGACACTGTAGAACTACCGGTATTGTACTACTACCATTACTGTACAACTACCATTATAGGTTACCGATAGAGGTTACTGATAGACCTCACCTAACTAGAAACAATGTTCATGAAACCTCACTAATAATACACTTTTCATTGAACCTCACTGATAGAACATTGTTCTCTGGTCCTCACCGATATAACACTGTTCACTGAATCCTCACCGATGGAACACCATTCACTGAATCCTCACTGATAGAACACTATTCACTGAACCTCACCGATAGAACACTGTTCACTGAATACTCAATGATAGAACACTATTCATTGAATCCTCATTGATAGAATACTATTCACTAAACCTCACCGATCACACGATGTTCACTGAACCCCTCTGATAGAACATTATTCACTGAATCCTCACTGATAGGACACCATTCACTGAATCCTCACTTGTAGAACACTATTCAATGAACCACACCAATAGAACATTATTCTCTGAATCCTCAATGATAGATCAATGTTCACTGAACCTCACTGATAGAATACTATTCACTGAATCCTAACTGATAGAACATTGTTCACTAAATCCTCATTGATAGAACATTGTGCGCTGAACCTCAACGATAGAACACTATTTACTGAATCCTCACTGATAGAACACCATTCACCGAATCCTCACTGATAGAACAATGTTCACTGAACCTCACCGATAGAACAATGTTCATTGAATCCTCACTCATAGAACATTGTTCACTGAACCTTACTGATAGAACACTATCCACTGATGGAACTGTTCACAGAATTGGAAATTTGGAAAACTTATTGGAGATAAGTCACATTAACCTCCTGGAACACCTCAAACACCATATTTTTACAAAGTAATAGACCGGAGAGGTCCGTGCCATTACAAGTATATACAATGAATTGTTTCAATCCCTTTGGCCAATAACATCTCTTTATAGGTACTCACATGACCATCCATGTACAGTTTTCTCTAGATTTCTCATTTTTACCAAATGTTCCCTACATCAACCTGTAGATCAAGTATAACCCATATATTGTTTTGATAGTCGATTAAATTTAATAATTGAAGGATTCATTCCCACATGAATATTCTAATCTCTGAACTTCCTCCATATAATATATAAGTTCTCTATTGTCCCAAATAATAGCTCACCATCCTTAGTGATACAAATAACATATCGTTAAAGTCCACTAACATCACTATTTATCATATTTAGTACCATTGTAATAGGAACAAACTCTTCCACGATAAATTTAGGAAACTATTTCTATTCCAAGACATTTGAATGTTTATAATTAACTAAATTGAAGTTAAAATATCCCCCACTATCATTTTTTATTATTTTCACAATCTAATGAAATATAGCACGTCTTGTGATAGTTACCTTCATATATGAGGTTAATTATTGATAATAATACATTGTTTCATTGGGATTCCATATAATGATACAAAATGTTACATGATATGCTAGTTTTTTTCCAAAGATGGCCTCAATAAATTCTTATTATCCCTACACTTTTAAGTTTTTCAACATGGATTTACTTATATTCCTAAACTCATATGGTATGTCATATGTGACTTTAGCTGGAACAACATTTACTATGTTCTCTAATGAATTTCTATAAAATTATAATTTATAGATCTCAAAATTTCATTATTTTTTACATAAATTATAATGAATGTAGCCCCACCACAATTTTACATTAATGTGAAATATCAAAATTTATGTAATTTTGATGAGTATTAAGATAAATTGTTAATAATTGTTATTATGAAATTCTAACAGTTTCTATCATCATATTATTTTGAAATTAATATTTAAAAATATTATAAAATTATCGAAATTAAATTTTATGTAACTCTAAATTTATGGTCTTCAATTCTTACAACTGGTCCAAGTCCTTAATATATATTTTGTGACCCAAAAAATCTCTCAATTTGGAATATAAATTTTCAAATTAGTATTTACAAACCTTTAGTAAATAATTCATATTTCAAACTAAAGGGTTAAAAATGAGGTGATTATTTATGGAGAGGAAATTATACTTGAAGATTAATTTCAACAAAGAATGAAATGTTTAGATTATCTCAATTAAAGATTATTTTTAATGTCAAAAATTAGAGTATTTTCAAAAGGAAGTTAATCTAGAATTTTTTTTGATTAATTCATTTCAAAAAACATCACAAGTCTAAAATCTCTAAAATTTTGGGGATAAGAATTTATGAAATGTGTGTAAAACACTCAATAATAAACAAATTCAATATTTTATCTAGATCTATGACGAAATTGATTTGATATTGAGAGGAAAAAAATAGAACAACAATTATTCCACAACATATTAATTTAACTTAAAGTATCCAAATTTGTTTAAAATGATTCTAATAATAATGGTGTGTGTTATAATAGAAGGTATTTATTAGAATTTTTAAATAAATAATATATTAATCATGACAATAAGGACAACTTGAAAAATGGTTGTGGTGTATGAGATATGAGGATTCCTCCCTTTTGTGTATGGTACTTCATTGATTTCATATTATATATTTTTGGAAACTAATTTACATTATTGATGGATGTATCATTAATATATTCAATAAATTTCATATATTTTTTCCTGGTGAGTTTACAAATTCATGAATGTAAATTAAACTTATTTTTTCATAAATTTCATTTGAAGATGTCTCCCCATTGAGAACAATGTGCTCAATTAATTTTTTATGCATAGAGGGATTTGGGAATTTTTTATCAAATTCATAAGGGTGTAAAAAATTATTTTATATATATATATATATATTTAGGAAATATATGTGTTAACTTTATGGTATTTTATTGACAATTGGGAAATATATTTGGATAAAACAATTCAAAATGGATAAAGGGATTGTCTAACATATTATGTTTATCCATAACTCTTACCTTTCCCTAGTCTTCTTATATTCTTTTGTTGATTCTCCTTTTCATCACTTTGTCTAAATGAATGTAAAGGGAAATACCTTAGTCCAAATTGATTCATCCTTTAAAGAAACATCAAAAATAGGCAAAAGGATGAACAAGGATAACATTGCCCATAGGTCGTGCAAGTTCCCTCATGGGCGCGCAAGTATACTTGCGCGGCGCCTAATGTTCACGCAAGTGACTTGAGCGACCTACATGATAACCACATGGAGTATTCTCTAGCCTATAAATATACCCTATAGGCCCCCCATTTCTGGAGGATGTTTTTCTAGAATTCAGATACAGAGCTCTGAATGCCCAAGTCTCTTCTTCAGGTCTTTCAAACATTTCTAAGGTATTTCTTTACCTAGAATGCAAGGTATAAACAAGAGGAGTATGGTCTAAGTGATATAATTCACTAACACTTGCGCGCCTAAGGTGTTTTACCATTAAGGTAAATGTACATACTTGTGTGTTGCCTTCTTCACTAAAACTTGTGCGGCTCTCTTCTGGAAGTACCTCAAGATAATTCTAAAGGCTTTTGTCAAAGATTGCCTAAGTGTTACCCTACTGATTAACAATCGCAGAATTTCCCATGTGTCACGCAGGTATACCTACACGACCTGGACTTGCATGCCCAAGATGTACCTGCACGCCTGCCAGGACTTGAACGCCCCTGCCCTTTTTGGGTTCCCTTCTTGCCCATTTAACCCCTCTTATGCATTTCCACCTATCCAATTCAAGATTCAGTCTTCAAGACACTCTTCAAAGCCATTTTTGGCATGTTTTCTTGATTGAATTCTTTATCTGAATGGAATTTTGTGGAACATCTCTTAAAAACATAGTGATTCACATATCTTTATGTTACTAAAGTTAGATATTTCATTCATTCAACCTCATCCTTTAAGATGAGAGAATCATGAAACTTTGGGCCTCTTTTTCAGGAGTAAGACCTAGTCTTAATTTATCTTAACCAGACCTAATTTACCTTTGATATGGGATTCCTTCTCATGAGTAAAACCCAATAATAAGTCCTCTCCTAATTTGGTCCTCCTTTTCAGGAGTATTCCCCAATCCAAGTTCTCTTAATTGGGTCTCCTTCTCCGGAGTAAGCCCCAAGTCCCCTAATTTGGGCATCCCCCTCAAGAGTAAGCCCCAAGTTAGAGTATTCAAATCTCCATGAAGCACATATACCTTTATGGACCATGTTTCTATATTTCTTCTCTGAGGTAAATCCTAATCTTCATTTATCTGAGCCGTCATACATACATAAGCCCCACATTATTTCTTATGATTGCGTCTTTCATGGCACAATTGTCTAGTTTTTACCAATACCTCTTGTTTCTCACACCGAGCATGACTCATGTGATATTAGAGTGTAAAAGTAATTATGACATCCTTATTTGAGCCATCAATCATAAACATCATACTCCCTTACTTGAACTACATGGGTTCTGATTCATTTTCTGAACAAAGGATACGTAGGTAGCCCATCTGGGGTTCGATCACAACTTTGAAATAATCCATGTCCTTCTGAACGACAATAAACTTCAAGTGCCCCACTGAGTGGCTTTAAAACCAGAATGGTCATCATAATGACCAAGATACTTCTATAAAAATGTGTCGACAAATACCATTGACCAAGAATCTATAACAAATAGAGATGATTCTATATCAATGAAGAACCTCGAATAAATATAAAATATTCTCTAAATTTCCTACATATTTAATAATTGAATGTCAGATCTTAAGGAAAGCTCATTTTATACATGGTAATGTAATAAGGGTTCAGGAACACAACTTAAATATATAAAGAAAGTCCCGTAGTAGACATTAATCCCCCTAAAAAGGTTTGATGAGTCCGACCTCCCATCATCTCAACCAATGAAAATTCTCAAGTCTCATCAGTCCATAAACTAATGAGTGCCTACCTTTGGAAAGTAGGTCCAAATAGATGTGGAATCATTCGATGTTTCCGGTTCTATGAACAAACACGTTAGAAACCTATTGGAATGTTTGAACCTTTAATTCAGGAGGTCATCCCAAATTCCAAGAGGAAACAAAAAATGGTGAACCCGACGTGAATCCTTAACGAAGTTAAAATGATGTTTTACCTATTTGTTAGGCCCCTATTTAAAACTCAATGAGAGGGACAACAAAAACAATCATTGACATATGTGTTCACCCAAAAGATGTAGTATTAAATTTATCTTGATTATGTCTGTTATATCAAACAGGCACTCTTTCCCAAGATTCTTTGAATTCTATGAAATGGATGGACTCAAGTTAACACCTTTGAATACCGCTGATACGAATGCCACTGCTACTACTCCTGATGGATCTTCATCCGCTCTGAGAATGAAATCACCTACTCAGCGTCTCCAACCCTAGGTATCAAATGCACTGGTTAAGGAGTACCATCAACACGGTACCATTCTAACTCTGGAGGCTGCCCTACAAGCCCTCCAAGTGAACAATTCACCCTGGTCATCCGGACAGTGACGACCAGTGATCAAAAAGCAGGCGGTGCTAACTACCATCTCCAACCATTTCTGGTCGTTATCCCTGGAATGCAATCACCATTCACTCTCATATTCTGGAGAGGTGAATGAGCAGGTCCCTCGGGGCCTTAATTCAAGGAATCATGAGTCCTTCCCGAGGGCTCCCATCAACAATCGCCGCCAGACTCGTGCGAAAGTGCACCCTCAACATGATGAGGGTGTCGACTCTAGGCGTTCTGCTCAGGTACCTCGAACCCGAGCAGGCAAAATGAATTACCATAGGTGAAATCCAGTTAACAGTGAGTAGGTTCTCATCTCTTCTATCTCCGTAGAATTCCACCAACCTAACTTGGTGGCAAGGAATGAGTGGGAACACACACCTTCCCGTTTTAATTCTGTTGTCCATCAGAATCATCCGGAAGCATCACGCCAATCCCGCCAGGTAATTCCAGTGGAATACTATAGGCAGGAACATACACCTGCTTATACATCATCAGCTAGTCATCAGGCTCGTATGACTACATATGATGGAGCTCTTCAACCACGTTCGTCGAAGTTCAATCAGTTGGAACATACACTTGCTAGTATTAATCAATACTACCAACAGTCTCGCTTGGTAGCATTCAGAGACGTTAGTCGGAAAGCTCCGGCGACAAACAGGAGGCATACTCAACATTCTTCCCCCACACTTGAGTACTTTCCAGATTCACTGATAGGAAAAGGAGGATAGGAGTAGGAACATACACCTACTCCAATCACAGAATGGACGTATATCCTCGTTCCGGTAGCTGAAGTCACCAAGCATATTCTATCAATGGTAAAAGAGTATAATCAAATCCCTGCTCATATTCTGGATGTCTTCCAGGATATTATAACAACCTCAGCGGCATCTCAAGGAAATACACATAAATCTATCACAACCAGTGGAGTAAAACATCAACACTTCACTCCAAAATAGACACAGACATCTATTCTTGTCCAAGAGGGTTGTGGGGAATACTCCCTCATATCATATGGACAACCAAGTCAGGAACATACACCCGATTTGAGTAGAGATCATCAGCCTAACCAGGCCATATCTCCTGATCAGGCACATACACTTGATCAGAGTATCCACTTTCATCAACAAGTGGTTTCCAAGATGAGTTAGAAGGCTTCTAAGAAGAAGACCTGCCCAACACAGTCAAAAGAACAAGAGCCAATCTGTAACAAGGCCTTGCTCGATGATGGAGTTCATGAAGCCCTCAGACAATTATCTGTTGGAATCCATGATTCTACTCCCTCATTTCCCAATAGTGGGAACATTAATTCTGATGTTCTTCAAAAGATACTTCCTCATGTAGGATTTCTTCATGACAATTCGGTCGATCTCGAAGTTTCATCTTCAGATGAGAGCCAAAGGAACCCTCTGTGTGGTCAGAAGACAAGGGAGAAAGAGGTCTCATCTGTTGTTGTAACCCACCATGGTGGTCCTCCCCATGATGATTAATTTCGCTACGAAAGTCCTCTCTACAATAGTGATGGACATTTCCTGGAAAATTCTCTAGTGGACAATGTAGTGTTGAGAAAGCCTTCTTATATTGAGGCACTTGAAAATGAAAAACCATTCATGTATGATGCTTCAACGCTTACAGGTTATATACATTCTCAATAAGAAGATAGCCCAGGGTGTACGTCATTCTCCAAACCGCCCCTAAGTCATGCATCTTCTAGTTTAATCAGTGATTTCTCTACCAATCTTGTTGAATCCGATGAAGTAACAAGGAAGCACCAGCTCTGGTCAAATCAGTTAGAAGAATCTTTATTTAATGATAAAGAGGAAATGTTGAACATGAGAAAACAAATTGAAAAAGGTGAAGTACCAGTCATGTTTTGGCCTCTGGATGACTCTCAGTATGACATTCCAATGATGTTGATGGATGATGGAATTCATGATATTCGTCTCATCATATGGAAAACTATTTGTCAGTTGAAGAGGAAAGTATTATCTTATGATGAATATGAAAATAATGTTACGATAATAGAAGGGTTACAATGCCAGATTGATTTGGCTTCTCTATCAGTCTCTCAAAATCCGAAGGCTGAAAAGTAGCAGAGATCCCTTCAGCGTTCATGACTTGGTGCACTAAGAAGATTGCGCCAATTAATTGCCAATTCCCCATCTCGTATTCATATCATAGGATGGGGTGTTCATGGATAACTAAATTTCACTTTACTTTCCATTCAGCAAAGCCCACCAAAAATGGTCTCATGCAATGTTATTTCCCATGGCTGGCCAAAGTCAATGGCCTTTGTTTGTAATCAAAAGATTTCCCAAGAACA
Organism: Viscum album; assembly: GCA_963277665.1. NCBI lineage: Eukaryota > Viridiplantae > Streptophyta > Magnoliopsida > Santalales > Viscaceae > Viscum > Viscum album. The sequence continues at coordinate 167,431,164 of OY728150.1, read as the reverse complement.
TGCTTCAACTAGTTCCTCTCAAAATCAAGAATACAGAGAACAAGTTGTTGAATTACTCCTCCGTCAAGAATATGAGAATATTGAATAGGCCTCTCGTATGGAGCAAGCACATCACCATGTGACAGAAGTGTCAGAAATCATCCAATGGTCTTCTGAGCTGGGTGATAAAAGTGGATGCAGGTTGATGCATCCAGCTAATTTCCAGACCAAGGTCCGCAAGATTAGGAGAGATTTTAAGAAAGTCTCAGACATATCATGTCAAGAGCCACCCCAGATTTCCAGACTATGAACTTTTTTAAACAAACCCTTAGAATCAACAAATAGGATTCGAGGAGTTGAGCAAAGACAACACGAACATCACCAGTCCACCAGACTGGGGACTTTTTCAAATCATCAATCCCCTCCTTAAAGAAAATCGGTCTTTTATCGATTGGAGAAGAAGACACAAGAGGAATGAAGAGCCAAATTATCAAGATATTCTCTCCAAATTACGGTTCCCCAAGAAGTTCTTGAGGGATCGAATCATCAAAAGGCAATGTCTCATCAATTACATAGAAGAAGACAATATCATAGAAATGCTGATATAAGGGATGCAATGCATTATGCATCAATTAGTGTCATTAATGTCATTGTTGTTGATCCACCAGATGAGGCTCCTTCAAAGGGATCAGATGATGAGATTCTTGCTCAAGAAGTTTTACGCACAGACACAAATAAAGAAGGTGTGCGTACACGAAATCAAAGGTTTACCCAAAATCTGGTTGTTCCTTCAAATAACCCACTTCTCCCACTCCAAAAAGGATCCATCAAAGGGAGGTGAAAGAATCAGGTTACATATCCTTCCTCTGCAGAAGGCCAATTGCTCTCACTAGAGAAATATTTGCACAACAGGAGGAAGAAATGAAGGAATTAAGGATGTTGAATGCAGAAAAACTTCTTGGTAGTCTTATTCATAAGCGTTCTTGAGTCAGTCAGCCATGGGAATTTGTTACAGCTACTGAGATGGATCAAGAATATCCTCCTCTATAAGTACACCCTCACAGGTCTCATCCTACGGGTCAATTGCAACAACAGTTGGCAGTTCTACCATCAGTTGCAGCACCAACCACCACAACTGTCCAAGCTACAGTCATTGCACCTGCCCAATTCCAAGTTCAATCGGATGTTTCTCAAAAGTTAATAACTACCATTGAGTCATTAACAGCTCGGTTAGAAACTATGGAAGGGAAGAGTGCGCAGGTTCAACCAGAAAATAAATCTTACCCTGAATGGGTATATTCAATCTCTCCTCCATCCAGTTTTGTAAACCCTGCATTCCCTAATTTGAATGGATCAGTCAATCGTAAACAGCATTTGACGCATTATGTGTCTTGTTGCGATCCTATGATGGGAACCCTGGAACAACAAGAAGTACTGAAACTCAGATGCTTCATGCAGGCCTTACAAGGACTAGCCTTTTTCTGGTATACAAGCTTGCAATCACGGTCAATTAAAGGATGGGAGGATCTTCACCAAAAATTCCTTCTTCAGTTCAGCTCATCTTTCCCAAAGACAACAGTTTTCGATCTTTAAAACTTTAAGCAAAGGGAAAATGAAAGATTCTCTGATTTCATGTCTCTTTGTAAGGGATTAACATATTCCCTATGCTTAGAACACTCTTAAATGGAATTTTTGCCAATCTGTGTGGCAAATCTACGTGACGAATTATGCATGCTGTTGATCCCTATGAAATACACAGGAGGGTTTCGAGACCTTACTTCAATCGCTCAGCAGATTGAATATTCTTTTATACAGGCTAAGGCTAAATCTCATGTAATTCCATCAGCTCCATAAAAGAGAATGGTTAAAGTAGAAACTGTAGAGACCCTAATCTTAACGTACATGGAAATTACATTACTTTTTCGGAATACTTAGTATATAACAAAAACACACACACAAGGATCATAATAGTTTAGTGTCTTTGGAAACTTGGAATATAATCTTCTAATCATGGTGAAAGATCTTCAACATCTCCCATAAAGATCTTCCCTTTTTTTACCTAAAACCTTTCTTTATATCCTGGGGAAATGAAAACATAAAAGGGTGAGCTCAAATTCTCAGTAAGGGTAAACAAAAGAAATATCAATCTCATCATATTCATAAGAACATAACATTTTGGAAATCTTAACCTACAAAAAAGAGCATAATTTCATAACATGGGATAAATCATAGTAGTGAAATGAAATCCAAATAATCATAACATAAAACATGAAACTTTTTGGCATACACACATAATCATAGAGAATAATTTCTTATTAGTCATGACTCATTACCAAGACTATCTTAGTGGACAAAGTCCATTTCTGAACCGATTTCACTCCTCGTTTCAGTCCTGTTTTACTGAACCAGTATAACCTGTCGTTCCAGCCATGTCTATCTCATGAGATATAAAATCATTACCCAATGCATTGGAGGGAGATATAGGTCCCACCCATCTCATAATGATACCATTATTATGTGTGCCACAAAATCATAAATCATACATCATTTCATAACCCATGTAATAAAAATGGGATTCTTAAACATCATGACATCATAAAACAATTCATATAAGATAAAGGAATTCATAAAAATAATTCCATCACAACATAATCAAATTAATGTAAGAATAGGGATAGAAACAAAACCCTATATTATCTTAGATGGAAAATAATTTTGATAAAACACTTGAACTCCATTCTTGAGGAAAATATCCTTTCTACTTCAAAAACATTTTCCTTTCTTAACATGTCATACAATTTTAAACTAAAAGAAGTTGATTAAAAATAAAGTTTAAAATGTGTAAAGGAATCTTCTTGGAAATAATGTTTAAAAATCCATTCATTCCGTATAAGTTAAAAAAACATTCTTCTTGTACTTTTGTCAGAAAAGTCAAAAAGTACCTCGTATGAAAAATGAAAAAAGATTCATTTCATATCTTTTACAAAAAACTCACCGAAGGGTAAAATTGGATTTAAAAAATTTTAGGTGGATGTAAATAATATTATATATTTAGGAAACATGGATGTGGATGATAAAATACACCCCAGTAAATTTCAAAGTATAAACAATCTCGGATAAAAATGATATTGTGATATTTCTCTTAACTTAGGTCCGATTTGCTTCGTAAGTGTCTGAACCTCCTGTATAATGATTTAAATATTGTTATTGACTTATTCCAGAATCATACATATTGTTATGATATAATATATGGTCATATTCTTAGCTTCTTATTACTAATATTTCATTGATACCTGTTATTCGGGTGTTTATTACTTTTTGTTCTTATGCATGTTTTGTCGAATAAATTCTTATTCTTCTCTTTAGGTTATAGATACCTCATTTCCATAATTGTATTAGTGTAATATATATCATATTAATTCATTTAATTCATTTATATAATCATCATGTAATGAAGATCATGTAGAACGAGTCGCATCACATCGTGGAGACGGTATTCCGTACATACGCACGAGTGATGATATCATTCCTATGATCGTGGAATTGTATTGGAGTGTATGTATACTATTTCAGAATCAATATCAATTTATAATAGTAAATATAGTAATTATTTATACCATTATACCCATCCAAGTAAGGTGGTGGTGGAAAATAGATTACACCACGTCGTGGAGACGGTATTCCGTACGTACGCACGCGCGGTGATTTCTTTTTTCGTAGGATGGATAGATGGTAAAATAGGGTTGTTTCATACTTATAATAACATATCCGTATATGAGTGATACTGATGTTATTACTTCATAATGAAACAACTAATGAAGAAGAAGTGGAAGAAGAAATAAATATGAAAGAATCGGTAACTGACATTACGTCTTCTTTGAAGTGCTTCTTTGAGACCTCCTTTTAGGGCACTAAAATAGGTCTTTGAAGAAGACCAGAACCTCTAGTATGTTTATAGGGAAGTGGAGAGGATAAATTGGCACGGGTTGGCCGAGCTTGAATGCTCAAAGTGGTGTGAGGAAGAGGGGGGAGGAGGTGCCCTTTTATAAGGGAGGAGAGGGGCACCTTTGGAATAACTAAAACTATTATTTTATTATAAAGTCAAAATAGGTTTTAAATAGCTTCAAATTGATTTATTTCAAATATAATGTGAGGATGGGTCGAAATATTCTCATCCAATAGAATTTAGACAAGTTTAGGTTCCTATGTTAACATTATCATTTTGATTTAACATTAAGTTAAATAATTTTACTTTTACCATGTCTTCTGGTGTTCTTATACTATAAGGTTGATAAACATACTATAAGAAGCCAAAAGAACCCCAAGTTGTTTATTATTAATATATATAACCTTATATAAGTTATTTGGCCGAACCTTAGATTTTTAGGAATAAAATAACAATTAATAATATAATATTTGTTTTAAAAACTATTTTATGTCAATTTTGACACTATTTAGTAATTGATTTTTTTGAAAATCATAACAGAATTCTCAGTTCGAAAAAAGTTTATTAAATCAATACCAACATGTCATATTAACCTAAAAAATTTTTGTAATTCATAAAAAGTCTTAAATTACATTTATTTGGTTATTTATAACATCAATTATGTCAATATTTCATTAATAAGATAATTACTGCATCATCATTGTGTCATAATAAATGATAATTATTTAATCCCTAAAAATTATAAATAAATTCCTATGATGTATATAATTATATTATCTTTCTGGAGAATATTAATGTTAGAAGTTTCATGATGTTTATCACTAAATCAAAATTATTATACTTATAAGATTTATGAAAGTGACATGTTGTCACATTCTTTGGTTTTAATAATAATTAAATTATTTTCCTGTACAAAAGTCCATCAAATCAATCTAATATGACCCTTAGGTGATATGGGTCTACTTTTAGTCATCCAATAGGATTTTGACATGTGTTAGGATAATTTTATAATATTATATTTACCCTTAATTACCTGATTTACCATTAACTATGGTAAATAAAATTTACCGTAGTTACTATTCATAATTTCAAAAAATTAAAAGTAGCTTATTAACATAATTTGGATCCACTGATTCCAAATAAGGAATCCATTTTTCCAAATTCAATACACAAAAGTTTCAGAAATTAAATTAAAATTAATCCTGTTGTCGAAAGAAAACGGGTTTTTCTTTAAAACATTGCAAAAGATTGAATTGATTTATCCTACGAATTCAAGGTAGAATCAATGCTAATGACATACATTATATTAAATGGTAAAAATATATTCTATTTATACTTTAAAACCATTTAATATTATAATTTAACCATATAAATATTTGTGATGAAAAAAAGTTGTTTTTAATTAAAATATAGCGTGTTTTTACTATTCATCAAAATATAAAAGTTACCAAAATAATATGAAAATTTTATCCAAAGTAAATTTTTATTTCATGATTCCAAAGCTGAATTTTATTTTGTCAAATTGAACTTATAAACATGTCAAAAACTAGATTTAAAGTGGGTGCGCCATCAAAAGGCGGCAAAACTGCATTTTTTTTAAAATACTTATTTTACCCGAAAAATTTATTTTGTTCTTATACCATGTTCTAGAAAATGTGTAAGAAGAATAATTATGTTATAAGATAAAAAAATTTAGTTAATACTATTCATAACGGCTAGTTTATAATAATATTATAATAATATATCATTGTTTAGTAAAACCCGGTATTGCGTACAACACACGCTATCGAGGAAGGTCGTGATTGCGTGTAATGCAAGCTAAGTCAAAGTTGTGTGCTGTGAAAGAATCCTTCGTTGTTTCGTTTAACATAATCCAACCATATTTCATTTATACATTGAATATATATATATATATATATATATATATATATATACTTAATGTTGCGTAGAATAACTATTATCAAAATTGTGTGTAACACGATCCAAGAATAGTGTTGCGTATACTGCAAGCTAATACGGTGTTGCGTATAGCGCAAGGTAATCTTGGTTTAGCATACAACACAAGACATTAATGAAATTGAAAGAATATTTTTCATAAAAGCTCGGGGTGTTACAGAAACTGCTACAGTTATGCTTAAACAAGCACTTGTACCTATTTTTACCTCAAAACCTTAATCTTCTCGAAGGTCTCCACCTCCTGAGCGCCAACAACAAAGGACGTTTCATCTAGATGATCAAATAGATCAATGAAGAAAAAAATTTGAGGATATAAGGAGCAAAACATACTCTTTTTTAAATGAACAAGTTCCTGGTCACTTCATTTCGGCTCAGGAAAATAATCTGGTTCAATTGCCAAGGCCTAAGAGGCCAAACAAAGAAAGAGATGAAGACCGTCCCAATTATTTCCCCTTTCATAAAATGTAGGGTCATCCCATCCAAGATTGTTTTGTCTTCCAAGACCTCCTGCAAAAGTTGGTCGACTCAGGAGAAGTCAAAATGAAAGGCTCTTTAGCCCAGGTAGCATGTGTTACTGCTACAGTTACAGTAGAGGAAGGCGAGTGGCAAGAATTCAAAAGCAAAAATGCACAAAAATATAATGATTGGATGGTAAAAAATATGATCAACCAAACTCATGATATTTTGCGAACGTAATTGAAGAAACCAATTGTACCTTCTGCTATGAATGCCATAGCAAAACCCTTTTCATCAGAGAGAAAATCTTAAAATAAACAGCATGATTCAAATAAAGAAAAAGAATCAGAAGAAGATGCGTACGTGTCAAAGCCTAATTTGTCTTTGACCTTGGGAAACATCATACCATCTACTTCAAATAAACGGGCACTGCCCCACCAAACGTCACAACTTAAACAGGATAATCAAGCAGAGTCTTCATCAGATGAAGAGTTAATCTTCGGTTCTGTTAATATGTTTCAATTAATAGATCCATATTCCATTCGCAGTTTCGATTTCGATGAGCCTGAATTCCCTGTATCAAACAGGGGAATCAGAAGAAGTTCCAGAGGCTCAGGATATAGGATAAGACATGGAACTTTTAGAATCCACTATTCCAATTCTACCCATGCTAGAACTGTGTATGTGGCAGAAACTCATGGTAGAGCCATTCAGCGAGCTCAGCAAGAACAAGCAAGTTCTTATACCAATAGCAAATTCAGTCCTAGCATAGTTATTTTGGAAGAACGGTTGAAGGTTCCATCTTCTACCTCTCAGCAGGTAATTGGATCTAATTGGTCTAATCTTCCAAAACCAGGAATATTACCAACTCCTATCCTAATACAAGATGCATCAACTTTAAAAGCATCTTCTTCCAAGACACCTTCTAAACCACATATTCCTTTTGGAAAACGTAGACCACCGGATAAAAAGCATGATGTATTGAAACACTTGGCCCAAGTACCAGCCAATTTATCAATTCTGGATGCTTTGAATCTGTCAAAATATCTTCGGGAAGCACTCATCGAGGCCTTGTCAAGTCCTCAGGAGTTTGAAACGGAAATTGCTGCAACTGAAGTCTATCACATAGAGAATAATCCTACAGAATTCCATGCAATAATATCTTTTACTGATGAAGATGAAGATGATGTTATGGATGGGAATATTAGACCTTTGTACTTATCTATAATGGTCAATGGCGTAGACGTCCGAAGAGCATTCATTGACAATATTTCATGAGTCAACCTCATGCCCATTCATACACTTCATCGATTGGGACTCACGGAATCTGATTTATCTCCTTCTACCATGATGTTACAAGGATATGATAAAAATGAACAAGAACAACTGGTTGAAGTTTCACTTAGAACTCAGTTTGGTGATCTTGTATCAAATTCAGATTTTATGATTGTTGATCAAGGCTCAGCTTTCAACATCATGCTTGGAAGACCCTAGCTACATCAACATGCAGTTATCCCTCCATCATACCATCAACGTCTAAAATATTGTTTTGATGGTCGTGTTGGGACATTTTATGGTGATAAGGCCCCGTTTAATACATGTGAGTCTCAATACATTGAGGCGGAATTCTATCACATGAAGGGAAGGGAGAAATCCACAACAAAAGAGATTACCAAAGTTAATGCACCATGTGGTTTGGAGAAGATTCCAGTAAATCCATTTACACATGTGAGTATAGATTATGTGTTACATATCAGTCAAATTGACTAGATATACCCACATCAAAATACTCTTATGGAAAGATCCATAATGTCAATTACGGCAATCGAGCCTGACAACATGGGAGAAATTGGTAACCCACCAAGCAGTGATGAATGCACAAATGGTCACATCTTCATTTCATCTACTGAAATCCAAAAAGTCTATACTTTTCCAATTAGGCTAGAAGAAGTTATAGCAACATCGGAGGTGAACAATGATATCAACTCTCAATCCATCATCTCCTCTTTATTACCCAAAGAAGACCCTTCATCATCAATCGGGTCAGAAATGGAAGCTTCTTCTTCAAGATGTGCAAATTTTGACATCTCTTATGATCATGAAAATTCTTCTTTACCATCTACTATGAAAGTAGAAATGGAAGAAATAACACATGATGAAGAAGAAGGGAATGATCTCAGAGATTCTTCTCCAGCATTTGAAGAGGGTATCTCCACCACTATGGATGAACTCAAAGAAATAAATTTGGGAACAAAAGAAGATACACGACCCACTTTAATCAGTGAGACCATGACTCTTGAATTGAAAGAGATGTATATTTTCATTCTAATGCGAAATAGAGATATATTTTCTTGGAACTATATCGAAATGACTGGGCTTGATCCTGATGTTTCTACTCATCATTTTGTTTTACCAGAAGAACATCGAGGATTTAAGTAAGCCGCGAGAAGAACACACCCAAATTATGCCTCCAAAATTGAAGTGGAAGTGGATAAGCCTTTAAAAACTAACTTCGTCAGAGAAGTTCAGTATCCTAGGTGGTTGGATAATATTTTCTCTGTAAATAAGAAGAATAGACAAATTAGAGTATTCATCAATTTTAGATATCATAATCGGCATTTTCCTAAGGATGATTTCCCAGTTCCAATTACAGAACTTTTAATTGATGCAACAGCTGGCTATGATGAACATTCCTTCATGGATGGATATTATGGATATAATCAGATCCAAATGGCCCCAGAAGACGAGGAATCCACAGCCTTCAGAGCCCCTCAGGGTGTGTTTTGCTACCGGGTAATTCCCTTTGGCTTAAAGAATGCAGGTGCAACATATCAGTGCGCCAGGCATCGTATCTTCAAACCCTTCTTTGGGAAGTTTGTTGAATGATATGTGGATGATTTGGTGGTCAAATACAAACAACGGTCTAATCACTTGGCTGATTTGGAAGTCATATTTTTTATGCTTTGACAACATTATTTGAAGATGAACCCCTTAAAATGTGCTTTTAGGGAAACCTCAGGAAAATTTCTCGGCTTTGTTGTATGCCATCGTGGTATTGAAGTCGATGTTGAGAAGACCAATTCAACCCTTGGTATGTCACCTCCTCGAAATTTGAAGTAATTAAGAGGACATCAAGTACAGTTAGCATATATTTGGCGTTTCATCGCTAATTTGGTAGGAAAAAGTTTTCCCTTCACCAAATTGATGAAGAAGGGAGTCACTTATCAGTGGAATGAAGGATGTCAAGAAGCATTCAATATTTTCAAGAAATTCCTCTTGAGTCCACCGGTACTCATGCCACCTATTGAAGGAAGACTACTTATCCTCTACGTGACAGCTCTAAAGCGATCATTCGGTGCCTTTCATGCTCAGAAGAATGATACTGGGAATGAAAACAGCCTCTACTACCTCATTTGGACTATGCTTGAAGCAGAAACCTGGTATTCAAGTACTGAGAAGTGCTACCTGGCATTAATATTTATAGTTCATAAGTTTAGACACTACCTAAAAAATCTTGAGGTCCAATTGGTATCTTGCAATAACCCACTCAAATTCATCCTTTGTCGTCCAATGCTTACAGGTCGTCTGGTAAGGTGGGCAGTTATTTTGCAGCAATTCGACATTCAGTATGTGTCTCAAAAGGTGATAAAGGGCCATGCTCTGGCTGATTTCCTGGATGAACACCCTTCAGTGGAAGACACATCTTCAAATATTGAACTCCTTGATGAGGAAGTCTTCTCTATTCAAGAAATTCCTCAGGCATGGGAAATGTATTTTTATGGTGCTTCGAGAAGTAAAACAGGGAGGAAAATGGAAAATCCTAAATTCGAAATAGTTGTCTTAGAAATTGTGCTCATTTATCTAGATAAGGTAGTGTTACCTTATTCCTTCTTATTATCAGAAGGTGGTACGAATAATGAACTGGAATTCCAAGCTCTCATTGCAGGCTTGGAATTAGCGCTTCAAGAACACGTGAAGCACTTAAAGGTGAAAGGTGATTTAGACCTGGTAATCAAACAAGTCAATGGTGAATATGCCATCAGAAAAGAAGAACCAATCCCATTGTATGATTACGTCAGGGAGTTAATGGTGGAATTCCCTTCGGAACTGACATTTTATTATGTCCCAAGATCATAAAATGCTCAAGCTGATGCACTAGAAAATATAGCCACAGCTCTGGCAGATCCAAACCGGGATGAGACAACCATCAGTATTTCCCACCATCGTGCAATTTCACATTATGCTCAAATCAGAACAGAGGAAATTAATGAAATTAGTCCCATTCCTGAACTGTATGGTCATACTACAGGATGGATGTCACCTATCCGGGAATACCTTCAAAATGGAACACTTCTACCTGATAGAGCCGAGAAAGAACAAATCTGGAAATGTGTGGTCAATTTTACTCTTTATGATAGCCCAGATCACCTACAGAAAATTATCTACAAACGTGGTTTTGATTGAGTTCTCTTCAGATGCATTGATGATGAAGAGACAATGGTTGTCATGAAAGAAGTGCATACAGGAGTCTGTGGTGCCCACCAGTCTGGACATAGACTGTCTGATCAAATTTGAAGGCTTGGATACTTTTGGCCTTCAATGATACAATATTTTGTTGATTTCACAAAGAAGTTTCATTCAATCCAAGTACATGCCAACTTCATTCATCAACATCCAGAGTTGCTTCATACAGCTAAATAATCATGGCCATTTTCCACATGGGGAATGGATGTGGTGGGGCCTTACCCTTCAGCTATAGCCAAGAAGTTTAAGTATATTCTTACTGCTACAGATTTTTTTTCCAAATGGGCAGAGCCAATACCTCTTAAGGAAGTCAGTTCTAAATTCATTTTTAGCTTCATCATGTCTAACATCATTACCATATTTGGTGTCCATCATGCCATATTGACAAACAATGGAACCAACTTCTGTTCATCCGAGTTGAAGAAGTCGTATCAAGAATACAACATCAAATCCAACCATTCATCTCGGTATCATGCAGTGTCCAATGGCCAGATAAAAGCCTTCAACAAGACTCTTTCAAATATACTGCAAAAGATGGTGGATAAAGATAAAAATTAATGGTTTGATAAACTCTTTCATGCTTTATGGGCTTATCGGACTACCACCTGCACGACAACACGGTCAAATCCATATTCATTGGTATATGGAATGGAAGTAGTCTTTCCAATTGATGTTCAAATACCATCGCTCAGAGTTTCCATTTGTGATCAATAATCTACAGATGAACAATATCAAAAGTGATTGAATGAATTGGAACAGTTAGATGAGAAAAGATTGTGCACTTTACACCACATGGGAGTCTATCATAATCGAATAGCATGAGATTTTAATAAAAAAGATCTTCTTCGTTCATTCACTCAGGGAGAATTTGTATTAGTTCTCAGAACACCAATGATACCAGGAAAGAAACCTCCCAAGCTTGAGCCAAAATGGGAAGGACCTTACTCAATACATAGGCTCTACTCCAATGGAGCTTATTCATTAATCTCAATGGATGGAGAACTCATCACTACTCCATCTAATGCCATATTTCTGAAGAAGTATTTTGTATAAACACAAAATAACCATCCAATGGTCTGGTATGACCTTAAATTACACCACTGTCCAACAAGACGTTAAGCTGCATCATCCACGGTCCATGCATATGAACTTAATCTATTATCACTTTCGTCCAACATGACGCTAAAATGTGAAAAAGTCCCCAATACGTCCGGCATAATGTTAAATGGTGTACTCTTTTGTCCTTACTGCATGACATTAAACTGCACAGTCTTCTTTTTGTCCAACATGACATTAAACTGTGTTGTCCCCATCATCCTAACTACACAACGCTAAACTATATAGAAAGTCCTTTAATATGTCCTACATGACATTAAACTGTGCTTTGTCTCTACTACATGACATTAAACTGTGTATCACCAATAGTCCTAACTACAAGACTATAAACTGCATTGTAGAGACCCGTGTCTTGACGTACATGGACATTACATTACTTTTGCGGAATACTTAGTACATAACAAAAAATACACACACAAGGATCGTAATAGTTTAGTGTCTTTGGAAACTCGGAACGTAATCTTGTAATCGTGGTGAAAGATCTCCAATATCTCCCATAAAGATCTTCCCTTTTTTTACCTAAAACCTTTCTTTACATCCTGGGGAAAAGAAAACATAAAAGGGTAAGCTCAAATACTCAGTAAGGGTAAACAAAAGAAATATAAATCTCATCGTATACACAAGCACATAACTTTTGGAAATCTTAACCTGCAAAAGAGATCATAATTTCATAACATGGGATAAATCATGGAAGTGAAATGTAATCACAATAATCATAACATAAAACATGAAACTTTGTGTCATTCACACATAATCATAGAGAATCATTTCTTGTTAGTCAAGACTCATTGCCAAGACTATCTTAGTGGACAAAGTCCCTTTCTGAATCGAGTAACCCTCGTTTCAGTCCTGTTTCACTAAACCGGTATAACCTACCGTTCCAGCCCTGTCTATCACATGAGATATAAAATCTTTACCCAATGCATTGGAGGGAGATATAGGTCCCACCCATCTTATAATTAATCTTTTCTTATGTGTTCCACATAATCATAAACCATACATCATAGCGTAACCCATGTAATACAAATGGAATTGTTAAACAACATGACATCATAAAAAAATTCATATAAGATAAAGGAATTCATAAAAATATTTCCATCACAACATAATAAAATCCATGTTATAATAGGGATAAAAACAGAACCCTTTTATTATCTTAGATGGAAAATAATTTTGATAAAATACTTGAACTCTATTCTTGAGGAAAATATCCTTTCTACTTCAAAAACATTTTTCCTTTCATAACATGTCATACGACTTTAAAACAAACGAAGATGATTAAAAATAAACTTGAAAACTTGTAAAGGATTCTTCTTGGAAATAATGTTTTAAAAATCCATTCATTCCGTATAAGTTAAAAAAACATTCTTCGTACTTTTGTCGGAAAAGTCAAAAAGTACATCGTATGACAAACGACAAAAGATTCCTTTCATATCTTTTACTAAAAACTCACAGAAAGGTAAAATTGGATTTAAACAATTTTAGATGGATGGAAATAACATTACATATTGAGGGAACATGGATGTGGATGATAAAATACACCCCAGTAAATACTTACGAATAAACAATCTCGGATAAGAATGAGATTGTGATATTTCCCTTACCTTAGGTCCGATTTGCTTCATATGTGTCCGAACCTCCTGTATAATGATTTAAATAATGTCATTGACTTATTAAAGAATCATATTCATTGTTATGATATCATATATGGTTCACTTATGACTTTATATTACCCGTTCTTTTGTAAATTCCATGTTAAAGAAGCGTTTTGGGTAAAATCGTTTCATTTATCGTAGGTGTTTTGACTTGTTGTTATTGACATTATTATTACTTATATCATGATTTAAATACTTCTAGAATATTAAATATGATTTATATATCATATATATTCAGTATATATATATATATATATATATTAGATAGATAAATGAAATGAAAAACACCGTTCATGGAGACGGTAGTCCGTACGTACGCATGAACGTTGTTTTCCTTTCCTTATTGTCTTGAATGGAAGTAAGTAGATGACATACATATATATATATATATACATAAATCCAGTAGATTTATAATTTCATATATTTCATTATTATTTCTTATATATACTTTATAATCATTATTAAATGGTTAACATGGAGAATGAATCTCATCGCATCGTGGAGACGGTAGTCCGTACGTACGCACGAGCGATGATATCATTTCCATAAATATTGAATTGAATTGGAGTGGATTATAAAATATATCAGAATCAATATTACGTTATAATAACTATGTATAGTTATTTTTTACACCATTATACCCATCCATGTAAGGTGGTGGTGGAAAATAGATTACACCACGGCGTGGAGACGGTATTCCGTACGTACGCACGCGCGGTGATTTCTTTTTCCGTAGGATGGATAGATGGTGAAATAGGGTTGTTTCATACTTATAATAACATATCAGTATATGAGTGATACTGATGTTATTACTTCATAATGAAACAACCTTAGAAGAAGAAGTGGAAGAAGAAATAAAGATGAAATAATTGGTAACGGTAATTACCTCTTCTTTGAAGCGCCTCTTTGAGACCTCCTCTTAGGGCACTAAAATTGGTCTTTGAGGAATACCAGAACCTCTAGGATGTTTCTAGGGAAGTGGAGAAGAGATTTTGGCAGGGGATGGCCGAGCTTGAGTGCTCAAATTGGTGTGAGGAGGAGGGGGAGGAGGTGTCCTTTTATATGGGAGGAGAGGGGCACCTTAGGAATACCTCAAAATATTATTTTATATTAAAGTCAAAATCGGTTTATAATGGTTCCAAAGGGTCTTATTTCGAAGCTAAAGTGGGGATGGGTCGAAATCCTATCAACCAATAGGATTTAGACAAGTTTAGGTTATTATTTTAACCTTATCAATTAGATTTAACTCTAAGTTAAATAATTTAACTTTTACCGTGTCTTTTTGTTTTCTTACACTATATGGTTAATACACTTACTATAACATGCCAAAAGAACCCCAAATTGTTTATTATTAATATATATATCCTTATCTAAGTCATTGGGCCGAACCTTAGATTTTTTGGAATAAAATAACAATTAATAATATAATATTTGATTTAAAAACTATTTTGTGTCAATTTTGACACTATTTGATATATGATTTTTGTGAAAATCATAACAGAATTATATGTTCGAAGAAATTTTATAAAATCAACACTAATATATCATTGTAACCTATAAAATTAGTGTAATTCATAAAAAGTCTCAAATTACATTTATTTGGGCATTTATAACATCAATTCTGTCAATATTTCATTAATAAGACAATTACTACATCATCTTTCTGTCATAATAAATGATAATTATTTAATCCCTAAAAATTCTAAATAAATTCCTATGATGTAGATAATTTCATTAGATTTCTGGAGACTATTCATGTTATAAGTTTCATGAATTTTATCACTAATGTAAAATTAATATACTTATAATATTTAAGAGAGTGACATGTTGTCACTTTCTTTGGTTTTAATAATAATTAAGTTATTTTCATGGAAAAATGTCCATTAAATGATTCTAATCCGACCCTTAGGTGATATGGGTCGTTTTTTAGTCATCCAATAGAATTTTTACATTTGTTAGGGTAATTTTAAAATATTATATTTACCCTTAATTACCCGATTTACCTTTAACTATGGTAAATAAAATTTACCGTAGTTACTATTCATAATTCCCAAAAATAAAAAGTAGCTTATTAACATAATTTGGACCCACGGATTCCAAATATGGAATCCATTTTTCCAAATTCAATACACAAAATATGCAGAAATTAAATTAAAATTAATCCCGTTGTCGAAAGAAAACGGGTTTTTCTTTAAAACATTGCAAAAGATTGAATTGATTTAACCTACGAATTCAATGTAAAATCAAGGCTAATGACTTACATTATATTAAATGGTAAAAATATATTCTATTTATATTTTAAAACCATTCAATATTATAATTTAACCACATAAGATATTATGATGAAAAAAGTTGTTTTTAATTAAAATATAGTGTGTTTTTACTATTCATTAAAATATGAAAGTTATCAGAAAAATATCAAAACTTTATCTAATGTAAATTTTTACATGTTGATTCAAAAGAAGAATTTTATTTTGTCAAATTTAACATATAAACATGTCAAAAACTAGATTTAATGTGGGTGCGCCATCAAAAGGCGGCAAAACTGCATTTTTTTAAAAATACTTATTTTACCCGAAAAATTTATTTTGTTCTTATACCATGTTCTAGAAAATGTGTAAGATGAATAATAATGTTATAAAATTCAAAATTTAGTAAATACTATTCATAACAGCTAGTTCATGACAATATTATAATAATATATCATTGTTTATTAAAACCCGGTATTGCATACAACACACGCTATTGAGGAAGGTCGCGATTGCGTGTAATGAAAGCCAAGTCAGGGTTGCGTGTTGTGAAAGAATCCTTCGTTGTTTCGTATAAAAGAATCCAACCATATTTCATTTATACATTTAATATATATATATATATATATATACTCAATGTTGCGTAGATTAACTATTATCAAAATTGTGTGTAACACGGTCCACGAATAGTGTTGCGTATACTGCAAGCTAATACGGTGTTGCGTATAGCGCAAGGTAATCTTGGTGTAGAATACAACACAAGACATTAATGAAATTAAAATAATATTTTTCATAAAATCTCGGGGTGTTACATTCTACCCCCCTTAAAATGAATTTCGCCCTCGAAATTCATCGGGGTTATAAATGGTTTACTATTCGAAAGTTTCTTTAATAGAAACCCACGTCGTAAAAAGGAATACCAAAACCATTCTTTAAAAACAAAAGTATTAAACGTAATGGTTACCCAAATAAACTAATCATTGGGTTTCCACATAGATGAAAATATGGATATGGAAGAGAAATCTAACCATCATGTTCTGATGGAGAGTGGTAGAGAACATGGCTATGGAAAAGCCAACAATCACAAATCCATAAATTTGTGACGATCTAAGGTACCATCTGATTAATCAGATATAAGAGCACTAGGACAACATTTTTGGTTTTCAAGATCGTTTCCCTAAAGTTGAATAATTTGAATTAGAATAAATACTTACTTTATTTTGGTACAATCTCACTGTTGTTCGTGCCTTGAACAATTTCTACTTCATCTCTTAAATAAATGAAGTTGAATTTGTTATTCATGAATTGTTAGCAGATCATGTGATAGAATAAAGGGTCATTCCATCTGTCTCAAACAAAAGGTTAGAAAAAGTTATATACATAAGTCGATCTATAGTGAGATTAATCATATATGGTTCCTAAAATGGAATTTATACTTTATATATCATACTGCTTAATATAATAAAACTAGTTTCTACTAAACAGGGACTTCTTGTAGACCAGTGGTAGGAAATAAAGGCCAGTCGCACTTCGGTTGTGAGTTCGATTCCTACGACCTTGTCCGACGCGATGGGCTGTCGCCCGTCCTGCAGGTTGTCCCTTTTTCTAAAACTATATTACTATAACATCCCATCAATAATATCAAAAAAGTTTTATCCATAAACAGTACTAACTTATGTCTAACATAATCCATTCCAATATTTAGGCTTATCCATAATACTGCAGTCCACTCTCATAACATAGTGAAAACGATTACCAGAGATTCAATACCATCGTTGATCCCCATATATCATAAGATATGTTTTGTTGGTCACATTCCAAACATTCAAAGTCCTTAATCATGTATTCTCTTGAATACCTTAGTGAAAACTTGAATGCAGTTTAAAGTTAACACTTTCCACATACCAAAATCCTCAAAATTCTATATACTCAAACCATGATATCACTTAGTCCTTATATAAATCATGAGCTCATGAATACAATCAAACATCTCATTATCGTCTTATCCCTTCATTATGCACATATCATCTACATTCCAAAAATATCTGAATAACCTTTCATGGATACTGGTACCATTAATCATACACTTTCAAAACTCAAGGAAAGACAACAGTGTAACAATACTTAGATGTCTCTTTATTCCATAGTACCATGAGATTACTTATACAACATTACACATGATAAACATGTCATCATTCCACTACATTCCTAAACCATTGACCGTGCTTCAACAATTCTTTCATCTCACAAATCATTTGTAGTCTCTTCATCATCATCAATATAAATACTACCCATAAGACCATACTGATTTTCTTCATGAGACTTTCCCTTAGAGCATTGGTTTTCATAATGCCCGTACATTCCACATTTAAAACATTTAACCATTGTTGATGTCGTAGCAATACCATTATCCTCATCCCTAGTGTTAACTGATCCTTTTCCTTTGAACTTACTGGATTTGTGTCCTTCTTTTCCACACCCAAAGCATCTTCCAGTTCCTTTGAAACATTCTCCTTGATGCCTCTTCCCACGTGATTTACATAGGGGAAATTGAACTTTCTTTCCTCTATGATCATCATGAAACTCCATCTTTCTCTTATTAGTCGTGTCAGGAAACTTACCAAATTTTACTTGATTGATCATATTATGAGATCACTGATTCGGCATAATAATGATGTTTGGACTTCCAAATCCCGTTTCATTTGGTTTCTCATGAAGAAAATCATTCCATTGTCCGTCATATCCTCCATTATCATGAATCTTCAAGTTTCCATCCATTTTCTAAAACCCAAAAAGAATAGTGTGAGAGGAAAAAATCATGCTAGGGAAAACAACATTGTAAAGGGGAAGCACCCTCAATATCTAACATCTTAGGTTAAATTCTAAGATCGTTACCGTAGTTTTAGGACTATATCCTATACGTATACTTATCCTTATGGACATCCCTAGACATACCATAGAAATATCTCTAGGGATCTTACTAACGTTTTCGCATCATAGTTTCCAAAGGTTGACTAAACCTTTCCTCTGATACCAACTGTAGCGGTCTGGAATTACTTCCAGTGGACTACAATTGATACCTATCAGGGCACTCCATGGGCGGCTACACCCCCTGGGCGGGACAGACCACCATCCCCAGTGGCAGCCATTTCCTCATGAAGCCCTTGGGCGGAGAGCCATGCTTCGTCCAACGCTCACATGTGAGAGTTCCCAAGGATCGGATACATTCCTACCTCCTTTTCCTCTGATACCAACTGTAGAGACCCGTATCTTGACGTACATGGACATTACATTACTTTTTCGGAATACTTAGTACATAACAAAAAATACACACACAAGGATCGTAATAGTTTAGTGTCTTTGGAAACTCGGAACGTAATCTTCTAATCGTGGTGAAAGATCTCCAATATCTCCCATAAAGATCTTCCCTTTTTTTACCTAAAACCATTCTTTACATCCTGGGGAAAAGAAAACATAAAAGGGTGAGCTCAAATGCTCAGTAAGGGTAAGAAAAAGAAATATAAATCTCATCGTATACACAAGCACATAACTTTTGGAAATCTTAACCTGCAAAAGAGATCATAATTTCATAACATGGGATAAATCATGGAAGTGAAATGTAATCACAATAATCATAACTTAAAACATGAAACTTTGTGGCATTCACACATAATCATAGAGAATCATTTCTTGTTAGTCAAGACTCATTGCCAAGACTATCTTAGTGGACAATGTCCCTTTCTGAATCGAGTAACCCTCGTTTCAGTCCTGTTTCACTGAACCGGTATAACCTACCATTCCAGCCCTGTCTATCTCATGAGATATAAAATCTTTACCCAATGCATTGGAGGGATATATAGGTCCCACCCATCTTATAATGAATCCTTTCTTATATGTGCCACATAATCATAAACCATACATCATAGCGTAACCCATGTAATAAAAATGGAATTCTTAAAAAACATGACATCATAAAACAATTCATATAAGATAAAGGAATTCATAAAAATATTTCCATCACAACATAATCAAATCCATGTTATAATAGGGATAAAAACAGAACCCTTTTATTATCTTAGATGGAAAATAATTTTGATAAAATACTTGAACTCCATTCTTGAGGAAAATATCCTTTCTACTTCAAAAACATTTTTCCTTTCATAACATGTCATACGACTTTAAAACAAAAGAAGATGATTAAAAATAAACTTGAAAACTTTTAAAGGAAGCTTCTTGGAAATAATGTTTTAAAAATTCATTCATGCCGTATAAGTTAAAAAAAACATTCTTCGTACTTTTGTCGGAAAAGTCAAAAAGTACCTCGTATGACAAACGACAAAAGATTCCTTTCATATCTTTTACTAAAAACTCACATAAAGGTAAAATTTAATTTAAAAAATTTTAGATGGATGTAAATAACATTACATATTGAGCGAACATGGATTTGGATGATAAAATACACCCCATTAAATACTTACGAATAAACAATCTCGGATAAGAATGAGATTGTGATATTTCCCTTACCTTAGGTCCGATTTGCTTCGTATGTGTCCGAACCTCCTGTATAATGATTTAAATAATGTCATTTACTTATTACAGAATCATATTCATTGTTATGATATCATATATGGTTCACTTATGACTTTATATTACCCGTTCTTTTGTAAATTCCATGTTAAAGAAGCGTTTTGGGTAAAATCGTTTCATTTATCGTAGGTGTTTTGACTTGTTGTTCTTGACATTATTATTACTTATATCATGATTTACTTACTTCCAGAATATTAAATATGATTTATATATCATATATATTCAGTATATATATATATATAATAGATATATAAATGAAATGAAAAACACCGTTCATGGAGACGGTAGTCCGTACGTACGCATGAATGTTGTTTTCCTTTCCTTATTGTCTTGAATGGAAGTAAGTAGATGACATACATATATATATATATATACATAAATCCAGTAGCTTTATAATGTCATATATTTCATTATTATTTCTTATATATACTTTATAATCATTCTTGAATGGTTAACATGGAGAATGAATCTCATCGCGTCGTGGAGACGGTAGTCCGTACGTACCCACGAGCGATGATATCATTTCCATAAATATTGAATTGAATTGGAGTGTATTATACAATATATAAGAATCAATATTATGTTATAATAACTATGTATAGTTATTCTTTACACCATTATACCCATCCATGTAAGGTGGTGGTGGAAAATAGATTACACCACGGCGTGGAGACGGTATTCCGTACGTACGCACGCGCGGTGATTTCTTTTTCCGTAGGATGGATAGATGGTGACATAGGGTTGTTTCATACTTATAATAACATATAAGAATATTAGTGATACTGATGTTATTACTTAATAATGAAACAACCTAAGAAGAAGAAGTGGAAGAAGAAATAAAGATGAAAGAATTGGTAACGGTAATTACCTCTTCTTTGAAGCGCCTCTTTGAGACCTCCTCTTAGGGCACTAAAATTGGTCTTTGAGGAAGACCAGAACTTCTAGTATGTTTCTAGGGAAGTGAAGAAGATATTTTGGCAGGGTTTGGCCGAGCTTGAGTGCTCAAATTGGTGTGAGGAGGAGGGGGAGGAGGTGTCCTTTTATAAGGGAGGAGAGGGGCACCTTAGGAATACCTCAAAATATTATTTTATATTAAAGTCAAAATCGGTTTATAATGGTTACAAAGGGTCTTATTTCGAAGATAAAGTGGGGATGGGTCCAAATACTATCAACCAATAGTATTTAGACAAGTTTAGGTTATTATTGTAACCTTATCAATTAGATTTAACTCTAAGTTAAATAATTTAACTTTTACCGTGTCTTTTTGTTTTCTTACACTATATGGTTAATAAACTTACTATAACATGCCAAACGAACCCAAAATTGTTTATTATTAATATATATATACTTATCTAAGTCATTTGGCCGAACCTTATATTTTTAGGAATAAAATAACAATTAATAATATAATATTTGATTTAAAAACTATTTTGTGTCAATTTTGACACTATTTGATATATGATTTTTTTGAAAGTCATAACAGAATTATATGTTCGAACCAAGTTTCTAAAATCAACACTAATATATCATAGTAACCTATAAAATTATGGTAATTCATAAAAAGTCTCAAATTACATT